>OU611775.1:2168596-4568596 GCA_914767645.1 Hydraecia micacea
GTAAAACACCTATTTTGGGGTATCCTGATGCAGGCAAGGAATTTATAGTTGACACAGACGCAAGTGACATAGGACTTGGTGGTGTGTTGTCTCAACGGAATGGTGATCAAGAGGTTGTGATAGCGTACTTCAGCAAGTCTTTGTCAAAACCGGAAAGGAACTATTGTGTCACGAGACGGGAATTGCTTGCTGTGGTAAAGTCATTGCAGCATTTTAGCAAATATCTTTTGGGGCGGAAATTCCATTTACGAACTGACCATGCTGCACTGAAATGGCTATTGCAGTTCAAAAAATCCAGAAGGACAAGTTGCGAGATGGATTGAGCTACTGCAGGAATACGACTTTGTGGTCGAACATCGCAGCGGGAAATCTCATGGCAACGCAGATGCATTATCAAGAAGACCTTGTCCTGAAGACTGCAAGCATTGTACTAGGCAAGAGGGTAAGGAAGTGGTACCTGTGAGGATGCTCAGAGCAGACCTCAGCAATGTGTGGAAGGAAAGGCTTCAACGTGCACAGCAGGAAGATTCAGACCTCAAGCCAATTCCAGAGTGGATGAAGGCCAGCGCACCTAAGCCCAGATGGAGCGACGTCTCAGCGATGAGTTCGATCACAAAAAGCTATTGGGCCCAATGGGACAGCTTGGTGATTCAGGATGGAGTCCTGTGCCGTAAATGGGAAAATGCTCGGGGGGACAGCTGTCATTTGCAAATGGTTGTCCCTAAAGCTAAAGTACCGGATGTTCTACAGCTGTACCATAATGGTTGTTCAGGAGGCCATTAAAACGGACTCTACTGAAGATACGAGAACGGTTTTACTGGGTCCACTGTCGGGATGATGTCGAGGACTGGTGTCGCAAATGTACAAGTTGTGCAGCTGTAAAGGGACCTCAGACTCGTAGTAGAGGTGCATTTTGGGACAGAGCGCTGCGGCAGTCTTCTAAAAGTGTGGACACTTTTGTTTGTGCATCCTTGCTGAGGGTACCAGTCGATAGATATTGGCATCGACGCAACCAATCCACTTCCTCGCAAGTACCAACTAGTGTGCCTTTTTCTATAATCTGTTCCTGATCACAAAGGTTCAGCACACGTACCCCTGAGATGTCGGTGGCTCTGACCAAAGTTCGTGCCACTTTCCATGGAAGGTCATTGTCTACCCTTTCCACGAGTACACAACGATGAGTTTGCCCAGGATTCCGAGGAAGACTAACCGGCACCATCGTTTCTGATCTCGGCGGAAGTACAATCTTCTTAAGGCTGTACACATTCCCTGGTAACGCCCCTTCCATAAAAAGTTCTTCTTGTCCACATTTCAAAACACCTTGCTTGACGTCAATCTCACAACAATTCTTCCTCATAAAGTCAAGGCCCAAGATGCAATCGTCCATTATATCAGCCACGATGACATTATGCAGGTAGAATCTGTTGCCTAGCTTCAACTCCATCTTCTTCTCTCCATGGACGGGTATGCGCTGACCGGTGGCTGTTACCAAATTAATGCGTTCTCGGTTGTATGCGGAGTCCCCAAGGAACCGACTTGTAAGTTGGGAACTAACGACCGTACGAGAGGCTCCTGTATCTATGGTCAGCTTACAAGGCGTTCCGTTGACCTCGCCCTTGATGATTAAACTGTTCCCGTCATGGGTTTGTGTGATCGAAATCCTTGGGGCTCTTTGAACATCAGCCAGCACCCGCCCCGCAGTCCTGGCTATTACTCGTTTCCCTGCTGCTGATGCAGGGCGGTGCTGTTAGCCGCACTGCCCTCTGGAGATCGGCCGTCTTCTCTTTCTGCAGTTCGCTTAGGGCAACTGGATCGAAGGTGGCCCCTTTCCCCACAGCCGTAGCACCTAGGGCTCTATCCTTTATTGCGGTCGCGAACTGTAGCCGCTGCAACCTCCCTGACGCGATGGGAACGATGATCCTGCCGCACAGCTTCCACCTCCAGTGCATGGGCCAAGGCGTCCTTAAGCGTCCCGTGGTGACCGAGCCTCACAGCAGCTATAACTTCAAGGTCGCGGATGCCATCGATGAATACCTGCACCAGGTTCCCATCAATGAGCGCAGGTACAGACTGGTATGCTTTCCGAACCAGCTTCTCCACTTCAAGGGCCCACTGCTGCAGGTTTTCATTACTGCGTTGCACGCGATCCTTAAACTGCGCACGAAACACGTGTTCCAGGTGAGCGTCGCCATACCGAGCCTCCAATGCCTCAAGGAGCTGCTCGTAAGTCACTTCCTTACCGAGAGCTTCAAGAACAGTCAAGGCCTGATCGCGCAGGCCTAGGGTGAGGGCAGTCATGGCCTGACTTTTATTCCACCCGTTCGCCTTCATGACAGCCTCAAACTGGATCTTGTAGGCCGACCAGGAAGAAGATCCGTCGAACGGTGGCACTTTGAACCCACGTAGCGAAGGTGTTGTAGCTACGGGAGCTGCGATTTCATTACCAAGATGAAGGTAATCCAGCGTTTTCTTCACGTCAGCCATCACGGTTTTCTTCACGTCAGCCATCACGTTGTCAACCCGATTATTCACTTGGTCGATTCGGGTTTCAGCTTCTGACAGGCGGTTGTCATGTTGGGCAACCTTATCCTTCACCTCCTTCATGTCTTTCCCGAAGGAAGCGTGAAGGTCCTTCAAAAGGAGCATCTGCTCTTCCTGGCGGCGCGCCTGCTCCTCCCTGTCACGCAGCAGCTGTTCTTCCAACCGACGGGCTTGTTCCTCCTTGTCCCGCTGGAGCTGTTCTTCCAGCCGACGAGCCTGTTCCTCCTGACGGAGGGCCTGTTCCTCCTGACGGCGGGCCTGTTCCTCCTGACGGCGAGCCTGCTCCTGCAGCATCATCATCAGAGCAGCCAAATCTGGTGCTGATGATGCTGGAGCAGCTGCGGACGGGCCGGCCTCCGTGGTCGGCAGCTGGCCCTCCGACATCTGTGGCGTAGCTCCACCAAAACGTCTCTGGTCCGTCTCCTGTTGGCGTTGACTCCGGGTACGGATACCCTCCGTGTCGTCTTTGGGTAAAATCGGCATGATTTTAATCCTTGCTTCTGACACCAATTGTTACGAGCTTGGGGTTCGTGACAATAAAAACTGCGATTTAATAACCAAAAATAAACACTTTAATTAAATAACACCAATAAAACACAAACACACTAATTATAAAAGACAATCGCACTACTGATCACTCTTAAGTCACACTTGAAGATCGCTTCGAATGTTATCGCTTGTATCGCAGAACCAATACTGATCCGCTCGCGGCCCATACCGGCCTTATATAGGGCCTCAGATAGTTCCAGAACCTTCTACTGTAGAAACATCGAGAATGTTCGAGTACATACCGGTCCCGACTGACCCGATGTCGATAGTTCTAGAATGTTCTAGTATCGAAGTTTCTGGAAGCATCTTGATCTACTAGTTCTGCTACTCGATACTAGATGGCGCTAGTGGTAGCTAATGTCAGGCATTAATTGTGGCGCGTAACAGTATAAATAATTGGAACTTTTTTCTATATATATATGTATGTTCCATCGGCAATTATAATGGGCCTCCTCTCATCTCCCCCATAAAGACTCGGGGCCGATAATGCTCGTCCCGAGCATTATCGGCCCCATAATAACGCGCCAATCGATCCACATGGACGATCTTAGGAGTACCTCTTGCACCTTTCTGTATCCGGTAGGTTACGTCATTGATCTTTGTCACAATCCGGTACGGCCCGTCCCATTTAGCTTGAAGCTTAGGAGATTTCCCTTTGCTGCGGACTGGATTGTGCAACCACACTAGTGAACCTTCGTCGAACCCTTTATTGTTAATTTTTCGGTCATAACGGGTTTTCATCTTTTCAGACATTTGCTGGCCTGATTGTCGGACGTGCTCATAAATGTCATTCATTTTGTTCCGCAAGTCATTTGCATAATCGGTTATACTGCGTGGGGCATCAGGTGGTATTCCGGTGATCAGGTCTGCAGGCAGCCTTAATTCCCTTCCAAAGTTTGCGAAAGCTGGTGTCACCGATGTACTTTCGTGAACAGCACTTCGATATGACAACAAAAACGGTTGTATGTGCTTGTCCCAATCTCGTTGCCGATTTTCCACAACTTTTGCCAGGTATCTCTCCAATGTCTGATTAAATCGTTCCACCATTCCATCCGATTGTGGGTGGTAAGAAGTTGTTCTCGTTTTATGAGTACCCATTACTCGGCAAGTTTCCTGGAATATTTGGGACTCAAAATTCCTTCCTTGATCGCTGTGAATCTCCAAGGGTACTCCAAAACGGCAGAAGACTTCATGAACCAGTTTATCGGCAACTGTTGAAGCTTCCTGGTTTGGAATGGCGAAGACTTCCGGCCACTTAGTGAAGTAATCCATTACAACCATGAAGTACTTGTTACCACTTTCACTTACCGGAAACGGCCCCGCAACGTCAAGGGCTATCCTCTCCCATGGTGCACCAACATTGTACAATTTCAATGCACCTCTACTACGAGTCTGAGGTCCCTTTACAGCTGCACAACTTGTACATTTGCGACACCAGTCCTCGACATCATCCCGACAGTGGACCCAGTAAAACCGTTCTCGTATCTTCAGTAGAGTCCGTTTTACTCCCAGATGACCTCCTGAACAACCATTATGGTACAGCTGTAGAACATCCGGTACTTGAGCTTTAGGGACAACCATTTGTAAATGACAGCTGTCCCCCCGAGCATTTTCCCATTTACGGCACAGGACTCCATCCTGAATCACCAAGCTGTCCCATTGGGCCCAATAACTTTTTGTGATCGAACTCATCGCTGAGACGTCGCTCCATCTGGGCTTAGGTGCACTGGCCTTTATCCACTCTAGAATCGGCTTGAGGTCTGAATCTTCCTGCTGTGCACGTTGTAGCCTTTCCTTCCACTCATCGCTGAGGTCTGTCTTGAGCATCCTCACAGGTACGAGTTCCTTACCCTCTTGCCTAGTACAATGCTTGCAGTCTTCAGGACAAGGTCTTCTTGATAATGCATCTGCGTTGCCATGAGATTTCCCGCTGCGATGTTCGACCACAAAGTCGTATTCCTGCAGTAGCTCAATCCATCTCGCAACTTGTCCTTCTGGATTTTTGAACTGCAACAGCCATTTCAGTGCAGCATGGTCAGTTCGTAAATGGAATTTCCGCCCCAAAAGATATTTGCTAAAATGCTGCAATGACTTTACCACAGCAAGCAATTCCCGTCTCGTGACACAATAGTTCCTTTCCGGTTTTGACAAAGACTTGCTGAAGTACGCTATCACAACCTCTTGATCACCATTCCGTTGAGACAACACACCACCAAGTCCTATGTCACTTGCGTCTGTGTCAACTATAAATTCCTTGCCTGCATCAGGATACCCCAAAATAGGTGTTTTACACAGTCGGTCCTTTAACTCCTGGAACGCGATGTCGCAACTTTCATCCCAGCAGAAATGTCGCTTCTCCTCGGTTAGCTTGTGCAGGGGTTTGGCTATATCCGCAAAGTTCTTAACAAATCGCCGATAATAAGAGCACAAACCCAAAAATGCTCTGACCTGCGTCTTGTCTTTCGGAACTGGCCAATCCTTGACAGCGGCGATTTTCTCTGGATCCGTGCGGATGCCTT
This sequence comes from Hydraecia micacea, assembly GCA_914767645.1. NCBI lineage: Eukaryota > Metazoa > Arthropoda > Insecta > Lepidoptera > Noctuidae > Hydraecia > Hydraecia micacea. The sequence goes on from OU611775.1 coordinate 2,174,206, forward strand.
CTTCCGACACTACATACCCCAAAAAGCTAACTTGCCGTTTGAATAGTGAACATTTCTTTGGACTCAACTTGAGGTTGGCACTCTGGATCTTCATGAGCACCCGTTCCAGGTTTTGAAGATGTTCTTCAAACGTACGGCCTACGATGATGATGTCATCCAAGTAGACCAGACAGGCATCACCAATTAACCCGGTTAGTACAAGTTCCATCAGCCTTTCAAATGTTGCCGGAGCGTTGCATAATCCAAACGGCATAACTTTAAATTGCCAAAGACCCTTTCCTGTCGAGAATGCAGTTTTCTCCTTGTCCTTAGGATCAATTTCAACTTGCCAGTAGCCACTTTTCAGGTCCAACGTGCTAAACCACTTTACTCCAGTAAGCATGTCCAGCGTGTCATCTATTCTTGGCAAAGGGTAGCTGTCCTTCTTCGTAACGTCATTCAGACGACGATAGTCAACACAAAACCGCATGCTGCCGTCCTTCTTCCTTACCAGCACTACAGGTGAACACCATGGACTAGATGAAGGTTCAATAACACCATCCTTCACCATTCCCTCAATCATGGTTTCCACTTCCTTTTCGCGTGCTACAGGCAATCTCCTTGGCCGCTGACGGATAGGCAATTCTTCTCCTGTGTGTATTTTGTGTTGAACTAAGCCAGTCTTCCCAATGTCACCGTCGTTTGACGAGAAAACATCGGCGTACTTGAGTAACATCTTCTTCGCCTTCACCATTTCGTTTTGGGACAGAGCGCTGTGGCAGTCTCCTAAAAGTGTGGACACTTTCGTTTGTGCATCCTTGCTGAGGGTCCCAGTCGATAGATATTGGCATCGACGCAACCAGTCCACTTCCTCGCAAGTACCAACTAGTGTGCCTTTTTCTATAATCTGTTCCTGATCACAAAGGTTCAGCACACGTACCCCTGAGATGTCGGTGGCTCTGACCAAAGTTCGTGCCACTTTCCATGGAAGGTCACTGTCTACCCTTTCCACGAGTACACAACGATGAGTTTGCCCAGGATTCCGAGGAAGACTAACCGGCACCATCGTTTCTGATCTCGGCGGAAGTACAATCTTCTTAAGACTGTACACATTCCCTGGTAACGCCCCTTCCATAAAAAGTTCCTCTTGTCCACATTTCAGAACACCTTGCTTGACGTCTATTTCACAACAATTCTTCCTCATAAAGTCAAGGCCCAAGATGCAATCGTCCATTATATCAGCCACGATGACATTATGCAGGTAGAATCTGTTGCCTAGCTTCAACTCCATCTTCTTCTCTCCATGGACGGGTATGCGCTGACCGGTGGCTGTTACCAAATTAATGCGTTCTCGGTTGTATGCGGAGTCCCCAAGGAACCGACTTGTAAGTTGGGAACTAACGACCGTACGAGAGGCTCCTGTATCTATGGTCAGCTTACAAGGCGTTCCGTTGACCTCGCCCTTGATGATTAAACTGTTCCCGTCATGGGTTTGCGTGATCGAAATCCTTGGGGCTCTTTGAACACCAGCCAGCACCCGCCCCGCAGTCCTGGCTATTACTCGTTTCCCTGCTGCTGGTGCTGGGCGGTGCTGTTAGCCGCACTGCCCTCTGGAGATCGGCCGTCTTCTCTTTCTGCAGTCCGCTTAGGGCAACTGGATCGAAGGTGGCCCCTTTCCCCACAGCCGTAGCACCTAGGGCTGTATCCTTTATTGCGGTCGCGAACTGTAGCCGCTGCAACCTCCCTGACGCGATGGGAACGATGATCCTGCCGCACAGCTTCCACCTCGAGTGCATGAGCCAAGGCGTCCTTAAGCGTCCCGTGGTGACCGAGCCTCACAGCAGCTCTAACTTCAAGGTCGCGGATGCCATCGATGAATACCTGCACCAGGTTCCCATGAATAAGCGCAGGTACAGACTGGTATGCTTTCCGAACCAGCTTCTCTACTTCAAGGGCCCACTGTTGCAGGTTTTCATTACTGCGTTGCACGCGATCCTTTAGCTGCGCACGAAACACGTGTTCCAGGTGAGCGTCGCCATACCGAGCCTCCAATGCCTCAAGGAGCTGCTCGTAAGTCACTTCCTTACCGAGAGCTTCCAGGACAGTTAAGGCCTGGTCGCGCAGGCCTAGGGTTAGGGCAGTCATAGCCTGACTTTCATTCCACCCGTTCGCCTTCATGACAGCCTCAAACTGGATTTTGTAGGCCGACCAGGAAGAAGTTCCGTCGAATGGTGGTACTTTAAATCCACGTAGCGAAGGTGTTGTAGCTACGGGAGCTGCGATTCCATCCCCAAGATGAAGGTAATCCAGCGTTTTCTTTAGAGGTACTCCTAAGATCGTCCATGTGGATCGACTGGCGCGTTATTACGGGGCCGATAATGCTCGGGACGAGCATGTCTTAGGAGGGGGCAGTGTTACGCGCCACAATTAATGCCTGACATTAGCTACCACTAGCGCCATCTAGTATCGAGTAGCAGAACTAGTAGATCAAGATGCTTCCAGAAACTTCGATACTAGAACATTCTAGAACTATCGACATCGGGTCAGTCGGGACCGGTATGTACTCGAACATTCTCGATGTTTCTACAGTAGAAGGTTCTGGAACTATCTGAGGCCCTATATAAGGCCGGTATGGGCCGCGAGCGGATCAGTATTGGTTCTGCGATACAAGCGATAACATTCGAAGCGATCTTCAAGTGCGACTTAAGAGTGATCAGTAGTGCGATTGTCTTTTATAATTAGTGTGTTTGTGTTTTATTGGTGTTATTTAATTAAAGTGTTTATTTTTGGTTATTAAATCGGCAGTTTTTATTGTCACGAACCCCAAGCTCGTAACAATACCAAAAAAAAACTTACTCATTACACAAGTATCGTAACCTTGTAAAGCCTTTCCTTTTTGTGTGTAGTGATAGTTACATCATAGATATTCTTGGCCCTTATCCTGCGACAACCTCAGATGCAGATATAATAAATAATGAATTTGGTAATGAATCCAGTTCATTAAGACAATATTTCCAACCTGGAGATGTGTTCATACTAGATAGAGGTTTTAGGGACTCATTGTCACTTTTAGAAAGTTGTGGTTATCACGTTCATGCACCTTTGTCTCCAGCACATGGTGAATCCCAGTCGACAACAAGGGATGCTAATAAATCCAGAGCCGTCACCATGTGTCGATGGGTAGTCGAGGTAGTAAATGGCATTTTTAAAACTGCATTTAAAATATTTTGCCAAAACTATTTTAACAGGGCTTCCACACACGTGATGGTAGACCTAGCTGTGGCTGCTGCTTTAATTAATAAATTCCACACAAGAATAAGGGACAGGGATGATGCGGCTCAAATTCTTGAAATAGTAAATAGAAATATGGAAACCCTAAATGATCTATCTGACTATGTTAGGCAACGCAACTTAAATAGATCTAGGGCAGACTTTAGAAACATTCATGTGGATTCAGAAAATGTTAGAGAATTCCCAATCCTAACTTATAGTGATCTAATATTAATTGCTTGTGGCACATACCAATTAAAGCAAGCACGCTCCTACTATGGAGAACATATTCGATTCAATGGTTGTTATCAGATTGAAGTTTGCAATGACCAGAGGAGCAGTATTATGGAAGGAATGAACTTCAGTCCTAACTGCCTCCATCCCATCCCTATCCCTATTATCTCCCATGTCTTCAATCTCGTTTTTGAAACCGGGATCTTTCCCACCGTATTCAAAAGAGCTATTGTACACCCTATTTATAAAAGTGGGGACAGGGCCAGTGTCAATAACTATAGACCTATCTCGGTGCTCACTATTCTTTCCAAGATTCTTGAAAAGATTTTAAATAATAGACTTCTCAGTTATTTAAACACTAACAAAATTATTGCCGATAATCAATATGGATTTCGGTCTGGTAAAAGTACAGAAGATGCTGTACTTGATTTAACTGGAGCTATTGCAAATAATATGAACCATAAGCTTAAAACAATAGCTATTTTTCTAGACCTCTCGAAGGCGTTTGACACTGTCTCTGTCCCTCTATTGCTCACGAGATTGTTTCAGATTGGGGTAAGGGGATTACCCCTGGATATTTTTAAAAGCTACCTTAGTAACCGCTCTCAGGTTGTAAAAATCGGTAACCTCACAAGTGAAGAACAGTTTCTCACCTTCGGAGTTCCTCAGGGCAGTGTCCTGGGGCCTACCCTCTTCCTTATTTATATAAACAGACTCTGTAGACTGTCCCTAACAAATTGTAAAATCATAACATACGCGGATGACACAGTGTTACTAGTTCATGGAAGTGACTGGGAAGATGCGCGTTTGCATGCAGAATCTGCCTTACGAGATATCATGAATTGGTTAAATAACAACTTGCTCACCCTGAATTTAGAAAAAACAAAATTTATAACGTTTGCACCACGGCTTATATCACAACCAGATTCCTTTTTTACACTAACTGCTCACAATTGCCTCCCGAATACAAGTGCAACCTGCAACTGTGCACCTATTACGCGTACTAATGAAATTAAATATTTAGGGGTCATTATAGATAGCACTATGACCTGGAATGGGCAGATTGAGTTATTGGTAGCACGTGTCAGAAAATTAATATTTGTGTTTAGAAACCTTAGAACCTCTGCAGATTTTCACACGTTAAAAATCGTATATTTTGCACTAGCACATTCCGTGATAACTTACTGCATTACCGCGTGGGGATGCTCTGGTAAATGTCTTTTACTTCGTTTGGAAAGAGCGCAAAGAGCCGTTCTAAAAGTCATGGTACATAAGCCTATTCGCTTCCCCACGCACGACTTGTACGTTCTTTGCAAGGTTCCCACTGTGAGACAAGCTTTTCTGATAAGCACTTTATTACGTAAGCATACTGATATTGAATATGACCCTATACTCTATACTCTAAAGCGTAGAGTTAACAGAATATGTCGGACAGAGAGCGTCAGTCTGGTAGTTGCGAGAAGACACTATAACTTTTTGAGTCCTGTTATCTATAACAAAATTAATGAGAAATTAAATATCTATCCGCTCTCGTTACGAGAGTGTAAACTAAAAATTGAAAAATGGCTCCAAAACCTGACTTATGAGGAAACAGAGAGCCTCTTACAAACTTAATTTTATATATATCACATTCTCCGCTTACACTTATACATACCCTTTCCTCACACTCAGACGCAAGCACCCTCACACCCTCCCTCACACTCACTCACGCACTCACACACACACACACACACACACACACACACACACACACACACACACACACACCCTCACACCCACTTATACTGCTACAACTGTTATTAATGTATGTCTAGTTCTAGTTTTATTATTTATTATTATTATGTTTTTGTCTAGTTTCTACCTATAAGTATAACCAAATTTGTTGTTATGGAACTCAGTGGTCTTTCGCTCCTGGGGTGGGCGCTAATAACTGCGACACAGTTACTAAACTAACGCAGTATTAACGTACACAAAATTGTAGCATGTTTTTGTTCCAATAAAATATTTGTATTGTATTTGTATTTGTATTTGCTTTTTACTAAGGGCTAGAATCGCAAGTCGACATGTCAGTCGGAAAGTATATTTTGTATATATATTAATAATAACGTCTTTTTTTACATCGTTCTCACATATTATTATAAATTCAACATTAATGATGTAACTAATATTTTTGTAAAAATTTAATTTAAAAGAGTGTCCATGGAGTTTCTTGCCCGTTCTTCTCCATAGGTACCTACGCTTTGGAATGGGCAACTAGCTTCATTTTATTTTTGACTGACCGACTTCTTGACAATTCAAAAGTGCCTGTAAATGGTTTAATTGAAATAAGTACATGCTTTGAGTTTGAGTTTGAGAATCTTTTAAAAAAATAAAGGAAAATGTATATAATATATACATATATATTGACTAAAAGAGTGATGAATATACATGTTGATGGATGGAGAGGGAGAGGAAGGCCGAAGAAAAGATGGATGGATTGTGTGAGGAATGATATGAAAGAGAAGGGAGTAAATGATAGCGTGACGGTTGACAGGGGAGAATGGAAGAAGAAAACGTGTTGCGCCGACCCCAAGTAACATGGGATAAGGGCAGGAAGATGATGATATTTATTCGATACTATCATCAGCATCATATACTAATAAGACACTGTCTAAAAACTGTGCTGGAGGAACTATATTGGTTTGATGCCGTGCCCACCCAAGATACCAGACAACAGACATGACGTGGGCACAGCATCCTACAGTCCTCCGGCCCACAATACAATTACAGCAGTACTGGTATATGGCTGCTCTTCCAGTGGCATTATTTCTTATTAAAATATAGACAAAGTATGTCTTTCGGCTAATATGCCTGCTTTGGATTCGGGCCCTTAATAACAAGCAATCATTTTGAAAAAGTGATCCTTCCAAAATACCTACTAGTTCTCCTATCATTCGAAACCTCAATACGATAACATCCATTTGATCGAATGTGCTCTCCATAGTAAGATCTGGCTTGTTTTAATTGATATGTCCCACATGCAAACATAATCAAATCACTTTCAGTTAACTGTGGGAATTCTCTTACATTCTCAGTTACGACTTCAATACCTGAAAAATTAACTCTTACTCTATTTAAATTCCTTTCTTCAATAAAGTCTGCCAGATCATTATTTCTGTACCGATTTTCACGCACTATCTGTAATATTTGTACTGCGTCGTCCCTGTCCTTATACAGAAGGTGAAACCTATTAATTAAAGAAGCAGCCACAGAAAAGTCTACCATTAAATGGCGTGAAGCTCTATTGAAAAAAGTTTGACGAAACAATTTAAATGATTTTTTAAAAATTCCGTTAGTTGTTTCAACTACCCACCGGCACATGGTTACTATTCTAGATTTATTGGCATTAATGGTAGATAGCTGTGTTTCACCCGGTTGTAGGGACTGGGGTACATGTACACTATAATTACATCTCTCTAATAATGAAATGGAATCCCTAAAGCCCCTATCCAGTATAAACACATCTCCACTTTGGAAAAACTGCTTATATGGACCATTTTCATTAGAAAATTCATTTCGTATAATATCGGCATCTGATGTTGTAGCTGGATAGGGGCCTAGCACATCTATAATATACCCATCTGAGCAAACAAGTAAAAATGGTTTGACCAAGTTGCGATATTTATGTAGAGAATAGGTGTTTTTCTGGTATAAATAATTAGAGCTTTTTTCTATATAAATGTAAGTCCCATCGGCAATAACAATTGGATGACGTTCCTCTGTTCCAAATAGACCATTTGGTATAAGTAAGTTTCTCTGAGAGATGTCTGTCCTAGTCAAATGATTTAATCCCAGGTTTCGGGGCACAAAATCTTGGTGTAGTATCTCTCGGGCCATGTTCATTAAACGTTCCAAAGTACTCCGTGGTACACTTAACAAAGAAGAAATACGTTCATCGCTTTCTCCAGTTCTTAATTTGATTAAATATGCCGCTAGAGCAAACCTTCCTTTATACTTGTTTGACAGACTGGGGACTTCAGCAAGTAGTTGGTTAAATTGTGCTTTTGTTATCCCGAGATAATAGTGCACCATATGTTCTGGGATTTCGTCTATATTTTGAAAATCTAAATGTGCATACATATTCTGCTGCAGCAGAGTAGCAAACGCTTCGACATGGGCCGAACTAAAAGTTTGTATTGGGTTTTGTGTAAAGTCCCCTAATAGGTCCCATGAGTTGCTTATTAGGTGAAAATTGCAAATTCTGCATTGTGCAGGTACATAATATTTATAATCACAGAAAAGTCTTACTCGTAGTGATTCCGGAACGGTAAGGCGAGGGTGATCAGTACCTGTACAGTCAGGCATCAATTTTGCATAAGCATATTAAAGTTCAAATTGCTGTGATAATACCGGCCGCCTCGCGCCGCAGGCCACATCTAGCATCTGTGTGTGTAAGTCGAACACGCACTGGCTAGCGTCACAGTATCTTTCTACTGTGCTAGCGTTGAACGAAACAAAACATATCGTCGCTTTTACGCACACGGTACTACGTAATTACACATAACCTTGGTGCGTTCATACTACTGCTCAAATTCACTTCATCATAGCAAGTATAGATAGCTGGTAACGTAACCTAATGGTTTAGCAAACGTGAAAGTCTGGGTTCCAATCTCGAGATGAGACTATTATTTTTCTTTTCAACTGTTTACGCGTCTCACTACTAGATGGCGCTGCTAGTCTCATTTGTAACGCTAATCATTATCGCGAGTGAGACATTTTTTATTAATGTACCTACATTGTTTTTTGTTCAGTCTTGAATACACCGTTACTTGCTATCCGTGGATTTCATTAATCTATCCTCACAAACATTAAAATTATCGGTAAAAACAGGCAAACATATGGTCCTTCGAAGCCGAATAACGGAACCGCGACGCGTAGTGTGTAGTTCGTAAGAAATAAACATTGTGTAGTATAAAAAAACTGAACAGTGTAAAACTCAAGTGACACAGTGCGGTTACGAGTTGACACAGTGGAACACAGTGCGACACAGTGCTAATAAAATAATAGCCATATAATAGTAATCGATTAATTTAGTGTGCATAGTGACTTTTCGTATAAATTAGTGCATGTACGTTGGAAGTTTGAACTGATATGAGCTAGCTATATTGTATAAATAGGGATTGGAACAGTGCCGTAAGTACCTAAGAACGAACGATTTTGTGGACTCATTTATCCTACTTTGTGATACAAGTTGTGCACCTACGTAAACAAAAACTCAAACTTTAAGCATGGAAAAAATTAATCAGCTATTACGTTTGCAAGAGGAACGTTATGAGCAAATTCAAAAAGCTCAAATTAATTATAAAAAATCTCCAAAGGAAAGACTGGTATTAAGTTACTTAGATACTCGTCTGGAGAATTTGGAGAAGGATTGGCAAATCTTCAAAACGTCACACGATCACCTTGTAGCTCATATAGCTAAAGAACAGCGAACAGCTTTAGCTTACTTCTCTGACGACATGTACGATCAGTGTGAAGAAATATATATTACGTATAAAAGCAAATTAAAAATCAAACTTCAACTGTTGGCCCCTAAAGAACAACCACACACTACGCAAAAACAAAATCCTATTGCCGAAATTAAGTTACCGAAAATAAAAATACCGACCTTTTCCGGAAAATACATCGACTGGCCGTCATTTTTGGATTTGTATACATCAATCATACATAACAATACGACATTGGACGATGTTCAAAAACTACATTATCTCAAATCAAGTTTAGCTGGCGAAGCGGAAATATTATTAAGAAGCATTTCAGTGACAAGTCAAAATTATAGATTAGCGTGGGAAACTTTGAACAACCGCTACAATAACAAAAGATATATATCGAACTGTTTGTTTAAGAGACTGTTTGGTGTTAAAACCATAACTACAGAATCAGCACTGAGCATAAAGCAATTGTTAGATATAACTGTGGAATGTTTGAGTTCGTTAAAGAATCTTGGCCTTCCAACTGATTCCTGGGATATAATCGTCATTTACATGACCGTGACTAAATTAGACCCGGAAAGCCAAAAATTATGGGAACAACATATATCAATTGATTGTAGCAACGATTTTCCAACATCCAACAAATTGAAGTTGTTTATGGAAACAAGATTTAGATCACTAGAAATGACTGAAAATGTAAGCAGGTCAACTAAATTAAAATCCTTTCACGCTTCGTCACCAACGCCATCTGGAACACCTGTCGAATGTGCATATTGTAAAGAAGACCACTACATATATCAATGCAAGCAATTCGCAAAACAGCCATATTTCAACAAACATGAATTTATTCAAAATAATAATATGTGCTTTAATTGCTTGAACCCAAATCACACTGCAGCGAAGTGCATGAGAGACACGGTTTGTCGCATTTGTAAAAGAAAACATCACTCACTGCTACATCCGGATAAAAAAGAATCGGTGAAAGAAGAATCGGTGAAGGAAGAATCGGTGAAGGAAGAATCTCATCAAGACCAATCAGACAATATTTCATCACATTTTATATATCAACCTGGTCAAGTACTCTTAGCCACAGCACTGGTAGATGTCTTATCAAGGAACAAGAAACCACAAATTTACCGTGCTCTCATTGACCAGGGTTCACAAGCCTCGTTCGTAACGGAAGATCTCGTTCAGACTATGGGTCTGAAAAGAGAAAAGATTAACGGCAAGGTCTCAGGGTTAAGTGAAGGTAACACACTTCATATCAAGTCTATGGTTGAAGTTCACCTAAAGTCTAGATGCAACTCAAACTTCACTATCCTTGTAAAGGCGTACGTTTTGAAAAAGATTACTAACTATTTACCAACACAACCATTGAACACACCCACTTGGCCTGATCTGACGCGCATAGAGTTAGCCGACCCTGAATTCAACAAAGGTAATAAAATAAATATTTTATTGGGTGCTGAAGTATTTACTCAGATAATAGACAACGGTTTGCTGAAGAGCCCGTCTGGAATTATAGCGCAGCAGACTCAACTGGGCTGGATACTATCGGGAAGCACTAGAAGACGATCAAAATCTGAAACAGAAAAACATATGATTAGTATGCATTTAAATATAAATGTTAATGATATGATAAGAAAATTCTGGGAAATAGAAAACGAAACACTTACCTTCGAAAGAAAATTGTCAAGAGAAGAACAACGATGTGAAAACATCTACCGAGAAACTACTAAAAGAACAGAGTGTGGCCGATACAAGGTCAACTTACCTTTCAAAGAAGACGTGAGGTCACCTGTAGAAATAATAGGAAAAACTAAAGAAATTGCGATATCCAGATTTATACAACTAGAAAAAAGGTTCAAAAAAGACCCCTCGTTACACAAGGAATATAGCAACGTTATTCAAGAATATTTAGACCTTGGGCATATGAAATTAACTGAAGACAATGAAGAAAATGTTATCTACCTACCACATCATGCGGTAATCAGAAACGATAAAGATACTACGAAAGTTAGAACAGTCTTTGATGCATCAGCCAGTGGATCAAAAGGTTCCTCTCTTAATGATATTCTTTTAGTGGGGCCTACATTACAAAAATATCTCCGTTATTTAATCATGCAATGGAGACAACACAAAATAGCGATTATAAGTGACATCGTCAAGATGTATCGACAAGTACAAGTATCCGATGAACACACTGATTACCAAAGAATAGTTTGGAGAAGCAACTCCAATGAAGAATTTAAATCCTACAAGTTATTAACGGTTACATTCGGCACAGCATCTGCTCCTTTTTTAGCAGTTCGCACTCTGATTCAAGTTGCAAAAGATGAAGGCCAGAAGTACCCTTTGGCAGCTGAAATAGTTGAAACTTCATTCTACATGGATGATCTGCTGACAGGAGCTTCAAACGAAATACAGGCCACAGAAATTTATACACAAATTACACAGCTTCTGAGTAGCGCAGGATTTGAATTACAAAAATGGTCCAGCAATTCTGACAGGTTCTTGGAGAATATTGCTCAACACAAACGTGAATTCCAACCATTTGAAATCAAGTTTGACCAAATTATAAAAACCTTGGGATTGTCCTGGGATAGAGTAAATGATAAATTCAAGTTCCACATAAACCAAACTGACGTTATAGCCCCAATGACGAAACGAAGCGTATTAGCAGAAGTAGCACGCCTATTTGACCCCTTTGGATGGTTAGCACCAGTCATTATCACGGCTAAGGTATTTATACAAAAGTTGTGGCTGTGCTCAGTTGACTGGGATGATGTTTTGCCATCTAACCTTCAAGAAGAGTGGCTATCTTTTCGTGAACAACTTCCAAACTTGCACAACATAGAACTATGTCGATGGATATATACTCACCCTGACAATGATCAAGTTGAAATTCATGGATTTGCGGACGCCTCGACAACTGCTTACGCAGCAGTCCTTTATATGAGGGTTGTCCAAAATAACAAAGTGTACTTGTCTATTCTGGAAAGTAAAACAAAAGTGGCACCCTTAAAACAAATTTCTGTGCCTCGTCTGGAATTATGTGCAGCAGTTTTACTAGCTAAACTATTGTCTGAAGCGGCATATGTCTTAAAAATTCCTCGACACAAAATTTACGCCTACACTGACTCAATGGTGGTATTAGCATGGATTCAAGCCCCACCAATAAGATGGCAAACTTTTGTGGCTAACCGTGTAACAGAAATACAAAACCGTATTGATAATGACAGCTGGAGTCATGTTGCGTCCGAAGAAAATCCTGCTGATCTTGCATCGCGTGGTGTTAGCCCGTCAGAATTACAACATCAGCAACTGTGGTGGGAAGGACCACACTGGCTTATGGATCTGGAAATAAATATAAACAAAAGGGAAGCATTAAGCACTGACCTAGAAGAAAAAATCCAAGCAAAAGTAATACTTACCTGTTCAGAAGAAAAAGATAATTATATGGAACGATTTTCAAATTTTAATAAAATGTTAAGAGTACTTTCCTATTGTAGAAGGTTTCTCCGTCTGAAATTAAAAAAAGAGGTTAGAGAAGAACCGCTGAAATATTTGACCTGCAAAGAAATAACAGAAACTTTAAACGTATGCTTAAAATATACCCAAAAACAAAAATTTTAAGAAGAAATACAAGATTTAAAAGAAAAGGGACGAATTAAGAAAAGAAGTAAACTTATCTCCTTAAATCCTTATCTTGATGAATTTGGAATACTGAGGGTGGGAGGTCGCTTACAGGCAGCCACAATACCACATGAGTACAAACATCCCGTCATCATCCCTGGTGATTCACATCTTTCTATTCTTCTAGTTAAAGATGCTCACTTGAAGTTACTGCACGGCGGTATAGCACTTACGATTAACTTTCTTCGTTCCCGGTACTGGATAATTGGCTTGAAGCCCTTAGTGAAAAGGTGCTTTCGCGAATGCGTCGTTTGCACGAAGCACAGAGCTCTTACGATCCAACCACAAATGGGAGAACTCCCCAGGGAACGGGTAAATCCCGGGAGACCCTTCAAGGTTACTGGCGTCGATTTTGCCGGACCGATACAAATACGCACCAGTAAGGGACGAGGGCAGAAATCTTTCAAGGGATACATTTGCCTCTTTGTATGTATGGTGACTCGCGCAATACACCTAGAAGTGGTAAGCGACTTGACAACTCCAGGATTCATGGCAGCATTTCGCAGATTTGTATCACGCCGTGGACACTGCTCAGATTTATGGAGCGATACGGACTCAATTTCGTAGGAGCAGCAAAGGAATTAACCCTCATGTTAAATGAGAGTATGAAAGGAGTACTTATGGAAGTGGCCGAGCTCCTGTCTAACGACGGAACTACATGGCACTTTATACCTCCAAGAGCTCCCAACTTTGGTGGTCTATGGGAAGCCAGTATTAAATCAGTAAAAACGCACTTAACAAAGACAATTGGTGCTTCAACCTTAACATTTGAAGAAATGTCAACTTTACTGAGTCAAATCGAAGCTTGTCTCAACTCAAGACCTATAGGACAGTTGAATGACCATCCCGACGATTTGGCTCCCCTCACCCCAGCACACTTTTTGGTTGGAGAATCATTGATGACAATCCCGGATTCACGTGATGAAAATGAATGGATAAGCCCGCTGAATCGATGGAAATTGATACAGAGAATGATGTCAAATTTTTGGAACCGTTGGTCTAAAGAATTTTTACATACCATGCAACAACGTTACAAATGGCAAACCAAAACAACACCTCCTCAGATTGGTGATGTAGTAGTGGTAAAAGATGACAACTTACCACCTACTAAGTGGCTACTAGCTCGTATAACACAAATACATCTAGGGCCAGACGGAGAAGCTAGAGTAGCTGATCTAAAGGGTAAAGGATCTACATTCAAAAGACCTTTATCAAAGATTATTTTACTGCCCCGCCTAGACACCGCATAAAGGAAGACGATTCTGGCATGGTGGGCGGTGTTAGGAAGAACAGAAGGTTCTTGGTGGGCGGAATGTTTACGCGTCTCACTACTAGATGGCGCTGCTAGTCTCATTTGTAACGCTAATCATTATCGCGAGTGAGACATTTTTTATTAATGTACCTACATTGTTTTTTGTTCAGTCTTGAATACACCGTTACTTGCTATCCGTGGATTTCATTAATCTATCCTCACAAACATTAAAATTATCGGTAAAAACAGGCAAACATCAACAATTATGTTTTTCGTTTTTTTTTTTTGTTATTCAATAGAGATAATAAAGGAGAATAATAATGTAATATTTTTTATGTTTTTATTATTATATTGTTATGCTTATGTTATATGGGGTTAAAAATAAAAATGTTTTATACTTAAGTAATTTCAAAATGTTTATTCGTTATAAACAGTCATATTTATTAGGACTTATTGCGGTTATAGCTTAAGTATTCATTTTCATTATGAAAAGAAGATTGAAACTAAACCTCAAAATAATCCTTATTACGGATATGACACAATTTTATTTTAATATTACTAAAATCAATTTATAACTTAATACTTTGTATAAATGTTCTTGTTTATTATTTTCAATCAAATATTATGTTTTTGAGCTGGTTTTCGTTTGCACGGCGAACGCTTCGTAAACACTTGTTGAATAATTCGGCAAAATATCTCGGAAACCACTTGTTTCATATTCACTGACCAGCTGGGCCTTCCACTTCGCTTTCGACTGGCAAGGCTACCCTCTTCCTTATATCTTTTGACCCTCCGACTCACAGTAGGTAATTTCTCTAAAACAAAAAAGGAATACTGTTAGGCTACTAGCAAAATTATAAAATATTATTACTATTTTGATAATAGAAATGTTACAAAATTATTATATATTATAATTATGCTTAATATTATATTTGTCGGATTAGGCCAAGACATCAGAAGTAAAACTAATACATAAATTTATTTCAATCGAACAATGAGTTATCTTAAATCTTTAAAATACAGAAATTAAATTAATTCATTATTAAATAACTAATAATGACATTGAGGGCGGTCACATAGGGCAGTACTGACTGTCAGGGACTGTGGTCCATGCACCCACCGCAATAAGGACAGTACTAGTTGTCAGAGACAGCGTTCCACATCCAATAATCGGGTAGTACTGACTGTCGAGAGACAGTGGTCCGTGCACCAAGACGCATCCATTGGAAATGCGTACAGACTCAACCGCGCAGCTCCTTATAAAGGCTGCTCGCTAGTGGGGGGGAAACGTTACAATATTTTACTGGATTGGATACCAAGTCCTTTAAGCTAAATGATCGATAGAGTGAATGATTTGTCTATGATGCGTCCGGTGCACGTTCCACTAGCGCCACCTAGTCGTCGTCTCTCGCAGCTGCTAGACAATATGCCGTCACGGCCATTCTGATAAATCACTTGTCCTCGAGTGCATTAATTCGTCATCAATTTACATCGTCATCATCGTTACATATCAAATATCACTGGTCTAGGTATTTCTTTAATAGAAAACCCCTGCAGTTCAAACATGCTGGTCTAAATCGTCACCCACTAAAGCAGGTGAGATTCCTACAGCTACAACTGGACTAGGTCACAACTCTTGCAACCCCTACAGTTCATATTTGCTGGTCTAGATAATCATCCCATGGATGATATCCCTGCAGCTTACAGAGCGCTGGACTAGGTAATCAACCCACAAAAGTAGGTGAAACCCCTACAGCCTCTACTGGACTAGGTCACAACTCTTGTAACCCCTACAGTATATATTTGCTGGTCTAGATACTCATCCCATGGATGAGATCCCTGCAGCTCACAAAGCGCTGGACTAGGTTGTCAACCCACAAAAGCAGGTGAAACCCCTTCAGCTCATAGTCAGTCTGTACAGAACAGTCATCTCAGAGTCAAAGTCAAAGTCAAATCATTCATTTCAACTAGGCACACCAAAGGCACCCCCGAACGCCAAAAATTACAGTAAAACGAAAGTATCAGAATTAATAGTTACTGTTTGTGAAACAATATCTGATAATGTTTCTTCGGATTCTGAGACTCTACTGGCATTTAAGTTTTGAGAACTATGATCTCCTAAATATGGCAAAGAGTTTTCCACTAATAGAATAGAATACTCTTTATTATCACTAATCACTAATTTGTCCGAAACAGCATTATGTAAATCATCATTTATATTACTAGGTATTAACTGCCGTCACGGACCGTTCATCGTCATCAGACTCATAATTTTCAGAAATTTCGAGAAAACCTTGTCGACCTCTACTACGAGTACTCTCAAATTGTCATGTGCGTACTTGTAAGTCCTATAGAGCCATTAATATTTTTCAGTTCATAACGATCGTTATCTAAAACGAATAATTTTGAAAGGTCCCTAATTTTCTTTTTTTAATCTAATTTTCTTTGGTGTCTTTCCTCACATTTAACAAAGACAAATTCATCTACTGCAAAAGGTTTAATCCAGGCTTTTCCCTTATTAAACCGTATAGTGTCAGCGTTAGCCACTCTTTTTAATATTTTCTGATGCAGATGAACGAGCCGTTTCAACATTCAAGTTGGTTCAAAAGAACTAGGAGTTACTTTAGCTAGTAACCTTGAATGCCAAACATCATTTCCATAGGCGTAAAACCTGTGGTCTTGGAACGTGTACTATTAAGAGCAAGTTGAATCTCTCAAAAATTCATCCTTCCAGTCATTATTAGAATTACATTCTATAACAGTAAGAATATTCTTTACCATCACTTTTCCCGAAAGTTTTCCAGTTAGATCTAAATGAATAGTGTGCCAAGGGACTGGATGTTTAGGAATTGAATGCAACTGCATTTGCTGTGCACCTGAAGGGCCTTTAGAAGTATTACATACTACACAACAATTAAACTTTTTTTTTTTTTTTACAAACCATAAAATTCGTAAAGTTTGACAAAGTCTAGTCAAAACCTTAATGTTATATTTTGTTATGAACATGGCTACTTAAGGACCAAAGAACGTGGTATAATATGTAGCTAGCCAACTGGAAACTACGTTCTATCTTCCTATACAATATTCCTTGACTTAAATCATACGTATGCGATATCTCTTCAGGTAATTCATTATACGGAATTTTGATATTATTTCAGAAAAGTTCCGATTTGCGTTCTTGTTCTACAATTAAGCAACCTATATCAAATACAAGATATTTTATTTTACGGGGTTCAGAATAATTCATGTTTAACAAATTGCGAGACAAGAAATCTGCATGAGCCATTTTGGACCATCTTTTTACACGATATTAGAATCGTAGGCCTGCAATACAGCCCACCAACGGTGAACCTGATTTGACTGCAAGTCAAATCACGTTTTGAGTGAGAAGCTTTGAAGGAGTTATAATCGTTAATACAGTGAACTTCCGTCCATGCAAATAATGACGAAAATGTTAGATTGCTTTTATTACCGCAAGGGTCTCTAATTCGTAAGAGTGATATCGTGTCTCTTCATCTATGGTCTTCCCACTACAATACGCTACTACACGAGGGGTACCATTATGTTTTTGGATAAGAATTGCAACATATACTACTTGCATCGGTATGAAGTTCAATGAGCACGGAAGGGTCAAACACTTACGAGAACCCTGCATTGGACAACGTTTTAAGTAATTTGTCTAAAAGGTTAAGCCCCTCATCAATATCTTGAAATTGAAAGTACATCATCCGTGAAAACTAAAATCTTTTCATCTTTCATCGGCTTTAAAGTAGTAGTAGCCTTTTAAAAAATAGAAAGGGGCATTGCTAAGCCAAAGAGCGAGAGAACTGAGTTTTCAGTCTCCAGTATATCATCCCATTGATATTGACTGGGAGGTAACTTAATCAGTAATGTGGCTTCTTATTTTTAGCGCGATGATAGCAATCCAATTGCACTCGATCCAGAACCCGGCTACATACTTGGCGCCACCACTAGCGCCCGCCAGTTACTGAAACGTGCAGCTGACGACACGCAGGACACGATAACCAGCGTCCCACCGCTTGAGGAACAGCACCACATCCACACTCCAAGGCGGAGCCATCTATGAATCTCCACCTGAACAGGCCCCTCCCTGCCTCGGCCAACCCAGGCCCAGAGTCCGCCCAAAGACCCCAAGGCCACCCAAGGCAACTTATGTCCAGGAAAGGAGGTCCTCAGCGGGTGGAACAAACGGCCCGGGCAATTAAGCACTGTCTCGCCACATGCTTCAATCCCCCCTACGACGGCTGGCCAGTGAGTGGGACGAAACACATAAAAAAAACCGTTTCGGCCCCTCAACCCCTGTGGCACAACTATGCCGCCATGCAAAGGATGTCGCGTGTCGGAAACCACTTCGGCTCCCCCGCCGGAGCCCACCACCGCTCCGGGAACCACCGGAAACGCCACCCCTGCCAGCGGACACAGCACACCTGCACCGGTGTCGGCTCCAGGCAACTAGCGATGATCCGGTACGTCTCGCCCAAAGCTGCATCCACCAGCTCCGCATGGGCAGAACTCCACACGGGGCACGCGAATCCCCACCTCGATGAGACCAGTCGACGAAGAAGACCGCCGCGAGCGCGCACCCTCTGCACGATGTTCCCGCAGTTTTCGCCGAATGTCAAAGACCTGTCCAGGGCAACACCAAGATATTTAGAAGAGCCGCCGTGCTCGATGGACACCCCATCCCAAACGATGCCAAGTCTGCGGCCCGCACCTCCACTGCGGAGACCAAATATGTAAGACTGGGCCCCGCTCTGATTGGGCTTGAGTGAGTCGGCGAAGCAATGCGGCCAAATCACCAAGAGCGCCTGACAAGCGGGCCCCAACCCACCCAAAGGCGGTGGCTTGGGAAGTGAGGGCAAGGTAGCCTGCATAGAGGAAGCGGGACTCGCTGGGGCTGGACGGTTCGTCGCTTGCGCAGAGATAATAAAAAGAAGCGGTGCCAGGACACCACCCTGCGGCAGGCCGCCCCTACGCGCTCCCCAACGACCTCCCTCCGAGAGAAGGCGGACCCGAAACCGACGACTATGGAGAAGTTCTCGGAGCATTCGGACAAAGTTCCGATCGCTTATCAATGTCTCCACCCTCCACAGCAACCGCCTGAGGTCGACTGCACCATAGGCAGCTGACATATCCACAAGAAGATGTGGCTGCGCGGCCTCGAAGACAATGGGTCAACGTCCTGATTAAATCAACACCTATCAAAATTTTGCTCTTAATTATGGTGTCTGACAGCAGACAACCAGCTGTCTATGTTTGAATTGGGGTCATCAGGATCAAACGGTATCAACGCTGTAAAAGGTTATGGTGGTGCATTGAACCGGGGTAGTAGAGCATCAGTTAATTTTGAAAAAAATGCTTCTAAACTATTTGAGGGTAGCGGAATATTTTCCTGTATAGGTATTCTGTGATGAAAGTGCCAGAGGTGGGCGGAAAATCCGATCCCACTTCTGATGTCGGATTATGCCAAGACATCAGAAGTAAAACTAATACATAAATTTATTTCAATCGAACAATGAGTTATCTTAAATCTTTAAAATACAGAAATTAAATTAATTAATTATTAAATAACTAATAATGACATTGAGGGCGGTCACATAGGGCAGTACTGACTGTCAGGGACAGTGGTCCATGCACCCACCGCAATAAGGACAGTACTAGTTGTCAGAGACAGCATTCCACATCCAATAATCGGGCAGTACTGACTGTCGAGAGACAGTGGTCCGTGCACCAAGACGCATCCATTGGAAATGCGTACAGCCGTGTGGAGATCGCGACGCCCCCGTCAGGGGGCGTGGCGAGCGGTTCCGGGGCTGAGCCCCCCGGCCGCGGAGGCAATACGGTGGCCTGCAAAAACAGGCCCCTCCCTGTGTCGGCTTCAATGGCCTGCGGCTTTTTTGCCCGCACGTAATTTACGTGCGGTCATATGAGTGGTTGCATGTTGTTTTTCTGTAGGCGCGCCGCGACGCTGATTCATACAGCGCCGCTTTCTTCACGACACCTCGGCGGTCTGTCCCCGCCAGGTGAGACCCCCAGTTGCCTGGGGGAGGCCCGGCGGAGGACGACCAGCGACAGAGGTGCCGACTCGACGCTCCTACAGAATATAGGTGTTTGCGTACAGACTCAACCGCGCAGCTCCTTATAAAAGCTGCTCGCTAGTGGGGGGGAAACGTTACAATATTTTACTGGATTGGATACCAAGTCCTTTAAGCCAAATGATCGATAGAGTGAATGATTTGTCTATGATGCGTCCGGTGCACGTTCCACTAGCGCCACCTAGTCGTCGTCTCTCGCAGCTGCTAGACAATATGCCGTCATATTCATAATTCCAAGTAAATAAATAAACTTTAGGAAATATTATAATTTTTTTTCTATTTAGGGCTTATGGTAAATATAAAAAGTTTAAAAAAATAACTACAAGGATCATCAGTTATACTTTAATTAGATAAATGTTCGATAAAATAATGAAATCATAATACTCACAGTCAGTCCGGTTTCATCAAATATTTGTGATATAATATTAAGTCCATATTTACGCAGCGCGATAATATCAGCTTTCATCTTGATATTTAAATTTGCTTGCATTTCAAAATGAACTACAACATCGCTAATAGATTAAACACACTTCACATATCAAACTAGAGCTGATAGAACGGGACTGTGTAATTGCTCTATCACATCTCTGCCAGCAAGGGTGGCAGATGCGAGACGAGCTCAGCAACTGAAACAAAGAAATAAAAGTAATATAATATCTTCTGTCTTTTAAGTACAGCTTCCAGCCAACTTAAAACGTGTACATACTTTTTTATAATATTTTTTGCTTTTTTAATAATAATGTTTGCCCAGGGAGAGAATGAAGCTATACATCTTAGTCGAGTAAGTAAGAGCACTACAGACTAGACCAATGAATTATTGAATAATATTATAAATCTAAATATTTCACGCTATAAACTGAAATATAAGAATTATTAATTATTTAGAACTTTACCTGACGTGGAGCAATTTGTCTAGAAATATTTTCTCTTATATGATTTTCTCGTGGAGAATCCTGAGACAAGAGGTGACTTCTTTGTCTACGGAGTGAGCGACCACAGCCAACACAAATGAGGCGCGCAGCGGAAGGTGAGACACTTTCTGCTGCATGTCTTATTTCATTCCATGCTGCAGTCCAACATGAATGACAAACAAAATTATTGCTTGAGATATGCACCTGAAAATGCAATTGATTATTATTTAATATTAATTACATAGTAAATGATGAGGAAAACCGCCCCTAAGACGACCCACTGACCGAAGAATGAAATAAGTAGCATAAAATAGTACATAATTATGCTGTACGATTTTGTTAGTTTCTCATTAAAATAAAAGTACTTATTTAAACATATTTTTACTATGACAATGTAATTACTAAAAGCTTGCTTATGTACTGGCTATTGTTATCAGTTTTTTAAAGGCATTGTTTGTAATATAGGTGAATAATGTAATATAAGGCTTAGGTACCTGTTGTGGCAGAAGCCATTGCTGTACAATTGATCGTACTTCCACAATTTCCAATTGATGAGATCGCAAGCGCCTCATATCCACTCTACAATTCGCACAGCGAACGTTGCTTGCGCCGGTTAATCCCTGCAACGACGTGCTCGGGACAGCAGAGCTGCTCAGGTCCATAGCGGGGCGGGAGTTCAAATGCGTGCAAGGGTCGTCATTAGATGCGGGGCCAGAAGTTTCCACATTCACATCAGGGTTGTCATTCAAAGAGGATCCAGGGTCCAAGTTCGCGCGAGGGTCATCATTCGGGGGAGGTAGATCGGAGTCCATTGTGGTAAAAAGGGTCACAAAAGAGCACAAACCACGGCAAAAGAAAACTACGATAGCGAATAGCGATACACAAACCACGATAGCGAGTGCGCTAATGAGTAGTTTGAATTTTGATTACAGTTTGCTGTCAAATCTATCATTCTGTCAAAAAATAATGTTGCCATATTTTAAAATATAATCGATAAGTTGCATCGATTGTTGGTCTTGATCAATTCATTTTTTATCTAACTACGGCAAAGCCTTAAAGAATTCAGTGACTTTACCTTTTTATGTTTATGTATGTGTGGACTATGATCTCTGGTCTGAGGTGTTTATGAACATAATTGTTTTGTCATAAGGTCGATTACGTTTCGTTCAAAGAAACTAAAATGACCATGACATCAGAAAATCTTTTTGCTTACCATAGAAATACATAAAATCATTTCTATGATAAGAAAAAACTGAAATCCAACTAACGTATTTAGTAATAGTTACAGCTTCCCGAAGTCAAGAGCATAAATGCCCAAGTTTTAATAATTAGTAGTTAGGGTTTTAGGTTTTAAGTGATTATATTTAATTTTTTTATACCAGTATTTTATATTATTATTAATTAATCCGTAATCGATTAGATTTATTAAATATATAAATTGAAGTAAACTGTCCATTTAATGGCAACCCTAAACTTCGTTTGACAGTGAAACTCGCATTGATATAATAGTTAAATTACTTATTAATTTGCTAAAATCACGGCGTCTTTGTTAGAGATAAAACTTAAATGGAAATTTCCTATTTAAAATACTTATAATTTTTGATTATCGTTCAAAATGTGTTTGACGTGGGCCATAGCTTGGCATTATCCTTTATTGTACAGAGAAAGTAATAATAGTTTACCTATTTCTGGGAGATTCTTGACCATAGAATAAGAAATTTCGTCACCACCAGGTGCCGTATCTTTTGATTTTATGGAATTTTCTAATTCATGCATAGAGATCGCAGCTTCTAATTTATTATTGCAGGACTGAAAGCAGGGTTCAGGGGGGGAAACGTAATCAGGCGTTAGGCCATTAAGCAGCCTTTCTGCTAAACTTGAATCAACGTGTTGATATTTAGATTTATGGTCTTTTACCCATCTCATTTTGCTCCACATATCACTAGCAGAAGTTGTTGCATCGATACTTGTACAAAAACTTCTAAAGTTAGCACCTTTAGCCTTACGCGTCTGCCTCTGCGATTCTTGGATGTTTTCCTGTAATAGAGCGTACCTAATTATGAGGCGAAGGGTTATGCCTAAACTTTGCCAACGCTAAACGTCGTGATGCCACCGATCTAGATAGGTTGGGGTTCCAATACGGTTTTGGTTTAAATTTAGAACTGATATGTTGAGGAATAACAATTTGAGGGATGTGGGAATCTGCTGCTTTCTTTAGAGTGTTTTCAAAGAAGTCATAACACAACTGTGGATCGCTCGGGGCGGTTGAATCACGGAGAATGCTTTCTACGGACGAAGCATATTTCTCTCAGTCAGATTTTTTAAAATTTCTTTTACAAATGTTTTGCTTAAGAACATTGAAATTGGTGGATAATTTAATAATTAGGTGGTCACTCCCTAACGATTCATTTGTAACTTTCCAAGTAAAATTTAAAGCCAACTCCACAGAAATAAAAGAAATATCGGGAGAGGATTGTTGCAAAACATTATTCACTAATTTTATACGAGTCGGACTACCATCATTAACTGATATAAAGTCATGATCTATCATAGAATCGAATATCTGAGATCCACGCTGATCGGTTTTATATGACCAGTTGGAATGGTGACCGTTAAAGTCACCTAAAATTTAAGTTTTATTATTTGCTATCGAAAATATATTATCTCAATCCCTTGGTAAAGTACGAACAGTTGAAGGACAGTAAACAGCAACGATATACTTGTCGGCGCGTCTATAGAATTGGTTCGGTGATGCCAACCTCTTTGGTTAATGTTGTTTTTTTTTAGAAGATAATCTGTCAACTGTCTATTTGACGTAACACCATGTACTGGGGAGGCGGCCCGCCATTAGAGAATAACAAAAAGGACGTGAGGGATAGATTCACATGGATCGATCGAAAAAGACGATATTGATTGGAGGAACTGTGCTGTGATATCCAATTGTGTGTAAATTGATTGCGCTCGCGCCCCACGTACTTGGTGGAACGTCGTTTTCGCATTATAGTTAATTAAATAATTGGATTAGACATTTTGTGATTGTTCATAAAGGCGTTCATATACTTTCAACTCCTCGCCCGCAAACCCACGCAACATTACCTCTTCTGATAAACATGATCTATTGCCTTTATCAGAAGTGGGATACAGAGGGCTAGATATTGAGGAGATTTGTGAGATTCCATTAGAAGAACCTGTGATCAATGAAGTTTCGAAGGGAAAACATGATGAAAGTCTCCTTGGGAACAAGGATACTCTTTTATCACGCCTGCAGACTGCAACTCAAGCTACTCCAAAGAAAAGCATCACCTTAATGAAACTCGGTTTGGAGGAACTTGCTTCTATCGTGGAAGTAGAGAACACAAGCTAGAAGAATGGCGCAACCGACGCGATACAGATAATCAAAAGTCAAGACTATCGGAGAAGGAAAACTGTTACCTGTTTTAGGAAGCCTGGACACATTAGTACAACCTGCCCAGAAAAGAAGTCTGGAACTGAACAGCATGCGGCACGCAGATAAGTACAGATTTGCAAACATAAAATAACAGGAGGTACCCTGTCAACATCAAATGGTGAGGTCATTTTGTTTCTTTTTGATAGTGGCGGTATTACAAAAATATAGAAAGTTCTTCATAGATGGTGTGCCTTATACGTGGCGTGACTATGACCACAGGTGAGTTACCTTATAGACCCATGTAAGACTGTTCAGAGGCGTCTTTATCGGTTATCAATTGATGAAAAAGAAATCGTTAGAGATAAAGCGCTGGCTTTAATAAATTCTGCCTCAAACATAGCATTGAATTGCACCTGGTTGCTACAGGGCTAATGGACAGGTCGAACGCGTAATGCATACACTTAAGAGCCTATAAACCATAATTGAAAATGATTCTAATAAAGTTTGGTGCGACGAACTTGATGATGTTCATTTTACTCTTAATAGTACTCGATCTAGGATAACGGGATACACACCCACTGAACTCATGTTAGGTATTCAAGCCCAGTCGTTGGGTATCTCTAAAATTTCATCCAATATCAGTACGAATACTTTCACCCGCGCAAGAGTCTATCTAAACGTCGCATCCCGCGGAATTAAACGGGCTGCAGCAGCCGATACTCAAAGATTAAGACGGTAGCAAGTACAGCCTTTATGCAAGGTTTGTTTGTATCAAAGGTTGAGAACGCAACCAAACCAAACTATCGCGTAAATTCCGGGGTCCATTTGTTATAACTCGTGTGCTTGAAATCTTTTGTTACGAACTGAAATCTATGACTGGTACGAACCGCATAAGCAAATACATGCGTCTAGTACCCAGAGGGTTTGAAGGATTAGTAGAATTAGCATCAAATATGATTAATGATAAGGAGGCCGAGACGGCGCGTAATTTGAAACAACTTGAAGAAATTACAATTATCACCTATTGATAGCGATAGTGATACTCTCTCGGTGTCCAGTGAGGGCGCACTCTGACCGCTAGTTCAGGAACCCTTAGAATAGAATAGAATAGAATACTCTTTATTATGTACACCATATAGCAGCTTCGCACTCTAAATCACATTCGTTCATTCATCAAGCGGATGTACATTAAAATGAAAGTACGGTGTATAGATTCTTCATAAACACGCAAACACAGTAGAATTTGCTAAGCGTAGACGGAAGGGCCCAGTACGCCCGGTCTACGCCGCGTAGTGAGTTGGTGGCTAGTCGTAAGGGCCTAGTACGCCCGGTCTACGCCGCGTAGTGAGTTGGTGGCTAGTCGTAAGGGCCCAGTACGCCCGGTCTACGCCGCGTAGTGAGTTGGTGGCTAGTCGTAAGGGCCCAGTACGCCCGGTCTACGCCGCATAGTGAGTTGGTTGTTGGTCGAAGGGGCCTAGTACGCCCGGTCCATACAACATGGTATGTTGGTGGTTGGTCGAAGGGGCCCAGTACGCCCGGTCCACACCGCATGGTACGTTAGTGGTTGGTCGAAGGGGCCCAGTACGCCCGGTCCACACCGCATGGTACGTTAGTGGTTGGTCGAAGGGGCCCAGTACGCCCGGTCCACACCGCATGGTACGTTAGTGGTTGGTCGAAGGGGCCCAGTACGCCCGGTCCACACCACGTAGCAATTTGGTGGCTAGGTAAAGGTGCATAGTACGCCAGCCTACGCCGCATGGCGATTTAGTGATTTGACGAGAGGGCCAAGCACGCCCAGCACACGTTATGTTTTATTGATGGGGTTGAGGCTGTGCTGATATTCTTAGTGAGAGAACTTAAATGTTAGTCTATACGTGTGCATGTCAGGAATGGACGAGCTGACTAATGGAATGTTATTTCCTCTCGTAATTCAGATGCGCAATATCACTATGCGCACGAGGACGTGCGATAGTCAGGGTGGCCGTGTCGGCGCGTCTATAGAATTGGTTCGGTGATGCCAACCTCTTTGGTTAATGTTGTTTTTTTTTAGAAGATAATCTGTCAACTGTCTATTTGACGTAACACCATGTACTGGGGAGGCGGCCCGCCATTAGAGAATAACAAAAAGGACGTGAGGGATAGATTCACATGGATCGATCGAAAAAGACGATATTGATTGGAGGAACTGTGCTGTGATATCCAATTGTGTGTAAATTGATTGCGCTCGCGCCCCACGTACTTGGTGGAACGTCGTTTTCGCATTATAGTTAATTAAATAATTGGATTAGACATTTTGTGATTGTTCATAAAGGCGTTCATATACTTTCAACTCCTCGCCCGCAAACCCACGCAACATTACCTCTTCTGATAAACATGGTCTATTGCCTTTATACTCAATATACTGACAATTTAACAATTGAATGCACAAGAATTCAATACCTTGATTATAATTATCTATATTACGCAATTGCGCTTTAATCGATTTATGTACAATAACAGCTACCCCCCCATAACCGTCATAACGGTCCGATCTGAAAAGGTTATACTCATTCAAATTAAAGTGGCTGTCTGGTTCAAACCATGTTTCACTGATAACGGCAATATAAATCTTATCTTTAAATAAAAGCTGTTCGAACAATGCTGATTTCGGCCGCAGACTTTGTGCATTCCATTGTAAAATATTAAATGCGAGAGAAATATTATGACAATCCATTAATAAGTTTACTTACAATTGAGTTTTCTGGCAAATTATTAACCACAATTATAACCAACCATTCTACAATTATCTTAACCACGCTGTTTATTTTACTCTTAAACGAACCTTTCTTCAGAAGTATATTTGTAATATTACTTAATAAATTACCAGATGACTTATCTGCAGTTGTCAGACGCTCAACATGGGTTTCGACCAGGAAGAAGTACCACCAGTAATCTTCTCTGCCACATGGCTCATCTGGTGCCGGCGGTGGATGGTGGGGGGCAGACTGATGCTGCTTACTTTGACTTTAGAAAAGCATTCGATTTAGTCGATAATGACATTTTGCTTAAAAAGTTTGCAGGTATTGGTTTCACCCCACACTCTCTCCAGTTTTTTGCCAGTTATTTGAGGGATAGGCAGCAATATGTGGAATATGCGGGACACGTGTCAGATCCATATTTCACTAGGTCCGGGGTAAGTCAAGGTAGTAACCTTGGCCCTTTGGGCTTTCTTCTGGTGGTAAACGACCTACCAGAAGTAGTCCAAGACGCGTCTTGTCTGTTGTTTGCTGACGACCTCAAATTATCCCTCGCGATAAAGAGCAGCGATGACTGTGTCAGGCTACAAAGGGACATTGATAGGGTAGTGAGATGGAGCAAAGAAAATCTCTTACAATTTAATAGCTCGAAGTGTGTGATCATCACTTTTTCTCGCGCACACAATCCCATCTTACATACCTACTATATTGACGGGGCGCCTATGGAACGGGTCACAGAAGTCAAGGACTTGGGAGTAAAATTTAACACTGGTTTGACTTTTCGGGATCACATCATGCGTTGCTGTAAAAGAGCGTATAGAAATTTAGGTTTCATGCTTCGTACAGTCCGAGGTTTCACGAATGTGAAAGCTATTATAGCATTATATAATGCATTGGTGAGGAGCCAGGTAGAATGTAACGCAGTTATCTGGTCTCCGCATGAAGCTAAATATAGTCTCATGCTGGAGAGGGTACAAAATAAATTTATAAGATATTTATATATGCGCTATTACGGAGTCTATCCCTTTTACCCGTTAATGTATCCAACCTTATTTATTCTAGGTATGGTAGGATACAACGAGCTAAGGGTTAGGAGGGATCTTGCACTCGCCTCATATGTATTTAAAATACTGAGAGGGAAGGTGCATAATGCAGTTGTTTTAGGTCAGGTGAGTCTGTGTGTTCCGGACAGGTACGTGTGGCGACGACGGCAGCCACGGCTGCTGGTGGAACCGCGTGCTAGGACCAACCTTCTGAAGGAGGCGCCGCTGACGCGTGCACTCCGCACGCTCAACCTCATAGCGAGTGAGACAGACCTATTCTGTTGTTCTCTGAGTGAATTCACAAGGAATGCTTTGTTTGTAATTAGTTATAGGAATTAGTTATAAGGAACAATAAGGATTAATTAAGGCACATTTACCGCATTGGTTAGCTGTAAGGGTAGATGTACGATGATAAATAAATAAATAAATAAATCTTTTACTTTATGATCGCTTGATTTCTTTCTATTATTGTTACGTATGGAAAACATTTTAATTACAATAAATTAGTATGTGAGACCTCGCTACTGTGACCTTACGCATATTTACAATTTTCTATAAAAATAAATAAGCAACATTAAGTGGTCCTTCGAGCCGGATCTTTGATCTCGGCCACGTGTTTTAGTCGGACTAAAAACATGTGTGCAGGGATGTCGCTGCTTGACACACCCCCGGAGGGTGTTACAACTATAGTTGCAAAACTTCTGAAACATTCGGAATGTTTCCGGAATACTTCGGGGAAAGTTTCTTTAAATCTGAATTATTCAAAACGAATTTAATTAAGATTTTTTGTTGAAAAATCTTATTTTGCATCGATCGTCGATCGCCGCCGCCGCTACCTTCTGTGCGCCGGCCGCTGCCGCCGCGGCGCGCCGCCGCCACGGCGGCGCCACGCGCCGTGCCGCTCGCGCAGTCGCGCCCGACTGCCACCGGCCACGCCAAGTCGAGTCGTGCGTGCAGGCGATGGCGGTGCGGGGTGCGGTAAGAGGGGACATGCTCCCCGGAGAAGTTTTCCCCACCCCGCGGGAAAGATTCGTACCCCGCAATCGAATGTTTCCGCTGAATGTTTCGCGGCGAAACTTTCGCCCGAATAATTCAATGGGAATAAACGTGTTTGTTTGTGGTGTGGTGGGCGAGTTATTTATTGTTCAGTGGCACATACGTAAGTAAAATATAAATGTTTATTTTATTGTAAATGGGATTGATTTATTATGTTGATATTTTTATAGGTAGATGTTAGCCTGCGATTAACAGAATTTTTATTCTTTTGTTTTTAGGTAGGTACGAAATCGATTGCTATTTTTATAAATGTCAGTTGTGGAATAAAAAACCAGCACCCTAATTGCGTAACACACTATCAATCGGAATCTGAATCATTTTGAAGCAAATTGCTAATCCATTGCTTCATAAGTTCGAAAAATTTGTCTGATCAATACGTAAATAACGCAATGAATGTTGTTGAACTGTCAAAATGAAACCGATTCCGATTGATAATGTGTTACGCAATTGCCCCGCTGGCCTAGCATATTTGATTTGTTTTTTGAAAAAGGGTTATCTATGTTTTTGGTTAGTTTGTATGTAGCTCTGTACGCATCGCGAATTCGCGAGTATTCGTGAGTCGCATAGGTAGGTATTAATAATTACCTACCTACTTAACGCGTATAATAGCCCAGTCAATAAAAACAAATAAAGGCAAACCTTGCAACTTGCAAGCAAACACGTTTTGATGCGGTTTTCAGAAAAGTATTTGTTATACTTAGGAGCAGGTTTTGGTATATTAATAATAAACATTTATTTCAGACCAGGTCCATATTTTGTTAGTAACAATGTAAGTACTTAAATCTAATGTTAGTATTGGCAACAAAATTAAACAACGACATGAAGCCGCACCCACCTTTGCAGCATGGGGGACTCCCACCGATCAGCAAAAACACCCAGTATAGTGTTGGTACTGCCACGAACGCGAGCGAGTAGGGAGGCGCATCTCTTCCTAACGATAGCAGCAAAGCCATCCACCCGCGCCTCAGCGAACATCCCTGACGCACTGCAACGCCATGGCAGCCCCAACAGTACCCTGAGTGCATTATTATATTGGACACGCAGGTCGCTGTATGCCCGCTGCGAATAACTGACCCACAGGCTGCAGGTGTAAAAAGATTGGCAATATGCTTTAAAAAGCGTGATTTTAACCGAATTCGTACACCGTGCAAACCTGCGGGCCAGCATGTTACAACGGACAGCCAGCGATCTGCGTTCCCTTTCTATGTCAGCATTATCACTTAAGTCATCGGTGACCCAGTGCCCCAAATATTTAAATTTAGACACCCTACGCAGAGGAGTGCCACACAGCGATATATCAGGAAATGCCGGGTAAGAAAAACCACGGGCTTTAAAGAGCATTAGTTCACTCTTCCCAACATTATATTTGAGCCCATGAGCCACCGCATATGATTCACATACCGACACCAACCTCCTCACAGCACTGACTGATGGACTCAGCAACACCATGTCGTCTGCGTAACTAAGATTATTGGTACACACTCCGTCAATATGACATCCGACCTTGGTGCTGCTGAGCTCAACAATCAGCCGATTAATGTACAGGTTGAACAAGCGAGGCGAGCTTAACCCACCCTGCCTCACTCCACATTCCAATCGGTACCTACTCGACAAGGAACCGTTCCACCTCACACAATTGCGTTGATTGCCATACCAATACTTAAATATTGATATAACCTCAATTGGTACAGAAGTTTCAGATAACAACTTATTCCACATTACATCATAACTGACAAGATCGAAAGCCTTCGATAGGTCTAAAAAACAGGCAAAGACAGGCGTTTTTCTATCCTTGTAGTACTGCACAGTCTGCTTGAGACACATTATAGCGTTTTCAGTGGTCAACCCCGGCCTAAAGCCAAACTGAGCGTCATGCAGTATTAGATGCTTAGCCAATTGTTCATCAAGCAGACTGTCCAGCACCTTGGCTGAAACAGTTGCCAAGGATATAGGCCTGTAATTTGAGACATCAGAGACATTCCCAGTTTTATTTTTAATAACAGGCACCACAACTGTAAACATGAAACTATTTGGTAAATAACAGTGACTGATACACATATTGAAAAACATAGCAAGTACACGAGGCAAGTGTACCCCAGCGTATTTCAGATGTTCGATACTGAGGCCATCGTGACCTGGTGACTTACCTCTTTTCATTGATTTTACCACCGATGCAACTTCCTTAGGAGTAAAACGAGCGCTAATATCCCCAGGAACGGCCTCAGCATCGACAACCCGTGTCATTCCAATAAGTGGTGACTCAACCTTAAAGTGCTGCTTAAATAAGTTTGCTATTTCTGTTGGCTCATGCACACCCGCCACACTCAGCGGAAAACTCGACCGCGGATTTAATTTATTTGTTGCCTTCCAAAATGCACCAAATTGCTTGTCTGTCTGATTTTTAGCTATAATATCCATTTTTATTTGTTGTTCATTATCCTGGCAATATTTTAGCCTATCTTTAAAAACCTTCCTGGATTCACACATATTTGTGTAAATGCAACCCGATGTGGGTTTGTTATGCAGCAACCACGTCTGATAATGCATGCGAGCGTCCCTGTGAGCGTGACGTACGTGCAAATTCCAACCAGTCACATATTTCCTATTACATCGCAGGTTATTAGAACCTTTATACGAAATATCAGCTCCTTCTTTCAAAATACTTATAACTGTGTCGTACATCTCATCTAACAGTCTATGGTGGCTAGTATCAGAACACATTCCATACGAACAATAACGAAATTCCGTAGGAAAATCTATTAATCTTAATTTTGAATGACAAAAGTTTGAATATTCATCAATTTGTTTAGCATTTCTTTCACCCCAAATGACCTTATTACAAGAGTGGGTATTGTTCACTAACTTGGGTATTATTAAATTTATGTTACACTCAATAACCAAAGGAATGTGGTCCGACGAGTAAACATCATAATATATTAACCGACTTAAAAAACAAGAGGTTATGAGTTTGAACCGTATGTATGTATGTTTGTCCGTGATCATCTCGCGTTTGGCTGAACCGATTTTGATGCAGTTTCCAGAACAGTATTATTAGTCACTATATCGATGCTTCCGACAACAAAGGTCGTAAACACCAAAATAGCACTTTTGGTAATCAACGAAAAACAAAAAATAATTTCGTTTTTGGCTTATATCTTTTTAACTTTAAAAGTTGTAAAATTGTGTTCTATACAAGAAATACGTAAAATACGATGGTGTTTCATAATATATTATTGCTATTTATGTCAAAGCCTTATTTTAAAAGTTAGCTTGGACATACACCCCAGAAAATTCAAGAAGTTGGTATTTACGACCACTAACAAATCAATGGAGAACGATTTGTCTAACGGAAGTTAGAAGTATGCACCAGTTTTTTAATACAATAGTTCTGGGTTTGGTTTTAAAAACCATATACTGAAATAAAAATGAGTGTAAACACCACGATCTGATGCGATGGTATGTAACAAACATGGAAATATCTGAAGCAAATCAATGAATTTAAGACTGTAAGTTGAGTTTTCATGGCTTGTAATAAAAACAATAAAATAAAACACAAATTGACATAATTAAAAAAGGTTTTTTATTCATTGACCGTCATCGTTTAATCAAAATAATGGTCCTTTTCGCCGCCAACGTACACAAAACGCAATGCCTCGCCGAGCGCCAAGCTATAAATGTATAACTAAATATATAGTAAACAGTAGTGATGGGGATATCGTCATATTGATGAATAAGATTTGTACGCGTAAAGTTAAGATTTAAAGTTGATTTTACGAATATAAATAAAAACTGATTACATATTTCCAGATTTGTTTTGTTTCACAGTATCCTTAATAAGAAAAAACAGTATAAATTATGAGTATCAAACAAACTAATACATAACTCAATTAGAACTATAAGGAATGGGGTACATCTCTATTTGTTTCATGATCTCATTCTTTAACTTCATATCAAGTTATTGGCACTGAGGGCACGTTGAATTCGATTCTGATCAGGGATGGGGTCTATGGTCTTTCTTTCTTCTAATTTTGTTTATTCCTGTGTTTTTTTAATAACTTCAGTTAACGTTTTTTACCGTAGGTATCTAAGTGGCAGAATTTTTAATTGTTTTTAAAGTGTTTTTTGAAATGGAAAGTAACTATATATTTAAATTCTATCACGCTTGTAGCCGTGTACTTATCAAAGCATTGTTTTTTAAGTGTTGTTTCTGTTCTTTTCTTAACTCATGTATTGTATTTACCATAATAGTGTATGGAGTACAAAAACAGTACCTAAATCTACTGTAATTACAGTGCATCTGGAGATACTGGGCTCACCGAACATTTTACATACTTATTGAATTCCTACTCTTTGATGAATAAACATTATTATTATCATCCAGTTAGACATACCTCAGAATTATCTTCTGGTTCAATGTCCGAGTCCGATTCCACACCTTGCAAAATTTTAAGAAGTTCGTCCGAATCAAGTTCTTCACTTATTTTTCTATTTGTTATCAAGTGAAAGAAAGAAAGATGCGTGCGCGCGAATCCGATTTTGTGCTGCACTATGCCAAAGTGACCTTGACAGCCGCACGCCTATGACGTCACTGACCAACTTCTATAGTAGTTCGTGGCACTCGGTGGCGCACAGGGGCATAGACGACCAATTGTTTTGTAGAGATGGGAAAATAACTATCGACAAGAATTGATAACAACTTTATAATTACGTATCGGCATCTACCTGAAGGTCGAAATTCATCTACTATCCTTTGTAATGAAGTAGATAACTAAGTTCATATTTTATTGACCTCAAATTGTTTTCGATATTCGTAACTTTCTGTATTTATAAATATTTCAATGGTGAAATCAACCTTTCACGGCACATCACTGGCCAACTTGATATGAAGTGATTGGCGTTCTGAGGAAAGTAACAAAATTCGGATTTTCTGTTTTTGCCGATTTTAGGACAAACTAGGGCTTATTTTGTGTAGAAAAATAAAAAACAGGGTAGTAGACAGTGCTATCTTAAATAATAAAATGGAACAAAGCTTTTAATCACAGTAAATTTATTTTAATAAGATACCTAGTTAAAATTAACAACTTCTATAGAAGTTGTGGCGCTGGTGGCACGAAAATCCCGAACTTCTATAGAAGTGCTTGGCGGTGAAAAGGTTAAAGTGTTTATTTTTGGTTATTAAATCGGCAGTTTTTATTGTCACGAACCCCAAGCTCGTAACAGTAGGAAGGATAGGATAGGAAGTAGGATTATATAAGATCAATAAAACAGCAGTGTACAGAGATGTGGAGTGAATACTTTAACCAGAGGTCAACTGAAAAGGGAATTTGGTACAAGACCATCCAACCACAGCTAGTACACCACAGTGTATAATTGGACTGATCAAAATATACTTAGCAGAAGGGATTTAGTTATGGCACTAAGACTTCGTTCCGGTCACATTCCATCAAAAAAGTTCGGTTTTCTGATGAAAAAGGTAACATCACCCAACTGTGAAGAATGTGGAGTAGTCGAAGATGTGCAACATGTTTTGATGGAGTGTGTGCGGAATGGGGCTTTGAGATTTAATTTACTTGGATCTATAAATATGTATGATATTGGAGAGTGTAATGCTATTCTGGCATGTCCTTTATCGGAACATTCATTATATGTGGTGACTTTAGCATTAACATATTGAAAAAAAATGGAACTTTCATTGAGTTTACCAACTACCTATTAAGCTATAATCTAAAATTGCAAATTGACCAGCCCACTAGGTTACAAAGTAACACATGTATAGATAATTTTCGCACAATTTTACGCAAAAGTGTGTCCATCAAGTAATTGACCTTGACATGTCAGATCACACAGCCCAAATCTTAAAGATCCCCGTTAAAAAGACTTGTACAATTAACAGTTGGAGTAGTACAGCGCGTGATTACAGTCACGGTAACCTTATGAAATTTAGATCATGTTTAACTCCTTTATCGTTTTGTGATATTTATCAAGCTGATGATCCTAATGTAGCGTACAATAATTTTATGGAAGTATTCCAGCTGTTTTATGACTTATGTTTCCCCTTGATCAACAAAAAAAATTAAGTTTAAAAGGAATCCGAATTGGTTAACACCCGGTATAAGACGCTGTAGCAAAAATAAAAGACAACTTCTTTGGCAACTACGAGCAAAACCTAATACCAATAACTTAACTAAACTTAAAAATTACTCACAAAAACTAAAGAAAATAATAAAACTGACGCAAAATGCAAAAAATAACCATAAGATAATGACATCAACAAATAGATAAATCAAAAGATACGCGTGAACGCGAAGAGACGCGGTTGTTAAATGGTCGCATGACAATGGCATTATATTAAACGCTAGTAGAACTAAATTAATGTTAATTCATTCGCCATATTTACGACCTCATAGTGTGACTCCACCTTTATTTACCCACGATAATACATGTCACCATAATAACTTACTGGACTGTAAATGTACCTAAACCTATCGAAAGAGTTGACTGTGTAACATACCTTGGCATGAAAATAGATGAGAACTTTTCCTGGTCCCAACACGTGGGCTACATTTCTAGTAAATTAAGAATATTATTAAGTAAAATGTACCACCTAAGCTTTAAAGTTCCTATTAATATATTAAGGGGATTGAATACTGACACTTTTTCATACATTCTTTCGGGGTAGAAATCTCGATACATAAACGATTTTTGCAGAACAAAAGCACGTATATTAAGTTGTTATGACTTATAATTGACGCATATCGACAAAAATCTGTAAAAAAAACACTATTTGTACGATTTCTAGGCCTGAAAAAATCGATAAATCTTTCTATGTGTGCGCGGACGGAACACGCCCTCTGCAGAATATTTCAAAGAACCATCAAGATGGGTGAGGGCGTACATTTTTGCTAAGGTTATCAGCAGCAGTTGATCTTGATCGTTAGATGGCGTTGTTTGTCAAAGTCGCACAGATTGGCCAATTTTATAATTTTGTGCGTTGCGGATCGTACTTAGGTTGCAATTTTTCTTACAAGGCTGGCGCGGTAGCTCTGCCCGCGCAGTTATATTTTTACCGACTTTACAAAAAGGAGGAGGTACTATGTTCGGCTGTTTTTTTTTTTTTTGTATGTTTGTTCATCGAATACTCCGCCATTTGTCGACAGATTTTCAAAATTCTTTTTTTGTTCGAAAGTAGATAGTTCTGAGGTGGTCCCATTGTCACCAAGTTAGGATCTGATGATGGGATCTTAGAGAAACCGAGGGAAACCCTCAAATTTTATGGCTTACTTATGGTTTTTCGCATATTTTATGAAGTATCTTGTGTATTTGCGTATGGTTGTCACCATCTCAGGTAGCTGGGCTGATGATGGAAGGTACAACTCCTTAACAGTAAGAAGTTACTCGAACAGGCAAGGACTGTTTTAGTAAATTGTTTTGATGTTTGATTGGGCATTTGCCACATTTGGTCTCATGATCATCAAGTCATGACCTGATGCTGCAGTCAGGATAGTCTGCAGAGTACCTAACTCCTCGACAACTAACAGCAGATATATCGTGTTTAGGCTCATTGGAAAGGGCTCGATGTGTGGATAAACGTACTGTTAATGAAGAACACCGAAGTACATAGAGACGTGATGCTGAAGCCAGGAGCATCAGAAAAAGTACAAACCTTGAAATTACAGCACCGTAGTCGTGTTTGGGCTCATTTTAAACAGGACTAAATTTTAAGTTCAATGCAATGTTGACATAAGTCTGGCCTGATGCTGCAGCCAGGATTATCAGCATCTAGTCTAAAAACTAATAAATATATTTTTTAATGAATAAGGCTTCAGAGGTGGTCCCATATAAATTTTATAAACTTTGCTTGGGTAGTTTTAGAATTAGCTTCAATAATACGATTGTTTTCCACTTAGTTTATATTGATGATGTTTATCTTCCTGTCACTAGCAAGTAGTGTTATATGAATTTGTATGGGGTAGGTACAACTAAAAAGCGAAAAATAAAAACTTTTTTACAAAAAAATACAACCGACTTCCAAAAAAAACACTACAAAGTGAAAAATAACTTTAATTTCGGAAGTCGGTGTCAAAAAAACGAAAATGTGGAACCAACGACACCGACTTCCGAAATTAAAGTTATTTTTCACTTTGTAGTGTTTTTTTTTGGAAGTCGGTTGTATTTTTTTGTAAAAAAGTTTTTTATCAATTTAATCATGAAGTGAGAAAATCTACCCTGGGTTCGATATTACTGTAATGAATGTACAGACGCCAGCACATCAACCTACCCGAAACTGTCACATTTCCCCAAGCAATTTTGAACCTTATGCTTTAGCAATAAAGTTGAAAATGTATTAAAGAAATTTGATAGATTGTAGTAGGTTGATGTGCTGGCGTCTGTACTAAGTTTATTATAAGTACCTACATAAATGTAAGTAGGTACTAACTTACACTTGAGCTGTCTTCGAGAAATTTTCTGAATTAAAAATCTTTCTACATTAGGTAGGTAGGTAAGTACCTACCTATTGAGAGAGCCCTTCCCAGTTCCCAGACCGTCTATATCCTATCGTCTACGCGGGCATAGTCGAAAAGCTTTTCAATTCAATTTAAAACCGTCGTACGCCATTGGTAAAGACTCAACGTTGATATTTTTGCTCCTCAGTTTTTTAATAAGTAATAGTAGTAAAAAGTGGAAATTGTGTTAATAATATACTGTACAATTAAAGCCAATGAAGTGACTTATTGAACTGTGAAGTTTTTATGGTGATCCGTTTGGGTGGAGCAAAGTTATAATAATATTAAACTGTGGTTAAAAATCTTAAATTTGAAAAGTGTATTTAACGATCTTTGTGCCTGACCTACGACAACCCGCAGAGCGCTCGATACCTCCCGCGCCAACCACCGCTGTCCCCGTTGCCGCCTGCGCACAAGTCAATACCCAGTGCATAGCTATCAGAACTTTCGACGCCACACGTTAAGTAAGGTTGGCGGAGTGGTTTAAGGAGCTACACTCTTACGCACGCCGTGGTCGACGGATCGAATCTCGCTACATACAAAACTTTTTTTAACTGTTTTTAACTTATTTGAATTTGTCTAGTACTGGTATCAAACAAAACCCGCTAAAAAATGAATCCCACCGACAGTAAATTCTCTCATTCTGATTCTGACATACGTAAGGCGCTTGAAGTTGGTGGTGAACAAAATGTGTCTGTACGCAGCAAGCGTAAACAACCGGAAAGCGAACTTACACAGGCACTTAAGGGGGAAGTGCCAGGGTAGCCCGCGAAATTCAAATTTACTTACGTTTTTCGCAATTTTCAGATCAGTGTCAGGTTGTATTTTGATCAAAAGTTGATTCGCGACTATAACAGGTACGTATTTACAGAATTATAATCATTAGAATCATTAATACATCTTTCTAAGTTAGATTTGTACCACGACAACAAATCTCTTATGGAAAACTGCTTAGTGGTACAAATCTAACTTAGAAAGATGTATTAATGATTCTAATGATTATAATTCTATAAATACGTACCTGTTATTGTCGCGAATCAAATTTTGATCAAGATACAACCTGACACTGGCCTGCAAATTGCAAAAAATGTAAGAAAATTTGAATTTCGCGGTCCACCACTGCGCATTCACCTTAATATGTTATCACTAGAATTTAAAAACACTCTGACAGAGTGGCGCAAGGAGCTTGATGCACGAATCAGTACTATTTCCGATAATGTTCTGAATATTAAAGGTGAGATTGCTGCTATAACTGTGGTGACATCGGAAATTAGAAACGAAATTTCGTCTATTCGCTCGGAGCAATCTCGGCTTACGAATCAACTAACGGAACTTGATGTAAAATACGACTGTTTATCAAATAACTTAGCTGATGTACAGAGCAACGTTCAATTGCTGTCTGATGAACAGACTGATTTAAAATCGCGCATCGAAAGGAACGAGGATGACACAAAGGGCTTAATCAATGATCTCATGTGGAAAATAGACTATTTGGACCAAAATGCTAGGCAATGCAACTTGGAACTGTGTAATGTGCCTGAACGGCGTCATGAAAATCTGCTGTCGATGATGGAAAAAATAGGCTCTAAAGTCAATTTAAATATAAATAGCAAGGATATTATTTCAATACATCGGGTTCCTCATGCACACCAGAATAATAACAAACCAAAAAACATTGTCGTGAAATTGGCCTCACGTATATTGCGTGATAATTTCCTCAGCGCCTTTCGTTTATGTAAGGGCCTGACGTCCGACCAACTGGATATCTCAGGAACGTCATTACGCATATATATGCATGAACATATCACGTTAAAAAGAAAACAATTATTTCGTGAATGTAAGAATGTCGCTACATTGCATAACTATAAATTTGTGTGGGTTAAGCATGGCACTATACTCGTCCGTGAAAAAGAACAATCGAAGTCGTTCGCCATTCGGTCACACCAAGATCTCGGTAAAATCAAGCCAGGGGCTGCTGCCACTAGGGATGAATCTACCACTAAGAACGTTTCTATCACTATGGATGAATAAAGAACCCTATAAAGTAGTGTTTATTTACTTTTTAATTATGCACTGTTTAACTGTATCCATATTGAATGTTGATAATGTGGGAAAATCTTGTGTGTACGTTTTCATGAATGCTATTTTACGTTATATTTTTCTCATGATTTCCGTAACTTATCTTTACTTTTTCAATACTATGCTATATGTTTATCTTCTACACTTGCTATGCTATGTAAAAGAGAGTCTTAACAACTTTGCTTTATTTTTATTGCTAATTTTAATGATACCTGGCTTCAAGTTGAACATCTTAAAATTATCTATCTGTCACTATCAGACAAGAGATGCTTTTGTACTTGCTCAGACTTATTTAATATTACTGTTTCGATTGTACACCTACGATTATGGCTGATAAATTATTAATATACTATCAAAATTGTAGGGGGCTACGCACTAAACTGCATGTTCTATTTATGAATATTTTATCCAACTGCTACGATATCATAGTACTAACGGAGACTTGGTTAATCCCTGAAATACTCGACTCTGAGTTTATTGATCAACGGTATTCCGTATATAGATGTGATCGGGATCGCAAGGCTACTCAAAAGAAGGATGGTGGTGGCACCCTTATAGCGATACTGAAGGGAATGGGATCTGTCACAATTGAGTCCACTATCTTATTAAACCAATATATTGAGCATGTCATTCTGCGTATCCCGAGCGCGACGAGAGGAATGTACGATATCATATGTTCAGCATACATTCCACCAAAAACACCTGAAAGTGTTTATGTTGCATATTTGGAGGTTTTGCAAGCAGTTGTTGATAATGGAAGTGTTCAAAATTTCTTTTTGTTTGGTGATTACAATCTCCCTGATATTGATTGGTTAGCTACACAAGATTTAAATAGCAGCAACTCTCCAATCTTTAGACACATAAAAGTCTTTATGTCCATTTTTAATGCCTACCAGTATAATAATATAAAAAATTCGACCGGAAAGATTTTGGACGTAGTGATCAGTAATAATGAGTGTTCTGTTATAACACCCACTGACACACTATTAACCTCAGACCCTTATCACCCACCCTTATGTATATTGGCTTCTTTCAATATAGGTAATCGAGCCATGACACGTAAATCTACACAGAGGTATAATTACTTTAAGGCGAATTACGAAGAACTTAATGGTGATTTGGACAAAGTTAACTGGGTTGAATTGTTACAGGATCAATCTGCAGAAGATGCAGTAAATACATTTTATGAAGTTATTTTCAGAGTTATTAAAGCTCATGTTCCCTTAACATCGGTCAAGTCTTCCAAATATCCGGTCTGGTTTTCACCATCATTGATACAAATATTTAGAAATAAAACTAAGGCGTGGTGTAAATGGAAGGCGTATCAAAATCTATCAGATTATGAACAATTTTCACTATATAGGTCGAGATTTCATACTGAATCTAAAACTTGTTATTGCCTATACATGAAATCAGTTGAGGATAGCATAAAGGTTAACACTAAATATTTCTGGACTTTTGTATCTAACCGTAAATCCGTAGCTTCCATTCCTTCAACTATGCATTACCAGGGACAGTCGTCGAACAATCCAGATGAAATCTGCAATCTTTTTTTAAACTTCTTCCATTCTGTTTATGAGCCTTCCACTCTCAACAATGTGCAGCAGCAGACCTTCGACGATGCTATGAATAGTCGTCTCGTTAGCAATCTTGTGATCAGCATTGAACAAGTGCACAGTGCTTTGAAATCCGTAGATTGTTCTAAGGGTCCAGGACCTGATGGTATACCGCCACTCTTCTTTAAAAATACTGCTGACACTTTAAGTCTCCCATTATATCTTATTTATAATAAATGTTTGAGCCAAGGAACTTTCCCAGAAGTGTGGAAACGAGCCAATATCACTCCGGTCCATAAATCCGGTCCAAAACATGACATTGAGAACTACCGTCCTATTTCTATTTTGTCTATCTTATCAAAGATTTTCGAGAGGCTTGTCCACGATCAGCTTTATCCGATTATTCATGATCAGATTATTAAGCAACAGCATGGGTTCGTCAAGAAAAGATCTACAACTACTAATCTGATTGAATATACTGATTATTTGTTCAATAATTTGGACACACGTGTACAGGTGGACTCTATTTATACTGATTTTCGTAAGGCCTTTGACAAGGTCGATCATAATTTACTTTTAGGCAAAATAGCATTTAACGGCATACGTGGGGATTTGTTCCGTTGGTTTACTTCCTATGTTACAAATAGAACGCAAAAAGTGGTAGTTAATGGTTTCCATTCCAAATCTATAACTGTTTCATCAGGGGTGCCTCAAGGCTCGATACTGGGCCCTTTGTTATTTATTATATTTATCAATGATATTGACATGTGCTTTCTCAATTCTAAATTCTTACTTTACGCAGATGACCTTAAAGTCTTTAGACCCATCAAAACTATACTCGACTGTCAACTGCTTCAACAAGACCTCAATCGTCTTGCAGATTATTGCACTAAAAACAAACTCCAACTCAGTATTTCTAAATGTTGTTGCATTAGCTTCACTAAAAATAAAAATATATTTAAATACCCCTATGCAATACACGGTGAAACTCTGGCAAGGGAGAGTTTGATCCGCGACCTGGGAATATTACTTGACGATAAACTGCATTTAGACGCACATGTTAATAAAATTGTCAATAATGCTTATCGCATGTACGGCTTTGTGATGAGATCATCCACAGAATTTAAGGACCCTAGTACATATTTATATCTCTATCGGTCACTAGTTAGGTCTCAATTAGAATATGCAGTACCTGTGTGGAACCCCTTCTACAACAAATATATTGAGTGTATAGAAAGCATACAACGCAAATTTTTAAAGTCTATGCATTATCGCTGCTTAAATAGTTGTTACCTTTCTTATAATGAGTTACTTAAAAAATATAATTTGCTTTCTTTAAGTTCAAGGCGTACTTTTCTTGAAACTACATTTTTGTATGATTTATGCAATAACTCTTATGATTGTATAGACATCTGTAACAGGTTGTGTTATGTAGTTCCCAGAACATGCCAGGGACGCGAGGTGCGCGCACGACCTGTATTCGCCACTACTTCCAGTCGTACAAATGCCGGCTTGCGTGCGCCTCTTCGTCGCCTTACAAGCAATTTTAATAAGAATTTCGGCAGTTTGGATCTGTTTGCTTTACCGCATAGAAAGTTTAGACTCATGTTACTTAACATATTGAAAAATTAATGTGACACTGTTGTTCCACTTATGCGGCACTATTAATATGTTTTGTTGATACTTATTCCTCTTTTTATTGTTTACAACGCTAGTCATAAAATTTACCAAATTGTCTCATTGTGTATCTGTGGAGAGCGTGGTTGATTTCACATTTGTATCACTTCTGTATCTTACCTTTTTTGTAATTCTTAATGTGTAATTGTTTGTTTTCCCTGAATAAATAAAAAAAAATAAAAAGCTTGTTCACAGAACAGTATAAACTCCTAGTAGCGGATATGAGTTTGTTCTTTCATCCAGCGCAATGTTTGAAAAACTGTGAAAAACAGGCAAAGCCGAAAGAGAGAGATAGCGTCCGAACGCTTGGTTGGTTGCATGTGTACAGTGATGCGGCAAAATTTTTGCGGTGCGGCGCCGCACCGCACCGTGTGGCTTCTCTCTCACGCGCAGGTTGCATCGGCAGGCCGCTATCATTCCATGATGTCGCATCGCACGCGCCTCGCTACGTGGCCGCGCGCATAAATGCCATAGTTTTGTAAATTGCTCTGCATGCACAGACACAGAGGTACTACCTACATAACCTACATATAGTACGGACGTAGCGCTTGGCCCCGGAGATGTGTTTGAATTTTTACCAATCTAGGTACCTATCGTACTTGCGTTATTTTTGACTACATGGAAATTATTGATAATATACACATAGAATATACATTAGCTTTTTCATATTATGTATATTCCTACCTAACTAATATTATAAATGTGCATGTGACTTTGTTTGTTCCACTTTCACGCTAAAACGGCTGAACGGATTTAGATGTTATTTGGCATATGGGTAGACCATGACCTGGGGGGTAAATGCGTAACACACTATCTACTGATTGCTACTGCAATGGCTTTCATTCTGACACTTCAACAACATTCATTGCGTTTGTTGAGACCGCTTTTGCACTCAACATCGCCGCGCGCTGGCGGCAGTGAACGAGGGGTGCGGGGACAGCGGGCGGTCAGCCGGCTGCCGGCCGA
Organism: Hydraecia micacea; assembly: GCA_914767645.1. Classification (NCBI taxonomy): domain Eukaryota; kingdom Metazoa; phylum Arthropoda; class Insecta; order Lepidoptera; family Noctuidae; genus Hydraecia; species Hydraecia micacea. The sequence goes on from OU611775.1 coordinate 2,218,139, forward strand.
GCGCGGGCCCCCGCAACACACCGCGAGAGGAGTCAGCTGTTGCACGCCTTCAAGCACGGCTGCGCTATTCATCTTTCTTATATTATTTCTTATTTTCATATTTAACCGACCGTTGTAATTTCTTTTCTTTATAATCCATTATAATTCGTATTTTATACAGTCCACTATTTTCATTTTGCTCCACCACGACCTATCGTCGCGATCAGCGTTATTTACGTTTTTTAGCAAAAAAAAGTTTCGAACATAATGCAAAGCAATGGATTAGCAATATTCTTCAAAACGATTCAGATTGAGATTGATAATGTGTTAGGTACACAATTAGGGTGCTGGGTTAGGACATAGGATTATTTTTATTCCGATAGTACAGACTGGTACAGACGCCAGCAGATCAAGCTACCCGAAACTGTCAAAGAACAATGCCAAATATCGGCTCGTATCATGGTAGCGTCCGACAGACATTCTTTATTAATGATAATTCATGCTATAAAACAATAAGAATTATACAATATAAATATAGTCTGTAGAAGCACACCGTTGAAAAGTAATTTAAATAGTTACTATTCAATTTATCAACACATTTCAAATCTACAATTTCAATTAGAAATGTTGCCAATACCAAAATAAAATAATATCGATACGAAATTACCCTTGCAAATCGATTACAGTAATATCAATATGAAGCTCCGTAAGTGTATTTATTATTTACATGAGTCGTAGCTCGTAATTCTTATAATAATAAATACCATTTACTTATATTATTGAATATATATTATTTTATAGTAATGTAATAATTAAAAATAATTTGATTCGATTATCGATACCGTTTAGAATAGTTTATTCCTAATAATGTTATTATAGTACTGGCAACACTTGACGGAAAACTTTGTCAAAAAGTTTGACTTCTCACCACAGAGTACTTTTTGATAGACTGAAACTTCTCACTTCTCCCGCCCGAGTGTCATCCACGAGCGACGTAGTGTTTCAGTGTTTTTCGAGTTTTGTGTTGTTTATTGCTGTGCTTTTGGACTCCGATTTTTCTACCACTTACGACTACCTTGGCTGTTGAAACTGAACTTGATCCTGTATTACTCGCTGACCCGGCTCGCCTAACCGAACATCTGAACCTGTCTACTTGTTGACCTGGCTTTTCTCACACGGATATCTGAACCTCCTCTAGTGTACTAACCATGATTCGCTGCATCAATTGTGGAGTAAATGCCTTTCGGATGCGACGATACTCGGTAGAAACTGAGACTGAAGAAATTCAGCAACTGATCCAGCACCAAAATGCTCTTACTGATGTAAGTTAAATACCTATCATCAATATTGTAATAACAACATCTACATTGCGATTGCTATAAGTTACAAACAAAATAATAAATAAAAACAAGTTGTTGAGCTAATAATAAAAACTGCATCGACTTAACCCATGTAATCATTTTTTTGTAGCTCATTATCAATGTTTTATTAAGACACAATCTAAGATTTTTTATTTTTTACAGATACCAAGGGATAGTGTTGTGTGTCATGCTTGTTGGTTGCTACTACATGAGTCAATTGAAACACCAGGACCATGTACTCATGCTACTGTAGGGCATAGGAACTTATGTGTACACTGTGGAAGATCTTTGTATCGGTCAAGATTCCATACATTATCAAGCAACACGGAAAGAGAAGCATGTATAAGAGCCGTTGTTGCAGAGAGGATTTTGCCACGCTCAGTACGTATTCATGTTAATATCAAAATGCTCTAAAATATTTTTGCTCCAAAACAATATTTTTAATTACACTATTTTTATAAACATAACATCACGCTTATATTCCCTGAAGGATAAGGCATAGGTGTTTATTTTTATAACATAGTTTATATTTTATTGCAGCTTTGTACATCTGATCGGATTTGTCACCCTTGTTGGCAGAGGTGTGATAATTTGGCTGAACATTATACTGAACCGTCCACATCATCTTCAGTGCAATCGCAACCATCTGCAGTTCCATCTCTACCATCAACATCTGAAGAATCCATTGTTGATCTTCCGGGTACATCTTCTGGGCAAGTAACACAACCTGTTGAAATGGAATCTTCTCCATCCATCCATCAAGAAGTGCCAACAATAGTTTTGTCTCAGTATGGGAGAGCGTCAGACACGCAGGCCCGCTGTTTTTTTCCAGGTTGTAACCATACTGACAGACTTGTAGTGCCATTATCTATAAGAATAAGACTTTTTGCCGATTTCAAATTCTATGTCCCAGCAGATTGTCGAATCTGCAATTACCATTTAAGAGGTAATCTATGGCACCAGTTAAATGAAATGGAACTGAACCATACCTTCACAGAGGCATATGTATATGACTTTGTGTCCTTATTGAAACAAGAGACATCAATTGATTTTGAAAATATTGACATGATGGATGATCATTTAGTATATTTTTGGTTTGGTATAAGCAAAGAGCAATTCCGTACACTCTTAGCAGAAGTCCCTAGATTATCTCAAATGCATAGAGGGTCAACTGCTCTTGCTGCATTATTATTGAAATTAAGAAATGGAGATTCAAATGAGCGCATTGCAAGTTTATTTAAAATGCCTCGCAGTACTCTAGAGAATTTAATGTTTAAAGCAAGAGAGTTGCTTCAACTAGATTTTGTGCCTATGCATTTAGGGATAAGACATATGACGAGGGCAGAGATTGCAAACAGAAATCTTTTAATCCCTAATGGTCTTTTTGGAGGTACAAATGCGAATGGGGAGAGATTACCAATTGTCATTGTTGATGGCACTTATATATATTGCCAAAAAAGCACAAATTATAAATATCAAAAGGATACATACTCTTTACATAAGTATAGAAACCTTGTGAAACCATTTTTGTTTGTGTGTTGTGATAGGTATATTGTAGACGCTCTTGGCCCCTATCCAGCAACTACGTCCGATGCTGAAATTATGAAAAATGAATTTATAAATGAGTCTCAACCGCTAAGGCAGTATTTTCGAGATAATGATGTTTTTATTCTGGATAGGGGTTTTAGAGATGCAGTATCAGTTCTAGAAAATTGTAACTATAATGTTCATATGCCACTTTCATTACAAGAGAATGAAACACAGTTGTCAACGTTAGCAGCAAATAAATCAAGGACAGTAACCATGTGCCGTTGGGTAGTGGAAACAGTAAATGGTATATTTAAAGAACAATTTAAAATATTCCGCCATGAATTTTTCAATAGAGCATCTTCTCATTTGATGGTAGACTTTTCTATTGCTGCTGCGTTGATAAACTGGTTTCATTGTCGTTATACAGACAGAACTGATGCTGCACAGATTCTAGAAATAGTAAACCAAAAAATGTATCAAAATAATGTTTTATCTGATTTTGTAAATAATTATAATTATAATAGAACGAGAGCGCAGTTCACAAACATAAATGTTGATTCACAAAATATAAATAACTTCCCTCAACTTACACAGGAAGATTTGATATTAATTGCTTGTGGTACTTACCAAATAAAACAAGCACGATCTTATTACGGCGAGCATATTCGGCACAATGGTTCCTATACTATTGCCTCGGAAAGCACGTTAAGCCGTTGGTCCCGGCTGTCATTCGTGGATCTTTGACAGTCGTTACGGGTAGTCAGAAGCCCGAAAGTCTGACAACCAGTCTTACCAAGGGGTATCGTATTACCCAGTAACTGGGTTGTGGAGGTCAGATAGGCAGTCGCTCCATGTAAAATACTGGTATTCAGCTGCATCCGGTTAGACTGGAAGCCGACCCCAACATAGTTGGGAAAAGGCTAGGTAGATGATGATGGTTCCTATACTATTGAAGTGTGTAGAGAGGCTCATCTTAGCAACCTACGGGATGAATTGTCACTCTCCCAAAATCACTGGCTCCTTAGAGGCAAAATTCAAAGCAGACATATAAGTCGAAAAATATATTATGTTTATATCATAATTAATAATAATGAAAGTGGGAGAGAGGAAATTGAGCAATATTGTTGTAGTTGCATAGTTGGGCGAAGAACCGTAGGTTGCTGTGCACATACAATGGCAATATTGTGGTACCTCGGTTGGGCAAGACATCAAACAAATATAACCCCTCCGGCCCAGTTTTTAGACGATTTATTAATTAAATATGATGATGAATAATAAATTGTATAAAACTATATGTGTGGTTTTTTTCTTATTACCTAAGTAGGTACTAGGTAGGTATTTCTATATTTATGTCTGTAATTTATATGGTGTACATAATAAAGAGTATTCTATTCTATTCTATTCTACTCTAAAATCATGTAGGTATGTTATATGTATATTTTTACTATAATATATATATGTATATGATGCGAGGATAATGTGCTAAAAGTCATTAATTTAATTAATCATTAGTTTATTTCATGTTACTGTTAAAATCAGAAGTATTAAGTGGTCAACTTTAAAGAGCTATAACTTTTTTTGGTGTACTTCTAATAGAAAACTAATAATACTATCAAATTCTATAATAATTTTCCTTTTTTTATGAAATATAGATCATCCTTGTCGGTTCTGGCCGAGTTTTTTAGGAAACCCTGGCATTCTCCTTTAGCCAATCAACTTTGAACCTTATGCTTTAGCGATAAAGTTGAAAATCTATTAAAGAAATTTGACAGATTGTAGTAGGTTGATGTGCTGGCGTCTGTACGATTCCGTGGGATAATCTCCGACATCCACGCGGGCGCAGCCGCGGAAAACATCTAATAGCTACATAAAGTACGAAAAAGTAAAGGTAGCCAGAAGTTCATGTATACGGAGGAGGTCCGAGGTAGGTAGGTATACAAACTAAGTATTTACCTATTTTTCCCTAAGCTATGATTCACCGTTGCGTAGGTACCTAATCGATTAATTGAATTATATTTCATTCTTGTGAAACCAGCATTCAAAACTAAAAAGTAGGTACAGGTATGCGAATACACAGCTTACGATTTGTTTGCGCTTTTCAGTATTATTATTATTAGCATAGCATGATAGCACACACAGTGCGGCAAGGTCATTCTCAATAACAACAACCATTCGTTCAGAAACTAAACTGCAAAACTAATTCAAATAACAATATTTTTATAATTTATTCAATAACTACCTGTACAAGCAATACGAAAACGCTAATTTCATAAATATAAATAAATGTTTAGCGAACTGTGAAGCTATGAACAGGCGAGTAGGTACCTACGACGTCTTTTTGATTTTTGAACGTACTAAGTACTATTATACTATTACATTACAAATAGGTACGTGAAACGTGCAGTGTGCTCCACCTAAATATATTTCCCTTAATTATGATAGTAAAGTTTATTAGGGCATGAAATGTTTTATTATGAACAAGTTATAATAACATTCGCATGATGTACATTAGATACCATTTAGATACGTTATGCATTTCATGTAGATCAAAATTGCTCTTTACAGCATATATCATTAAAATGAATATCTTAGAAGATAACAGAGATTTAAAATGCGGGGGTAGAGTGGCTGGCGGGGCGGTACTAAGTTCGCCGGGGTCAGCTAGTATATAATATAATAATAATTACCCATAATAATAGTTTTTTTTTTTAGGGAAAAACTGAAAAAGTGGCAGATCCAAAATCAGAGGCTGGCAACACCACGTATTCAAATAGTTCTTTCTGGTTTGCTCTAGTATAATATAATAATACCTCTGTGGGTCTGTGGTTTCCCATTGCTTTACTTGCACTGCGTAAATTCATTTTGTACTCGTAGACTTTGTAGTAGCGAAAACTGCGGCTTCCTACAGCAGTTGATTTCATTGTTCATGAGATTCGGGTGAAAGGAATAATAACACACGATGGAAGTAAAAAGTGACAAGCAGAATTTGGATTCTTAGCAACTAGCCCTGATGGTAAATTTATTTCAATAATAAAAATATATAAATAACTAGCTTTCGCCTGCGGTTCATCCCTCGTGAATGTTTGGGATGTAAAGTATCCTGTCCTCTAAAGCCCAATCTATCAACAGATAAGTTTCTTTCGCATTTATAATATGGACGTATGTTACAAAAACTTTTGTTTGTTACAGGTATTATAGAAGCAGTAAATGCTGTTTTAAACATAAAATGTTTTCTTTGGAAAGGAAATCTCAAAATATTAGAGTAGCATCAGGAAATATAAATTTTCCTATTGTTTTCCTCAATTATGTTTTAGTTATGAACAAAAAACATGATTATTATCAAGTAAGTAACAAATAGGTACTATTATATCTTTGTTCATGTATAAAAAAATTACGTTTCTCGGAATATTTGTTTTAATTGCTATTATTATTTTGATTCTAGGTCCAGGGTCAATTGCGAATTACCAAAATGAATAAATGTTACTTCATTTGCTTCATATCTGTCACCCAACCATTGACTGTCATAGAGGTCAACCGGGATGAAATTATTTTGAGACGCGTCCTGAAAAATGCTAAATGTCAAGACATCAAGGAATTAAAAGGTATGAATAATATAACTAAATTATTTCTAGGGTCTGAGGTTTGGGTTCAGTATAGAATAGTCTTTACAAAATTGTGTTAATTCATTTGTTACAGTGAAAACTGCGGCTTCCAGTAGTATTGTTCATGAGATTTGGACGGAAAGGAAACACACGATTGATACACCAACAAAAAGCAGCGTGTAGAACAGAAAATATTTTTATTGTTATACTTAATTTTAAATTCATGTATCTTTGTACAGTATATCAATGTATATTTTAATCAATTGTGTTATTTCATAAGATTTTTCATTGTAGATATTTTCACTTGTTTATTTAGGTACCAGCTAGAAATTCAAAATTGTGTAAGTGTAGGTATTCTTGAAACTATGTTAGGTTAGCAAGCTACTTGTGTGTTATTGTGAGATAGGTACTTATATGTTTCGACGTGTCATGTTTTGTATGTAGCAATGTATAGCTTATGTTATTTGTTAAAAATATCAATTTTTAATTATTTTGAACTATTGTGGTATAGTAATATCGTCTTCACATATTATACTTAATTATATAATTAATGTACCTACTTATACAAAATATTGTAAAACATTTCAATCAAATTTAAGTTTTTATTATAAATATTGATGCTGGTCCTGCTCCATAAGTCAATCTAGAGTCTAGACAAAATCAAACTGGTTGCTAATTTACTTGTAAAAGTTATTCTTTTTTTGACATTGATTTACATTCTGTAATTACTTTAATTCACACCCTGACTTATTACTTGTTAATTTGTTTTTAATGAAAATCGTTTACATTTACCATGTTTGTAAATCGCACTGCTAACACAAGACTGTATCAACTCAAAATGAAGCTTTTTTCAGAAATGATGGAAAACTGATTACTCGTTTCCTGTTAACGATTGTAAAAAGTGAACACTGTTTTAAAATTAGTGATAAAATTAAGGGGTTTCTTTAATTATGAGTAATTCAGAGATTGCAGGTTATCAAGTTATTTCCAAATTTGGAGTTAATACAGGATTGTGTGAGAAATAAATTTTTGAGTTGATACAGTCTTGTGTGAGCAGTGCGAAATATGTGAGTGAGTGAGTGTATGTGTGTGTAATTAATTTATATGTCATGGTTTCGTTTTTAATTCTTTTACCTATTGTTATATAGTAATTTTATTTTAGGTGCATCGTCTTCACATATTTATTACATAATTAATGTATGCAAAATATTGTAAAACATTTTAAGAGTAACGGTGGAGTATCTTGCCCATTCTTCTCCATACGAAAACTACCCTTTGGAAGGGGCGACTAGAATCAATTCTATTTGAAATAAATGCTTTGACTTTGATGTTTAATTGTGCCTTTTATGTGCTTAATTGAAATAAATTATTTGACTGAGTCTATTATTTATTTAGGACACGACAAAACCAAATTTAGATTCTGTCAGTATGTGTTTATGTTACTGACATAATCTAAATTTGGTTCAAACACAAATAAACCTATTTACAGTTTACAATAATTAAGTAATACCTACCTAATATATCTATAATTGGATAATTTGTGGGCTTGAAAATGTGACCAATCGTTATATGAGCCTATAGGAAACAAAATAGAAATACATAAGTATTCTTTTCAGTTTTTATATTATTGAATGAATGACGGTCATCATAAAAATATTTTATTTTAATTAACGCCATCTGGACTATTTATTTCAAAACAAGTTTATGAATACAACGCCATCTAGTTCTATCGAAAGTAATATATATCGTACTGCATATGTGTGTGTAAACTGTGTAAAGAAATAAAGTGAAACGGCAAAATGTTTAGGGGTACAAATCTTTGTATGAGAAGAGTTAACAAGCAAAGTGAATATCCAAAAAAATTAAGTTAATGCGTTAGTTGACGCATATAATAAAGTTGTCTCTCAAAGCTTTCTGAATTAGGCGTAAAAATTGAAAATGTTCGAAAGAGCGAATGTGCCGCCATCTAGCGAGAAAGTGGCTGGGAGATCATGTAATGAACAACCTTAAGATGTATTTATATGTCATTAGTTGATTCTATTATGAGTTATGCTCTTGACAGCTATGGATTAACATTCAAAACTAACTTAGATAAATTAGAAGCTCTTCAAATTAGATTCCTAAAACTGCTTGTTACTAAAAAAACTAAAAGCTAAAAGCTAAAAAAACTAAAACTAAAAGTAAGGGAGATTATAGAAAATTATTTAAAATATGCAAAATTCTACCGATCACTTTCAAACATAAATATCTTTTATTAGTTAACCACCACAGTACCCAAGAGCAGAGCTTAACTCACGTATACAACAATCATAATACACGATCTATGGCTGCTGGTAGATTCAATGTACCCAGAGTCACCAATTACTTTGGTGACAGAACTCTAAACAAGAGAATACCATACCTATTGAACAGTCTGCCGGCAGACATAAGGAGTGAAACAAACACAAATATAATTATTTAGACGTAAATTGAAATGATATTATTTAGAATTGTCTTAAGTTTTTATATAAGTGTAAGTTTGAGTAATATTTAGTTTTAAGGTTGTTCATTACATGATCTCCCAGCCACTTTCTCGCTAGATGGCGGCACATTCGCTCTTTCGAACATTTTCAATTTTTACGCCTAATTCAGAAAGCTTTGAGAGACAACTTTATTATATGCGTCAACTAACGCATTAACTTAATTTTTTTGGATATTCACTTTGCTTGTTAACTCTTCTCATACAAAGATTTGTACCCCTAAACATTTTGCCGTTTCACTTTATTTCTTTACACAGTTTACACACACATATGCAGTACGATATATATTACTTTCGATAGAACTAGATGGCGTTGTATTCATAAACTTGTTTTGAAATAAATAGTCCAGATGGCGTTAATTAAAATAAAATATTTTTATGATGACCGTCATTCATTCAATAATATAAAAACTGAAAAGAATACTTATGTATTTCTATTTTGTTTCCTATAGGCTCATATAACGATTGGTCACATTTTCAAGCCCACAAATTATCCAATTATAGATATATTAGGTAGGTATTACTTAATTATTGTAAACTGTAAATAGGTTTATTTGTGTTTGAACCAAATTTAGATTATGTCAGTAACATAAACACATACTGACAGAATCTAAATTTGGTTTTGTCGTGTCCTAAATAAATAATAGACTCAGTCAAATAATTTATTTCAATTAAGCACATAAAAGGCACATTTAAACATCAAAGTCAAAGCATTTATTTCAAATAGAATTGATTCTAGTCGCCCCTTCCAAAGGGTAGTTTTCGTATGGAGAAGAATGGGCAAGATACTCCACCGTTACTCTTAAAATGTTTTACAATATTTTGCATACATTAATTATGTAATAAATATGTGAAGACGATGCACCTAAAATAAAATTACTATATAACAATAGGTAAAAGAATTAAAAACGAAACCATGACATATAAATTAATTACACACACATACACTCACTCACTCACATATTTCGCACTGCTCACACAAGACTGTATCAACTCAAAAATTTATTTCTCACACAATCCTGTATTAACTCCAAATTTGGAAATAACTTGATAACCTGCAATCTCTGAATTACTCATAATTAAAGAAACCCCTTAATTTTATCACTAATTTTAAAACAGTGTTCACTTTTTACAATCGTTAACAGGAAACGAGTAATCAGTTTTCCATCATTTCTGAAAAAAGCTTCATTTTGAGTTGATACAGTCTTGTGTTAGCAGTGCGATTTACAAACATGGTAAATGTAAACGATTTTCATTAAAAACAAATTAACAAGTAATAAGTCAGGGTGTGAATTAAAGTAATTACAGAATGTAAATCAATGTCAAAAAAAGAATAACTTTTACAAGTAAATTAGCAACCAGTTTGATTTTGTCTAGACTCTACATTGACTTATGGAGCAGGACCAGCATCAATATTTATAATAAAAACTTAAATTTGATTGAAATGTTTTACAATATTTTGTATAAGTAGGTACATTAATTATATAATTAAGTATAATATGTGAAGACGATATTACTATACCACAATAGTTCAAAATAATTAAAAATTGATATTTTTAACAAATAACATAAGCTATACATTGCTACATACAAAACATGACACGTCGAAACATATAAGTACCTATCTCACAATAACACACAAGTAGCTTGCTAACCTAACATAGTTTCAAGAATACCTACACTTACACAATTTTGAATTTCTAGCTGGTACCTAAATAAACAAGTGAAAATATCTACAATGAAAAATCTTATGAAATAACACAATTGATTAAAATATACATTGATATACTGTACAAAGATACATGAATTTAAAATTAAGTATAACAATAAAAATATTTTCTGTTCTACACGCTGCTTTTTGTTGGTGTATCAATCGTGTGTTTCCTTTCCGTCCAAATCTCATGAACAATACTACTGGAAGCCGCAGTTTTCACTGTAACAAATGAATTAACACAATTTTGTAAAGACTATTCTATACTGAACCCAAACCTCAGACCCTAGAAATAATTTAGTTATATTATTCATACCTTTTAATTCCTTGATGTCTTGACATTTAGCATTTTTCAGGACGCGTCTCAAAATAATTTCATCCCGGTTGACCTCTATGACAGTCAATGGTTGGGTGACAGATATGAAGCAAATGAAGTAACATTTATTCATTTTGGTAATTCGCAATTGACCCTGGACCTAGAATCAAAATAATAATAGCAATTAAAACAAATATTCCGAGAAACGTAATTTTTTTATACATGAACAAAGATATAATAGTACCTATTTGTTACTTACTTGATAATAATCATGTTTTTTGTTCATAACTAAAACATAATTGAGGAAAACAATAGGAAAATTTATATTTCCTGATGCTACTCTAATATTTTGAGATTTCCTTTCCAAAGAAAACATTTTATGTTTAAAACAGCATTTACTGCTTCTATAATACCTGTAACAAACAAAAGTTTTTGTAACATACGTCCATATTATAAATGCGAAAGAAACTTATCTGTTGATAGATTGGGCTTTAGAGGACAGGATACTTTACATCCCAAACATTCACGAGGGATGAACCGCAGGCGAAAGCTAGTTATTTATATATTTTTATTATTGAAATAAATTTACCATCAGGGCTAGTTGCTAAGAATCCAAATTCTGCTTGTCACTTTTTACTTCCATCGTGTGTTATTATTCCTTTCACCCGAATCTCATGAACAATGAAATCAACTGCTGTAGGAAGCCGCAGTTTTCGCTACTACAAAGTCTACGAGTACAAAATGAATTTACGCAGTGCAAGTAAAGCAATGGGAAACCACAGACCCACAGAGGTATTATTATATTATACTAGAGCAAACCAGAAAGAACTATTTGAATACGTGGTGTTGCCAGCCTCTGATTTTGGATCTGCCACTTTTTCAGTTTTTCCCTAAAAAAAAAAACAATTATTATGGGTAATTATTATTATATTATATACTAGCTGACCCCGGCGAACTTAGTACCGCCCCGCCAGCCACTCTACCCCCGCATTTTAAATCTCTGTTATCTTCTAAGATATTCATTTTAATGATATATGCTGTAAAGAGCAATTTTGATCTACATGAAATGCATAACGTATCTAAATGGTATCTAATGTACATCATGCGAATGTTATTATAACTTGTTCATAATAAAACATTTCATGCCCTAATAAACTTTACTATCATAATTAAGGGAAATATATTTAGGTGGAGCACACTGCACGTTTCACGTACCTATTTGTAATGTAATAGTATAATAGTACTTAGTACGTTCAAAAATCAAAAAGACGTCGTAGGTACCTACTCGCCTGTTCATAGCTTCACAGTTCGCTAAACATTTATTTATATTTATGAAATTAGCGTTTTCGTATTGCTTGTACAGGTAGTTATTGAATAAATTATAAAAATATTGTTATTTGAATTAGTTTTGCAGTTTAGTTTCTGAACGAATGGTTGTTGTTATTGAGAATGACCTTGCCGCACTGTGTGTGCTATCATGCTATGCTAATAATAATAATACTGAAAAGCGCAAACAAATCGTAAGCTGTGTATTCGCATACCTGTACCTACTTTTTAGTTTTGAATGCTGGTTTCACAAGAATGAAATATAATTCAATTAATCGATTAGGTACCTACGCAACGGTGAATCATAGCTTAGGGAAAAATAGGTAAATACTTAGTTTGTATACCTACCTACCTCGGACCTCCTCCGTATACATGAACTTCTGGCTACCTTTACTTTTTCGTACTTTATGTAGCTATTAGATGTTTTCCGCGGCTGCGCCCGCGTGGATGTCGGAGATTATCCCACGGAATCGTACAGACGCCAGCACATCAACCTACTACAATCTGTCAAATTTCTTTAATAGATTTTCAACTTTATCGCTAAAGCATAAGGTTCAAAGTTGATTGGCTAAAGGAGAATGCCAGGGTTTCCTAAAAAACTCGGCCAGAACCGACAAGGATGATCTATATTTCATAAAAAAAGGAAAATTATTATAGAATTTGATAGTATTATTAGTTTTCTATTAGAAGTACACCAAAAAAAGTTATAGCTCTTTAAAGTTGACCACTTAATACTTCTGATTTTAACAGTAACATGAAATAAACTAATGATTAATTAAATTAATGACTTTTAGCACATTATCCTCGCATCATATACATATATATATTATAGTAAAAATATACATATAACATACCTACATGATTTTAGAGTAGAATAGAATAGAATAGAATACTCTTTATTATGTACACCATATAAATTACAGACATAAATATAGAAATACCTACCTAGTACCTACTTAGGTAATAAGAAAAAAACCACACATATAGTTTTATACAATTTATTATTCATCATCATATTTAATTAATAAATCGTCTAAAAACTGGGCCGGAGGGGTTATATTTGTTTGATGTCTTGCCCAACCGAGGTACCACAATATTGCCATTGTATGTGCACAGCAACCTACGGTTCTTCGCCCAACTATGCAACTACAACAATATTGCTCAATTTCCTCTCTCCCACTTTCATTATTATTAATTATGATATAAACATAATATATTTTTCGACTTATATGTCTGCTTTGAATTTTGCCTCTAAGGAGCCAGTGATTTTGGGAGAGTGACAATTCATCCCGTAGGTTGCTAAGATGAGCCTCTCTACACACTTCAATAGTATAGGAACCATCATCATCTACCTAGCCTTTTCCCAACTATGTTGGGGTCGGCTTCCAGTCTAACCGGATGCAGCTGAATACCAGTATTTTACATGGAGCGACTGCCTATCTGACCTCCACAACCCAGTTACTGGGTAATACGATACCCCTTGGTAAGACTGGTTGTCAGACTTTCGGGCTTCTGACTACCCGTAACGACTGTCAAAGATCCACGAATGACAGCCGGGACCAACGGCTTAACGTGCTTTCCGAGGCAATAGTATAGGAACCATTGTGCCGAATATGCTCGCCGTAATAAGATCGTGCTTGTTTTATTTGGTAAGTACCACAAGCAATTAATATCAAATCTTCCTGTGTAAGTTGAGGGAAGTTATTTATATTTTGTGAATCAACATTTATGTTTGTGAACTGCGCTCTCGTTCTATTATAATTATAATTATTTACAAAATCAGATAAAACATTATTTTGATACATTTTTTGGTTTACTATTTCTAGAATCTGTGCAGCATCAGTTCTGTCTGTATAACGACAATGAAACCAGTTTATCAACGCAGCAGCAATAGAAAAGTCTACCATCAAATGAGAAGATGCTCTATTGAAAAATTCATGGCGGAATATTTTAAATTGTTCTTTAAATATACCATTTACTGTTTCCACTACCCAACGGCACATGGTTACTGTCCTTGATTTATTTGCTGCTAACGTTGACAACTGTGTTTCATTCTCTTGTAATGAAAGTGGCATATGAACATTATAGTTACAATTTTCTAGAACTGATACTGCATCTCTAAAACCCCTATCCAGAATAAAAACATCATTATCTCGAAAATACTGCCTTAGCGGTTGAGACTCATTTATAAATTCATTTTTCATAATTTCAGCATCGGACGTAGTTGCTGGATAGGGGCCAAGAGCGTCTACAATATACCTATCACAACACACAAACAAAAATGGTTTCACAAGGTTTCTATACTTATGTAAAGAGTATGTATCCTTTTGATATTTATAATTTGTGCTTTTTTGGCAATATATATAAGTGCCATCAACAATGACAATTGGTAATCTCTCCCCATTCGCATTTGTACCTCCAAAAAGACCATTAGGGATTAAAAGATTTCTGTTTGCAATCTCTGCCCTCGTCATATGTCTTATCCCTAAATGCATAGGCACAAAATCTAGTTGAAGCAACTCTCTTGCTTTAAACATTAAATTCTCTAGAGTACTGCGAGGCATTTTAAATAAACTTGCAATGCGCTCATTTGAATCTCCATTTCTTAATTTCAATAATAATGCAGCAAGAGCAGTTGACCCTCTATGCATTTGAGATAATCTAGGGACTTCTGCTAAGAGTGTACGGAATTGCTCTTTGCTTATACCAAACCAAAAATATACTAAATGATCATCCATCATGTCAATATTTTCAAAATCAATTGATGTCTCTTGTTTCAATAAGGACACAAAGTCATATACATATGCCTCTGTGAAGGTATGGTTCAGTTCCATTTCATTTAACTGGTGCCATAGATTACCTCTTAAATGGTAATTGCAGATTCGACAATCTGCTGGGACATAGAATTTGAAATCGGCAAAAAGTCTTATTCTTATAGATAATGGCACTACAAGTCTGTCAGTATGGTTACAACCTGGAAAAAAACAGCGGGCCTGCGTGTCTGACGCTCTCCCATACTGAGACAAAACTATTGTTGGCACTTCTTGATGGATGGATGGAGAAGATTCCATTTCAACAGGTTGTGTTACTTGCCCAGAAGATGTACCCGGAAGATCAACAATGGATTCTTCAGATGTTGATGGTAGAGATGGAACTGCAGATGGTTGCGATTGCACTGAAGATGATGTGGACGGTTCAGTATAATGTTCAGCCAAATTATCACACCTCTGCCAACAAGGGTGACAAATCCGATCAGATGTACAAAGCTGCAATAAAATATAAACTATGTTATAAAAATAAACACCTATGCCTTATCCTTCAGGGAATATAAGCGTGATGTTATGTTTATAAAAATAGTGTAATTAAAAATATTGTTTTGGAGCAAAAATATTTTAGAGCATTTTGATATTAACATGAATACGTACTGAGCGTGGCAAAATCCTCTCTGCAACAACGGCTCTTATACATGCTTCTCTTTCCGTGTTGCTTGATAATGTATGGAATCTTGACCGATACAAAGATCTTCCACAGTGTACACATAAGTTCCTATGCCCTACAGTAGCATGAGTACATGGTCCTGGTGTTTCAATTGACTCATGTAGTAGCAACCAACAAGCATGACACACAACACTATCCCTTGGTATCTGTAAAAAATAAAAAATCTTAGATTGTGTCTTAATAAAACATTGATAATGAGCTACAAAAAAATGATTACATGGGTTAAGTCGATGCAGTTTTTATTTTTAGCTCAACAACTTGTTTTTATTTATTATTTTGTTTGTAACTTATAGCAATCGCAATGTAGATGTTGTTATTACAATATTGATGATAGGTATTTAACTTACATCAGTAAGAGCATTTTGGTGCTGGATCAGTTGCTGAATTTCTTCAGTCTCAGTTTCTACCGAGTATCGTCGCATCCGAAAGGCATTTACTCCACAATTGATGCAGCGAATCATGGTTAGTACACTAGAGGAGGTTCAGATATCCGTGTGAGAAAAGCCAGGTCAACAAGTAGACAGGTTCAGATGTTCGGTTAGGCGAGCCGGGTCAGCGAGTAATACAGGATCAAGTTCAGTTTCAACAGCCAAGGTAGTCGTAAGTGGTAGAAAAATCGGAGTCCAAAAGCACAGCAATAAACAACACAAAACTCGAAAAACACTGAAACACTACGTCGCTCGTGGATGACACTCGGGCGGGAGAAGTGAGAAGTTTCAGTCTATCAAAAAGTACTCTGTGGTGAGAAGTCAAACTTTTTGACAAAGTTTTCCGTCAAGTGTTGCCAGTACTATAATAACCATTGACATACAAAAGTATGGACTGGAAATACCTACGAAAAAAGGGTGCATACCTACAACTGGTATTGTCGCATAAAATGGCTGCCATTGCTAGTGTTGTGTCTATCAAGGAACATAGGTGTTACTATAACTAGTATCGATACTAAATACGAGTCTTACTAGTTATCACGTTTAGATCATACCTAATATTATGTATACAAATTCCGTTGTAATTGTAACAGAAAAAGATGAGTAGGTTATCTTACTTTCCGTTATCTATAAAAATAAATAAAATTGAAGTGTCTGTTGGTACTGTCAAAATAACAGCTTTTTACTAAATGCTTATAAAAGTGTAAACAGTACTATTAACAAAATGGCATTTTTAAACTATTGCATAGCTTTTATCTTGGGCTTTGAGCGCGGCGACCGAATGAAGAAATTCCGTAACGAAAATAAACCTAAGCATCGTCTAACGTCGTATCAGTTCGGCAGACTTCGGCAAGGTGTTTGTGTGCGTTGCTATGCAATAGCTTTACCGCGGCAGTCCCCGAGTGCCACACGTATTTTTATTTTTGTCTGTCTGTTTGTTCCGGCTAATCTGAAACGGCTGGACCAATTTTGACGGGACTTTCACTGACAGATATGTTACAAGGAGTAACTTAGGCTACCTTTATTTTAGAAAAATAATTAGGGTTCCGCGAAAAAAAATGCCATGCATAAATTATTTTTGCGTTTGGTAGCCAGGATGGTTATAGGCTATTTAACATCACGTTACGACCCTTAGGAGCCGAGAAAAACGAACGCTAAGCGAAAACGAAATAATAGCGCGGGCGGGCGATGCAATGCGGCCGGTCGGGGGACGAATGAGTTTTATTAATGTGGCTGTTATTTTAGTATACTGTGTATCTTACGACTTCTATGCGAAGTCGCGGGGCATAGCTAGTCTGAGAATAAAATCCATGTCATGAAAAAAAAAACTTGCTTGCAGAAAATGTGCTTTCGCATATTTTACCTCTGGATTGGAATGCCAGAGAGCAGTAGTTTCTGGGAAGTAGGTATGCGGACCCTAGTGAAAAACAAGATAATCACTAGGGGGAATGGGATGGGATGTTTATCTATACTAATATTATAAAGAGGTAACATTTGTTTGTAAGTTTGTATGTAGGGGGTAATCTCCGGAAGTAATGAACCAATTTTAAAAATTGTTTCACTGGTAGAAAGCTACATTATTCGGGAGTGCTATAGGCTATAAATTATAAAGATATCATGCATATTAGCCGAACTATCTCAATTTTTGTCTAGCCAGGCGGAAAAAAATAGCTCTTACAACAGAGTTATTTGCATGCGCTGCCTTAACAGTTGTATATAATTGAAAACAATGTATGGCAACTTGGTCCGCTTTGAATAGTTCTACAAAAAAGTCCGGAACACCATGTTTCTATCTTTTATATTTTAGCAGATATAGTAGCTTTTATGTGTTAAAAAAAGTATTTTTCGACGTACTTACCTTTGGACGATTTTTTAAACAGCAAAATATTAAACCTTATCGAAAAAAATATTATTATGATCACAAGAACATCGCAGAGATACGATTTGCCCAATACAGTATGTCAATTGGTTAAATAGTTTCGAAGATAATATAAAATTACTAAATCGGAAAATGCCGCCGCGCGCCGTCCATTCACGAACCGCATTAGAACATGCTTTGTACGGACGTTTTATCCATTTACCCATAGATGGCGTTGTGCATAATGACCCTCTCCAGTTATTATTTAACTTTCGTCGTTAGGTAGGTGAGTTGTACGCACTAAGTAGTTGGTTGGATGTCGTTGGTCTTTAAAATTGTTTTGGTTGCTCGGTTTCTTAAAACACAAATACTACTTCGTTCTCATTCTTCGAGTTCGAAGCTGTGGTATTTCTGTTTTTGGGATATCGAACAGTTTCAGCGATTGTTTATCATGCCTAAAAGGAAATCACAACTTTCCCGTCAGACATCCCAGACAAGAGCAGCTCGAGTACGCCGTACGGAAGAGTCTGCTCTTGAAAATCATCAGCGCCTCTCGAGGAATAGAGAAAATATTTCGCAAGCACGCGCTGGGGAATCTAGCGTCTCAGTGATTTAAGGCAGCATGTCTCTGCAACAAGGGATAGGGAGTCTAGCGCTGAGCACTCGCAGCGGCTCGCTAGGCAAACTGTGAGAACATCGCAGGCCCGTGCTCGGGAATCTAGCGCTCAACTTGCGCAGCGTCTCAGTGATTTAAGGCAGCATGTCTCTGCAACAACGGATAGGGAGTCTAGCGCTGAGCGCTCGCAGAGGCTCGCTAGCCAAAGCGCGAGAACATCGCAGGACCGAACCACACTCATAATTTCATCACAAGTTAAAATGTTTACCGCCCAACGAAGTGGGCACGGGTCAGCTAGTATTATTATAATTATGTGTTAATGAGTGGTGGAGTAAAAATAAAATTAAAATTAAGTTTTTACCTTTGTTTATTGGTGTGATAATGATTCAAGTACAACGTTTGATTAGTAAAGTAGGCTTACAAAAGCAACTATTACCACTGAGTTGGGAGAACTATGGAGACGGCATATTTTTAGATTCCCAATAAAATGAGCATAGCTGTTCTGCGTGAAAAACAAAATAAATCGGAGTCGACCTGTCCATTGAAGTTGGAGTTGCCGGAAGATAATTTAACCGAAAATGTACAGACGCCAGCACATCAACCTACTACAATCTGTCAGATTTCTGTAATAGATTTTCAACTTTATCGCTAAAGCATAAGGTTCAATGTTGATTGGGAAAATTTGACAGTTAGGTGTAGGTTGATGTGCTGGCGTCTGTACAATCTGTAAAGGTAAACTAATCAGTTTTTTTTTTCCCAAAAAAATGTTAAATATTATTTTATATTATTTGTTCTCTTAGTTCCCAACTCGGTATTCACATCAGGTATTTTAAAGTCAAATGAATATTAATAGATACATAATCAAATTTGATTGTTTTTTTTATTTTTATTAACAGAGGGATTAAAAAAAACTATTATGATGATGTTACTAGTTCTAGTAAACTTTTCAAGGGGACTTTGGACATGTTTTTTTTTAATCCTATATTGATATATATTTCTATGTTTCAGATCCAGCAACAAAATGAGCAAATAAAGTATCTCACAAAGAAATGTGATTTACTACAGCGAAAAGTGAAAAGTTTAAATGAGACGGTCCGGAGACGGGATGGAAAGATTGCTCATTTTTCTAATATTATACAAGACCTTAAGAAAGGTAAATTCATAAATAATGAAGAAACTTTCATTTTGGAGGAATGTGCAGGACCGGAAGGTTTTTTAAAACGGCAAATTGCCAAATCTAAAGGTCTACCTTTAGAAAAAAAGTACTCGGAAGAAATAAGAAAATTTGCCCTTACGCTTCATTTTTTTTCTCCCAAAGCGTATGATTTTATAAGGACCTACAACACTTGTTTGCCACACTCTCGCACTTTGAGCAAATGGTACCAAAATGTAAATGCTGAACTTGGCTTTACAAAAGAAGCTTTTGAATCATTACATAGAAAAGTTGTAGAAAGTTTTCACCCTGTGATTTGCGCCTTAACACTAGATGAGATGGCTATTAGAAAATGTCTAACCTGTGATCCAAAGACACAAAAGTTTTATGGTCGAGTTGATTGCGGTCATGATGTTAACAGTGACAGTGTGGAAGAAGCCAGCCAATGTTTGGTATTGCTAGTAACATGCATTAATGATTCATGGAAGTTGCCAATTGGATATTTTTTTATTATATCGCTTACCGGAGAGCAGAAGGCTGTCCTTGTGCGGACAGCAGTACAACTCTGCCAAGACGCTGGAGTCAAAGTGGTTAGTATCACCTGCGATGGTCTGGCTGGTAACTTTAGCATGTTCACATCTTTGGGCTGTAATGTTCTGAACAACCAAACAACGACAAAATTCGAAAGCCACGACAGCCCAATCTATATATTCATTGACCCATGTTATTGTATCAAATTAGTCAGAAATGCTTTTGGGAAATTACGGGTCTTTATTGATTCAATGGGTCGGGAAATTAATTTTAAATATTTGGAGCTGCTTCTAGATTTACAAGAACAGAAAGGTCTTCATCTGGCGACTAAAATAGGAAAAGCCCACATTTTGTTTGAAAAACAAAAAATGAAGGTGAAGCTCGCTACACAATTACTCAGCAGCTCTGTGGGAGATGCTCTTGAATTCTGCTGCAACAAATTAAAAATAAAAGAGTTTGAACTCTGCAGTGGCACTGTAAACTTTATTAATGTCATGAACGACGTTTTTGATGTACTCAACAGCCACTCGATTCGACCACCGGGTTGGAAGAAAGCCATGTGTCCGCAAAACATTGGCTTTATAAAAGCATTGTTTGAAAGTGCTAGTAATTATATAAATAGTTTAAAACTTCCTTCAGGGGAGTTGTTAGTAAAATCACGTAGAAAAACTGGATTTATTGGCTTAATTATTGACATGAAAAGTGCGTTGGCACTTTACGAGCATTTGGTTGAGGGTACATGCATATTAAAATATATCCCACTATATAAAATTAGCCAAGACCACCTGGAACTATTCTTTTCGGCTATTAGAGCTGGGGGAGGGTTTAATAATAACCCCACACTCCTCTTTGTTACACAAGAAGATCACACAATTTTTTTTGTTAGTAATTATTGTTTTGATATATTTTACAGAATATCTTTTTATAAGAGTAGTCAAATATTGTTCAGGCTTTGTTTCAAGCCAAACTGAATAGGGTAGGCATAGTGGTGGTAGTAGGACGTAGGACGCCTCTCAGCCAGATGGACCGACTATCTGCAGGCGGCCGGGTCAGATTGGATGCGGAAGGCGGGAGACCGGGTGTTATGGCGGGATTTGGGAGAGGTCTATGTCCGGCAGTGGACTATGATAGGCTAATTACAAAAAAAAAACATTTAAGTCTTTAAGAGGTTAGGTATGTTGCCAGTCACGATATCATAAGTCTCCTGGTCGGTTAGTGTGTAAGCTCGTATGAACAATACTCTACACCTAATTAGGTAAATATATTACGATAATATTGGCCTTCTGATATTGAATGAAGCTTGAGAAAGGTGACAAGTTACAACGTCTTATAAAACCAAGAAACATAAAAAATCCACAACTTCTAAAATTCTTGTCACTTCAGCTGCATTACATTACAAGGCTAATTCGAAAAATTATAAATAATAGAAAACAAATTCATGTAGGTTAATGTCGATATCCGCTGCGCATGTTGCTCGCAGTTACAACCCTACGAAAGGCGGCCATCTTAAGTTCCCGATTTTTGTAGGTATATACCTATTCATTTCTAAACAATATTAGCTTGTTCAAAAACTGTCTATGTGATACTTTTTCAGACATTCTTCGACCGTGATATCTAAATCTTATATCTAGGAAGGTCTTAATTATTGATTTAATGAGGAGTAGCTTATGGTTACTGTTATGCTCGGGATCAGAGTCTGCATGAAAAAAAGTATTTAAATCATAAAATTCACACATGAATTTAAAAATGTACAGATAATACAGCTCCGGTTTCGATTTTTTTTCTAATTGAGTTTTAATTATTTTCTCTGTCTTTTTTAATATACCTATGACACTAGAAGAAGCATATTTGAGTCCTCCTCTTGATTTTATATAAATCAGGCTATTGATTTCTTCCTCTCCGATCAATAACGATACACAGACATCGCATTTGATCGTACGCATTAACTTTCTTGTAACGAATCCAGATATGTATTCTAAGACCCTATCTGTGTACGCGTCAGCATCTGTATTTAAAATGCATTCCGTATATTCATCATATAAATCACTGTGATCCTCTGTGATCTCTACAAAACTTTTTTTATCAGTTAGCTCGTTTAAAGCTAGTATAGGATTTTTACTGGAGCAAGTCAATATATTGACTTGTTCCAGTGGAGTGCAATTCCCGATGCCATCATCCCTGATCTCAGCTCTCACAAGCAGCTTTTTATAAGCCGCACGAAATTGAATGGCATTGGGATTGTTGTTGAAACCCCCTCTTGCTCTCACAGCCGAGAAGAAGAGCTCGATATGATCTTGGCTGATCTTGTACATTGGTATATATTTCAGCATTTTTGTGTCTTCCACCAAGTAACTATATAGTGCTAATGCACTTTTCATGTCTATCAACAATCCAATGAAACCAGTTTTTCTGCGGGAATTAATTAAAAGTTCACCTGAAGGTAGTTTTAAACTTGTGAGATATTTAATCGCACCTTCAAATAGAGCTGATATGAAACCAATGTTGGCAGGACACATCGCTTTTTTAAATCCTGGCGGGCGTATGGAATGGCTGTTTAACACATCAAACACGTCGTTCATAATATTTATAAAATTGACAGTGCCACTACATTCCTCAAATTGTTTCAATTTTAATTTACTGCGGCAATACTCTAGGGCATCTGCTACTGAGCTACTGAACAATTGTGTCGCCAACTTCACTTTCATCTTTTGTTTGTGGTAGAATACATGCGGCTTTTTAATTTTATTTGCAAGATGTAGGCCCTGTTTTTCTTGAAGATCTAGCAAGTTTTCTAAAAATGTAAAATCTATCTTTCGACCAAATGAGTCAATAAATACTCGAAGCTCACCAAAAGCATTTCGAATTAATTTTATTGCGTGGCATGGGTCGATAAAAGCGTGGATGCGAGTGTCACCGCTCTCAAAACTAGTACAGTCTTGGTTTTTTAAAATATCGCAGCCAAGAGAAGTGAACATGCTAAAATTTGCGGCAGGTCCATCGCACGTAATGCTAACAACTTTTACACCCACGTCTTCACACAATTTTAGAGCCGTGCCCACGATGATACTTTTTTGCTCGCCTGTGAGGGATGTTATTAAAAAATAACCAATAGGTATTTTCCATGAGCCGTTGATAGACGTTAACAGGACTACTAAGGCTTGACTGGCTTCTTCAACACTGTCATTATCCAGGTTGTGGCCATGATCAACTCTACCATAATATTTCTGAGCTCTTGGTTCCCAAGTCAGAGACTTTCTTATGGCCATTTCGTCAAAAACCAAGGAGCATATCACAGGATGTGCACTTCCTTGCACTTTAATTTTTAAAGTTTCAAATGCTTCTTTCGTGAATCCCGGTTCGCAATTCACATGTTCGTACCATTTGCACAAAGTTCTTGTATGAGGTAAGCATGTATTGTAAGTCCGCCTTATATAATTATAGGCCTTGGGGGATAAAAAATGCAACGTTAATGCGAACTTTCTGATTTCTTCAGAGTATTTGTTAGGTGTAGGTAAACCTTTGGATTTATTAATTTGTTTTTTTAAGAAGTCTTTAGGTCCCGCCAAATCTTCTATCACAACAGCCTGTTCCATGCTGATACAATTTTTTCTTCGAAGGTCTTCTACAACGTCATTCAAATTGGCAATTTTTTTGTTTTTCTTTCGAATCCTTTCGTTAAGGCGTTTAATTTTTTGCTGTTGCTTGACACATTTTTCTTTTAAAGTTTTAATCTTTTCAGTTTCTACAACCTGAAAAATAATTTATAACTACTTCAATCATCAAGTTACGTCGAAAATGCTGCTTTGTAATATTTAAAGATCCTAAAAATCCATTGTATATTTATATTTTGGCACGAAGATCAGGAAACGTGCTGAGAAATCATTGAAAGGTGGGAATTTGACACTTGTAGTACAGCTACGGAACAGAGAGGATACGTCATTGATACGGTAACCACACTAATTTATAAGTGAGAATTCAGCGTGATGTTATTTTCGTAAGAACCTCTATTAATATGTTATCTTCAAAAATGTTGTACTTTGAAAGAAGGCCAGCGAACCGTTAGAGTCACCTCCTTCCTAAGTAGATACATACCTCTTTGTGCACTGTTTCAACAATTCGATGGGGTGACTGCAATGGAGGCACTACAGTAGATGTAAAAGAAACAACAGATTTTTTAATTTTGCTCGTTTCACACAAAACAGATGACTCTTGAAGCAGTTTTTTGTCGGGTGCCTGAAAAAAATAAGTACTAATATTATGATAAGCAGTATACAAGCAAATACAACAATATCGGCAAGACAATCTGAGCCAATTAAAATTGGCTCAAATTGTTGTGAAACCTAAACAGATCGACACAGAAAAAAAAACTAATCCAAAGATATTATATAACTCATTTTGGCCCAAATGGCGCATTAGCATTTTATCCTTTCCAGTGATGATATGATGGGTAGCGGGATCGTCCGAAAGGGTTACCGCTGCCCCGGAACATAAAGGGCTAAGGAAGGAACACGGGTGGGTTTTAGTCAGTAAGAGTCTGACACTCCCTTCCGCTCCACCCAGAGCGGGAGGAGTCATTAGATGATTTCCCATCCACAAAAAAAAAAAAAAAAAAAAAAAAAGTGATGATATGATTTTTTTTATTTATGTAAGTAATTAATATTTATTTATTTATTTAATACTTTAAGCACAAATGTACAGAGGCGGACTTAATGCCATAGGCATTTTCTTCTTAGGCATTTTTTTCTTTTTTTTGGCATTTTTTTTTCTTTTCTTTTAATATATATTATATATATTAATTACATACAGGGTGGTCCAAGTAGTGACGTCAATAATTTTTTTTTAGATTCCTCACACCGGGGGGTATCCGAAAATACCCCATGTATGTTCCGCGATTTTTTGTAGTTTACGAGTTATAATTTTTTTAAAGATTTTTTAATGTATTCTGCCATCGAGGTTTAAAAAACTCGTATCTTTTTATGTAGTAGGTATTTTGCATTTTTTTTTTGTGACATGATTGCCATGAATGTTGTTTTAATAAAAAAAAATAACTCAAAATCCTGAAATTACTTAAAGTTACCCAAAAAAGGCTTTTTTAGAACTTTCGTGTTTCAATGATTTTTGGCCCATCCACCTTCGAAGGCCGATTACTACAAAAAAAGGCCAATAAAGTACTATTTTTTTTTGTATGATTTAGATAGTGTAGGACCCTGCAAAGTTTTTAAATTTAGCCCGAAGCTACGAAAAGTCCTTTTTGTATTATTAAATTGAAGTTGAATGTTTGAGTGAAATCTACTGAAACCGAAAGTTCTAAAAAAGCCTTTTTTGGGTAACTTTAAGTAATTTCAGGATTTTGAGTTATTTTTTTTTTATTAAAACAACATTCATGGCAATCATGTCACAAAAAAAAATGCAAAATACCTACTACATAAAAAGATACGAATTTTTTAAACCTCGATGGCAGAATACATTAAAAAATCTTTAAAAAAATTATAACTCGTAAACTACAAAAAATCGCGGAACATACATGGGGTATTTTCGGATACCCCCCGGTGTGAGGAATCTAAAAAAAAATTATTGACGTCACTACTTGGACCACCCTGTATATAAAAAAAAAATCTATTCATTTATTTCAGGCGAAACGGCCAGGCTATTATTAATCAATCATTTTAATACACACTTACCGGAAATACTGTGGGAACAGAGTTATCATGTAACCTCATTACATCAAGTGTTCTATTGAAACAGCTTTCTTCAAAGTGAAGTGAACAGAGGTACCATTCTTTATGCCGGGGGTTAATATTTTCTTCACCAATAGCCTCTAACCACTTTTTCTTTAATCCTTCATTTTTAGGAAACCTATAAAAGACAAGTATTTTTAATAATAAATCATTTTAGTTAGAGCTGCTAATATGTAACTAAAACAAACATGAAACGTCAGAAGCTAGGTGCACGGTTCCAATTGGTAGTTTCCTATGGAGAAGAGTCGGCAAGAAACTCCACGTTTGCTCTTTTAAAAATAATTGGCTTTTACAAAGTTTTCAAATTACAATGTTAATAGATAGGGGAGGACAGTGTAGGCCTGTCAATAAGTACTAGGTACTTAACAAAATAGAAAACATTGTAAAAGCCAATTATTTTAAAAGCGTAACCATTGAGTTTCTTACCGTTTCTTCTCCATAGGAAACAACCAATTGGAACCGTGCACCTAGCTTCTGACGTTTCATAAAAGTGTCCATGTAGGTTTATGTGAAATATTTTGATGTTGGTGCTGTGAAGTGTGAACCACAGGCCGGACCTAGCAAGGTCACTCGGACTGAATAAGACGCAGGATTATTTATGTTAACATCGCAGAATATACCGGTATCGTTTCAGCGGAGGAACTAGTTTCGGAAACTATTACGCCAAGTCGGCAACGGTACAACACTATCCATTATGACATATTATTGTAAACAAACGAACGAATTAACAAATATAATAGAAAGGCCTGTTATACGGAAATGAACCCAAATATCAATACTTTAGCCATAAATTCATGATCACGTTACAATTGTATCATCGAATGTGTATTATTGTATGTATTAATGCATGAAAACCGGCTACTAACCTGTGCAAAGACAATTGAGGTTGATTTTCATTCTTTCTTGCACCACACTTCACAATACAACACACAGGCATGTTGAATTTCTGTTTTCCAACATTTACATGCAGTTTTAACAGGTAAAATCCTCGTAATTTTCTCGCAATCCTCAATAATACAAAAAATAAACAACCATTTGACAGCAAAACTACCACGAAACTCATAACATAACATGGCTGCTATGGCACTTACCTACAACTGTCATTACGTCACGATAAAATATTGCCATAATGAGCAACAACTTAAATATTGTTGTCTCTTTTATCAAATAAAATTATCTCATTAGAAAGAATGAGACATAATGATATTTCACATTCTGAATCATATTTCACTCATATTTGTATAAGCAAATGTATGTATAGAATAACGCGGCATCTCCATGTTTTATGTACCTCAATGATAATAACATTATTAGGAATAAACTATTCTAAACGGTATCGATAATCGAATCAAATTATTTTTAATTATTACATTACTATAAAATAATATATATTCAATAATATAAGTAAATGGTATTTATTATTATAAGAATTACGAGCTACGACTCATGTAAATAATAAATACACTTACGGAGCTTCATATTGATATTACTGTAATCGATTTGCAAGGGTAATTTCGTATCGATATTATTTTATTTTGGTATTGGCAACATTTCTAATTGAAATTGTAGATTTGAAATGTGTTGATAAATTGAATAGTAACTATTTAAATTACTTTTCAACGGTGTGCTTCTACAGACTATATTTATATTGTATAATTCTTATTGTTTTATAGCATGAATTATCATTAATAAAGAATGTCTGTCGGACGCTACCATGATACGAGCCGATATTTGGCATTGTTCTTTGACAGTTTCGGGTAGCTTGATCTGCTGGCGTCTGTACCAGTCTGTACTATCGGAATAAAAATAATCCTATGTCCTAACCCAGCACCCTAATTGTGTACCTAACACATTATCAATCTCAATCTGAATCGTTTTGAAGAATATTGCTAATCCATTGCTTTGCATTATGTTCGAAACTTTTTTTTGCTAAAAAACGTAAATAACGCTGATCGCGACGATAGGTCGTGGTGGAGCAAAATGAAAATAGTGGACTGTATAAAATACGAATTATAATGGATTATAAAGAAAAGAAATTACAACGGTCGGTTAAATATGAAAATAAGAAATAATATAAGAAAGATGAATAGCGCAGCCGTGCTTGAAGGCGTGCAACAGCTGACTCCTCTCGCGGTGTGTTGCGGGGGCCCGCGCTCGGCCGGCAGCCGGCTGACCGCCCGCTGTCCCCGCACCCCTCGTTCACTGCCGCCAGCGCGCGGCGATGTTGAGTGCAAAAGCGGTCTCAACAAACGCAATGAATGTTGTTGAAGTGTCAGAATGAAAGCCATTGCAGTAGCAATCAGTAGATAGTGTGTTACGCATTTACCCCCCAGGTCATGGTCTACCCATATGCCAAATAACATCTAAATCCGTTCAGCCGTTTTAGCGTGAAAGTGGAACAAACAAAGTCACATGCACATTTATAATATTAGTTAGGTAGGAATATACATAATATGAAAAAGCTAATGTATATTCTATGTGTATATTATCAATAATTTCCATGTAGTCAAAAATAACGCAAGTACGATAGGTACCTAGATTGGTAAAAATTCAAACACATCTCCGGGGCCAAGCGCTACGTCCGTACTATATGTAGGTTATGTAGGTAGTACCTCTGTGTCTGTGCATGCAGAGCAATTTACAAAACTATGGCATTTATGCGCGCGGCCACGTAGCGAGGCGCGTGCGATGCGACATCATGGAATGATAGCGGCCTGCCGATGCAACCTGCGCGTGAGAGAGAAGCCACACGGTGCGGTGCGGCGCCGCACCGCAAAAATTTTGCCGCATCACTGTACACATGCAACCAACCAAGCGTTCGGACGCTATCTCTCTCTTTCGGCTTTGCCTGTTTTTCACAGTTTTTCAAACATTGCGCTGGATGAAAGAACAAACTCATATCCGCTACTAGGAGTTTATACTGTTCTGTGAACAAGCTTTTTATTTTTTTTTATTTATTCAGGGAAAACAAACAATTACACATTAAGAATTACAAAAAAGGTAAGATACAGAAGTGATACAAATGTGAAATCAACCACGCTCTCCACAGATACACAATGAGACAATTTGGTAAATTTTATGACTAGCGTTGTAAACAATAAAAAGAGGAATAAGTATCAACAAAACATATTAATAGTGCCGCATAAGTGGAACAACAGTGTCACATTAATTTTTCAATATGTTAAGTAACATGAGTCTAAACTTTCTATGCGGTAAAGCAAACAGATCCAAACTGCCGAAATTCTTATTAAAATTGCTTGTAAGGCGACGAAGAGGCGCACGCAAGCCGGCATTTGTACGACTGGAAGTAGTGGCGAATACAGGTCGTGCGCGCACCTCGCGTCCCTGGCATGTTCTGGGAACTACATAACACAACCTGTTACAGATGTCTATACAATCATAAGAGTTATTGCATAAATCATACAAAAATGTAGTTTCAAGAAAAGTACGCCTTGAACTTAAAGAAAGCAAATTATATTTTTTAAGTAACTCATTATAAGAAAGGTAACAACTATTTAAGCAGCGATAATGCATAGACTTTAAAAATTTGCGTTGTATGCTTTCTATACACTCAATATATTTGTTGTAGAAGGGGTTCCACACAGGTACTGCATATTCTAATTGAGACCTAACTAGTGACCGATAGAGATATAAATATGTACTAGGGTCCTTAAATTCTGTGGATGATCTCATCACAAAGCCGTACATGCGATAAGCATTATTGACAATTTTATTAACATGTGCGTCTAAATGCAGTTTATCGTCAAGTAATATTCCCAGGTCGCGGATCAAACTCTCCCTTGCCAGAGTTTCACCGTGTATTGCATAGGGGTATTTAAATATATTTTTATTTTTAGTGAAGCTAATGCAACAACATTTAGAAATACTGAGTTGGAGTTTGTTTTTAGTGCAATAATCTGCAAGACGATTGAGGTCTTGTTGAAGCAGTTGACAGTCGAGTATAGTTTTGATGGGTCTAAAGACTTTAAGGTCATCTGCGTAAAGTAAGAATTTAGAATTGAGAAAGCACATGTCAATATCATTGATAAATATAATAAATAACAAAGGGCCCAGTATCGAGCCTTGAGGCACCCCTGATGAAACAGTTATAGATTTGGAATGGAAACCATTAACTACCACTTTTTGCGTTCTATTTGTAACATAGGAAGTAAACCAACGGAACAAATCCCCACGTATGCCGTTAAATGCTATTTTGCCTAAAAGTAAATTATGATCGACCTTGTCAAAGGCCTTACGAAAATCAGTATAAATAGAGTCCACCTGTACACGTGTGTCCAAATTATTGAACAAATAATCAGTATATTCAATCAGATTAGTAGTTGTAGATCTTTTCTTGACGAACCCATGCTGTTGCTTAATAATCTGATCATGAATAATCGGATAAAGCTGATCGTGGACAAGCCTCTCGAAAATCTTTGATAAGATAGACAAAATAGAAATAGGACGGTAGTTCTCAATGTCATGTTTTGGACCGGATTTATGGACCGGAGTGATATTGGCTCGTTTCCACACTTCTGGGAAAGTTCCTTGGCTCAAACATTTATTATAAATAAGATATAATGGGAGACTTAAAGTGTCAGCAATATTTTTTAAGAAGAGTGGCGGTATACCATCAGGTCCTGGACCCTTAGAACAATCTACGGATTTCAAAGCACTGTGCACTTGTTCAATGCTGATCACAAGATTGCTAACGAGACGACTATTCATAGCATCGTCGAAGGTCTGCTGCTGCACATTGTTGAGAGTGGAAGGCTCATAAACAGAATGGAAGAAGTTTAAAAAAAGATTGCAGATTTCATCTGGATTGTTCGACGACTGTCCCTGGTAATGCATAGTTGAAGGAATGGAAGCTACGGATTTACGGTTAGATACAAAAGTCCAGAAATATTTAGTGTTAACCTTTATGCTATCCTCAACTGATTTCATGTATAGGCAATAACAAGTTTTAGATTCAGTATGAAATCTCGACCTATATAGTGAAAATTGTTCATAATCTGATAGATTTTGATACGCCTTCCATTTACACCACGCCTTAGTTTTATTTCTAAATATTTGTATCAATGATGGTGAAAACCAGACCGGATATTTGGAAGACTTGACCGATGTTAAGGGAACATGAGCTTTAATAACTCTGAAAATAACTTCATAAAATGTATTTACTGCATCTTCTGCAGATTGATCCTGTAACAATTCAACCCAGTTAACTTTGTCCAAATCACCATTAAGTTCTTCGTAATTCGCCTTAAAGTAATTATACCTCTGTGTAGATTTACGTGTCATGGCTCGATTACCTATATTGAAAGAAGCCAATATACATAAGGGTGGGTGATAAGGGTCTGAGGTTAATAGTGTGTCAGTGGGTGTTATAACAGAACACTCATTATTACTGATCACTACGTCCAAAATCTTTCCGGTCGAATTTTTTATATTATTATACTGGTAGGCATTAAAAATGGACATAAAGACTTTTATGTGTCTAAAGATTGGAGAGTTGCTGCTATTTAAATCTTGTGTAGCTAACCAATCAATATCAGGGAGATTGTAATCACCAAACAAAAAGAAATTTTGAACACTTCCATTATCAACAACTGCTTGCAAAACCTCCAAATATGCAACATAAACACTTTCAGGTGTTTTTGGTGGAATGTATGCTGAACATATGATATCGTACATTCCTCTCGTCGCGCTCGGGATACGCAGAATGACATGCTCAATATATTGGTTTAATAAGATAGTGGACTCAATTGTGACAGATCCCATTCCCTTCAGTATCGCTATAAGGGTGCCACCACCATCCTTCTTTTGAGTAGCCTTGCGATCCCGATCACATCTATATACGGAATACCGTTGATCAATAAACTCAGAGTCGAGTATTTCAGGGATTAACCAAGTCTCCGTTAGTACTATGATATCGTAGCAGTTGGATAAAATATTCATAAATAGAACATGCAGTTTAGTGCGTAGCCCCCTACAATTTTGATAGTATATTAATAATTTATCAGCCATAATCGTAGGTGTACAATCGAAACAGTAATATTAAATAAGTCTGAGCAAGTACAAAAGCATCTCTTGTCTGATAGTGACAGATAGATAATTTTAAGATGTTCAACTTGAAGCCAGGTATCATTAAAATTAGCAATAAAAATAAAGCAAAGTTGTTAAGACTCTCTTTTACATAGCATAGCAAGTGTAGAAGATAAACATATAGCATAGTATTGAAAAAGTAAAGATAAGTTACGGAAATCATGAGAAAAATATAACGTAAAATAGCATTCATGAAAACGTACACACAAGATTTTCCCACATTATCAACATTCAATATGGATACAGTTAAACAGTGCATAATTAAAAAGTAAATAAACACTACTTTATAGGGTTCTTTATTCATCCATAGTGATAGAAACGTTCTTAGTGGTAGATTCATCCCTAGTGGCAGCAGCCCCTGGCTTGATTTTACCGAGATCTTGGTGTGACCGAATGGCGAACGACTTCGATTGTTCTTTTTCACGGACGAGTATAGTGCCATGCTTAACCCACACAAATTTATAGTTATGCAATGTAGCGACATTCTTACATTCACGAAATAATTGTTTTCTTTTTAACGTGATATGTTCATGCATATATATGCGTAATGACGTTCCTGAGATATCCAGTTGGTCGGACGTCAGGCCCTTACATAAACGAAAGGCGCTGAGGAAATTATCACGCAATATACGTGAGGCCAATTTCACGACAATGTTTTTTGGTTTGTTATTATTCTGGTGTGCATGAGGAACCCGATGTATTGAAATAATATCCTTGCTATTTATATTTAAATTGACTTTAGAGCCTATTTTTTCCATCATCGACAGCAGATTTTCATGACGCCGTTCAGGCACATTACACAGTTCCAAGTTGCATTGCCTAGCATTTTGGTCCAAATAGTCTATTTTCCACATGAGATCATTGATTAAGCCCTTTGTGTCATCCTCGTTCCTTTCGATGCGCGATTTTAAATCAGTCTGTTCATCAGACAGCAATTGAACGTTGCTCTGTACATCAGCTAAGTTATTTGATAAACAGTCGTATTTTACATCAAGTTCCGTTAGTTGATTCGTAAGCCGAGATTGCTCCGAGCGAATAGACGAAATTTCGTTTCTAATTTCCGATGTCACCACAGTTATAGCAGCAATCTCACCTTTAATATTCAGAACATTATCGGAAATAGTACTGATTCGTGCATCAAGCTCCTTGCGCCACTCTGTCAGAGTGTTTTTAAATTCTAGTGATAACATATTAAGGTGAATGCGCAGTGGTGGACCGCGAAATTCAAATTTTCTTACATTTTTTGCAATTTGCAGGCCAGTGTCAGGTTGTATCTTGATCAAAATTTGATTCGCGACAATAACAGGTACGTATTTATAGAATTATAATCATTAGAATCATTAATACATCTTTCTAAGTTAGATTTGTACCACTAAGCAGTTTTCCATAAGAGATTTGTTGTCGTGGTACAAATCTAACTTAGAAAGATGTATTAATGATTCTAATGATTATAATTCTGTAAATACGTACCTGTTATAGTCGCGAATCAACTTTTGATCAAAATACAACCTGACACTGATCTGAAAATTGCGAAAAACGTAAGTAAATTTGAATTTCGCGGGCTACCCTGGCACTTCCCCCTTAAGTGCCTGTGTAAGTTCGCTTTCCGGTTGTTTACGCTTGCTGCGTACAGACACATTTTGTTCACCACCAACTTCAAGCGCCTTACGTATGTCAGAATCAGAATGAGAGAATTTACTGTCGGTGGGATTCATTTTTTAGCGGGTTTTGTTTGATACCAGTACTAGACAAATTCAAATAAGTTAAAAACAGTTAAAAAAAGTTTTGTATGTAGCGAGATTCGATCCGTCGACCACGGCGTGCGTAAGAGTGTAGCTCCTTAAACCACTCCGCCAACCTTACTTAACGTGTGGCGTCGAAAGTTCTGATAGCTATGCACTGGGTATTGACTTGTGCGCAGGCGGCAACGGGGACAGCGGTGGTTGGCGCGGGAGGTATCGAGCGCTCTGCGGGTTGTCGTAGGTCAGGCACAAAGATCGTTAAATACACTTTTCAAATTTAAGATTTTTAACCACAGTTTAATATTATTATAACTTTGCTCCACCCAAACGGATCACCATAAAAACTTCACAGTTCAATAAGTCACTTCATTGGCTTTAATTGTACAGTATATTATTAACACAATTTCCACTTTTTACTACTATTACTTATTAAAAAACTGAGGAGCAAAAATATCAACGTTGAGTCTTTACCAATGGCGTACGACGGTTTTAAATTGAATTGAAAAGCTTTTCGACTATGCCCGCGTAGACGATAGGATATAGACGGTCTGGGAACTGGGAAGGGCTCTCTCAATAGGTAGGTACTTACCTACCTACCTAATGTAGAAAGATTTTTAATTCAGAAAATTTCTCGAAGACAGCTCAAGTGTAAGTTAGTACCTACTTACATTTATGTAGGTACTTATAATAAACTTAGTACAGACGCCAGCACATCAACCTACTACAATCTATCAAATTTCTTTAATACATTTTCAACTTTATTGCTAAAGCATAAGGTTCAAAATTGCTTGGGGAAATGTGACAGTTTCGGGTAGGTTGATGTGCTGGCGTCTGTACATTCATTACAGTAATATCGAACCCAGGGTAGATTTTCTCACTTCATGATTAAATTGATAAAAAACTTTTTTACAAAAAAATACAACCGACTTCCAAAAAAAAACACTACAAAGTGAAAAATAACTTTAATTTCGGAAGTCGGTGTCGTTGGTTCCACATTTTCGTTTTTTTGACACCGACTTCCGAAATTAAAGTTATTTTTCACTTTGTAGTGTTTTTTTTGGAAGTCGGTTGTATTTTTTTGTAAAAAAGTTTTTATTTTTCGCTTTTTAGTTGTACCTACCCCATACAAATTCATATAACACTACTTGCTAGTGACAGGAAGATAAACATCATCAATATAAACTAAGTGGAAAACAATCGTATTATTGAAGCTAATTCTAAAACTACCCAAGCAAAGTTTATAAAATTTATATGGGACCACCTCTGAAGCCTTATTCATTAAAAAATATATTTATTAGTTTTTAGACTAGATGCTGATAATCCTGGCTGCAGCATCAGGCCAGACTTATGTCAACATTGCATTGAACTTAAAATTTAGTCCTGTTTAAAATGAGCCCAAACACGACTACGGTGCTGTAATTTCAAGGTTTGTACTTTTTCTGATGCTCCTGGCTTCAGCATCACGTCTCTATGTACTTCGGTGTTCTTCATTAACAGTACGTTTATCCACACATCGAGCCCTTTCCAATGAGCCTAAACACGATATATCTGCTGTTAGTTGTCGAGGAGTTAGGTACTCTGCAGACTATTCTGACTGCAGCATCAGGTCATGACTTGATGATCATGAGACCAAATGTGGCAAATGCCCAATCAAACATCAAAACAATTTACTAAAACAGTCCTTGCCTGTTCGAGTAACTTCTTACTGTTAAGGAGTTGTACCTTCCATCATCAGCCCAGCTACCTGAGATGGTGACAACCATACGCAAATACACAAGATACTTCATAAAATATGCGAAAAACCATAAGTAAGCCATAAAATTTGAGGGTTTCCCTCGGTTTCTCTAAGATCCCATCATCAGATCCTAACTTGGTGACAATGGGACCACCTCAGAACTATCTACTTTCGAACAAAAAAAGAATTTTGAAAATCTGTCGACAAATGGCGGAGTATTCGATGAACAAACATACAAAAAAAAAAAAAACAGCCGAACATAGTACCTCCTCCTTTTTGTAAAGTCGGTAAAAATATAACTGCGCGGGCAGAGCTACCGCGCCAGCCTTGTAAGAAAAATTGCAACCTAAGTACGATCCGCAACGCACAAAATTATAAAATTGGCCAATCTGTGCGACTTTGACAAACAACGCCATCTAACGATCAAGATCAACTGCTGCTGATAACCTTAGCAAAAATGTACGCCCTCTGCAGGATATTTCAAAGAACCATCAAGATGGTTCTTTGAAATATTCTGCAGAGGGCGTGTTCCGTCCGCGCACACATAGAAAGATTTATCGATTTTTTCAGGCCTAGAAATCGTACAAATAGTGTTTTTTTTACAGATTTTTGTCGATATGCGTCAATTATAAGTCATAACAACTTAATATACGTGCTTTTGTTCTGCAAAAATCGTTTATGTATCGAGATTTCTACCCCGAAAGAATGTATGAAAAAGTGTCAGTATTCAATCCCCTTAAGTACAGACGCCAGCACATCAACCTACTACAATCTGTCAGATTTCTGTAATAGATTTTCAACTTTATCGCCAAAGTATAAGGTTCAATGTTGATTGGGAAAATTTGACAGTTAGGGGTAGCTTGATGTGCTGGCGTCTGTACATTTATATGTCTAGAGACTCATTGACCCTACAGTCAAACCACTGCAACGGTTTTGTGGGGCTTAGCTTATAAGTTACTTACCTTTCTGAAATAAAGATAAATAAATAAATAATAATAATACATGGAAGATCATAAATGAAAAAAAAATAAACATTGCCCTCCCATTGAACATATAAGAGAAATAAAGAATAACGGGGTTACAATAACAATGAATCAATGAATGAATGATCAATCCTCTGGACGTTGTGCGTGTAACTGCTACTTGTTGTTGCTCCACTAAAGTATTGAAAAACAGTGCATAAGCTTATCAAAAGTGATGTTGAGGGTGTAAACCTGTTAGACAGTGATAACTGACACAAACTTGTGAAAATAATCTAATGTTTTAGTGCATAGTTTTAGAAATAAAGACCAAATTATCTTTGAAAACAATCCGGCCTACCGTCAGTTGTTTAAAGGGGATTGTCCAATTTCTATGGGACTTTGGCCACTCATAAACAAACAGTTCAGCTAATAGTATGTGATTGATTTAATAGTTCATATCAGTAAGAATGAGTATATAAACCTAGTTTTGTATCAAGATGTATATTTAGATATTTTTTTAACATTTAATTGAAATAGGTTATGTATGTAATAAAACACGTTTTTTTTAATAAAAATAATATTTATTAGAAAGAAAGAAAGAAGAAAGAAAGAAAATACGTTTATTTGCGGTGAACATGACGCAAAAATACATATGACACAAAAGTAAAAAAATAAAATAAAAAGAAGACAAGGGTAACATGCGTCACATCCACGCAAAACGGCTATCGCTCAGCATTATGCTGCGACCCTATGCAAGACAGAGCCCCAGCGCTGGTTTTCAGCGACAGCCGGCGCTGACGTGATGACGTCGTCCGATGCAGCCCACAATTATTACACACTAGGCTTTATATTATACTAAACATTATACTAAACAGAAAACAGAAAACAGACACAGATACAGTACATGCTATGAGAATATCATCCTCAATAATCATTTTACACTTTATGTAGTGGCAACATTTCGAAGCGTCCTTTTAATTTGACGTAGGTGCACCCATCACGCACTGGAATTTATGATGTAAGAAATTACAAAATGGCCAACAAAATTATGTAATGTGATATGTTAGTATTATGCAATAGTTATATGTTACTGTTGTGAGTGTTTTATGCGTTTATGAGTGAATGTGCAAGATGAGATGGACCCAATACAAAGAGAAAACGAAACCTTGGAAACTGGAGGGTGACCCGCCATGCCAAAAACAAGACCAACAAGAGCTTTAGGGCTCCAAAAGCAGGAAGCTGTCATCGACGCGAACCCAGTGAGAGGCCCGGGTCAGTGGGTCGTCTTAGGGGCGGCCGTATGGTACCCCGCGGCCAGGAGGCGATGCCCTGGTGCCACTCGCCACGTCCCTTAACGGGGGCGCCGCGACTTCCCACAGCAAAAACAATAAGGTATGTAAAAAATGGAAGTCTAGAGTCACGAATAGCAATACAAATTAAACAATACAACTTGCATAAATAATAGGTATGATTATTGGAATTTAATTTGAAATTAGATTGTAAATGCAAGATTATAAAAAATAAAAATAGATACTTAGCAAAAAAAAAAAAAAAAAAATGTACAAGTAATATGATCAAAATGTATAAAATTTATATCAATTAATAGGTCTTCAACATAGAAGGAATGTGGACAGGAGAAACGCTGTCAGTAGGTAGCACCTGCAACAGGGGACGGAACGCCAAGCCACAGCGCTGCTGGAGATCCAAAACCAAGTACCACAGGCCATAACCCATGAGGTGAGTAAAGAATTAAAAACTTATTGCTCAGAGAGCTGTGCATGCAACAATAACTTCTTAAGTTGATATTTAAATGACTGTATTGTTTTTAGGCCTCGCATTGGTGGTGGAAGGTCATTCCAGCAGCGCGTGGCCGCAAACCTGAAGCTACCTCTGAAAGCTGCGGTTTTATGTTGCGTCATGTTTAGCGGGCCAACCACAGAACGAAGACCATACTTGTAATGAGCTTGTCTCCAGGTGAGCTTTTCATATAAATAGTGCGGCTTATGGGTTCTTACAACACCAAACATTAAACTTGCTAAATGAAGTTTCCGCCGGGCAGCCATTTTTAGTGTCTTGAGCTGGTTTATGTATGGCGTCACATGATCCCTGCGAGGGACATGAATGCAGAAACGAACACAGGCATTCTGAATTCGCTGAATTAACCTATCTGTCCTACCAAGCAGGCAGGGCCCATAGACAGTGTCACAGTAATTGAGCTTAGATAGGATCAGACTGTCAACCAGTTGTTTTCTAAGTGGTACGTTAAGAAAATTACGTATACCATATAATACCTTAAGCCTATAAAAACAATTTCTGATTTGGTTTCTTAAATGAGCCTCGAAACGCAGCTCTGGATCTAGGATTAGACCCAGACTACATGCCTGTTCTACTCGCTCAATTACTTCCCCTTTAATCAAAATCTCTGGTTTGGCAGACAGTATTGCGGCAACTTGTTTCCTTGTACCCAGCACCATGAACTTAGACTTCAGTGGGTTCAGAACCAGAGAGTTCTCTTCAGACCAGGTCACCACTCTATGTAGGTCCTCATTCACCCTTTGCACTGCCAACGCTGTATCCTCCCCTTTGAAGGACATGTACAACTGGATATCATCAGCATACATGTGATACTTGCAGTTCAAAAAGGATCCAGTAACATCGGCACTGTAGAGAATGTACAGCAAAGGGCCTAAAATCGATCCCTGCGGGACGCCCCTAGTCACCTGGAGTGGAGGGGAAGATACAGTCGATCCATCTTCCTTGTGGATCTGCACATACTGCGACCTACCAGTTAAATAGCTATTAAACCAATCCACTGCGTCACGGTCAAAACCATAGTATGTTAACTTGGACAGCAGTAAATTGGTATTAATAGCGTCGAAAGCCCGTGAGAAATCCAGCAGGACCAGGATCGACCCCTCCCCCCTATCACGCGCCTCCAGGATGTTGCCCACTACATCTATCAGAGCCGTTGCAGTGCCTCTACCTTTACGGAAACCTGATTGGAGTTCAGGGAGAATGTTATTAGCCTCCAAGTATTCAATTACCTGTAGATACACTACACGCTCCAGGATCTTTGACAGGCAGGGCAGTATACTAATTGGCCTGAGATCTTTTAAATTGGCTGGATCACTAATTTTAGGGATAGGGCGAACAATCGCGCATCGCCAGAGACTAGGGAAAGTGCGCGACTCTATGGACCTGTTGATGATATCAGTAATGACTTGCAGGGTAGTTGGTAATGTGAGTGTTAACATTTCCAAACTGATACCATCAACACCCTGAGCGTTTGATTGCAGACTCCGGACTATCTTCAGAATTGTCTCCTGGTTGGTTGCAGTAAGCGAGAACTCGGCCGGACCATGCCTGCGAGAATAGAAGGAGGACATTTGTGAGACATTATCACTACAGTTTCCTGGAACATCCAAGAAGGCTGCATTGATACTATCTGGATTGTCAAAATGACTTGGCAGTAGCCTTTCTTTATGGTCCGGAAGTACATCTGACTTCAAATTTCGCCACAGTAGTTTGGGATTCTTAATTTGATTATTAATGTTTTTTGTAAAATATGCTGTCTTTTCCCTCACTAATGCGGCGGCGGCTTCATGCTTAAGATCCAGGTAGTACTGCTTATGATGCGGTTCTTTAGTTTTACGACATCTGCCCCTAGCTTCATCCCGCAGCCTGGACATCAAACGAATATTGTCAGTGATCCAAGGCGTAGGTCGCTTATAAAAGGTCTTTTTCTTGATAGGAGCGTGAAGGTCAAAAAGCTGGATCATGTATGAGTTA
Source organism: Hydraecia micacea (assembly GCA_914767645.1). Classification (NCBI taxonomy): domain Eukaryota; kingdom Metazoa; phylum Arthropoda; class Insecta; order Lepidoptera; family Noctuidae; genus Hydraecia; species Hydraecia micacea. The sequence continues at coordinate 2,258,637 of OU611775.1, forward strand.
AAAGTATGTACCATGGTATCGACATCACACATATCTCCTATAGTAGACCATGGTATCATGTTTAAATCATTTTGGAAGTGATCCAGCATGATATCTGAAAGAGAGCGAAACTCAACCTTCCTTGGTTTAACCTTGGGCTTCTTAAAAACAGATTCGCATGTAATGAAGGAGTGGTGGCCGAGCTCACTGATATGGTTTACTTCAACTTTCCGCGTTGTAGCGTCAGTGCATACGATGTCGATGAGCGAACTACTGTTACCCACGAAGTGTGTCGCTGATTGGACTAATTGAGCAAGGTTCAAGTAATTAAAAAAGTCCGTGAGCTGCTTTGATTTTGAGCTGTTTGCATCCAACAGATTAACATTTAGGTCACCCAACAGTACCAGATTATCAAATGGGGCTAATGCACTAATACTGGCAGTTAAGGCGTCAAGGAAAAGCTCCAAGTCCTGCCAAGGCGGGCGGTACGCAGTCCCAATAAGAAGCTTTCTTTTGTTTACAGTCAGGCCCAGCCAGAGCTGCTCCACATCAGGATGGTCAGGATGAGCTCTTACACGAGCGTTAATGCCATTCTTTATATAAAAAGCAACTCCCCCGCCACGCCCACCCCGAGTGGTCACAGGTCGCGGCACGTGCCTAAATTTGTACCCAGGTACACTAGGAGCGCGGTCCTCTTCCCCCTTGCGTAACCATGTCTCATTGATAGCCATGATGTCCACCGAATGGTTACCCATGGCAATCAAGAACTCATCCTGATTTGTCCCTAGAGAACCCGCATTTAGTAGACCAAACTTAATATATTTATTGGGAGCCATTAGTGCTAATAGCTGTAGGTATTCGATATTGACATGTGATGATATGATATGAATGAATGTATGAAAGTGTTGTGTGGAGGTTCAGTTGGGCACAGTAAGAGTATATAGTGATGATTGAGAATAATACTGTGATTAAGAATACTTGTACATAATTTGGATTAAATAGGTTAGGTGAGAATGGACTTAGCATATAAACAATAAAAGTAAATATAGTGTATGTGTAACAGTAGTATAAAGTGGGTACATAAGCTCCATACACCCCCGATCCATGGCTGAGCACACTATGAGAACGGTTGCGACGCACATTTCCCCAAGCATAAAAAATAATAAAACTATTCAAATATAAACATACACAAAAATAATTAAGCCGTGTCATTTTCAGTTCCGAAGACACGGGATAAGTCCTCGTCAGTGCGGATCCTCTGCGCCTTGTCTCCTGGCATCTTCCTGGCGAGGATGCGGCCCTGCTTGGTCCACACAAACTTCCAGTCGAGTAGACTGGCTGCATCCCGCGCCTTACGAAACAACAGACGGTTGGCTTTCGTCAGTCGCTCGTTAAGGAAGAACCGCTGCGCTGGGGCGGGCATGTCGAGGTCGGCAGTGGTCGCTCCACGTCGTACTCGCGCGCTTGCCAGAAGCTGGTCGCGCAGGTCCCGACGAGCAAGGCGCACGACAATCGGGCGTGGACGAGATTCAGTCGGTCCTGATGAGCTGGTCGCGTTGAGCTGCCTTCCACCAACACGTTCCGCACTAACTATGTCGCGATCGTCAAGGCTGACCCCTAGCTTGGTGCCAATGACCTTAATTATATGAGCTGGGTTTTCCGCCTTTCCCTCCGGTAAATTAGTCACCTCTATGTCGTTGGCTAGAAGATCCTGGTCCCTATCATTGAGCTCTCGCCTCAATTCCTCTACAATCTTGTCCACGCTGGCTGAGCTCGTCGACCCCGAAGCTGCACGTCGCTCCAGCGTATCCACCCTGGCCTCCAGACTGTCGATGCGCGTGCTGCAGGTATTTAAGGTGGTTTTGAGCTCCGCCATTTCCACCTCCATCTCCTTTCTAAACACCTGAATCTCTGCACGCACCATCCTCAGCTCCTCAATGATCACCTGTAAGTCGGTTCCAGCTACAGGCGATAATTCCCGAGTGGTGACGCCGGCAATTGAGATCTCAGGTGGCGGAGGAGTCGAGGCTGCATTAACGGGGCTGACAGTCTGCGTGAGTTCATATCCAGAACTTGCCGCAGGACTATTAGGCGTACTAGAGCCCTTTTTACTTAAAGTCCCTGTGTTATCAGTGGGGGGGCTTTGTGTGGCACCCCTAACAGGAGTTTCGGTCCTATTGTCTCGAGCAATATTTTTTTTGCAATCAGGACAACGCCAGTTAATTGATATGTTGGCCTTTGTAGGGACGCCCACACACACTCTGTGGTATAGCACCTGGCACTTCCCACACCTAGCGCCCTCTAGCGTAGATATGAAGCGACCGCAACCACCACATTTGATGCCCGGCATGGTTATCAATCAGTATTGTTAACTCACTCAGCAGGTGGTGTCGAGGATGTTCGCTAGATGGCAGTAATGATTCTCGGCACAGGTCGATAGGTAGGTCGTTTGCTGCTACCAAGACAGATGGCTCTGTTGCCAAGGCGACGTTTGTTGTTTCTAGTGGGTAACTATATTATAATTTGGATAAATGTTTTGTTAGATTTACGGCCCATAAACGCACTATTTATTGCTCACTACAATGTATGTTACGCTGATTGCCACTATGATCACTATTAAACAGATTCCAATGCACTTTGACTTTTATTTCTATTTTTATTTGGGATAAATTTGAATAGCGAGCCACACCGATAGAGATATTAGTCTGATTCATATGTTATAAGTACATCGTCAAGGAACTGGGCAGGTGGATTAATATGTTCCTGATACCTTGCCCAACTTAAAAACCAAATAATAGTCATAATATGTGCACAGCAACCTACTGTTCTACGGCCCACCATACAGTTGCAGCAATATTGTTTTATTGCTGCCCTCCCTTCAGTGTTATTTTCATATAATATATAAACGAAATATGTTTTTCTACTGATGTGTCTGCTCTGTATTTTCCCACGCAATAAACTGCAGTTGACTGAAGGGAGTGGGAAACCTTCCAGTAGGTTGCTGGCAGTATTTCTGCACAGCTCAATAGTATAGGAACCATCGCCTCTTATGTGTTCTCCATAGTAAGAACGTGCTTGTTTCAATTGATATGTTCCACATGCAATTAGAATTAAATCACTATATTCCAGCCTCGGAAAGGATACATTATGTATGTTTATATTAATTGAGAGGAAATCTGTTCGCCGTCTATTTAAATTATTTTGATTGACAAAATCAGCAAGAGAATTATTTATGCGCATGTTTTGATTTATTATTTCTAGTATTTGCCCTGCATCCTCTCTGTCTCTAATCCTTTGGTGAAACCTATTTATCAGAGCTGCTGCTATGCGAAAGTCTGTCATTGCATGTCTTGATGCACGATTAAAAAATTCGTGCCTAAGCAATTTAAATGATTGTTTAAATATGCCATTTACCGCTTCAACCACCCACCTACAAACCGTGACAGCTCTCGACCTATTAGCAGCAAGAGTTGACAGTTGAGTTTCACCTTGTTGTAAGGATGCAGGCATATGAACTGAATAATTACATTCTCTCAGCAATGGCACAGAATCTCTAAAGCCTCTATCCAGAATAAATACATCACCTGCTTGGAAATATCTCCTTAGTGGTTTTGTTTCTTCATTAAATTCATTTATTATTATATTAGCATCTGATGTTGTAGCTGGATAGGGGCCCAATACATCTATAATGTATCCATCACAACAAACCATAAGTAAAGGCTTCATCAAGTTCCTATACTTGTGCAAAGAATATGTATCTTTTTGGTACATATAATTAGATGATTTTTGTACATATAAATATGTTCCATCACTTATAATAATTGGATGCCTATTTTCACCTCCAAATAAACCATTAGGTATTAATAAATTCCTTTCAGAGATTTGTGTTCTACTAATATTATTGATCCCTAAGTTATTTGGGACAAATACTCGCTCTATTATATCTCGAGCTTGACCCATTAACCTCATTAGCGTAGTGCGAGGTATATTTAAAAGTGTTGAGATCCTTTGATCACTATCACCCGTTCGCAATTTAATTAAATAGGCAGCAAGCGCTAATTTATTTTGGCGAATGTTTTGCATTTCTGGCAATTCTAAATAGAGTTGTCCAAATTGCTCTTTGCTCAACCCAACCCAATAATGCAAAAGTTCATCTGATATAGTTTCTATATTAGAAAAATCCAGGATTAACTGTCGCTCATTTACAAATGTTGCAAAATCTTGGATGTGTTCTGCATTAAAACTATGAATGGGTGACTGGATATCAGCTAGAACTTCCCAATTATTACTATATAAATGTATTGAGCAAATCCTACAGTTCTGTGGCACATAGAATTTATAATCTATAAATAACTTCACCCTTAGCCATTTAGGGACAGCCAGCCTTTGGGTCGAATGACAATCTGGATAAAAGCAGTATCTTTGAGTGCCTGATGCTCTGGTATACAAAGGCAAGTGGATATTTGTTTCATCCGAATGTCTTTCAGCCTCAGTGGAACGGACAGCAGCTCGATCTACTCGTTGCCAGCAGGAATGACAGATTTGATCGGATCCATGTAACTATAACAAAATAAATAAATATCAGAAGTAATAAAAATAAAACTAATTAAAAAGATGTGCTTAGATTTCATATTTATATACCCAAAACCAAGCCACGCAAAAACATATGCCAAACTATGTTCAAATGCTGCTGTGGGGAGAGCCTCGGAGTGCCAATATATACAAGCTTGTTTATGTTCCTGTTTTCAGCTTTATTGTACTTTAATATGAATTATAACAAAACCGTGGTGAGAAATAATTTACATATACTTATTGCATTTTATAAATACACTCAATAATTACATGTTTCAAATAGATACTTACTTGACGAGGAGCAATCTGTTCCATCACTATATTCCTAATACGAGATTCTCTTTCCGTCTCAGTATGCAGCCTATGAGATCTTGTCCGTAACAAGGAGCATCCACAGCAGACACAGATACTTCGGCGATGACCACTGCTAGTTGTTGGTTCATTTATTATTTGCGTCCTCGAATGATGAAGAGCCATAGTCCAGCAAGGATGACAAACAAAACTATCATCTTCAATCTAAACAAACCAAAACATAGATATTGTTAGTGTTATAAGAGTTTGATTTTTATTCAAAATCATTAAGATTTAACGGTAGTAAAACTTACCAAACGAGGAGCAATCCAATGTTGTACAATTAACCCCACATCCATTAGAATGAGACTGTGTCTCCTCCTATGAAATAAATCGCTTCCACAATTCACACATCGCTGCGTTGTCACCTCATTCGTCATCAGATCACCGTGAGGCAACACGGGATCCATGTCCAAATTCAAGCCGGGGTTATCGTTAGGGCGAGGTTCGGTGTCCGTAGGTGTGCCAGGTTCAACGTAAATACAAGGTTCGGGATCCATAGAAGTGCCGGGGTCGTCATGAAGGGAAGAATCAGAATCCATTTTAACAAAAAATCAAGGTAGTCGCTATAAAACACACAAAAACAACACTCACGATGCAAGAAAACAAAGCGAATGATAAGTATGATAACTGTCATTTTGACAAATAGACAAGATTTTTTAAGCATCGTGTTGCCATATAAAAAAAAAAATTATATCGATCCATTTGAAATCGATCAAAATGTTATAAGTTCTCCAGAAATAATGAATAAAACGTCAGTTTATTATCATTTTGTATGTCCTAAGTCATTTTTATCGTTTATTAGCATTTTTAATTAAGTGATATAACGAAAACTATGTTAAATACGTGGAGATTGCACTGTATCGATTTGAATTTGTTGTTTTATGGAGTTTTGGTTTGGTAACACCGAAACCAAATCCAAAGCCGGTTTATGTGTAGCATCGAATCAGATACTAATAAAACATGATTTTTTACAGTGCTAATTGATACAAAGTTACTTGCATCAGATATTTAGTTAAATAGAATGTAAAATATTGGTATATTATTTTTTTGTATAGCATCGCGTTTAAAAATGGCCAGGATCGGACAATGTCCTTTCTGTGCGCTGTGATTTAACGCGTAAGCGCCCCATACATTGAGGTAGAAAAAACATGGAGATGCCGCGTTATTCTATACATACATTTGCTTATACAAATATGAGTGAAATATGATTCAGAATGTGAAATATCATTATGTCTCATTCTTTCTAATGAGATAATTTTATTTGATAAAAGAGACAACAATATTTAAGTTGTTTCTCATTATGGCAATATTTTATCGTGACGTAGTGACAGTTGTAGGTAAGTGCCATAGCAGCCATCTTATACGAAGGGTTTCGTGGTAGTTTTGCTGTCAAATGGTTGTTTATTTTTGTAGTTTTGAGGATTGCAAGAAAATTACGAGGATTTTACCTGTTAAAACTGCATGTAAATGTTGGAAAACAGAAATTCAACATGCCTGTGTGTTGTATTGTGAAGTGTGGTGCAAGAAAGAATGAAAATCAACCTCAATTGTCTTTGCACAGGTTAGTAGCCGGTTTTCATGCATTAATACATACAATAATACACATTTGATGATACAATTGTAACGTGATCATGAATTTATGGCTAAAGTATTGATATTTGGGTTCATTTCCGTATAACAGGCCTTTCTATTATATTTGTTAATTCGTTCGTTTGTTTACAATAATATGTCATAATGGAATAGTGTTGTACCGTTGCCGACTTGGCGTAATAGTTTCCGAAACTAGTTCCTCCGCTGAAACGATACCGGTATATTCTGCGATGTTAACATAAATAATCCTGCGTCTTATTCAGTCCGAGTGACCTTGCTAGGTCCGGCCTGTGGTTCACACTTCACAGCACCAAAATCAAAATATTTCACATAAACCTACATGGACACTTTTATGAAACGTCAGAAGCTAGGTGCACGGTTCCAATTGGTAGTTTCCTATGGAGAAGAAACGGTAAGAAACTCAATGGTTACGCTTTTAAAATAATTGGCTTTTACAATGTTTTCTATTTTGTTAAGTACCTAGTACTTGTTGACAGGCCTACACTGTCCTCCCCTATCTATTAACATTGAAATTTCAAAAGTTTTTCTCGGCTCCTAAGGGTCGTAACGTGATGTTAAATAGCCTATAACCATCCTGGCTACCAAACGCAAAAATAATGTATGCATGGCATTTTTTTTGCGCGGAACCCTAATTATTTTTCTAAAATAAAGGTAGCCTAAGTTACTCCTTGTAACATATCTGTCAGTGAAAGTCCCGTCAAAATTGGTCCAGCCGTTTCAGATTAGCCGGAACAAACAGACAGACAGACAGACAAAAAAAAAAAAAATGCCATTTTGTTAATAGTACTGTTTAGATTTTTATAAGCATTTAGTAAAAAGCTGTTATTTTGACAGTAACAACAGACACTTCAATTTTATTTATTTTTATAGATAACGGAAAGTAAGATAACCTACTCATCTTTTTCTGTTACAATTACAACGGACTTTGTATACATAATATTAGGTATGATCTAAACGTGATAACTAGTAAGACTCGTATTTAGTATCGATACTAGTTATAGTAACACCTATGTTCCTTGATAGACACAACACTAGCAATGGCAGCCATTTTATGAGACAATACCAGTTGTAGGTATGCACCCTTTTTTCGTAGGTATTTCCAGTCCATACTTTTGTATGTCAATGGCCCGGCGCTTGCGACGTTCTTCTCGCGAACTCGCCGACACGCCGACTCTGTATGGCCGGGGCCTTTATTAGTGTGCACTTTTTATTGTAAGAAATAATATTTTTTTTGTTCCTAACTGCTGGGAGGGCCCTTATTGCTGAACTGTTTTTGTGAAGTAGCTGAATTGAGCGAGGAAGTATAAGACATAAGACTATAATAATATACACATATATTATACATTAACAAAAGACATGGCGACTTCGACGGAATCGTGGGGTTGTTGTACCAACGATCGTTGTGATTTTGAGGACAACAAAGAATATATAAATTGCATGAAATGTAAAAGATCCTTTCATTTCGTCTGTCTATCGATCCCGGAAATCTCTTCTGAGACGGAAGATTACTGCAAGTGGAATTGTTCAGGCTGCACAACTTTCATTGCAAACGCTTCTAAGACCGCTACCCCGAACCGGAATGTCTCAACTACGAGAGGAAGCAAAAGGCCTGCATTGAACTCACCACCTCAGGCTGTAGCTATTAGTTCTGAGGATGTGCGTGCCATAGTCCAAGAGGTTGTTAAAACTGAGTTCGCTTCCATGCTTCAACAACTCAACAGCACTATACTCAGTGTTGTTAACAGGGAACTTGCACCTATTAAACATGAAATCAATGAGTTGACGGCATCATTATCCTTTCACACGAATTAATTCGAAGAGTACCAAGCAGAACACAAATTACTAGAAAAAACGGTGAAGGACTTAACTGAACAAAATTCCAATCTAAAAGCATTAATGACGGACCAAAGTCTACGTATAAACTACCTGGAACAACAGACACGTTCAAACAACCTCGAAATTCAGTGCCTGCCCGAATACAAACAGGAGAACCTTTACACTATCGTTAAGCAGCTGGGATCTGTGGTGGGATGCAAACTGAGTGACAATGGCATTCTTCATAGTACCCGTGTTGCCAAACAGCAAGCCGCTAATACCCGTCCCCGATCCATCGTTGTCCAGCTCGCCTCCCCAAAAATTCGTGATGACCTCCTGGCGTCAGTTATAAATCACAACAAAAATAAGAAGGTTAACTCAGAGAAACTCAATACTGCAGATCTGGGTATTGCTGGCGATAAAATGCCAGTGTTCGTGCTTGAACATCTATCACCTGCTAATAAAGCGCTGCATGCAGCCACTAGACAAAAGGCAAAGGACAAGGGATATAAATTTGTTTGGGTGAGAAACAGCAGGATTTTTGTTAGGAAAACTACCAAAGATGAAAATATTTTGATAAAGAATTTAGATTCCTTAAATAAGTTGGTTTAGTTTTGAGAGATGCTCCTTTCCTTTCTTATTTACACAATGCATGCTCCTGTGAAAATTGTAATGTCTATAATTTGATAACTTAAATATATTCTATCAGAACTGCAGAGGATTGCGAACAAAAACGCATATGATTTTCCGCAATTTTTGTATTAATAACTATGATGTTATAATATTCTCGGAGACCTGGCTTAACAATTCTATCCGGAGCAGTGAGCTATTCGATGACAGATATACGGTCTATAGGCAGTTTATATATCCCAAGATTTCTTCCCCGAAAATAATATTAATCAAAAAATTCTTTACTTCCTCACCAACAATTTTCAGCAATGATAATAATTTTTCTTTCAATTTGAGTTTCGATTTACAAATACCTTTTATCTTCATCCAAATCTTCGCCCATTCAAATTTATACAACAGATGTGCACTTTGCTTACTATTTCCTTTCTCTTTCTGTGAATTATTTATTTCTTCAGTTGTTTCTTCAATTATTGGCTGTTTTAGGGATTCATAATTTTGCTTATGACACGTTTTCTGCTTGTTTGATTTTTGTTTTGTACTTTTAATATTTTGCTGTGCATTTTTTTCACTCGTATCATTTTCTTCTTCTTCTTCTCCTGTACTAGAAAGCGGTTCTTGGTGTATTACGGCATTGGTCAATATACTACTATAAGTTTCCTTCTTAGTGTTAGTTATGGTTTCATATTGATTGTTATTAATTTCCTGCGAGATTTCATGTGTTGTTTGTTTTTCTTTCTTCTCTTGTAGAATTTGTAAGGCTCTCCTGTATGTAACATGTTCTTCACTCATGATGTTCCGAATAGTTCTTTCTTTCAGATAAACGGGGCACTTTTTATCCAGGACAAAGTGACTCCCCTTACAATTCAAACATTTGAAGTCTGTTATGGTACAGTTTTCGTGACTTCCTCCACATTTTGGGCACAAGACTTTTTTAGTAGGGCAAAATTTTATGAGATGACCAAATTGCCAACATCCCGAACACTGCGTTACTGGGAAGACATACGCTTCAACTTTAAATCGGCAGTCGTATGCATATATATATATTGAGGTAACACATTACTTTTGAAGCTCACTCTAACAGACTCACAATCAATCCAATTTCCTTCTGGTATCAAACGTTTTAATCTCCTTACCGATAAAACATCAACGCTTGATTTTAAAATGTTCATAAGTTCATCTTCACTTAGTTCAAGGTCGATTCCTTTCACTATCCCATAAGATATGGACATTTCTTGTATTAATTGACAACGTAAACCCATTTCTTTGTTTTTTTTACATTCAATTAGTTTTATCGCATCTTCCTTTCTCTGCAATTGAATGAGTACCTTATTGGCACTTTTATATTTTATTTTAAGGATATCCTTAATGTTTTCGTAACGAAGTATTTTAGCAAACGCTATTGGTTTTGGTAAATTCTCCATCGAAGTTACACAAACTTCATGATTAGCTACTATTTCGGGTGTGCCACTATTTTCCTTATTTTTCCCTTGATTATTACTTTTGTCCAACGAGTTACTTCTTATAAAACGTTTAGGTTTATTCCTAATTACAGTAATAAAGTCATCTTCACTATTGTCATCTTCTCGTTCCTTTCTCTTCTCTGCATTTCGTAAAGTTACACCATCATCACTTCTTCCTTTTTCCACAATTTCCTCATCCATCTCATTTAATTGTTGTTCACATTTATCCAAAGTGTTTGAATCACTCAGATCTTCACCACTTGAATCACCTTGCATTCCACAAAAAACGTTTTGTGGGTATGCGTAAAAAAAATAATGTCACTCGCAACGAAACGCTTAACGCGTGCGCACAGCCCAACGTCACAGCGCGGAGTAACGAGGGACAACACGAAGTTAATGATATGGTACAGGTTTTTTATGAAATCATCAATGGTGCTATTCAAAGATTCATTCCTATTAAAATACCCAAAAATGGTAAGTATCCGCCGTGGTTTAACAAAACTCTAATTAAAACATTAAACACAAAAAATAAGATTAAGAAACGTCACAATACTTACCAAAACCCGTTGGACAAAATTGAGTTAAAAATAATCAGTAAGCGCTGTGATGCACTTGCTACTACTTGCTATAATAATTATTAAAAAAATCTTGAACACAATCTAACCAAAAACCCCAAATCATTTTGGACCTAAGTAGTATAGAATTGGGGGTTCTGCATCACTTGCTCGCTGCGCTCGTCAAGTGATGCAGAACCCCCAATTCTATTTACGGTCGATACAATTTGCAATGCAGATTGTATATTGTATTTCATTCTACTGTGCGGTGTCGAACTGGAAGTGGCTGTGGAACAACATTTTATAAACAAATTGTATCAAGTTCGACCGCTGGGCATCGTTACATTGATGAAATGACTTAGTGCACATCTTGTAGGTACTAATGAATGTCGGCCTCATACTGCATATCTCGCACTCCTATCTGTATCCATTGATGAATTAATGAATATTTAAGGAAGTATGAAGACTGTCCTTAAGTAGAACTATGCAATTAACAGTTTCCTAATTTCTTTGGACATGTTTATAGACGATGTTGTTAAAGATGTATAAAATATTGAACCGAACCCCCAATTCTATTTTAGGTGGTTTGTAATACAGATTGTTTTCATTGTGCTTAGTCGCTTATTTGATGAATCGAAATGAATGACATGACGAAAGTCTGACGACCATTCATAGGTAGAACAATGCAATGCGTCTCAATTATCAGTTTCTCAATTTATTTGTACTAGACAATAGATAGTAATTTGATTCTGCTGTATTGATTCTGCTAAGATGAGTTTTATCTTAATTGATGCATACTTACGACTGTTACGTCTGTTTATCATTGAAGTATTTATGGAACATTACTTAATACAGTATCTTATATTACTATTATCTTTCAATTTTGATAATTTAATACAAGATTTTTTATAAAAGAATATTTAAAAATAGTCAAAAACAAAATCCAGACCGAAACAAATACTTATTTGTTCCGTGCGGGAATTGAACCCGCGACACTTGACGTGTTGTGATGTGAAGAGTACTTAACCTACGCGCCAAACATGTCGTCAATGACAAGATAAAATACTGGACCACTATCCTAACATAACATAGGTACATAACATAACATAACATATCCGTAATGAATAAGGTATTTCGAGTAACATTTTTATTTTGAAAACTGAACATGCGATACTTGAGTATTTTAAGTGTAATGCAGCCACTTAATTGTAGCTGACAATGTATGAATAAATATATTATTAGAAGAAGGGTTTTTTTTTATTATTCTGTATACTTAATTAGCTGTACCCCGTTTCTTTGTTTGCGTGGAAGTCGTAGGTACCTACTGAATAAACTTTAACAAGCTTCAAACGATAAAACGGAATTCTCGTAAACCAGGTTCTGTTTAACCTTTTAATAACTAAAATATAATTTATACTTTTAGGTTTTTTTAATAAAATATTTTGGAGTTCAATTTATATTAGTCATTCTCAATGCTAATATGAAAGACCCGATATGGTTGGTCTCTAGAATTTCATGATGGAGAGACCCATTTGATTGCAAGTACATACGATTACCTTATAAAAATTTCGTCTCAGTTTTCACCGACAGCACGGCGCCGTCTAATAAATCCTCCTAAAATGGTAAGTTAGGGCAACGTTACAATTGAGTATGAATGATGATTAAGAAATAAGTAATTATAAATCTTATGCACAATACGCATAGGGATTAAAACTGTATGTCAATATTTACGCTTAATTTTAAATAAACTATAACTAATAACCATTCCTTCTGTATGTATACCGTTTTACAATAATTGATGGTTATAAAATCAGTGTCACCTGGAGATAATCTCCCACTATATTTTTTATAACAGTGCGTTCTGCAGTGCTCCGTATAACTTAACATATTATCGTTTCGTTTAACAAGTAAAAACTGTAAGTATGTACGTATCATTTTAACTCATTTTTTATTATCGGTGAGGGTGAGGGTGTGCGTGAGTGTGTGTGTGTGTGTGTGTGTGTGTGTGTGAGGGTGTGTTTGGGCGTTTTTATTGGTAGGTCTTATAGGTTTAGAGGTCGCTGTTGAGAGGGAGTATACGAGTTCGATTCCCTTGCAGGAAAAATAGCTTGGCGTGACAGGAACCTAATAATTATGTCATGTAGTATCATGAATGGACTGGATGATAATAGTTGTAACTCAACGTTTAAATGTTCGTAAGACAAGTAAACCTGCTTTACAAAATGTTATACTTAATTTTGTTTTGTTTTCAGGTTTCCCAATCCATTTGACTCAGACCCTGAAGTGATCCCTATATCACAAAAGAAGAAGCCATGTAAGCCTAAACCTAAAGCAAAAGGAAAAACTAAGAAACTGCTCCAACAACAGCTGGATGGCAGTGGGTCTGAATCAGAGGCCGACCATTCGATTGTACCTGCTTCTACGTCTTTATCGGCTAAAAAGAAACGAAAATGCCGCATCTTCCCTGATTCCGAGGTAAGTTGAGATAAACTTGTGATAATTATTTTGACAGTCTGGTTAACCCAGTGCCTGAGCGATTGGCTGATGTGCTGTATGTTGCGGGTTCGATTTCCGTACGGAACAAATATTTGTGTGGGCTACAAAAAGGATTTGTATGGTTTACAATTTCAAAGGTCTAAAAGATTTCATTCACATGTTTGAGACCGACATAAATCGTTGAAGATTATGGATGCCTTAAGATGTTATTATGATGGTATATAATAATAGCAGAGGGCTGATGATCATTATGAATCAGCACATTATAATGATGATATAATAATAATAATAAACTACTATTTTTTTATATATTTAAATGTTTTTTATACTTTAAGAAATATTTAAAAATGTAATTTAATATGTATATAAATAATAATAAACAATTTTTTCTGTTTCCAGGATGAAGAGCAACGTGAACCAATTCGGGCATCGAAACTGAAGAACTGGGTAGTTCTACTTTTAAGGTCTTCACCATGCACAAAAATGAATAAAGCTATTTCATACATGTCATGTGACTAAACTGTGGGAAAATTACCATAGATTCGGTATTTGTTGACCAGCAGCTCAGTTTTTTATTAAATTTATATTTTTTTGCGGATTACTAGATTCAGATGGAAAATAATGTATCCTTCGTTACGAAATTCAGTTGTTTAAAATTTGCATAAATTAAAAGAAATTTTAAATGGTTATTTGTATTTATTATTATAATATCCAAACTTTAATCAGTCTCAAACATTTTGGTCTTTATAATCAGGTAATAATTCCGTATAAAAATTTAAATTTGTCTCTTTCGTCACATTTACTCCTTTCAAACTTTGTATCAATTATTTTTTTTCACTTTTACAAAAAAATATTTGAAAGAGCAGTATTACATACTAAACACCAAGTATGACACGACATAAAATGAGTAGCAAAAAGGACTTAACGCAAGAATTTTGGTTTTTAACAACAATCTTTATACGGGGACGAGATTAAACTTATTGTTACGAAGGAGACGTAAATGTGACGAAGTGGACTAACAAACAATTATGACTTAAAACTAATGAGATTCTCAGCTTCTTTTTTCATTAATCACAGGCAAAACTTGCTGATTACTAAAATAAAAACTTTAATATGTGAGGAAAATCAGCAAAAACCTACATTAACAAACTAAACAAATAACATTTAGGGAAAAAATTACATTTCGAAAACTTCCTCCACTGATTTACTAAAGGAATACAAAACTCTCGTACCTTTTTTAATAATTTGAGGTTTTTCGAGTATTCTTAGCATGTTATCTAAGTGCACAAAAGACACATCGTTTTTATCTAAACGAAATAAGGTCTTTGTTTCATCTAAACACCTTAAAAATATAACTTTGGCTTCGAAATCATCAAACTCACTGTCTATCAATCCTACATAATTGTACTGCTTTCTTTTTTCGCTCAAAATTTTTATCACAACATAAGTCCCGATAGATAAGTTTCTGGGGTGCATAGTAGTTTTATCTAGGCTGGTTCCACTACTATTACAATTTTTCGTGTTCCTTTCGCGTAAAGTAGCCAATGGTTCCTCGTCTGAACTATCGCTGGAGTCATAATAAACTCTGTTAAATATTTGTCCTGTTCTTCCACTTGACATGCTTGTAATAGTAGTAGAACCACCCTCCACGAAATCAGTTTCAGAGTTATTTAAAGGTGCAGTCTCCATAGTGTTTGTTGCAGCATTTTCAATGTTCTGTGCTTCTTGGGCGATGAAAAATTTGTGCGATTTATTAGGAACACATGAACAAAACCCAATTATCTCTCCATTACTACAGAAGCAACTCTGCTCGCTATAAGTCATTTTTCCCCGAGAATTAGACGATATATGATGTAAACGCATCGTGCCTGGAACTCGTTGTAATGTAGCCGGTATCTCCCTAGATACTTGATCTATTTGGTCTTGACTGATTACAAACATCTTCACGGATGTTGCGTCTTTCAATAGATCGTAAAATTGAGTCAGATTTACTACATCACGTCCATGAGCAACTAGCCTATCGGCTGTTCTTTTGATGAGGCCTCCAATCCCGTCAGCGGCACCCTTGCCGTGCCCAGATTCAAAATATGACCATGTCATATGTTTAAATCCATAATCGAAAAACTTGGTCGACATCAAATAAAAGTTTTGCTTCTGTCTGTACTGCGTACACGGACCGTCAGAGAAGAAATGTATGGTTTCGACATTGGGGTATTTTTCTTGCACATATTTTAAAATTGGGTCTGTATGTGCCCAGATTGCTGCAGGACCATGAGCTAGGCTAGAAGACACCGTACAAAAGGAAACTGTTTCATTCGTCTCTGCTCCTTCTGGCTTTGCGTACAAAACAACAGTGTGTAGTGTTAGCTGATTACGTGAACCTCCGAAGTGATGAGCTTGGATTTCTTCACTATGCTTGCAATTATAATTTTCGCTGAAATCCATATGAATGGCAACACTGTTAGGCGTGAGATTTTGAATGCAATTTCGATAGCCTTTATGTTGTGTGTAAACGTTAAAAACATGTTTCTTAAAATCCGTAAAGTCTTTTTCAAAATTATTAATTAAGTCGAATAATTTTCCAGTCTGTAATTCTTTAACATTCTTTATAACTTTTCGAGTACCATTTGCCGTAGTAAAGTCTTCTGTCTTACGAATCCACTCCCACCATGACACATTTTCTTCAGGATTAATGTTTTCTAAATCAACAACTTTGTTTTTTTTACATTGTTCACAGTTTCCAACCATACAGTGTTTTTGGTTCACATTACACACAACAGATTCCAGCAAATTATTCAAATTATCAGTGTTGATAGCACCTTTTTTTCTTATAGCCGTTGCTTTAAACTGAATATTTGTGTGTTTCTTACACAAACACGTATCTCTTGCATTTACTGATGGAAACATGACATAGAATGGTCTCATTTTTGCAAAGTAAGCTAATGAACAAGGTACGCTGCATTCTTTTTTAAAGAGACGGTATAAATTACTAACTGTATTCAAGAGAAACCTTTTCTGTTTTTTAACCTTATTTTTTGTTACGGTCTCCTTCTTACCTGCAGTTGCACGACTATTGTCATCACGAATGTAGAAGTTTACAATCATTCTTCTCAATTTCCTATCAACTGCCTTAATTCTCTGTTGTTTATTGTAGCGTATACCCAGTGCATCCATTCTTATTACATTTTCAAGACCTGCTTCCTTCACTCTATCTGACATTACGGTTTCTTTAAGTATTCTTCTATCTTTTCGGGATTTTAAGTTCTTGTAATTTTCTTTAATGCTGTTACAAAGAACATTATATTCTTCAAACTTTGCTTGAGTCCTTTGTAGTTTTTTTTTGTACTTTTCATACTTTCGTCTCCATTTGTCATTTTCAGTTTGTAGCTTTAAATTTTCTCGATATAATTTACTTCTATCTCGTCTTACTTTTTTTCTTCCGCTACTTACGATAGGCGAGGCTGGCGGTGATGGTGGTGGAGTATAAGCTTCTAACGTTTTTTCCTGTTCCTTTTGTTTATCTCTGTACTTTTTTTGCTTTATTTTCCACTTTCTGTTCGCCAATCTTTTTTCTCTGTCATTCATATCTTTCACTAGCGTTTTGTTTTTATGATAGCGATCTCTTGCCTTCTGTAAATATTCTTCATATTTGTCCTTGTCTTGCTTTTTTTTCAACCTGCAACGACGTTGCCTTTCAGCTGCTGACAACGGCATGGCTTATAGGTATTTATTTCTGAAAAGAAAAGAAAGTAGGGACTTATATGTAGCGTCGTATAAATGAAATCTTCCATAAATGTAACCTTCGTCACTTTCATGTCTCCATCGTCACATTCTACCTGTGCCGAAGGATACGTGTGACGAAGTATACAATTTTTGAATAAGATTGTTACAAATCGTGCATAGCGAACACTTAGATAAAAAAAATACTTTACCGTAAAGATTACATTTATATGAATCATATAAAAGCTAAAACGATTAAAAATTCATGAAATACATACCAAAAAACGCTGTGACTAAGGATAACCTCAAAAAACACACGCCGCCGGTCTCCGTCCTTGATGTAAAAGAAGTGACAAGCTGCCAATGTCAATCACTTGATTTGAGTTTCGCTCTATGGTCTATGGTCTTTGGCGTTTCGTTTCACTCAAAACTTAACACACTTACATATTTCTTTTAAAACTTAAGGTAATATTTGGCCGTCGTGACGAAGGATACTCGAATTTTCGGGACAATCTTTCGTCACGGCAAAAATAAAAAACTTTTACAGATAAATTAAATTAAACTTTCTCGTTACCATGCTTACCAATTTATCTCTCCATGTATTTATTAAATTGTGTGACTTCAATAAATTCTTTTCATAATAAACGTAATAGTTCCAAGCAACACCTAATGGGGACATGCCGTTTTAACTTTGTAACAAAAGTTTGACTCCATTTTAATAATAAAGTTCAAATTAATTTAAAGTAAATTTAAAGATGGTTATCTAAATACAAGTTATTAAATTGATTTAAATAAAATAAATGATACTTCCTCCATTCTGTATTTAGTATTAAACCTTTGTTACAACGGGGACCACCTTAATTTTATGAAGGACTTTAAAAGTAGAACTACCCAACTACCTAACGCGTCGAGTCGGTTCTGGTTATACTATGCAAAGCAACCCCACAAAGTGCGGAGAATATTATGTTGAGGTTCGCATATCGAATAGTCAGGAGTTAGAGGCCATAACAACTACCGACCGTTGGAAACATTCCCTGGTTTGTTTCAAAACAGCGGTAAATGTCGCAAGCCCAACTTGGAAGGCGGTTACTCAGTTGGTTGCAACAGTTAAAGAGGATTACTCCTCTATCCAACCAATTTTGTACCCCCAAAACCATTTTTGAACCTCTTTTTATTTTATTTTTTGTAAAGTTTAACGCATTACTTAACTTTTATTAAGTTGTATAACTTTATACTTAGCTAATATTTTAATATTAAATTTGGTTTAATCCTTTATAATATTGGGTATAATATACATAGGTACATATTATCGAATTTTAGTATACTTTTTATTTTATTTGAGTAGGTATCTACTAACCATGTAACTTAATTTTATCAATTGTTCTCTTACAGAGTCTACTTAGTAGATCAAAACAAAAACCTAAATAAAAATATAAAATTGAAAACACAATATAATTTTCATAAAATATTATTATCATAAATAAAATTTAACTTTTATTAAATTGTATAACTTTATACTTAACTAATATTTTAATATTAAATTTGGTTTAATCCTTTATAATATTGGGTATAATATACATAGGTACATATTATCGAATTTAGTATACTTTTTATTTTATTTGAGTAGGTATCTACTAAACATGTAACTTAATTTTTTCAATTGTTCTCTTACAGAGTCTACTTAGTAGATCAAAACAAAAACCTAAATAAAAATATAAAATTGAAAACACAATATAATTTTCATAAAATATTATTATCATACATAAAATTTTACTACGAAAATAGAAATAAAGCTTTTCTAAACTTATTTAAAATGGTTTTCTGTCAAACTTGTAACATTAACGTTCACAATTATTCTTCTCACAAAAAAACCAACATTCATAAATCTAATAACCTCATAAAAACTCAATTTGATAATGTCTGTATAATAGCTTGTGCTTTTAAAAAAAAAATAGTCAGTTACAAAATAAATCCTCAAAGTTTTACTATTACACCTGAAAAGTTTTTAACTGAAGCTTCAGACACATGTTGCTATCTAATTAAAGAATTATTAAAACAACACGTTCCTTTGAAAGTCAATTTCGAACTTTTTGTTTCGTACACCTTACCTAAAAATTATGAAAGTAGCCTTAAATCTTTTAACACAAGATATATAATTATACTTCAAAGCACAGATATATTATCCATTTACCATGCGTTTGCAGAAAAAATCATAAATAAATGTTCCGAATTCGAACTAAGTGAGTCAGGCTGGACAATCGAATCGATAAGTCATTTAGAAATTAATTTTGTTAAATACAGTCCTTTGAGGGCGGGTTCTTATTTAGAATTACCTAAACGAATTCAAAACACGAAATCATGTCTAAACATAGTAAATAAAGATAATCATTGTTTTCTTTGGAGCATTGTAGCATATTTGTACCCAGCAAAGAATAACCCCAATAGAGTAACATCATATCCTCACTATTCAAAAGTGTTAAACATTACAAACATGACATTTCCGCCCAGTTTAGACGATATAAAATTATTTGAAGACTTAAATCCAAACGTAAGTGTTAATGTTTATGGTTTGGAACAAAATTACTATGTAACAGGACCATTATATAAAACTTTAAAAAGAAAACTTTATCATGTAAATTTACTTTATTTCAATAATAACGGTAAAAGTCATTTTTGCTTAATTAAATATTTTAGTAAACTTGTACACATACAACTTACAAAACATAAGTCTAAGATATATCTATGTGACGAATGTTTTTTGTATTTTGAATCACCAGAAAAACTATATAATCATAGTTGTGCAAGAGTGCAGACTATACTTCCCGAGGAAAACTCAAAACTTTGTTTTTCAAATTTTAATAGAACTCAAAGAGTTCCAATTGTTATTTACGGTGATTTTGAAAGTCTATTACACGAATATTCAGACAAAAATAAATCCACATGTGTAGAAAATATACAAATCCATACGGCAAGTTGTTATGGATATTACATTTTTTGTCCGTCTAAACCTGAATTAAATGAGTTTAGATCATATAGGGGGCCAGACTGCTCGAAAAAGTTCGTTGAATCTATTAGTCAGGATGTAATAAGACTTCATAGACTAATGTCAGAGATAAAACCCATGATAATTAGCAAAGATCAACAAATGTCTTTAAACAACGCTAAACAATGTCACTTATGTAAGAAAACATTTTCTGATACTGACCTCGTTGTCGCTGATCATGATCATTTCACAGGAATGTATAGAGGACCAGCACACAATACATGTAATTTAAATGCAAAATCTTGTCCATTTATACCGATCATATTTCATAATCTTTCTGGTTATGATTGTCATTTGTTTATAAAAGAACTTTCAGCTCTTTGCGGTCGTATAAATCTTGTTCCCAAAAACAAAGAAAAATATATTTCATTCACAAAATTCGTCCCGATTGACAAAAACAATGTAGCTCAGTTAAAGTTTATCGATTCTTTTAATTTTTTAAGTTCAAGCCTAGATAATTTAATAAAAACGATGAAAACGGAAGATTTTCAAAACTTGCGAAAGTTTTTTAATGATGATTATTTGTTTAATTTAGTATGCAAGAAGGGTGTATACTGTTATGATTTCATCGATTCATGGGATCGTTATAAAGATACGAAATTGCCAGATTCATCAAAATTTTATAATAAACTGACATCTCAATCTATTTCGGATGAAGATTATAATCATGCATTAAAAGTCTGGAATGCATTTGATATTTCTAATTTGGGGGAGTACACAGACTTATATTTGAAATGCGATGTCCTACTTTTATGTGATGTTTTTGAAAAGTTTAGAACAATGAGTTTAAAGTATTATAACCTTGATCCTTGTTTTTATGTATCATCACCGTCACTGAGTTGGGATGCCATGTTATTATACACTAAAATTAATTTAGACTTAATTTCAGATATTGATATGTACCAAATGTTAGAACAAGGTATAAGAGGGGGCCTTGCCCAGTGTTCTTTAAGATATGCAAAGGCAAATAATAAATATCTTCCAAATTATAACAATAAGGAACCTGACAGCTATTTAATTTATCTTGATTGTGTAAATTTATATGGTCATGCTATGATGCAACCGCTTCCTACTAGAAACTTTAGGTTTTTAAACGAAGATGAAATAAATAATTTTAATGTAATGTATATTTTAAATGATTTATTTTAGAAGTTGACTTATGTTACCCTTATAAAATTCACGATTCTCATTCAGATTTACCATTTGCCGCTGAAAAATTCGCTCCACCAGGTAGTAAAAATGTTAAAGTAATTGCTAATCTGTATGATAAACATAAATATATCATTCACTATGTTCATCTAAAAGAATGTATACAAAATGGTCTTATTTTGCTAAAGATATATAGAATACTAGCGTTTGAACAAACTTCATTTTTGGCTCCATATATCTTGTTGAATACTACTCTTAGACAGAAAGCGGCTTCCGATTTGGAAAGAGACTTTTTTAAAAAAACAAAACAACTCTATTTTTGGAAAAACTATTGAAAACAAAAGAAAACAAGTCGATGTAAAACTGGTTAATGTATGGAAAGATATTCATAATAAAACTAACAAAATTTGTGGAGCTGAAAAATATGTGAGTGCTCCAAATTTCAAAAGTTTATCTGTATTTTCTGATTCTTTAGTAGCAATCCAGTTACAACAAACTAAAATTGTTCTTGATAGACCAATTTATATTGGTTTCTCAATATTGGAATTGGCTAAGAGTCATTTGTATCATTTTCATTACTCAGTGATGAAACGTTTATATGAAAATGATATACAACTTTGTTATACGGACACTGACAGCCTTTTGTATTTACTGTATACAGAAGATTTCTATGAGGACATGAAAAATAATATAAAATACTTTGACACGAGCAACTTCGAAAATGGAAATCAATTTAATATGCCTAAAGCAAACTGTAAAATACCAGGTTTTTTTAAGGATGAAATGGGTGGTGATATAATATCAGAGTTTGTAGGTTTAAGAGCGAAATTGTATTGTATAGACTCTCTAACTTCTTCAATCATCAAAGCAAAAGGTGTAAAAAAATCTGCTGTGAAAAAACTCGATATTAAAAAATATAAACGAGCTTTATGGTACAACAATGAATGCCTAAGAGATGACATGTGTATTATAAAGTCGAAAAATCATAAGATTTTTACTCAGAAGATTAATAAGCTGGTTCTTAGTAGGAATGATGATAAAAGACAAATAATGGAAGATGATTGTAAAACTTTGCCATGGGGGCATCATAAAACAGTATTTTAATTAAGTGCTGTGTAAGATTACAATGCATTAATTTAAGGTGTCTATTTAAGCAAAAATAACTAAAGTTACATGTATTGAAATATTATAATATAAAATAAATGATTTTTAATCAAATAAAGGTGTTTAAATGTGTTATTTTATACCTACTTCCTATTTAAACTAAGAAGTAAAAGAAAATGAAACTCCTGAAACATTTATTTAGATTTCACAGAAATGTAATCTTTTTAATTGTTTTACATCATAATGATTTTATAGAACATTAACAGTCAATAATAAACAATAGGTACATGTTTAAAAAAATAAAAATAATCAAATCTCGAAACAGTAATAAAACAATAAGTAACAAAATATAATAATTATAGACTTAATAACTCAAGTATAATTTTTTTGGACATTATAAACTACAACTATTTAAATATGACATTCTATAGGTACCTACTTCCTATTTAAACTAACTAGAACAAATAAATTAACTCCAGAATAGTTAACAGTCATAACATTTATTTAATTTTCACAGAAATGTAATCTTTTTAATTGTTTTACATTATAATGATTTATAGAACATTAACACAGTCGACTATATAATACATGTTTTAAAAAATAATCAAATCTCGAAACAATAATAAAACAATAAATTAAAAAATAATATACTTACATAATAATTTTTGGCTAATTAACTCAAGTATAGATAAAAAAAAAATACAGTACAAACTACATCTATTGATTAGTACAAACTACAACTAAAAAATAATATACATAATAATTTTTGGCCAATTGACTCAAGTATAGATACATTTTTTTTTACAATACAAACTACATCTATTGATTAGTACAAACTACAACTATTTATTATACAAAAATTGCCTAAAACTGCTCAGTGTCACTCAACTTTTTCCCAATTTTTTTAATAAGGGTCTGTGCTGCTTCCATCACTTCGTCATAAGTCTCACGCACCACATATTGTACACTTACACATGCATTGTCACTATCACTATAATAGTTTTCATTTTTAGAGTCTTTAAGTTTATGTACTTCTAATTTAATTAGATGCCCGGTACCGCTTCCCCCTCGGCGAGCAATGTATGATGTTGATGATGATCCTAATGAACATTTTCTTTTTTTTGAAGGCTTTTTAGATGTATGAGCTTGATCATTTCCAGTGAGCAGCTTTTCAATATTAGCGCTCTGATTCAAACCTTCAAAATATGGTTCGTAGTTGCCCTGGGAGTAAAAAAATGAGCTCAAAACAGGATTACCATTGAGGGGCTCAGAGTTCTACTGCAAAATAAAAAAAGAAATTAGCATGAGAAAAAAAATGTACCTACTCCTATATAATATAAAAAACAATAATTACCTCATGGAATCTAGATTGTTCCTTTTCTACTGAAATCACATTTTCATTGTCCAAAATGCGGGGGCTGTAGGATGGTGACGGTGCTCGAGACATTATACTGAAAAAAAAAGAAACTATTTACCAATATTTTATTTATTATTTTTTGTTTGATTAGTTATCTCAAACACTTACCTTTAGACTGAAAATATTATTTAAATCGTGAACAACAGCGTAGGTCGTACTTCGATCAGCTACTGCAATGAAGTGTAATGTTTAATTTTCTTTGAGTCATTCATTAGTCACGAATGCAGGTAATACGAGAACATAATCTTAATAACGACAGAGGTCCAAACCTGTTGTTTGAATAGTGTGGTCACCATTGATATATAAAGGATAGCAAGTAATGAAAATAAATAATAGGCAAGATGAAGTTGATCAAACAACCCATATCCCTGAACGTGGATAATATTAATTTCAAAGACTCTGTTCATCAGATTAGACACAGTGCTTTATTGCCTAATACGATTCGTTGCATAATATGCGGACCCTCAAACTGTGGCAAAACAAACGTTATGATCAGTTTATTGTTACATGAGAATGGTCTTAAATTTCAAAATCTTTATCTTTATTCGAAAACTACTTTCCAACCAAAATATCGTTTCTTAAATGAAGTATTAAAAAGAGTACCTCAGATTAACTTCGATGAATTCAATGACAATAAAGAAGTCATATCTCCCAGCGAAGCTTTACCAAATTCTGTATTTATATTTGATGATGTTGTGTGTGAAAAACAAATAAATATCCGTAATTATTTCTCTATGGGTAGACACAAACAAATTGATTGTTTTTACCTATCGCAAACCTACTCAAAAATTCCAAAACAGTTGTTACGTGATAACGCAAATTTACTTATAATATTTAAACAAGATGATGTAAATTTAAAGCATATCTATGTCGAACATGTCAACTCCGATCTACCATGGAATCAGTTCAAAGATATTTGTAAAACTGTTTGGAGTAATCCATTTCAATTTCTTCTTATTAATAAAGAGTCACCATTAAATAATGGAAGGTACAGGCAGAATTTTGATATTTTTTTAAAATTTGACTGAAGGTATATACATATAAGTAAATAACACACAAAAATAAAATCAGTATCGTTTATTCCTCAGTTGCACACAGTTGTTACAACATGGACAAAAATATTAAAATAGAATTAATGAGGTCTGTAGACTCTATAAAGAATAAAATTAAACAAATGAAGAACCAGGAACACTCAATGAACTTGTCACTCGATAAAATGCTGAAATCTGTCACAGATCCACTTAAAACCCTAGTTAATTCGAATATATCTATGGAAAAAATAAAGCATTTAGAAAATACAACGCTCACTAATTCTGAAGACATTGACTTGGATGAAATCAATACTAGCTCATCTACAAAGTTTGAAGACTGCTACGATCCAAAACTAAATTCTGCCAAAACACCTACAAAGTTTAAGAAAGTGGAATTACCAGTTGATTTAGAAATTTCATTAGAAGGTCATGATATCCTTGATATTTATGATGGTGTAAATATACCATTTGGAATAAGAAGTGAAAACAAAACTTTATTGTTGGGTAATTCAGTAGTATCATTTTCTAAAATTGATAGTTTAAATGATGATAATAAAATGTTAGTTAAAGTCGATGACAAAACCTATAATTTAATCCCTGGCCTGAAAGAACTTCTACTTCGAAGAAAACCTGATTTAAAATTAATTTCGAGTAAAGATAAACTTGTCTATAAGGATATGCTATATTCTACAAATGCTCATTAGAGAGATTTTAATTGTAATGGGCAAATAAGAGGCGATAAAGGAATGAAATATCGAGAAATAGTCAAACCGCTGTTTTCCTATGATGATAAACTTGCTCACACTAAATTTGGAGGAAACATACCAACACTAAAAAAATACAAAAACAACACTGACTTTGTATATTGGGATGACCCTAATGAATTAGTTGAGAGATTGAAACTATTAGTTGCTTCAAGAGATGCTGGCAATACAAACCATGACAATGAAATTTTATCGATAATTGAAGAATTAAAAGAAGCTGACATAATTAAAGAATAAATAGTTGTGATTATATACTTTTCATTCAGTATTATAGATGGATTCAAGACAAATGTACTGAATTCTGAACATGAGCAAAGCTGACGTGGTAAACGAAATTCATAAAAATGCGAGGGTGAACTTTCCGCGAAGACATGTTATTATGAAAGACATAGATGACCTGTGGCAAGCAGACTTAATTGATATGCAATCAATTTCAAAAGAAAATAAAAATTACAGATTTATTCTTACCGTTATCGATACATTTTCAAAATATGCTTGGGCCTTTCCTCTGAAAAGTAAAACCAAAGATGATGTATGTAACTCATTCAAAGTTTTGTTGGCTACAGGACGTGTTTCGAAAAATCTCCAAACGGACAATGGAACAGAATTTTATAATAATAACTTTCAAAGGCTTATGAAATCTAATCATATTAACCACTATTCAACCTTTTCTACAAAAAAGGCCTCAATAGTTGAACGATTTATCAGAACATTGAAATCTAAACTGTATAAGGAATTTAGTTTAAAAGGTAACTATAATAGGGTGGATAGTACCCTTAATGATGTTATTTATAAATATAATCACACTTATCATCGGACAATTAATGAAATTCCTGCTAATGTAAATAACATTAATAAAAAACGTATATTGGAAAGGTATTTAAGGTTGGTAAAAAATGAAAGAATAAAAAGCAAGTATAAAGTGGGTGATTATGTACGTATCAGTAAGTACAAAGGAACATTTGAAAAAGGATATACCCCCAACTGGTCGACGGAAATATTTAAAATTCGAAAAATACAAAATACAACTCCTATTACCTACTTAATTGAAGATACAATCAGAGGTCAACCTATTTTAGGGGCATTTTACTTACAAGAGCTTCAAAAGACAAAACATCCCAATGTATATCTAGTCGAGAAAGTTCTTAGAAGAAAAGGAAACAAGGTTTTAGTAAAATGGTTAGGTTTGTCTTCTGCTGAAAACAGTTGGATTGATAAATCGAATGTATTATTATAAATTAAAATAACTTTACTAACGCAAAATGAAAGTCCTTGATGAATGCAATAAAGAATTGAGTATTAAGTATTGAATCGTATAAGTATTTATTAAAGTGTTCAATCCAGATTTATTAGTCTTGCGATGTGTATTGGAGAGAGCAGTCTTCTCAATTGGCTTATAAATAATTTACCATTTGAATTACACTTACCAGGATACAATTATTGTGGTCCTGGTACAAAATTAATTAAAAGGCTTACACGTGGAGACGAAGGTGTTAATAAATTAGATGAATATTGCAAAGAACACGATATTGCCTATTTAAAATCATCAAACTTACAGGATCGTCACAAAGCTGATTTAATTTTGTTAAAAATGGCAAAAGAGCGAGCAGTTGCTTCGGATGCAAGTGTAAGCGAAAAAATCGCTGCACGCTTAGTAAGCAAGACAATGTCTACAAAAATTAAAAGTGGTTCTGGCCTAAACAAATTTAGAAAAAAGTGCTCTCAAAAAGTTACACCTGGAAAAGGATTAAAAAATAAATTTAAAAATGTTATCACTAAAACGAAAAGACACATGAAAAAACTAAAACCAAAATGCAAAAAAGCGGCAATAGAAGTAGCTATGGCTGCCACCAGAGAATTAGCTGATGATTTGTCCATTAAACTTCCTCGTGTTATTCCTATACCAAAAACTGGCGGTGTATTACCTTTGATTCCTATTTTTGCTGGATTATCAGCGGTGGGGGCAATAGCAGGCGGTGCAGCTGGTATTGCCAAAACCATAAATGAATTCAAGATGGCTAGAAAGCTGTTGGCTGAATCGAAGAGACATAATGAAAAAATGGAAGCTCTCTGCATTGGGAAAGGACTACACCTTAAACCACATAAAAATGGGCGTGGAATTTTTGTATCGAATAAAAAAAACTGAGATACCGGCTGCCCAAACGAGCCTTAACTAACTTTGACATTTTGAAATATGGAAATAGTATTCCTTATTTTAGAGGAGTCTTTATGAGAGATTAGCTTCCCAAAAGCCCTTTTAAAAAAGAATGTGGAGTTATTAATTTAGATACTTCTAAAGATCCTGGCTCTCATTGGGTAGCCTATGCAAAATATAATGATTATATTGAGTACTTTGACAGTTACGGAAATCTTAAGCCTCCTAAAGAATTTATAAAATACGGAGGTACTAAAGTTCACTATAATTATGATAATATACAACGCGATCATCCTTTCAATTGCGGACATCTCTGTTTAAATTTTTTAAGGAACTTTTGGTGTAGAGTAGGGATAAAATAAACAGGATCTTCTGAAAGAGTCCAGTATGCAAGTATGTCTACCACGGTTACCATCTCTGGAAATAAATCTGAATTGGTGTCATACTTTCAACCACCACTGCATTTATCCGATCAATACGAGTGCGGTTTGTTATACTTTTCAGTGATAAATTCAAGATCAAATGTATCCATCAATAGCAGCAGTCTATCTGTAATCAGAATCGAATGTGATCTTGTACACAGTTCGTACTGCAACGGATTACCGACTCATTTTATTCATGAATTTTTATTTGATACTGCTCCGGGTCATCAGTACAAAGAAATACCGCGAAACGTTATTTACTTTCCAGTGAACAAAAATATAATTTCATCTATATCTGTTAAGATTGTTGATCAATTTGGTTATTGTATTAACTTTGGCGACGAATTTAATATCCAACTACGTCT
Source organism: Hydraecia micacea (assembly GCA_914767645.1). Classification (NCBI taxonomy): domain Eukaryota; kingdom Metazoa; phylum Arthropoda; class Insecta; order Lepidoptera; family Noctuidae; genus Hydraecia; species Hydraecia micacea. The sequence continues at coordinate 2,287,278 of OU611775.1, forward strand.
TCATTTAAGAAAAACAAAATGATACTATATTATAAAAACACTCCTCTGAAAATAAAACATCTTATTCCTTCAACGATTACTAAGGTGCATAGACGTAAGAAAAAAGTTAAGAAATTAAATAAAGCAAATAAAGGGAAAAAAGTTGAGAAATTGACTGAAGCAAATAAAGGGAAGAAAGTTAAGAAATTGACTGAAGCAAATAGAAGTTTTCTTAGAGCCCTAGGTTTTAAAGTATGAATATACTACAGATTACTGAATTACCGCACTTCGATAGTTCGATCGAAAGTTATGAAATCCATTCATATAATCCCTACAATAATAGCTTTAGAGAAAACGATGAAATCAGAATCCCCATACATCAGCAAGACATATACGTCCTACCATCAGCCAGTTCAATTTACATCGAAGGTCAAGCAAAGCTGTTCGGTAAAGATGGGAATCCAATCAAGAAAACTGTTACATTCACTAATAACCCTGTTATGTCTTTGTTTCAAGACATCAGGTACGAAATGAATGGTATTGAAATAGATCGAATAAAAAATTCTGGAATAACGTCAACAATAAAATCATACGTGTCAATGAATGAAGGGGAAAATAAAGTTGCTGCTTTATGGGGTTAGAATATGGGTGGGTTTAAAAATTATGGTAATTTTAGCGCTATCATACCTCTAAATAAGATTTTAGGGTTTGCAGAGGATTACAATAAAATTGTTATAAATTGTAAACATGAACTTATACTAAATAGAAGTAACTCTAACTTAAACAGTGTCATATTAACTGATGATATTGCTAATTTTCAAATAGATGTACAAAGAATACAATGGCGTGTACCACACATAAAAGTGTCAGACCGGGAACGACTGACACTTCTAAAACATTTGGAAAGAGATAAACCTATTCAGATGGCGTTTAGAAATTGGGATTTATATGAGTATCCATTACTTCCTAAAACTACTAAGCATTCTTGGTCAGTTAAGACTGCATCTCAATTAGAGAAACCACGATATGTAATTTTTTGCTTACAAACTAATAGAAAAAATAATAAAACCAAAGACAGTTCTTTGTTCGATCATTGTGAAGTAACAAATATAACACTATTTTTGAATTCACAGTATTATCCGTACGAGCCTTTAGGCTTACAGTTTACCGAGGATAAATATAATATATTATACGAGATGTATGTGAAATTTCGTCAGTCTTATTATAACTGTCCTGCAGACCCCTTGCTTGACTTCATCAGTTTCAAAGAGAAGGCTCCTCTCTTTATCATAGACTGTTCAAGGCAAAACGATAGTTTGAAAACAGGTCCCGTAGATGTGCGGTTGGAAATTGAATGTTCAGCACCAATACCAGATAACACAACTGGATATTGTTTAATTATTAACGATCGACTTGTGGAATATAAACCTTTGAGTAACATAGTACGCCGGTTATCATGACCGCCATTGTAGATGTTCAAGGATTTAAAACAGAAGAAAATGAATTCATAGTAAAAGAAATGGCAATATTATGCGATAATAAAATACAGGTGCTTTTGATTAAACCACCTTTTCCATATCACGAATTGACAAAACAAGAAAGGAGGCAAGTAAATTGGATTGAGCGTAATAGAAAGATATATTGGAGTGAAGGATTTGTGTCTTACTCAAATCATCAAAATTTGATTGTAAATATTTTAAGAGATAAAAATGTTTACACCAAAGGTTTAGAAAAAGTGTTGTGGTTAAAAAATATTTCGAATAATAATAATATAAATAATTTGGAAGACGAAGGTTGTCCGAGTTTATTAAGTTTGTATAAAAAATATGACCATTCTCATGAACTGTATAGTTGTATTTATCATGACTCAATATGTGCTTTAAAAAGTGTTTTATGTTTAAATAAATGGTGCTTTGATAATAAACTTTTGGAATAAACATTTTACATTTTATTTATTCAATTTAGCTCCCCATTCCTCAACTCGTCCATGTTTACATGCTTATAAGTTGTCAGCAACACCAATGTGACATCATTATAATTTCACATCGAACACTCATTAATCTCATTTTATTTGCATTCGGATCCCACCATTGCTGGTTGAAGGTTCGATTTTACTGTTATTTCTTTACACTATTATTTTACATAAAGAATACATTATTATTAACAATGCTCAATTCAGCGAAAACTAATGTGGAAGGCATTCGTGAAATTATTTTTAAGAATGTTAGTGGTGAGATAATATTTACTAAAAGTATGCAGACTGCTCATATAATATCGAACTTAGATTCATCAAAACATCAGGACAATGATGCAATCCGTACGGAAGATTCGGTGAAATCTGATATTGGAAACACACATTACCTTGAATTCAAGAGTGATGGTGAGGTTACGCATACATTTGCTCGAGTAAGCGACATACAGAATTATTGTGAAAATTTTAAAATAGTTGAAGGAAAAGATGATTATGATTCTGAGGGACGGGATGAGTGTGGTATTGGCTCATCACAGGTGAGCAGAACAATAGCCTCATTAATAAGTGAATATAAAAAAGACAACAAGCCTCAGCACCCGCACTTCAGCTCAAAAACAAAACGATTGCTCAGTTTCATAGACTGGCCTCTACAAATGCATCAGAAGCCGGAGGTTTTAGCTGATGCTGGTTTCTTTTATACTGGTTATGGAGACAGGACCACATGTTTTTATTGCGGTGGAGGCTTAAAGGATTGGGAAGATGATGATGAACCTTGGCAACAACATGTTCAGTGGTTTAGTCAGTGTGCTTACGTTAAGCTCAAAAGTGAACGTGTGTAGTGGGTATAGCGTTTTAGGTTAGCATTAGACATAAAAGAGTAGAAAGAATAATAAGAAATAATAAAATATTTACTATGAATGTATTTTTTTATTTGATTTTATAATAAAAGTTACAGTCACTTCATAAACTCTGTCAGAGTAGTTGAGAGAGCAGTTAATCATCAACACTTATAGCGACAACATGTACCAGTTTATACAAACATCATATACTCCATCGATTCTTATTCCACGCTTTACATTTACCATCCTGAGTCGAAGCAATCAGATTGTATCGACCGTAAATAGAATTGGGGGTTCTGCATCACTTGACGAGCGCAGCGAGCAAGTGATGCAGAACCCCCAATTCTATACTACTGACCTACATTAAAACTAAACGAGGCGGATCCAGCTCGTATCCTTTGTCTATGACGGATGGCACGGCTGTATCATCAGATGGTACGGAGATATGTGAGTTTTTTGCTTCTTACTTTTCTTCTGTATACAGCCCTGCTGAAAACGATTGCAATGCCGATAAAACAACATATATTAATAATATTCAAGAAAGTAGCATACCTTTGAACAGCCCAGTTATTGACAGTGAAGCCTTATATAAAAAGCTAAAAAGTTTAGACTGCAAAAAAGGTGCTGATCCAGACGGTATACCACCAATATTCATATATGAGTGTGCGAATGAGCTGGTCACGCCTCTGTTGCTTATCTTTAATAAATCCTTATCTAGTGGAGTCTTCCCTTCAAAATGGAAGGAAGCAAATGTCGTCCCCATCCATAAATCCGACAATGAGGACTTAATTTCGAACTATAGACCTATTTCAATTTTATCAACCCTAGGTAAGGTCTTTGAGTCTATAATCTGCCCTCGCATTCAAAATCATCTTAAAATTTATTTAAGTGAGGGACAACATGGCTTCGTGGAGTCTCGATCCACAAACACCAATCTGACACTTTTTACTGAGTTATTGACGGCAGCAATAGATTCAGGCCATCAAGCTAATGTTATATATACAGATTTCAGCAAGGCGTTCGATCGGGTCTCGCACAAAATTCTCATTGACAAATTAAGAACCTATGGTATCGCTGGATCTTTACTCTCATGGTTGAGTTCGTACCTTGAGAACAGAACTTTCTTTGTAGTAGTCAATGGCTTTCGATCAACCGTCAGACACATATCCTCCGGCGTGCCACAAGGGTCTCATTTGGGGCTGGTTTTGTTTAACTTTTTTGTCAACGATATTCCGAACTGCTTTAGTTACTGTACAATTTTTATGTTTGCCGATGACTTAAAATTCGTCAAGATAGTTCAATCTAAGCAAGACGCCTCTGAATTACAAAGCGATTTGGATGAATTGGTAATATGGTGCCAAATAAACCAGATGCTCCTAAATTCTAGCAAATGCTACCATATAAAATTTACTAGGAAACATCATCTTATCGACCAGGATTATTATATTGATGGAGAAAAAATAAAGGAATTAGATACAATAAGAGACCTTGGTGTAATATTTGATCAGAAATTGACTTTTGTCCCTCACATAGATAATATAGTGAAAAAGTCTTCCAAAATGCTAGGCTTTGTTATCAGAAACACAAAACAATTAAAAAATTGTAAAACAAAAATTATTCTTTATAATTGTTTGAGTCGAAGCATGTTAGAGTATTGTAGTGTGGTCTGGCGGCCACACTTTGCTACTCACTCATTGCATCTTGAGCGTGTACAAAAACGTTTTCTGGGGCACCTGGCCTATGCTAGCGGATTGTCCATGAAAATACACTCATATAGTGATAGGCTCAAACATTTTAATATGGTTTCTCTTGACAAACGTCGACGACTGAATGACGCGATGTTTGTGTGTAAAGTTATGGCCCATAAAATTGACTGTCCACAAATATTTTTTGTGTGCATATCGGGTAGGTCTGAGAATCGGCTACTTTCTATTTTTTTTTTTGCAAAACGACGTTTGCGGGGTCAGTTAGTATTCTATAAATATTTCAAGCGTCCACCTGTCGCCGTTTTAATATCAAGCAGAAACGAGCAAAAAAAACGCTTTTGTTGTATGGAAGCCCCCTTAAATATTTATTTTATTCTGGTTTTTAGTATTTGTTGTTATAGCGGCAACCAAAATACATAATCTGTGAAAAGAACATGGCCAGTTTTTATAAGGACGTCGGCATAGTTATCAACTTTAAAGTACACCAATGATTTTTGGTGTTTTATATTCGTGAATATTGGCCTATTAAATTGCTATAAATAAAAAACTCTGAGAACTTGTCATCACAACATACTAGACAAAAAACAATTTCATTAAATCTTTTAATCAAAACGCTAGCAATAAGGTATATACTTATATTAGATTATAATTTCGCTATTAAAAAACTTAAAGACGCTTTAAAGTAGCGAACAGTTGTGAATTATTACGTATAACTGATATGGTTTTAGTATTATTAAGCATTTAAACAAAGTAATGGCCACCTAAATGAAGGATTTTAAACTGTGTATTGATTTACATTTATTAAACTGGGTAATAGTCTCACAAAATGTGACAATAATAACAAACATAACATCGCGCCTATATTCCCCGAAGGCATGGGCAGAGGTGTACCTATAGTACACCCACATTTCACCAGTTATGTTTAAGTCCCATGTATTAGGGGGAAAAATCCAGACTCCGGGCTCCTACTGAGAAATTCCTGATGAATAACCCCAATATCACTTTGCTCGACCTGGGAATCGAACTCAGGACAGTAAACCAACGAGGCAGTCATAATAACAATATTAACAAAGCATATTCAAAACTAATATTTTTCTTTAAAGTACATTTTTACAGGTTGCCCTTATATTTTTTTAAATAGTTCAATTAACAATAAACAAGGGAAGCACAAAATAAAACAAAAGAGTAAAAAAAAATATTTATTTATTAAATAAAAATATTTTGCTATATTATAATTATTATATCTTAAATGCCTACCTAGGTAACATACATTACAGCAATGCAGCAATAGTGTTAATAAAGAGACCGAGGGAGGTCAATCAACCAGCTTTGATAAAATAGAGCATTTTTATTTCACAAATACACTAACCTGCAGCCTAATTGCGTAACACATTTTCGACAAATGATTCTGATCAGTGGCCTTAAATTGCATCAGAATTGCAATCAATTTATGATTTTCGAATTGCGTAACTCTACTTTAATGTTAAACCAATCGAGTTGGTTTGGAACGTTAAAGAGTGAACGACATCCTAAGAAAAACTGGGCAAACGTCAATATTTCGTATTGTGTAACCAAAATGACAAGCGATTATCTGCTTGAAACGTCAAATGAAACCAACTATAAATTGGTTTGAAACGGAAGGCGACCTTACTCGTTGGAATCATTTTCCGTTCTACATATTTTAGGATATAAACGCGTAATCTCCATAATTATTTCGAAAAAATGTAAGTGGTAGTCTTCCTGATAAATTGTGGATGTCATTTTGTGTAAAACCTCAATGCTTCAATATCAGTGGTACCTATTTTAAAAATCGAGCCGGTGATGTGAATTTATTAAAATATTTGTAAAAGTTTTCTTCTGTTACAAGTGCTTACCATCTAAATTAAAGATACATATTATGATATTTCAGAAACGAGGCATATTGGTGGCATTTTAACGAAATACTAATTCGTACCTCGTAGGTAGGTACCATAACAAACGTTAACTTATGCCAGAAGCTTAGCAACACAGTATGGCTTTTACTTCATTGGAAACGCAATCAGTAAAGAGGAAGAATAAAAAGCACACTTTGAAGCAATAGAAATCAATGGGTTATGTACCTAAGGACGTCGACGAACATACACACACACCATACATAGACCTACTTATATCCACATCATTGTCTGTTCAAGGTAATGTCAGTATTATTTACTTTTTATGTGTTGAACATTGAATGTGCCCATCACAGATATAACCACCTTAGTATCTTATATGTTGTTTGCTATGCACAGCAACAATCTATCTCTATAGGTAACTATCTATAATATTGATAGCTTGATAGCAAAGTAAATTGGAAGTCACTTAAAGAGCAAGTTTTCAAAAGACTTAGAGCTCTTATGCTCTTTAGATTAAGGAACCCTGTCAGTCAGCCTGCACTACTATCTGCCTGTCATGGAGATGTTGCTTCAATCATACACTACGGCATCATATTCTGGGGCAAGTCTGTGGAAAAAGTGTGCTTCTAGAGCTCGAAAATGTATTAGATTGATGTGCAATATACCAAATGGATTCATGCAGACCACATTTTACAAATTAAAAAATATGAACTCTCCATAGTAAACTGTTAATGTTCATAAAATCAAATCCAAACTTATTCGAATTTTGCACTAGGGCCAGACACGAAAGACAAGCTGTGCACCATAGCCAGTAAAACAAAACTTTTGCACCAAAGCATGTTTTGTATAGTCCCACATATCTTTAATAATCTTCCACCTTTTCTCAGACCTATGAGCGATATACAGGGTTATTGGAAAAACATCAACAACCTCTTAAGAGGTCATTGCACTCCTTTAAGTTTGGGACCAAACCTGAAATCGCAAAAAAAAATCAGCTGTTCCCTACATTTTGAGGAGTTATACGAAAAGTTGTTCATAATAATGATAAGTGCAATGACCTCTTAAGAGGTTGTTAATGTTTTTCCAATAACCCTGTATATAAATACCTTAAAAAAAAACTACACAAATTATTAATAAGTAAAATGTTATTATGTAATTACTCTAAGAGAATTTCTAAATGACAATACATTGAATCATACTATTTTGTAACATGACTAATTTGTAATTTGACATAAATACTTATTATACTAATTTAATCTAAATCAATGGCATGACAATTTGATGTACTGTATTTTAACTATGTACCGAACATATATGAATTTTGTATGCCTCAATGGCGGGACATAGCAGACTTACCTGTAACTAACACATCTTATGAACCTACAATCCACAATAAATTATTTGAATTTTAAAAACAAATGTTACACACATATTGTTTGTTAGGTAGCTAACTGGTGAATACACAGTATAGATACCTAAGGCACCTTAATAAGGCTTCCTAAAAGGCGAGGGGATGAATATTTACTCAGCAAATTTACAACAAACTAAATTAAAGAAAGTAGGTAGGCAACTGAAAATATATCTAAGTTTTCAATTACCTATTGTTAATATTATTAGTAAGAATAATTATCCAAGTCAATTATTCAATTTAAAATGCCTATGTAGTAGAAATGTATGTAATGTAATAGCACAGACATATAAAGCTTTATATGTCTGTGTGTAATAGCTAAATATCATAGGCCCATCCTCTTTTTTATCTATTACCTAATAATTAAAATTAATTTATTATAAAGTATCTTTGTGTGGGTACTTTTTAGTCAAGTACCTATACTTCCTCCATCAATAGAATTGTAGGCACCTAACTGTTGTTTATAGCAGTATATAGCTGTTCTAATAATATGTTCATAGATTTTGCATTGAAGTGTTTAAGGGGAGAGGCCTTTGTGGATGGTTGTAATATTATAGTGAAGATTTACTTAAATTCTTTTTTTTTATCTTTCAGTTGTCAGACTCAACCACATTATTCAAGAAGAAAAATACTTTCTCTCACAGCAAGCATTACAAAGCAGTATACCTATAAATTATCCATGATGACTTTCAAGAGAAGACTTCATATGCCAAATTCAACCAATCCATACAACATATTCGTTCCAATTTATTCTTGCCGCATGTCCAAATTTTTCATGTTAAATGTGAAGAAATACTATTGTCAGTTAAGGTTGTAATAATATTTAAATAAAACCACTTTTTTTTGTTTACCATATATTATGTCTTTCTATTTACCTACACCCAATGAATGACAGTTAATTTAGCTAAACACCACTATTTTCTAATTAGTATCACTATAATAATCACTAATTGTCTTTATAAAAAAAAAGGTTTCTTTCTATTTACCTATACCCAGTGAATGACAGTTAATTTAGCTAAACACCACTATTTTCTAATTAGTATCACTATAATAATCACTTGTCTTTATTAAAAAAAAGGTTAAGTAAGTATTCAATTTATTCTTACATTTTTCATAACAAGTTATTTTTATTTGTACCTTTACAGTTCATAATTAAAACATTTTATATTAAAGCTTACACTGTTATCAATTTACACCATAGATACATATGTGTATATCCTTGTCTTGCAAGACTGAAGATTCAACAGTTTTCTAAAATACAATGATTAGCTTTTCTTAACAATCTTGAGTTAAACTGAAGTAGTTGCTGAGCAGCAGTAGCAGTGGCCGAAGCGAACAGTAATGGGCAACGTCAATCATGCTCCCTTCCATGTCTTCGTAGGTGAAACACCCCGAGAATTATCCTGCAGTGTTAAAACAAAATCAAATTATTTTCTACTCAAATAAAGTACTTAAACTATGTAATGTGGCAAACTAGGCATATCAACTAGTCCTTCATCAGCCCATGGCTGAACAAAAGCCATAGGCCTTGTCATGTTGTGCATTGTTTAATTTCTTCTTTGTTTAGGGCCAGTTTTTCAGTCTCCAAACATTTTTATTTAACATAACACTAAATTTGAATGGTAAACATTAGTTATGTATACATAAAATATATGATGATAAATATATCATAATAATTATTATGTGGGTTGCTGCTTGATCCTTAATTGTGTCAAACAGCTTACCTTTAATTATTAATATGGCAGATAGGTTTTCCATTCTTTGTAAGAAAATCCATTGTTTGTCAACTAGATTGATGTTAGTAGGGCAGTGGTCCTTCTTGTATTTTCAGCTCTTAGCACCGTCTGCAAAAATATTATGATTAATGTTTTGTACTTAGTTGTTATTTGATTAATGGTTATTATAATTTGTTTCAATAAATACTTATGTACAAACATCAATATTAATAATTTCAGTTGTTACAATGGAGGTTAACGGACATACTGTGATAATTATTCTAACCACAACAAATAGCTAACTAAGCTAAGCTAAATAAGTTGCTTATCTATACAACAAAGGAATGATTGTCAGTATGATGTGTATGATACAAACAACATTTGACATCCAAAATGCCTTTAATGTGCCTATTTGAAATAAATGATTTGGCTTTGACAAAATTTTCCTAAATATACTGGGTTACTTACTTGTAGTGATGAAGATATTGACTTTTCGCTATTTGAGCAAAACAGCCTGTCTTAGCGCAGCCAGCGATAGCTCCCATAGAGTGAGAAAGTAAGGACACTTTGTCCCAGTTGAAGTGCTCTTTTTAACCGACTTCTAAAAAAGGAGGAGGTTCTCAATTCGAATGTTTGTATTTTTTTTTTTTTTTTTTTTTTTTTTTAGGTTTGTTCGCGCATAACTCCGTCGCTTGCCAACCGATTTGAAAATTTCTTTTTTTGTTGGAAAGGGTATACTTCCCAAATGGTCCCATAGTCAACAAGTCGGGATCTGATGATGGGATCTTAGAGAAATCGAGGGCAACCCTCAAATTTTATAGGCTCACTTATTGTTTATTTCGCATATTTAATTAAGTATCTTGTGTATTTGCGTATGGTTGTCACCATCTCAGGTAGCTGAGCTGATGATGGAAGGTACAACTTCTTAACAGTAAGAAGTTACTCGAACAGGCAAGGGTCCCGTTTTAGTAAATTATTTTGATGTTTGGTATGGATAGGGCATTTGCCACATTTGGTCTCATGATCATCATGTCATGACCTGATGCTGCATCAGGATAGTCTGCAGAGTGCCTAACTCCTCGACAACTAACAGCAGATATATCGTGTTTAGGCTCATTGAAAAGGGCTCGATGTGTGGATAAATGTACTGTTAATGAGGAACACGAGAGAGACCTGATGCTGAAGCCAGGAGCATCAGAAAAAGTACAAACCTTGAAATTACAGCACCATAGTCGTGTTTGGGCTCATTTTAAACAGGACTAAATTATAAGTTCAATGCAATGTTGACATAAGTCTGGCCTGATGCTGCAGCCAGGATTATCAGCATCTAGTCTAATTAATGAATAAGGTATGCTTCAGAGGTGGTCCCATATAAATTTTATGAACTTTGCTTGGGTAGTTTTGGAATTAGATTCAACAATACGTTTGTTTTCCACTTAGTTTATATTGATGATGTTTATCTTCCTGTCACTAATATTCACATAGCAATTAGTGTTATATGAATTTGTATTATGGGGTAGGTACAACTAAAAAGCGAAAAATAAAAACTTTTTTACAAAAAAAAACAACCGACTTCCAAAAAAAACACTACAAAGTGAAAAATAACTTTAATTTCGGAAGTCGGTGTCAAAAAAACGAAAATGTGGAACCAACGACACCGACTTCCAAAATTAAAGTTATTTTTCACTTTGTAGTGTTTTTTTTGGAAGTCGGTTGTTTTTTTTTGTAAAAAAGTTTTTATTATATACAAAATCATCCTCGCCCTCGGTCAGTCCCATTTGTTGTAAGTCATAACTGAAAATTAAAAACATATTGAAATCCTCGTACGGTTAAGCTTTATTTTGAATTCTCAAAGATCTCGAATTAAGTTGTCATAACTATTATGTGTAGGTACGTGGGGCAGTTATCATTAAATTATTGAGTATTTTAGCTATGATTGCGAAAGGTAAGACCCCCAAGTTTAATCATAATTGTGTATGTGTACCGGAAGTCGTACGACGAAAACCCATGTCCAGGGAGGTCCAAAGCTAATATAGGTCTATCTTTGATGATCATCGGTATCAAAGATAAGTACCTACACGAACTACAATAATCTAATGAGATACGAACAACTTTTTCGTAAATATATTAGGTTAGGTAGGTACTTACTTGTAGGATTATATTGACTTAGACAGACTTAGGTTCTTTTCGCTATCGAGCAAAACAGCCTAAGTCTTGGTGCAGCCGCCAGCGAAAACCTTCTTGTCCTCTATCAGAGAATTTTGCAAACGTATTCCTTCTACAGCAAACCACAAGAAATTTTTTCAGAACTATTTAACATAGGCCCATGTTTCTGTATGAGAATAGTAAATATAATTTTGTATGTTAAAAAACATAAAACAACTATTAATTGAAACAATATTTAAGGTAAAACCAAACAAAGATTATTATGGTTTAAAAGTTTCCTATTTTCATATTAACTTTTGTTTTTTTATATTACTCAGTGTCAGTGTTGCCAAATTTTCTCCCGAGTCCACTAGAAGTCGCAATTTTTTAAAACTATTCTTATTCTTATTACCGATGTTCGATCGCCGTTTTGGAGGTCCATTTTAAGATTTGAGAATTAACACAATATAAGTTATTCACAGTATTTTTTAGATCATCATACAATAATATCATAAAATAGTTTACTCAAGAAGTTAATGAAGATGTTTGTTAGATATTGTTTTCTTATCCCGGAAGAATGTTGCCGTGGGATTTTTTTCGAAATTACTTTGTTTCTCGATCTCCACGCAACTCAGCGTACATATCCACAGTGGTTTCCGCAATTGAAAGAAATAAATCGTAAAACGTCAGTAGTTTTATGATTTATTTCTCACTTTCACAGTGTTTAAATAAAAAATAAAACATGCCATTATCGTGTTATTATTCGAGTCAAAGTTTAAGTAGTTGATTGTATTGTTTTCTACAAATTGAGTTAGTCTAACCACTAGACAAAACCACCAGCCACTAAAAGCAAAATTTTGACCCCACCCCTGTGTCCAAACCCCAAGTTTAGTGGAAATCCCACTAACTTGACAACTCTGCTTTTTTACGATTTTATCGTTGGCCACAGATAACTAAAACGTGAAAAATAAAACGTTTCCTTGCGTATTTCAATTATGGTAGTTTTTGGTAGAAGTGTATTATAAAATTGGTTTTTCATTTTTCGGCCATCATTGTACATTTTTATTTATAAGCAGTAGTAGACCATCAGTTGTAATCAATACAAAATGTAATTATAGCAAAATTATTCAGAAGCGAATAGTTCATATATGATGAAACGAAACGCGTTCACGAAACAAATAATGCCCGGTATTTGGTACCCCTCTATACAATTTGCCTCAGTTTGTATCAGATACAGTTCTACAATTCCGAATATGAATATTGATTGCTACTGCAGTTGGCTTAAATTCGGAATGGCTTTAACAATCAAAATATGTTACGCAATTAGGCTGCTGGATAAAGTGTAAGTATAGGGCTTTTTTTTTGGATGGGAAATCATCTAATGACTCCTCCCGCTCTAGGTGGAGCGGAAGGGAGTGTCAGACTCTTACTGACTAAAACCCACCCGTATTCCTTCCTTAGCCCTTTATGTTCCGGGGCAGCGGTAACCCTTTTGGACGATCCCGCTATAAGTATATTGCTTCAGTAATTACATAAATAACAAATGTAACAATCTGTTTCTGCATTGTTGAAATATACAGTGAACAGATGTGATTGAAGCTGGCTTATAATTAGGTAATGATATCGTATTACTATCCCATTGAAGTGGCCCTCTTTGAACAGGCGGCAACGGTGATGGCTCTGGTGGGCTAACAACTTGAACATTAGGGGCTGCTGCATCATTGTTCAAAGCCAATTCCTGCATGTCTCGTGATGAGTCATGCACTGCCTGTCTATTTGCTCGCATCCAACACACATGGCAAACATAGTTGTTTCTTGAGGGCTGAAAATAAACCAGTTAGAATAAACACAGATAAATGCTTATGTTTATATAATTTTTAGTAACAAGAGTATCTTTTGTATACAACTCTTTATGTTTTCAAGTATTATGTTATTGTTACACTTGCCTTCTTTAGGCAAGTATATGTTAAAGATGGAAAATATATAAAACGCAGATATTACAATCACAGAAACATAGTATGAAAACTCCTTTTTTTATAGATTAATACAACTAGGTATTTATAATAATGAAAAACAAAATGCTTATCACATAATTAGTATTTTGTGATAAGGACAGCCAGCTATGAACACTCCATACTGACAGTATGGTGTCTTATTTTCCTCACAGATTTGCCACAACCAAGGTAAACCATGTTATTCCCCAGTAGTCTCTCTTGTTCACCAGCTTCGGTATTTAATAATAATAACACAACAAATAAATGTATCCATAGGCAACTGAAAATAAGATGCACTGTAAGTTAATTTCGCATACCAGAATTATATAAAAACATTGAGGTAATAATATGTACTTACATATTACCTCAATGTATAAAAATAAATCAGAAGTTTTTTCTAGTCCAACTTCTTACCTGGGTTTGAGCATTGGTTATCCAACGCGAAAGTCTTGTTTGATGGTGTGCAGAAAGCGAGGTTATTAGATGCCTCTGCAACCTTTGCATGGCTATTCCCACAGAGTACACTATAATATACTGAAAGCTATTCCGCAGTTGATGCACCTCATATTGATCCACAAAACAAATCCAAAACGCAATGGAAATCAGAATCCAGTGTTAATAGCAAGGTAATCGAGTGGTAGACGGTATCAGACCGTAGAAATAAGCAGGGGTAATAAATATTAGAAAATAATCGCAGAAACAAACACAATAAATACGCAATGAAGAATCTGCAATAACATTACATTGACATAGACAATGACACATTGTCAAACTTGTAAACGCGTTCCGTTTTAAGTTTTTTTTTTGTGTGAAATATAAAAAATAAAAAAAACTATCTTACGCATCAACATTATGCAAAGATAAGTTTATTAAATGCGACAAATACCGATGAAGCCAGTTTTGTATGAATAAAATGTTCCTAATAAAAACATTTTGTCGTCCATATCACATGTCTACAAGTAGTATGCATGGTGTGGAACGCCCATTATTATATTTATCTTTCTCTATGGTCCATTATGGCAGACGTTGACAAATGATACTTTGAATTCATCTTTCATTACTAATTATTTTGAAATAAAAACTGACGAGTCCAGAGAGGTTAAAAACTACGAATCAATTCATTTTTCTATTTTTAATATCCAATGTTATTTACTATGTATGTGTAAATGGAATGTACTTTTTTGTCCATGTCTTTTCAACTCTCTAACTATCACGGTTAGTGAGATACAGCCTGTTGACAGACGGACAGGCAGACAGACAGACGGACAGCGAAGTCTTAGGGACCTCGCGCACTAGGCGGCCACGACCACGACCAGTGGCTGCAACGACCAAATTAACTAGAAACCATGTTGCGGCCAAGTGCGCGACGTGTATATGGTTTCTATAGTTAGCTTGGTCGCTGCGGCCACTGGCCGGAGTCGTGATCGTCTAGTGCGCGAGGTCCCTTAGTAATAGGGTCCCGTTTTACCCTTTGGGTACGAAACCCTAAAAACGCACTATAAGTAGATGCTTTGCAAAAAAACCAGTTTCTACGCACGCGCGCGCCGGCCTCTTTTGTTTTCACATTCCAGTCCACATTCTTGTCATATTATGCTTACTGAATTGTAACTTGTTTCGATAGTTTTAACTTTTTCTAAGTTTCTGGATAACATTGATAGTTCGCTTTGGTTTTATTAATTATGTTTGTAAAGCAAAATAAATTGCATTATTCTATAATAATGATTATTTTCCTGCAGCGAAATTATTTTATCTTGTTTAGGTAAATAGTTTTTTTTAAGGATAAAAAAATAAAATAAATATAAGTACTACTTTAGGGCATATCATTCTGCATCGGACAAAAAACCATAAAAATTTACAGTGTATACAATACAATGTCCCAAATGTTTATTTTTACATCGTTTTCACATTGTTTTTTTTTCATATTTCTACTTTAAATACCTACTGAATGTTTTTTTTTACCGTAGTGCTCAGATACAACAACTTCTACTATCGGAACAACTTAAATTATAAATTCTTCCTTAAAAATATATATATTAACTAGCTTTTGCCCGCAACTTCGTATGCGTGAAGGTTAGTTATCGCGGACGAATTTGCGGGTTTTAATAGCCTATATTTATCCCCAGGCTTTAAACTATCTGCATACCAAATTTCATTCCAATCAGACCAGCGGTTTGGCCGTGAAAGCGTAACAGACAGACTTTCGCATTTATAATATTAGTAAGGACGGATGAATTATAGGAAGGTGTCTATCTTATATCTGAAAGGATAATAAAAATTGGAAAAATTATAATGTAAAAAACAAAAACACAAAATATATATTTTAAAGTGATTCCCATGAAATAATTTAAAACTATCAAGAATTGTGAAACAAAAGGCATATTAACATAAGGCGGCGCTTTTAAGAGACACATTTTTATGACGTCATTATTTTGCTTGGAGCACATCACAGCGACAAATTAATATTTGGTCGCTGCCCCTCCCGCATCTATAACAGCATCAAACCGGCTACGCATCGACCTAGCAAGAACTTCGCACAAATTTGAACCCCTTAATGAATCCCAAATTTGTTCGCAGTGGGTGACGAGTGCTTCTTTCGTCCTTTCTGCCCGATTATCCCATTTCTGGACCATTAAACCCCATAAATTTTCAATGGGGTTTAAGTCTGGCGATCGGGAAGGCCATGGCATAGTTTTAATTTGTGGTTGCTCTAGCAACCACTCCTGAACAACCCGCGCACGGTGTATCGGCCAATTATCTTGGAAAAAAGTAAAATTCCGGAACTTCCATTTGTGGATACACCGTGCGCACTGTTGGTAACATAATATCGTTCAGCACATCTCTATACGTGTGGCAATTTGCCCTCCCCGGTATAAAAGCAAGCTCGCCTGGTCCAGCAGCACTCATCCAGCCCCACATATTCACAACAACTCTTCCCGATTCTACATTTGGGATCACATTTCGAGGTTCGTATCTTGTGTTATCTATACGCCATAAATTCCGACGACCCTGTTGGCTAGACTTAAAGCTCTTTTCATCAGAAAATATGGCGTAAGAAAAATCGAAGTCCCTGTAGTCCCGAGCGAATCGCACGCGAGCAGCTTTTTGCTCCTCGGTCAAAATAATTTTCTTTGCGGGTCGTCTGTGATGCACTCCAGCTCGATGCAACTCGTTTCGTATCGTTTGCATCGAAACGTCAAATTCTTGGGCGAAACTACGAGTCGGTGTGAATGGGCTTTCTTGATATGTGGCTATCATATTATCAAGTTGTTCGGGATTTATAGCCCGGGGTCGAGGTGCACGAACGCGTTCCGCCATATCCCCTTCTTCATATCGTCGCACCCAGCGGCGCACCGTGGTTCTCTGTAAAAAATAAAATAACAATTAGCATCGAATAGTCACATAAAAAGAAAAACAATAATACACTACAAGGACCTGACAAATGGATGCAAAGTATTGAGTTCATGACAAATAATCTCTAACTTTTTTAAATACCTATTTTAGGTATAGCTGCCGGCAAATAACTTAGCCAAAATTTGACATGCGCAGAATTCGTTTTCTAATTTAAGTGTGGCTGCGCGAACTTTCCCCCACCACGTCCAATCTTATCCAAGTTATTTTGTCGGCACCTATAATAACATTCACATCACTCATCAGTATTTTTAGGGATACAAAAAAAATTTTAACTACAGCATAGAGTTCATTAAAGTTTCCCAAGCCAATTTGTGCTTTATTTCAACCATTTAAGTGCGTCAACACAATAAAAAATGCAGTGACGACTTGAAATTGAAGTGTGAACGTGTTACAAGATTTGTTATCGGGTCATAACAGGTCCGAACATAGTCTTTGAACGCGCCGACATTAAATAAAAGAAAAACAAACTTTTTGACTGCATTTACATATCATATCATATTTTATCGAGAATCTAATATTTTGAATGTCTGATCTGAATGTTATTTTTATTTTATTGTTGCAAAAATTTTATTATATATTATGTTTTTTTATTGATATTTATCATTAACTAGCCGTCCCGACTTCGCACGAGTGTAACAATTCTTTGAAATTCTCTACTATAGTATTCATTACAATAAAAGCCGTATCATTATCCGTTGCGTGGTTTAGTTTCTATACAAACAAACGGCGACTTTACTTTAAATATTATTAAGAGACTTGAACACTTTTTGTAGTCTGAAATCTTTTACACTTATATTACAACAATATAGTAGACGATGCCATTTCGCGTTAGAATAAAACTTACAATTATAACAACAACAAATGAAATGCGGTAACAAAAAAAAAAGCATGGATTTTCCTATTAAAAAAAAAGATATTATAATAATTAAATATAATATATACGAATTGAATTACAAGTGATGTTAGCAATGTTTTGTTAGGAGTTTTAGATATAGCACAGATTTTTTTTCTTGACTAAATATAATAAGTATAAATTATTTACAGTTTGTATTTAAACTATAATTTAGCCAAATTTGAGATTTATATAATAATTCAAACAATGAAAATATAGGTAAAAGTATTAAATGAATACTACATGCACTTAATTTATTTTTAAGTATTATCCCTCTCAAAATATAAAAAAACAAAACTTACTTGCATATTCAACTCCGACGCAATTTGCGATATAATATTCAATCCTTGTCTATGTAAGACAATAATCTCGTTTCTTTCATCTTGGTTGAGGTTTCGGGTTGTCATGGTTATAGAGCTCTATCTATACACAGTCCAGGATACCAGCAAGGGTCAAAACAGTTCCACGATCACAGTCCGGTATACAAAGCAGAGGTCACAGTAGGCACAAAACACAGTCCAGAATGCGAGCAAGGGTCAAAAATAGTTCCACGATCAGAGTCCGGTATACAAAGCAGAGGTCACAGTTGGGCAGGCAATCAATCCGATAGAATAAAAACACGTCGTTAAGAATTGCGATGAGAACAGGAAGCGTGAACAATTAGCGAGATGCAAATTGGCACTGATTGACGTTTGACGATTGTTGTTACTTTTTGCCGCACGCACACACTGCACTTGCTTGTCTCTAATTGGGCGGAACAAGGAAGGGGCGGGGCCGGTCACTAGCTGCGCTTCCGCAGGAATATTTTCTTAAGGGGGAAGTGCCAGGGTAGCCCGCGAAATTCAAACTTTCTTACGTTTTTCGCAATTTTCAGATCAGTGTCAGGTTGTATTTTGATCAAAAGTTGATTCGCGACTATAACAGGTACGTATTTACTGAATTATAATCATTCGAATCATTAATACATCTTTCTAAGTTAGATTTGTACCACGACAACAAATCTCTTATGGAAAACTGCTTAGTGGTACAAATCTAACTTAGAAAGATGTATTAATGATTCTAATGATTATAATTCTATAAATACGTACCTGTTATTGTCGCGAATCAAATTTTGATCAAGATACAACCTCACACTGGCCTGCAAATTGCAAAAAACGTAAGAAAATTTGAATTTCGCGGTCTACCACTGCGCATTCACCTTAAGTGAGCATGCTTAAGTTTGGCCGATAGTACTGTTGCCGCATTAGACGCAGGTAATTACCAGTAAGAATAGGCAGTTGCACTAGTCTGCCATCTTTTTGCACGGGCAACTTTAGAGTAGAATGGAATGTAGATCCCCCCACTAAGCGCGCTGCTACCCCTGTTAGTGCACACACCTTAACAACTTGCTTGCCGTAACACCTATTATTTTACTTGATTTTTTATAAGTTAAAAAGGAATGTTTTTCCGGTTCCAGCGTTTTCCGTTATAAATAACCTAAGACGCTCATCACCACCATTATTTCCCATAATGTTCCCACGAGTACCGAAGAAATATCCGTCAACCCTTCCAGAGCTTCGTTTAGAAGGGTAAGAGCTAATATACAACAGGGTTCGCCCAGGTGCCCTGTGGCGGTACGTTCACGACATCATTTTAAACCCTGATGCCACTCAGTCCTCGGCCCGGCCTCACCTTGACTTGGGTAGTAATTTGGTAATATATGCGCCATTTGTTTCAGCTTAAAGCTTACTCATGCCTGACGAAACACCGTTCCGGGTTTGATTTTGGAGTTTTCCGTCTCCTAGACAGGTTGTAAACCAATGCTATTGACGCCCATCTCACCAAATTACAAGTCATGGTATACCTCTTATGCCTGTTACTACTGTTGACCGTTGAGGAGTTCCGTGGTTTGGAGCCAACCCTGGATGTGGCAGCAATTTCATGTAGGATCCACCAACCGTCTATCATATCCGAACGGGTATGCAAAATTTCAAGTCCCTACTGCCGACCGTTGAGGAATTCTCTGGTTTGGAGCCAACCCTGAAGGTAGCAGCAATTTCATGGTGGACCCGCTAACTGTCATCCCAATGGGTGTGCAAAATTTCATGTCCCTGCTGTTAACCGTTGAGGAGTTCCCTCGCCTGGAGCCAATCCTGGCAGCAGCATCACGTCATGCTTGTCATAAACATGCATTGTCATCGGGACTGGACCAGTATGTAAAATTTCAGCTCAATCGGATTCCGGGAAGTGGGTCAAATTTAACTTGCAAGAGTCCACCTTCACATACATACAAGTCAAGTTAAATAATAATAATAATATATAAAAATAAAAGCTTTTAATAATAATATATAAAATATAATAAAAGCTTTTAAAAAATAAAAAAACCACACAACCGTAAACTTATATATAAGTATATAAGTACCTACCGCTCACAACATAACTAAAGATATATCATTTACAACTTCCAAGCGCGAAATAGGTAGTAAGGTCGATTTTTCTGGTTTTTTTTTGACAGTTGAAATATTCCCAAAGTTTCGGAATATTTCGGAATACTTCCGAAGTATTCGACGGGAATGATTCGGAATTTTTCCCGCTAGCATCTATAGTTACAACACGTAGTAAACGTGCTACGGAGCAGCTGACTACTAAAAGTGAACAGTTACTAGTGAAATCAGTGAAAAGTGATAAAACCACATGTTCATCGGCAGCGGCCCGTAAAAGGCTAGAGTATGAAGCGGCTCAACTTCAAGCACAAATCGACCTCGATTTAGCACAAAAAGGCCACGATTTAGCGTAAAAACGTGCTCAAATTCAGAAAGTCTTGCTTTCGAAAAAACTAGAAGTCGATATAGCAGACTTACAAGAAAAGGATCACGGCTCGGTCTCGAAAAGTTCTAGATTAGTCGAGTCGTGGTTCGACAAACAAGATGAAGTTGCCTCCAACCATAAAGAGCAGCAACAGGACGTCGTCAGCGAGCGCCCGCCGCATGGCGACAGCATCAACCAGTTGACAGAGGCGTTGCACCAAGTACTTACTAGAAGTACCGTTCGTGATAACAACAGAGAACTCCTTGCGCGCCTAGCAACCTCAAAAGATTTACCGGTGTTCGACGGTGACCCTATGCAGTGGCTGCAGTTCAAGGAGTCATATAAAGAGTCGTCACACTTATGCAGTTATAGCGATGCAGAAAACATTTGGCGGGTACGAAAGTGGTGACGCAAAAGAAGCCGTGTCATCGCTCCTCATCGGCAACACAACACCGCAAGGTATAATTGACACCTTAGAATTACGATTTGGTAGACCCGAGTGTATAATTAATAAAATATTCACTCAACTCAAGAAAATTCATCCACTCCCAACTGCATACCATACGGAGATCGTGAATTTCTCGATAAAAGTAAAAATCTACGTCACAGCTGTTAAAGCTATTAAGTTGCAGGAATACCTACAAAGCCCGGAAACGACGTCTATAATACTGTCAAACCTACCGCCCGCCCTTATCAATAAATGGGCCGAGTATACGTATGAGAGACAAGACAGCTCTACACCCAAACTAGAAATACTATCGGAGTTTCTATACAGAGAAGCTACTATCGTCGCAACCTCAGGTGTGAGCTACATATTCAGCAGTCAGAACGACGTAAGAAAGAAACACGAAAGAAGTCATTCAGTACTAGCGTGCACTACTACTTACGACAATAAATTCATGTTTTGTCGTATCTCTCCGGCGCACGCGTTAGACAAGTACGGCAAATTCAAACGCGCCATGAGACGCGATCGATGGCAATTTGTACGGTCTAAATATCTGCTACAAGTGCTTGAGCGCACGGCATAATAAACCCGCCGTGTGCAGCGCTCCTAACTGCAGTGAATGTGGACATCCGCATCATAATCTCCTTCACTGGACGAAGACTACAGCGGCAGCGCCGGCAGCGCCCGCGCAGCCAGAGACGGCGCGCCCCGAAGTGGACGCAGCCCGCGTGCACTCATCAACGCACGACGAGTCGCGGCGCGAGGATACCGTTGCCCACGCACATACCCGTGCGTCCACTAGTGTTAGTGTACCGTCAGTGCCTAAAGTGTTGTTAAAAATAGTGCCGGTTACCGTTCATGGACCTAAAGACAATATCCACACACACGCGTTGCTTGACGACGGTGCCACCGTGACGCTGATATCTGCTGATCTTGCTGATCAGGCGGGACTCCACGGTAAGACAGTCACCATGCGCGCCCGCAGTGCATGGGACTCCGGTGAGCTCGTGTGCCAAACAGAAAACGTAAGTTTTGACATTTCTAGTAATACCGGTGATCGTTTTAATTTGTGTGCTCGAAAAATGAAAGAACTTAAATTACCTATTCAACGATTATCGTGTATGGACTTTAGTAATTATATTCTGACTACTATATTAACTACGACTTGTGCAAATGTGACGCACAACCTAAATTATTAATCGGACAGGATAATTATCATCTTATTGCTCCTATCTTGTGTTTAAAGGGTAATAGAAAAAATTAACCTTATGTTACAAAGACACCGCTAGGATGGTGTATACACGGTGTCGTAATCTTCTTCTATATACTATACTACTTATAATAAATCTGTAGAGAGGTCAATTCTGTACATGAAATATATTTCCAAAATAACTATCAGCGGGTGATTAGTGATCGATACTGACGCCAAAAATGCAATCAGTAAAATTTTTGTCTGTCTGTCTGTCTGTCTGTATGTTCTTTATAGAAACAAAAACCACTCGACGGATTTCAACGAAACTTGGTACAATTGTTCTTCATACTCCTGGGCAGGTTATAGTATACTTTTCATCACGCTACGATCAATAGGAGCAGAGCAGTGAAGGGAAATGTTGGGAAAACCGGAGAACGTACTCCATTTTTGAAGCTTCCGTCGCGTGTGCAGCCTTAATGGTTAAAGCTACACAGAAATCATGTATGACGGAAATGTTCTCCTTAAAATTATATAAAAAATATTCCACGACAGCAAATGTCTATCTTTTATGGTTGACTCACAATAATACGTGTAACTCCCGATAGCTTAGCAGTTCGGAGCTTTCTGATTATATTTGTCTACTCTTACGTTTATAACACTCTCACTCATCCCTAATTAAAAAATGTTAACATTATTACCTATTTAATAAAAAAATAATCATAGAAATCGGTACAGAAACACCAAAGTTATACATGAAATACGCTAATAAGCCATCGCGCGTGAATACTGAATCATGCTATAAGGATTATTTTTGTGTAACGGTCGCCGCGCTCGACGCGGCTCGCGGCGGGAGGTATAAAAGGGCGGGGGATCCAAACGCGAACTTCACACCGTCCAGCAGTTCATGAAGCGCCTCGCCAAGCGTTTCTTCGACTCTGCTATAAAGCACCCCAATTGCCCTGATTGCGGCGGCCTCCCAATATACTCCCTCCCGCATAAGTAGGATTCGCCGACCAAGGCATACCCTCACCATCCCCGACGACGCCACTACCCTCTTACAGGAGAGCAGGAAAGCCACCAGCACCATTAAGAGACACACAAACACGACCCGACAACCGTCCTTCCGTCCTCGCCGTCGAGGACGCCCGTCGCGACGCCCCGTAAATTCCCCTCCCCGACCCTTGCTCGAGCCAGCCCGCGCCGCTGAGCCTGTAGTATTAAATTCGCCCCTAAATAATTCCGATCCAGCCTGTCCCTTGCTGCCCCCCCCCCAGCGATGCCCTAAGCCGAGGTCCGTACCCCACAGGGGGTGCCCTTAGCGTGTAGTCGCTTAGTTTTTAAGTTTTTTTTAAGCCCTGGCTGGAGGCCTTAATTTTGAGGCATCCACAGGCAAGCCCGGTTAAGCAGACGACAACCTCATAGGTTGAACTGCGAGATGCCATTCCCAAAAAAAAAAAAACGCGAACTTCATACAATATTTGGCTGTTGATGCGAGTAGACGTTCCGAGCATTCGACCTTATTGACAGACAATATTGTTTATCAGCGCGACTTTTAGTCTTTATATTAATTTAGTTTATTTAGTTTTCTTTTGTTGTTATTTTATAAAATAGGTATTAGTTATTTTGGTAGTGTATTATATTCGTTCAAATTACAAATTATTAATAGTTTACATTTTATTTTTATCAGTCTCGCGCCGTACACAACGGAGCGCGGTCGCGTATTCGTAGCTGCCGGTGACTCGTGTGTTGAGCAATGACCTCGTCTATTGCGAAGTGTTCGAACTGTAATGTGGTGATCAACGAACTCTTAGCGTTTCTTGTGAACGTGATTGATTATATGGATGAAGACAGCATACACCAGCTGGTAACATCGTCTTTCAACGTAGAAGGCATTTCACAGGCAAAATGTTTGCTTTTTGAATCCGTTCCCAACGCAAGAAAAATGCCGGTAAGGCGTAAAGATGGGAAGAAGAGAATGTCTCGAGACCTAGATGACATAATAAGTCTCATGAAGGGAATGGATGCTGAGGTCTTCCCCGTGTTCGTGGCAAAGGACTTACATAAAGTGCCTAGTGTGAGCTTCGATCACATTGATTGCACTCGTTTGCTAAAGGATATAACGAGGCTTCGGAATGAAGTCAGTTTATTAAGAGAAAACGTCGTTACAAAAGAGATGCTAGACGTGTTTAAAAAGGACTTGAGACACGAATCTATTATTGGTGACAACTACCCACCTCAAGATCAATTTGTCAATAGAAGGAGAGGAGCGTGCCTCCAGGAGAGCTACTATGAACATTGCAGCGGCCCTGTTGGCTTGCAATATGACCCTATTAAAGCTAATAATGCTTCTTCATCGTCGTTATCCGGAACGAAACATCATTCAACGCCTACAAAGAATGAATCATCATCGCCCGTGGGCACGCAGCCCGTCTCTTTCCAACGCGGGCAATCAAATGAAATAGGAGCTAGCAGACACGTGGAGGCCCGGACGGGGGTTCCGAACAGTGCAAGCGGCGGCGTGAGCGAGAGCAGCAATGGGTCCAGTCCTAGGCGCGGCGGCAGGAGCGGGACAGCGACGGGCGGTGAGGCCCTGCTACAAGGTACCGCGGTTTCGAATGCACCGGATAGTGAACTCGTAGTTGAGTGCTCGCGCGCTTCGGACAGCAAATCGTTTATGTTTCCCAGTGTTGATTCGAGAGCAGCTATTACTACTGTGTTGCCGTCTTTGCTATCAAAGAAAAATGTCAGTCAGGTGGCTAAGGACTGCTCACAGGTAACTAAAGATAATTCTGAATGGCAAGTAGTTCAGTCAAAAACTGTCAGGAGATATAAACTTATCGGTCAAAAAGGCCGGGCTTCTATAGCGCCGGACGGTAAGTTTAAAGCTGCCGACATAAAAATAACTTTGTTTATTTCCAATGTATCTAAAGATACCTGTGAGCAGGACATTGTTAGCTACATAAAAGATAAGACTGGCGAGGTTGTGTCTCTGAAGAGGATAAAAATGAAAACAAATCGAAAGTATAACGCTTATAAGCTAGTTGTTTCAAAGAGTACTTTGCATTTGTTTTTGAATGACGATTTCTGGCCTGATGGCGTTACGTTTCGGCGTTTTGTGCATTTCAGGTACGGGCCGAAACAAGGAGAGTGTAATGATTGTAATGTTAAAGTCTAGTTCAATTACATTATGAATCATACAACATATAATAACTGTAAATTCATTAGTTTTAACTGTAAAAATTTTAAAACTTCCATAGAAGATGTGAGTAAATTATGTAAGATGGCGAATGTAGTCTGTCTCCAGGAGACGTGGTTGCTTAGTCACGACCTGCCGCTGTTAGGTACCGTATCTTCTGATTTTGAGTATATAGGTAAGAGTTCGGTAGACAGCGGTGAATTACTGGTCGGTAGACCGTATGGTGGCGTGGCCATATTATGGCGAAAGGGTATTTTTGACAGTATTTCTGTTATAAATTGCAACAGTGACAGACTGTTAGCTATCAAGACTACTATAGGTGGTCGCTCCATACTAGTCTTCTGTGTATACATGCCAGTAAAGGCGAGAGAAAACTTAACTATTTTCACGGATATTCTTAGCGAGATCAGCTCAATTGAGGAAGGTAGTTTGGTTCAGTCTGTTATTATTTTAGGAGATTTGAATGCGCAACCTGGCCAACTATTCTTTTCCGAGCTTAATAGCTTTTGCACGGACCGGGCTTGGGTGTGTGCGAACATAGAATTTCTGGGGACTGAGTCAAACACGTTTACCTATTTTGACACGTTTCATCGTAAAGGCAGTTGGTTGGACCATTGTATTGTCTCACAAGCGGCCTGGCAAGCTACAGTTAACGTCGGAATAATTGAGGACATTTTTGCTTCTGACCATCTGCCTATATTTATTGAGTGTAATTTGGGTTCAATTAGTCCTGTGTCCGCGATCCAAAATACATCGCGGAGTGCTGTAATCTGGGGGGAAAGAGATGCGGCGCAGGTTTGTAAATATCGAGATCTATGCAGTAAGGGCTTGCGAGATATTGACTTCCCCACAGAATTTGAAGCATGTAGTTTTGGGCCATGTACAGTCAGGCATCAATTTTGCATAAGCATATTAAAGTTCAAATTGCTGTGATAATACCGGCCGCCTCGCGCCGCAGGCCACATCTGTGTGTGTGTCGAACACGCACTGGCTAGCGTCGAACGAAACAAAACATATCGTCGCTTTTACGCACACGGTACTACGTAAAATTACGCATGACCTTGGTAGATTGATACTACTACTAAAATTCACTTCATTACACCAAGTATAGATAGCTGGTAACGTAACCTAATGGTTTAGCAAACGTGAAAGTCTGGGTTCCAATCTCGAGATGACTTATTATTTTTCTTTTCAACAATTATCTTTTTCGTTTTTTTATTTGTTATTCAATAGAGATAATAAACGAGAATAATAATGTAACAATAATTTTTATGTTTTTATTATTATATTGTTATGCTTATGTTATATGGGGTTAAAAATAAAAATGTTTTATACTTAAGTGTTTTCAAAATGTTTATTCGTTATAAACAGTCGTATTAATTAGGACTTATTGCGGTTATAGCTTAAGTATTCATTTTCATTATGAAAAGAAGATTGAAACTAAACCTCAAAATAATCCTTATTAATACGGATATGACACAATTTTATTTTAATATTACTAAAATCAATTCATAACTTAATACTTTGTAAAAACGTTCTTGTTTATGATTTCCAATCAAATATGATGTTCTTGAGCTGGTTTTCGCTTGCACGGCGAACGCTTCGTAAACACTTGTCGAATAATTCGGCAAAATATCTTGTTGGTATGAAACCACTTGTTTCATATTCACTGACCAGCTGGGCCTTCCACTTCTCTTTCGACTGGCATGGCTACCCACTTCCTTATATCTTTTGACCCTCCGACTCACAGTTGGTAATTTCTCTAAAACAAAAAAGGAATACTGTTAGGCAACTAGCAAAATTATAAAATATTATTACTATTTTGAAACAAAATTATTTAGAAAATAGAAATGTTACAAAATGATTATATTATAATTATTATGCTTAATTTTATATTCATCATTCCAAAAGTAAATAAGTAAACTTTAGGAAATTTGTTTTTTCTATTTAGGGCTTATGGTAAATATAAAACGTTTAAAAAAATATAAAACGTTTAAAAAAATAACTACAAGGATCATCAGTTATACTTTAATTAGATAATGAATGTTCGATAAAATAATTAAATCATAATACTCACAGTCAGCCCGGTTTCATCAAATATTTGTGATAAAATATTAAGTCAGTAGGATATTATTGGGCATTCTACCCCACCTTCCGTTCCATCGGCTCACTCCGTTCGCCTCGTCACTCTCGGTGGAGTAGAATGCCCAATAATATAAAAGAAATCCGTGCATAGGTACTGGTTTTGACGTCTATTCCAGTTCGACGTCTATTCCACCTGATGGAACGGAAATATTTTCCAGTGAGTGGTTTGGGCGTACTGCACTTTTCGAATCTTGTGTGGTTGACAATAACATAAAAAGATTGTCCGTTTGGTTCCTATAATACTTCAGTTTTAAACACGTTTTTGTTATTGTCAACCATTTTTGTTATTGTCAACATTTAAATTGGTTTTGACTTCTCATCAAATATTTTTCCTTTCACAGCATTTAAATAATAGCATTCAGGAAAGTTTATAGCATGCTGTAACCAAGGATCATCGTGAATCTCTCAATCTTCGATACTACCTCCACAAGAAAAACACATGACTTTATCGGTTACACCATTTCCACAATAAAAAAATCCTGCATCAACCATTTCCATCACCAATCTTTTTCGTGAATGAGCGGTCGCCCAATAATGTCTGAACGAAAATAGACGAATTTGATGTTTGTTATAAAGATCATATCGAGGAATATAATTTATTGGATTCATTTTAAATAGCTGTTGATACGTTCGCCTTCAACGCTCTCGGTGGTTAGAATGGCGGTTGCTCATACATTTGATCGAGTTAGCGACAATGAGATATAAATGTCAATGTAATACATTAATTGACTCATTATTAATATAACCGTTTCAAGCAGTTATCATGAAATTTGTAAAACAACCACAATCGTTACACGTAAACAAACTTTGTGTTCATTCTCAGGAGACTGATTTTCGTCATGGAGAATTATTACCTAAATCGGTACGATGCATCATTTGCGGACCGTCAAATTGTGGAAAAACTAATTTATTAATTGGTCTTCTTATACACGAGAATGGTTTAAGATTTCAAAATATTTATGTTTATTCGAAAACCTTGCAACAACCCAAGTACGTTTTTTTAGAAAAAGTCTTGCAACGAGTACCAGGCATTTCATTTCAGAAATATCATGAAAATGAGCAAGTACTGAGTGTTCAGACCGCAAAACCGAATTCTGTAATTGTATTTGATGATGTTGCTTGTGAAAATCAAAGCAGTATACGTGATTATTTTGCTATGGGGAGACACAAGTTCATCGATTGTTTTTATCTAAATCAGACATATAGTAAAATCCCTAAGCAGTTAATAAGAGACAACGCAAATCTAATCGTACTGTTTAAACAAGATGAAAGAAATATGAGACATGTTTATGAAGAACACGTCAACACTGACATGACATGGATTGAATTTCGAGAAATGTGTTCTAAAATATGGAGAACACCTTTCAATTATGTTGTAATTAATAAAGATTGTTCAAAAAACAAAGGATGTTACAGAAGTAAATTTGACACGTTTGTAGTCTTTGACTAAGAACACAAATACATATAAAAGGGTGTTACCTGCTTGACATTATTATTCACCTTACGACACTACATCAACAACACACAAACACAAGCATTACAACCTATTTTACCAATATGGAAAAATCATTGAAACGACAAATTGTTGATGCGGCAAAAGCTGTAAAGATAAAAGTACGAAAAATGAGAGATACTGAGATTAACAATAAACAAGCACTGGAATCTGTTTTCAAACCTGTAACAGAACCTCTCAACATAATTGCTAATGCTGGTAAGCAAACACCTCTCCTGCGTGCTAATGATGATTTTGCTGATGTTCCGTTTATTAACGAATCTTTGCAGAAAGAAGGAACTGGTAGCGCAGAAAGTAATGATAATAATTGTGATGAAGACAAATATGAATCCGATATCAACAGTGACTCTTCTTATGAATCAGTAGTTGAAAGGAATCAAGATTGTGATACGTCATCCTGGTCAGTATCTTCAGAAGCGTTGGTAGATATTCCATTTGGGGTTAGAGCAGACCGTGGGAAACTGATGTTAGGTTCTGCTTGCATAAAGATCAACGATCAATACATCACCGTGGCTGGACGTAAATACCGAAATACTCCTGGTTTAAAACAGTTGTTGCTTAAGAAAGATGTAGACCTAAGCTTGGTTACAGATAATGATATGCAAAATTATAAGTCAATGCTACTTGATCCAAATGCACATCGTCGAGACTATGAGCCAAGTAAACCAATAAAAAGTAATAAAGGGCAAAAATATTTGCAAATTATTAAACCTCTTTTTAAACTAAAGAATGCAGTTCAGGGAACGGGACTACCGTTAGTAAAAAAGTGGAGAAAAAACGTTGATTTAGTGTACTGGGACAATCCTAATGAATTAGTGGAAAGGTTGAAATTATTAATTGCCTCTAGAGATGCTGGCAACACAGGATTAGATAATGAAATTATATCTATCATTGAAGAATTGCGTGAAAGTAAAGTTATAAATAAATAAATATTTAAAAATGTGTTTATTTTACTATCAGCCTCTCAATACAATACACCTTAAACATGAACGTAGACAAATTCGGACACTACATTCACAAAAGAATGCGTTTATCAGAGTTATTCGAGTTTAATAAGAATGCATTGTTAAAATCAGAAAACGGAGATTTTGATTTAAAAACATCAAGACTGAGAGGAATTAGATCTCCAGTAGAAGCAGACGATGCTGTGAACAAGGATTATGTAGATCGATTGAATGCTAACATGTTAAAAGAATTTAATAATCTGATTGGTAAATTGCGTTCTCAAATCATACAAGATGCGAAGACTACAGTTCAAGCTACTTTAAAAGCAAGGATACCTGAGGTTTCTACTCATTTGCAAGATAACTTTTATACTAAAGCAGAGGTAGATAAATTACTTGAAAAAACTCCGTAATGGTAAAACAGCAAATTGTAAATGAAATACACAAAGCGGCACGAAGAAATTTCCTTCGACGTTCTGTTATTCTGAAAGGAATCCATGACTTATGGCAAGCAGACTTGATGGACATGCAAAACCTGAAAAAGTATAACAAAGGTTATACTTTCATCTTAGTGGTGATTGACTGCTTCTCAAAGTATGCCTGGGCTGAACCGTTAAAATCGAAAAATAAATTTGATGTTGCTCGTGCATTTGAACATATACTGCTTAGTAGTCGTAATAATCCTGTTAACTTACAAACTGATATGGGGACAGAATTTTATAACATCACTTTTCAAACGCTTATGAAAAAGCACAACATTAATCATTACTCATCGTTTTCTACTAAAAAAGCATCAATTGTAGAGAGACTGATTAGAACTGTAAAAAATAAATTATATAAATATTTTAGTCTCAATGGAAACTATAAGTGGTTAGGTCTACCATTGGAAGATACATTGAAGAGATATAACAACACAAAACATCGCACTATTAAATTTAAACCGGTTGATGTGAATAAATCTAATGAACAAATAATCAAAGAAAATATTAAAAAAATAAACAAACATGATTTAGTTCAGCGGAAGCCTAAATTCAAAGTTGGTGATTGCATTCGTATAAGTAAATACAAACATAATTTTGAGAAAGGTTACACTCCTAATTGGTCAACTGAATTATTTATTATAAAAAAGGTAAATAAAACCTTACCAGTGACATATCACATAGAAGATCAAAGAAAACAAATCATATTAGGAGCTTTTTACGAACAAGAACTGCAAAGATCTAATTACCCTGATGTTTATTTGATAGAAAAGGTTTTGAAAAAGAAAGGAAATAAATTGTATGTTAAATGGTTAGGTCTAAACAGTGCAGAAAACAGTTGGATTGAAAAAGCTGCATTAATGGACTAAGATATTATATAACCATTTTTTTATTCGAAATCCTATCATTATAATTTAAGTAATGCAAGGGGGTGGACTAGTTAACAGCATAATTAATAATCTACCATTCGAACTTCATTTGCCAGGGTACAATTATTGCGGACCAGGAACCAAACTTCACAAACGCTTAGCGCGAGGTGATCGAGGTGTAAATAAGCTAGACGAAGCTTGCATGCAACACGATATTGCGTATACAAACCATACAGACTTATCAAATCGTCACAAAGCCGATTTACAACTACTTAACATGGCTAAACAAAGACTTAAATCAAAAGATGCTGGGAAAGGTGAAAAACTAAGCTCTTGGTTAGTGAACAAAGTTATGAAAGCGAAACTAAAGTCTGGTTCAGGCATTAAAACATTTCAAAGCTTAGTTTCAAAAATAAAATCAAAAATTAAGAAACTCAAACGTAAGGATAATAAGACTTTAATAAAAGCAGCTTACTTATCCGCAAAAAAGTTATTTCCAATTCATCATCGAATTCGAGTACCCCGAGTAATACCTATACCAAAGACTGGAGGAGTTCTACCTTTAATTCCAATTTTCGCTGGTTTATCGGCTTTAGGAGCTTTAGCTGGTGGTGCAGCTGGAATTGCAAAAACGGTGAATGATTACAAATCATCTCAGCAAAACTTGCGAGAGACAGAACGACATAACAGAACTATGGAGGGTTTAGCAGTGGGCAAGGGTTTATACATAAAGCCTTATAAAAACGGAAAAGGATTGTTCATACAAACATCAAAAAACTGAACAAGAAGCTACCCAATCGCCCACTAACTAATGTAGACATCCGAAACTACGCAAGAGACATCCCATATTTCCGAGGAGTATATATGAAAGATCAATTACCAAGGAAGCCGAAACGTATGGAATGTGGTATCGTTAACTTAGACGATTCTGAAAACGAAGGAACGCATTGGGTAGCTTATGTAAAAGTATATAACTATTGTGAATATTTTGATAGCTATGGAAATTTAAAACCTCCATTAGAACTGATGCGATATTTCAAGAATTGTAAAGTTTCATATAACTACACAAGATATCAACAATTTAACACTGTAAACTGTGGTCATTTATGTTTAAAATATCTGTGGACTTTTTGGAATAAAAATGTATAAAATAAATGTTTTTATTTTATTCCAATCATTTGCAAGATGTCATTCACTTTGTCGATAACTGGAAACTCATCAATTTTATCTACGTACTATCCTAATACGTTGCAACTAAATGGAGAATATGAGTGTGCTTTATTACATTTTTCAACATTTAATTCTATACCAAATATTGATAAAAGTAATAACAAGTTCTATTATGGCTCAAACGAAGTTATTGAAATACCGGAAGGCAGCTATGAATTGCAAGATATCAACGATTATTTAAAATCTGAAATAAAAGATGCCTCCATCAAATTACAGTGCAATAACAATACTTTAAAAACTATCATATACTGTTCAAAAGATGTCAATTTTAAGAAAGAATACTCTTTCAGTAGACTGTTAGGGTTTGATAAGCAGGTCTTGAAAGCAAATAAATGGCATGTGTCACAGTATCCAGTCAACATTTTACCGACGACAGTGGTAAGGATCGAATGTGACATTGTGAGCGGCTCATACATAAACGGTGAAACAAGTCACATAATTCACGAATTTGCACTCAACGTACCACCTGGATACAGAATCATAGAAATCCCGAAGAACGCAATATATTTTCCAATCAATCAAAACAACATAAGCTGCATACATATTAGACTACTAGATATAAACAATCGTCTAATTAATTTGCGTGGTGAAGAAGTGCAGCTGTATTTACATCTTAGAAGAAAAAATGATTGACTACAATAAATATCTGCCTCAACAAGTTAAAAATACCAGTTCTACTCAAGCTACCTGCCAAATAAGACGTCGTTCTAAGAGCAAAATAAAATTAACTAAAGACAATAAGACATTTCTCAGAGCGATCGGATTGTTAAAATGAATATCTTAGACGTCGTATCCACCCCCGCTTACGACAACAGTATAGAAGGAATCGAATTTCATTCGTACAAACCTTATGTAACGAGTTTCAACAGGAACGATGAAATTCGCATACCTATCAACCAACAGGATCTTTACATATTACCATCAGCCAGCACTCTGTATTTGGAAGGAACCGTTATCGTTAGCAAAAAAGATTCAAAAGAGAAAGCTACTAGTATCAATTTTACAAACAACGGACTACTCTTCTTATTCCAAGATATTAGGTACGAACTAAACGGAGTGGAGATTGATAAAATAAAAAATGCAGGTATAACTACAACCATGAAATCATTAATATCAATGAATGAGAATGAATCAAAAATAGCTAAAGCTTGGGGTTGGAGTATCGATGGTATAAAAAATATTAATGGAGGAAGTTTTTCTGCGTCTATACCACTTCGGAATATCCTCGGTTTCGCAGAAGATTTTAATAAAGTTGTGATAAATAGTAGACATGAACTAATATTGTTACGAAGCAACACTAATTTGAACGCTGTAAAATTGAACACCGGTGAAATAGTGGAAGAAATTCAAATCAATAAAATCATATGGCGCGTACCCCATGTTAAAGTATCAGATAAAGAAAAAATAAGTTTATTAAAACTGTTGGAAAAAGATCGTCCACTTCAGATGATATTTAGAAACTGGGATCTATATGAATACCCCGCTTTACCTAAAACTACAAAGCATACCTGGTCTATCAAAACTTCATCTCAAATAGAAAAACCAAGATATGTTATAATTGGACTACAAACAAGTAGA
Source organism: Hydraecia micacea (assembly GCA_914767645.1). NCBI lineage: Eukaryota > Metazoa > Arthropoda > Insecta > Lepidoptera > Noctuidae > Hydraecia > Hydraecia micacea. The sequence continues at coordinate 2,321,591 of OU611775.1, forward strand.
AAAAATAATGCAAGTTCTGACATGTCACAGTTCGATCATTGCTATGTTCGTGATGTTCGAGTGTATCTTAATTCAACATATTTCCCGTATGAAAGCCTCAATGTGAACTTCGCTAATAACAGAATTGCTTTATTATATGAGCAATACATTAGATTTCAGCAGTCGTATTATGGACGTTGTCCGGAGTCTTTATTAAGCGAGAAACAATTTAAAGAGTTAGCACCGTTGTTTGTTGTTGATTGCTCTAGACAGGTCGATAATCTGAAGACTGGACCCGTTGTGGATGTAAGGGTAGAAATTGAGAGTGATTCAGAAATACCAGATCAAACTTCAGCATACTGCCTCATTCTCAACGATTGCATTGTTGAATACAAACCATTAAGCAACACAGTGAAGAAGATATCATGAACGCGGATATTGTCATTGTCGAACTCCAAGGATTTAAATATTTAGACAATAATTTTATCGTCAAAGAAGTGGCTATAGTAAGTAATGAGCACACACAGACGTTCTTGGTTAAGCCACCGCATTCGTTTTATTATTTAACTCAAGAAGAAAAGAAGCAAGTGCGATGGTTGGAAAGAAATCGTGGAATTTTCTGGAGTGAGGGATTTATAGACTACAGAGAGTTTCAACACGTCATCATACCGTATTTAGAAAATAAAAAAATTATTACAAAGGGTTTGGAAAAAATTAAGTGGATTAAAGAGTTATGTGCAAACTGTGAAGTGATTGACATAGGTGAAAAAGGGTGTCCTAATTTTAAGACATTAAAAAAAAAGTTCTGTAAAAATACATCTGATTTTAATTGTGTGAACCACAAAATGAATTGTGCATTAAATAATGCGGTGTGTATTAGAAAATGGTATGTTGACAATAATATGTCTGTATTTAATCTATTTTAATTTATTTTTTCATACCTATGCAGTTAATAAAAATGATTAATAATGTACTTATGGTTGTTTTATTTAAATGTATTCAGGGAAACTTAATCATCAAACTTTATATTAGCTCTAATAAAATGAATCAAATTCAGTGAGTATTCTATTAATTTTAAAATATTGAAGATGTATAACCTGTGATGAGATCGTTTCATTAGAACAAATTTAAAGTGTGAGTATGTTTATGTAATGCCAATAAAACATATTTTAAATTATAAATATATTATTTATTTAGTTTTCAGATTATTTACAATTACAAACTAATAACACTTGTCCCTTATTAATATTAACTCTCCCTCAAGTTATTTCATAATTTTATTTATGTACATGAAACTTATGTAACTATTATGTATTTGAATACACTAAAATTAATAAAACAATAATTTTAGTTCTTTTAACTTAATCGCTCTAATAACAATAAAACTAACATCTTGGATACTTTATTTATACATTCAAAACTTACATAATACTTAACTAAAAACCTTAAATCGTTACTAAGAACCTAAATATGAGCCAAAAGTTTTCTTAATATTTTATTTATACATAAATTTGACTTACAAAATTGTGATGATCTATATAAATACCTTTTAATACACTAGCAGATTAACAAATAAATTCATAATACCAATATTAAACTAATTATTTATTTCTACATAATATCTGTTTCAACATTAAAATTATACATTCAAAACTTATACATACATTAACTAAAATCCACTAATATTGATACACTAAAGGCCTTCAGCTATGTTAATAATTGGAAAAACCCAATAACCATGCCCGACCGGGAATCGAACCCAGAACCCCGTGCTCAGTAGTCACGCTTGCAACCACTAGACCAGCAAAGCAGTCTACAAACTAACGCAATAAGTTACAAACTAGGTAGGATACTTACTTACTAATAACAATCGTCACCACAAAGTTTCTTTGAAATTTTATTTATCAATGATTGTGTCTCTTCCATAACATAGTCCACCGGTTCACTAACTACATATTGCGCACTTAACACTATCACCTCCTCATCATCACTTGAACTTGTAACACTTGGTTCTTGTCGCTCACTGATGTCCAACACTTGTATCTGGATCAGTCGTAAACCTTTTTTCTTTTCGTTGTTTATGACGTATGATTGACATAAAGGACGATGATGTTCAGATGCTTTCCGTTTTAGAACCTCCCGTCTTGCTCGAGACTTTCTGATGGTTGGTTCAGGTCTTTGTTGCTCTGGAACATGCCAACTTAAACTTGGAGTTGGAAAACCTTGACCGTATTGGGAGAAGATAAAATCGGGAGAGTCGCCCATTATTGATGATCTGAAACAAACAAAGTTACAAATTATTGATTATAATTATATCTAACAGGATAAGGAAATAATTGTATAAGTACCTACTTATACGCTTGTACAATACTTACAATTTATTTAGTTTTTATTCGACGAGATGCGACCGGTCCGGCTGTCTGTCTTGTGATGTATGTCATTATCCATCATATTATTATGAAATGCAAACTCAATAAAGCTTACGCTGTGAATCATTGTCATGTTTCAACAAGTTCAACCTGATGTGCGCGACATGAAGCGACGTGCGCGTGCACCTGATCGGTGTTATATTACACAATCCAGTCAGCGCAATGCGCTTTGTCATCAGGAATGGAAATGAAACAGATTTATGAACATAAACTATTATTTATTTAAGTATCTATATTATTGTTAGTAGCTTACATAAGTACCAATATAAGTAAACTTATATAAGACCTATATATATATATAGGTACTATTCTAATTCTTATGTAGACATTTTACTAAAACTAATTTTGTACTTAATAAATTCTAAGGGACACCAAGAATACCTACATTTTAGAATTACATACATAATAATGCCGGGTTCAAAAGTAACTTCACTTCAGTCGTTACTATTTCAATTAAGTACATTACACAACAATATTACAATTCATATTAAAAGATAAACAAACATCAATCCATCCACCCTCACATAATTTTTATAATAGTAGGATGTAAGATTATACCATCTATAACTTTCCATTTAATACGATACAAGTTTTATAATCAATAAAATACATGATAGAAATGTAACTACTGTAGGTTCCTAATTACATTTAAAATTATTATGGTAATGCATTACATAAATATATTTGCATTACCCCAAGCTAAAGTAGATACTTTATCAAATGATAGCAACCGTTTATCATCATTGCTTGAAAGTGCTATTTTATTTACGTTCTGAGTGAATATTTCATGTTTTATTGACCTAAACAATACATTTTTTTTGCGAATGACATTGCAATTGTATAAAACGTTTTTATAATCAAACATATTTAAATTTTTCGTTACACATTTTTTTATACCTTTAGCTTTTTTAATTGTTTTGTTTAAGGTTTTAATACAATAAAGCTTTGAGCGCAGTCCTACGAATTCTTTGATAACTTTGCCACCCATTTCGTCCTTAAACAGTCCTGGAATCTTCTTATTAATAATAGGTAAGTCAAATTCATTGTTTAAGTCATAATTAGAGGTATCAAAATATTTTAAAAAATTGAGCTTGAAATCTTTATAAACGTTATTACTCTGTACATCATAAATTAGACTATCTGTATCAGTATAGCACAATTCAATTCGCTTACCATAAAAAGGTTTCATGATAGAGTAGTGAAAATCGTACATATGCGTCTTAGATAATTCTAATACTGTGAACCCTATGTATATTGGTTTATTAAGTATAACACGCAAAGGTTTCATTTGGATTGCTACTAAACCATCAGAAAATATAGAGGCGCTGTGAAAATATGGACTGGCTATCAATTTCTCAGCACAAATAGTCTTTTTTGTTTTATTGATTGAGTCACACCATTTGTTTACTAACTTAACGTCTATTCGATTTTCATTATTTTCTAAGGTTTTTCCAAAAATACTATTGTTTAATAATTTTAAAAAATCTTGTTCAAACGTTGACACTGCTTTTTGACGTAACTGAGTATTAATGTCAATATATCCCTTTAAAAAACAACTTTGCTTAAACATAATAGCGCGATGGATCCTTCTCAATATTAAACCGTACTGTAAGCATTTTTTTAAATGAACGTAATGAATTACATAGTGATATTTATCGTACAAATTCGGTATTAATTTTTTATTTTTACCACCAGGTGGTAAACATTTTTCTGGACAAAATGGAAAGTCATTGTGTTCAATGTGCAAATTTTCCGGATATATTAAATCAACTTCAAGAATGTAACCGTTTTCTGCATTATCATCGATGTCTGTCAAATTCTCTTGTAAAAAATCTATTTCTTGTCTATTCATAAATCTAAAACCGGAATAGGGCAGGGATTGACACATACTGTAACCGTACAAATTGTTACAGTCTAAATAAATGATAAAAGAATTTGGGCGGGTTGGATCGAAGCTATCTAAATATTTATGGTTGGCTTTGGCATGTCTTTTGGAACACATACAAACACCTCCACGAATACCTTTTTGAATCATTCTAAAAATTTCTACATCACTAATTAATTCTAATTGAACTCCTGTTTTTAAAAGCATTGCATCAAAAGATAGACTTGGTGCTGTAAGATAGAACGCAGGATCGAGATTGTAGTGTCGTTTACAAGTTTTTCGAAAATTTTCAAATACATCTGTTAACAACAGAACGTCTGTTTTGAGATATAAATCGGTGTACATACCCATGTTTTGAATATTAAATGCTGACCAAACGGTACGAGCGTGTTCATAGTCTTCGTCAGTAATTGACTCATCGATCAATGCATTAAAAAAATTTTTTTTAGACGGCAAACACGTTTGTTCGTATCGTTCCCATTGAGACATATAGTCATAAGGATACACTCCTTTACGCGTGAGTAGTTTAAATTGTGATTTATTAGGAAAATAATATTTTAAATGTTTGAAGTCTTGTTTTTTCATTGTACTAACTAACTTTTCTAAACTAGCACCTAAAAATTTGAAAGAATCTACAAACCGAATTTGAATGCTTTCCTCAGGTGAAATTGGAATAAACTTTGTGAATGAAATATAGTTTTCTTTTGTTTTCGGTATCACTTTAATAGACCCAGGAGCTTCACCTAATTCTTTTATAAAGAGGTGACAATCGTATCCGGATAAATTATGAAAGAATACTGGCAAAAATGTTGGTAATCTGTATTGTAGGTTACAATAATTATGAGCTGCACCGCGATACTTTCCAGTCAAGTGACAATGATCACGAACCCTGTCGCCGAACAAGAAGCGGTCACAAATATGACAAGTCATTGCGTTTTCAAAGTCGCGAGCATTATCATCTGAGTATATCATAGGAACTTTATTTTTTAAAATAGCGTAATATTTTCGTGCATCTTTATAAATAGACTTCACAAAATTAGATACACAATCCGAACCGCGATAAGAAACGTAACTATTGTAGCTTTCGTCTAGCACACACGTGATATGGTAAGCGTAAGCTACAGGCACGTGTCGCTGTCGCGTTACGGTGCTCGCCTTAGAGGGATCAGGGTCACAAGATTCATACCGTTCTAGCATTGTTTCAAAATCTGCGTATATAACAAATGGTACAATTTGCTTTCTGTTATAATTTTCAAACTGTATGAAAGAACCTTTTGGAGGCAGTTCTGTGACGACACCTCCACAATTATGTGAACTAAGATCGTCGCATGAATTAAAAAACATTAAACAAACGTTACAAAAGTATAGTTTACTGTGGTGCTTTGTTATTTGATTCTTAACAAGTCGCGGCAAGTCTTTAATGAGACAGTAATGTGATAAATCATCGCTTTCTAAATAAAGTAAATGAATCACCTTTCCGTTTAAGGTTTTTGGTTTGTAAAGAGGTCCTACGATGGTATTATTTTTTAAACCATAAATTTAATACAAACTTCAGGGTTATTTCCTTCAAACCGCGTAATATCTGAGAAATTCATTGGGAATGATATATCCTTTACGTTTAATACGTTACGAAAATCAGGATAAGACGATACTCTTTCAGGATGACTTTTAGCTGGATATAAAGCAGCAACAACAGACCATAAAAAACAATAATCATCATTATTGCGAATATTAACGCATGCTTTTTTCGATTTTATTGATGGAGGCAATTCGATAAAACCTGAACCACGCAAAGGTTGATATTTGTTAACATTGATTTCCAAATGGGAATTATTCAAGAACGTCCATCCACTATCTCGGTCTTGAAATTCTTCTATCTTTTTTGTTAAAGTGTTTTTGACTTCAGACAATAATGAATCCAATTCATAATTCTGATGCAAAGTAAAGTTTTTTGTGGCAAATGATTTTATCTCCTGAGAATCATTTTTAACCATTAAAAACAAAGCGAAATATTCGAAGTTAACTTTTAGACATGTGTGTTCTTTAAGAGACATGTCAATTAACGTTTTAATTTTGTTCTCGATATTATTAAAAAATGATTCTAGAGAACAATTCTCAGACGGATCGATAATTCTATAAGAAGCTATACGATTACGAAATGCAGAATGTATTATTTCAACACCTTCGCAAAAATGCGAAGTACTTTTGTTTTTATGATTAGTACTACGTAAGTGACCTGTCCAGTGACTGCGCTCAACAGATGTGTTACAAACGGTACAGAAAGGCATATTAGATTATTATGTTTATTACGCAAAACTAGTTTAGATTTACAGAATGATCGACACTTACCTACAATTAATTTGGTGTCCCCAAAGATTTAAAACTAACTTATTTTATATTTATACTATCGCTATAAAAGACGGGTTCGGAATTGTTGAACAATTCGTGAGTCCGTCTCATAAACATTTGCAACCCATCCCACTGGGGAGTGTTGCGATCTAGTTGCACTTTTAACGCGACCTGAGCTTTCTTCCACCGTTCTTCCTTGGGGGTGGAGACAACTTCGTCTTTCGAATAAACTTTAACTTCAACGTAGAAGTCCCCCCTAAGGTCTGCCGCTCGCCGTACTTTTCCGTTGGCGACACGGCTGATGAGCGACGAAGCGAAGTCTCCGCTTGTGGTCGCCTTTTGATGGTCCTCCAGACCAAAGAGGTCCAAGTTCAAGCTGCGTCTTTTACTGTAAACAATTACACATTTCATTTATAATAATTTACATTTATTTCTTAACTACGAAATTAAGGTGTATTATACACCTCTGTTGAATCCTATGGGAATATAAAGCGAAATACATATTAGATTATAAAAATTTCAATAAGAATACCTCATGAAGTAATGATGTGAATGACAACATTTCTACTTTGAATATGATAGGAAATTGATTTTACCGTTCTCTGTGTTACAGTTCTAAGCTCACTAACCATTATGTACCACTGCACATATCTTTTTAAGTGACTTATCATACTCAACAATCACCTAATCATACAAGCAGTAATATAAATTACCTTGACTTAGAGTCTGATGGGTGGGCGGTGGTTTCAAGTGCTTGGCGCTTCACCGCCTTTTTCTTAGGCTGCTTTTTTGTCACCTCGGCTACTGCAGCTGTGGACCGTTGTGATTGGTATTCTGATTCCGAGTAGTCAGACCTGAAATAGAACACACAAAGATTAATTTTATAACTATAAGCAACCTCAATAATTATGGAGAGGAGAGTTTCAATGGAATATAGCTCGCTAGAAGATGATATTGATGGTATGATAGTGATAGTTACACCAGCCGGCAGGCAGAAACCAGGTCCGTAGCTAGGTAGCAATCAATCACATTAATAAATTCAGATGATGATAGTTACACCAGCCGGCAGGCAGAAACCAGGTCCGTAGCTAGGTAGCAATCAATCACATTAATAAATTCAGATGATGATAGTTACACCAGCCGGCAGGCAGAAACCAGGTCCGTAGCTGAGTACCGATTACAGTAGACTTAGTAGTACTTACTCACATTTTATAGTTGCAGGATGATATAGTAGGTATGTAACGAAAAAGGTAAGTGTATCACTGGAAGATACTGGAGCGAATGTGATTTTATGATCGAAATTGATTGGTTTTATACATAAAAAATACCATTTCAGCAATATTTACCTCATAACAAAATTAAACCTTAACTACATATCCTCACAGGTGTATGACAAATTTATGTTACTTAAGTCTAATTAAACCGTGGTGATTGAAAACCTTTTCCGTCTAATTGCAATTTTATCGTGAGAAATGAAATACAAAACCAGCTTTTTGGCTCACCGACAAAGGTGAAGCCGACATCAGGCTAGTTACTTATAATTAATACAATAGGTAATATAATAAAGTATGTATGTTTGTTTAATAAACCTTGTTGCATGACAAGTATGACATTTGAAAAAAAAAAAAAAAAAAATTTTCCCTTTTTCAAAGATGCAAGCTGAGTCAAAAGTATAATATCCTGAAAACATTTTTCATGTAGAACAATTCATGTAAACGAACCCGTGTCAAAATATTAGTTCACAGGTATGTTGCAGTAAAACTTTAAATTGGTATAAAATCATCCAACGACTAAAACGAACTTTTTGTAATCATTTCATGCAAAGGATCAGTACTGATATTAAGAATCATCTTTCAATCAATCCTAGATTGATACTAACACCTTATTACAAATAAAATAAGAAACAAAGGTATCAAACTGGTATAGGATCATGCTCTATAAAAGGTTTCGTCCCATCTCTCACCGATCCCAATTACCTAACAAAAAGTCTCAACTCTATACGAAACGATAAAATGTACAGTCAGAATTAATCACATTTAGACGAATTAAAAATACTTTCAAATAAAAAATCCTATAAAAGTCTAATTTTAATCAAAGACTGCTACATGCATGAGGATCATCTTACAGTGTAATTGTAAATACATAGAAATTACTCATACATACACGGCACCTCATGTAACGACGTTAAAGTACGAATACTGCAAATTTACATAATGCAATTTTGCAGTCTTTGGGATTTTAAAGACTCAATTACACTTATACTGTGAAAGCTTAATACGATCGTTTCCGACGCAGTCGTCAGGCGGTTTACAAAGAGTATGACACAATAGATGACTACGGAACGGCGCATGAACGTTTTCCGAACCGTTTCGAAGGCGATTGTATGAGTGTGAAAGCATCTTAATCAAGCGCAAACGCAGAGTAACAGCAGAACAACCAGCAGTTGTCTGTTAACGTTCCTAAGGTAGTGTCAGCTGCATGAGTTAATTAAATTAAGATTTGGATGTCCTTGGTGCCCAATCTGAGGCCATAGAAATAGAATGTGTGTGTGTCTGTAGATACATGCTATTTCTTGCTCTGTGAAGAGACATGAGACAATCTGTCCTAAATTTTAATTTAATGTTTACGGTATCCTAAAGTTCAGATGTCCTTGGTGCCCAATCTGGGGTCATAGAAATAGAATGTGTGTGCCTGTAGGGGCATGCTATTTCTTGCTCTGTGAAGAGACATGAGACAATCTGTCCTGAACTTTAGGCTAGTAATTCAAGCAGCGAACGACCTTATTTGTTGACATGTAAGCTAGTGTCAGCTGTATGAGTTAATTAAATTAAAATTTGGATGTCCTTGGTGCCCAATCTGGGGTCATAGAAATAGAATGTGTGTGTGTGTCTGTAGATACATGCTATTTCTTGCTCTGTGAAGAGACATGAGACAATCTGTCCTAAATTTTAATTTAATGTTTACGGTATCCTAAAGTTCAGATGTCCTTGGTGCCCAATCTGGGGTCATAGAAATAGAATGTGTGTGCCTGTAGGAGCATGCTATTTCTTGCTCTGTGAAGAGACATGAGACAATCTGTCCTGAACTTTAGCTTACTATGTTCGTATAGTTCGATTACTAAACGAAGTATGTGTGAAACGTGTTGTTATAAAACTATTCAAGTAACGTAGTGGTTATGTGTGAAACTTGTTAACTAAAGTAGTGTTTTAGTGCTCAATCCGAGAATCTGCGGTAGTTAATCGAGGTAAGCCATCGGTAATAATAATATGCTCAACCCCTTTCATTTATATTATTGGGCATTCTACTCCACCGAGAGTGACGAGGCGAACGGAGTGAGCCGATGGAACGGAAGGTGGGGTAGAATGCCCAATAATATCCTACTTAAGTCCATGTTTACGCAGCGCGATAATATCCGATTTCATCTCAATATTTAAATTTGCTTGCATTTTAAAATGAACTACAACACCGCTAATAGATTAAACACACTTCACTAACCCACAATATCAAATTATCAAAGAAGCAACAACATTCTATTTAGTCGGGGACTAGCGGTGAATGAGCCGTAAGTTAAGCATCTATCTACCTTATATTTTATTTATTTAGATTTCTGTGGGTATAATCATAAAGTTTTACGAACTATGTGAACAAGACGAACATGACACGGAACTATATTCGAGTAATATGCGAGTGTGTGTGTCTAATTACTCATTAAAAGAAGGTCGTAAGTCAAACTAAACGTCAAGCTATAGCTTTGAGACTTTGCCTATGGACTTTTGGAGCCTACTGTACCTTATCTGATCATAAGTTGGTGCTAGATAAAATGTATAGGACAATTGTGGATGTATTAAGTGATGCGGCTATACAATCTAATACCAATGTTAGACCTAAACGGCGTAATAAACGCGTGTGCGGCTGGAACGAACATGTGAAGGAAGCGCATTGGGAGGCTAGACTAAAGTACCAAAACTGGTTGTTTCTGGATAGACCAAGTACTGGCCCCGCTTATGACCAGATGTGCGAGTCCCGTAAAATCTTTAAAAGCCGGCTAAAATGGTGTCAGAAACACCAGGACCAGCTTAAAATGGACGTGATAGCTAAACAAAGAGCCGAAAAAGATTTCACTAAATTTTGGAAGTCCACTAGTAAACTTGATGTTAAGCCTGGCCTCCCTGCGAATGTTGACGGCCAAAAGGACCCAGAAGGTATAGCTAATTTGTTCATGGAGCACTTTAAAGTACGCTCTCCCTTGGGTCCTTCGACCACTATGCCGGATGGTGGGCCCACCGTGGCGGGCGATGAACCTTTACTGGCATTCACAGCGAAGCAACTCAAAAAAGTGATAATCAGTATGCGTAGGGGTAAGTCTCCGGGCCACGATGGGCTCAGTATTGAACACTTCAAGTTTGCTGGCGTGCACATGCCGAGGGTCCTGTCCATGTTCTTTAATATGTGTATTAGTAATTCATATTTACCTGACGATTTAATGAAAACTATAGTGGTACCCATAGTGAAGAACAGGACAGGAGACGTATCAAATAAGGGGAATTATCGCCCGATCTCTCTTGCGACAACTGTAGCAAAACTGTTGGATAGTGTGCTTGAGTCTTGTATGGGTGAGTACATAAAAATACATGACGCACAGTTTGGGTTTAGACCTGGTCTGTCAACTGAAACCGTGATTCTAGCTCTCAAGCACACTGTCCAATACTACACGGAACGGAAGACTCCGGTATACGCCTGTTTTTTGGATCTCTCCAAGGCCTTCGATCTCGTTTCGTATGAAGTGCTTTGGAGGAAGATGGAGGATAGGGGTATGCCGGCGGGACTGTTGAAAATATTTAAATTCTGGTACTCGAATCAGACTAATTGTGTTAGGTGGGCAAATTGCCTCTCAGAGTCATACAGGTTGGAGTGCGGAGTGAGACAGGGGGGATTGTCCTCTCCAACGCTGTTTAACTTATATGTAAATGACCTCATAGTCGAGCTCAGCGGCATGCGTGTCGGTTGCCGGGTGGGGGATGTTTGTGTGAACAACATCAGCTACGCGGACGATATGGTGTTGCTGGGCCCGACTGTGAGGTCAATCAGGGAGATGCTGAAGGTATGTGAAAAGTACGCCGCATCACATGCTCTTATATATAATATAAGAAAAACCGAGTTCATGGTCTTCAAGGCCGCCGGCAAGTGCCCAGGCACCATCCCCTCAATTACCTTGAACGGCGCTAATATAAAGCAGGTGACCAAGTTTAAATATCTGGGCCATATACTTGTCGACGACCTTAAAGACGATGAAGACGTGGAAAGGGAGCGTAGGGCGTTGGCGGTCCGCGGGAACATGTTGGCGCGCAGATTTTTCCGTTGTACCGATCAGGTCAAAATAACCTTGTTTAAAGCATACTGCCAGGGCCTGTACACGGGAAGTCTGTGGTTCGGCTGCTTACGGGGGACGCTAAGTGCCCTGCGCGTCCAATACAATAATGTTTTTAGGATGATGTTGAAACTCCCTCGTTTCTGTAGTGCCTCAGGGATGTTTGCCCAATCGCGTACAGATGGTCTACATGCGATCATCAGGAAAAAGGTAGCATCGCTTGTGAGGAGGATTCGAGGGAGCAGCAATAGCATCCTGAGGGTCGTGGCTGAGGACCCGAGAGCTCCTGTGCTGAGGCATCTCATGCGAAATCATTGTCAGCATGAAATGCCTCGTAAGTACATGACTCATTAAGAGTATTTAAATTTTGTTAATTTTGTTACTAACCTTAGTGTATAAGTTGTAGTATTTAAGGTGTGTACTAACAAAAGTGGTTCCTATGTTGTTCCGAAATAAATCAATTATTATTTATTATTATTATTTATTTTTAGGTGAAGTAGTAATTTCGTTGTATAGGTACAGTAGGCTCCAAAAGTCCATAGGCAAAGTCACAATGCAATAGCTTGACGTTTAGTTTAACTTACGACCTTCTTTTAATGAGTAATTAGACACACACACTCGCATATTACTCGAATATAGTTCCGTGTCATGTTCGTCTTGTTCACATAGTTCATAAAACTTTATGATTATACCCACAGAAATCTAAATAAATAAAACATAAGGTAGACAGATGCTTAACTCATTCACCGCTAGTCCCCGACTAAATAGAATGTTGTTGCTTCTTGGTTGGTGGATTCAGATTCAGATTCAGATGATTTATTTGTAAACATAGGTTACAGTTACACAGGTGTGTGAGATATTAAATTTTTTAAAGTGCTCTATGCTTTGCCATTAGGCGTACAAATGTCGGTATGTAAGTTTATTTTAATTATATCATTATTCATTTTACAATATTAAATAGAATTATAGAGTGAGCGATAGTTAAAATACACGATTCATAACATTTCAGTAATAAACAGCAATGTCATATCTGGTACAAAATTAATAAAATGTTTCTATAATGTCAACAATAAAGGTTAAAGATAATCAGAAATGTCAGTAAATTACAAAAGGAAAATGTCAATTAATTAAGTTAATACAAGAATATAGTACGAGTACTAAATTGTCAAAATAGGTAAATTAAAACTTTCCAACTGTCACCTATAAAATGTTAGATGGTGGATACAAAAATAAATTAAAAAATAGTAAAGTGGAGTATATGATTGACCTAATGTTAAGTATCTGGAGGGGAAAGTATAGAACTGTCATCGAAGTAGTCCTTTATTGAGTAGTAGCATTTATCTATTAGAATTTTCATGAGTACTCTCTTGAATTTTTCCAGTTTTAGTGACTTCATCGTTTCAGGCAGCTTGTTATATATTTTTGTGGCCATACAGAACGTACTTTTATTCATTAGGGCTGTTCTGCCATGTGTTATTTCGAGCTCTAACTTATTTTTGTCCCGTAACTGTCTATAATAGCTTTTGGAAGCTACTTTGTATTGCGAGATGTGTGTTTTCACAAATATGTTAGTTTCGTAGATATATAATGATGGTAAAGTAAGAATATTTAGACTTTTAAAGAACGGTTGGCAACTGTCGGTGCTATGTAGGCCACACATCGATCGGATACACTTTTTTTGAGCTCTAAATACAAATTCTCTGTCGACTGAGTTACCCCAATACATTATGCCATACCTAAGTGTTGAGGCAACATAGCCGTGATATGCCATTAGTACCGATTCATGGCTGACAGTCTTTGATAGTTTGTAAAGTACATAAGCGAATTTACAAATTTTTTTACAAATTTCGTCTGTCTGGGATCGCCAGGTCAGGTTTTTATCTATTATAATCCCAAGGAATTTGGTGACAGCAGTTGAGTCAATTTGAGTCCCTAAATAATGAATGTCAGGGATTTTATTCGGAACTCTCTGGTGGAAATGCATAATTTTGGTTTTTTCTAAATTAATAATAAGATTATTTTTGTCAAACCATGATATAATTGTATTTAGTGTCGTATTTATTTCATTTTCATATGTCATAGGATCGTCGCATTTAATTACTACTGTGCTGTCGTCGGCAAAAAGTACCATAGGATGTTTTATGTGTCGGGGAAGGTCATTAATGTACAGCAAGAAGAGTGGAGCTCCTAGCACGCTGCCCTGCGGTACGCCGTACTTTACTGTCCTACATTTGGATCGATATTTTTTCTCGCAACCTGCGTTTTTGCAAATTTGTGTTATTTCTACATATTGTTTTCTATTTTTCAAATAGGATTCTAACAATTTAAGTATATTCCCCCTGATACCATATTTTTCAAGTTTGCTTAACAAAATTTCGTAATCTACATAATCGAAAGCTTTGGTTAGATCCATATAGATAGCACAAACAGGATTTCTTTTGTCCACATCTGTTATAATAGGAAGAAGAAGATCATGTATGGCCATATTAATTGTCTTCTGTTTACGAAATCCCTTTTGTTCCTTGACCAGTATATTTGATTTCTCCAGGTATGTATATAGGGATTTATAAATAACTTTCTCAAATATTTTTGAGAAGACAGGTATCAAAGCAATAGGTCTATAGTTTGCCATAGATTGCTTATCCTGTTTTTTGTGCAATGGTATAATTATGGAAGTTTTTAGTGCTTCGGGAAAAATTCCATTAGATATGCTCATGTTAATGATGTGACTGAGGTGTGGAGCTATGTATTGAGCCACTTCTTTTATAACTTTTGTAGAGATTCCGTCATAACCCACGCTATTTGTATTTCTAAGTGAGTTTATATGGTAAGCTATGTCCTGCGGTATAGTTGGTTCCATAAATAAAGAACTATAGGTGTTCGAGAGACCAGGAATTGGCATTGTCTTATGTTTAGGTTCAATAACTTGGTCTACATAAAAATTGTTAAAAGACTTGGCTATTTCTATTGGGTTTGTAATTTGTTTTGAGCCTGTTCGTATTTCTGTTATTGGCTCTTTAGGGAAGAAGCTTTTAGAATTATTAATGACTGTCCAAGCTGCTTTCGATTTATTTTTGGAGGTTTTAATGTAATAGTTATTTTGTGATTTTTGCGTCAATGTTATAATTTTCTTTAATCTAGCAGAGTAAATTTTGAATGTATTTTTATTTTTTGATGTAGGATTAGCTCTATATTGCCATAGCAGTTGCCGTTTCTTTTTACAACATTTTCTTATCCCGTTAGAGATCCATTTTGCTTTTTTGTTAATTGATATTGTTCGCATTTCACAAGGAAAACAGAGATTGTAAAAGCATCGAAACAGGTCTAGAAAATGATTGTAGGCCTCGTTAACGTCACTGGTGCTATAAATATATGAAAATGTGAGATTTTTTATGCTGTTCTTAAATTTTTCTATATTTTCTTGACAATAATTTCGTCGTTTTACTCTCCAGTGCTTTAATGTGCATGTTTTCTTAACTGGACATTTCAAGAGTTGTGCAGTATGATCAGACAAGCCAAGTTCTATAATTTCTCCTTTACATCCCTTTACATTATGTGCAATATTATCTAAACATGTCCCACTGCTTAGCCTAGTGGGTTGAGAAAATTGCAATTTTAAGTTATAGCTTAACAGCGCATTTTCAAAGTTCAAAGTATGTATATTTCTTTTCAAAATGTTGATATTAAAATCACCACATAAAATAACCTTTTTGCTAAGTTTTAAACATATAAAATATAATAGTTTGTTCAAGTTGTCGTGAAATTTATCTAAATTTGATTGGGGCACCCTATATAAGCATACAATAATAATGTTGTGTTCTGTCATTTCTACCGCGCAACATTCAATTACGTTTTTTAGAGAATAATTACTTATGTTTAACACTTTATATTTATGGCCAATCCTAATTAAAATGCATGCACCACCTCTTCTACATCCTCTAGAAAAACTCACTGCTAGGCTGTAGTTATATATGTTTAGTAGTTCTTCCTGTTCTGGTGTCATAAAATGTTCAGTTATGCATACAGCATCTATCCGTTTTCTGTTATTTTCGAGTTCTTCTAAGTAAATATTAAGGGTATCAGCCTTGTTTATGAGTCCAGCAATATTTTGATGTAGGATATATATATTATTGTACACGAAAAAAGATGGAATTGTCCTCTAGATTTGGATTTGTACTATTGAAAACACTTTCCTGTGTATTGTTGCCATTTTGCTGTCGATTCATATGACAATATAATTTTAGATCAATCAAAATGTTACACATAATGTTGTCATATATGTTCTTCATTCCGCTTCTATTAATTCTGCCCGTAGTGTAGGAGAACATCTCATGTGTTAGGTCACGATTGCTGTCGAATATATATGCGTACTTACGAGTTTGATTGTCTAAATGAAGCAGGTTATTAAACATTTCCACTTTGAAGTTGTATATTAGTGATCCTGTTTTGTATGTAGGAAGACAGATCACTACATTGGTGTGTGTTACTTTTCGGAGACATTCATTTAACATATTTATTACGCTTATATAATTGTTATCGTATGTATTTATATCATCTTCTCCTATGAAAAGTAGGCAGTAGTCATTTAAGGTAAATTCCTTTAATTTTTGCTCGATACCGCTTATGAGCCCCATTATGTTGCAGTTGGGCATAACGTAATGACAGTAGTGAAAGCATTTTGAAAAAACGTCCTCTACCAAAGACGCGGATCCCTTGATTTTGCTAGAGCTTAGAATACATAGTTTATTCTTTTGTGTTGGGTGCAATCCTACTACGTTTTTTGGTGCTGTAGGGGTTGGGATCTCTTTCTCTTTGTTTGGTGTCTGAGTCCGACTATACGTACTAATGGTTTGCGTCTCCTTGTTATGTTTATTCGTCGTGCACTCAAGACTACGTGGATGTATTTCGTGTTCCTTGACCGTGTTATTTGGTGAGTTTATTCGATGCAAAGTTTTGTTTTTGCGTGTCGGAGTTGCACTTTTTTTATCAGGGGTCGAGCATATTTTCTTAAATGTATTGACTGTCTTAATCATATTTTGTAGATCGGTTTTGAGACGAAGGTTTTCGGTATTTAAATCTTCGATTTCTTTATGTGCACTCAATAATTGATTCTTAAGGATTTTGTTTTCTTCAGTTAACTCACGAACGTCGTCAATTGTATCATGGAAGCTATCGGGGATACTCATCAATGTTGTGTCAAGTATAGTTTTTTCGCTGTTGTTTGTCACATTTTTATTAAGGTCTGTCAATGAGGTTGATCTGCATAGTTTACGAAAGGTAATGTTGTTATTGCTGCTGGAATCCATGTTTACTTGTAGCTGTTGTGGCGCCCCCTGTTGTTGAATTCTCGAGGTAATCCGAAGCGAGGTCTGTTCGTTAATTTTTATGAGAATTTATAATTTTAGAATTCTCCAAAAGAGACAAGTCTTTGCTGGGGTTCGAACCTGCGACCAATAGTGTAGTGACGAAGTGACAAGTCTAATGCCACCAGACCATATGAACATTCAATTAATAATCGAAATTGGGTATGTCGTTGATTAGGTGCAATGTTTGAACTAAACAAAGACGGTTGAAATGACTCATGCGTTAAGAATTTTTGCACTGTCAATTCGCTGACGCTCACTTTGTTTTTGTTTTATAACTTATAGTTTTTCACTGTTTTATTCACTTTATGCTGTTTGTATTTTGGAAACAACTTTTACATTCATTGTTTTATATGATACTTCACTTGTTTTCCATTTATTTTTTATTGTTTTTGTTATTGTTAATTTTGATCGTATCTTCACAGTTTGTCCACAGTACGAGTAGATAACACTGTCACTAATTCATTAGTCACTGTTTTGTTGTTTGACTTATTTTTATTTTAGTTCTGTACACTAATAATATTTTTAAAGGGATATTTACACAGAGCGTTTCTGAGTTCGTTCGTTGTAGGTAGGTTTGGTTGGATAATTTGATATGTGAAGTGTGTTTAATCTATTAGCGTTGGTGTAGTTCATTTTGAAATGCAAGCAAATTTAAATATCGAGATGATAGCTGCTGATATTATCGCGCTGCGTAAATATGGACTTATTATTATATCACAAATATTTGATGAAACCGGACTGACTGTGAGTATTATGATTTCATTATTTTATGGAACATTTATCTAATTAAAGTATAAATGATGATCCTTGTAGTTATTTTTTTAAACGTTTTAAATTTACCTACCATAAGCCCTAAATAGAAAAAAAAAATATATTTCCTAAAGTTTATTTATTTACTTTTGGAATTATGAATATAATATTAAGCATAATATTATAATATATAATCATTTTGTAACATTTCTATTTTCAAAATAATTTTGTTTCAAAATAGTAATAATATTTTATAATTTTGCTAGTAGCTTAACAGTATTCCTTTTTTGTTTTAGAGAAATTACCTACTGTGAGTCGGAGGGTCAAAAGATATAAGGAAGAGGGTAGCCTTGCCAGTCGAAAGCGAAGTGGAAGGCCCAGCTGTTCAGTGAATATGAAACAATTGGTTTCCGAGATATTTTGCCGAATTATTCAACAAGTGTTTACGAAGCGTTCGCCGTGCAAACGAAAACCAGCTCAAAAACATAATATTTGATTGGAAATAATAAACAAGAACATTTATACAAAGTATTAAGTTATAAATTGATTTTAGTAATATTAAAATAAAATTGTGTCATATCCGTATTAATAAGGATTATTTTGAGGTTTAGTTTCAATCTTCTTTTCATAATGAAAATGAATACTTAAGCTATAACCGCAATAAGTCCTAATAAATATGACTGTTTATAACGAATAAACATTTTGAAATCACTTAAGCATAAAACATTTTTATTTTTAACCCCATATAACATAAGCATAACAATATAATAATAAAAACATAAAAATTATTACATTGTTATTCTTTTTTATTATCTCTATTGAATAACAAAAAAAAAAAAACGAAAAAGATAATTGTTGAAAAGAAAAATAATAGTCTCATCTCGAGATTGGAACCCAGACTTTCACGTTTGCTAAACCATTAGGTTACGTTACCAGCTATCTATACTTGCTATGATGAAGTGAATTTGAGCAGTAGTATGAACCCACCAAGGTTATGTGTAATTACGTAGTACCGTGTGCGTAAAAGCGACGATATGTTTTGTTTCGTTCGACGCTAGGACAGTAGAAAGATATTTATACTGTGACGCTCACGCTAGCCAATGCGTGTTCGACTTACACACACAGATGTGGCCTGCGGCGCGAGGCGGCCGGTATTATCACAGCAATTTGAACTTTAATATGCTTATGCAAAATTGATGCCTTACTGTACGTAAGCCTCATGTGAACGTGATCTAAACAATATTACCAATACATTAACTTAATAACACACAAGGAATTACACACTGACGGAGTTGCGGGCACAGCTATCTATATCAGTGGCGTAGGGTGAATTTATGACAGAGGTAGGCCGGAGCAAAAAAAAATACCAAAAGAAAATTACAATGATGAATTGACTATAGAGTTCTGAATTTTCGAAGGGAAGCCGGCGGGAATCGAGTTGTATGGTACCTTCGCCACTGATCTATATCTACATATATAAAACTCTTCCGTTACTGAGTGACTGACAGACAACGCACAGCCGAAACTACTGGCAGTAGAGAGCTGAAATTTGGCATGTGTGTTTGTTGGGAGGATTAGGCTACCACTAAGAGAGGATTTTTAGAAATTCCCTCCCAACGGGGAGAAAAGGGGGATAAATTGTTTTTTTCCGGAAGTCATTATTCCACGCGGACGAAGTCGCAGGCAAAAGCTAGTAAACAATATAAATATGATGAACATGTCAGCTGATCGTATCGCTAGTGATGACAGTCCGCAACATTGTTGTGATTCTGAGTTGAACGAGTTTGTAAAAAAATCATTTTCTTTAGAGTCAATAGGTATATCAAAACAACCGCGACAGAATGCGGACGAGTTGCGCCCTGTCACCATACTAAATAACACATGTGAATTAGTTGATAACCAATGGTTTGTAGAATTGCCTTGGAAATATGATAACTTTGTTATGCCTGATTCTTATCAAAATGTCTGTAATCGTTTAAAATCAGTCGAGAGAAAAATGTCAGCCGACAACACTTACGCGTCGCGTTACCGAGAACGTATTCAGCATTTATTTTCCAATAATTATGCCAGGAAGCTAAACGAGGGGGAGTCTAGCGACCATATTTGGTACCTACCTCATTTCGGGGTCGATAACCCCAATAAGAAGAAGTTACGTTTAGTTTTCGACGCGGCTGCGAGAACACAGGGATATTCTCTTAACGATTTTTTATTGACAGGTCCGGACTTGTTGCAGTCTTTATTTGGAATTATGTTTAGGTTTAGAGAAAATCAAATTGGAATTATTGCAGATATTAAAGATATGTTTCTCCGAATTAAAGTTAAAGAAAAGGATCAACATACACTTAGGTTTTTATTTACAGATGAAGCCACTACGATCGTTAATAAATATGCCATGACGTCATTAATATTTGGCGCGAACTGCTCGCCTTTCATCGCGCAATATATTAAAAATAAAAATGCATTGCGATTTAAGGATACTTATCCAACTGCTGTCGACGCTATATGCAAGCAACATTATATGGACGACTATATCGATAGTTTACCCGAAATCGACCTTACAAAAGAAATGATTAAGGAAGTATCTTTTATTCACCAATGCAACGGGGTGGATTCGAAATCCGAAATTGGGCTAGCAACGTACCGGATGTTCTGGAAAACGTACCGAAGGAAGCTTTGAGTGACAGTGTCTGTTGCACCTTCGATAAAGGTCAATCGGAAAGGACACTCGGTTTATTATGGTACCCTGCTAGCGACGAGTTAGGATTCGATTTGACCTTCAAGCGTATACCACCTGATGTTGTAAACTTAAAAAGAAGACCAACGAAAAGTGAACTATTATGTATTGTTATGTCTATTTTTGATATTCATGGTTATCTGATACCATTTACGATTAAAGAAAAAATAATAATGCGCGTAACTTGGAAAACGAATATAAAATGGAGGGACAAGGGTGCACAATTGAAGATCGGTGATATGGTAGTAATAGTTGACCCTAACTCCCCCCGTAACTGCTGGCCTAAAGGAATCGTACAATCCGTGTACGCCGGTGCTGACGGACGTGTAAGGGTTGTCGACGTTAGGACTAAAAATGACATACTTAAACGTCCTGCGGCTAGGTTAGCAATATTTTAGATTAGATTCTATTTGTTTTAGTTGTTTGTTTTTTTTTTTTTTTTGTTTTATTGTATTTGTGTTGTTTTTTGTTGTTGTTTTAATTTTGATTATCGTTTTGAGTGTCGTGTCGACACTGAGGGGGAGAATGTTACGTATGGAAAACATTTTAATTACAATAAATTAGTATGTGAGACCTCGCTAGTGTGACCTTTTGTTTTTTTTTTTTTTTTTGGATGGGAAATCATCTAATGATTCCTCCCGCTCTGGGTGGAGCGGAAGGGAGTGTCAGACTCATACTGACTAAAACCCACCCGTGTTCCTTCCTTAGCCCTTTATGTTCTGGGGCAGCGGTAACCCTTTCGGACGATCCCGCTACCCCGGCAGGCTTCGGCCCTGGCGGGCCCCTTCCTTACTGCTGACATCTCTTTGAGGCGCGCGTGGAACACATACGCGCCGTCCGGCACGGGCCTGGTCCTGATCGGACGGAGAGCTACCCATTACTCTCCGTCCGCAGGCCCGCGCCTACGGTGGCCGGGATTCGTCACGCGGCTCCCGACGCCCGTAGCGTCTCCCGCGGCGGCTGAGGTGTGCGGCTCTCTCCCTGAGCCGTCCCGCCACCTCCTTCGCTAGCATGACTGCTTCGCAGAAGGAGGTGACCGCCTCCCACTCCCTCTCGCCCCGGACCATGGCTTGAACAAGGGCCGGACGCGAAAGGTCGCCGCCGCTGCCGATCGCCTCTACGAGGACACGACGGTGCTCCGCCCAAGCGGGGCAGACCTCCACCGTATGCTCCACCGTGTCCTCTGGACGATCCTCGCAATGGTGACACCCGGGCGTCTCCTCCCGCCTGATGATGTGCAGGAACCTCCCGAAACATCCGTGTCCGGTGAGGACCTGCGTCAGGCGGTAGGTGAGAACGCCGTGACGCCTCTCTAGCCACTCCTCAAAGAGTGGTCAAGATAGAGGCTTGGCGGGGCAAACGTGGGCCCGCTCAGTGCCACCGGTGTCAGAAGTTCAGACACAGTTCGCACCAGTGTCACCGTCCGCTCGCTTGTGTCCGATGCGGAGGGGAACACGCGGCACGTGACTGCCCGCGCCCGCGGGAGGAGCCGGCCACCTGCGTCAACTGCGGTGGCCCGCACCCCGCGTGCAATATAAAGTGCCCCGTGTTCCAGGCGGAGACCCGGAACAAGCGAGCGGGGACTGCCGCCATCACGGCCACCGCGCGCCGGCCTCAAGCGGCCATCGAGAGGCCGCAAATGGTGGAAGAAGAGGCCCAAAGCGCTACGCTTATGGCGGCAGCCAACGGGCCCACCCAAGCCACCTCCTCGAAGCGGAGGAAGAAGAGACGCGGGGGGAAAGGAAAAGGCAAGACGCCAAAACCCACCCCCCCGCAGGCGACCCAGGAAGAGATCCCTAGGGCCGACCCTGCCGAAAGCGGGGCGCAGGTCGTAGAAAAAGTCGACGCTACAACTAGCGCCGGCGCAGCGCCGCGGCAAAACGCGGAACCAAATACAAAAAAGTTCGCACAGAGTGCGAGCCGCGGCGCCACCGGCGCTCAAACACAGCATAATGCTACCCAGCCCGAGACAAAAAGAGAATTCACGACCTGCGCCATAAAACTTCTTATGAACTTAATTAAAGCGATTAGGCAGGGTCATGACATCGAGACGGTCATCCTTGATGGCCTGGCCACGTTACTAACCTTGTACCATGGCTAGGCCACTAAGGGTGATCCACTGGAACGCCCGCGGCCTTAGGGAAAAAGTCGCCCCCCTCCGCCATCTCCTGAGGGAACAAGATATCGACGTGGCGCTAATTAGTGAGACGTACCTGGGACCCGAAGATAGGGTCAGGGTTCCGGGTTACCACGTCTACAGGAAGGATGAAAGGTCGGCTCACATGAGGTACCGTGGTCTGGTAGTACTAGTGAGGCGAAGAGTCGTCCACCAAGAGCTCCCCGTGCCGCCGAACGACACATTCTATGCGCTGGGTGTCCAGATGCATATCGCCGGCGAGGACGTAAACATATACGCCGTCTATAAACCGCCCAGCGCCCGCATAGACTTGAAAGAGATGCGGGCCCTGTTGGAGCCAACAAGTGGCAATGCGGCCATCCTCGCCGGTGATTTTAATTGCAAGCACCCAGCGTGGAACTCAAATGTCACGAACACCGAGGGAAGGCGGCTCTTCGCGGACGCGGAAGCCTTCGGCTATGCGGTGTCCGGCC
This sequence comes from Hydraecia micacea, assembly GCA_914767645.1. NCBI lineage: Eukaryota > Metazoa > Arthropoda > Insecta > Lepidoptera > Noctuidae > Hydraecia > Hydraecia micacea. Next base: position 2,345,061 of record OU611775.1, read on the forward strand.
CAGAAACGCCGACCCACTACCCAGAAGCCGCACGGTACATGCCGGACGTGCTGGACATCGTAGTCCACCGAGGGCTACACTGCCAGATCACGCAGCAAGTAATTGACGACGAGCTACAGTCGGATCATCATCCTGTGCTCGTCGTCATATCGGGTATGCCGACCCGACTGAAGCCCCTAGCGCCACGTCGATCAACGGATTGGACCATTTTCATGGACAGAGTGGAGACCACCACGCCGACCCGGCCTATCACCAGTTCCGCGGACGTGGACCGGACGGCGGGGGACATCACTGCTTGCATTCAAAGCGCCTTGGAAACGGCGACGAGCACGCAGCCGCAGGGGAGAGTGCTATTGCCGCCCCTGCCGGCGCGCATTTACTCGATGATCGCCGAGAAGAGGCGCCTACGCAAGCAGTGGTAGCAGCTAAGATGTCCCACACTCAAGACGCAGCTAAACCGTCTCGCGGAGAAGGTGAAGGCCGAGTTACAGGCGCTCACCAACGCGGGCTGGGAGGATCGAATAGATGCAGCCGCAGACAGCTGGCCATCTGTGCACAAGTTGTGCCGCCAGCTGACGAATACCCCAGCCCCGGTACGACCGCTGCTTAATAGCGACGGGGCGCTGAAATATGTAGCGGAGGACCGGGCGGAGGTCTTCGCCGAGCACCTGGAGCGTCAGTTCCGCCCAAACCGCAGACAGCAGTCGAGAAACACCTGGGAGACTACTTCGCAACGCCGATAGCTCCCGATGAGGACCCCGTCTTCTTCTCGCCTGGCGCAGTTAGACGCGCCATCCTTAAGACGAAGCCTAGGAAGGCCCCCGGTGCTGACGGTATCACCAACGCAGTGCTGCGCCGCCTGCCCTACCGTATGGTAGCAGCGCTGGCGCGCCTGTTTACGGCGATACTGCGCACGGTTTCTTTTCCGGCCTCGTGGAAGGAAGGGCGCGTCATAATGCTGCCCAAGGCGGGAAAGGACATACTGAAGCCGGAGAGCTATTGGCCAATCACGCTGCTGCCAACGGTCTCCAAGGTGTTCGAAGCACTCCTGCTGCGACACCTCCAGCCGCACATCTCGCCGCGTCCGGAACAGTTTGGTTTTCGGGCGGAACATAGCACGACGCTCCAGCTGTCGAGGGTACTGCACCACCTCACAGCTGCTCACAACAGAAGAGAGTATGCAGTAGCAGTACTCCTCGACATGGAGAAGACCTTCGACCGTGTATGGCACGAGGGCCTGATTTACAAACTGGCCACGTCAGGCGCGCCCCGTCGCGTCGTACAGGTGGTCTCCGCTTTTCTGTCCCACAGGTCCTTCAGGGTGGTGGTCGACGGAGCGCTGTCAAGCGCGCACCCCGTCATGGCGGGTGTGCCGCAGGGCAGCTGCGTGTCGCCTGTGTCGGAATATGTAGAGTTGTAAAGAATACAATATTCCTAGATTACATGGAATTAGTATGTACTTTCCTAAATTGCATGGAATAGTATTTACTATATTTTTGCTAGACCGTCGAGAGTGTTTCTAGACTAAATAATCAACGAATTCCGAGCGAAACCGGAGATCTGTGAGTCGGTCCAAATAAATAGAATAACTTATTTTACTTTTCACCAAAAATGTAAGGGTAACAGAATTAACATTATCTTTAAAATATTTTCTTAATTTTATGTGCAACTTTTGATGTATAAGTAGTTATAAATAATAAATATAGTAAACTCAGTGAATGCTATGTTTAAGAGACTTTATCTAATTGTAGTCGGATAAATTGTTATAAAAATACATTCAATATCCTATAACGTTTTAAAACAGTTCTGTCAAAATAGATTTACATAAGACTGTCCATATTAAAAGTTATTTGGTCAAATTGTATGATTGTTAAAAATGGCGGGAATGTTAGATGTACTTGAATAATATTGCGAAACTTTATAAGGGTGGGCCCGCCAATTTATGGCTTTCTTGGATTCAACTGTGGTGAAAGATGGACTACCGTTCATGTAAGTGAATTGATATTATTGCTGTTAATTATGTTGTTCTATACCTATGTGGTATAGGTAATATAATAAGTCTAATATTGCTTTTGTCATTTTGTGGTAAATCGAATTACGGAATAATCATGTTCTGAATTGTTCTGTTTCTTTGCATTGATAAGTTGCTATAGCTAGTTGGAGAATGGTCCAAGAGATTAACGTGATGGGTACCTAACAATAATTGTTTATACAAATGTACAATGTGTTGATACAATACGTTATAAAACAAGCTACCATGAAGTTTGCTTGTCCTTCCTTCTTCATGATGACCTAGTTTTGGGAACGGACAACTAGTTTTCTGATTAAAGTATTTAACTGACAAGCCTAATTGAAATAAATGCCTAGTCTTGTCTTTCTGTGCTTTTCTTCATAAAACCCTTTCCTTACACACTATTCATAGGTACTTCATAGAGTAAATAACTAATAACCTCCATACACAGTAAATGACACCAACCAACCACACTCAAAGCTTACTAATTAAGCTGGTATTATACATAATTATATAGATTTCATCCATCTTTCTGACATCAGAAGTGGGATAGTGCTCCAGCTTACAAAACAGATTTCTAATGAATTTTATTTATCTATTTTCATGATCAATGTTGGAGCTATCGATGGTCTGCTGGAAGCTGTTGTTAATCAGTGGGCCAATAAGACGATGACATCGCGCTGCCGCCTCTGACTTCAGGACTGCGGAGTTGCAAGTAACTGTACGGGCATAGAGACTGCGGAGCTGCGAGCTGCTGTACGAGTATCGAGGGTCAGTGGGTCGTCTTAGGGTCGAGAATGCTGAGACTCTAGCTGCTGTACGAATATCGGGAACCTTTCCAGCAATAAGAAGTAGTTAAAGTCGGTAAGACCTTTAGAGGCTCTGCTTTGATATTACTTTGAAATCTGAGACCACAAATCCAGCTGATGGTGCATCATAGAGGAAGTTTGGTAACATAAAAACTTGAATTTTGAACACATGTTTGTAATTAAAAGTTAAGCTTTAACTGGTAGTTTGTCCAACTTCAAATAGAGAATTATTGTTACTATGGTTAGTTACTAGATTATTATTAATTATTGCTCAGATAGAAGTTTTCACATAAAATGAAACTGCTTATGTAACAAAGATTCAAGTATTAAAAAGATAAGGTTGAGCATAAGTTACAAGTTTTCAGAAATGAAACTGTGTTACTGAAATACTGATGTTAGATTCTGGTGTTCATAAATTATTTTCAAAGATACATTTTGGGTAAAATTGCAAAACTTATTAATATGACCTGATCACACTTCACACTAGACAGTTAATATAATAAAGGCGAAACTTTGTGAGTGTTACTTCTTAACGGCTGAACGGATTTTGATAAAATCTGGCACACAGTGGGTAATTATAACCTGGATTAACAAATAGGATACTTTATTCCGATATTTCCACGGGGTCAACACTTATGCGGGTGAAACTGCGGGGCGCAGCCAGTTATAAGTATTTCATAATGTAGTACTTAGTAAAAAGCCACAATTTAAAGTTGGTAATGTATCATAGAGTAAATGAAACATATATTTCTCTTTGATCTGAAATGTAAAAAGAAATAGTGAATATCATTTAAATTATTGAAAATTTAGTTTTGTGTTATAACCTTTTACTTTAAGATTAAAGTAGATGTCAAATGTTCAGTGTGATCATGTCTAAGTCTGAAATTATTTTAACAGAAAATGTATCAATATAATTTGCAATGTTATTGCCAGGTTGCCGAAGCGATGTATGGTTTTGATTATTCCTAAAATCAATGCTGGTTGTTTGATAAACTGGGTAAATTGATGAATTATTGCTTTACAGTTACCTATTTTGAAAACTGACTATTAAGTACTGCCCTGAAATTATTATTTATTTGATAATACTTATCCTTTTTGGGCAGTTGTGTAAAAAATTACTCTACTGGTTGACTATTTACTTGATGCTATTTTTGTCACCAGAAGAGGACCAGTTGTTTAATTACACAGTAATTGTTATTGACTTTGTGTAAGTAATCTGATCATATAAACTAGAAACTTAACATACAAGTTGAAACTTTTGAATCGGTCACTATCACATGTTGCTATTTTTGGTCTTGCTAAGTACATACTTGGAGAACGAAGTAATGGTTAGTATAGCCGTGTGAGATTACTCAAATTTATAGGAGAATATCTCATTGAATATTGATCAGCTGTAACATATTGATTTTGTAAAACAATAAATCACTATAAACAGGAGAGTACTTTTTGACTATGAACGTCAGTTGTCAGATGATAATGACATTGACGTATGGTAACGTTCCATTTCAAGAATATCTTATCAAACGTAAATTATTATTTTGTGAATAGAAAGGTTGCAATTTAATATTTATATTATTCCATTTCTTTAATTGATATTTTAGACAAATTTATTTTGACTTATAAGGTTGTTTCACAAACAACGATTCCAGAGTTGTTTAACAAGTCATTATTTATAGTTTTACATAATCAAAACAACTTATAAAATTACACTATGTGAATGTGACAAGGTCAAAGGTTATTTTGTCATTTTAGACTACAAAGTGCACAGAGTACTTTTGATAACAAAGTGGTTAAAACTTCTAGTTTTGTCTGACCGCTGCAGCGGGACTTGATAATTTTGTGTTGGCTTTTAACCGTTTACTTGGAGAGTAAAATTGGTGTCAACTGTTCAGAGTGACCATGATAAAATCTGAAATTATGAGTATTGTCAGATTGACCGAGCAATGTGCTATTTTGATAATTTATACGATGAATACTGGTTAGTGTTTGAACCGTTACTGATTGGAACATTATTTTTATTATGCTACACACAGCTCCATTAACTGGTTACCCCCCAAAAGACGTGCGTTCAAATTAGAGATGATAAATAGGACCATCAACCATTAAATTTAACGAGGTAATATTTAAAATTAACTATAATATTCAATAAACAAAATTAACATTAATTATCGAATAAAAATATCATCAACTTCTTCGGCGCAAAATCGGCAACCGTTACGTGCATTCAATTGTATGCTCTGTCTCTCGTACGATAAAACACATTTAACAAATATTTTGGTCGTTAAGTTGTTAACAATTTCAACATGCATTAGTTAATAGAATATTCAATATGTTCCAGATACTTAATTATATTGAAGATGTTTTAACTAACTAATTCTACTACCTACTTCTGTAAATATTTACATAATATAAGCTAACATATAAACCATAATAATATGTACATTTATATGAAAAAGTAAGCAAAATAGATATGCAGATACTTGAAATATTTTCAACCAATAAAAATATCGACATTTTTAACAATTAACCTAAACAAAGATTGAAGGGAATCCTAGCCACGAAATGTGCTTTTGTCATGCATTATATATTTTTCTATTTTGTTTTAGTAATAATCATAAATAATTTAAACCTCAAGAAAATAAAATACCTACTTCAATAATCATTTATTATATTTTTTTCATTTAAGTAATATTTATTATTGCTATTATTTAACAAAACCGATCTTAATTTAAGTACTACAAAAAGATTTATATTTTACAATTTGATTTGATAATTTAGTTATCATACTAGACATAAATTACCAACTGACACAAACAGAAATCATATAAAAAAAATAATAATAATAATGGGTAGATAAATCATAGTTGTTTACTCTTCGTCATTTTAATTCAAACGTGGTAGTTGTAGCTAGAGGTGTAGATTAATTTTATAAAGAGATACCCTCAAGTTATAGCAACCTATCAACTATTATCTGTGCTATCGATTAGACAGAGACCTAAAGATAAAGTGACTCGGATCATATTAGGTAACAATTTCATTGTAATTCATTTGGGCTCGCTGGCTAGTTCATAAAACTGCCGGGTATGAGTATGACGACGACGATGTTCGGTGATGCGATGGTTCGAATCCAAGTCAAAACAATGAACTCTTTTTCGAAGGATTCTTTAGATATTCGTAATGAATTAAAACTTGAGGGATTGGCACATACTGACGCTGTGTGTACGTTTTGTTATCATTATCGTTAATGTTAATTATCAATTTGTTGGTATTATTTTATTGTTTATGGATGTGATATCGGAGGATATCAATGTGGATTGGCATGTGATATCAAAGAGGATATCAATGTGGAAAAAGATGTGATATCAAAGAGGATATCAATGTGGAAAAAGATGTGATATCAAAGAGGATATCAATGTGGATAAGATGTGATATCAAAGAGGATATCAGTGTGGATAGGGAGGTGATATCAAAGAGGATATCAGTGTGGATATGGATGTGATATCAAAGAGGATATCAGTGTGGATAAGGAGGTGATATCAAAGAGGATATCTGTGTGGATAGGGAGACGATATCAAAGAGGATATCAGTGTGGATAAGGATGTGATATCAAAGAGGATATCAGCGTGGATAGGGATGTGATATCAAAGAGGATATCGGTGAAAACAGTGATGTTATAACAAAGAGAACATCAATGTGGTTAGGATCAATGTGATACATATCTATGTATAGAATGTATGGACGCAGATTTCATATCAATGGTTGTATTAATATTGGTTGAAATATGAATAAAACTTTCAGTCTGTCTTAAACCAATTTTGTAATATGTAACCGAACAATGTCTTATGTTATGTTACACTTAACTACTATTGCCTTGCCTATGTTCTTCGGGACGAAGCACAGATCAGAATGGCCGTGTCGGAATATGTAGAGTTGTAAAGAATACAATATTCCTAGATTACATGGAATTAGTATGTACTTTCCTAAATTGCATGGAATAGTATTTACTATATTTTTGCTAGACCGTCGAGAGTGTTTCTAGACTAAATAATCAACGAATTCCGAGCGAAACCGGAGATCTGTGAGTCGGTCCAAATAAATAGAATAACTTATTTTACTTTTCACCAAAAATGTAAGGGTAACAGAATTAACATTATCTTTAAAATATTTTCTTAATTTTATGTGCAACTTTTGATGTATAAGTAGTTATAAATAATAAATATAGTAAACTCAGTGAATGCTATGTTTAAGAGACTTTATCTAATTGTAGTCGGATAAATTGTTATAAAAATACATTCAATATCCTATAACGTTTTAAAACAGTTCTGTCAAAATAGATTTACATAAGACTGTCCATATTAAAAGTTATTTGGTCAAATTGTATGATTGTTAAAAATGGCGGGAATGTTAGATGTACTTGAATAATATTGCGAAACTTTATAAGGGTGGGCCCGCCAATTTATGGCTCTCTTGGATTCAACTGTGGTGAAAGATGGACTACCGTTCATGTAAGTGAATTGATATTATTGCTGTTAATTATGTTGTTCTATACCTATGTGGTATAGGTAATATAATAAGTCTAATATTGCTTTTGTCATTTTGTGGTAAATCGAATTACGGAATAATCATGTTCTGAATTGTTCTGTTTCTTTGCATTGATAAGTTGCTATAGCTAGTTGGAGAAATGGTCCAAGAGATTAACGTGATGGGTACCTAACAATAATTGTTTATACAAATGTACAATGTGTTGATACAATACGTTATAAAACAAGCTACCATGAAGTTTGCTTGTCCTTCCTTCTTCATGATGACCTAGTTTTGGGAACGGACAACTAGTTTTCTGATTAAAGTATTTAACTGACAAGCCTAATTGAAATAAATGCCTAGTCTTGTCTTTCTGTGCTTTTCTTCATAAAACCCTTTCCTTACACACTATTCATAGGTACTTCATAGAGTAAATAACTAATAACCTCCATACACAGTAAATGACACCAACCAACCACACTCAAAGCTTACTAATTAAGCTGGTATTATACATAATTATATAGATTTCATCCATCTTTCTGACACCTGCGTGTTACTCGCGATACACGGACGACATCTCCACGACACAGGAAGCGACGCTCGCGCTGTATGCAGACGACGCCGCGTACATCACTACCTCGCTTAACGCGAAGTACGCGGCGGTCAAAATGCAGCGCGCCCTAGAGCTCCTTCCCGACTGGCTGTCAAAGTGGCGGCTGTCGGTGAACGTGGGTAAGACGCAGGCGATGATCACCGGATCAGCGCCCCTCCCGCCACCCTTGAAACTACAAGGAGCCGACGTCGCGTGGTCGCCCCAGGTCAAGTACCTAGGGGTCACCATAGATCGTCGGCTCACGATGGAGCCACACGTCCGCTCGGTCGCCGCACGGGGTAGGGTAGCCCGCCACCTGCTCAAACCAGTGCTCTCGTCCCGCATCCCGGCGCGCGTCAAGTTGGGCGTGTACAAGTTGTACGTGCGCCCAATCTTGACGTACGCCGCTCCGGCTTGGTTCGCCCTCACAAGCGAGACAAACCGCAAGCTGCTCCGCGCGCAACAGAACCTAGCGCTGCGGACTATCGTTGACGCCCCTCGCTTTGTGAGGAACGACGTCATCCAGAGGGACCTCGGTATTGAGAGCCTGGATGAGTTTGTGCGGCACCTCGCGAAAGGAATGTTCGCGCGTGCCGACGCATCTGCTTGGCCCCATGTCAAGGACATTGCGCCCTGGCACGCGCGCCCCCCTGACGCGAGACCCTTGCCCCGCGACCTGGTAGCGGACGACGACCCCATCGCACCGGATTGACGCCTCAAGTGAGCCGCACCCAGGTTACACGCGGCTCACTTGAATCAATTGAACTCCACACATTACACACATTCGTTGCGTAGCGTGTGCTAGGTTAATATAGGCACGTTACGCAGCGAGCGCAGCCACACACCACTATACAAACGCCTATACTCACACGTGACCGCGCAGTGCGGGCTGCGGGCGCGTAGACACTGGGCGGTGTTACACAACACAATACCGCTCACACACACACGACTGCTCCTTAGCCCGGACCGTGACCGGCTAGCTCTGGAAGCGGGGCGGGCGGGAGCAACACACCTATATTCTGTAGGAGCGTCGAGTCGGCACCTCTGTCGCTGGTCGTCCTCCGCCGGGCCTCCCCCAGGCAACTGGGGGTCTCACCTGGCGGGGACAGACCGCCAAGGTGTCGTGAAGAAAGCGGCGCTGTATAGTACAGCGTCGCGGCGCGCCTACAGAAACACAACATGCAATCACTCACATGGGCACGCGTAAATTACGCGTGCCCAAGGAATTATCATAGGCCATTGTAGCCAAATCATTGAGAGGCCCGTATTAGCGGGCCGCCGCATTGCTTTCTGCGGCCGGGGGGTGAAGCCCTGGAGTCGCTCGCCACGCCCCCTAACGGGGGCGTCGCGAATTCCAAACAACTGTACGCATTTCCAATGGATGCGTCTTGGTGCACGGACCACTGTCCCTCGACAGTCAGTACTGCCCGATTATTGGATGTGGAACGCTATCTCTGACAACTAGTACTGTCCTTATTGCGGTGGGTGCATGGACCACTGTCCCTGATAGTCAGTACTGCCCTATGTGACCGCCCTCAATGTCATTATTAGTGATTTAATAATGAATTAATTTAATTTCTATATTTTAAAGATTTAAGATAACTGATTGTTCGATTGAAGTAAATTTATGTATTAGTTTTACTTCTGATGTCTTGGCCTAATCCGACATACACATTCACATAGTCTTTTAATACTACTTTTTGTTTTTAAAATTCAAATTCAAATTCATTTATTTGCCAGAATGTAGGTTTACAAATGTATGATCTTAAAACTATAATGGCCCCTTTACATTCTACCATTACTTATGGTGTGCAAATCTTTAATTTTAACCTATACAATTACATTCCTTTAGTTATAAGGTCCAATACAAACAGAAAATAAAATAAAATTATAGACAGTAACAAGAGATAACAAATAATGTCTCATGCATAATAAGTATTTAAGGAACAAATTAATTAATAGATGTCAAATTATACCTATAATCTATATTAGTTCAGCAGATCTATAAAGTTTAATAAAAATGTCGATTCTCGCCACAGTGTGCTTTTGGGTAACACGTGTGTTCGAATTATTGTTGTTTTTCTGTGATATTGTGTTTATTGTGACTTGTTATTGTGACTGTTTGTGTTTTGTCTTGTAGTTGCCTGCTATCAGGTTTCTTTACTGTTTGTTTTTTTTAACTATATCGGTCACGATTATCCGTATTCAAGATGAATATGGATAAAAATAAACCCCCTGATCCTCCTGATGATATACCCACTACCCCCTTATCCGGCTTTTCTACATCTAATCCAAGTCCCACTCCCAACCCATTAAGCCAGTTTGCAGATGTAGTCTGTAACCTGGAGTCACAAATCCTCCCATCCCAGTCTAACGTTCGTAAACGCCCCGGTAATGAAGAGGACATACCCAATCGCCCTACCAAACAACCGCGAACCCATGTAGGCCGTCTTAGGTACTTAGTTACAGATAAAGGTCCTTTCATCGTCCATGTTTCTCGTCAGGAAACTCAAGTTAATTCTGGAACTACTTTACACCCAGTTACATTTGGGCGCTTTTTGGCAAACCAGAATATATAAAATATTGTTGCAGTCAAGCGAGTAGGTAGAAACCGTGTTTCAGTTGACTTTGCATCCCCTCAGGATGCAAATGCTTTTATAACTAATAACATTCTAGCGACAAATTTGTATGAAGCCGTAATTCCATCCTTCAATATAACCCGTATGGGGGTTGTTAGTGGAATTCCTATTGACTTCTCAGAAGAGGAAGTGTTATCATATTTAAAAGTCCCAGTAGGCTGTGGTCCAATTATAAAAGTTAGGCGATTAAACAGAAAGGTTCACAAGGACAGTTTACACGAATACAGGCCCACTGAAACTTGTGTCATCACGTTTGATGGCCAAGTTTTACCAAAACGAATTTTCTGTTTTTATACTTCTCTTACTGTAGAACAGTATGTCTACCCCACCATTCAATGCCGCAAGTGTTGCCGTTTTGGTCACGTAGAATCTCTCTGTCGTTCGAAACCCCGTTGCAGCAAGTGTGGCAATGATCACCCTGGTGATGGTTGCAACATAGTTGAGAGCGAAGCTTTCTGCGTGTTGTGTTCTGGTAGTCACTTTGCAAATAGCAGGGCCTGTCCGGAGTACAACAGGCAGAGGACCATTAAAACAATTATGGCTGAGAAAGTGATTTCATATTCAGAGGCAAGGAAAACTGTTCCTATTTCTACTCGTAGCTATGCAGACATTGCTAAATTACAGACTCAATCATACCGAAAAACTGTGTTCCTAAAGCCAAAGACCCATGCTCCCCTTTCTCCCTCCTATGACAAAACAGCTCATCAGCAGCTCACTAGCACTCCTCAATCTTCTCAGCCTAATGGCTGTGCTCTCAACAGTCAAATAGTAGAATCTCCTGAAAACATATCTTCAATAATTGAACTTCTCAGTAAACTCTTGTTAACTTTAATGTCTTCTTCCAATAAAACTCAATTACCGTCCAACGTTGCTACTACACTTATTAACTCACTTTCATCCTATAATAATGCCTCGGTCCGTGTTCCTTCAGTGGAATGTGAGGAGCGTGTTTCATAAGAAGCACGAGCTCACATTTCTATTGAACAAATACAAGCCCTTAGCTTGTTCCCTCGCTGAGACTTGGCTTGTTCCGAGTCTTAGTTTCCGTTTACCTTATTTTAATGTTCTCAGATGTGACCGATCTGATGGCTATGGCGGGTCGGCTCTCTGCGTGAACAATCGCGTTTCACTTGCGGCTGTATCTTTGCCTGCTCTAGGTGATGATATTAGCATCGTGGCTGGTAGAGTAGAGGGTATTACCCTCCTGTCCGTCTATATTGCTCACCCTCACCAAAGTTTCCTTCCAATCTTAAAGCGTGCCTTGGAAAACATAGAAGGCCCTGTACTTGTTATGGGGGACTTCAACTGCCATCACTTTAGGTGGGGTTCTGAACGTTGCGACTCTTTTGGGGAAGGTTTAGTTGAAATCTTGGATGACCTTAATCTGTGTATCCTGAATAATGGTTGTTCAACCCGTAGGTCTCTTCCTGGACAGCATAAGAGTTGTGTTGACCTCACATTTTGCACACTGGATATCGCAGCGTCGTGTCATTGGGAGTGTACCAGTTTGTCACATGGCAGTGACCACTATCCAATTATAATATCTTTGGCTGATAAAACATACTTAGAAAAATCGAGCCCTCCACTCTTGAGGTATAATTTGTCTAAACCAGATTGGGCAAAGTATTCCTCATTATTGGAGGACAAAATTGACTCACTGCCAAATTTAGCTTCTGGTGATTTGGATTCTCTTAGTCCCCTCCATGTGTCAAACTGTTATAATAACCTCATTTTGGCCATTACAGCTAGTGCAGACTCGTGCTTCCCTGTTAAAAACTCAGCACGTGGGCAGATTCCTCCTCCTCCATGGTGGGATCAGGAATGCACATCAGCCATAAGGGAAAGGGATGATGCTGAAAGGATGTACAATGAGGCGATGATTAGCGATAACTTAATATCATTCAACAGGACCCTTGCTAAATCAAAAAGATTGCTGCGAAGGAAGAAACGCGCTGGTTGGGCTGATTTTTGCGGTTCTCTGTCCCCCTCCACTCCATTATCAGTTGTATGGAAGAAGATCAACCGTTTTAGATCTGGATGTTCCCCTTCAATTTCTGCTCCCATCCCTCGAGCGACTGCTGAGCAGTTCTTTGATAAACTGGCTCCACCGTATGTACCATCGGAAACAGAACATAATCAGCCGTCTCTCATTCCTTCGCGGGATCCTTTAGATGCTCCATTTTCTATGCAAGAGCTTAACTCAGTTCTTAAACACGTTCATGACTCTGCCCCCGGTATAGACGGGATTGTCTATTCCTTTATGTCACACGCAGACCATAGAGCAAAAAACTATTTTTTAGACATTTTAAATTTTTGTTACACTAATGGCTGGGTACCTGATCAGTGGAAAACTCAAATCATCATACCTATTCTGAAACCTGGCAAACACGCCGATGACCCAAACAGCTTCAGACCAATCGCTTTGTCATCAGTCCTTGCAAAAATTTTTGAACACCTAGTAAAAAATCGTCTAGAATTTTTAGTAGAATCCAGAAACTTACTTCCTAGGTCTCAATTTGGTTTCAGAAAGGGACTCAGTACCATGGATAGTGTTGGGGTTTTGGTTTCAGATATACGCTCGTCGTTTTCAAAAAATGAATCTGTAGTCGCTGCCTTTCTAGATATTTCATCTGCATATGATAATGTCCTTCTTCCCATTCTCAGGCATAAATTGCAACAGCTGAGTATTCCGGAGAGAATGGTACAATGCATCTGCAGTCTGCTCATGTCTAGGTCTTTGGTTTTGAGAGTACCTGGTGAAGAATTTGACGTCAGAATGTCATGGAAGGGCCTACCACAAGGTTCTGTGCTTAGTCCTTTACTGTACAATTTATATACAGCTGACATCGGTTCATGCCTTAATAACGACTGTCAAATTCTTCAGTATGCTGACGACTTGGCTCTATATGTCACCAATAACTCTGTTAGCGACGCTGCATCATCTCTCTGCGTATCCCTGGACTCTCTAAACCAATGGCTAAATTCTCATGGTCTAGGTTTGTCTGCCCCAAAAAGTGCTGTAGTCGTGTTTTCTCGCAGGAGGATGATTCCACAAATTTCAGTGAGCATCCAAGGGCATTGTATACCGGTTTCTTAAAAAGTCAAATTTTTAGGCGTTTTTTTAGATTCCAAATTGAGTGGCTTACAACATTTATATTATTTAGTTAACAGATGTGAGAGAACTATTCCTATATTAAAAGTGCTTGCCGGTGTCTGGTGGGGTGCACATCCTTACACCATGAAACTGGTATACAATGCCTTAATCAGGAGTGTTCTGGACTACGGATCTTTTCTTCTAATTCCCTGCAACAAAGGTGCTTTGACAAGGTTAGACAAAATTCAGGCTAAGTGTCTACGGATCATATCGGGTTGTATGAAGTCCTCACCAATTAACGCATTGCAAGTGGAGTGCGCAGAACCACCGCTGGCCCTGAGAAGGCAGTATCTAGCATCGAGATTTTGGGCTAGAGTCATTTCCAAATCATCCCACCCTCTTGTTCAAAGAGTGGATGACCTGGATGTTGTATGCCGAAATTCCAATTATTGGAAACATAAAGAAGTCCCTTTGTTTTTAAAATCCTTCCGATGCTATCAAAATTTAGATTCCCCTATTGTTCAGTCTCCGAAACTCCCTATTTACAGTTTTGATTATGAAATTATATGTTTTAAACCTGATATTTTCTACGATATTGGTATATCGAAAAAGTCTCGTTCGGCGGACTCTATTTTCAATGCTGCGGTTGGTGAGCGATGGCATTACTTCGAGAGATTTTTCACGGACGCCTCTAAACTCTCAGATGCAAGTTGCACTGGTGCTGCGGTATCATATCTCTTGGTTTTAGTAGATTTTTATATTTTGTTTATCCTTTTGATACATCCTTATTTTGTAAATGTGAGGACTTTGTAAGCCTTGTAGACTAGATCTGTAGACCATTTTTTATTTTTATCAAGTACCTGGTACTTGTTGACAGGCCTACGCTGTCCTCCCATACCTACTGTAACTCGAAAACATTGTAAAAGCCAATTTATTATTTTTAAAAGAGTAACCATGGAGTTTCTTGCCGGTTCTTCTCCATAGGAAACGACCAATTGGAACCGTGCACCTAGCTTCTGACGTTTCATAAGTGCCCATGTTGGTTTATGTGAAATAAAAATATTTTGATTTGATTTGATTTGTATACTACCAAAACTCTAAAATAGTTTTGAAATTCAAATGCCCCGTACAATCATCAGTGTTTACGGGTGAGTGCGTGGCCATATTAGAAGCGTGCTTATTCATAGAAGCCCATAGCATTAGTTTTGGTGTCATTTTTACAGACTCACTTAGTTGCTTGCAAGCTTTGGAGCAGAATCCTTTCAAGAGTAGACTGCACAGTCCAATTATATTCCAAATCAAAAAATCCCTTTTCTCTTGTGTCAAGAATCACAAAACCGTGCACTTGGTTTGGATTCCAAGTCATTGTGGCATAAGAGGAAACGAATATGTAGATGCTCTTGCTAAGGATGCTGTTACGACTCAAGCCGTTGACCTTAAGCATTTTCAATGCCAGGGCTACGATCTGCTAAACCTTCCAAAAAAGAGCTTGCTGTCCTCATGGCAGGAGCAGTGGCAAAACTCAAGTAAACAGAAAGGTGCTTTTTATCACGCAATACAACCCAATGTTACTCCAAAGCCTTGGTTTTACCCTTATAAAAAGATATCCAAGAAAGTAATATCGGTAATTTGCCGCCTCCGCATAGGTCATTGTAAGTTGTTCCCCGGTATTTCTCCATAAAATACGGGTCAGAGACACATCTCTCTGCGAATGTGGGTTGGATGAAGGTAGTTTGGAGCACATATTTTTTAACTGCTCCAATAATAACCCAACCCTTGACTTGTATAGCCATCTTCCTAAATTAAAGATCCCTGTCCCAACTAACTTTCCATCCCTACTAACATATTCTTCCCCAAAGCTCCTTGAAGCTTTGATGTGTTTTATCCGCGTCAATAACATCAAATTATGATGATTTTTATGTAATCATTTATGTATAATAATATAACTAACAATATTTTTTTATTTGTTTGTTTCAGTGTACCTACTAATACTCGTCAACAAGTTTCACAGTAAATTCAATTAGTTACTATTGTAGAATTTTAGTTTTAGTTTTTTTTTTCTTTTTTTTTTTTTTGTTGTTTTGTTTGTTTTTGTCTCCCCACGTTTTCTCACATCACATCTGACATTGGCAGAATTGTCGACATCGGCACCATTGCCATAGAGAAAAATAGAATAGAATAAAAATGTCAGATAATAAAAATATAAATGTCATTATAAATTGTAATTGATAATGTCATAAATAGTATAATGTCACAGTGGTAATATATTAAAATTTGAACATTAATAAATTATTATAAGGTATATTACCATTCCAATTACTCCAATTACCAATATCAATCATCTTAGTTCCCTTCTCCGCGATCTGACATGTATTCATTAAGATTGTAAAAACATTTTTCTTTTAACCATTGTATTAACTTTTTTTTAAACAATGTCAAAGGTAAATCTTTAAAAGCGTCCGCTAATTTGTTATAAACCTTTACAGCATTTATGTACGAGTTCCTCTTAAACAATTCGAGCCTGCATTGCGGTAAACAGAGCTCATGTTTAAATTTATTTTTATTTCTAGGAGCTACATTTCGTTTAGTTACATCTTTGTATTTAGTGAAATATTCATATTTTGTTTTTTGTTAGTTACGACAACAATTTTTGTGCATGCAGAGTTTGCCTATAAGTGATTGTTACACTTTATTCCGATTTTTTGCTTTTGTTAATTTGCTTATAATAGTGTATACAATTGTTGGTGAACCAAATAAATAAAAAACAAACCCCAGTGACATAGCTAACACATTTAACGATCACTTTGTGAGTCAAGCAGAATTACTTTCGAAAGCTTCAAGATCTGCGAGCTATGAGATACCGAATACATGTTGTGGATCAATGTTTTTGGCCCCAACTACACCAAATGAAGTATACCGAATAATACAGGATTTAAAAAATAAAGTTAGCGTAGGGTATGATGCTATCTCTACAAGAGTATTAAAATTTCTCTCCGATGTAATATCTGGCCCGATTTGCCACATCATTAATGTTAGTATCAGCTCTGGAATTTATCCTGATAAACTAAAACCAACAATAATTAAACCCTTATTTAAAAAAAAAATTACAAAACTGATATTAATAACTATAGACCCATTGCCCTAATACCAGTAATATCAAAAATATTTGAGAAGGCTATCTATCACCGTATGTGTTCCTTTTTCACAAAACACAACATCTTGGTAAAGGAGCAGAAGGGTTTTAGAAAAAACAAATCTATAAATATGGCTATCTATGATTTTCTCAATACTATTATGACAGATATTGATGAAAGAACTCCTATTAGCGCCATATTTATGGACATGACGAAAGCATTCGATCAAGTTGATCACAAAATATTTCCACATAAACTTAATGCTTATGGAATAAGGGGCAATGCACTTTCTCTTATACAGTCTTATTTAGACAATAGAACGCAGTGCACAGAAATTAGACGAATTTCTAAAAAGGATCAAAAAGAACTTAAATATATTTCAGAAAATCGTAAAATCACTTTTGGCGTCCCACAGGGCCGCGTATTGGGTCCGCCGATGTTTTTAGCATATACAAGCTGTTGATTTGCATCCTCGTCAAATTTCAGGAGGTTGTCATAAAAGACATAAATAAAATGAATAGAAGTACGGCAGGGGGCAATAACTAGTAAGCGCTGCTTTTTTTTGTTGTTGAAATTTTACAGTATTTCAGAATTAAACCCTTAATTCAATACAAATAAAACAGAATCACCCGACTACTCACGCAGCGACAATGCAGCTGTGTGCGTGAGTGTCGACGTCTTACCTACGATTCGATTCTACGAAATTACCTACAAGCGCGCGCGTCGCGCGACCGAGCAATGACCGGTAGCAATAATTTTAATTTACCTAATTTTATTTCGAAAAAATCACCTACATTATTGTCATAAATTTCGCTTGATAATTAACTCATTTTTGAGCATCATTGGAATACGGAAATCTTACTAATGACAGTAATACTAGTGTGCCAAAGAAAAGTTCACTGACCTGTTATCAGATGATTAATAAAATGTTAGTTTTGCTATAGCCTTCAACCTAAAGTTTTCGTAGTGATTTTGTTTTTATTTGTGGATTAAATTGGTTGATTTGTTTGCTTAGGACTGGCAATAATAAGTCTACCTTAGTTGGTGTACCTATCTACTAAGTCTAAAAATGTTTTCTACGTTTGATGGGATGGAAAGACGTGCTAGTTAAGTGTAAGTACGTGGTATACTTTCTACTCTTAGGTATTATTGGCGTAGTTAACTAATAAAATTGATTAAGCTAACAACGTATTTACAAAATGTACAAATAAATAAATTACCTACTTAAGTTACCCGGAGGTATTGTTCAAAGTGACCACCATCACACACTTCGCACAATCGAGAACGACGTAGCTGGTTTTCTTTCAGCTTACGTAACACTAACACATTCGTTTTTAAAGTGTCGAAAGCACTAATGATCCTTGCACGTATTTTCTGTCTCAAAATTCAAAATGTAATCCGCACGGCATTATCACCTGGGTGAATGTCGTGGAATGGGTGTTGCAGCCTTGCAGCTCACGCTTCAGTAGGCGCCACACTGTAGTGTGGTGCACTCCAAAGCGTTGACCAGCCTCCCGCGTGCTTGCCCGTGGGTCTCGCTGGAAGTATTCCAGGATCTCTTCCTGCAAGGCGACAGGCCGCGAGCTTGAGCATGCCGGGGAACGTCAAAACTGCCGATGATCCCGCAGTCTGCGTAGCAGCCAGCATGACGCTCTGTGACGGGGGTTCCCGATCGGGAAACATTTCCACGAACATCCGCATGGCTCCACGTAGGCTGTCTCCACTGATGGCATACAGGCGGACCATCTCCACCAACTCGACATTTGAGTAGTTGTCCGTCATCTTGCACTTTGTACGTACGTCACAATGATGTATCGCGAAGCGGAAATTGCGCGCGAGCGCTTCGGCGACTTCAAACACACTGTTAGTTCCGGGGCGGCGGGGCCGCGGGGGCGTGTCTAGGAGCGGCGCGGGAGAGTACCCGCTCCGTGATTGGGGGATGGGATTGATTACCTACGAATTTATGAATGATCGTTGCGTATGCGTTGTGTATGTATTGTTTGCGTTTGTTTGTGTGTGAAAGCGCGGTTATAGGGCTAGTAACAGACGGACCGCGTTTAAATACGGCTGGTTCACACTTACTGATTTCCGTAAATAAGAAAAAAAAAATAAAAAAAATACCTACTCATTTTATTGTTGATTTGGGTCGAGAATCATTAGCATAATTACGTCCTTGAATTTGACTAGGATGCAAATCAACAGCTTGTATAAATTACTTCCCAAAGCACGTCGCTTTTCCTATGATTCTTTTTGCTGATGACAGCACGGTAATAGTAAGAAATAATAAAAATAGAAACTATGAATGTGACATCAAAGACACATTGCAACAATCAATTAACTGGCTTGAACATAATAATTTAAAATTATATTTAAATAAAACTAAAATTATGGAATTTCGACAAAGATTGACCGCTCCTGACATAAATATATCTTTTGACGATAACAGAATTGATGAAGTAGGACATATAAAATTTTTAGGCTTGACAATTGACTCAAAACTGACTTGGAAACAACATGCATCAATTATTATAACAAGATTAAGTAGGTTCGCCTTTGCTTTATATAAACTTAAGAAAATAGTTAATCAGGCAGCTGTTGTAGCTGCGTATTATGGCTATGTAGATTCCATATTACGTTACGGAGTAATTTTTTGGGCAAATTCCTGCGAAAAAGAGAACATTTTTAAAGCACAGAAGAGGTGCATTAGATCAATATGCAGTCTCAAATCAACGGAAAGTTGCAAACCGCATTTCAAACAACTTAAAATACTAACATTACCATGTATTTACATTTACGAGACAGCGTTGTTTGTCAAGAATAAAAAAAAACTTAAAAAAAAAGCTTTTATTTACGCCCTAAAAAGATAAAATAAGATTTAAATTACATTAAACCTATTCAATTTCCAATTACTTTACAAAATTTAATTGTAAATAATAAGATTAAACACAATTTATATTATATAAAAGCTTGTCGCGAGATTTAAGCACTCGTATTACTTAGTTTGAACTTAGCTTTTTTTAATTCAAATCAATCAGATCAAGTTACTAGTTGATCTACACAGGTAAATCTCGCGACAAGCTTTTATACAATATAAATTGTGTTTAATCTTATGATTTACAATTACATTTTGTAAAGTAATTGGAAATTGAATAGGTTTAATGTAATTTAAATCTTATTTTATCTTTTTAGGGCGTAAATAAAAGCTTTTTTTTAAAGTTTTTTTTATATTAATTTATTTTATATTTTTTAGTTTTCGCTGGATATATTTCATAGGCTATTCCTTTCATGAAAGTGCGTCATTGTTACATTGGCGGGTGCCAGTTAATTTCGAGCAGTCTAATTGTTCTAAGAGGAGGCCTTGTATCGATGTGACCCTACTTAAGGCCACGTACGCTTGGCCAGCAGTGAACAACTTTGGGCCCAAATACACAACGACGTGGTCAACCATACTACCCTGCATTTTATGCACTGTGCAAGCCCAGCATAATACTATTGGCAAAATTCTGCGTTCAGCGGTGCCATGGCTGTATTTCGCTGGAAATTGCACAGACTTCGGTTGAATCAGGTGAATCCCGTCTTTGCCGAAGTCGATACGGACGGATGGAATGTCCGTATCGTACATTTGTGCTCTCCGGAAACATGATATACCTCTTATGCCTGTTACTACTGTTGACCGTTGAGGAGTTCCATGGTTTGGAGCCAACCCTGGATGTGGCAGCAATTTCATGTAGGACCCACCAACAGTCTATCATATCCGAACGGGTATGCAAAATTTCAAATCCCTACTGCCGTCCGTTGAGGAATTCTCTGGTTTGGAGCCAACCCTGAAAGTGGCAGCAATTTCATGGTGGACCCGCTAACTGTCATCCCAATGGGTGTGCAAAATTTCATGTCCCTGCTGTTAACCGTTGAGGAGTTCCCTCGTCTGGAGTCAATCCTGGCAGCAGCATCACGTCATGCTTGTCATAAACATGCATTGTCATCGGGACTGGACCAGTATGTAAAATTTCAGCTCAATCGGATACCGGGAAGTGGGTCAAATTTAAATTGCAAGAGTCCACCTTCACATACATACAAGTCAAATTAAAAAAAAAAAAAAAAATATGTGTAATATCTAGTTTTAATTCCGTGTAATAAAAACCCAGGCTTGGATGCTGGAAGCAATCTCACCTTCCCACGCTCATGCATATGCTGATGCAAGAAAGGTCCCACCCTCCCGCCCTCATGCATATGCAAACATGCAGGAAAATGAGGATAGCATGCCACGCAACCGAACCTATACTCGACACGTGTTTCGCCCCTCCACGGGGCATCCTCAGGAGATGTTGACTCGTCGACCGCTAGTCGTAAAACGACTACGACGTTACGTTTTACGACTACCTAGCCTACCTAGCCTGGGTTTTTATTACACGGAATTAAAACTAGATATTACACATAACATCTTAATGTCATGGAATTCCGTAAAGTAACGCCTGATTCCATAATATATCTTAAAAAAAAAAAAAAAAAAAAAGATTTAAAAAACAGCGAACTGTTTAAGAAAGCTTCAGAGCAACGATATAGATCGACAAGACGAGAATATCGTCATGAATTATGTCTAAGACCCTCAAAGATCGCCCTTATGCACAAAAGCATCCTCTGTATGGCCCCGAAGATATTCAACAAAATACCAAATGATATTAAAGATCTTAACTTGACACAATTTAAACGGAGATTAAATAACTTATTGACTGAAAAATGCTATTATACCATTGACGAATTCCTTTTTGACAAAATGTAATAAGTAAACTAAATGATAATTATGTATTTATGCTTGACAATTCAAAAACCTGACTTATTAATTGTATTCAAAATGTTTATTATAAAAATAGATTGTATTCGAAGTACCTATTGAAATTTATGTTAATTTGTATGTAATATTGATTTTATGGTTATTATAAAAATAGATTGTATTCGAAGTACCTATTGAAATTTATGTTAATTCGTATGTAATATTGATTTTATATTCTTAAACTGCTAAATAGTGTATGCCCTAATGGGTAGTTTTTTGAGTTACCATATCCTAATTATAAGACCTATTGTATCACCAAAAAACACACTAATAAATACTTTGACTTTGACGTCTTCTCCAATGTCCCACTCACCGCACAGACTTCATTCACTCTTCCTTCTTCGTTCAGTCTATCTCTCTGTGGAATGCGCTCCCCCAGGAAATCAGGATGGCAACCAACCGATTATCCTTTAAAGTTAAGGTTCGTGAGCACATTCGCAAGAAGCTGGCACTATCATCACAACGGTAATATTTTCTCATTGTTTGTCTTATTTCTTTTTATTTTAGTAAGTATATTCGTGTATTTGTATATTTATTTATGCTTATATTTATATTTAGGTATATATTATATTCATAGTTTTAATAAGTTTATGCGTATGTTTATATTTAAAATATTTATTCCTCAATGTTCAGGATTGCACCTACCACTGTTTGTCTCTGCATCGCCCAAAGGTTGACTGGTAGAAAATGCCTATGGCATTACGTCCGCCTCTGTACATTTTTGCTTAAAGTATTAAATAAATAACAAGCTAGGATACTGTACAAACTGGCATTCTTTGTTTTAAAGTAACTTTAGTGCTATCTGTTTTTAGGTTTAGTTGATTGTGTTGATGTTACAGGGCGACGTTATCGCTCAGCGATAAAGCCCTTAAAATAAAGAAGGAAAAAAAAAACTAAACTTGTCTATGGAGGACTAAACTAATATTTATCTTCTGTCCTTTTCTTAATGAAATAGAAAGAATAAGATGCACTGAACTTTAGTTTAGTTTGTGAACAAGGGAACCGGGGCCATTATATAAGTAGTTAGGATACGCCGGTTCTGGCTCACTCCTGAGTCACCACCCTCATCGGCCCTCATCACCCTAAAAAAAAAAAAAAAAAAAAAAAAAAAAAAAAAAAAAAAAAAAAAAAATTCGGAGATGTGCGGATCGATTTACTCGTATCTAATTGAGTCATTAGCGTCCCATTTCTAATTGAGTCATTAGCGTCCCATTATCTTATAACTCCAAAACCACTCGGCGTTCATATCTATTACTCATTGTGCACCCCGCTTATCACTGCTTTTATATTAAACTTCGTTACGATCTACCTCGCTTTTCTGAATCATCAATAAAACACATTCCTTCATTTTACTACCAATTTTATTTCCAAAATGTTGTTGCTTATACTCGTATAACAACTGGCTTGTGTAAAAATAATTATTGATGAACATTTAAATTGTAGCCTTATCTACTTATAAAATAGGAGCGAAACATCTCATCCACTAAAATATCGTTGTACAGTGTGTTCCCTGTAAATATGCTCGTAAAACTATGCATTGAACGTCCCTGAAACTTAAATAGCAAATACATTAAGCAATATTCACCACAAACTGAAGTCCAATCATTCTGAATCCTATCAACATTCCAGTCCCATCTCTTACAATTCCTTTTCAAAAACTGGAGATGATATCGCTCAGGTGTACGTCCATATGAATCAAAATATTGACCGATGTTATTCGTATCGATATGTAGAGCTACCCAGTGTGAACCTGGTTTATCATCCGCATCCAAATTGCATATTATATACGTTGGTACATGGGTATACATAGGCAGTCTATTAGCAGCATAAACATTATTTTCTAGACTGGGATGAATCTTTTTCATATGTTTTTGTAATTCTAGTGTATCCATGATTTTACTGTTATTAGCAGATTATTACAGTACCAATCTATTCAATGGTTGTCATAGGAATGTTCAATTATAGTGATTTGTAAATATTAAATCGCATTCTTTGTGTGAGTCACAAATTTCGTTTTGTGAATATTTAATTATAGTGATTTGTAAATATTAAATCGCATTCTTTGTGTGAGTCACAAAACAGCAAAAAGCCAAGAACGGAAGAAGAAGCGTCTACCTCTGCAGGGACCAGTGTCGGTAACGATGATCAAGTGGAATGTCTAACGTGTCATATATTTATCAAGAAAAGATATTTAGCTAATCATTTTAAAAGTAATGTTCACAAAAATAATCTTTTAAATTCACATAATTCTTTATCAAACGTTAGTGTTATTGAATCTGCTTTTGGAAACAGAATTTTAACTTATAAAATCAAGAGTAGATCGTTCATCATTAGTAAATTTTGAAACTCCTGAACTGTTTTTAAATTCTATTAAAGATGATATTTTATTTTTAATACGAGAGTGTATTCATCAACACATCATTTTTAAAGTAAACTTCATACTGCATGCTGATTTTGTTCAACAAACTAAAGATATTCATAATACATTTGATTTTCAAACATTTAACTATATTATTTGTCAAGGAGATGACTTAAATATTTTTCTTTCATCTTTGAATGATACAATTACTAGTAAAATTAGTGCATTTGAAAGAAAAGATAGTGGATGGAGTCTAAAAAACATAAAATCTATAGACATGAATGTTAATAAATTCAACCCCCTGCGTGGTACTTCATACATAGACCTTCCCCGTGACATAAAATTGAAAAAGGCTGTTTTAAATGTAAAAAACAAAGATTATTTTTGTTTTAAATGGGCGTTACTCTCAGCGTTATATCCCGTAAATAAAAACGCGGATCGGGTGTCATCGTACGCTAAACATGCAAATAAACTTAAATTTGATGGTATTTCCTTTCCAGTTAAAATTTCAGACATAGCAAAAGTAGAGAAATTAAATGATATTAGTATTAATGTTTTCGGGTTAGAATATAATAAAGAAAAACGATGTAATACTATAGTAGGTCCATTATTTTTAACAAAGTGTCGTAAAACTAGACATATCAATTTATTATTTTTTTCCAAGGATACGAAAAATCATTTTTGTTACATAAAAAATTTATCGCGATTAGTTAGTAATCAAAGGACATCATTCACGTTTCATACATTTTTGGGCCAAATCTGAAAGTGCCGGCCAGAAAAAAAAAAACGTAATATTCGGATAGATCACCAAATTCCTATTATTTTTTACTATGGCACCAAACCTGTGCGCCCTATGGTTATGTTGTTACATGCTTTAAAAAAAAATGTGAAATAAAATGTTATAAGATGTGTGTTATTTTAATACATTTGGTCAAATATAGTAAATATGAAAAAAAAAAACAAGCAACAATACCAACAGTACCTCATTTAGATTCAGTACCTTTCATTTAGGTAAAAAAGAGCAAAATGAAACAACATTAAATTGTATAAATTCATTTATATTTGTCCTAATCTAACATATACATCATGTAATCCTATTGCAGGTGGGGTGAGGTATGGGTCATGTCTAGCATAACCCATGTACCAGACTATGGTCATGGTATGTGAGCAGCATCCAATGGTCCTCTTGCCGATATTGCATGTACAATAATAATGAGCTAATGCTCGACGACCATTTGCTGCCCGATCTAGTGCAATGTACACATGATATTTTTTGGCTTGGATGTGGCGGGATTGTATTCGTCCTCTTATAATCCACAAGTCTTCCCCTTCAAGTTCCCTGACTATTTCCAGAGGAATCCCACCACCGAGCTCAATGATAAAAACTCCGTCGGATTGAAGGTGCTCTCCGTAATAACTTTTTGCTTGTTTGAGCTGATATACACCAAGGCTGAATAATATTAAATCTTCTTCTGTCAATGTTGGAAAATCATTGAAATCTGTCATATCCGCAGCCATGGGTTGGAACTGTGATCGCCTTCGGTTTAAATTGGGTAAAACGGTTGGTGAAGCATGAGGTTCAGCGTTGACTTCTTCGTCTGCAACATCATGATCCACTTCACGTTGGTGTCGGAGATACCGACGCTCAGCCCGTTGCCAACAGGGTCGACAAATAACCTCTGTAGGTTCTTCCTGTAAAACAAGAAACATGTATTATTCGTTGCACATGTACATACATGAGCCGTGATATTCTAATCGTTTTGTTTCCTAAGCAAGAAGGGTTCTATTTCACGGTATATACATACAAGGTGATACAATGATTAGTTAAGTACAAAGGAGTACTTATATGTATATAGAAACAAAAACGTGTGAAATAAATAATTCTAATAAATGGTCAAAATGAATGAGTTGATGGCAAGTGACCAAATTATTTGGAAAAAGAAAACATACTGCGCCGACATCAGGTAAACTGGTATACAGACAAGGAAATGATGAAATAAAGACTTAGTCAAAATCATATAAAACTCTAGGTAGGTAAAGGTCTGTATATAAAATGAAATAAAATAATAATGATTCATACCTGTCGAACTAATAGATCTTCAATAACAAACTGTGCAACATCCGTATGCTGTGATTCTCGGGAAGTCCAAGTATAACTTCGACGATTACCGACAGGCGTACGACACGAAATACACAATTGTCCACTCATAACGTCAGTTAAAACAATAACAAAAAATAACTATAAACAAATAACAACAAACAAGAATAACAATATTAACTGAGGAGTGCAAGTCGCGATTTAGCCGTCCGATGTAACAAGAGTCGCATGGATAACTGAACAAAACAAAAGACGGGTGACGCGGGGTACAGTAGTTGCGGGCGGCGGGGAGGGACAAACCGGTGATTTTCCAGGTACCTGCTTAAAACAGGTTTGGACTTGTTGTGAATTGTGACGCTCTGTCTGTGCCTGTGCGGTGCGTGGAGTATCAATGATGAAAATACTCTCTTAATAGAGAATAGAATTCATTTTATTGCACATCAAAAGGACATACACAGTATGAATAATTAAATATACATGATCAAATGTATGAAAATAACAACTTCATAATAACATTTTTATTGTATTTTAAAAGTGTTTAACACCGTAACCAAAGGGCGCACAGATTTGGTGTCGTAGTAAAAAATGATAGGAATTGTGAGTTCTATCCGAATATTACACATTTTTATCCTGGCCGGCACTTTCAGTTTTTGGTCCAAAATGAATGATGTCCTTTCAAAACATGGTCACGTTATGTATATTTGCGAAGCGTGTCTACTTCATTTTCCATCTCAGGAAAGGTTAAATAACCATGAACAATACGATTGTGCCTACATTTGTACAGAATTACCAAACAGTGAAACTTTAAAAAAGAATTGGTTTGGTCAACCTACTTCAAGTGATAAAATTAAATTTGACAGTTTTGAAAAAAAGTTAAAGATACCATTCGTAGTTTATGCTGATTTTGAAGCATTTTTAAAACCAATAGAATCATGTTCTAACGATCCATCCAAACCTTTCACACATAATATTCAGAAACATGAAGTGTATAGTTTTGGTTATTATATAAAATGTTCATATGATGATAAATTATCAAAATATGTAACATATTGCGGACCCAACTGTGCACAAGTGTTTATGGAAAGTTTATCTAACAATTTGAAAGAAATAATTCGAAAAAATAGATTTCAAATATGTCCAGTTACGCTAACAAATGAAGACAAAAACAAAATTTCAAACGCAACCATTTGTCATATTTGTGAAACAGAATTAGCAGAACCCTTTTATGATTTTGATTGGTACACAGGTAGTTTTAAAGGTGTTGCTCATGAATCATGTAGCTGCTAAACAGCGACGGGGCGCTTAAGTACGCAGCGGAGGACCGGGCGGAGGTCTTCGCCGAACACCTGGAGCGTCGGTTCCGCCCCAACCCGACCACCGACACCGAACATGTCGCAGCAGTCGAGAAACACCTGGGAGACTACTTCGCCTCACCGATAGCTCCCGATGAAGAACCGATATTTTTCTCGCCGGGCGCAGTCAGACGCGCCATCCTTAGGACGAAGCCTAGAAAGGCCCCCGGTGCTGACGGTATCACCAATACAGTGCTGCGCCACCTGCCGTACCGTATGGTAGCGGCGCTGGCGCGCCTGTTTACGGCGATACTGCGCACGAGGGCTTTTCCTGCTTCGTGGAAGGAGGGGCGCGTCATTATGCTGCCCAAGGCGGGAAAAAATATATTGAAGCCGGAGAGCTATCGGCCGATCACGTTGCTGTCGACCGTCTCCAAGGTGTTCGGAGCACTCCTGCTGCGACATCTCCAACCACACGTCACGCCGCGCCCGGAGCAGTTTGGGTTTCGGGCGGAGCACAGTACGACGCTCCAGCTGTCGAGGGTACTGCACCACCTCGCAGCCGCAGCAAACAAAAAGGAATACTCGGTGGCAGTATTCCTCGACATGGAGAAGGCCTTTCCCTTTCATTAAACCTTTTGCAGTAGGTGAATTTGTCTTTGTTAAATGTGAGGAAAGACACCAAAGAAAATTAGATTAAAAAAGAAAATTAGGGACCTTTCAAAATTATGCGTTTTAGATAACGATCGTTATGAACTGAAAAATATTAATGGCTCTTGTAGGAGAAGCACAACACATCTAGCTCCGTTTGCATTTAAAGTACTGATTATTTAATATTGTTACCAAAGGCCGTCTCAGTAAAACCAATGGAAAAATACTAAGACCGCACTTGTGATTGAACGCGGACAGGTTGCAACCTGCACGCAGACGAATGAATAGAAAAATGCAGACAGGCTTGCACCCGTCCGTAACACGTCGACAAGTCACTACCTGTTCGACCAATGTATTGACGAAAAAAGGGCGAGTCCATTCTTAGGACCGCGCGGATTGGTTGACGTGACCTAGGGTGGGGCGAGGCATGTGAGTCATGCGGCCGCGGGTATAAATATACCTCGCGAGACAAATTGTGGGTTAGTCCGAAAATCACTTCAGCGAGCAAACACGTCGCGCTATTATTGCTCGCTCGGAGCCCTGTGTTAGGCTACGCGTTCGCTAATAAGTCTTAATTATAATGTGTAAGCTAAGTAATTAAAGTCTCTTTATTGTGAATATATGTGCTTCGTGTAAATAACTGTACGTGCTTGATTATAATGTGTTCAAATTAGTTGATCTGGTTTAATTTGCATCACCCCCGCCTATCAGAGTCTAACCCCATCATCAACATTGGTCCTTGCGAGCCGGATAACCGATTGTCCGAGCGTAGCCTTACGAACTAGCGCTCGGAATCGGACTAAGTCTAAAGGCGAATTAAACCAGTAACAATGAGTGTAAAAAGTGTTGTAATCACGCGAAGCAAATCACGTAAGGCAGACGCGCGGCGCAGGGAAGCCGCCATCGCCTCGGACTCAGGCTTACTGTCCGAAGTACCACCGGGTTCACCATCAGTAGCGCCGACAATAATATCAGCAGCTGCCCCCAATATACCGCTGACCGGCGGTCGAGTAATCGACTACAGTGAAAAGCCGGCAGAGGGTGTATTAAGGCAGGCAGTCGCGAGATCGACGCGGAGCAGCAGAGTTTCGTCTAAGAATAGTCGCAAGGGCGTCGAATTCTTACGGAAAAGGGCCGAATACGAAGCTGAACGTGATCTGGTGTGCATCAGGGAGAACCTGGTGAAGAAAAGGATGGAAGCGGAACTAGCAGAGATCGAGGCGAATGCAGAAAGTGATGACTCAAACTCAGAGGTGGATACGGCTCACCGCGTTGAAGAATGGATAAACACGACGCCCCAAGCACCGCCGCCAGACGCGACGCTGTTTACGACGGCCGCGTCAGGCGCACCGGTGGCGTCGCGCGGGCCGCTCCAGGTCACCACGCCGTATGAAACACCTAGGATTCACGATCAAAATGTAAGTAGAGTGAATCTTGAAAATGATATGTACCGTGTGCCGGCTACGTTAAGCGAGAATAATGTGTCGCATCCGCATATAGTCCCAGTGAGCAACACGGGGCCTATGTATACGCCAGCCTATACTGAAGCGGTTAGATTCCGTTTGCCCGACGATTATCAGGCCACCACCACTCCGGTCGCAAGTGTACCTCGAGTATCGACACTCGAGTCGGTCACACAGCGACACGGAAATAGCGGAGTGGACGCGGTAGAAAGGCGACGATTATCGTCGAACGAGAGGGACAGGAAGATAGATAAGCTGGCGGAAGCGATCACAAATATGGCACGCCCGCACCCGGTACCTAGACAGGCTTACGAATTACCACATTTTAACGGTGACCCAGCTGATTGGATATCATATAGAAATATGTACTGGGACACTACTGAATTGTATAACTTTAGGCCGCATGAGAACATAGCGCGTCTGAAGTCCTCTTTACATGAAGAGGCGAAGAGTGCAGTGGAAGATTTGTTACGGTCATCGAGAGACCCCACTGAAATAATGCGCGCGTTAGAGGAAGAGTACGGTCACCCGACCGTCATACTTCAATATGCCCTAAAGAAAGTGAGAGATTTACCTAAAGTGTCTGAAAGTGGCCAGGAATTAAGGAAATTCTCATCAACTATAAGAAACTGTGTGTCGCTGCTAAAGAATATCGAAGCAGATGGGTACCTGAATAACCCTCAACTAGTAGGCGAACTACTAAGTAAGCTGACACCAGTACAACGGGCACAGTATGGTGACTTCGCGATGGGCCTGGACAACACACAGGGGGTGGACTTGAGGATATCACCCAGCTTAGAAATGCTGTCACAGTTTCTCATACACGTGACGCGCTCTACATCATACTACCTGCAACCAGCTGTGTATGAACCAGAACCTTCAAAAACCCCTGTAAAGCAACAGCAGACCAGTGGACGGACTCGACCTGGAAACGCTGCACGCCCAGTCACCAACAAGCCACAGATGACGCATCGTGTGAATACACAGAGCGATGAAGCTAACACACAGAAGGAATGCGTGATGTGCCACGGCAAACATGCCATAGAAGAATGCGACCAGTTCATGAAGCTGAATGTACAAGAACGCTGGGAACTGATCAAGCGGGAAAAAGTGTGTTTTAATTGTTTAAGTGTAAAACACACGAAAAGGTTCTGTCGCGCGAAAAAGTGCAAAAAGTGCGACTATAGACACCATGTATTATTACACGAGGACAGGCCGAAACCGGAAGTGAAACCGGAATGTGTAACAAACATAGGAGAGTGGCGAGCCACAGCGTTATTGAAAATAGTGCCAGTGACAATGTGTAACAAAGGTAGCGATAACAATCAGTGCTATGCGTTGTTGGACGACGGGGCAACAGTATCGCTAATAGACAGTTCGCTCGCTACAAACCTATCAGGCCCACGTGTACCACTAATGCTAAAGACCGCAGGCGGCCATGCTGTGTCGGACCTTACCTCGCGGGTAGTACAAGTGTCTGTGAAAGGCCCAAATGGACAGTGCCATAATATCAAGTGCAGGACAATAGTGAACTTGAACTTACCTACACAAACAGTGACCTCTACAGTGATCAATGACAACGCACACCTGCGCGACCTGGGTTGCACAGAGATGAGGGGAGCCAAGCCGCTGCTGCTAATCGGGCAGGACAACTGGGAGCTACTCGTCGGTGGAGACACCCGCCGTGGACGATCCGGTAAGCCAGTTGCCTCACTAACTAAGCTAGGATGGGTCATACATGGACCATTTGATAACACCAGTAGTATTGAAGCAGTAAATTGTACAACAGTTTCCCTCCCAGATTTGCATGATTTAGTAAAGTCACAGTTTGAATTAGAATCAATAGGTATTTCTCATGTAACTCGCAAACATAAGGACGTAGAACGAGCTGTACAGGTACTAGATAGTACGAGTCAATGCACGCCCGATAAGAAACAATGGGAAGTAGGTCTTTTGTGGAAGCAGGACAACATTCTGTTGCCTGATAGTTACAGACAGGCCCGGCAAAGGTTATACGGTATCGAGAAACGAATGCGTAAGGACGCTCGTTTCGCTGAGACGTACGCGAACCAGATAGACCGATTAGTGAATGAAGGTTATGCACGAAAGGTAGAGGGCGAGGTAGATAGCTCACCGGTTTGGTACCTACCACATTTCGGTGTTGTAAACCCGAACAAACCAGGGAAGCTTCGCCTAGTTTTCGACGCGGCCGCTACGTCACAAGGTACGTGTTTGAATGATAACTTACTGACCGGACCTGATCTATTAAATTCATTATTAGGTATTTTGATTAAATTTAGAGTAGGCCCTATAGCGTTCTCAGGTGACATAGCTGACATGTTTTTGCGGGTTAAGATTAGGGCACAAGATCAGGGCGCACAGCTGTTTCTGTGGAGAGGCGCGGACGATGGTAGGGAACCAGATACTTACGCCATGACGTCGATGATATTCGGAGCCGCTTCTTCACCAACCACGGCGATTTACATACTCAATAAAAACGCCAATGAGTGGGTTGACGTCTACCCTGAAGCTGTTGTAGCCATAAAAAACAAGCACTATATGGACGATTATTTAGATAGCACGTGGTCCGTCAAGCAGGCCAATGACCTGATCGAGCAGGTGGCCAAAATACACGCCTCCGGAGGGTTTGTAATACGGGGGTGGGTAACTAACTCGACAGAGCTAAGGGAAAAGCTCGAAGTAGACATGCCCGATAAGGTTCCCCTCGAAAAGGGAGTAGGGATGTTAGAAAGGACGTTAGGATTAACATGGTCACCCAAACAAGACGAACTGGGATTTGACCTGTCGTTTAAACGGTTACCAACTGAATTGATAAGCGGCGACCTGGTTCCCACCAAGCGTCAATTTCTGAGCGCGATAATGTCGATCTACGATCCACTAGGTTTCCTTTATCCCTGCGTCATCCAGACACGAATATTGATGCAGAGGATATGGAAGTCAGGGATCCAGTGGGATGAGCCCCTACAAGAAAAAGAGGCAAAAACGTGGTTTGCTTGGCTTAAACATCTAAACAGTTTGACCGAAATTAAAATATCGCGGTGGTACGGGCTGAACTTCGAAGATCTCGAACTACACGTGTTCGGGGACGCCAGTGAGCTAGCCTACGCCGCGGTCGTTTACCTAGTAGGCTATAACCCCGAAGGGAAGCGAGAGGTCGCCATGCTACTAGGCAAGGCACGGGTGGCCCCTCAAAAAGTTATTTCCGTCCCTAGGTTAGAACTTCAGGCAGCAGTGCTAGCGTGTCGATTAGCGGACACTGCTGAAAAGGAATTAGGGCAGCCAATTAGGGAAAAGTTTTATTGGACTGACAGTCAGACAGTACTTAAATGGATAAATTCAGAAGCACAGGAATTCCAAAAGTTTATTTCGCATAGATTAGCTGAAATAGATAGGTTGTCAGCCAGAGGCAGCTGGCGCTGGGTCCCCACGACGGACAACCCAGCGGACAAAGCTACCAGATTGTCTTGGCCCGATGACCATGCAGCGTGGTTGTCGGGCCCCTCGTTTTTGTGTGATTCACAGGAGCGGTGGCCAGCGTGTCGCGAACCTGAGGCGGCAGAGGCAGACCTCGAGCGCATCCAACGAGTCCACACCAAGGCGGCCACAGCAGGCCCCCTCCTAGAGTACGAGCGGTACTCGACCTGGAAGCGCGTGCAGCGCGTTATGGCGCGCGCGCTGATCTTCATCGAGCGATGTTGCAAACGAAGAGCGACGTCGGAGCTGCGTCCCCACGACCTGGAAGAAGCACACCTCCGCCTAATGAGGTTGTGTCAGAACGACAGCTTCCACCGAGAACGGGCCGCCATCCTGAAAGGGTTGCCCGCACCAGACGACAGCCACATAAAGTCATTGGACCCGATGATCACCGACGATGAGCTGCTGCGAGTAAGGGGACGTCTGACTGCCTGTGAAGAGCTCACATTCGGAGAAAGGCCCCGATTATTCTAGACGGACGTCACCCTCTAGTAAGAAAGCTAATCGCACACTATCACGCGATGGCTTTGCATGCGAACCACGAGACCGTAGTAAACAATCTACGAGAGAGGTACTGGATAACAAAAATACGAACATCAGTAAAGACCGTGGTCGCAAACTGCCAACTTTGCCTCATCACCAGAGCCAAACCCACACCACCAAAGATGGGTGATCTTCCACTCGCCAGGGTAGAGACTACACGAAGAGCCTTTGTGCGAGTAGGAGTGGACTACTTCGGCCCAATGGAGGTGACGATAGGGCGGCGTCGCGAAAAGAGGTGGGGAGCACTATTTACCTGCCTCGCTACGCGCGCCGTCCACCTGGAACTAGCTGCCACGTTAAGCGCCGACTCAGCAATACTGGCCCTGAGGCGCCTGATAGCGCGCCGGGGGCAGCCTGCACACCTGTACTCTGACCAGGGTACCAACTTCATCGGGGCTAACACTGAGTTACGAGCAGCCCTGAAAGACCTTGATCAAAATCAACTAAGGGACGAGGCGACCAACCGAGGTATCGAGTGGCACTTCAATCCACCATCAGCGCCACACATGGGTGGCTGCTGGGAACGCCTGGTCAGGTCTGTGAAGAATGCACTTCGAAGCACGCTCAAGGAGCGGGCCCCTCGTGAGGAGGTCCTCTACACCCTCCTCACCGAGGCAGAACTTATAGTAAACAGTCGCCCGCTGAGCTATGTGTACGACGATCACGAGCAGCCTGAGGTCCTGACGCCGAACCATCTGCTCCTGGGCACGGCGTCCGGGAGTACACCGTTTACGTCGAGCAACCACGAGGACATCGACTCCCGTCGGCAGTGGCGGCGGGTGAACGCGCTCGCCGACATGTTCTGGCGCCGCTGGCTGCGGGAGTATCTCCCGACCCTGCAACGTCGTGAGAAATGGACAAATAGTGTACCCAATGTGCGTGTCAATGATGTGGTAGTGATAGTCGACAACAATAGAGAGCGAAGTGCGTGGACAAAAGGTATAATACAATCTGTGTACCAAGGCGATGACAGTATCGTCCGTGTTGTAGATGTTAAGACGGCAAATGGGGTCCTGCGTCGACCAGTAGCTAAGATTATTGTGCTTCCCACAGAAATGGATGTAAGCCGGTTGAACCCTTTTACAGGGGGTGGAATGTAGGAGAAGCACAACACATCTAGCTCCGTTTGCATTTAAAGTACTGATTATTTAATATTGTTACCAAAGGCCGTCTCAGTAAAACCAATGGAAAAATACTAAGACCGCACTTGTGATTGAACGCGGACAGGTTGCAACCTGCACGCAGACGAATGAATAGAAAAATGCAGACAGGCTTGCACCCGTCCGTAACACGTCGACAAGTCACTACCTGTTCGACCAATGTATTGACGAAAAAAGGGCGAGTCCATTCTTAGGACCGCGCGGATTGGTTGACGTGACCTAGGGTGGGGCGAGGCATGTGAGTCATGCGGCCGCGGGTATAAATATACCTCGCGAGACAAATTGTGGGTTAGTCCGAAAATCACTTCAGCGAGCAAACACGTCGCGCTATTATTGCTCGCTCGGAGCCCTGTGTTAGGCTACGCGTTCGCTAATAAGTCTTAATTATAATGTGTAAGCTAAGTAATTAAAGTCTCTTTATTGTGAATATATGTGCTTCGTGTAAATAACTGTACGTGCTTGATTATAATGTGTTCAAATTAGTTGATCTGGTTTAATTTGCATCACCCCCGCCTATCAGAGTCTAACCCCATCATCAACAGCTCTAATAGGACTTACAAGTACGCACATGACAATTTGAGAGTACTCGTAGTAGAGGTCAACAAGGTTTTCTCGAAATTTCTGAAAATTATCAGTCTGATGACGATGAACGGTCCGTGACGGCAGTTAATATACCTAGTAATATAAATTTACATAATGCTGCTTCGGACAAATTAGTGGAAAACTCTTTGCCATATTTAGGAGATCATAGTTCTCAAAACTTAAATGCCAGTAGAGTCTCAGAATCCGAAGAAACATTATCTATTGGTTCACAAACAGTAATTATTAATTCTGATACTTTATCTATCGATTCGTTTTACTGTAATTTTTGGCGTTCGGGGGTGTGCCTTTGGTGTGCCTAGTTGAAATGAATGATTTGACTTTGACTTTGACTCTGAGATGACTGTTCTGTACAGACTGTGACTGTGAGCTGAAGGGGTTTCACCTGCTTTTGTGGGTTCACAACCTAGTCCAGCGCTTTGTGAGCTGCAGGGATCTCATCCATGGGATGAGTATCTAGACCAGCAAATATATACTGTAGGGGTTACAAGAGTTATGACCTAGTCCAGTAGAGGCTGTAGGGGTTTCACCTACTTTTGTGGGTTGATTACCTAGTCCAGCGCTCTGTGAGCTGCAGGTATATCATCCATGGGATGATTATCTAGACCAGCAAATATATACTGTAGGGGTTACAAGAGTTGTGACCTAGTCCAGTAGAGGCTGTAGGGGTTTCACCTACTTTTGTGGGTTGATTACCTAGTCCAGCGCTCTGTAAGCTGCAGGGATATCATCCATGGGATGATTATCTAGACCAGCAAATATGAACTGTAGGGGTTGCAAGAGTTGTGACCTAGTCCAGTTGTAGCTGTAGGAATCTCACCTGCTTTAGTGGGTGACGATTTAGACCAGCATGTTTGAACTGCAGGGGTTTTCTATTAAAGAAATACCTAGACCAGTGATATTTGATATGTAACGATGATGACGATGTAAATTGATGACGAATTAATGCACTCGAGGACAAGTGATTTATCAGAATGGCCGTGACGGCCATATTGTCTAGCAGCTGCGAGAGACGACGACTAGGTGGCGCTAGTGGAACGTGCACCGGACGCATCATAGACAAATCATTCACTCTATCGATCATTTGGCTTAAAGGACTTTGTATCCAATCCAGTAAAATATTGTAACGTTTCCCCCCCACTAGCGAGCAGCCTTTATAAGGAGCTGCGTGGTTGAGTCTGTACGCATTTCCAATGGATGCGTCTTGGTGCACGGACCACTGTCTCTCGACAGTCAGTACTGCCCGATTATTGGATGTGGAACGCTGTCTCTGACAACTAGTACTGTCCTTATTGCGGTGGGTGCATGGACCACTGTCCCTGACAGTCAGTACTGCCCTATGTGACCGCCCTCAATGTCATTATTAGTTATTTAATAATGAATTAATTTAATTTCTGTATTTTAAAGATTTAAGATAACTCATTGTTCGATTGAAATAAATTTATGTATTAGTTTTACTTCTGATGTCTTGGCCTAATCCGACATATGTATCTGGGTGTTTTGTGTGTCTTTTGGTCTGTGCTAAATAAATATATTTCTTTCTTTCTTTCTTCTTTCTTTCTATTTTTTATATTACGGTTTCGGTAGAAACCAACTGGTTAACATAGTCCGGTTTTCCCTAGTGGAAACCGGTCTTCCCAAATTCAATTTGTGGATCTTGGGTACGTCATTCCACCTTCATCTGGGAATATATTGGTCACCTTCGACGGCTCCAGGATCCGGGACTCTCAAAGTCCCTGGCGCCCACTTATTACTTAATTTTATATTTATAGATAACGTTACTAATAATTGGAAGGTTTTACCTAATTTTGTAACAGATAACATTTAACTTCAATAAGGAACAGTACCGGGTTTATCTCCAACTCCCCACGACCATAGCTCTTTATGCTGAACTTATAGCTGGCTTTCATTAAAAAATTTAATCACAATCACCTACCTAATTTGTAATTTATATTGTAGATTATTAAGATTTTACCTTTTATACCGGGGGACCTCTATTGTCCACCGGGTGTGTTTTTTTGTTGATTTAATCTGCTTACATAATAAAATTATATGGTGTTTGAGGTAGATTGTTGTTTATTTATTTTTCCATACCAAACCACGGAGTACAATTTTAAAATTGTAACAGTGGCGACCAACGTGTGTATTGGTTGGAGATAGAGGTTACGTCTATTGCTGTACCTTATAAGCCAGTGCTGTTCCTAGAACCTTCCAGTTATTCTAATTTTAAGAAAAAACCGTCGCGCGGAATCCTTTGTTAACGTGTTCATGTTTATGTTTGTACTGTTTTATACACTTTTATTTACTTTTTACAATTTTTACACTTCTTGCTGCTATATACATTTTACAATTATATTTTACTTGTGTCCCAAAACATAACACCAGGATTATTGTCCTTGGAAATAAAAGCTTGGTATTATAATACAAAATTACTATATAAGACTGCTATTTATGTAACTGCGTTTGCTATAGACATTAATTACACATTGTCGAGATTGTAAATTGTGACAGCCAGTGTTAAATATAAAAATAATAATAATAAATGTGCGATCGATCCCCACGCTATCCCGCAAACATATTCAATACTTTGTTAAAAAACTACCTGATAGCTCGATAGATGGCGTTGGGATCGAATTAGATCGCGGTATGGTTTCGTTACCCGGCAGAATATATAAGGCTTGGGTTTTAAAGAATAAAATTTGTCTCGCTCTGAGGTACTGCGTTTTATTCGAGTATCACAGGCTCCAAGGCACCTTGTACCGACATTGTACATGGTCCATTCGAGCCGAAGGGCGTTTTTGGAAGAACACAAGTAACAAGGATTAGTTACGCTACTTGATACGAGGTGGCGCTAGTAGTCGGTGAACAAACTTCGTTGTGGATATATTGGACTTGAAAGTGGAGAAGTGCATAAGTGGACAAAAAACTGTGAGTACATTTAAGTGTTATAAAATAGTGCAAAGTTAGGGAACTTAGTCTTTGCATGAACTTTGTAAAAAACAGTGTGCGGTCAGGGACTTAGAATAGTTTCGATAAAAACGACCAGACTCCGAATCTATGCCCGATTTTGAAGCGATTTTACAAGTGTCAAAACACTTAGAAAAATTACTCTTGGCGGCACTTAGAAAATTTACCCTTGTTGGGACTTAGAAAAAATACGACACTTAGAAAAATTACTCTTCACTGGACTTAGAAAAATCCCACTTATTGACACTTAGAAAAAATACGACACTTAGAAAAAATACTGTTGAAATACAACATGGAAAAGGAAATGAGAAAGTTGAAGGATGTCAAAGGACAGATTGAGAAGGGCTTGATAAATTTCAAAAAGTCTCCGAAAGATCGGATAAATTACAATTATGTGGACACACGTCTAGAGATGTTGGAGAACCAATTCAGGAATTTTACTGCAAAATATGAAGGAATAGTAGGCGAATGTGAAGGTGAAGAATTGTATGAATACTTTCAGGAAGATATTTATGAAAAGGCTTATGAAACATATTTAATGTATAAAGTTGAATTAAAAAATGCTCTGTCTCAATTAAAAGTCAATAGTTCAAGTAAAGAAGTTTGTGATGGTTCATCTGACAGTGTGGGAAGATTGCCAAAAATAGTTTTACCTACTTTTAGTGGAAAATATACAGAGTGGTCGTCGTTTCGAGATTTGTTCATATCTTTAGTCCACAATAACAAAAAACTTGATGACGTACAACGTCTCCACTATTTAAAAACTCAGCTGTCAGGTGAAGCAGAGCAGCTTATAAGACATGTTCCTATAACTGATGTGAACTATAAAAAATGTTGGGAAATGTTACAACATAGGTTCAATAATAAGAAATTTATGTCAACATGTATTTTAAACCGACTATTTGGCCAACGTAATATTGGAATCGAATCATCGAAGGCACTTAAAGATTTGCTTGATGTTACAAGTGATTGTTTGCACGAACTTGCAAATATTGGAATTGATGTTAGTTCGTGGGACGTTATTGTCGTTTATGTTGTAAGCTTGAAGTTGGACGTAGAATCTAGGAAGCAGTAGGAACTGCATGTTAGTAAATCATCTGACGATCTACCCTCCTTTAAACAGTTTTGCGAGTTTTTAGAGATGCGTTTTCGAGCCTTAGAATGCGTTGAACCTAAACATAAATCTAAAGGCGATAGTAATTCTACATCTCACGCTAAAGTAATGCATGGTGCTATTAGCGGTTCATGTCCACACTGTTCTGAGAGTCACAAGCTCATCAATTGTAAGAAGTTTTGTCAACTAGATATTGACGAACGTCGTGCCATTTCAAAGTCTTTGGGTGTCTGTTTTAATTGTTTGGGCAGTAATCACACTTCCAAAGTTTGCCGTGTTCTTTCAAAATGCCGTATATGTCAGCGGAAGCATCATACGTTGTTGCATCCTAAGAACCTTAGTGGAGCCAGTGGGGCTACTACGCCAATGGTGCCTGCAACCCCACCTGAACCTACGTCAGAGCCAGTACATGATGTCAGTGCAAATATAGCAACTCATTTTGTGAATGGACAAGCACAGGGGCAAGTCTTGTTAGCCACGGCTCTAGTGAAGGCCGAATCACAAAATGGGTCCTCTCAAATTGTGAGGGCTTTGTTGGATCAAGGATCACAAGCATCTTTTATAACTGAGGCAGCAGCGCAATTGCTTCGTTTAAAGAGAGTAGTCTCGAAGACTACTATTGCAGGTATAGGAGGTGGTCATGGCGGTATCGTCTCTAGACATGTGGTTAATATTAATATACAATCGTTGCATGATCCCTCTTTTACTCTTAAAGTAACTGCGCATGTATTAAGCTCACTGACCTCAGTTATGCCAGATACAAACTTTGAACTCGAGAATTGGCCAGAAATTCACAGTGTACATCTGGCCGACCCAAAGTTCAATTGCCCTAATAAAATCGACATTTTGTTAGGAGCTGAAACATATTGCCGTATTTTAAAGGAAGGTCTAATCAAGAGCCCCGCGGGCTCTCCGGTCGCACAAGACACGCATTTAGGTTGGATTGTGTCAGGCCATGTTAGTAAAGCGGATAAGTCTCTGGATTCCCATAATACTGTGATCGCGATGTACACTCAAATAGAAGAGAACGAAATGTTAAAACGTTTATGGGAACTAGATTCTGAGCCTGCTTTAACGAAAAAGCTTCTTACGCCTGAAGAACAGGCTTGCGAGGAGTTTTACGCAAATACGAAGAAAAGAGATAAAGATAGGCGTTATGTCGTAAAATTACCTTTTCGTTCAGAAGATCCACTTTGTAAATACGGTAATTCAAAAAATATAGCTGTAAAAAGATTGCTAGGTTTAGAAAGGAAGTTGGTTAGGGAGCATGAATTAAAACCACAGTATACTGATGTGATAAAGGAGTATTTATTGCTGGGTCATTTGGAGAAAATCACCGACGAGTCTGAAATAAATAAAAGCGATGCGGTTTATTTACCCCATCGCGCAGTGGTTAGAAAAGATAAACTGACCACCAAGGTAAGAGTGGTTTATGACGCGTCATGTAAGGGAACGAACGGGGTTTCCTTAAATGACACCTTAATGGTGGGACCCACTCTTCAGGCGGATTTGAGACATATTGTCATGAGATGGCGACAGCATCCGATCTGTCTAGCCGCAGATATAATAAAAATGTATCGCCAAATCAAAGTAGCGCGTTCGGATGCGGATTTCCAAAGAATTGTATGGAGAGAGGATCCTAATAAAGAGATAGAGGAATTCCGACTTCTGACTGTCACCTTTGGCACGTAATGCGCCCCTTATTTGGCTGTCAAGTCATTGCATCAAGTTGCATGCGATGAAGGTAATATGTATCCATTGGCTGCTGAAAGGGTAAAGTCAGACTTCTATATGGATGATCTGATGACTGGCTGCCAATCTGAAACAGAAGTAGAAAGAATTTATAGTGAAATGAACAGTTTACTAGAAAAAGGAGGATTTCAATTACAAAAATGGACAAGCAATAGGATGTGTTTATTGGAAACCTTAAAGGAAAATTCTGGTAGAGATTTGGAAATTAAAACTGATAGGGTAACTAAGATTTTGGGACTTACCTGGAACCGGAACACTGACGAATTTGATTATTCTGTAAAGATGTCACCTCCTGCTGCAACTGAAACAAAAAGAACGGTCATATCAGAAATATCACGGCTTTATGATCCGTTAGGGTGGATAGCACCGTGTATTATAACCTCGAAGGTCTTCATACAAAAGCTATGGATTAGTGGTATAGGCTGGGATGATGAACTGCCACCAGATCTTTCGCAAGAGTGGAAATATTACAGATCAGAATTAGAGAAACTGGTGGATTTTCACATTCCCAGATGGATAGGAAAAAGGGAAGAGGACATTACGATAGAGCTACATGGATTTAGCGATGCGTCAAACATAGCTTATGCGGCTGTGGTGTATTGTCGCATTATTGATGCTACTGCACAAATACACTCACACCTCATAACCGCAAAAACAAAGGTAGCTCCTATTAAGCAGATATCCATTCCACGGCTGGAATTGTGTGGGTCTGTTTTAGTTGCAAAACTATTGATCGAAGTAGCTGAAGTAATGAACATTCCAAAGGCTAATATCCATGCTTGGACCGATTCATCTGTTGTTTTGGCGTGGTTAAACGATCATCCAAGTCGTTGGAAAACTTACGTGGCCAACCGCACTTCAGAAATCCTTAGTTTGCTAGACAATACACAATGGGCTTATGTCAAATCCATAGACAATCCAGCGGATATCGCTTCTCGTGGAGTTTCTTCAGCTGCTCTACTTAACGATGATCTATGGAAACGAGGACCAGGTTGGTTAAGAAATGATCAGATAGAATATACTAGACCTAGCGCAATACGCACTAATGAGGAGAAGAAACCTGTTAAGGTTTGCACTGCCAACCTCGTGTCTGAATTTGAAGTCATTTGGGGATCTAGGTATTCATCACTTACACGTTTAGTGAGGGTTGTTGCGTACTGTAAAAGGTTTTTGCAGGCAACAAGAGTTCGTAAAGCAAACATTAAGGTTACAGCATACCTGTCAGCTTCAGAAATTCGTGAAGCCTTAGAGGTATGTATCAGGCAAAGCCAACAGCAATGGTTTCCTGCAGAATTTATAGCTCTGAAAAACAAAGTTCCATTAGACAAAACGAGTCCATTATATAAATTAAATGTGTTTATTGATAAATGTAAGATATTGCGCGTTGGGGGAAGACTGCGCTATTCTCAACTACTTGATGATACAAAGCACCCGGTTGTTATTCCTCATGATTCAAGTTTGGCCAAGTTAATCGTAGCCGACGCTCATGAAAAGACTTTTCATGGAGGACAGCAACTGGTACTCAATTTTATACGCACCAAGTACTGGATCAGTCGGGTAAAAAATATTGTACGAGCTTGTCGGAATATGTAGAATTGTAAAGAATACA
This sequence comes from Hydraecia micacea, assembly GCA_914767645.1. NCBI lineage: Eukaryota > Metazoa > Arthropoda > Insecta > Lepidoptera > Noctuidae > Hydraecia > Hydraecia micacea. The sequence goes on from OU611775.1 coordinate 2,387,795, forward strand.
ATCTTCCTAGATTGCATGGAATTAGTAGGTACTTTCCTAAATTGTATGGAATTACTATGTACTACATTTTTGCTAAACCGTCAAGTGTTTCTAGACGGAAGAATTAACGAATTCCGAACGAAACCGGAGATCTGTGAATCGGTCTAAATAAATACAATAACTTATTTTACTTTTCATCTAAAATGTAAGGGTAACAGAATTAAACATAGTATTTAAAATATTTCCTTAATTTTATGTGCAATTCTTGATGTATAAATTATTATAATAAAATATATAGTAAACTCAGTGAATGTTATGTTTAAGAGACTTTATTAAATTGTAGTCTGATAAATTGTGATAAAAATACATTTAATAACTTATAATGTTTTAAAATAGTTCTGCTTAATTAGATTTACTTAAGATTGTTAATATTAAAAGTTATTTGGTCAAAATGTATGATTGGTTTAAAAAGGCGCCATAATGTGGGCGGTTAGGGAAGGGAGGAGAGTAAACAAAAGGGGATGCGCGGGGGCGTCTTTCCTTTTTTCTGGCGGTAAACCCCGAGGAGTCAAGTAAGTTAAGTACCTACCATGTCTGTTTGTATTATTCTCTAAAACTGTCTTATAATATGAATATCTGACTATATTGTATCCTGTGTGTTACTGCAATGATAATTACCATAATGGTATGTTATTATTTGTTTGCTCTGTGTTAATTTGAACTCGATCTTTGTTATCTTGTTTCATGCACTTCCATGTTTATACCATGTTATAAAATCCGATCTGGATTCTGTAATGATAAATATCTAACCAGAATAATGAACCGGGGAGTTTCTTGCTCGTTCTTCTCCCGCGGAATTAGCTTTGGAACGAGCGACTAGTTTTTTTTAATTACCTTCCTATCTAAGTAACATAATTATCTAAATAAATACCTAGTCTTGCCTATGTTGTTGTTTTTATAATCTAAACCCTTAGTTAGGTACACACAACCCCTACACACAGTCAATCGATCTAGATAAATGCTTTATCTCTCTCAGAAATATTGCATCATAATCCAAATGGATTAACCCCTTTCTCACAAGCTCATATACGTCGTTGTGTTCCCTGTATTCGATATGCTGCGACCACAAAACAACAGTTGATGGGAGAGCTTCCAGCTTGCAGAGTGACCCCAAGTAAACCGTTTCTTAACTCGGGTGTCGATTATGCGGGCCCCATTAATATGAGGGTCTCTAAGGGTCGTGGGCAGCGTTCGTATAAGGGATACATCTGCTTATTTGTGTGTATGGCCACGCGCGCAGTACACATTGAGGCTGTTTCAGACCTAACAACTGAGGGTTTCCTGGCGGCGTTCAAACGGTTCGTTTCCAGGCGTGGTCATTGTCGTCATATCTGGAGCGATAATGGCACCAATTTTGTGGGTGCCGCCAAGGAGTTACAGATACTCTTCAACCAAGAGACTTCAATGTTTAAAGACATTGCAGCTGCTCTTGCAAATTCTCAAACCGAATGGCACTTTATTCCTCCCCACGCTCCAAACTTTGGTGGATTGTGGGAAGCAGGAATAAAAAGTGTAAAACACCATCTGAAGCGCGTCGTAGGCGACTCCACTTTGACATTCGAAGAACTGTCTACAGTTCTTTCTCAAATTGAGGCATGCCTAAATTCTAGGCCCTTGTCCCAAGGTAGTAGCGATCCAGAGGATCCTGTACCTTTAACTCCTGGCCATTTTTTAGTGGGTCATCCATTGGTGGTGGCACCTGACTATTTATGAGTATGCCACAGTTAGTACTTTACGCAGATGGCAATTGGTACAACGTATGGTGCAGCACTTCTGGCGTAGATGGAAACAGGAATATTTAACACATTTTTTCCAAAGACACAAATGGAATGTTCGGAACCCTGATTACAAAATAGACGATGTAGTATTAATAAAAGAAGATAACTTACCTCCAGCTAAATGGTTATATGGTAGAATTATACAGCTGCATCCGGGTAAAGATAGCTTGACGCGCGTTGTCACTATTCGTTGTAAGGGCACCACGATTAAACGTCCAATTTCAAAATTGTGTTTCCTTCCTGTTACTGAATAATTCACATGTTGTTGAAATTGTAAGCATTTATTTGTGCTAAGATTTGTTTGTTTTGTATGTTTTCCTTATGCTGCACTATTGTTTTAAACACTGTGTTATATTTGTGTATCATTAACTTATTACTTTATGTTTTGATGGAGTTCAAGCGAACTCAATAGTGTTATGAAAATGTTGTACTTGTATGTCGTTATTCTACCTTGTCAAGTAGATAACTTTTGTTGTATTTCTCATGTTTTGATCGGAACCATATCTGTCAATCATATGTAATGAAGCCGTCCACTAGTTTTAAGTATTTATAATTATCATACAGTCCATTGTTCTTGTATTTGCTGAGTTTGTTCATGGTGGGCGGTACTAAAAGGAACATATTCCTTTTGGTGGGCGGAATGTTAAATATAAAAATAATAATAATAAATGTGCGATCGATCCCCACGCTATCCCGCAAACATATTCAATACTTTGTTAAAAAACTACCTGATAGCTCGATAGATGGCGTTGGGATCGAATTAGATCGCGGTATGGTTTCGTTACCCGGCAGAATATATAAGGCTTGGGTTTTAAAGAATAAAATTGTCTTGCTCTGAGGTACTGCGTTTTATTCGAGTATCACAGGCTCCAAGGCACCTTGTACCGATATTGTACAGCCAGTTTTAACTTCAGTTTAGTTTCAATTTTAAATATTTTTTCAAAATGGAACGACCCATTACATTGAATTTACTTCGCAAAGACGAGCTCATATATAATAATAATAATAATAATGTTTATTTCCAGTAAAATGTTTACAAAGGTTACAAGTACAGTTATATGGTACAACATAAAGTGCATCGAGTATTATCTCCTGGCACCCAAACTAGGTTTATAGCCTGTGACTTGGGGACCAGTGATTCCAAGGGTAAATACACGATAAAATGTTTTAGTAAACTGTTTTCACCAGTAACATGGTTAACATAACAAAATAATTATTACTTATGTGAATAAAAAAAAGAAAATGCAAAAACAATAAATAATAAAACTGTAAGTGTTTGAGTTAGAGTGTGTTGGTCGTGGTAGGTGTAGTTGGTATGTTGTGTATGTATGTGTAAGTAATGTGACAATCCGGTTTGTGTATGGTGTGAGTGTATCCTGGTAGGTGTAGTAATGGTGGATGTGTGAGTGAGTGTGAAAGTGGGGGGAGTGTGAGTGTTAGTGTGTGAAAAACTTGAGTAAGAGAGGATCTGTCTTAAGCATGTGGGAAGAGAAGTTTTTCGGTCTCGTCATATGATTTCTTAATTAGCCATTCTTTTACTGTGCTTTTGCATTGGTGATAATTTAAACTGTGGATATGGAGAAATTTATTGATTTTATTATATAGAATATAGCTGAGGTATGTAAATTGGTGTTGTGCGAAGGTGGTTTTGTGTTTAACTGGTGGAAGGGCAATGTCTGCGCGACGTTTAGTACTTGCTGTGAACGGCAGCCGATGTTTCCTTAATACACATTGAAGCACATATAAGCCTCTCACTGTCAGAACCCTGCTTTCCCTAAAAAGTTCCAAAGTGGGGTATCTATAGGGCTTGCAGAACATAACTTTGAGAACTGCTCTCTGAGCTCTCTCTAATTTCAGAAAGTATGTTTTGCAAGCGCCGCCCCAAGCCGGCAAACAATATAGGAGAAGAGACTGACAAAGTGAATAATAGACCATCATAAGTGAATAGACCATCATAGACCATCATATATGAAGTACTGGTCCGAGATGCGAAACTCGCTTCTACCGTAGAGGAACTACGGGTTCAAATTAGGGACCTTAGTAAGTTGGTATGTTCCGACGATATCGTGGAGACAAATATTAATCCGAAAACAGAATTAGAAACAATTAAGGCCAAACTACCAGAAATTGGTGAAGTACTTGATAGATACCCCTCCAGTTTCAAAAATTTAACCGCGTTAAGGCTTTAGGGTTCCACCTGTTTCATCGTTTGAGTAGGATTACTCCCCCAACTAATCTAACTACTAAGGTAAACTTGCTCTTAGTTTAATAAAATCATATTTAAATGATAGATTTCAGCAAGTTCAAATTAACGGTGTGAATTCATCGGGTTTAAAAGTCAAAATGGGTGTACCGCAGGGCTCAATATTGGGGCCATTCCTATTTTTAGTATACATAAATGATTTACCTCATTTACTGTTAAACCGATCACATATGGTGTTATTTGCTGATGACACATCTCTGATTTTTAAAGTAAGCAGACGTGCACAGGAGCTTGACGACGTAAATAATGCTATGCTTTTGATCCATAATTGGTTTACTGTAAATAATTTGGTATTAAATGAGAAAAAAACTAAATGCATTAGATTCGCTTTACCGAATGTTAGAAGTAGTGAATGTCACGTTGTATTGAATAAGGAGATACTAGAATTCGTCGAAAATACGGTTTTCCTGGGGATCACGCTTGACTCAAAGCTGCAGTGGGGTCCGCACTTAACATCACTTGCAGGGCGGCTAAGTTCAGCCGCTTACGCTGTTTGGAAAATCCGCCAATTAACAGACGTGGATACCGCGAGACTGGTCTATTTTAGTTACTTTCATAGCATCATGTCTTACGGTATTTTGTTGTGGGGACGGGCTGCAGATATTGATACTATCTTCATTCTGCAAAAGAGGGCTGTCAGAGCCATCTACAAGCTCAGCAGACGCGAATCTCTAAGGGAACTGTTCAAAAAAATTAACATCATGACGGTTCCTTGTCAATATATATATGAAAACATTATGTACGTTCGAAAAAATCTACATCTTTTTAATAAGATAAGTGACAGGCATAATTTTAACACTAGAAATAGGAACAAATTAGATCAACCGCGTTTCAGATTGTCTAAAGTAAAAACTTCTTTTATGGGTTACTGTGTAAAATGTTATAATAAAATACCACTCGATATTCTTCAACTAAATGAGAAGAAATTTAAAACATGCATTAAACGCACACTATGTAGACAAGCATATTATAAGTTGGATGATTATATTGTAGATAAAAATGCTTGGCTAAATGCTGGTCCTGCTCCACAGGCACCTGGGCTCACTAGTTAAAATTTTCAATATTTGGAAGAGGTGCTTCCCTTTTTCTCTTTTTTTTTTTGTGTTTCTGACATTACGATCTCAATGTTAATTTTTATTTTTTATTCAATCAAGTTTAATTTGTTTAATACATGAATACTAAACACCTTTCGCTGTTTGGTAGTAAACAATTTTAATCATCTTTTAAATAAATTGCAATCTATAGTTATGTATAATTTAGATGCATTTTTTTTTTCAATTTTGTAAATGTAAGAACCATGGATCCGTTTATTATGATTTTTTGATGTTGACTTGAAAGAGCATGGCAGTTGAGAATGTGTCATGCTCACTTAAATGTCTCACTGATGGTGGCGCGTGTGTTGGATCGTTCGGTTCCCTACAAAATGGTTGAGCTGGACGGTGCTGATCCACGCGTCATGTTCGTGAACGGGCGCCGTCGGTTGAGACTGGTCATCTCTTAACTGCCAAGGCTTATTTTTAATCTTATATTTTGAATTGTTTCTTCACTTGTGTTTTTTTTTTTTACATTGTTCTCACATATAGAAGCATCAAGAATAATGTACACAGGATTTTGTAATATCTTGATTTAAAAGAGTGTCCATGGAGTTTCTTGCCCGTTCTTCTCCATAGAGATCTACGTTTTGGAATGGGCAACTAGCTTCAACTTTCTGACTAACTGACTGACTATTTAATTTTGACAATTCAAAAGTGCCTGTACATGGTTTAATTGAAATAAATGATTTGATTTGATTTTTTGATTTGATTTGAATCTTAGTACCGATTATGCAGCCGTTGACAAGCAGCTTAGCGGTTATTTATCAAAAATTGATTCGGTTAACGCGAGCTTCCATAAGTCATTCACTTCCGCCGAGGAGACACCGAATGTACTGCCAGATTTGCAGACGAAGGACGGCATCATTTCCTACAAGAAAGAGACGGTGAAAAGCCTGGGTTGTAAATTTGACGGTACAGGTTGCGTTAAAGCCTTTATTGAGCGTCTTGAGGAGCTTTGCGAGGCCAGAGATATTAGCGAAGCCTCCTTACATCAATCTGCTTTAGATATTTTCTCGGACGGAGCCTTATTGTGGTACCGGGGAATAAAAGCGTCGGTTGGTGATTGGGCGGAACTGAAGAAGCAGTTATTCACAGATTTCGCACCGCCTGATTATGATATGCGTCTCTTGTCTGAAATAAGTAATAGGACGCAGGGGTCGACTGAGCTGTCTTGCATATTTATAGCAGTCATGGAGAATCTTTACAATAGACTATCTTTTAGGGTTCCAGAACGCGATCGTTTAGCACGGATAAAGTTCAACATGAGACCGGAATACACGTCGGGGTTGTCAATATTGACTATCAACACGCTGGGCGAGTTAAAAGAAAAGTGTAGACAACTGGAGCTAGGTTTCCATAGCAGGGCTCAGTTTCATGAGCCGCCCAAACCGTCGTCTTCTTTGGTTGCAGCAGACTTGGCATACCAAGCCCCGAAAGGGTCACAAAAGATTGAAGCCGTGCAAACTGATTCTGGTTCGTCGTTCTGTGTTCGTTGTAGAGTTAAGGGGCACTCGTTACCACAATGCAAATCCACAGAAATTGTGTGTTACCGTTGCGGCAAGAAGGGCGTACGTGCACCATCGTGCCCTACGTGCAATAAAAGCAGAAGGAGGCTAAGTCCTGTCCTACCTGCATTTCAAAAAACTAAATTTACGGAACTACAGCCAAAATTTTGATAAGTCCGATTGGGACAATTATTTGAAATATTTAAAATTATTTTTTAATTCACTAAGGGTAGATACAGTACGTTATAAAACTACGGGCGATAGTCGTCCACATTTAACTGTTTCCATTTACGATGAGTATTATTACGGTTTACTCGACTCGGGTTCTTGCATTTCGGTGTTGGGTTCCGATGTTGGCCAACAATTCATAAGGGCTGGTACGACTCTACACGCCGATACACAGTTGGGCAGCATCGTAACTGCTAATGATTCGCGAGCATCCGTGGAGGGTTATTTATTTTTACCGGTGACTCTCATGGGAGTAACTAAGGTTATTAAATTCTATATTATTCCAGACATTACCACACCGTTGATTTTTGGAGTAGATTTTTGGAAGACATTTAATTTGGCACCAAAATTTTTTAATAAATTACCTTTACAATATTTAAAAAATAATAGAGGTCATACATGCGTCTCGGAGGTTAGGCACCTACAGCCGTTTGACGAATTAACACCGAACCAAAAGAATGAAGCGGAGTTATTAATTAAAGATTTTGAAAGGGTTTCCTTTGAGGCTAAAGGATTAGGTCGTATCCATCTGTTGCGACATAAAATAGACACAGGAGATGTTCCTCCAATTAAACAGCGTTATTACCCATTATCTCCTGAACGCCTCAAGGAACTTAATCGTCAGCTGGATGAGATGTTGGAGATGGGAGTGGTGGAACCTAGCAATAGCGCGTGGAATAACCCGGTTCTACTGGCTCCAAAACCGAATGGGGAATGGCGATTTTGCCTGGACAGCCGAAAGCTGAATGCGGTCAGCAAGCAAGATGCGTATCCACTACCCTATGTCTCTCACATCTTAGACCAGTTGCGGGACGCGCTATACCTTTCGTCGATTGATTTGAAATCTGCATTTTGGCAAATCGAATTGGACTCCGTTTCATCCAAAGAAAAAAAAATTGTGAGCCGTCACGGGACGCCTGGCAGATGTGAAACATCGACATTATTTTGTAAAAGTAATATGCAGAAAAGAACAGATTGTGGTAGGAACTAAATATGTCATAATGATAAAATAAAATATTACGATTTTTTTTTCCAGATAACGATGACTATTTATTGAATAAACATTTATTTTCATTAAATACAAAAATTTACGAATTTATTTCAAATCGTGACTACTTAATTCGTTTAATCAGTGATTTCGGTAATAGTTATATTCGATGTTGCCTCTAAGGACGGTATTACTGTGACAATTGGTCGATGGTAACTGAAGTATGTTACAAAAGTATTGGACATAACATTATCAAGATATCTAATAAATACAGCATCTATTGTTGTTCCGTATCTGGTGGTAGGTTCTCTTGGATTGTTATTAATTTGCAATCGAAATTCTTCTTGGAGAAACGTAATTAATGGCGTTGATTCATCTTTTGCAAAATTTACATTGAAATCCCCAGCTAAAATCAATGGTAGTTTGTCTTTATTGGTTTTGAAAATTATTGAACCTCTGTGACTGTACGGAAAAAAAAAAAAAAAAAATCCATTGAATAAAGATAGGTAAGCGTAATAATTATTATCAATTGGTATGTAAAAAAAAGTTGTTATGCTCTTACAGAAAATAAATTAGGTGAATAGTGGTAGACAGCGAAATTGAAATTTTCTTACGTTTTATACAATTTGCAGGTCAGTGTTAGGTTGTATCTTGATAAAAATATGATTCGCAACTATAATAGATATGTATTTACAGAATTGTAGTCATTAATATCATTAAAATATCTCTTTAGATTTGTAACATAAGCAGTTTTCCATAAGAGATTTGTTCTTAAGGTACAAAGATGTAAGTAGATAGTATAGTGATTGTAATGATTATAATTCTGTAAATACGTATCTGTTATATTCGCGAATCATATTTTATTGCGCATGGCGACGCGTCGCCACACCATACACACTACTGCATATAGACCGTATATTTATATACCATCATATAGCGTGGCGACGCGTCGCCACGGCATGCGTCGCCACGCCAGAAATCGGTTTTACGTGCGGCTATAGATGTTTCACATCAAAAACCGCGTTCACGGTTCCCGGTCGAGGTTTGTTCCACTTTAAAGTTATGTGCTTCGGGTTGACAGGAGCCCCAGCCACCCAGCAGCGGTTAATGGACAGACTTTTCGGCCCGGAGTTTGGTAATAAGGTGTTCGTATATTTAGATGACATCATCATTTGTTCATCAACCTTCGAGGAGCACATTTCGCTTCTTAAACGGGTTTTAGACAAATTAAGGCAGGCTAATTTGACAATTAATTTACCTAAGTCCTGTTTCTTTCGACGAGAACTAAAATATCTGGGTTACAGAGTGGACGAGCATGGCTTACACACTGATCCGTCGAAAGTTCAGTCAATTGTTGACTTTCCAACCCCTACAACTCGTAAAGAGGTGAAAATGTTTCTTGGAACGGCCTCGTACTATAGACGTTTTATTAAAAACTTTAGCTCGATAGCGGCCCCTTTGAACGCACTAACGAGCACAAGTAAAAAAGCTCCGCCTTTTCAGTGGACGGCAGAGACAGAAACCGCGTTCACAACCTTAAAAGAGGCATTGGTTTCTGCTCCAGTATTGGCTTGTCCAGATTTCTCTCAACCTTTTGAGATTCATTGTGACGCATCCAGTTTTGGGATAGCGGGCACTCTGACTCAGGTCATAAATGGGGAGGAGCACCCAATAGCCTACTGCAGTCGTTCGCTTAATCCGGCGGAACGCAATTATTCAGCAACGGAGCGTGAGGCCCTCGCTGTAGTCTTCGCCGTGGAACACTTTCGTCCTTACGTGGAAGGCGGTCTTGCGATTAAAGTGATAACCGACCACTCAAGTTTAAAATGGTTCTTTAATTTAACAAATCCCTCTGGTCGTTTAGCTCGTTGGGGTTGTCGGTTATCACCGTATAACTTTACCATTGAGCACCGCAAGGGCAGGGACAATGTGGTTCCAGATGCCTTATCTCGTGGCGTTCCGGTGCTGGAAATTAACGTGCCCGACACTGACACTTGGTTTAAAGGGTTGTGGGATAAATGTGTCAGTACGCCTAGATCGTGCCCTAACTTTATTATTAAGGAGGATAAACTTTACCGATATTCAAAAAATTAATTCGGGGTAGCTAGTGACTATGATTGGAAGCAGGTAGTACCGGAGGGCAATCGGCAGGAATTATTAGAGAGTCACCATAGTGGCGAATTATCTCCACATTTTGGAGTGTTTAAAATCTATAAAAGACTTGCACTCCGATACTACTGGCCTAACATGTATAAGGATGTGATTAGCTACGTTGGTAAATGTGATACGTGCGCCGCATATAAACACTCACAATTACCTCCTCCTGGTCTCTTAGGTGATGCGAAAGAGTGTTCCAAGCCATTTGAGACCATAAGCATTGACTTGGTAGGTCCGTTGCCACGGTCTAGAGCGGGATTCACATATCTCTTAGTTGTCGTGTGCTGTTTTACGAAGTACTGTTTACTGTTTCCTTTACGTAGAGCTGTTGGTAAAGCTATAGCACAGAAACTAGAAGACGGCGTTTTCCTGGTACACGGTATACCCCGTACGGTGATAGCAGACAACGGGACGCAATTCACGGGTAATGAGATTCGTTCACTACTAGAGAGGTACAAAATACCTCAAGTTCACTTCACACCTCGTTATTGCCCAAGCGTGAACACCGTGGAACGCTATAACCGTACCATAATGACCGCGGTATCAATTCTCGTGGAGGATGATCATCGATCCTGGGATGTTAACATCTCAAAGATCCAATTCGCAATGAACACCTCCACAAATGAAGTTACTCGTTTTACGCCGTTCTTCCTAGTACATGGCAGAGAGGCAGTTAGTAGTGGCGATGTCTTCGGCAATGATACCGTTGGACAGCCCACTCTAGCTTGTGCTTCCCGCAGTTCATATGCGGATCAGCTAGGAGCATTAGGTAGTATCTTCAATAAAGTAAAGGACGCGCTCATCAAATCACATAAACGTAGTGCTCGTTATTACACGGCTCGGTGCTCGGTGTTACATATACTCTACCAAACACACATACACACTAACACACACACGCGCATTGTTATTCTTATTTTTGTCCTTAAATATAAGATAAGTACTTTGTTCGCCCACTGCACGTACCAATTAAATTGTAACCGCCACTAAGACCCATTATAAAAGGACACTCTTTCCTAAGATACAGACAGGTTTTTCTGCCTAGTTTAGGAAAAGGGAGTCCTATGACCCCTGTTATTGTTGTACTGGTTTTTTTTCTATATAACATTTAGTTTATAAGACAACTCTGTATGCCATGTACAAACTACTTATAAATAAAAATTATTATTATTATTATTATTATTATAATAGTAGTAGGAGGCACGCGGAGTTTGAGATAGGCGACACTGTGTGGAAGAAAACATATCCCCAGAGTGACGCCTCCAAATTCTTTATGGCCACATTAGCACCTAAATACGAGAGATGTATAATTAGGAAAAAACTTTCACCCTTAGTGTATGAATTGGAAGGCTGTAGTTCCGGTAAAAACCTTGGCACATGGCATATCAAGGATTTAAAATCACCATGTGGCAAGGCATAATTTTTTTTAAATATTTTATTACAATTTAAATCCCTTAAAATTTAAATTCGATTAGTAGTAGTTGGTCGCAGTGACCATTGAGGGTTGTATAAGCCTTGTGGTTGCGGTTTTTTTGTTTTAGCATTGGTGGCTGTATATGCACGGTGCTAGAATATAGTAGGGTAAATATATTTTTCACTTCAGTAGCTCAAACATGTAGGTTTTGCTGCCTGAAATCAGTGAGCAAAATGCGATTTTGCTCACTGAGTGAGACAAAGTAACTTTTTAATTTTTGTTTTCAGAAAGCCGCGAAAATCTTATTCAGCCTTGGGTTAATCATACAATTCGAAACATTCACACTCTATCTCTTTCCCGCCATTAGAAAGAGACAGAGACAAAGACCAGCCCTTTCGAAGTTCCGATTTTGAATTCGACCTCAAAGACAAACACGTTCGGGATTTCGTAGTAACTAAAGAAATTTTGCAAAAAGATAATTATGTATTTTAATGTAATTTATTGAATTTTTAACTTATTGTTGTATTTAAACGAAAATAAGTATTTACTGCAAATAAAACTGATATTTAACCTGTAAATTTATTGCTAAGTAGTTTCAATAATGTTACGTAATATATTTTGAATAATAAAATATCATGGGTGCTATTTCCGAACACGCCTTAATTTATATAAAAGAGCGGGAATAAAATTTCGTGGCTGGCGTAAAGAGTTGAATAAGTTAAAAAATATTAAAATAATCGTAAAATATGAGTGAAACTAGCGACGAGACCAATATTTTAACACCGGAAGAGTTAAAACAACAAGTTATGAATGCAGAATTAAGTTTCCTACCTGAGAAGTCTCGCGAGAAATATCTGAAAGCATACCATGTCTTCAATGAATGGAGACTTACGAAGGGCGCAAGCAGTTTTTCGGAGACGGTGTTGCTATCTTTTTTTTTAGATTTATCACAGACGAGGCGATCATCTACAATGTGGAGTATTTACTCAATGTTGAAAGCTACTTTAAAAACAAAACATAACGTGCATATTGAAACATACGCAAAACTCTTATCTTTTCTAAAAATAATGTCAGTTGGGCGGGCATAAGGCTAAAAAGTCCAAAATTTTCACTGCCCATAACATAGAAAAATACCTAATAGAAGGTACCTCTACCTACAATGTTAATTATTTTGATTCACAATAAATAGTTATTTCAATCTATTCCTGTTTATTATTTTATCTCCTAAAGTGTTCTCGCTGCTGAAGTGAAAAGTTATGTGTGTTACACGAGAGCAAAGTTTTTTGCATCTCGTGCCTTTGAATCCCTCGCCACACTCAGGATTCAACTTTAGAATCACTCGCTACGCTCGTGATTCAATCTTTGAATCCTTCGCTTGCTCAGGATTCAAAATCAGCACTCACAACAAAAAACGACTTTGCTCTCTTGTTGCACAAATAACTATTAACCTGTTTTTGCAGTTCGTAGTGGTACACAGGTTCTTACTGTGTTCACATTTGTGAACTTTATTTAGAAGTACGGAAGGCGATTGTTTACAAGTAGTTGGTAGTTTGTGGTTGTTGCAGGATGGACTCCTCTGTGGAGTGTATAACCTCCGGATTGCTGGTAAGGCAGCATATTGATAGTCCTGAGATAGGAGGCCATAATGGCGGGCGTGTAGGCTGCATTGATGGAAAACGTATAAGATGGTATTTTTTTTACAGGGGCCGTATAACCGTCACTTTCCTTTTATGGAAGACGGTTAGCCAATTTTTTTTAGTTTGTAGCATTTAATTTCTTTTAGTGTTTATGTGTGTTCCAGCTCAGCATTATTATCGGTAGTCAACTTCTTTAGGATGTGAAAGGTGGTGTACGATGAAATAGGGTGGTCTCTCCTATATATTTATAGTAGGTCAGACTAGGATATTACTCTCTTTGGAGCTTGTCTTTTACATGTTCGTAAATGGATTAGACTCGCTCCAGGTGAAATAGTATATATAATATATTACACAGGTCACATGGATAACTAAAAATAAGCCATAAAACACGGGCGGAATTGTAGACTCGTTATCCAAAGCCTACTACAATGACGCCTAATAGAGCGGGTTGTTACTCTATACTTGAAGTGTGACCAGAACCCTTTTTGGTCGTAGGTTTATGTAGTATGTAATGTAAACCCAAATTAGTATATTTCATAAAAGTTACATGGATAATTAAAAATAAGCCATAAACACGGGCGGAATTGTAGACCCGACAACCAAAGCCTACTACAATGCCTCCTTATAGAGCGGTCTGTTACTCTATATTTGAAGTGTAACATCAATACTGTATTGTTTATGTATATCGTATCATTTATATTTATATCAGCTATATTGTTTAAGAATAGAAATCGTACACCGGCTTCCATATTTTTATTTTTCTTCTTTCTTTGTACCTGTTTTCAGGCATTAATGTTGTAGATTTTTGTAAACGTGCTAGGTCCTTTGGAGTCTGCTTTGACGCTGGAGGGCCAGCGTCGAGATTTGCCCTAGAGGGTCAAATCTCTGGTAGTTGGGGAGGTACTGTTACGTTGTTTTTTTGTACCTACCACTTTGGTTAACACTTTCACACATTAAATTACTTTTCTAAACATATTGTATTGTGATTATTAAGATGATAATGTTTTGTTTACATTCCAAATGTCAGTATGTCAAACGTCAGTTTCTGACAGAAGCGACCTCTATAGTCGCTAATTCAAAGTTGTAGTTTAATCGATATTTTAACATATAGATTGCTATCCATCGAAATAATATCGTATGGAGCAATCCTTAATAATTTTCAGCTTTCAGTAAAAAGTCATAAGTAATAAAATAGATAACCGTAAACGGAAATGAAACTTAATTTTTTCAATATAGACTTCTTTCTAGAAACTTCGTTGTCAAATAAATTCATTTTTAATCTGTGGATTGTCTTTGACATAATGTGGCAAGGTTAGAATTGATAATTAGCCGAATTAATATTCTGGATTAATTACCCCAATCAAGACAGATTCTAGTGTTGGAAGTTACAAATAATTTGTTTGTTGGTCTGGATCATGAGGATTCTTATTGTTACGGCGTTTAAACGTCACGTTGGACTGTTGTTAGTGATTCTCAAGGATTTAAGTGTCTTGGTGTAGTGTTTATCTTCAGTGTTCTTATAATCATTTTACCTGAACTAGGGGAGATTTTCTAGATGCTCCGTCTAGTTCCGGTTTGTTATACTTGACAGTATTATTGAGCCGTAGTGGCGTCTTTTTGCCCTTGAACACGCTTGAGAAAACACATACTATCTTCCATGTTTTAAAAGGTAAGGATTTGGTTCTAATAGTGTTTGAAAGTGCTCTGTGAGCCCTTCCCTGGTTGTTAAAAGGATATTGTCGTGATCCCTGGATATTTATTACAGGATTCCAAATTGCGCACACGCAGATAGCTTTCCAGCCAGTCGAGGATCTTGCAGTCAAGTGCTTTCTTCCCAAGTCAACCGTGAGTATTTCAATCCTCCTTCCTATTGTCCCACCACTCAGGATTAGGCAAACAGAAGTCGTAGTCCCTTTTGTTATACTTGAAAAAGTCCATGTTGACCGGCTAATGTTTTAGCCTTTTAGATTTCCAAGCTCGGTCACCTCAAGGAAAGTAAATTAGCTTCCCCCTATATTATTAGGTCTCCGTATTGTCGATTCCAGGAGAGGCACCTCGAGAGATTCGTCTCGCCGCCAGGATCCAGTCAAGCGTCTGGGGCCTGGACGCGAGACCCGTTCCTCGAGTCCAATCGAAGCCTCCTACGGAAGCGACTGTGCGGCTGGCTGAGTCCGTCTAGCGTTAGCGCAGGCGGGACGGTTTTTTTTTTATCCCTTAAAATATTTTTATTTCTACCTTCAACTATTTTTTATATTACGGTTTCGGTAGAAACCAACCGGTTAACATAGTCCGGTTTTCCCTAGTGGAAACCGGTCTTCCCAAATTCAATTTGTGGATCTTGGGTACGTCATTCCACCTTCATCTGGGAATATATTGGTCACCTTCGACGGCCCCAGGATCCGGGACTCTCAAAGTCCCTGGCGCCCACTTATTACTTAATTTTATATTTATAGATAACGTTACTAATAATTGGAAGGTTTTAACTTAATTTTGTAACTGATAACGTTTAGCTTTAATAAGGAACAGTACCGGGTTTATCTCCAACTCCCCACGACCATAGCTCTTTATGCTGAACTTATAGCTGGCTTTCATTAAAAAATTTAATCACAATCACCTACCTAATTTTTAATTTATATTTTAGATTATTAAGATTTTACCTTTTATACCGGGGGACCTCTATTGTCCACCGGGTGTGTTTTTTTGTTGATTTAATCTGCTTACATAATAAAATTATATGGTGTTTGAGGTAGATTGTTGTTTATTTATTTTTCCATACCAAACCACGGAGTACAATTTTAAAATTGTAACACTTACACAGTTCTTAACTAGAGGTCATAAACCATAAACTTACAAGTGAACACAATGCAAGGGTAAACTTTTATAAAACATGTTATCAACTTAAGTACTATTTCAAAACAGAACAGTAGTAAATTAGCTTGCAACAATAGTCAGTTTATACAATTGAACTTCAATTTTCATTTGCAAAACAAAACACATAAAATTTAAAAACTAATAAAAGAAAATACAAACATCCATCACTCAGTCTTACGTCCATACTTCACCACAATCAAAGCATACTTACTCAATTTCTTCATCATTGTCAGGCCACCTCTTCATCCCATCAGCAGAGCAAGTAGTCTTTATGGGGTACTTTGGCTTTAGTTTGAGTCCTGGACCAAATTGTGTTCTTTGTATTGCTACTCGTTCACCAACTTCATACTTAGTACTTTCCTTTATTTTCTTATTATAAGTACTTGTATTTTCTTCCTGAATTTTTAATATTTGTTCCTTAGCTCTTTTTCTTAAGAGTGTTATCGTTAAAAAAATACAATAAACATAAAATTGGGGTTTTTTAAGGTTAAATTACTACTAAATGGCATGAATTTATTAAAAACTAACTTGAGTACCGCATTAAGCATATCTTTATATTGTATTTATATAGAATAAAAATTGAAAAATATTATTAAATATCAAAATAAAAGCTTTTTTTGAACTCATATTTTTGAGATTATACGAGAAGACTGAATTTCGGAATGAAATTATGAGTCAACAATGAGTCGTGGAAGTCTGGAAAAAATACGTGGAAAACGAAAAGATACCGTTATTGTTATTGTATAAAATAAAAAAGTAATTTTAATTCATTAAGTACCTCAAATAAAATATTTTCTTAACCTAAATTTGACAAAATAAACATCATTTTTATTTGATATTAAGGCTGAAATAACTTTAAAAAAAAATACACTGCTTGTAAGTGGAGTTCATGCAAACCAAAATCAGTAAAAAAAAAATTACATAAAGTTATTTTATCGACAATATAAAATTTCAAAGTTACTAATAAATTACGCAACGCCAAGCGACGTCGGCCAGTCGCGCTGTGGCGCTCTCCGAGGTAGGACCTATGTCGCTCACGCTGCCATCGATTGACAACACAGATACGTAGTTGCCGGCGGTATACACTACGCCTGACACGTTTTGATCTGTAAGTATTTTTTTTTCATAATATTTATTTTGTACATTCGAATTATAAACGTAATAGTGTAGTGTCAACTAGGTGTGTTTGGTCTATTATTCCTTTTATGTTTTAGCTGATGGGCCGAAAAAGTAAATTATATTATGGTGACAGTGGAGAACTATTTTATAATGTATACAGTTTTTTATTTATATTACATGATTCACTAAACATAACATGATAAACCTTTGTTTAATTTCCCACCTACTTATCTAGTGCATAAAAAATTAAAAAAGCTATTTACAAAAAACTGGAACTAGTCACCAACACTTGAGTAATCTAAATTATTAATATTCTTTTTTCTCCTAAATAACTTAATTTTGCGTGTAGAGGATTTCAGATTTATTATAAATCATAAGTCATCATCTGCCTAGCCTTTTCCCAACTATGTTGGGGTCGGCTTCCAGTCTAACCGGATGCAGCTGAATACCAGTATTTTACATGGAGCGACTGCCTATCTGTCTATTATAAATCATAAGTATGACAATAAATTGAAGTTGGATTTAAATTCAAAATAAATTTTGCTAAAACAATTATTGCTCTAAAGCGAACGGATCAAATTGAGTACGTCTGACTATAAACAGAGCGAACGCGCCAACTCTACGCACACAGTTGCGCACGCGTCTGTGTGAGTGAAATTTGCAAAGAATTACCTAAACTTGACGATCCGCGCTAAGCGTAAACGCTCTTAATTCTTCTCTTTCTTCACTGAATTGTTCTAGACTCTCTTGCTGTAATAAATCAATTAAAGGTATATCTTCTTTGGATTTCATTTTGACACCTGTTAATAGCTCAAATGGACTTGTGTTAATGCTTCTTTGGAAAGTGCTATTTATTGCACGTTGCAATCGACTTACATGTTTGTACCACACTGATGGATCTTCTGCACATAACTTCGTAAGAGTTGGTTTAATGATTCCATGTATCCTTTCCACCTGTCCATTTCCTCGTGGCACTCCTGTTGTTATTTTTATGTATTGTATATTCTCACTCTTACAATATTCTTCAAACTCATGGCTAGTAAAAGCAGTACCTCGATCGGTGACAATCCTTTCTGGATTTCCAAATGTCTGTTGATGTATTTTCAGCTTATCCAGAGTTTCACTACTGGTGGTGCTCTTTGTAGGGAAAAGCCACACGAATTTGGTAAAGGCATCAACTATTGTTAGAATGTGATTATACCTCTTTCTGGTCTCAGTCATTGGTCCGATGTGATCCATGTGAAGGGTATGCAGAGTAGTTCCCTCCTTCTGAATAGGGTTAAGAAAACCTTCCTGTTTCCCCTGCTTCTTCGTTGCCAGTAGGCATGGTATGCAGCTTGCAATAAAGTCATCAATTTTCTTGTCTATGTCTTTGAAAAACCGCTAGAGGGCGCGGTGGTGTAAACATCGTTTGTGTGAGACGCTCGTCGATTTTAAAGTTTTAAAGTGTACTTACGACAAAAAACAGGATAAACTTACGTTGAAATAGTGCCGAACAGTGGAAACCCTGATTACAAGTGTTATCAACTTAAAACACCCCCAAAAACTGAATGAAATCCAACAAAATAAAGTGAGGTGAAGTGGTGATTGACAATGACATTTTGAAGAAATACTAGCCGGTTGTGTTCTAAAAATTGTGTGAACATTGTTGTGAACCGTACTACTAAAGAAGAAATAGACTTCCCGTTGGAAATCATACGGACAAATCTGAATAAGTGCAAACATAACCTACAAAACCAAATTATTCTTAGTCATCCATCATAGATAGCATATAAATCGATGAATAATTCAGCGGGTGGTGACATCTAGCGAACAAACCAAACAGTAAATAGTAGCAGGAAAGAGCGACATCTATCTCCGATCGGAGAAACTACTTCCAAAGCATACTTACGCAGAAGTGCTCCAGTGCACACAGTACAACACCCTACTAATAGAGGGCGCCACCATGTCGGAAATAGAAAAACTTTTAAAAGAATTGAGATTAGATATAAAACGAGACACTGAAAAATCACTACTGAATTTAGAAACAAATATCACGAGCAAAATAAATGATAAAATAGACCGAAACTTTAACTTATTACAAGGGGAACTCGAACAAATTAAGGAAACTAACTGCAAACATGACAAAAGAATTAGCGCCATGGAAAAACACATTAGGCAAAGAAATGTCATATTCTTCGGGTTAAAAGAAGGCGAAAAATCATACCAGGAGTTGGAACAAACCGTGTTACAAACTATTGAAGACGAACTAAAACTGAAATGTGACAGAAAAGAATTAGAGTTGGTCCGAAGAATGGGAAAATACATAAAAAATAAAGTGAGACCTATCGTCGTAACTTTTACAACGTATGGCAAAAAGATCACAATTTTGAAAAACAAGAAAAATATTCAAACAACATCTATTTACATGAAAGAGGATTTCCCACCCCAAATTCTAGAAAAGCGGAGAGAATTACAAGAACAGTTGAAAAAAGAGAAGGAAGCCGGAAAAATAGCTTACCTGCGATACGACAAACTTATAGTTCGAGAACCTGGCACTGAAGACAGCAGCAAAACAGAGGAGGGAAGGATAAATAAAACCGAAACAGAAAAGGCTAGGAAAAAGAGAGAGCTAGAAATAACCCCTCCCAACCAGATGTTAAGTTCATACAAAAGTCCCGCAAATTATGATTATCTAGGTTATCGGCGAGATTTTTTTAAGAAAACTACTTTTCACATGATAAAAATATAATGAACCTTTTTTACATGTTGTCGATTTAACATGGTAGGAGAGTCTAACTTAAAACTAACTTACATGCTACACGGCCGGAGCGACGCCTACGTAAGTACACGCACACACTTACACATATGCACTACCGACACATACTATAACACCCCCCGCACTAGTTCGAAACCCTTTCTTCTCCCAAGAAAAAGGGCTGAGTCCGGCCTCCGTCTGTTGCTTGGGCTACTGGTGTTTCCTGGTTCCTCTTATGTATTTTTATTAAATATAATATTCCAGCAGCCAGTCCAATAATACATAGTACCGTATATATAGGTACGGTCCAATAGTGATAACTTTTATCTTGCAGGGCATCTAGGTTTAGAATATTCTCCCTTTCAATTAAATTCTGCAATTTATTGATTTGTTCCAGTGGAATATTTTCCAATAACAACGGCTTATCTTTATTTTCAATATTGATTTTAAATACCGGAAATGACAAAAGCTTTATAGGTGTACCTTTTATCAGATTTTTGTAATTCTTTATGTGGTTTAACTTTGTAGAGACAGTGCATCCCTCAGGCTCCTCAAATAAGTAGGTACCGAGTAAGGATTGGTCCTCTTCCCGATCGCACCTATACTCGATCCTCGTTTCTTTTAGAAATGACAGAATATAATGAAAATCGTCCAGCTTTTGAATTATTTCTGTTCCGGATTTAAATTGTACCAAGCTGCAGCTGCTGCATATTTCTTGTTTCAATATCAGTTGGTAAATGCAATCGTTTTGCTTCGAAGTGGTCATAAGGTCGACTTCTGGGCAATAATATATTTACTGGAACCTTTTACATTCTCCATCTATATAGTGATAGTTATTATTATTCATTGCCAGATATGGTTTAGGTGGAATTAATATTGTATTGTTAAATGTTGGAGTAGAAAATAAATGATAATAAGTGAAAGTATCTAAATGCATAATAGGGAACTTCAGAACAAATACAATTACATTATCTACATAGTAGGAACCACACTCAATAATATCATAATAGTCTCTTATCTCAGTGTTCTCATGTACAAGCAACTCAGAAGGTTCATATTGGTTTCTTAGGATATTAAACATGAAGTTAATATTTTGTGAACTGATTACACTGTGATGAGTTACTGATAATTTGGAAAAACTCAAAGCATTTTCTAGTGATGTAATACAATTCAAAATATTTTGTAAATTGATTTTTAACAAATTAAACAAACTGTTAATTTTAATAAAATCACTTAACCTCAAATTAGTCATATTAACATTAGACATGATCTCATTCAGTTTAATATGTATTTTGAACTCATTTGATACAATAGTAGACAAGGTCATATTGAAAGTTTGCAAAATTTGTTTATTCAAGGTAATGCCAGCATTATATTTATCTTTCAAACTATTCTGATTATTTTGCAAAATGTTTATGGCTTTACTATAAAATAGTGCGTCTTCGTGATCGAGATTACCGCTGATACTTTTTATGATGGAACCCAAACCATTGATAAGCCCGCGTTTATTTCTCGGGTGTTTGTACATAGTGTTGAACTTATCATGAATTGTTTCTAACATGCCAATGAGGATCTGATTAATAACTAATGAACTATCGCTAAAATAAATTGAATCGGCTGATTTTATGTACTCTATATAAGTAGCTAAATAGCCTTCTATATTTCTAATACTATCTTTAATCTTATCTAACTCGTAATAATGTATGAACGCATGTTCAGTTTTCATAAACTTAGCACTACCTAACTTAAAGGGGAGTATCCCAGGATTGTCCACTAACTTCGTAGTCACGATCTGTTCAGCCTGGATTAATATCGGAATCCCGCAACAAGATATTTTGATATCTCAGAGGTTTCTTCACGATACGTTTGTGGTGGACAATGTTCTTATCATCTATGACCTTTAGACCTAAATTTTTCTTAACTCTACGACCTAAATAACGAGGTTTTGTCTTATGCCTAACGGCTAGCGGGTTTTTTATGTACGAGACGAGGCCTTTCCTTCTTCGTAAGAAATGGGTTCTTCCCGGTCTTTATTGGCATTCTGTATAGTGTTAGTCCGGTTACAGAGTAATTTTTTGTTTATTTCGTTGTGTAGTGACATAGTACCCGTCACACAGTTACCACATACCTCCGAGCCAGTTACCACATACCTTCAAACCAATTTATCACCACTCAAGACCGAACCAGTTACCTTACCACGTTTATGACGTTCCGCAAAGAAACAGAGAAGCAATCATCTTGAAAAAGACGCTGGTACATAAAGAAATAGGATGGAAGCACGGGCACAGCACGGCGTCATCACAACGCCGTACTCGCCGGCCATTTCGCTTCGAAAGAAGCGGTTTTGTAAGCCGAGGCATGCAGGCAGAGCAAGCGTAACACCAGTCCCACTCTTCATCTTCACTTCACACTCCGGGACTACGCAGATGACCACGCGGCGCTGACGACACACGGCGGAGCCACAGCAGAGCAGACGGTCTTCACTCGACGGCGGCGCACGATGAAAAGGACCGAAGTTTGCGCGCCACTCGTATTTATAACTTCGCGTCGACCGAGTGGCGCGGCGAAACAGCGCCCGCGCCCCGCGCGCCTCTCGTCCTGCGACGCGTCGCTATTGGTCGAGCGTTCGTAACGGTATCGGTTATGCCTAGATGCTATCACGGACAATGTATATAAGTAGGGCCTTGGAAAATAAATACACATTTAGGGTGCACTTTCCCCCCCGCACCCTGTCCGAGCCGGAGTCCCCCAGGGGTCTGTATTATCCCCCCTCATATTCACCCTATTCACCAGCGACATTCCCAAGAGTAATAAGGCACAGTTGGCACTCTTCGCTGATGACACTGCCATTTACTGCTCGGGTAATTCCCAGAGCTCTATCGCTCGCAATCTCCAGACCTCCGCAAGCGCCCTAGGCGATTGGTTCCGGAAATGGAGAATAGAGGTTAACCCTGATAAGAGCCAGGCGGTACTCTTCTCAAAACCGCGAAGCCCAAATCCCCCCCTTCCCAGCCCGATCTCAATGTACGACAAGCCTATCCCCTGGGGACAACAGGCCAAATACTTAGGAGTCATTCTCGACCATAAACTCACCTTCAGAGAGCACATAAAGACGGCCCGTTCACGAGCCGCTTTCGCTCTCGGTAGACTTCACTCCTTACTGACTGCCCGCAGCAAATTGTCACTTAAGTGCAAACTGCGCCTCTACACCGCAGTCATCCGCCCCATCATGACCTACGCTTGCGTAGTCTTCGCACACGCCAAGCCTTGCCATCTGCACAAAATGCAAACTCTAAAAAACCGGACACTCAGAAAGGTCACGGGATCCCCCTTCTATGTCCGTAACATAAATCTCCACCTGGATCTTAGAATACCCACCGTCCAGCAGTTCATGAAGCGCCTCGCCAAGCGATTCTTCGACTCCGCTATAAAACACCCCAATCCCCTGATTGCGGCGGCCTCCCGATATACTCCCTCCCGCATAAGTAAGATTCGCCGACCAAGGCATACCCTCACCACCCCCGACGACGCCACTACCCTCTTACAGGAGAGCAGGAAAACCACCAGCACCATTAAGAGACACAGAAACACGACCCGACAACCGTCCTTCCGTCCTCGCCGTCGAGGACGCCCGTCGCGACGCCCCGTAACTTCTCCCCCCCGACCCTTGCTAGAGCCAGCCCGCGCAGCTGAGCCTGTAGTATTAAACTCGCCCTTAAATAATTCCGATCCAGCCTGTCCCTTGCTGCCCCCCCCCCAGCGACGCCCTAAGCCGAGGCCCGTACCCCACAGGGGGTGCCCTTAGCGTGTAGTCGCTTAGTTTTTAAGTTTTTAAAAGCCCTGGCTGGAGGCCTTAATTTTGAGGCATCCACAGGCAAGCCCGGTTAAGCAGACGACAACCTCATAGGTTGAACTGCGAGATGCCATTCACAAAAAAAAAAAAAAAATAAATAAATACACATTCATTGTTCATCCTAGCTGGAATACGGAGTTTTATTATCTACGGTGAATCCCTGTCACTCCCTAAATTGGTGACTCACACACTAAATTGGTGACCCGCGAACAAAAGAAGTAAGAACACGACCGGGAAGACGAAGCCTGAGTTCCTCGATCATCAAATTCTTCGAGATCAACAGCAGAAAATAGAAGAGCACCATCATGTCGAAGACTCCCGACGATTTTTGCGATGCTGAGGGCGCCACAACAGTGAAGAGTGACGTGGCAACAATCTCACTTCCTGCACGTCTGCCACCATTTTGGCGCCAAAATCCTCGCCTGTGGTTCGCGCAATTTGAAGCTGCAGTCGCTGCCAGCAAGATAGGTGAAGAGCAGAAATTCAACCTCGTCGTCCCGCTACTCGGCAACAGCGACCTAGAACAAATCGGAGACATCATCTTACATCCACCGGCCACCGGCAAATACAGCACGCTCAAGGACAGACTCATCTCGACGTACCAAGAATCAGATCACCGGCAGTTACAGAAGTTACTCAGCGGTCTCGAACTCGGCGACAACAAGCCAAGCCAACTGCTGCGTAAAATGCGAGATCTCAGTGGCAAGCTACTATCTGATGAGGCGCTGAAGGTTATGTGGCTTAACCAGCTGCCCCCACAAGTCCGCGCCGTGCTCTCCGTCAACACCGAGTCGTCGCTCGAAGTGCTTGCCGCGATGGCCGACAAGATGATAGAACATTTTGAACCCACTACAGTCGCCACAGTCTCCACAGCAAATCCTCCGTCAACAAGTCCAGCAGTCAATGAGGTACAGCTTAACGCGATAACAAACCTACAAATCAACATGCTCACGAAACAAATAGAGAAGTTATCACTCGAAGTCGCCGAACTACGAAAACATCAACAATCGTCGTATCACCGTTCCCGCCAAAACTCAGCACATCGCAGCCGCTCACGCTCACATTCAAGACAGCGTAATGTTAACTCCCGCAAGCCCGGCGACCCCGACTGGCTTTGCCGTTTCCATTACCGATTCGGCAACGACGCACGGAAATGTGAATCGCCGTGTTCCAGAGAAAAGCGGGAAAACTAGAACGTACATCGATAGTGGCGGGTGTCGATGTAAACCAAACAAGCCACCGCCTATGTGTGATCGACATCAACAACCGAGAAAAATTTCTTGTCGACACGGGAGCCGACATATCGGTATTAGCTGCTCGAAACCAGAAATACTCAAGACCGGCGGACAATGCAGGCTACAAACTTTACGCAGCCAACGGAACAGAGATTCGTACCTACGGAGAGCGCACACTCGAGCTCAACCTAGGATTACGAAGAAGTTTCAAATGGACTTTCGTCGTCGCCAATGTGAAGACTTCAATACTGGGTGCCGATTTCCTGGTAAAGCATAAACTGTTAGTCGACTTGCACCAAAGAAAACTTATCGACCGTGTGACTGAGCTTAGCGTGAACGCCATCAAAATAAACAGCAAAGAAGAATCAATCCACATTATCAACCGAGACCACACTCATCACGACCTGCTGAAGAAATATCCAGATGTACTACGACCAATGACACTGAAAACTCCTTCCAAGCATGACGTCACACATCACATTGAGACGACTGGGCCGCCGATCTACTCACGGCCGCGCCCTCTACCGCCCGACAAGTATAAAGCAGCAAAACTCGAGTTCGAGCGCATGATCGAGATGGGAATATGCAAGCCGTCAAGCAGTCCGAGGGCGAGTCCACTTCACATTGTGAAAAAGAAAGACGGATCACTTCGAGTATGTGGCGATTACAGACGACTCAACGCCGTCACCGTTCCCGACCGATACCCAATTCCACGAATTCAAGATTTCACATACCAACTCCATGGCAAGACAATATTCTCGAAACTCGATTTGAAAATGGCATATTTCTGGATACCAATCGAAAAACAAGATGCTCAAAAAACAGCAATAATAACTCCATTCGGCCTCTTCGAATTCAACTGCATGACGTTCGGCTTAAGAAACTCCGGTCAAACCTTTCAACGTTTCATGCATGAAGTTCTACGAGGACTCGACGACAACGTATTCTGTTTCGTCGACGATCTGCTCATACACTCGAGAAATAAGGAAGAACACCGCCGCCACTTAGAACAAGTACTCGAACGCCTAAATACCTACGGCGTCAGTCTTAACATCGATAAATGCGAGTTTGACAAGAAAACCATCGAGTTCCTGGGATACGAAGTGTCATCAGAAGGAATCAAACCCACTCAAGAACGAATTCAAGCCATAGTCGACTATCCCAAACCACAGACAGTGCAAGAACTAAGAAGATTTTTAGGAATGATAAACTTCTACCGTAGTTGTTTACCACATCAAGCAGAGTACCAAAATGAATTAAACAAATACCTACACAACAGCAAGAAGAATGACAAAACTCCGATACAATGGTCTCAAGTAGCAGAACAAGCCTTTGAAAAATGCCGACAAAGCATACTCGAGGCAACAACTCTGACGCACCCCATTCCCAACGCGCCGCTATGTTTATTTACCGACGCATCGAATACTAGCATTGGCGCCGTGCTGCAACAAAAAGTGGACAACGCGTGGAGACCCCTGGCATTCTACTCAAAAACTATGAGTGACACACAGCGACGCTACAGCGTGTACGATCGCGAATTATTAGCAATGTACACCGCAGTGCAACACCTACGACGACTGATTGAGGGCAGTGACCTGACAATATTCACCGATCACAAACCACTAACTTACGCCCTAACAAGAACACCAAGTAGCAGCGACACACCACGACGAGAACGCCAGCTACACTATATTAGTCAGTTCTGTGCAAAG
Source organism: Hydraecia micacea (assembly GCA_914767645.1). NCBI lineage: Eukaryota > Metazoa > Arthropoda > Insecta > Lepidoptera > Noctuidae > Hydraecia > Hydraecia micacea. The sequence continues at coordinate 2,414,422 of OU611775.1, forward strand.
ATCAAGTACATTCACGGTGATAAGAACGAAGCAGCGGACGCCTTATCACGCATCGAAGAAATCGACTTGTCACACTCTACGATCGACTACAACCAACTCGCTCAAGACCAAGAAAACGATGAAGAACTGAAGATCTGCATGTCGAACCCAAGTCTCAAGTTCGCTATCATATGCGAAACATCAACCGGCAACGTTCGTCCATACCTACCAGCGACTTATCGTATAGTAGCATTCAAAGCGCAACACGAACTAAGTCACCCTGGTGTGCGAACAACAAGAAAAATAATGTCAACAAAGTTTTTCTGGCCGAATATGAACAAAGAAGTTGGTTTGTGGGCGAAATCATGCATCGGTTGCCAGCGCGGGAAAATTCAACGACACGTTATCAGCCCACTCGGCGAGTTTCAAAAATCGTCGCGCTTCGAACACATTCACGTTGACATCGTTGGACTACTGCCGCCCTCTAACGACTACAGATACCTAGTAACAATAATCGACCGCTGCACTAAATGGCCGGAAGCAATTCCTGTGCGTGACGTCACCGCCGACACCGTCGCCCAAGCAATCTACGAGGGATGGATATTACGTTTTGGCTGCCCTTTACGAGTAACAACGGATCAAGGGCGACAGTTTGAATCGTCGTTATTCAACTTACTTATGAAGAAATTCGGCATATCAAGAATACGTACAACTGCCTACCACCCTCAAGCAAATGGTCAAGTTGAACGCTGGCATCGCACATTGAAGTCCGCGCTTATGGCGCGAAGCGCCGGTGTGCACTGGAGCGAAGAACTACCTACTGTGTTACTTGGCCTTCGTACCGCCCTACGGGAAGATACTCAGTTGAGCCCGGCCCTCATCACCTACGGATCGACACTTAGAATATCGTCAGATTTCTTCGTGCCTTCACAGCCGAAAAATGATGACGCAGAATTCGTCCGGAAGCTGACAGAAACAATGTCGACGATGTCCCCGAGCAGCAAGTCTCACACCAATAACAGAAGCACGTTTGTACACAAGGACCTAGCGACGTGTACCCATGTGTTCGTGCGCAATGATACCGTGCGAAGTCCATTGACCCCACCTTACGACGGCCCGTTCAAAGTAATTCATCGTGACAGCAAGCATTTCACCATACAGATGCCACTTCGAACTACAGTCGTCTCAATAGACAGACTCAAGCCAGCGCACTTACTCAACGAAGGGTCAACTTCTACCACAACAAGTGCGGCGCAGCAAGTACCGCGCAATGAAAGCACATCACCGAGCGTCGAGCCGCGGTCGTCGACCCCAAACGCACCGCATGACTCTTACGTCACTCGATCCGGCCGCGCAGTGAAACCCAACGTACGCTTCGCTTAGGGGGGAGTGATGTAGTGACATAGTACCCGTCACACAGTTACCACATACCTCCGAGCCAGTTACCACATACCTTCAAACCAATTTATCACCACTCAAGACCGAACCAGTTACCTTACCACGTTTATGACGTTCCGCAAAGAAACAGAAAAGCAATCATCTTGAAAAAGACGCTGGTACATAAAGAAATAGGATGGAAGCACGGGCACAGCACGGCGTCATCACAACGCCGTACTCGCCGGCCATTTCGCTTCGAAAGAAGCGGTTTTGTAAGCAGAGGCATGCAGGCAGAGCAAGCGTAACACCAGTCCCACTCTTCATCTTCACTTCACACTCCGGGACTACGCAGATGACCACGCGGCGCTGACGACACACGGCGGAGCCACAGCAGAGCAGACGGTCTTCACTCGACGGCGGCGCACGATGAAAAGGACCGAAGTTTGCGCGCCACTCGTATTTATAACTTCGCGTCGACCGAGTGGCGCGGCGAAACAGCGCCCGCGCCCCGCGCGCCTCTCGTCCTGCGACGCGTCGCTATTGGTCGAGCGTTCGTAACGGTATCGGTTATGCCTAGATGCTATCACGGACAATGTATATAAGTAGGGCCTTGGAAAATAAATACACATTCATTGTTCATCCTAGCTGGAATACGGAGTTTTATTATCTACGGTGAATCCCTGTCACTCCCTAAATTGGTGACTCACACACTAAAGTTGTATAATTGTTTGGTGATTTCCTTGTGCCTAACTACATAATTTTGAAGGTAAGTAGCTTCTAAATTTATATCAAATGGGTCACGACTATTTGAATGCCCATTAATGACATCAATAGGTTTTTGTGTAATTACTGAGTGAATACTATTATTATATCCTATAACAGCATATAGCATTAGCTGGTTAGTGGATAAGGTAGATTGACTAACAGATAACACACGGATGTGTTCTAATATAGTAGAATGGAATCTTTCAATAGCTCCGTTTGACTGAGGATTGTTTACGCTGATAAAATGTAACTTAATTTTATGTAGGCTTGCAAACTCTTGTACGGGTAAATTTTTAAATTCGGTTCCTTGATCTGCTGTAATGCTAATTGATACTCCGTGGTGTGAAATAAAAATAGACAATACATTTATCACATTTATTCCTGTTACTGACTCTAGAGGATATGCTTGAGCATATTTAGAAAATACATCGATAATTGTTAAGAATTTTTGTCGATTTACGGTAAGAGTATCAATATGCAATACCTCAAAAGGTTTTTCAGGTATAGGAACTATCTGAAAGTTTTGTTTATGTGGATTTCTCTCGTTTTTACAAGTTTGACAAATGTTACAATTATTTACGAATTCTGTGATTTGATTTTTTATATTAGGCCAATAATATTGTAATTTAATTCTTTGTTCAACTTCTTGAATTCCACGGTGATTACTTTTACCTTCGTGGTAGTTCTTAATTATTATGTATTGTTTATCTGGACAGGTTACATCTTCGGTTTTAGACTTACAAAAGAACAATTTATAAGCGGAATTTTGAAATACCTTTTGCAGTGTACTTGTAATCAACGGAATAAACTTAACATCTGATAGGTATATACCATATTTAATATTTGGTTTTAGGTGTTCTTTGAATAAAGTAACAATACTTTTTTCTAAATCATTTTCATTTATTTGAGCTAATATTCTTTTTTTTTCGGGAAAGATTTTAACGGTTTTAGTATTTGTGGGCGAATGATGTACGAAATCTAAAAATAGCTGATTATCAAAGGTGTTTACATTTTTATCAGAGATAGGGATTTCTAAGACAGGGTTTTCTAATTCAGTATGGATGGTGCTATGGTCATCGAGTTGAGTGTTAGGTGCCCCTTTCGACTGGTTCACAAACATTGATAACGGTAAGTCATCTTCATCACTGTAAGACGTAGATTCAATTTCATTATTATGTATTTCAACTCTAGATAGAGCGTCGGCATTTGTGTTACTTTTTCCTTTTTGATATATGATGTTATATTCAAATTCCTCTAAACGTAATCTCCACCTCGTTAAACGACTATTGGGTTCTTTTATATTCATCAAATACTGTAGAGGTTTGTGATCTGTGATAATGTAAAACTTCCTTCCGTATAAATACGGTCGGAAATACTTGGTGGCCCATACAATAGCCAGCAGCTCCTTTTCTATGGTGCTGTATTTAGTTTCGGTATCGTTTAGAGTCCGTGACGCATACGCAATCGGCTTATCAGCTCCTATAGGCCCTTGTGATAATATAGCGCCCAGGGCAACGTTTGAGGCGTCTGTACGTAAATTAAAATCTTTTTCAAAATTGGGATATTGAAGAATAGGATCATTAATGAGTAAGTTTTGACAATGTTTAAAGCAATTAACGTATTCAGGGGTAAGTTGAATTTTAGCTCCCTTTTTTAGACAAGATGTTAATGGTTTAACAAGATGGGCGAAATTTGGTATGAACTTCCGATAGTAACCAACTAAACCAAGGAAGGACTTAATTTCTTTGGTAGTTTGTGGTATAGGAAATTGTTGTATGGCTTCAATTTTATTTGGATCCGGTTTTACGCCATCGGCTGTTACAATATGACCTAGGAAAGGAGTTTCCCTTTTTTAAAAATCAGTTTTGTCAAGCTGTATTTTAAAATTAGATTCTCTAAGACGTTGGAAAACGGCTTCTAAATTAAGGATATGTTCTTGTAATGATGAACTGTATACTATTATGTCATCCATATAAACTGTCACATTTTTGAGCCCACGCAAAACGTTATCCATGACCCGTTGAAAAGTCGATGGAGCGTTTTTTAAGCCAAAAGGCATGCGTAAGAATTCGTAATGACCACGATAATCGTCATCAATACTAAAAGCTGTTTTTGGGATGTCCTTGGGGTTTAGTTCGATCTGATAAAAGCCTGATTTTAGATCTAAAACAGTGAAATACTAACTTTTACCTAATTTATCTAAAATATCACTGATATTAGGAATTGGGTACCTATCACTCACTGTTTTCTCGTTAAGTTTCCTAAAATCAATCACCAAACGCCATTTTGTTTTGCCAGAGGCGTCTTGTTTTTTCGGTACAATCCAAATAGGTGAAGACCAAGGGCTATTTGAAGGTCTTATAATTTTTTGACGTAACATTTCAGTTATTTGTTTTTCTACTTCCTGTTTGTGAACATGAGGATACCTGTAGGATCGTGTAAAAATAGGAATGTCATCTTTAGTATTTATCTGATGTTTAATCTGGTTAATGAAAGTCAAAGGACTATTTTCGGTGTAAAATATGTCGTTGTAACTGCGGCATAGTTTTAGTAAATTAAACCTGTCTTCTGAATTTAAATGACCAGTGCGAACCAAAGACTCGATGTCTTGTTCCTTTTCATTTATCGATTCAAAATTAAATATGTCAAAATTATTGTGAAGTGTCTGCGCCTTAAGTGGTGAAACTAAGCTTACGATGATATCATTCTTAGTAGGATTCACTATCTCCAGGTGTGCGTAACCCGACTCCGACTGTGTTATCGTCGCGGGAATATAACAATTGTTTATATAAGTCTCGGGTATGAATATATCATCACGCTGAATATTAACGGGTATCTTTACACATTTCGTCGAATTTGACCTAACTAAAGCTTCAAAAAGATTATTAATTCCGGAATTCAGAACTTTAATAGGTATTTCCGCGTGCGGCGGAATTAACTTTTTATTGTGGAGGTCAACGTTTGCTTTCAATTTTTCCAGCATTCTATAGCCAATTAAACCATCGAACACATTATGAAATTTATAAATATAAAATTTTGAGGGGCATTTTTCATAAAATTCAGGAAAGCTCGGTATTTCTATGGAATAGTTATTGTCAGTGGTACAACTTAAGTTTGTTACAGAAAATGGTTCATAAGTTAAGGGTGTATTTTGAAAATGTTTTTCAATTACCTCTGGAGACAAAAAGGATTGATTGGCACCAGTATCGATTAATAACTTAAGAGGTGGCTCATTAATTTCGATAAAAGGCAATTGTCTTTTGGTATGAATATTTATTTCCGTTAAGTTTCGGGGTTGGCACTCGAACCCTGGTGAAAATTTTGATCATTCTGTGTAGGCCAATATTGTATATTGTCATAATTGAGTTCATTATTTGATTATTGTTATCAATGCAAGGTATACGTCGCAACTGTGCTCGGCGTGGGAGTTGCTTGGGTTAGTCTCGAGCATGTGCAATTCTTCGAACTGATTGCACATTGCTGCCTCGGGATACTGTGTACTATGATAATTGGGTACTGATGGTCGTAATGGAATATTTGCGGAATTATAGGATATTCCACTCATGGGTACAGGTTTATTGTTAGTATTAGAGTTATTAGTGTTTTGCTGCAACGCTCGGTATGGGTTCTGTGGTCTATTCCAGGAATTATTGTTAAAGTTTGGTCCATTAAGATAAGGTTTCGATGCGACAAAATTATTATTATTATTCCTGTTAAAATAAGGTGAAAACGGTTTGAAAGGTTGCGAGTTATTGAACTTGAAATGTTGATGAGGTTGTAAGGGTTTGTTTAAATTTGGAAAAGGCAAGTTTCTAGAATTATTATTATTATTCTGGAAAGGCTTGTTGTTATTAACCGTTGGCTGTTGTTTCTGTACATACCTAATATTTTCTTCCTCTTTAATATAATTAAGAGCTGTGGGCAAATCTACAGGGCGCATGGCTCTTATAGCTGTGCCAAAAGGTTCCTTAAGCCCTGCTAGAACGCCTGACGCAGGTCCTCACCGGACACGGATGTTTCGGGAGGTACCTGCACATCATCAGGCGGGAGGAGACGCCCGGGTGTCACCATTGCGAGGATCGCCCAGAGGACACGGTGGAGCATACGGTGGAGGTCTGCCCCGCTTGGGCGGAGCACCGCCGTGTCCTCGTGGAGGCGATCGGCAGCGGCGGCGACCTCTCGCGTCCGGCCCTGGTTCAAGCCATGGTCCGGGGCGAGGGGGAGTGGGAGGCAGTCACCTCCTTCTACGAAGCAGTCATGCTAGCGAAGGAGGTGGCGGGACGGCTCAGGGAGAGAGCCTCTCGCCTCAGCCGCCGCGGGAGACGCTACGGGCGTCGGGAGCCGCGTGACGACTCCCGGCCACCGTAGGCGCGGGCCTGCGGACGGAGAGTAATGGGTAGCTCTCCGTCCGATCAGGACCAGGCCCGTGCCGGACGGCGCGTATGTGTTCCACGCGCGCCTCAAAGAGATGTCAGCATAAAGGAAGGGGCCCGCCAGGGCCGAAGCCTGCCGGGGTAGCGGGATCGTCCGAAAGGGTTACCGCTGCCCCGGAACATAAAGGGCTAAGGAAGGAACACGGGTGGGTTTTAGTCAGTAAGAGTCTGACACTCCCTTCCGCTCCACCCAGAGCGGGAGGAGTCATTAGATGATTTCCCATCCAAAAAAAAAAAAAAAAAAGCCCTGCTAGAAAAGTTTTAAGGGTTTGAGCTTGGAAAAAGCTCCTTTTGCAATCCTTTACAGCCCCAACTGTTTCGTGAAGGTTTACGTAATTAATAATAGTGTTAAAAATTTTCATGCAGCGGTTGTAATATTCCTGAGCAGATTCATTTTCCTGCTTCATATTAACTAAATCTCGGTTCAGTGAATTTTCATCCCTTTGGTCCCCAAAATTTTTTAGCAATACGGTTTTAATATGTTCCCATGAAGAAACACCGTTAATATTAACTATTTCCTCAGCTTTGCCTTCCAATTTGTTTAAAATATTGTGTAAAATAATGGAATTGTTAAAGCAATCTGCAGTAGTTCTGTCATAATATTGTGTTAATATAGTTTCGGATGTTTCTATAAATCTGTGTAATTGATTCGGGTTCCCATCATATTTCGGGATAATCATTAAAGCGGTTTTAATAGAAGATAACTTTTGCGAATCAATTTTGCAAAATATTATTCGCCTTGCGATATTTTATAAACAACGACAACACACACAAATACACGGTATAACAACAAAATTCAATCAAAATTAACAATTGAGATCTCTCATTTTCAATACAAAAATAAACAGAATAAAAATTATTATTTTTCTGAAGTTCTCCGTAAAATATAATAATATATTAATTCCACCAACAATCAAAAGAATCTGGACTTACGATGTGATGAAGGCCCAGGTCCACAACTTCATGATTGAAGCCACTTCCGTTCTTCTCGCCGAAAACCACAGTAGGAACACGGTTTCAAATGTTGAGAAAAGTCTTTGTTTTTGATTTTTGAAAAACGCGGTTTTTCTTCAACTTTATCCGTCGCGACTGCGCCAATTATGATTATCTAGGTTATCGGCGAGATTTTTTAAGAAAACTACTTTTCACATGATAAAAATATAATTAACCTTTTTTACATGTTGTCGATCTAACATGGTAGGAGAGTCTAACTTAAAACTAACTTACATGCTACACGGCCGGAGCGACGCCTACGTAAGTACACGCACACACTTACACATATGCACTACCAACACATACTATAACACGCACAACAACAAGGAATAAAAAAGAACAAAACTCAAATACATAAAATGGGGAATAATCAGAGCTCTATGGAAAACTTCCTCACTAAACAAAACGTCAGTCCATCTAAAAAACCTGGAGATGGGGAAATTCTCCATCCTTCAAACGACTCAGATGAATAGCAATTAAGATTGTCACTCCAGAAAAACGAAAACACTGCATCCTCTAATATAAAAAACAAACCGAATATTTTAAAGCAAAACACGAAACCTTCATATCCTCCCCCAGAACGACTCTTCACTGCGGGGGTTGTAGACGACCACCCTCCAAACCTAGGAAAATACTATATCTCTACATTCAATCTCAGATCATTAGCAAATGAAGCAAGAGTAGTTGAATTGGAATACGCGATATCGCAAATTAATTGGGACATTATTAAAAAACAAGAAAAACAAAACAAAGCAAGAAAAGAAAAGACTGAGTAAACTATACAGGACCATACATAAAAAAATCAAACAAAACATTAAAACGAGAAGACTAGATACAATTAGCAAATTCATAGAAGAAACAGGCGGGATAAAAAAGGCTTATAAAAACTTAGAAACTACCAAATATGTCATGACGCAACTCTATAATGCCTCAGGAAACACCGTCACACACAGGACAGACTTAATGGCGATAGCTACACAGTTTTACAAGAACCTTTACACATGTAATTGGAGGAGGCTTTCACCGCGACAGGCGGCCCTTACACCTAAAAAAAAATACTAACCTTATTTAAGTACAAACTAACATTACTAACAAATAAATAAATAAGTACACAACACAAAAACTAAATGTAAGGGATAAAAAGAAAGCTAATAAATAAATAATAAATGTCTTTGATATAGAAATCTTTAACAAGGAGTTCTTTAATTTTTCTCTTACCAAAATGACCATTGGCATGCACTCTTCGTATAACTTCTTTTTCCATGCTTCTAGGAATTACCAGCTGCTTCTGGTCACTCTTGAAAAGAATATTGTTTTCCAACCAATAGTCTAAATAGGGTTTTTCTTTTACAATTTCAATTATTGCTTTCAGTCCTTCATCCTGGATTTGTGCTTCCTTGACTTGGTCATGAAGACTTGCTACCATTACTGAAACATAAGGGTGTCTGCTCAATGCATCCACATGCCTCATACTTGAACCTTTTCGGTGCTCAACTTCAAAGTCATATTGATCTAAAAACAACACCCATCTTGCAATCTTAACTGATAAGTCCTTCTTCTTAAGGGTTAGTGCAAAAGCTTGACAATCTGTAACAATCTTAAAATGTATGCCAAACAGGTAATGTCGAAATTTCTTTATAGCTTCAATTATCGCTAGGGCCTCCAGTTCATAGCTACTGTAACTTTGTTCAGCATCATTTGTCTTACTACTCATATACTGGACTGAATGTAAGCCACTATTCGGATGCTGCTGTAATAGTATTGCCGAATAAGCAATGCTAGATGCATCTGTATGCACTTCTGTAGGCAGCTTGGGATTGTAAATCTTCAATACTGGACCACATGCCAGCTTCTGCTTCAAACTATTAAAAGCTTTACTTTGATCTTCTTCAAAAATAAAGATAGTATCCTGTTTTAATAAGTCGGTTAAGGGTTTCGCTATTGCAGCATAATTCTCTATATATTTTCTAAAGTAAGAAGTAAGTCCTATAAAGCTGTGTACCTGCTTAGTTGTTCTTGGTTCTGGGTACCTCATCACAGCGTCTGTCTTCTCTAAACTCGGGCTAATTTCACCATTCTGTATGCGATGACCCAGATATTCAATTTCACTGCATATCAAGTTTGCCTTCTTCCAATTTATCTGTAGTCCATATTCTGAAGCAACTGATAAAACTTCTTTCAGTCTTTGCACACCTTGTTCCTCGTCTTTTGCTGGAATGATAATATCATCGATAAAAACTAACATTATGCCTTTGTCAATTAAACTCCTGAAAATGGTTGACACAAATCTCATAAAATACTTTGGACAGTTTGACAATCCAAAAGGTGCACGCAAAAATTCATATTGACCATGATGGGTCACAAATGAAGTGTAGTGTATTGACTCTTCACTGATCTTCAAGTGAAAAAACCCATTTTTCAAATCAATAACACTAAATACTTTGGAGTCTCGCAGTTTATCGATTAAATCTTCAATGACAGGTAGTGGATACTCATCCTTTACCATCTTCTTGTTGAGTTGTCTGTAGTCTACACAGACCCGTGTTGAACCATCTTTCTTCCTGACTAATACCAAGGGACTAGCATACTCTGAGAAACTTACCCGTACTATGTTGTTATCCAACCATTCCGTTACCTGATCTTCAACTATCTGCTGTTCCTTTAGTGACAATCTTCTAGGTTTTTGGGCCACTGGGATGTCATCCTTCAAGATAATTTTCAGTTGTATGGGTGCTTCTTTTACTTGGACCGGCTTGTAGTCATCTACACAATGTAAAACCTCCTTTTTGACTGTTGGGCTGACTGTGGAACCTATAACCACACTCAAACCTACGGTAAAACAATGAATTTTTTTCATCCATTCTTCACCTGAGGGTAACAACAACACACTTCCTTCATTCATAATCATCGTCACACTAGTGAGAAACTCATGACCTAATATTAAACTATAAGGCATACAGTCTTTAGGCACAACATGGAATGTAACTCCGTCGTAACATCGTCCGTCAATCACAGCACAAGTTGTAAACTTCCCGAATGAACGCACTTGTTTTAGTCCGAGACCTGACAACACAACACTATCTTCAGTCGTCTTTGGCTGGCCGATCACGTCATAGAAATCTTCTGACATTAAGTTAACATCGCTTCCTGAGTCAACGAGCGCCATTCCTTCGGTATTTTCAACAAGAATACTCAAAACCGGCTTCCCCGACTTCTTGTTAGGTTTGTTTCTCAGATTAAATACTACAATAGATGAAATCTTGATGACGTCACACCGTACTACCCAGAACGTCATTCCGACTCCTAAAGACTCCTGTCCATGCTAACGAATGAGAAAGGCACTTTTAAAATTCTACGACGGCAACATTGGCAATACTTTGCAATTTGGTCGCGTTATGACTTGTCATTGTCCAAATAAACATCGTGAGTTGTGAAAAAAATTGTGGTGTGTTGGTGTAACCGAAAGAAGGCTGAGGACAAGGAGAATGTCCTGCATAGTGCGCGGTTGCAGATCGCATTCTGGCTATAAAGAAAACTCCGGCGAAAATATAAGTTTCCACAAGTGAGTACATACCAGTTATATTTTCGCTGTAAATGACTACGAAATGTTATGGCATTTAATGAAAAAGACATACGATTGGTTATTTTATTACGCTAAGACAATTTCACATAAGGTAGAACAAAAATAAGCACAGAAATCTCAAATATAATAAATCCAATTTTGAGGTTATTAGTGCCGCCAAAAATAGTTATCGATGATATATTAATGATCAGTCGATCAGTGCACCTCTGTTATGTGTTTTTTTACTTTCGATAAAGTGTTTTTTTATGCCAAGTTTTGTGGTGCATGTAATAAATATCAGGTTACGTTGTTTTTGATGACCAATTTAATACAACCCATTTTAAAATATCATTTTATCACATTACAATAATATCGACATATTATGTCGATATTGACTAAACAACAACTGCACAACCTTGGCTGCTAGCATTTGACACTCATTTGACAGGTGGGGCTGTACGCGGCATGAAATCGACACATTGATAAAAATATTGCCATCTTGTTTTTTCGCTCGCACATTTTAGTTTACGTAATAAGGATAGCATTACAGGCGTAGGTTCCTGCTAAAATACATTTCATCTATTGGTCTTAATTAATCTGAGGTTTGTTTACAATCTGCAAAACTTCTTTATTTTCCCGACAGTGACAGCTGTCATCTGCGTCATCGCCTTTAGTGGTGCCAACATAATCCGTAGTGAACATGGCGGACTTCGATGTGCTGGGATTCGTCGGATTTCTGCCCGAACGATGTCCGTCACGTTGGCAGCGCTGTCGGTCGTCTCCGCCGCTGATTGGCCGATACGATCGGCTGTCGATGTTTTCCGAAGGCTTCCGATCGTCTTCGCGTTTCGTCGCCGCCGTGCACTTTGAAGAAATATGGCCGAATTCATTGCACTTGAAGCACTTAAGACCTTTTTCCTTATGAGGACAGTTTTGCGATGAATGATTGAGTTCTCCACAATTATAGCACCGCAACTCATTTCTTGTATTCTTCTTTGAATTTCGATTGTGGCCACTAGATCCTTCATTACGTTGCGTGTCACGTCGCACCTTCATTTTTTCTTTCACTTGTTCATAAATTTTCAGCTTTTCTTTTAGTTCACTGTAGCTCGTAACACCATACAATATTATTTTATTTGTTTCTAAGTCTTGAATGCCATCGACGATGTACTTGATCGCAACGTAATCGGGAATCTTACCCCTTTTTCAGAGTTCTTTCATTATAAGCACGTAATCCATGCAGCTTTCGTCAGACTTTTTCTTACGTGCACTCATAATCTCATGAATCGTCTTCTGATCAATCGCGTCGGGAAACTCCTTGCTGATGGCTTGTTTCAATTCGGCCCACGTTTTGAACGGTTTTTCGCTTCTTATCCATAGCGCCGCTGTTCCCGTCAGCGATCTACGCGCAATCACAAGCTGTTGGAGCGACGTCCATTCAAATATTTCCGTATTATCTTCAATATCTTGAATCCGACGGCTCACTGGGTAGGTATGGTCTTGACCGGAAAAATTAGTTATAAAGTCTTCAGCATATTGTACACCTCGTGATGACACGTCTTCTGTAGTTTTCGGCATCTTTCAGTCTTCAGTCTTCGTCGTAGCAGTCGTAGATCGTAAAATATACGGTTTTTCGTTGCCGTCTTGCCGCCACGCACCCAACCACGTGCCACGTGCAGCGAGAAAAAACTTCGATTCGTCTTTAAATCCGTCGTCAATCGTCGCGTCTTCTTCCCTATATCCCGGACGAGCCCCCAAAATTGTGGGATATAGGGTTCTTGAATTAAAATCCGTCTTCACAATTATTTTACTTTTTATTCTTAATTTTTTCTCGTAGCGTCCTAGCGGCACATCGCGCACTCTCAGTCAGTCAGTCCTTCCATCTCCTTCCTTCCTCCCGTCCCTCGTCATCCCGCCTTTCACTCACACCTAGCACTCTATCTCTTTCTTCCAATTGCGTTCCGTTTCCCACAAATATATATAAGATTCTTGCAAAGAAAAGAGACAGATCCAAACATCTTTTGTCCCTTATCGCGTGTCCACATTTTTCAAGGTCAGCACTTCAATTGCTAAACAAAGTTTGACGTTTGATACGCCTTCGAAAGTGGTAGCGACGAAAGGAGATGGGGATTTCTGGGCCTGATTGTAATAAGTCGAGGTATGGCTTAAAAAAAAGGTTATATTTTTCTATTTCAAAGTGTGAAAAATCAACTCAATTTACAATCTGGAAAATGAGAAATCCAATAATTAAGTTAGGATTACGAAGTAATTGGAATATCGATTCAATTATAATCGATTACCGTTACAGAGTTCATACTATTTACGAAAATGCTTTCACCAGATGATTAATTCAATTAAAATAATTAAATCTATTAGGATTAAAGTTTTAAGAGTTTAAACTAATTAAATATCTACATAATTAAGATAAATCAATTCATGTTTACTAATCGATTATTGTATTTTTAACCTGTGCTAACTCTGACTTGACATGCATGACATGACATCGACACTCGTTCGTATCGTCTAGTGCGTGTGCGTTTTGAGTGTGTTTCCTCCCATACTTTTATTGATATTTTCCTCGACCCCTGCTTTCCTACGGAATTCTGATCTTCCTTCTTGTACGACCCTTGCCTTGCTACCATACCGGACACGGAGAACCCCGCATAAACGGTGAACTTGGACTTGTTATTTTGGATTCTACGAACGACCTACCGATTGGATATTGATTTACATCATGGATCGTTGTAAATTGTGGCAACCATTTTTTTTTTAACTATTTATTTTGATACCGCACACGATCAGTTTGGAAAAAAAAATGGGCCCCCACAATCCTATGGCGCCCAAAAGCCGCCATTTTTTCAATTTTAATGTAGCTAGTGACACTCGCAAGGTTAAGACGAATCGATTGACGTAAGAATCATCAATATCGGCTTACGCGTTTGGTCTCTAGAACGCTGCAGAGGAACAAACATAAATACATACAAATATAAATACGTATAGGTACTGATAAACCATTCACCCTCCTTCGGCAGTCGGGTGAAAAATGACAATCGCACTTCAAAAATCTGCTGTTAAGTACAGATTGTTACGTAACCTCACTTTTCATAAATCTCTTTTATCTCAGCTCTCAGATTGGCAAAATCTGCAAAATTTTCAGTGATTGTTTTTTAATATAGTAGCTATCAATTGATACCAATTTCATCTTTTTACATCCAGGCCCAAAATTGTATGAAAGCGTATCCGTCTCCTTTTAAATTATTTAACTTGATAGTGCGAAACATACGAACTATTTTGTGTTTACTATTGAGGATTGACTGTAGCTATTGCTGCAAAATGGTACGGTGCAGTGTTCTTGGCTGCAAAAGTGATAGTGAGAAGAAAATTGCCGGATTGTCCTTTCATTCATAAGTAGCTAAATATTTTAGTTTATTCGGTGGAAGACAGTGAAAGTTTTCAATTAATATGATTTATGAACTGTTAAAATACATATACAGCTGTTTCAAGATAAAATGAGTGCTGAATTATGTTATTATTACATATTGTTTTTACATAACCTCAAAGCTCAGAGTTGCCTACTTTTTACTGAGATACTACCCTATTTTAGGGAAAAATAGTACGCCAGTAAGATATATTGCAATAAATTACCTTCTTCAATAATTTCAGATGAATGCTTTATTAGAGTGTATGTATAGCGCTGGCAGCAAATTTGTTCCACTTTTCGCCGGGCGTAATATTATATCTTTACCTTTTACTACCTATTTATAGTATAAAATATTGTATTTATAGTAGGTATTAAAGTGTTAAAATCTTTCAGATTTCCTGCCAAACCAGAATCACGGGAATTATGGATAAAAGGAACTAAAAGAAATAACTGGGTACCAAAAAAAAATTCAATTCTGTAAGGACATGTTCTAAATCTGCCACTCTTTTAGTTTTTTTATGACAATCTGCAACATTCATAAACGTCAAACTTGTTGTGCACATTAAATATGAATTAATTATTTGACTTTGATGTTTTATTTTATTTCTATTTATAAAGCCTGTGCGTTGGTACAAAGTAGATAATAGTAATTGAAAAACATCTAAACATTCGGGGTAAAATCACCTTGAAGGGGGTAACCCTAAAGTTTCAGGTACCTTGATTTTCTGTCCCTTATTGCGACACGCTGAGCAGTAGTCTATAGTTTTACCAGGCCTCCGTCACTCCATGTACTTGCGCGCTATAAGTGCCTACCGCCCAGCCGAGCGGTCTCGGTCCGCCGGCGGATCAAATTCAGTGCGGTTTTCGCAAGCGAAGCGCGCGCACGCCGTTCAATTTTAATAGTGCTGTTCGTTCGTACGCGTATTACGATGCCGTGTGGTGCCTTATGTGCTGTAGATGGGTGTAAATCAAGCAAAAGAAGGGATAAACACCTAACATTTTTCCATTTACCTGTCAATGAAGAAAGGTAAGTCATAAATTATTACTAGTTTTTGTCGTTTAAATTTTTTTCCATTCACATACCGTCATTAGAGACATAATTAAAAGACAGTAGGTGTGCGGACACCGGTATCCACTTAGAATTTGACAGTTTAATAGGTATATACTAAGCATTAGCTTGCCTTTCAGACACAGATTTACATAATTTTGTTACATAGAAACGTTATACCACAGAATAATTAATAGTACAAGGTACAGAAGATGCACTCTTCGAAAGAAAACATTCGAATATAAACTGCTAAACTAACAACTGCAATAATGTTCATAAAACATTGCAAAGCACGGACGTGACCTTCAAAAAATGTGCCTACAAGTCCTTGACGCGCTCGTAACGAATCAAAATGCGCTTTAAGTCTGTGTAGCGAGAGTTCTTTTTCTTACGCCCGATGAAAACCTTTGAACAAGCCGCGTCTGTTGTAAGGTTACTTGTTGCGAGAAAACGAATCAAATTTATTAATCTTAATAAATTTGATTCGTGATAATTGGTAGTAGTACAATACACCTAGATATGTACAACTAGGAACTAGATATATTTTTTTTATTTTAAAGGCCATCGACTTTTCGCGTGAAAACTTTCGAAAACTGCAGTGTTTATGTATTTTTGTGTGAGAGTGTTACACTCGTTAATAAAATAATAGTAAAAATAAGAGCCACTTTAAAAGTGTTGAAAACGTTATAATTATGAAGGTACCTTTTGGGATCATTAGGAAGAGTAAAAATTTAAAAGTCGACATTTCTGTTGTTAGCTAAGCACCCATCCATGTTATAGATAATACATTTTTGAGGTTGATCTAGGTACCGATCTCCTTTTTTAGACCTATCCTATTTTATTATTCTTATTTTTTTCAGGCGTAAAACATGGGCTGAATTGATTGGTAGACCCGATTTAGCAAGGCCAGACACCAAGCCAAAAAGTCATTATGTGTGTTGTCTTCATTTTGAAAAGTCGGTGATTATTCATATACCACAGTTACGACCTGACGCTTTGCCTACAAAACTGCTGCCATCTCTTCCAACTACTTCAAGTGCTAGTACTGAACCAAAATGTAAGGAAATATCGACACAAACCAAATATTCTAATATTAATATACTATCAAATATTACCATCAAAGGCGCTGATAAAAAATCGGAGTCGGTACAGACGTCTCATAATGTTCAAACTGAACAAACTCAGACGTCAACTGCACTTTCATCTAATACACCGAGGAAAAGAAGACTCAGTAAAGAATTGAAAGTATCGGAACTAAAAAGAAGAAAACTACAGAATGATTTGGACAAAATAAAGGAAGAAGTTCAATCAAAGGAGTCACAATCTTTTGAACGGTTTACTTTCCAAACCGAAGATGAGGTCACAAAAAGATTTTGTAAGCTCATTCAGTGGCAGAGCAATTTAAAAAATAAGCGCAAAGGCAACAGGTATGACCCCGAATTTAAGTTGTTTGCCTTAAATTTTCATTTTTCTAGTCCGCAGACGTATCGGAGTATGAAGACATTTTTAGGGCTTCCTAGTGAAAGTACCCTTGAAAGATTTAAAATGGTTATTCCACTTAAATTCGATGATCGTACTTTAGAGTTCTTATCATCTAAATTAAAATCTATGCCATTAAAAGCTAAGTACTGCACTCTGGCCTTAGATGAAATGGTTCTCAAGAGACATTTACGTTACGACACCAGAAGAGACGAAATTATTGGTCTTCATAATATTAATGGTGAAGTGACGTCGGAAATAGCTTCTCATGCCTGTGTAATAATGCTCAGAGGCATTATTGTGAACTGGAAACAACCTATTGCTTATTTTTTCTTAGGATCTCCAAAACATTATGAAAAATTGGAACTATGGTTGGATGAAGTTATTTTGAAACTTTCAAACATAGGAATAGAAGTTAAAGCAATTGTATCTGATCAGGGATCAAACTTCGATAACTATGCTAAACAAGTGAAAAAGGTCACAGCTGAGAAACCCTACTTTTTATTTAATGGTAAAAAAAATTACTACATCATTTAATTAAATGTATCAGGAATAACTTACTGACAAATAATTTTGTATATGATGAAAAAAAAGTTTCTTGGGAACATATAGATACACTTTATTCTACACAACAGGAAAAAAATTTAAAATTGATTCCTAAAATCACGGAAGCTCGCGTAAAACCAAACAATTTTCAAAAAATGTGAGTTAAATACGCCGCTCAGATTTTTAGTAACTCCGTTTATGCCGCATTAAATGTGCTTATGTTTTATAAAACTATACCTGAACAAGCAAAAGCGACCGCCGAATTCGTGCTAAAAATTAATAATTTGTTCGATGTTTTAAATTCAAGTACTGTCAAATCTACCAATAAATTTCAAAGAGCATTCTCATTGCAAAAATACCAGCTCGATGTATTAGAAGACGCCATGAAAATGTTCAAGAATTTGAAGGCTATTCATTCAATGAAAGGCGTTGATAACACAAAAAAAATCAGGACATTTAAAAACGTACAAAGGACATCATTCATTTTGGACCAAAAACTGAAAGTGCCGGCCAGGATAAAAATGTGTAATATTCGGATAGAACTCACAATTCCTATCATTTTTTACTACGACACCAAATCTGTGCGCCCTTTGGTTACGGTGTTAAACACTTTTAAAATACAATAAAAATGTTATTATGAAGTTGTTATTTTCATACATTTGATCATGTATATTTAATTATTCATACTGTGTATGTCCTTTTGATGTGCAATAAAATGAATTCTATTCTCTATTAAGAGAGTATTTTCATCATTGATACTCTACGCACCGCACAGGCACAGACAGAGCGTCACAATTCACAACAAGTCCAAACCTGTTTTAAGCAGGTACCTGGAAAATCACCGGTTTGTCCCTCCCCGCCGCCCGCAACTACTGTACCCCGCGTCACCCGTCTTTTGTTTTGTTCAGTTATCCATGCGACTCTTGTTACATCGGACGGCTAAATCGCGACTTGCACTCCTCAGTTAATATTGTTATTCTTGTTTGTTGTTATTTGTTTATAGTTATTTTTTGTTATTGTTATTGTTTTAACTGACGTTATGAGTGGACAATTGTGTATTTCGTGTCGTACGCCTGTCGGTAATCGTCGAAGTTATACTTGGACTTCCCGAGAATCACAGCATACGGATGTTGCACAGTTTGTTATTGAAGATCTATTAGTTCGACAGGTATGAATCATTATTATTTTATTTCATTTTATATACAGACCTTTACCTACCTAGAGTTTTATATGATTTTGACTAAGTCTTTATTTCATCATTTCCTTGTCTGTATACCAGTATATCTGATGTCGGCGCAGTATGTTTTCTTTTTCCAAATAATTTGGTCACTTGCCATCAACTCATTCATTTTGACCATTTATTAGAATTATTTATTTCACACGTTTTTGTTTCTATATATAAGTACTCCTTTGTACTTAACTAATCATTGTATTACCTTGTATGTATATACCGTGAAATAGAACCCTTCTTGCTTAGGAAACAAAACGATTAGAATATCACGGCTCATGTATGTACATGTGCAACGAATAATACATGTTTCTTGTTTTACAGGAAGAACCTACAGAGGTTATTTGTCGACCCTGTTGGCAACGGGCTGAGCGTCGGTATCTCCGACACCAACGTGAAGTGGATCATGATGTTGCAGACGAAGAAGTCAACGCTGAACCTCATGCTTCACCAACCGTTTTACCCGGGTTCAGCCGTACCGGTAATTCGGCGAATACGTGTGTATTTCAACACTGTCAAAATGCAACGAGGCACAGAGTACCCGAAGATATCATACTACGAATGTTATGCCGCTACAGCCTATTTATAACCGAAAATAGCCGTGTATGCAGTGAACACCTTGAGCAAGCTGAATGGCATTTACTTGCTTTGCAAGACAATTTAATCGGAGGATTCAGTGCAACTCAAATTGTTTGTGCTCTAAGATTATTAATGAGCCATATCAGCACAGAAGTTTTAGATTTTGAACATTATGAACGAATAAATGAAAAAGAATTTCATGACTGGACTGGCCTGACTATTGAACAGTTTACTGATTTATTAGCCAACACACCTAGCCTAAATCAAAGAAGAAACAAAAGAACTATTCTAGCAGCTTTGTTAGCAAAACTCCGAACTGGCGAATCAAATGCACGGCTAGCATCGATTTTTAAAACCAGCGAAGCCACTTACTCGCGAATCCTCCATACTGGCAGAGAAGCACTACTGCAGGACTTTGTTCCTATTCACTTAGGCTTTGACCATATGACCCGGGAAGATGTAGCACGGAGGAACCTTATGATTCCTGAAAGAATTTTTGGGAACCCGGAGAGTTCTACCGACGAAAGAAAAGCCATAACAATTGTCGATGGCACTTACATATATATACAAAAGAGTTCAAACTACTTTTTTCAAAGGAAATCCTATAGCAGCCACAAGTTCAGAAACTTATTAAAGCCGTTTCTGTTTGTCTGTTGTGACGGGCACATCATAGAAGTTTCTGGTCCACACGCTGCTACTTCTTCAGATGCGCAAATAATGCTTGATATTGTACAAAGTGAAAATGATTATGGCGACGGATTATTTCAATGGTTTTACCGAAATGGGGACGTATTTATTTTGGACCGTGGCTTTAGAGATGCAATTTCCAGCCTTGAAGGATATGGATACACCGCTAAGATGCCCGAGACAAAGCTCCCTGGGGAAACGCAACTTACGACAGAACAAGCTAATAAGTCGCGACTTGTTACTATTTGCCGATGGGTCGTAGAAGTCGTAAATGGCCGATTTAAAAGAGATTTCCGGCTGCTGAGACACGTCAACATCAATATAACACTGCACAATATGATGGATTATTTTAGAATTGCTGCCGCATTAATAAATGCCTATCACATTTTGATAGTGGATAACGTTCACGCTACTGATATCCTTCAAATAATAGGTGAAAGAATAAACACGCCCAATACACTGGGAGATCTTGTGAATAGACACAATTTAAACAGAAGGCGAGCACAGTTCCAACCCATGGCTGCGGATATGACAGATTTCAATGATTTTCCAACATTGACAGAAGAAGATTTAATATTATTCAGCCTTGGTGTATATCAGCTCAAACAAGCAAAAAGTTATTACGGAGAGCACCTTCAATCCGACGGAGTTTTTATCATTGAGCTCGGTGGTGGGATTCCTCTGGAAATAGTCAGGGAACTTGAAGGGGAAGACTTGTGGATTATAAGAGGACGAATACAATCCCGCCACATCCAAGCCAAAAAATATCATGTGTACATTGCACTAGATCGGGCAGCAAATGGTCGTCGAGCATTAGCTCATTATTATTGTACATGCAATATCGGCAAGAGGACCATTGGATGCTGCTCACATACCATGACCATAGTCTGGTACATGGGTTATGCTAGACATGACCCATACCTCGCCCCACCTGCAATAGGATTAGATGATGTATATGTTAGATTAGGACAAATATAAATGAATTTATACAATTTAATGTTGTTTCATTTTGCTCTTTTTTACCTAAATGAAAGGTACTGAATCTAAATGAGGTGCTGTTGGTATTGTTGCTTGTTTTTTTTTCATATTTACTATAGTTGACCAAATGTATTAAAATAACACACATCTTATAACATTTTATATCACATTTTTTTTAAAAGCATGTAACAACATAACCATAGGGCGCACAGGTTTGGTGCCATAGTAAAAAATAATAGGAATTTGGTGATCTATCCGAATATTACGTTTTTTTTTTCTGGCCGGCACTTTCAGATTTGGCCCAAAAATGTATGAAACGTGAATGATGTCCTTACAATTCAATCCATAATCATGCTATGCAAGGATTTAAAGAAAGAAGGGATTAATTTTTTGTTTACAAGACGGCTTAATCAAGATTGCGTAGAAAATTTCTTTGGCACCGTCCGTCAACAGGGTGGTAACTGTCGAGACCCTACACCCATACAATTCATGAGGGCATTCTCAAAATTATTCCTGTGTAACATGCTGAAGAACTCACGGTCTACTAACTGTGAAGAAGATATCTGCGAGTTGCTGCAGAAAAACGATGGATTTTTGAGACCACAGAGACATGCAGATAGCTCGCGCCACAATATACCTTCGCTTGTAAATTTAAGTGGTGAAATTGATTACCGCTTCGACTTGCCAACAGAAAACGCCTTAACATATATATCGGGTTATTTACTTTTTAAATGTAGCAAAAAGCATACCTGTCCTGACTTTGTTGCTGAATTACAGAACATTCCCGATTTAAATGAATCTATGAATAGATTGTTTATCCATTTTAAAGCATTCAACAAAACATCGTCTTTTTACGGAAAGTTAAAAGTGCCAACAGATGCTTTTCATAATTATGTAAAAGAACTTGAGACTATGTTCATTAAAAATTTTGAAAAAAATATGAAACAAAGACCGGGTAGTACTCTTTATGAAATTTTAAATGACATACATTTTAATTCTCCCTGCCCTTGTTTTCCAAAACAATATCTCATAAAACTTTTTATTAGATTCAGGATTTTTTCTAAAATTTAATAATCGAGAATTTAGAAAAGGTAAGAAATTTATAAAAAATTATATAAAAATAAAACACGTGTAACTTTAAAGATTTTTTTATTTTACCTACACACTGATGTCTATAATTATGTTTTATCTAGGTTTCTTCCACAGTCAGCACCAATATATAAAACAAAACAAACTTACAAATATAATAAAACAAACTTTAAAAAAGAGAACCGACTTCAAAACACTAAACCGTAAGAAATAATTTCTTCTTTGATGTCGGTGCTTTTTCGATTCGTAATTACCAGCTGTTAGCACTAACATAAAAAAAAACAAATTATTTCTTACGGCTTAGTGCTTTATTTGAAGTCGGTTCTCTTTTTTTAAGGCTTTTTTTTTCATTTCTAGTGAACATCTCCGAAGATCATCATCAAACTAAGAAGTATTATACTTATTTTAAAACGTTCTCCTAAATGTAACAAATCCTTTTCTGAAAACCGCATCGATATCGGTTTAGCTAAACGCGAGATTATCGCGCACAAACATACATACCTACAAACCATACAAGTCAAACTTCTCAGTTTGGCCTGTATGTCTGATCACCTCCTTTTTTTTAAGTTGGTTAAATATTTTATAAATGATAAAATTTTTAACTGCCACATAAAAGTCAGAACATATTCACAGTTCTCAATAACATAGATAAAAAGTTATGTTAATTTAATTTTATCGAAGAGGCAGCCCTGCGATTACTGTGGAATCGCGCGGTGCGAAGCAATCACTGCTGTACGCTTGAGCATTTAGGCGCATTTTAGCATACAGTGGTTGTTGACGTGAGGGAGTAGGCAATTATCGTAATAGGTATTGGAAATTTTCTACTGAGTGAAGTATCTGTTACGTAGTAACTATTCAGTAATCTGTGGTTTTACTATGTCTATGATGGCGGCTATCGCTGTCTCGCTTTAACATCTATTCGACTCTATCGCACCATCACTCAATCTTGTCAGTTTGATGCACAGACTCAAAAAGTACTCTGACTCTGTGCTACAATATAATAGGGGTAGTTCGACTTAGCGCTGTTTTTATTGTTTTATTTTTATTTTGTGTATTTATACCGTACATTGGAGTTATTATTATTTATGTAAGTGAGTGTATATTGTTGCAATGCATTACAAAACTTGTGAAATATGTGGTTTACGATCCGGCCGGTCAAATGGTCAAATGCGAATCTTCATGGCCAAATTTCTATTGAATAAAGATAGGTAAGCGTAATTATTTTCAACTAGCTGTGCCCGCGACTTCGTCCACGTGGAATAGTGACTTTTCGGGCAGCATATTTTGAATTACATATACCGTCGTTTGGGTAGCTAAAAATTTACTTTACAGTAATGCTTCTCTGTATACGATATTTGACGTATGGCCATCGGGGATGAAAGCATACAGGCTCCTAGGATTGCTAACCCGTGACAGAGCCACATACCTACAACTGACCGTGCGAGAAACAGCTGATATTTAGATCTACACCCACAACTTTCAGCGTCTGACCTTGAGCTTTATTAATTGTCATCGCAAAACATAGGCCGACTGGAAACTGGACTCGTTTAAAACTAAATGGAATTTTTTTTGGAATGAGAGGAATCCAAGGAATGAAAACACTTTCACCTTTTCCACACCCTGTTAAAATATCTGCTTCTATCAGATTTCGTTGTAAATTGGTCACTTTTAACCTGGTGCCATTGCAAAGTTTTGGGGGGCTTAAATTTCTAAGAAGCATTATGGGTACGTCTACTTTTAATTTTATTTTATTTGCTGGTAGTCCAGGAGCATTGAGGGATTCTAAAAATTCTACTGGGTAGCTTGTAGATTCACCTTCTTCCATGAGTCTGGCTTTATATAGCCACGGACGCGCAGGCGCGAGGCGTGTACGTACTCTGATAGAATACCTTAACAAATGTTCGCCGTGATTCTTTAAATTGACATAACTTTTTTATTTATGAACCGATTGACATGAAATAAACACTAACTGTTAAGTGAAGCTTACTAAAATATATTAGTGAAAACCGCATCTAAATCGAATAAGCCGTTTCTGATATTAGCGTGCACAAGCACACAGACAAACAGATAAACCGACAAACAGACAAAAAAAAATGTAATTACAATTTCGGGTTCGGCATCGATATAATAACAACCCCTGCTACTTTTTTTTTATATATTTCCATTGTACAGACACCACTTTTCTACAATTTTATTATATGTATAGATTGGTATGTAAAAAAAAGTTGTTATGCTCTTACAGAAAATAAATTAGGTGAATAGTGGTAGACAACGAAATTAAAATTTTCTTACATTTTATACAATTTGCAGGTCAGTGTTAGGTTGTATCTTGATAAAAATATGATTCGCGACTATAATAGATATGTATTTACAGAATTATAGTCATTAATATCATTAAACTATCTCTTTAGATTTGTACCGTAAGCAGTTTTCCATAAGAGATTTGTTCTTATGGTACAAAGATGTAAGTATTAATGATTGTAATGATTATAATTCTGTAAATACGTATCTGTTATAGTCGCGAATCATATTTTGATCAAGATACAATGACCCAAAATTACAAAAAACGTAAGAAAAATGGAATTTAGAGCTAAAATTTACAAAAATACAAAATATCCTGTCAATATAGGAATTTTTCCCTGAACGTCGCTTCCCATAATGTCGCTTTACGTTTTACTTCGGTTCCCAGTACGTCGCTCCTCGCTTCACAGTGGTTCCCGGCACGCCGCGCCGCATTTATGGTTAGAATTGGTACAGTTCAGAGCAGAATTTTCAGTTTATTTTCTGGTCTTAGAGAAAAAAAACTGCAATTAATTATATAGACACATTTAAATCATTCACAAATAAATAACGCAATTGATTTCATACTTCATATTTTTGTATAATCAAAATTTCATAGTAAAATCACATAATTTTTAAAATATTTTTTACATAATTTGACCGTTAATACTAAATAATTATTGTATATAATCAAAATATCACAGTAAATCACTTAATTTTCTAAATATTTGTTACATAATTTTACCGCTAATACTAATCAATCTATCTATATACATTTGGATTTGTCTTCGTCCGGAATAGGATATAGGATAGGAATAAGTATTAGTACTCTTTCAGAGTGGAGGCGGGCGCGGGTGCTAGCGCGGGCGCGTGTAATTGAAAATGTATGCAGACGCCATTTGCGTTCACAGTGCTCCCGCGAGCCGCGCGTCTTCATTAGGCGGGCGCAGGCGCGGGTGGCGCGGGAGTTTCTAATGGCTCAGTCCGCCCGTATCGTTCACAGTGATATAGCGTCTGTTAGGTGACTACGCTTGTGGTTCTAAACCATTTTGATTCACCCGCCGAAGCGTCGTCAATCGTCATGGATATCAATACGGAAGAATTTATATCTGCAGTACAACATTGCACTGCTATTTGGCAAAGCAAACATCTGCAACATTTAAATAGGGCAGCCATAAATAAATTATGGGAAGATTTATCGGGATACGTCCGTAAATCAGTATATAATACATAAAATTCTCCAAACTTTTCTCTTCCTTTATTTAAATCGTGTGTGCCAAACTTCATATATTGCAATTTCCATTTCAAGTATGAATTTTCCATTAATAAAAGCAAATCTTCATCCACGTCTTCTAAATACGTAGCAAAGTTTGAGAGTGACCAATAATATGTGCAATGACACTCGTAGCTCGTTCGGCACTGTGAATACGCAGACGCCAAGACCCGAGCGCCCGCGCCCGCCCCCGCACCCGCTAGTGCAGTCTGATTGACCACTTAAACATTCAAAAAAAATACGGATTAGAAAATCAATTTCCATATAAATTAGGTTTCGGACTCCGCCATTTTCCGCTATTGACAGCTCAAGTCACGCACGCTTAAGAAGGTAATATTTGATGTAGGTCATACTAGAAATGATAGAATAGAAATTCAACTGAAAATAGTGGAAATATAGCATTATTAAAATCTAGAAAGTTATTGAAATATGTAGAAAATAAAGAAACCGGGAAGGCCGATTTTAGCCGGACTGTCACTGGCAGAGGTGTTGTTACAGGAAGTTACTATAGGCTAAAATTGTAAATATAAATCAATTAATTAAGTTATACATTCGCAGGACAACGTCTGTCGCGAACAGCTAGTTATTGTATATAATCAAAATATCACAGTAATTCATATCACTTAATTATCAAAATCATTTCTTCTTTTCTTTATAAACAAGACAATATCACAGTGATTATCTTCTTACGAAATTTAAAAATTAAACTATTATAATTATAGTACAGACGCCAGCACGTCAAGGTACTACAAGCTGTCAAATTTCTTTAATAGTTTTTCAACTTTATCGCTAACGCATAAGGTTCAAAGTTGGTTGGGAAAATTTTACAGTTTCGGGTAGCTCGATGTGCTGGCGTCTGTACGTGAATCATAATCTTAAAAATCATAAAAGCTATTGTATATAAAATAAACATCAGATTCATTTTAATAATCACAGTTGATTAATAAAAATAATATAATAAATAAATCAGGACGTACCAAAAAATATATGAATTATTTCAAAAATAATTTATAAAAATAAAAAGTTTAAAAATCATTAAAGGTAAAAAATAACACGTAATTCCTCACTTTCTGTCACATATTATTTTGACATTTGCCAGCCGCTGCAGACAAATACCAATTTAAATTTTTTTACCCAGAAAATCATCAATAATTTTTGTAATGACCAGAAGGCCAATTCTGCTAACTAAAAAACGTTCAAATTCAATTCGCAGTGCCTCAAAAGTTCCAAAATATCACAAAAGGTATTCTACTAAACCAAAAAAGTAAGTCAAACGTGTAGTTTACAGCAATGAGATTGCGACTAGACCGAAAACAAAAAATGTACCAAATCGGTATTCTGCTAAACTTTAGCCATGACATCAAAAAAAAAATTGGTATTCCACTAAAAATAAAAACGTCAAAACTGACGCCAGCATGAGATTATTTGTAGACCGGACTGTGACAAATAATTTTAGCTTCTGTATAGTTTTATGCGTATAAAATTTTTATTACCCGCCTTTGGCGGGCCGGAATATTTTGACATTCGCACACGAACATATCGCGAGGCGAATGGCGAGGCGAATCATGTACTCTGTGAGGCGAATAAACACGCGTATCGTATCCACGCGCCCGCTTCCCACGCCCTTCGCAGATTGCTCCGTCGGTCGCCAGCACCCCTCTCCGCGCCCGTCAGTCCGGCTGAAATCACGATCGCAAACGGCACGAGTTTTGCACTGTCTCAGTGTTCCACTCGAATTTTCTGTGTTTTGTATTGTGTGAACGATTATAAGTACCGTGTATTAATATGCCGCAAAACTTTATTTCATGTGGCCATACAAAGTACAAACTGGCGCTTCAACGCGACCGATACGACGCACTATGAACGGAAAAACTAGCTCGCCTTTCGTAGGATTTTTGAAAAATAAAATGTTTTATTTGATAGTTTCAAGTATACAGTTTTGTCGAGTACAATAAAACATTGAATAAATTAGTAGTTACAGGTTTTTTTTTTCAATCTATACCATAAAAAAATTACTTTGTATATTTCAAATGTATGAAAATGGAATTTGTTTTCCTCATAACTTTTGTCTGTCTTAGATTGTAAAGCTGAAACTTTTAGGTATTGTTGCCGTGCTTATACTAAAGCCACCTGACCTTTGACCTTGACCCCGAACTTCCCCGTTCAAAAGATATGATTGAATTAAAAATGCATATTTGGACGATGTTGTAATACGCGGTAATGTACCTCAAATATATGTATATATAATTTTTTTTACCCAGTATTGAGCCCTGATAGACAACAAACATTTATGTGACTATTGATCTTGACGAAAAACGTGCTTATTCAAAACTTATGAATAAATTTGTAATTGAATGTATACAACAAATAATGCGATATGAATCCAATGATTCAGGAGAAGACCCAATCACAATTAAATTAGTCAATGTCACAGTCAGACAGGTTTCCCCATGTCTACAAAGTCTACATTTTCTATATCTGAACTGGAAGTTAATAAGAATAACAATTTGGCTTCATCTGATAGAGGTTTACTACGAAGTTGCCTTATCTTAGGTCTGAAACTAGAGAGATATGGGTCAGAGGATATCAGCAAATTATGGATAATATCTGATGCCTCTTCAGAAAGTTTACCGATTGGAATAAAGTTATTGTGCTCAATTATGTCGGCACCATGCATAAGTAATGACCAGAAGGCCAATTCTGCTAACTAAAAAACGTTCAAATTCAATTCGCAGTGCCTCAAAAGTTCCAAAATATCACAAAAGGTATTCTACTAAACCAAAAAAGTAAGTCAAACGTGTAGTTTACAGCAATGAGATTGCGACTAGACCGAAAACAAAAAATGTACCAAATCGGTATTCTGCTAAACTTTAGCCATGACATCAAAAAAAAAAAATTGGTATTCCACTAAAAATAAAAACGTCAAAACTGACGCCAGCATGAGGTTATTTGTAGACCGGACTGTGACAAATAATTTTAGCTTCTGTATAGTTTTATGCGTATAAAATTTTTATTACCCGCCTTTGGCGGGCCGGAATACGCGGTAATGTACCTCAAATATATGTATATATAATTTTTTTTACCCAGTATTGAGCCCTGATAGACAACAAACATATGTGACTATTGATCTTGACGAAAAACTTGCTTATTCAAAACATATGAATTAATTAAAAATTTATATTTTGAAAATTTTGTCATGGTAAAAATGGTTGTTAAAGCCGCAATATTGTATTCAGTTACTAAGAATTCCTTAACTTTTTACCGTCGGCCAATTTATTTCAAATTCGCAAAGGAAAACGATTTGAATATTAAAGAAGAAATGGCGTCAATTGAAACAGAAATTGATGCTCTACGGCCAATTGTTATTGAAGGTACAAATGTGACACAAACTACATATGACCATGATCGATGGCAAGATAACCTCACATCTATCAGGTACCTCCACAGCGATATATGATATCTGCAAAGCGACACCGAAAGAGATGTATAATATCGACATGGTATCACAGAGAAGTAATTCTGTCGACATGTTTAAGTTTGGTCTGTCTACCCTTCATTCACGTGTTAAATGTATGGAATGCATCTTTCACATTGCTTACAGCCTCGACTTCAAGAAATGGCAAGCTAAAGGAGATGACTTAAAAATACAATTGGCCACAAAAAAAAAAAAAAATTCAAGAACGATTTCGGTATGAAATGGGACTGCTTGTGGATATAGTTAAACAAGGTGCAGGAACTACCAATGATGGAAATACTGGCAGAAGATTTTTTGGAAATCCCGAAGTGACAGCGCAGATCACAGGTGTTGATGAAGAACTTATTAGAAGGTTTGGAGTGATTCTTCAGGTAGTCTCATGTGGAGAGTTTATAGACGTGGAAAAGTTTCGGAAATATTGTGCTACAACAGTTTATAGTATGTTGAACTCTATGCATGGTATTATATGTCCTCAAGTGTGCATAAATTACTTATGCATGGTGCCGACATAATTGAGCACAATAACTTTATTCCAATCGGTAAACTTTCTGAAGAGGCATCAGATATTATCCATAATTTGCTGATATCCTCTGACCCATATCTCTCTAGTTTCAGACCTAAGATAAGGCAACTTCGTAGTAAACCTCTATCAGATGAAGCCAAATTGTTATTCTTATTAACTTCCAGTTCAGATATAAAAAATGTAGACTTTGTAGACATGGGGAAACCTGTCTGACTGTGACATTGACTAATTTAATTGTGATTGGGTCTTCTCCTGAATCATTGGATTCATATCGCATTATTTGTTGTATACATTCAATTACAAATTTATTCATAAGTTTTGAATAAGCACGTTTTTCGTCAAGATCAATAGTCACATAAATGTTTGTTGTCTATCAGGGCTCAATACTGGGTAAAAAAATGATATATATGACGGCATATTGTCTAGCAGCTGCGAGAGACGACGACTAGGTGGCGCTAGTGGAACGTGCACCGGACGCATCATAGACAAATCATTCACTCTATCGATCATTTGGCTTAAAGGACTTGGTATCCAATCCAGTAAAATATTGTAACGTTTCCCCCCCACTAGCGAGCAGCCTTTATAAGGAGCTGCGCGGTTGAGTCTGCACGCATTTCCAATGGATGCGTCTTGGTGCACGGACCACTGTCTCTCGACAGTCAGTACTGCCCGATTATTGGATGTGGAACGCTGTCTCTGACAACTAGTACTGTCCTTATTGCGGTGAGTGCATGGACCACTGTCCCTGACAGTCAGTACTGCCCTATGTGACCGCCCTCAATGTCATTTAATAATGAATTAATTTAATTTCTGTATTTTAAAGATTTAAGATAACTGATTGTTCGATTGAAATAAATTTATGTATTAGTTTTACTTCTGATGTCTTGGCCTAATCCGACATATACATATATTTGAGGTACATTACCGCGTATTACAACATCGTCCAAATATGCATTTTTAATTCATTCATATCTTTTGAACGGGGAAGTTCGGGGTCAAGGTCAAAGATCAGGTGGCTTTGGTATAAGCACGGCAACAATACCTAAAAGTTTCAGCTTTACAATCCAAGACAGACAAAAGTTATGAGGAAAACAAATTCCATTTTCATACATTTGAAATATATAAAGTCATTTTTTTATGGTATTATAAGGAAACATCAACTGAGTGAAGCTAGTCGAACTGTCAAAATCAACTGACAGATCCAACAATCGGTCATCGTTCAGTGTTCGACACAAACGTCACGGCACTTTTTGCTCGAGACAGCTTCGCGGAAGGGTGCATCACTGCCGTATCGTAAATATTACTTTATTGTTATGTGTTATGACAGAAATCAATAACAGTTGTACTGGTAGTTTTAGTTGAATCATTAAATTTATTATTTTTTTAAGAAAAATTGTTTAATTTGCTTTCATCAGAAGTGGGATAACTACCCACATTTGGTGTTAAATACTTATTGCATTATTGATTTCTGGTGTAATATTTTGTTGATTGCTGTGTATTATAGTTTTGAGTGTCGCAATAATGGGAAAACGGAATCGTTCTCGTAGTCGTTCGCGTTCTAGGAGTCGCAAAGTTTCAAAAAGTCGGCATCGCAACCGTTCGACGCGTAGCCCACGATCTAGGAGTGATTCGGGATTACGTGAGTCGTTACAAACAATCGTGGCCCGGTTAAATGCGTTAGAAGATAGGTTGTCAGTAGCTATGTCGTCTAATGTCGAAGTACCGTCAACAAATTGCGATTCAACGGAAAAAATTGTGAAGGCTATTCAATCTATAAAATACGGTGGTAGTACACGCGATTTTTATGTGTCAAATTTTGACCCTAATAATATACACGATGTTGATGCGTGGTTTGATGAGGTAGATCGAGCGCTAATTCTAAATAAGTGGAATGATGCTGAATGTTTGTCGCGTATCGGTCACTGTCTTAAAGGCGACGCAAAGTCCTGGTTGGATGATTGGGTTACGACAGACCGGTCTTGGAGTAATTTTAAACGAGATTTTAAATCATTGTGTGTGAAAAAGATTGATATGGCGAACATTCTTTATGAGGTCATGAGTACCAATTCTGATAGTTTTGCTACGTATGCGGAGTATGTACGTCGTTCTTTGTTACGATTACAAATAGTTAAAGGTTTGAGTAACGAACTTATTAGCGCTATTATTGTACGTGGTATCAATGAACCCAACATTAAAGCCGTGCGAGTTAGTTAATTATTTTTCTTCTTTTGTAAAACCGGTTGAGGCTAAACATGAAAAGCGTTTAAATCGTGACGCTGCAGCATGTAAGGAGGTTGTGAAACCAAATTTTACCAAACGTCCGTTCAAAAGACTCCATTAAAATGCTTTTCATGTGGGCAAACTGGACATAAACAAATTAACTGTCATGCTAAACAAAAACTATCAACTACTAGTACAAATACGACTAACAGTGATGTGAAGTCGGGAACAAAAATTGTTTGCGCGTATTGTAAAAAAACTGGGCACCATATTAACGATTGTTTTGCCAAACAACGTTCTGATAGTAGAAAAAGCAACGTAAATTTTTGTTCCCTACCCGACATTAATAATTGCAAAGATGTTATAGTTGGAGTAATCCAAGGGATACCCTTTGACGTTTTGATCGATAGCGGAGCTTTAGATGTTTCTCTTATTTCGTCCTCTGTGGTAACTCATTTGTCGTGCGCTACAAAAACCACATATCGAGAGTTAAAAGGTGTTGGAAATACTATCATTCGGGTGTTTTCGTATGTGACACTTACTATTGAGTTTAAAGAAATTACAATTGAAGTCGACCTATTGATTGTGCCCAGTGAAAGTATGAACGCACCTATCATAATAGGTACAGACGTCTTTAATCGCGAGGGAGTAATGTACGTACGCACAAAGGATTACCAGCGTCTAACTTTTAGTGCTGTCCCTGCAAAAGTCTCGGCTATCGAATCGAATGAGCATCCTATCCAGACGTCGCTTGATGTCGACAATAAGGAAAAACTTATCGAAATATTAAATGAATTTTCTAAATTTATGATAACTGGAACTGCTACCTCAACCGTGACAACCGGTAGCATGCACATTCGTTTAAACAGTGATGCGCCCGTGTATTATAGGCCGTACAAGTTATCTTTTAATGAGAAGTTGAGGGTACGTGAAATAATTAACGACCTTTTAGCTAAAGGAATAATTCGTGAATCCGAATCTGCGTACGCGAGTCCTATACTTTTAATTAAAAAGAAAGACGGAACGGATCGAATGTGCGTTGATTTTCGTGCCTTAAACAGAATCACTGTTAAAGACAGGTACCCCCTACCATTGATCGAGGATCATATAGATCGGTTGGGTAAGGGCAAATATTTTACAACCCTTGATATGGCATCAGGGTTCCATCAGATTCGTCTTGATAATGCGTCTATTCCCTTGACTGGTTTTGTAACTCCCGAAGGGCATTATGAATATATGAAAATGCCCTTTGGACTTGCTAATGCACCAGTTGTTTTCCAGCGGATTATTAGCAATACACTTTGTTCATTGATAAACAATGGCACGGTGATGGTTTACATTGATGATGTTTTATTGGTCAGTAATAGCGTTGATGAAGGACTACAGATTTTGCGTGATGTTTTGCGTACGTTATCAGACGCTGGGTTTTCATTAAACATTAAAAAGTGTTCATTTTTGGGCACCGAAATAGGGTATCTAGGTCGAGTAATCAGCAACGGTAAAGTACGTCCTTCTAAGTCTAAAATCACCGCATTAGTCAATTCTCCAAAGCCCGAAAATGTCCGTCAAGTCAGACAATTTTTAGGATTAGCGGGGTACTTTCGAAAGTACATCGAAAATTATGCTCTCAAAACTTCATGTATTGCGCGTTTGACTAAGAAAGACGTAGATTTTAAGTGGGGTGAAGAACAAGACCAAGCTCGTGATGAGGTTATTAAGTGTTTAACGAGCGAACCTATTCTCGCTATCTTTGATCCTGATTTAGAGACAGAGGTCCATACGGATGCCAGCAGTCGAGGTTATGGCGCAGTATTGCTTCAGTTAAGTGTGGATAGTCGTAAATCAGTTGTTGCTTATTATAGTCAGGTCACACATGGGGCAGAGGTGCGATACCATTCCTATGAACTAGAAACGTTGGCGGTAGTCAAAGCTTTACGTCACTTTCGACATTACCTTATAGGCATAGAGTTTAAGGTAATTACGGATTGTAATGCGTTAAAGGCTACACAAAATAAGAAGGACCTACTACCTCGTGTGGCGAGGTGGTGGGTGTACCTACAAGATTTCACGTTTACAATTGTCTATAGAAAAGGTGTTTTACTGCCACATGCGGATTATCTTAGTCGCAATCCCATCCGCGTTGTAAATAACATAGATAGGCCGCGAAATTGGGCTCAAGTTGCACAATCAGGTGATGACGAAACGCAAAAATTATTAAGACAGTTAGAAGAAGGACAATTAGATGCTAGTCGTTACGTTAAAAATAATGAGATTCTTTACTATCGGTATTCACCTGTAGGTGAGCAATCACGGTTACTTTGTTTTATACCGAAAGGTCACAGATTAAGTTTACTTAGAATCTTTCATGATGAGCACTGTCATATAGGGGCAGACAAAACTATTGGATTGATCTTAAATCACTTTTGGTTTCCTGGTCTTCATGCTTTCGTAAAAAAGTACATAGGACACTGTTTAACTTGCATAGCAAACAAACGGATTCCTCGAGCACCGTTACAGCCCATTACGTCATGGACTAAGCCAGATGTTGCTTTTCATACCCTTTATGCCGATGTCCTGGGTCCTTTACCGGAGTCCAATGGCTATAAACATATTTTAGTATTGGTTGACGCTTTTTCTAAGTACTGTTTAACATATCCACTTTATAGACAGGACCACGACGAATTAAAGAAAGCGTTTAAGAACGCTGTTTCTTTATTTGGCACTCCACAAATTATAGTTAACGATCGAGGTCGAATGTTTGAAGCCACAAATTTCGTTAAATGGATTAATGATTTAGGATGCACTATACATTACATAACTCCTGAGATGCATCACGCGAATGGCCAGGTGGAGAGATATGTACGCACTCTCCTTAACATGTTACGCGTTGAGACTAATAATAAGAAAAGTAAGTGGTCCGAACAGTTGTGGCGTTTGCAGCTTGTACTGAACGTCACAAAACAAAAGACCACTCAAGCATCTCCGTTAAATTTGTTGATCGGTATTGAAGGTACTACTCCCGTCATACAAACCCTGGTCCGTGATGTCGCTATAGAGTGTTCTGATAGTGATCGTCGATCCTTGCGAGAGCTCGACCGGCAGAGGGCAGCTGAACGTCTTAAGGATAATCAGAGTCGCCATGACAAGTATGTCAACAAAATGCGCCAACTCCTCATGTTTTTCAAAAAGATGATCTTGCTTTTGTAATTAAGTACGCGCAGTCCAAAGGGAAATTGGATTCCGGAATGCGCGGTCCTTATAAAGTGACAAGAGTATTGGAGAATGGCCGATACGAATTGAAGCTTATTGCTGGAGCCTATGGCAAGGTGACCTACGCCGCAGCGCAGTTCATGGTACCTTGGAAGGGCGAATGGACTCTAGATGAGTGTGCTGCCTTCTTTGCGTGTGAGTAGCCCTTGAATGTCTGTGAGGTATTGTTGCCTTCAGCCTTTTGAATACTAGACCTTGAGTTATGTCTAGCCTTGTGTGAATACTAGACCTTGTGTGTTATGTCTAGCCTTGTGTGAATACTAGACCTTGTGTGTCATGTCTAGCCTTGTATGAATACTAGACCTTGTGTGTTATGTCTAGCCTTGTGTGAATACTAGACCTTGTATGTTATGTCTAGTCTTGTGTGTATACTAGACCTTGAGTGATGTCTAGTCTTGTAAGTATAAGCACTAGACCTTGAGTGGTGTCTAGTCTTGTAAGTATAAGCACTAGACCTTGTGAATGGTATGTCCAGTCTTATGTGAACCTAATAGTGGCTGATTGTTTGTAATCTTATACGGATTATAAATAAATTTCACTCTTTTCCTGGGGGTTTCTTTACCTTTCCTTGCCTTTCTTCCTTTCTAATACTTGGTGTTAGTCCTAGCTGTGTATTTATAGTAGATGTAAATTTCAGGTGCAGATCAATCGGATGAGACCATGCCTTTAACGGATGGGGAAGCCATGTCCGAGGTACAAAACACGCCGGCTTACAATGATGATGAAGCTGGACCATCTAGACCTGCCGAGGACGTCAGGGTGTCAGAAGAGGCCGTATAAGGAAACATCAACTGAGTGAAGCTAGTCGAACTGTCAAAATCAACTGACAGATCCAACAATCGGTCATCGTTCAGTGTTCGACACAAACGTCACGGCACTTTTTGCTCGAGACAGCTTCGCGGAAGGGTGCATCACTGCCGTATCATAAATATTACTTTATTGTTATGTGTTATGACAGAAATCAATAACAGTTGTACTGGTAGTTTTAGTTGAATCATTAAATTTATTATTTTTTTAAGAAAAATTGTTTAATTTGCTTTCAGTATAGATTGAAAATAAAAACCTGTAACTACTAATTTATTCAAGGTTTTAATGTACTCGACAAAACTGTATACTTGAAACTATCAAATAAAACATTTTATTTTTCAAAAATCCTACGAAAGGGGAGCTAGTTTTTCCGTCCATAGTGCGACGCGAACTCAAAGTACTTATTTACAAAGAGTAACGGTTTTCTTCATTACGAGAACTTTCGTGCACATCGTAACGTAAATAAATAGTGTTTCCTAGTGTTTAGTTTACTATTGTGTAGGTAACAATATTGCCTCGACCGTAAAAGTAGAGGCCACGATGACAACACCATGAGAGGCGCGCCGGCGTCCCCGACGTCCGCGTCGTTATCGGAAGGGACGCTACGTCGTTTCTGGAGGCGGTCGCCAAGGTTCAAGTGGAATCGAACCGTCAATTGGTTCAGAGCCTGTTTTACTACGTCGGCCAACAACGTCGACGTCTCATCGACGTATATGGAAACGTTAACCCATGAGTCCGTTTACAACATAGATCTATGTTCGTTGAGAAGGCATCCGCCCCTAAGACGACCCACTGACCCATAAAGGACTGTCCGAAGTATAGAACGACGCGCGCGGCCGCTAGCGCTGCCCGCCTGCGTCGCCCGCGCCGCCCGCGCGCGCTTTCGCATCTCGGCCTCCGCGAGACCGCGACGAGTGCGCCGGCAGACATACCTACTGCGTCGACGAGCGCTATGCGTAGTGCTTAGCCCCTGCCGACTGTGGTAAACAATAGCAAAAACTCGTCTGGAGAATGGAAATGGTTATTTTGTGTTTATTGCCGTGAAGTCGGACATACTCGCAACTCTTGCAAAAATATTAAAGATATACTTAACCGATAAAAGTTCAGTGAAGTGTTGTGGTTGTGGAGCTAACGGTGTCATACAATCTAATTGCCCTAAATATCCGTATATAGTGTAAATAGTACTAAGGAATCATTTTCTGTTCTCGATATTAACATGTTAGACCACAATAAGATTTTTGATTTTTAACACTGATAGCCGTAATGTTGTTTTACACAATTATTGTTTGAAGTGTAACTATGTCAGTAGGTAGGACCTACTTATGCAAACAGCAACCAATCCACACACATGCCAAAATCAAGATGAGATATAGAAAGCTTTAAAAAATGTAACTTCTATTGACCCTGTAAAGATCAAAATGATCTGACAATTTTAACAGAACAAAACATTTCTATGACAAGGATATCAACCCATGTAACACTGTTGTTCAATAAACTAACAAGATCCACGTCCCATGGACATTATATAATCAAAGGTCCCATGGTAACCCGACAATCTAAAAAATCGTTGAAAGGTTTATTTTTCATACCACGTTTCCTTTTAAAATATTTTTTAAACAATTATGTAGAACCAGGCGGGTTGGTTCTTGTTTGCATAATATTAAAAATGGCATAATCCTATATTTTTACAAAGCCTTGAATTACATGGTTCCGTGTTGATATAACTCTATTTTCAACATCTAAGAAGTCTTTGATTCTGTGTTGTTTAATAAACTACTTAATAATAGTTATTTGTTATACAAGAGTGCAAAGTTGTTTTTTAACCGCGTGCTCAATTTTGATGACCGAGCAAGCGAAGGATTCTAAAATTGAATCACGAGCGCGGCGAGTGATTCAGAAATTAGAATCCTGAGCGGTAGCGAGGGAATCAAAAGAGCACGAGGTGAAAAATCTTTGCACTCGAGTGCAACACGTAACTTTTCATCCCACCTCAGCGAGGAAATGATTAAATGCAAAAAAAATAAACATTTACAATCTCAAGATACTTTTATTTCAGTTTAGGTATTAACTACTACATTATGGTAGGTAAGTATTACAGAATTTAATAATCTTTAAACTTTATCAAATAATACTTAGGTATAATTAAGAAAAATTTAAAGTAAAGTTGTTGCAGTTACTTCAGTTGAGTGTAATATTTTTGTTAGGTACTGTAATGTTGGTGTTAGTGACTTGTGTACTGTTTTTCGGTAAACTATCTGTCATACTTAATAGTACCGATTCATCGGATTCCCTTGGCGTAAATGTTGGCGAGACAGGGCAATGGTTAGGTGTTTCGTAACGGCTTATTTTTGATGTAGAAGGGCCAGTCCAAGGATCTGGCTGAGGCTCTTTCAGTGTAATGTTTCCTACGATGCCTTTACATATTTTAGACTTATTTTGGATGGAATCTTCTATGTATCCCTCTACAACCGCATTGGACTTCCAACCTCCATGGCGCTTAAGGGACAGGAGATCAGCTCCTGAATCTACCAAAAGTGTGGCAGAAGTTCGTCGGAAACAATGACCCGTGTACAACAGGGGTTCTGGAAGTTCAAGAAATGTTGCTATTTCTCGAGGGATACTGCCAATTTAGCACCCATAGGCTGTCTAACACACTTTCCGTTGCGATTTTGTAGAAAAAATCGATTGATTGGAGTGTTCGGCGGGCGTAAGGCTTGATATTTCTCAACAATTGTTACGTATTCCTTGCGAATGACGAAGTTGCGGTCTCTTTTTGTCTTTGTATTAGGTAAATTAATTAATAGTAAGTCATCTGAATGTTTCTCAATGTTTTTGACATCAAGTTGTGTTATTTCATTAGTTCGACATGCTCCGTTTATACCAATAATAAGAACAACCTGGAACAAAAAGAGTATTGTTGTAAATAAATTAATAAAATTGATATGCATAATTATGCCTATCAACATCTATTAAGTACTAGATTATGTTAAGTAGTTGATTAATATACCTAAGTAGATGCTGAATGTGCAACTGACTTACTTTTGCCGCCAAATATACGGAATCAGGTGCTTCGTTAAGAAATTTTTCAATTTCCGATTCTGTGAAAACCTTCGACTTTTTTGGTTGATGACCCGATGAGGCTCTTTTTAAAAATGCCACTAATTTAGAAAAGGTGTCGATATGTATGTCTTTTTTCATCTTTATTGTTGCTTTTAGCATTAAATACGTACTCCATAGAGTGCTTGATTTCTTGGACTTGGATAATTCAATAAAATATGCCAGCAAAACATTTTCTGAGAAAGATTTGGCTCCTTTAGCTAGTCGCCACGTGTTAAACATATCGTACTGTTTCAAATACTTCTCGCGTGATTGTTGAGGGAGAAAGCTCGTTTGCGCACTTTTAACAGTTTCAGTCAATTCTGTTGGCGTCAAATAAACTTCCTCGTCGCTAGAATCACTCATTTTAGGTTTACTTCTTTTAAAGTTTCTTGTTTTTAACCTAAGGATTTAACAATATGACATGAAAAGAAAAAGGCGCGCGCAAATTAAAAAAAAAGTAAGTACACCAAGAAGGTTCCGAGTCTGAGTTTTTTAAAAAAAAAAGGTTGTATGATAAATTCGGTACCATAGAGGTAGAAATAAATAGGTTTAATGATGTTTTGATTTCACAAACTTGTTGCACACGATGTTCTAAATTCAATTTTACTTTATCCTCTAGCGGATAAAAACGGCTTTTGCACTCAGTTATCGAAGAGCAAAAATACTCTTTCCGAGATGGGGGGATGAAAAAGTATTTAGACCTATTGGAATAAACCCAAACAATGACAGTTTTGAAAAAAAGCAGTTTTTGTCAAAATTTTGTGTAGGCACAATAATAGTTGAATTGTATTGTAATATTGTATTCACAGTATGTACAGTATAATTTGTTCTATGTATACAAGTATAATATTGAAGAACATCATTAACATTTAAATAGTAATAAAAAAAGAAACTCTTTAAAAAATAAATACATGAAACTTTCTCTCCGTCTATTGTTTTCTTTCTATTAATTATAAATTCTTTTCTAAGTTCAATGATGACAAGATATCTTAATTTTTCATCTTGTGTGCATGTATTAGTTTCGTTTTTTACAAGTTTTCATAACAAGGATAAATAAGAATTTAAGATTTACTTATTTTTATTTTTCAGTAAAATGTTTAAAAGAAATATGAGATTTTTTATTGTGACATGGTAATAAATTAACAAGGAATAATTTATGGTATTTTATGTCCCTTCATCCCCTTTTAAGCAATCTACTGATGGTTGTGGTTTTACTTTATGATCTTATTTTATTTTTTAATCTTTTTAAAAACTGTATTTACTGTTAAAGTTTTTGCAGTAAGTAATTAATTTAGGGCACCCCAACCAAATGGGTTAGGTTAGAATGGTGACAAACCACTACATCCAAGTTGGCTTATAAGATAGGGTACATCATCCGAAAAAGATGGTCAGTGAGCATATTGACTTATCGATTAGTATTTTTAACCAACTTCAAAAAAGGAGGTTCTGTATTCGACCCGTATGTATGTTTGTATGTTCGCAATTTTCTCTAAAACTAATGAACCAATTTTGATAATTCTTTCACTAATGTGATCTACATACTTTCAGGAAGGTTTTAGTATATACTACAATATTTAATTATTCTTATGTACGATGTTGTTTGCATAAATGTACTGCATCTCCGGCATTTCTATGCGAATTTTGATGATTCTTCTAGTCGGTGTCTTCAATTCTTCAATGCACTAGTGTTATTTGAATTTGTGTGGAGTAGGTACAGACGCCAGCTCATCAATCTACTACAATCTGTCAAATTTCTTTAATAGATTTTCAACTTTATCGCAAAAGCATAAGGTTCAAAGTTGATTGGTAAAATTTGACAGTTTCGGGTAGCTTGATGTGCTGGCGTCTGTACAACTAAAAAGTGAAAAATAAAAACTTCTTAACAAAAAAAAACAACCGACTAAAAAAAACTACAAAGTGATAAATGTTGTTTTTTGTAAAAAAGTTTTTTTTAGGAAATAAAACAAAAAAACAATTCAAATAATTAGATATATTTTTTATTTTTTTAGATCTCATCAAGATTTCATAATAAAAAATTACAGATTCTTATTTTTTATATGTTTATAGCACGGGTAAGCTATATATTCATATTAAATGTTTACATTACAGATTCATTGAAAAAATATCATTACTTATACAAAAATTTACATAGAATTTAACAAAACAATGTGTTTGCAAGTAGTGATGGGATTCTACCCGGGTAAATTCCCAAAATGGGAAAATTACCGGGAATATTCCCATTGAACCCACCCAATCGGTATTTATTCGGGTATTTATATTTTCATGATCAAAGAACAAATTTTTATCAAAATACATCTTAAAACAGCGCCGCATTTTGCAAAAAAATAAACAAAGAAAATTTGAATTTGGCGCCAGCATGTAAGCTTTGTTTGAAGTACGCGCCGGCGGCGGTGCGTGCTGTTTTTTGATTGGTGCATTTCATCTACCTGGTAAAGGTAACCATGTTTAGTATTCACTTAAGTATCGGATTTTGCGGACGTGTCTTATGTGTTATACTACAACAATTCTGGTGTTTTGTGTTGAAACTTGTTTCCTGAGTTTATGAAAATTGAACTTGACAATTTTGGCAACGAATAACGGATTCTGAGTGAATTATTTAATTATTGTTGTGAGTGAGACGATCGAATCGAATTTACGTAAGTACTTACATTTATTCCTTTAAAATATATTTTATTGATTTTATTTCTATCCCATATGATTCTCTTTTCCTCTGATAGAAAAGCCTGCACGTAGTATGTCAACGTGTAACAGATATAACTAACTTTCTCAAACACTATAATTATATTAGTTTATTCAGTTTATACATTTAATTAGAAATCCCGGTAAAGGGTATTTTTTTTTTGACGGAAATTGATAAAACATTGCTTAATTTACAGTATATTTCAAAATCAAATCTTAAAGATGAGTTTTATGAATCGGGCATACATCCTTACTTATTTTAACCTACCTACGTAGCATCATTTTCGATTGTTGGCGGAAATTTATAGAATACTGCATAATTTACAGTAGATGAGTTTTATGAATCGAGCATATAACTTTAAACTGATTTTAACCTATTTATTGTTATAGAAATCATCTTGCCGAAACAGAAAAAACAAAAAGTGTGGAGTAATGAAGGAGAAGTATTTGAAACCTCAACACCCAGTGACGCTACTCCGTTGCTCGAATTTACAGAAGAAAAAAAGCGACGACTTACAAAGTTGCTTTCAAAGGCAATTTATGTTACTGGCACGCCTCTGTCTATGGTGGAACATCCTCTGTGGAGAGAGTTTTTTGAGGAACTACAGCCACTGTTCGAACTGCCAACACGAAAAGCTGTGTCCACAACACATTTAGAAACGATTTACAATGAAATGGAACGAGAAATAACTGAAGAATTGAAATCGACTAACAATTTACATCTTCAGTGCGATGGATGGAGCAACCGACGGAACGAGGGTATTATTAATTTTGTTATTGCAAAACCGGAACCCGTTTTTGTGAAAAGTTTAGCTACAAGTAGCCACCGTCACACTGCCGAATACCTAAGTGAAGAAATTCAACAAGTAATGAGAACTTACGGAACGTACAAAGGGAATCACCAATTTCGGCTAAGCGTGGACAAGATGCCCGGTAAAAATTATTTTTACTTAACAATATTATTAATTCTGGAAGAAATATTTTTGCATATCACATAGTAGCCAGGTACAAGTACAAAAAGTCGAAATAAAGAGTATTCAAATTGTATCCACCCGTTAAAAAGCATTGACATTTTGTTTGACGCAGTGTTACCAGCTCAGAAATAAAACATCAATTTCAGTCTGTAATCGATTAGATAATCAATTAATATGGTAACCAAAAAAAAAAGTGATTGTATGCAAAACGAGCGTACCGATCAATACTGTATGAGATGATTATACTCATTTACATTATTTTAAAATAAAACAATCAAAAACGTTAGTAATATTTTAACATATTTTTTTAGATTAGAATAACGGTTCTCTAAATCGATTATTGTCAGATTATTATTTTTTTCCTGACAACTCCTACTGTATCGCTTATAGAGATGATCGATCCGGTTGCTTTGTATCGATATTCTGCTTCGCAATGGATCATTTTGGTCCGTGTATCGATATAAATTCTATTTTAATTAATAATAAATAGTTGAATCGATGTGGAAATCAATCAAATCCCGTTCGTTGTACCGACCCCTTGAATATCGATACATATCGAATATCTCTAACGTCAAGTGAAATGACATCTGACATTTGACAACAATTATTAAACTATTCGCTTTGCTTTCGTGCGCTGTGGATGTTATTTTGTTTTCTCGCTGCTTCGAACGTTTGTTTTTCTTATCATGGACTCCGATACCGCTCCTCACGATGACCCGGCCCTACCCTCGGACACTGAATTTGCACCTCACGTTGAACCTGGCGCTATTATGGACTTCGAACCGGCTATATATGATAACCACGGCACGAACTTGGACTCCTCTGCTACACGTACTTCGAGTGAGAATGAGGAAGCAATGCGATGTGTTAATTGTGACGTTGATTTAATGCATCGCAGAAGACAGACTTTGCAGCTTATTGAAGTATTATCAATAATCCGGCAATGGACTGCTCCTCAAGTCGTAAGTATACATTTTTCTATCTAGTGTTTAGTTCAGTTTATGTCTTGTTGTTTGTCTATATAAACTGAATAAAA
Organism: Hydraecia micacea; assembly: GCA_914767645.1. NCBI lineage: Eukaryota > Metazoa > Arthropoda > Insecta > Lepidoptera > Noctuidae > Hydraecia > Hydraecia micacea. The sequence continues at coordinate 2,458,243 of OU611775.1, forward strand.
ATAATATCTTATTTACAGGTTACAGCTCATAGCTTGGTCTGTCACTCGTGCTGGACATTAGCAATGCATGTCTTACCTGAACAGCAAAATGTACCAAGCACATCAAGTGGTCATCGAAGAGAACTATGTGTTAATTGTGGATGTTCTATACGGCGTACCAGATCTCATATTCTCAACACAAACTCAGAGAGAGAAACACATATAAGAAATGTTATCACCGAATGGATAGCACCACAACAAGTAAGGACAGATTAACTTTTTATTTATTTATGTTAGAATATGTGAATTAGAATTATGCTGCTAAAAATGTATTTACATAAATAACACTTACTTGTTTACTGAAAAGTTATTCTAACTCCATGAAAGAGCAACATTTTATTTACTATGTAACAGAATAAGAGAATGTGTTATTTTTTATGTGTCAGTTGTAAACTCTAGTTAGAATTCATTGTTAAATATAATCTCTGGGTAGCAAAAACAATTCAAAATCAATTGTTAGAACTCAATTGATTAGTGTTTTGAAATGGCACTAACTAAGAATTAAATTGTTTTAGGTTCATGGCTCAGACCGCATTTGCCATCCATGTTGGCAACGAGCTGACAGAGTACCAGTTCCTGCTCCAGCTGTGGCAATTGTTCCACCTACAATTAACTTGCCGAATTTCACAAGAGCCCCTGACACACAAGCCAATTGTTTTTGTCCGGATTGTGAATCACCACAGCGACTCGTAGTCCCAACATGGCTAAGGGTGAAGTTATTCACAGATTTTAATTTTTATGTCCCTAAAGACTGCAGAATATGCAGATTTCATTTGCTGCAAAATAACTGGGATGAGCTCCTAACAACTTTTTTACATCCTTGTCACTCATTTACTGCAGAACATATCCAAGATTTTGCATCATTTGTAAAAGAAAGAAATCAAACATTTGATTTCCAAAACATTGAAGTGATGAATGATGACTTAGTCCATTACTGGATAGGGCTGTCCAAAGACCAATTTATAAATCTGAAGGCACAGCTGCCTAGATTATCCGAGATGCACAATGGTTCATTGGCACTCACAGCATATTTAATAAAACTTAGAACTGGAGACAGCGATGAAAGGATTTCTACATTATTGAACATTGCACGCTCAACTCTATCAAGATTAATGAGCAAAGCTCGGGATATACTAAATCAAGGTTTTGTACCTGGTAACTTGGGTATAGGTCATATTACAAGGGAAGAAATAGCAGAGCGAAATCTAATTATACCTAATGGTTTGTTTGGTAGAAATGGCAGGAATCCAATAATTATAATGGATGGTACATATGTATGTGTTCAAAAGAGTTCAAACTATTTATATCAAAAAATTACATACTCCTTGCACAAGTATAGGAACCTCATGAAGCCATTCCTAATGGTATGTTCTGATGGATATATTATAGATGTATTAGGCCCCTATCCAGCAACAACATCTGATGCTAATATTATGCAACATGAATTCAGCAATGAATCAAACACATTGCGGCAATACTTTCGTACAGGAGATGTTTTTATACTGGATAGGGGTTTTAGAGACTGTGTGCCTCTTTTGCAATCATGCAATTACTCCACACATATGCCTGCATCTTTACACGAAGGTGAAACTCAATTATCAACGTTGGCAGCAAATAAATCTAGGTCTGTGACAATATGTAGATGGGTGGTAGAATGTGTAAATGGTATATTTAAACATTCTTTTAAGATATTTAGACAGGATTTTTTTAATTTAGCATCTAAGCATGCAATAATAGATTTTAGGGTGGCTGCCGCATTGATAAATAAGTTTCACCAAAGATACAGTAATAGAGAAGATGCAGGCCAAATCCTAGATATTGTAAATGATAGAATGTACCTAAACAATGCTCTTGCTGATTATGTTATTGAAAATAATTTAAATAGAAGGCGTGCACAGTTTTTGAACATAAATGTAAGCATAAATAATGTATCATTCCCAAGGCTGACATACAGTGAATTAATATTATTTAGTTGTGGTACATACCAATTAAAACAAGCAAGATCATATTATGGAGAACATATAAGGAATGACGGTTCTTATACAATCGAAGTGTGCATGGAGAGAGCCAGCAACCTGCTGGAAGGACTACCCATGACAGGCAATTGCACACTTTTAAGAGGAAAAATACAAAGCAGGCACATAAGCCGAAAAATATATTTCGTCTATATATTATATAATAATAATCTACAGGGCAGAGACGCCATAAAAGAATATTATTGCAATTGCCTTGTCGGCCGAAGAACGGTGGGTTGCTGTGCTCACGTTATGACTATTATTTGGTATTTAAGCTGGGCTAGGCACGAAAATAATGTTACACCGCCTGCCCAGTTTTTAGACAATATTTTAATAGTTTACGACGCTGAATAAAGGCAAAATAACAAATAAAAACTAATAGTTTTATTTTTACCACCCTAATACAACCCTATAATCTGTAAATAATCAGATTATCATCAAAATACTACTGGCAAATAATATATTATAGAAAAGAATATGCTTATTACAACGATTTTACCCGGCAAGGTTTCAATTTTTCACATGACAGTTGAAGCATATTCTTGCATCTTGCTACAACTTTATTATAATATTTGCTTTCCTATAGATAAGTAGTTTTCAAAATGCAAGTTTTTTATTAATAAAGATCTTGTCCACGCTTAGCCAGATCACCCTAACAAAGTGAGCAATTCCCTTTGTAACATTAATAGGAGATAACGCAAGAAACCTACAAAAAGCTTTTGATTTAGTTAAACTGCAACATACTAACATAATCACACTTAATTGCGTAGCACACACATTGAATTTACTGTGTCATGACATAATGAAAGAAGATGCTATACAAGCCGTCATTTCGGTTGCCGTCGACGTAATCAAATCTATAAAAAAAAGTCAAATACTGAGCGCGTTATTCAAACAGATAATTGCAGAAAAAGGTTCTGGCGAGCAACTAAAATTGCCCAGCAAGACCCGTTGGGGCAATTACTTTCATGCTGTGCGTAGTTTGCAAAATAGCAAAGCGGCTCTGCAATGCTTGGCAGTACATGAAGATGCAATAATGATCCCTGCTGATATTAAAGCAAATTTACTACATGAAGAATTTTGGAAAATGATCGAAGAATCTACAGCTGTTTTAGAGCCAATAACAGATTACATATTTAAACTAGAAGGAAACGAATCGTACATTAATGACGTGTACATGGCATTCAAAGATATTAAATCCCGTCTGGTCTTTCTGCTACCTGGTTTTTCTTCTTTGGTTGACAATAATATCAGGGACAGGATTTTGAATGCAGTTGATAAACGCAGAGGGAATTATTATTTGTTAGATCCAAAATGTCAAGGCATCGAACTGAACGAGGATGAAGAAATCCTTGCCATGGATTTCATTCATGAGAAAGGAAGGCAGTTAAATTTGGAAGTAATGACAGATTTAGCCAATTATAGAGCAAAAGAGGGCTTGTGGGCAAAATCTTTTGTTTGGACCAGCCTCCAGAACATGAAACCTTTAACTTGGTGGAAAGGAATTTGCAAAAACAAGGCTCTAAGCAAAATTGCAGATTGTATTTTAACTGCTCCCTGTACTTCGGCTGCAACAGAACGAACCTTCAGCATTCATGGCAATATCCACAGCCTTAAACGGAATAGGTTAACAACAGAAAGAGCTGCAAAGTTTGTCTACATATCCTATAACTGGAATTTATTACATAATCAAAAAGACGAAGAAGTAGATGAAGAAGAAGAGGAACCCATTTCAAGCCCTTTTATGATTAGCCCATTAACCATAAACAATATTGAACCTCAACCATCAACTTCTAGTAGAAATACAAGACAAATAGAGTTTTGCGATATAACAAAAACATTCTCCGATAACAGTGACTTAGACTGTGACTAAATTAGTCTCGATAACATTTTATTTTATTTTATTTATTTGGGAAAACAAACGGTTACACATTACAATATTACAGAAAATATGAGCTACAGAGTGATTAAATGTATAACCCACGACATTTTCCACATATTATAAAAAAAAGTTATAAAACTAATGCGATGTGCGCTTACAATGTGATAGTTAATATAAAATTACTTAAGTATTAATAATAAAACTTAACACTAAACAGGCATGCAAAAAAAAAGGAGATAAACAAGAAATTATAAATACAGTCTAAGAGTTAAGAATATTACGGAGCAATATCCAAAATAGTGTCACGAACAAGGCCTCTAAATTTACTGGCTGGAAGAGCAAAGATGTCAATATTTTGAAATAGGTTATTATATTGACCAGTAAGACGACGTAGGGGTGCTCGCAAGCCTGCATTCGTACGACTAGAAGATACTGCAAATAGGGGTCGTGCGCGCACCCCACGGCCGATGGTTGTTCTAGGTACCACGTAGCTAATCCTATTAGTGATATCCATACAATCACAGGCGTTATTACATAGACCGAATAGAAACATTGTCTCTAAAATAATACGTCTGGACTTAAGGTTATGCAACTTATACTTATTCAGAAGTTAAGTATAAGATGCGTAAGTACGAAAACATCGGAAATGCATGGCTTTCAGAAACTTACTTTGAACTTTTTCAATTGCATCTGAGTATTTATTATAGAAGGGATTCCATACCGTAACAGCGTACTCTAACTGGGACCTGATCCACGATTTGTAAAAATATGTATATGGGCGGACAAACTCTGTGGCTGATCTCATCACAAAACCGTACATACGGAAGGCATTATTTATAATTTTACCAATATGAATGTCAAGGTGTAATTTGTCATCCAATAGAACTCCAAGATCGCGCACTAGTGTTTCTCTTGTTAAAATCACATTATTTAAAGAGTAAGGATGCGTGATAATATTTTTGTTTTTAGTATAACTTATACAGCAACATTTAGATATGCTAAGTTGTAGTTTATTAATTGAGCAGTATGAAGAGAACCTATCTAGGTCTTCCTGTAGGAGTAGACAATCTTGCAAATTTCTAACAGGCCTAAAAATTTTTAGATCGTCTGCGTATAGTAAAAATTTTGAATTCAGAAAGCATGTATTGATGTCATTAATAAATATGATGAATAAAAGAGGTCCCAAAATGGAGCCCTGAGGCACTCCAGAGGTAACACTTAGGGTGCTGGAAATGAAACCATTTATCACAACCCTCTGAGTTCTATTAGAAACGTAAGAAGAGAACCATCTCAGAAGATCGCCACGTATACCATTAAATGCAATCTTATGCAAGAGAAGCTGATGGTCAACCTTGTCAAAAGCTTTCCGGAAATCAGTATATATAGTATCAACTTGAATACGAGAGTCCATATTATTGAACAAATAGTCCACAAAAGTTACCAGGTTGGTTGTAGTTGACCTTCTTTTGACGAATCCATGTTGTTGTTGAATGATAGTATTGTGCAATATAGGGTATACCTTATTATGAACTAGTCTCTCGAAAACCTTTGACAAAGCTGACAGTATTGATATAGGACGATAATTCACGACATTATCTTTAGGTCCCGATTTGTAAATAGGGGTTATATTTTCAAGTTTCCATGCTTGAGGAAAGCAACCCTGAGAAATAGATAAATTAAATATAATATGCAGGGGTATACACAGATTAACGGCTGTCTGTTTAAGGAAAGTTACTGGTAGACCATCCGATCCTGGCCCTTTAGATGGTTCCAATGCATTAAGCGCACTAAGCACTTCATCAGTAGTAAACTGAATCTCATTTAATAGAGTGCAGCTTTCAGAGCATTCGTCATACGTGGATGGAATATTAGTATAAGTGGATGGTTCATAAACCGAATTAAAAAAGACAACAAATGAAAACATGTTACCATAGAAGAGTATTTAAACTTGATGTGCTAACTATATATTTTGTTACCCATGTCCTTGTATTTAAAATTTTAAACAATAATTTTAATATTTACCTGTTGTTGATTAAATGATTTTAGAGTTGATGTTTTTGTTTTTATTCTGTACTTACCAATTTAATAATCATAGAAATGAATTTACCCGCCATTTGGAAACTTTCCCGGGTAAATACCCATTTTGGGAATATTCCCAGGAATATTCCGGGTGGAATGATAGAAACTTTCCACCTCGCCCATCACTATTTGCAAGGCAAGAGCTTAAAAAAAATCGGCCAAGTGCGAGTCGGACTCGCGCACGAAGGGTTCTGTACCATTATCTATAAAAACGACAAAAAAGCATGTCTGTTGTATGAGAAATATAATATTTGTTTTATTTTAATTAAATTATTTATTTTTAAAGTGACTATAAAACTAAATCCAATATATAAAGTTCTCGTGTCAGTATTAGTTACCATACTCCTCCGAAACGGCTGGACCGATTTGTATGAAATTTTGTGTGCATATCGGGTAGGTATGAGAATCGGCTACTTTCTATTTTTTTTTTTTGCAAAACGACCTGTTGCCGTTTTAATATCAAGCAGAAACGAGCAAAAAACGCTTTTGTTGTATGGAAGCTCCCTTAAATATTTATTTAATTCTGGTTTTTAGTATTTGTTGTTATAGCGGCAACCAAAATACATAATCTGTGAAAATTTCAACTCTCTAACCATCACGGTTAGTGAGATACAGCCTGTTGACAGATGGACAGGCAGACAGACAAACGGACAGCGAAGTCTTAGTAATAGGGTCCCGTTTTACCCTTTGGGTACGAAACCCTAAAAACGCACTATAGATGCTTTGCAAAAAGATCTATTCCCATCCAATACCAAGAGCTAATACCATTTGGTATTAGTTTATTTCCGAATTTATTTTCTATTCCCAACTAGTACCACATTTTTTTAAATAAAAAATCTATTACTAACGAATACCAAAACGTGACTTTTTGTACACTCAGCTACACAAAGTTGTATTTTATTTTCTAACATTTACATACTATACTATGGTAATTGAAAATGCTTACTACTTTTAAATGTTAGCAAATTATTTATATTTGATGTCTTTGCCAAAAAAATGCTGATTTATTACCACTAAGCTACATAATTATTTTAAAAGTTGATTGTCTGTGATATTTTATAACTATTGTTAGATTGTAAGTAAAATATCCATTTTTGAAGTTTTTGCCAAAAACATTGTTACATTAAAACTTGATTATTTGTGATATTTTATAATTTTGTTAGATTTTCAGTACTTTAACTATTCATATTCGATTTTTGCCAAATTTTACGTGATTTATTATTAACATACGCAATTATATCATCACCGTATATAAGTCGATTGCTCGAGCATCGCTCTATACTTTTACATACTAGGTAAGTATCACAGTTAATTAATAAGTACTGAAAATTGCTATTGTTTGATGGTTTGTATATAATATTATAATTGTTGGACTTGGAATAGTAAAATAAAAGTATCTAATATCTCTAAATTTCTAAAAATTACAAAATAAAAGAAAAAATCAATATGTGATTTATATTCAAACCCTAATCTTGATTAAACATTACTTAAAATCACTCAAAGCATTTTAATTTTAATGAACCTGACTGTACCTAATTTCTTTAAACTTGTTTTGGTATTGGTTTTAAAATGTGGTACTCGTTGGGAATAGAAAATAAATTCGGAAATAAACTAATACCAAATGGTATTAGCTCTTGGTATTGGATGGGAATAGATCTGCAAAAAAACCAGTTTCTACGCACGCGCGCGCCGGCCTCTTTTGTTTTCACATTCCAGTCCACATTCTTGTCATATTATGTTTACTGAATTGTAATTTGTTTCGATAGTTTTAACTTTTTCTAAGTTTCTGGATAACATTGATAGAACTCGCTTTGGTTTTATTAATTATGTTTGTAAAGCAAAATAAATTGCATTATTCTATAATAATGATTATTTTCCTGCAGCGAAATTATTTTATCTTGTTTAGGTTAATAGTTTTTTTAAGGCTAAAAAAATAAAATAAATAATAGTACTACTTTAGGGCATATCATTCTGCATCGGACAAACAACCATAAAAATTTACAGAGTGTATACAATACAATGTCCCAAATGTTTATTTTTACATCGTTTTCACATTGTTTTTTTTTTCATATTTCTACTTTAAATACCTACTGGATGTTTTTTATACCGTCACAAAAATAAAAAGGCTGATTGTAGTGCTCAAATACAACAACTTCTACTATGGGAACAACTTAAATTATAAATTCTTCCTTATAAATATATATATATTAACTAGCTTTTGCCCGCAACTTCGTATGCGTGAAGGTCAGTTATCGCGGACGAAGTCGCGGGTTTTAATAACCTATGTTTATCCCCAGGCTTTAAACTATCTCCATACCAAATTTCATTCCAATCAGACCAGCGCGGCGGTTTGGCCGTGAAAGCGTAACAGACAGACTTTCGCATTTATAATATTAGTAAGGACGGATGAATTATAGGAAGGTGTCTATCTTATATCTGAAAGGATATATAATAATAAAAATTGGAAAAATTATAATGTAAAAAACAAAAACACAAAATATATATTTGTCGCAGATCGCCTAATGGAATGTCAAGCGTTTATCATAATTTTAATTTAGTTTGTTTAATTTGATTTTTAGTCTGGCAATGCTTGAGTGTGTTTAGTCGAATAAGTTGTCGTTGGTCATTTGAAGTTTATAAAAAGCGGTAGACTTGTGCAGTTGACACAATTGAAGTGTGATCGTGGCGACCAATGGTTGACTTGGCTAACCTCACTACATTCCATTTTTATTTCAATTTCAATCCGAGAATACATTTTTAATCTTTTATTATTTTTTTATTGTAAAGTGTTGCGAACAGTAGAGTTGAGTGTACCGAACAGTGCCTGTGTATTATTTCACGTCGGACTCCACGTGCCATCATGATGGACCAACAAAATAATGAAGACTCCCCTAATCTGTCGTCATCAGAAGTGAGATGCCCACGTGCTTCCCGACCCGAACCCGATGGAGATGAAAAATGGCGCATAATGTTCGAGCAACAGAACCAGAACTTTCTTGCAATGTTGCAAGCAATGTCACCTGCTTCAAGCAAGAAAGTGCAGCTACCCGAGTTTGATCCCGAGAAGCCAAACGTCGATGCACGTGCGTGGGTCACCACCGCTGATATGTGCATGGCGGATTGTGAGCTTTAAGGTCCGTCACTTATGATTACTTTGAGCCGAGCGCTGAAGGGCCAAGCGTCGTCGTGGTTGTCACAGATTTCGTTTCCTGGCATGACATGGAACGATTTCAAGGACGTATTTGTGGCAAGATATGATTGCCCCGAAACACCAGCTGCTTCGCTTATTAATCTTAATAACAGTGCACCAAAAGAAGGTGAGTGTTTTGCTGCTTATTCCTCACGTGTGCTTACGTCATTAATGTCACGCTGGAAGAACCTGACGGTGGAGCAGATAGCTATTTCTACCGTGCTAGCACACATGTCACACCTCGATCATCGTGTCCAGCGACTGGCGTTCACTACCGACATCGACACAAGATCTAAACTACAACAAGAACTTCGTGCGATTTCGTTCCTGAAACGCAAAAACCCGTTTAACCAGGGTGCTCCAGGTGTGGATAGTAAGCATTTCAAGCCTAACCCTACAACTAGTGCACCCAAGTGCTACGTATGTGGTAAGGCAGGCCACAAGGCTTCTACGTGTTACCAGAGAAGAGACAGCAAGACTGAAAGAAGACCCCACTCCTCAAGCTCTTCTTCCGGGAGTACATCATCTGTTCCGGCGAAGCCCAAGGACACCAGCTCCGGTACCTGCTTCCGGTGCAAGAGCCGAGGCCACTACGCGAACCGTTGTCCTGCAGCAGCCCAGGGTTCAGGCAGCGGCGGCACTGGTGGCGCTGGTGCAGCTCCTGAACAACGTCGTGTGGACTTGTGCGTGGTTAACGCGCCTACTGGTACTCTCCGTCACTCTGGTGAGTCATTTAATTTTTGTTATGATTCTGGAGCAGAGTGTTCATTAATGAGAAATTCTATTTCGTGTAAATTTATTGGTGAGCGTAATTATATTGTCGTTACTATGACAGGTATTGGTCAAACTTCCGTGAATAGTAACCTGAAGATATTGTTTTTCATGTTTTACCTGATGAATATCTTCAACATGACATAGTGATTGGACGTGAGATTTTGATTAATGACTTGGTGATTAACATGACTTCTAAAACTTTAACCTTTTCGAAAAATTTACCTAATGTGAACATTTTAAATGTAGAGTCGAATATAGAGTCGAATGTAGAGTCGAATGTAGAGTCGAATGTAGAGTCGAATGTAGAGTCGAATGTAGAGTCGAATGTCGACTCGAATGTTGAATCGAATGTCGACTCGAATGTCGACTCAAGTATCGATTTACGTACCATTTTAAATGTAGAGTCAGATGCAGTTAAATTTAATGGTATTGATACCGACGTTTCTCCTGATATCAAAGCCATACTTATTTTAATTTTAAATCAATTTTCAAATAACTTTATTTTTGGAATTCTAATTTTTTTTATTTTTCTCATTACTCTTTCCCAATACGTTATCGCTCGTTAAGCGCTAGTAGTGAAATCGCTGGTTAAGCGAGTTGTGTTGACTATCGCTGGTTAAGCGTTAGTGTTATAATCGCTGGTTAAGCGGATTATGTTAACTTTCGCTGGTTAAGCGTTAGTTGTTGAAACGCTGGTTAAGCGTGTTATGTTGTGCTTTCGCTGGTTAAGCGTTAGTGTGTTAATATCGCTGGTTAAGCGTTATTATTATTATCACTGGTTAAGTGATAGGATTTGTAACGCTGGTTAAGTGCTACAATTTTAAGTACTGGTTAAGTACTGCAGTGAATTACACTACTGGGTAAGTAGTGATGTATGGCACTGGTTAAGTGCTGTGGATTTGTTTGATAGAGTCCTAAATGATTTCAGAATGTTGTACTTTCAGTAACGTTTAATTTTAGTTTGTTATTTTTGGTTCTCAATCAATTATTATGCTTTCTTATTATGAGTATTGCGTTTTAATCTGACCCAATCATTTTGTGAGAATGTCCCTGACGTGGGTCAGGATAGCCGAGTGAACTAGTAACTTTTCTGGATTATTTGTCTTTCCAGGTACCTCATCCCACGAGGTCGTGTGAAGGTCAGAAATGGCCGTGTCGCAGATCGCCTAATGGAATGTCAAGCGTTTATCATAATTTTAATTTAGTTTGTTTAATTTGATTTTTAGTCTGGTAATGCTTGAGTGTGTTTAGTCGAATAAGTTGTCGTTGGTCATTTGAAGTTTATAAAAAGCGGTAGACTTGTGCAGTTGACACAATTGAAGTGTGATCGTGGCGACCAACGGTTGACTTGGCTAACCTCACTACATTCCATTTTTATTTCAATTTCAATCCGAGAATACATTTTTAATCTTTTATTATTTTTTTATTGTAAAGTGTTGCGAACAGTAAAGTTGAGTGTACCGAACAGTGCCTGTGTATTATTTCACGTCGGACTCCACGTGCCATCATGACGGACCAACAAAATAATGAAGACTCCCCTAATCTGTCGTCATATTTTAAAGTGATTCCCATGAAAAAATTTAAAACTATCAAGAATTGTGAAACAAAAGGCATATTAACATAAGGCGGCGCTTTTAAGAGACACATTTTTATGACGTCATTATTTTGTACTTGGAGCACACCACAGCGACAAATTAATATTTGGTCGCTGCCCCTCCCGCATCTATAACAGCATCAAACCGGCTACGCATCGACCTAACAAGAAATTCGCACAAATTTAAACCCCTTAATGAATCCCAAATTTGTTCGCAGTGGGTGACGAGTGCTTCTTTCGTCCTTTCTGCCCGATTATCCCATTTCTGGACCATTAAACCCCATACATTTTCAATATAATATATAATAATAATTTTATTCATGAGTTCACATATAAATTACATAGAAGTTACATCATTACAGTTACATATTAATATTATGAAGAAAAAAAAAAAAAAAAAAAAAATATTAAGATATTCCTAAAATAAAATAAATCTAGTGTATAACTTATATAAATTGGTTAAAGGCCTAATGAGTACAATATCGACCTGCCTGATGTAGGTTTATTCAAACCTGTGTTTCAGGCCATCACTTAACAACGCTGAGTGCTTTAGTGGACTATTATGTTACTTTACATAGAGCTAGCATTGATACTTAATAATTATATTTTTAAATAAAAATTTACTTAACTTATATTAAAAACTATATTTTTAAATAAAAATTTACTTAACATAAATAAACTTATTGCAATACTTCTAGCAATTTTTCAGTGTCTGAGTAATTAAATGTCGCTAAGTATTCACTCAACATTTCACTACATTTTTTACAATTTACACCATATATATTTAAAGACTTGTTGATTTTATTATACAAGAACGGACCCAAAAATACATAAAATTTATTTATAAAAGTATGTCTAGTTTGTGGCTTTATGCAAACTAAGTCTTTTCTTCTCTTATCTATAGGTATTGGGATATAAGGAAGTTTGCTGTGCTGGTGTAGTACTATATTCAATATAAATAGTTGACGCACGGTTAAAACCTTACATGCCGTGTAAAGCTCGTGAGTGGGAAATCTAAATGGGCGAAAGGTGGCTACCTTAAGGATAGCTCTCTGCGCACGTTCTAAAGGCAGTAGGATTGATTTAGCCGCCCCGCCCCATGAACTTATACAATAAGTGAGAATGGATTGACACAAAGCTAAATAGACCCGTTTAATTAATTTGTAGTCCGATAAATATCGTAAATTCTTAAAGATGTATATTAATTTACGCATTCGAGTGCATAACAAATCAATGTGTTTACGGAAATTCAGATTTGTGTCAATCGTTACACCAAGATATTTCATATGATCGGTTTTTGCTAAAGTAGGACAATTACAAGCATTGTCAGCATACGTACCGCACTTATGCGCATAAATGTTTATGTTAGTAGTTGGCAGGTTAGTGTTTCTAATAGTAAATAAAATGTGTTTGGTTTTCTCCGCATTTAGTGTTAGGAGATTTTCATATAGCCAATTAGACACTGTATTAAAACCGTCTTGGGCTTGTTTATACACCTCATCTCGAGATTTGGCTGAAAATAATAGAGCTGTGTCATCTGCATAAGACATTATGACACCATTTTGGAGTGTTAAGCTGCACAGGTCATTTATATATACTAGGAATAAAGTAGGACCCAAAATACTACCTTGTGGTATTCCGTAATTACTATTTCGAAGCTCAGAACTGACGTACTGACCAATTTTGACACATTGTTCGCGGTCACTAAGATAATCAGAGAGTAGTGAAAGCGTTGTTCCTCTTATTCCGAGTGTTTCAAGCTTGTCCAGTAATAAAGGACAGGAAATTGTGTCAAAGGCCTTGGCGAGGTCTAGGAAGATCCCAATGGAGTGCATGCCCTTATCCAAATTAGTTGTTATATAATCCGTCATTTGATGTACAGCTTGATTAGTTGATTTTTTGGGCCTAAAGCCAAATTGTCTATCTGAAAGCAATTTGTTATCTTCTAGGTATTTCATTAATCTAATATTAATGATTTTCTCTAGGATCTTGGAGAGCCCTGTTAAAACTGAAATGGGTCTGTAGTTATTAACACATTTTTTGTCACCAGCTTTATATACAGGAGTAATCACTGCTTTTTTAAGCGACTTAGGGAATATACCATTAGTTAAGCATAACTGAAAAATATGAGTTAGCGGCGGAGCAAGTAGGTATTTGAAATGTTTAAGTATGTTATTTGATATGTCGTCCCACCCAACCGCGCAAACATCCTTTAATCCAGAAATAATTGTTAGTACTTCATCGACATCCGTATCTAGTAAGACAAACGATTTGAGCGTGGGGAAAGTTTTAGGTTGGTTTTGAGGAAAAGAACTTCTAGATTGTATGGTCTTTTCTGCTAAAGTTTTGCCTACGTTAGAAAAATATAAATTAACTTTATTTGCTGATTCGATTGGGTTGTTCTCTATTGTCAATAAGTCAAGTGGAGGTTCAGGTTGTTTTGTTCTAAATGTATTTGTTTTTATAAATTTCCAAATAAGTTTACTATTTTTGCCTGCTTTCTGCAGTTCTTTTCTATCATATTCATTTTTTATTTTTTTCAGAAGGTTGTTGCAGAAGTTTCTATATCTTTTATACGTAATAGAAAGAATTTCATTGTTAGGCTCAAGTTTGGTCTTTATGTGAAGTTTGCCTAATACATCGAACAAGTCCGGGAGTAATCCAAGGCTTAATACACTTATACTTCCTTGGCGTTATTTTAGCAACTGTATGTTTTATTATTGCAGAGTGAAGTGAATTTGTAAAATAATTAATAGAAATGTTTGCATCGGTAGAATTATAAACTGGGTCAAAATTAATATTACGTATGTCTTTTTCGAGGTGTGTCATGTTGAGTTTAGTATAGCTACGTAAATATTTTTTTCTGGGTAAAGAAACTTGTAATGTTAGTAAAACTGCTTGGTGATCAGTAAGCGAAGAGTTAGTAACAAATGTTTTGGTGGGGTTATTTGTTTTTATAATGAAATGATCTAAACATGAACCGCTTTGATGCGTAGGGTGGTAATGAGCTGGCAAGAGTCCGTGGAATGAGCAGATATTAAGATAGTTATGTGCATGTATATCCATTTTCCCGGAAGCAATGTTGATATTGATGTCCCCCATTAGTATTATGTGTTTAAAAATTGTAAGACTTTGTAATTGTACGTTTAGTGAATCTAAGAAATTTGCGACATTTTGAGAAGGAGGTCTGTATATAGCCATAACTACCGTATCTGAATTAATTTTAATGAGTAAGCAATTACTATTTTGTAGCAAAGGTTCTTCTACAGTTCTACTTAAATTATTGTTAATAAACACAACTACACCATCATTCTGGTTGATGTTTCTCTTGGTTTTATGCGAAACATATCCGTCTAATGATGGTATTACAGCTGTTTGGTTTGACAACCAACATTCTGTTAGGACGATAATGTCGCAACTTATACCCAGGTTCTGTAGCAATATTTCAAAGCGAATATTTTGTGTGAGTATGGTCAACGGTTTCTCTCCCAAGGGAAAGAGGTGTTTACACTCATCAACATTACACTTTATAGCTTCAGACACAGAAAATTGATCTAGGTCACTAAGCAATTGATCAGTCATGATAAGTAAAACCACTAATAAAATATAAACAAACAAGAACTACTACTAGTGTGCTTAACAGGTAGGTTAATAGGTAGCGCTCTTAGGCGCCTTCATAATCTATAGAATGGATATAGTTGTCCTCGGCATATTTTCGTGCTGGACAATTTACATCACCAGTTTTATGATCCGTTTTTCTCTTAAAACGTTTGCACGTCGCACAGTTGGGTGGACTGGATTTTGTGCTACATTCCTTAAAAGTGTGGCCAGTCTCTCCGCAGTGATTGCACGTCAGGCTAGTTTCACGGCAGAACTTGGCCGCGTGACCGAACTGCTGGCAGTTAAAGCACCGAGTAACGATCGTGAAATCTCTTACTGGGCATGACGTCCAATTGATAAATATTCGTCCTTGATTCACTAGAATCTTCCTGATGCTAGCTGGCACTTCTAGTATGTAATTGCAATTAGGGAGGTCTTTTTTCCCAGATTTATGGCTCAGTTTAATTTGTTCTTCAAACGACTCACGAGATGTATTGGTCATCTTATCTGAGAGGTTTTGTTCGTAGATGCAGTCAAAAACCTCCTTATCAGTCAGTGCTACCGGGACTCCAATAACAGTGATTCTTGGGCGCCGTTTTGATGGTTGAAGAACCATCAAAACGGCGCCCAAGAATCACCTTAAGGCCCGAAGAAACGAGTTTTTCTAAGCTTCTGTGCTTTTGAATGTCGTTTTTGGAGTCGGTACTGATAAGAACACCTCCATTTTTTACTTTCTTAAGGCTACGAACATGTAGTTTAAGTTCCCCGGGCGAAATAATTTTCTGTACGAGAGACTTGGTATCGTCACTAGATTTGGTCTTGTCGCTGGGATATATGGCAACTGAGCTTAAATTTGCTGGGCGCACAAAGTTATCCGAGCCTTTTTTCACCATATTAGCGTACGGAAAGGATTCTGAGGGGTTTGAAATGCCTTCAACTACTTCTTTGAACTGTAGGAGAGAGTTCGCGATGTTCTGTTGTTGCTGTAAGTGCTGAATAGTACTATGGGCTTGAATGGTTTTTTGCTTTAAGGCTTGATATAAAACAGCCATCTGAGATGCGCCATTTGTGACGCTACGGCAAAGATTAGCTACACGAACCTTTTGTTCCGCGATCATTTTTCCCTCAGCGACTAAACTGCATACTTCACTTAGGATTTTTTCTATGGACCCCATCCATTTCTGTATCTCCGGCGTAGAAATAACTTCAGTTGGTAGCTCATTCTCCACGGGAGGTGGTGGATTTGGGTCTATAGGCCGGACATCTTGAGTTGGTGTCGGCGGAGGACTTCGCGGTACTAGATGGCTACGGCCAAACGGGCTAGATCCTGTATTAGACATATCTAACACAGAAACACTATTTGTCTTTAAAAATACTTTAGCTCATTCTTACACAGAGTTAGTAACCTCGTAATAATCACTCGCGACACACTTATATCACTGACGACGCAAATAATTCTAACAATTTTATTTGTAATTAATTCATAGTATCATAATAAGTTAAGCAAGATACGTCCGATGTGTCAAGCGATTGATCGCTCAAATGGGGTTTAAGTCTGGCGATCGGGAAGGCCATGGCACAGTTTTAATTTGTGGTTGCTCTAGCAACCACTCCTGAACAACCCGCGCACGGTGTATCGGGCAATTATCTTGGAAAAAATAAAATTCCGGAACTTCCATTTGTGGATACACCGTGCGCACTGTTGGTAACATAATATCGTTCAGCACATCTCTATACGTGTGGCCATTTGCCCTCCCCGGTATAAAAGCAAGCTCGTCTGGTCCAGCAGCACTCATCCAGCCCCACATATTCACAACAACTCTTCCCGATTCTGCATTTGGGATCACATTTCGAGGTTCGTATCTTGTGTTATCTATACGCCATAAATTCCGACGACCCTGTTGGCTAGACTTAAAGCTCTTTTCATCGGAAAATATGGCGTGAGAAAAATCGAAGTCCCTGTAGTCCCGAGCGAATCGCACGCGAGCAGCTTTTTGCTCCTCGGTCAAAATAATTTTCTTTGCGGGTCGTCTGTGATGCACTCCAGCTCGATGCAATTTGTTTCGTATCGTTTGCATCGAAACGTCAAATTCTTGGGCAAAACTACGAGTCGGTGTGAATGGGCTTTCTTGATACGTGGCTATCATATTATCAAGTTGTTCGGGATTTATAGCCCGGGGTCGAGGTGCACGAACGCGTTCCGCCATATCACCTTCTTCATATCGTCGCACCCAGCGGCGCACCGTGGTTCTCTGTAAAAAATAAAATAACAATTAGCATCGAATAGTCACATAAAAAGAAAAACAATAGTACACTACAAGGACCTGACAAAAGGATGCAAAGTATTGAGTTCATGACAAATAATCTCTAACTTTTTTAAATACCTATTTTAGGTATAGCTGCCGGCAAATAACTTAGCCAAAATTTGACATGCGCAGAATTCGTTTTCTAATTTAAGTGTGGCTGCGCGAACTTTCCCCCACCACGTCCAATCTTGGCCAAGTTATTTTGTCGGCACCTATAATAACATTCACATCACTCATCAGTATTTTTAGGGAAACAAAAAAATTTAACAAAAAATTTTTTAACTACAGCATAGAGTTTATGAAAGTCTCCCAAGCCAATTTGTGCTTTATTTCAACCATTTAAGTGCGTCAACACAATAAAAAATGCAGTGACGACTTGAAATTAAAGTGTGAACAATTACAAGATTTGTTATCGGGTCATAAAAGGTCCGAACATAGTCTTTGAACTCGCCGACATTAAATAAAAGAAAAATAAACTTTTTGACAGCATTACATATCATATCATATTATATCGAGAATAAAATATTTTGAATGTCTGATCTGTATGTTCTGTATGTTATTTTTATTTTATTGTTGCAAAAATTTTATTATATATTATGTTTTTTTATTGATATTTATCATTAACTAGCCGTCCCGACTTCGCACGGGTGTAATAATTCTTTGAAATTCTCTACTATAGTATTCTATAATTGTTGTTACTTTTTGCCGCACGCACACACTGCACTTGCTTGTCTCTAAAATTGGGCGGAACAAGGAAGGGGCGGGGCCGGTCACTAGCTGCGCTTCCGCAGGAATATTTTCTTAAGTGAGCATGCTTAAGTTTGGCCGATAGTACATCAAACGTATTTAACGTCGCGCGTCGTATGATAGTAAACTTACAAATATCTAAACAAATACCTAAACGGCAAAAAAAAATTGTACAATTATAAAACTAGTAGGATTACTAGCATTTTAATTCCGTTTATTCATTTTAATTTAATTCACTTTTTATTTATTTATACAATAATGTGAAAATCAATGATAGTGTAACTTCTTTCAGATAACCATGGCCACGTTATTATGTCCTTTGTTTATTTTAAACACATTTTACGTTTTTAAATATTACTTAACATAAAAATTCAATAAAAAAAAAAACATCTTAAAAAATACGACTTCTGCCAACCCTAGCGCCTAAATTTCAAAATCCTGTAAGTTCTAAACACCATAAGATTTGGATATGATATTTTGAATCGGTGCTTCTTAGTGCCAAAGCAACATCTTGTCTCGATGTTGAATCCAAATAACATGAAACAAGCCCATAAAAAAATAAAATCGAAAATATATAAAATTCAATGTTACTCACAACATGTTAACGATAAAATTTGAGCGTTTGCTTAGTAATTTACTTAATATAAAGCATCAATTAATTGCGATCAAAGACATAACAAAAACGCATTGGATCTAAAGTAATTGCGATTTCTATGGTTTTTATGGAAACCATAGAAAAAACAAAAAAAAAATTATATCTCCATATTGGGACAAAATTGCCACACGGGTATTTTACTCTTGTAACAGGTTTAATTCAAACTCTGATTACAAATACTAAATGTCTCTTTTTATTTAAGTTATTTCACATATACTCTGAACAAAGTATCTACAGATGTTTCGTAAACACAGTACGTGCAAGTTAGTGGGCGAGCTGGTCCCCAGAGCAGTCCAACCAGAGAGGTTGAAGCTGTCTGCGAGCGCAGTGAACACTCCTCGCATTATGGCGCGGAGCCGTCTTATAAAGACCCGCCGGGCGGCGGCGGTTCGCGGTGGGGGCGCTCGGCGGGGGCACGGTCGAGTGACGCAGAGCCCTGGCGCGCTGCGCCCGCGCGTGATGAAGTGTATTGTTACAGGCTCCGATCTGAAGTCGTCCCGATGATGATCCAGGAGTAGGAGTTCCGTTCTTGGGTCTTCCACTTTTCCGGACTTGTCTGCCGCTACTACTGTCGTCGGGTTTCTCCTTCCGTGGGCGTCCCCTTTTCCTTAATGGTTGTACAGGAGCGGGCAACTCAGGGGAGTTTGTTACGAAGGGCACCAAGGCTGAAGAATGGTACACGCCCATTACAACATCGGGATGGTGTGGATCCGCAATCTCGTATGATGATGGGCCGTGTCGTTTGTTGATAACATAAGGACCATCGCGCCGCGGAGCAAATTTGCTACTGACGCCTCTTGTAGCATTACTCACTGAATGGAGAGTCGTAAGTACGAGGTCGCCTGTATCATAGCTAGGATCCTCCCGGCGGTATTGATCTACGTATTTCTTGCGTCTTTCTTCCCCATGCTCTTGTATCTCGCGAGCTTTTTGCAAGGTAGTGGCCATTTGCATAAGCTTTGGGGTGATTTCCGGTATGAAATTTTCAGATTGCAGAATTTTCCAGAAGTCATGCGATGTATCATCTGGAGTCCTTAGGTCTCTACCGAAGGTCAAGAAAGCTGGGGTAAACCCGGTGGAGAGGCAGTTTGCTGTAATCATCGCGAATCGAATGCTTGGGAGATGTTCTGGCCAGTCCCTATGTCTATCTTTGACTAGAATAGCTAACTGTGGCTTCAGGTCCCTGTTCTTCCTTTCCACTGGATTCGTCTCGGGATGATATACAGGTGTGAATGCATGCTTTATATTCAGGGTAAAAGCGACTTGCTGCATGACAGCGCTGACGAACTGAGGACCGTTGTCGCTTATCATGCGGCGAGGAAATCCAAAGCGAAGGAACACTTCATTGATGAGTGTCATGGCGCAACTTTCCGCAGTAGCTTGGTGTAGGGCGAAGAGTTCCACCCAGCGCGTTGCCATATCTTCCACAATGAGAATCCAGGTTTTTTCATCAGGTGAAGAGGGTAATGGGCCAAACAAATCGAAAGATATGACCTCAAACCGCTGGTTCATTACTGTTGTTTGGAGCAATCCCGCAGGCTTCTGATTGCATGATTTGTATCGCTGACATTCCAGGCAAGTCTTCGTATAACTATCGATAAACTTCCTCATTCCAGGCCAGTAATATCTCTGAGATATCCGCCGGTGGGTCTTGTCTGATCCGTAATGGCCGGCTAAGGGGCTATCGTGGTAAGTCTTCAAGATATTGGCCCATTCGTGTTCAGGTACGACTAACTGCGCCTCGTCGGAGTCTGAATGAGGGCTGTGTCGGTAGAGTAGCCCATTGTTCATCAAGTAACCTTTGTTACTCCAGTACACAGCCTTCTCATCATTATTTATGTTTTCCAGATCCTGTACAATATGGCTCAATCCTTTGTCTTTCAACTGTTCTTCCCTTATTTCAGCAGGGCTCCGCAGAGGTACATTGACGGTTACAGTACAAATACCACAAGTCTGAACTGTTTCAGCGACGCATGGCGGTCTTGAAAGGAAGTCAGCCACGACGTTACTTCTACCAGGAGCATATTTAATGGTCATGTCATATGCTTGTAATTGCAGGGCCCATCTCACTAATCTGCCAGTGGGTGATTTTAATGACATAAGCCACCTCAAGGCTTGATGGTCGGTTATAATAGTAACCGGAAGACCTTCAATGTATCCCCGGAACTTTGATACTGCCCAAACCACAGCAAGTGCTTCCCTTTCTGTTGTTGAGTAATTACGTTCAGCTGATGTCAGAAGTCGACTGGCGAACTCGACTGGGTGCTCATCCTCGCCCTCCCCCTGGACCAAAACTGCTCCTATCGCATACGAACTTGCGTCGCTTTTTATTATGTACGGTTTTGTTGCATCATCCTGTCTTAGTATTGGCGTGTTCGTTAGACGATGCTTTAATTCATTATATGCATTCTGTTGGTCCTCCGTCCATTCCCAGCTGGCATCCTTTTTCGTTAAGCGAGTCAGAGGCTCGGCAATCTTCGCAAAGTCCTTGATGAACCTTCTATACCAGGAACAAGTTTGCAGAAAACTAACAAGGTGTTTCAGACTGGAGGGGGTTGGAAGATTCACGATAGCAGTAGTCTTCTCTGGGTCCACTTGTAGCCCTTCCGGTGTAATGTAGTGACCCAAATATTTCATAGACGAACAGCAGAATCTACATTTTTCTTTATTTGCTGTTAGACCGAACTCTGTAAGTCTAGTGAAAACTTCTTGCAGATCTCCCAAGTGACGTTCGAACGATTCAGAGAAAACGGCTAGGTCATCTAGGTATGCTAGCAGCTTTACAGTCGGTAGGCTTACGCGCATTCGGTCAATTAATCGCTGGAATGTAGCTGGAGCGTTCCGCAACCCAAATGGCATTCGAGTGAATTTGAATAAGCCAAAAGGCGTGATGAAGGCTGTCTTGTCTTGGTCTTCTTTGCGTACTCCAATCTGCCAATATCCAGCTCTCAAATCTAACAGTGACATGAAGGGCGTTGGCTTCGCTTCATGTAAAAGGTCATCAAGCCTTGGAATAGGGTACGGATCGGGTACGGTTACTGCATTGAGACGACGGTAATCCACACAAACACGGACGCTTCCGTTTGATTTTGGAATCATAACTACAGGCGCAGCCCAGGGAGATGTGGACGGTTGAATGATCCCTTCCTCCAACATTACTTTAATCTCATGCTGTAGGGTTTCTTTACGGGGTGGCGACAGTCTGTACGGCGGGACTGAGATTGGCTTTTCATCTGCTGTCTTGATAATATGTTCTATCAACTTTGTAGGTTCACTCTTCGTATTAAAGACGTGGCAGTTGTTTTGTAAGAGCTTATTCAACTGCTCGTGCTGGGTATCCGTTATATGTGCCACCACATCGATGGAGTCAATGCGCACATCCCAGTTGTTAGCATCAAACAAGCTGGCACTCTGTGGGGACAATTCGACGTCTGCTCGGTGAATGCTTATCTGAGCGTCTCGCAACATGAAGTCGTCGAACCCTGGAGAGTATCCATCAAACAGGCGTGGCCTTTTTTTACATGGGGGCGTGGCAGCCAGGTCTATAGGTGCCAGTTTATAATCCCCGTTTTGCCCACCTGGCGGCGTTGACATCGCTGGTGTATTACCGGTAACGGCTGGTACCATCGTTAGCGGGGGTGTTGATGGAGGGGTGAGTATCACCGATGCAATACTAGTGGAATCTTCACTTTTGGTTGATGATAAGGCACTGACTGGACTTGGTATTTCCGTCATTTCCCTGATGACAGTGGTCTCAAAGTTGGCAAACTCTTCCGAGTACAGTTCATAATGCATGTTAGGTTCATCAATAAAGTTCCAGGTGAATTAAGGCATATTTATGACGATACCCGCATCCTGCAGGAAACCAACACCAAGAAGAATTTTGTTCTCCTTTGCTTCTGGTAATATGATGAATGGGTTTAGAACCTTTCGACCGTTTAACTCCACCATAACGGTGCACTTCAACACTACTTGTGTTTTTTTCACGCCGTCAGCTAATGTCAGGTCTACTGATTGTTCCTTAAACCTGCATCCACGTTTTTGCAGGGCCAAGAATAGCGAGTAGCTGGCAACACTCATTTTTGCGCATGTGTCAATGTAGGCGGTTCCTTTAATCCCCTCAATTTCAAGGAATACAACCGGTCGTTCGCGTTCCTCCGCCCGAACGTTGATTGCGCAGAAACTAACGTCTTCCTTCTTGACTGGCGCTGCGTGCTTGTTGCACGTAGTACAGCTACTACGATATACTCCGGGTGCGCCGCATCCGTAGCACGAAAACTTTGGCTGAGAAGGAGATGGCGCTTGCGTTTGAATTTCTGACACCTCCTTTACAGGGACGGGGAGAATGCCCTCAGCGCGTTTCTTCTTCCTGCACACGTCCGCTGTATGGCCGGGGTTTTTGCAGAAAGCGCACTTCTGCTTGATTTTCTTGCCTTGAGTATTATTGTTTACGCTGGATTCTGAACATTTCAAGCTCACTGCATATTCCTGCAACGTTTCCTCGATTCCACGTGCTGTTTCTAAGAGTTTATCGAATGTTGGAACCGAGTCTCGTGGCATTCGGTTTCTCACTTCGAGGCGAATAAGCGCAAAGATGAGGTCTATTTGTTGCGTTTCGGTAAGCTTTGGTGGTGGCAGCAAGGCAAACATTGCCCGCTTTTTTGCGATAAATGCCTCTGTTGTTACACTGCCTTCTTGTGTTTCATGTGTTATTTGATGAAACACCATGTATGCTGGTTTTTTGGGAGCAAACGTGTGTCGCAGTTTTTCACAAAAAACTTCCCACTGCGATACGCTGCTTTTCACTCCTTGCCACTATATTGCCGCCTCGTCTTTAAGCAGTAGTGGAAGGCCTTGTAACGCGTCGACGTCGCTAATCCCTTCTGCCGTTTTGTAAACAGTCGCTGCGGCTATGAACGCTTCAACTGCATCGGTATCCTTTCTCCCGCTATACGTGACATTGCTGCAGGACGCAAAAGTTCCCCGTTTGCTTGCCAGGATCGTGCTTAACAGCTGCTGGAAT
The DNA here is from genome assembly GCA_914767645.1 of Hydraecia micacea. Lineage (NCBI taxonomy): Eukaryota > Metazoa > Arthropoda > Insecta > Lepidoptera > Noctuidae > Hydraecia > Hydraecia micacea. The sequence goes on from OU611775.1 coordinate 2,482,147, forward strand.
TGTTCATTTGACATCGCCATCTTGAGGTTCCGATGTGGAAGTGGTCGCAAATTCTCGACTTTGGTGCCTGGATTCGGCCTCGCGTTGTGCGCCAGATTGTAACAGGTTTAATTCAAACTCTGATTACAAATACTAAATGTCTCTTTTTATTTAAGTTATTTCACATATACTCTGAACAAAGTATCTACAGATGTTTCGTAAACACAGTACGTGCAAGTTAGTGGGCGAGCTGGTTTCCAGAGCAGTCCAACCAGAGAGGTTGAAGCTGTCTGCGAGCGCAGTGAACACTCCTCGCGTTATACTCTCGTAAAGAGGTCGCTACGCCCCCGTAAGGGGGCGTGGCGAGCGGTACCGGGGCTGAGCCCCCCGGCCGCGAAAAGCCATACGGTGGCCTGTAAATACAGGCCCCTCATTTGATTGGCAACAGTGACCTGACGAAAGTTTGGCCGCACGTAAGTTTTTACGTGCGTCCATGTGAGTGGTTGCTTGTTGTTTCTCTGTAGGCGCGCCGCGACGCTGATTCATACAGCGCCGCTTTCTTCACGACACCTCGGCGGTCTGTCCCCGCCAGGTGAGACCCCCAGTTGCCTGGGGGAGGCCCGGCGGAGGACGACCAGCGACGGAGGTGCCGACTCGACGCTCCTGCAGAGTTAGGTGTTTTGCCCCCGCCCGCCCCGCTTCCAGAGCTAGCCGGTCACGGTCCGGGCTAAGAGGCAGTCGTGTGTGTGTGTGAGCGGTATTGTATTGTAACACCGCCCAGTGTCTACGCGCCCGCAGCCCACACTGCGCGGTCACGTGTGAGTTTAAGCGTCTGTGTAGTAATGAATGACTGCGCTCGCTGCGTAACGTGCCTATATTAACCTAGCACACGCTACGCAACGAAATGTATGTAAATAAAGTGTGGAGTTCAATTGATTCAAGTGAGCCGCGTGTAACCTGGGTGCGGCTCACTTGAGGCGTCAGTCCGGTGCGATGGGGTCGTCGTCCGCTACCAGGTCGCGGGGCAAGAGTCTCGCGTCGGGGGGGCGCGCGTGCCAGGGCGCAATGTCCTGGACATGGGGCCAGGCGGATGCGTCGGCACGCGCGAACATTCCCGTCGCGAGGCGCCGCACAAACTCATCCAGGCTCTCAATCCCGAGGTCCCGGTGAATGATATCGTTCCTCACGAAACGAGGCGCGCCTACTATGGTCCGCAGCGCCAGACTTTGCTGCGCGCGGAGTAGCTTTCGGCTCGGCTCGCTCGTGAGGGCGAACCATGCCGGGGCGGCGTACGTCAAGATTGGGCGCACGTACTATCGACCAAACTTAAGCGTGCTCACTTAAGAAAATATTCCTGCGGAAGCGCAGCTAGTGACCGGCCCCGCCCCTTCCTTGTTCCGCCCAATTAGAGACAAGCAAGTGCAGTGTGTGCGTGCGGCAAAAAGTAACAACAATCGTAAGACGTCAATCAGTGCCAATTTGCATCTCGCTAATTGTTCACGCTTCCTGTTCTCATCGCAATTCTTAACGACGTGTTTTTATTCTATCGGACTGATTGCCTGCCCAACTGTGACTTCTGCTTTGTATATCGGACTCTGATCGTAGAACTATTTTTGACCCTTGCTCGCATTCTGGACTGTGTTTTGTGCCTACTGTGACCTCTGCTTTGTATACCGGACTGTGATCGTGGAACTGTTTTGACCCTTGCTCGTATCCTGGACTGTGTATTGAGCTCTATAACCATGACAACCCGAAACCTCAACCAAGATGAAAGAAACGAAATTATTGTCTTACATAGACAAGGATTGAATATATCGCAAATTGCGTCGGAGTTGAATATCCAAGGAAGTTCTGTTTTTTTTTTATATTTTGAGAGGGATAATACTTAAAAATAAATTAAGTGCATGTAGTATTCATTTAATACTTTTACCTATATTTTCATTGTTTGAATTATTATATAAATCTCAAATTTTGCTAAATTATAGTTTAAATACAAACTGTAAATAATTTATATTATATTTAGTCAAGAAAAAAAATCTGTGCTATATCTAAAACTCCTAACAAAACATTGCTAACATCACTTGTAATTCAATTCATATACCTATATTATACCTTTTTTTTTAATAGTAAAATCATGCTTTTTTTTGTTACCGCATTTCATTTGTTGTTGTTATAATTGTAAATTTTATTCTATCGCGAAATGGCATCGTCTACTATATTGTTGTAAAAGATTTCAGACTAGAAAAAGTGTTCAAGTCTCTTAATAATATTTAAAGTAAAGTCGCCGTTTGTTTGTATAGAAACTAATTTTTTTTAACTACAGCATAGAGTTCATTAAAGTCTACCAAGCCAATTTGTAGACTTTAATGTGTAGTTGAAACCTGTGTCAACTGGCAATTAATAACTGCAGATTTATTACATATGCAGATGACACGGCGTTGATTGTGCATGCCAAAGACTGGCAGCAAGCCTATAAGGAAACTGAAAAGGCCCTGTCGACCGTAATATCCTGGCTAAACGACAACCTATTAACCCTTAACGCACTTAAAACAAAATTTATAACTTTTTCTGGTTCTTCCGCGTTTCAACCATCGGACCCCCTAAAAATTATTGCTCACACCTGTCGTCACTCTAGTCCCAATTGTGACTGCTTACCTCTCATACGCACAACCGACATAAGGTATCTGGGAGTGCAAATCGACTCCCGTTTTAGCTGGGACAAGCATATAGGAAATATAGTTTCCCGTACAAGAAAACTTCTGTACATTTTCAAAAAATTAAGATCTTCTGCTGACCTAGAGACATTAAAGTTGGTTTATTTTTCCCTAGCACAGTGGATACTAATGTACTGTATACCGGCGTGGGGTGGCACGTTTGCTACTGGTATGCTGCGAGTGGAGAGAGCGCAAAGAGCGGTCCTAAAAGTGCTTTTAAAGAAGGCTATTAGGTACCCGACTGTAACTTTGTACCAACAATGCTCTGTACTCACAGTAAGACAGCTTTATGTGCTTCAGACCGTCCTGCGTAAGCATGCTACAATCCCATATAAGCCGAACAACAAGCGCAGGAAGGACATAGTGTGCGAAATTCAGCCGCATAGAACTGCTCTCGCCAGTAAAAATGTTTATATAAATAGTTCTCGTCTCTACAACCGTATTAACAAAATAGCATACATACATAACTTAAGGCTTATCTAGCTGGGAGCTCGAACTCGAAGGTGGGCGTGGCCAAAAAGCACGCTGTCTCACCCGGCATCGTGTCTGACAGAGATAGTATCAGTGATGAGCAGTTAGACGATAGTCTACACACACAACTTCTAGTTCACACTCACAAACACCGTTCCGAACTGAAACGACACGTTAGACGATGCACACATGCACAATAACACTAGTGTTTACATTCTCTTTGACATGCACCGCCATTCAACAGTTATCGCTCGCCCGACGCGCAGTCGGTCGGGCGAGTGATATTATTACCTACTGTTTATGCCGTACCTATCTTCTTCTTCTATCTATACTTATAATAAATCTGTAGAGAGGTCAATTCTGTACATGAAATATATTTCCAAAATAACTATCAGCGGGTGATTAGTGATCGATACTGACGCCAAAACTGCATTCAGTAAAATTTTTGTCTGTCTGTCTGTCTGTCTGTCTGTCTGTATGTTCTTTATAGAAACAAAAACTACTCGACGGATTTCAACGAAACTTGGTACAATTGTTCTTCATACTCCTGGGCAGGTTATAGTATACTTTTCATCACGCTACAATCAATAGGAGCAGAGCAGTGAAGGGAAATGTTGGGAAAACAGGAGAACTTACTCCATTTTTTAAGCTTCCGTCGCGTGTGCAGCCTTAATGGTTAAAGCTACACAGAAATCATGTATGACGGAAATGTTCTCCTTAAAATTATATAAAAAATATTCCGCGACAGCAAATGTCTATCTTTTATGGTTGACTCACAATAACACGTGTAACTCCTCTATACTTATAATAAATCTGTAGAGAGGTCAATTCTGTACATGAAATATATTTCCAAAATAACTATCAGCGGGTGATTAGTGATCGATACTGACGCCAAAACTGCATTCAGTAAAATTTTTGTCTGTCTGTCTGTCTGTCTGTCTGTCTGTATGTTCTTTATAGAAACAAAAACTACTCGACGGATTTCAACGAAACTTGGTACAATTGTTCTTCATACTCCTGGGCAGGTTATAGTATACTTTTCATCACGCTACAATCAATAGGAGCAGAGCAGTGAAGGGAAATGTTGGGAAAACAGGAGAACTTACTCCATTTTTTAAGCTTCCGTCGCGTGTGCAGCCTTAATGGTTAAAGCTACACAGAAATCATGTATGACGGAAATGTTCTCCTTAAAATTATATAAAAAATATTCCGCGACAGCAAATGTCTATCTTTTATGGTTGACTCACAATAACACGTGTAACTCCCGATAGCTTAGCAGTTCGGAGCTTTCTGATTATATTTGTCTACTCTTACGTTTATAACACTCTCACTCATCCCTTATTAACAAATGTTAACATTATTACCTATTTAATAAAAAAAGAATCATAGAAATCGGTACAGAAACACCAACGTTATACATGAAATACACTAATAAGCCATAGCGCGTGAATGCTGAATCATGCTATAAGGATTATTTTTGTGTAACGGTCGCCGCGTTCGACGCGGCTCGCGGCGGGAGGTATAAAAGGGCGGGGGATCCAAACGCGAACTCCAAAACCGATTCCTCCGAAAGGCTACCCGCTACGGGATCCCCCTGGTTCGTTCGAAATGAGATCCTCCACGTTGACCTCAAAATCCCCACCATCCATCAATTCAAGAAGCGCCTTTCCAAGCGCTTCTTCGATACCGCCGCCAAGCACCGCAACTCTCTGGTTGTCGAGGCCGCCAGGTATACCCCCTCCAAAATCAGCAAACGCCGCCGTCCAAGGCATGTCCTCTCCGACCCTGACGACCCCATAACCCTCCTCCAGGAGAGCAATAAGTCAACCAGTACAGTGCACAAATACAGAACACCGACATTCCGACCTCGCCGCCGAGATCCCTCGCGACGTCCCCAACTAAATGCCTCCCCCCGACCCTTGCTCGAAGAAGTGCCAGCCCGCGCCGCAGCTGAGCCAGTAGATCTAAATTCCCGACCGTGACCTCTGAGTTTGTTTCGGCGTTTCTTCTCAGAGTAGTCAGCTAGGAAACGCCGGCCTCATCAAGCTTAAATAATAAGAACCAGATCCAGCCTGTCCCATCTTGCTGCCCTCCCCCAGCGATGCCCTAAGCCGAGGTTCGTACCCCATGGGGGGTGCCCTTAGCGTGTAATCGCTTAGTATATAAGATATTTGCCCCTGGCTGGAGGCTTTGAGTTTACTTAAGGCAACCACAGGATAGTCCAGTTATGTAGTCACGACCTCTCAAGGTCAACTACAAGATGCCATATTAAAAAAAAAAAAAAAAAAAACGCGAACTTCATACAATATTTGGCTGTTGATGCGAGTAGACGTTCCGAGCATTCGACCTTATTGACAGACAATATTGTTTATCAGCGCGACTTTTAGTCTTTAAATTTATTTAGTTTATTTAGTTTTCTTTTGTTGTTATTTTATAAAATAGGTATTAGTTATTTTGGTAGTATATTACTTATATTCGTTCAAATTACAAATTATTAATAGTTTACATTTTATTTCTTTTTAGGTGAAGTAGTAATAGGTTAGTAGTAGTTAGTTAGTAGTAGGTAAGTTTTGGTTAATTTATGTTCAGTTTTTTTTAATATTAAGTAGGTAAAAGCGTAGGTACTTTCATTAATTATAGGTATAGGTATTATTAATTATAGTCGTTATAGGTATTTAGTTTTAAGTGAAGTAGGTTTTATTATATATTACTTTATATATTAGACGTAGTGTGTGTTTGTTGGGAGGAGTAGGCTACCACTAAGAGAGGATTTTTGGAAATTCCCTCCCAACGGGAAGAAAAGGGGGATAAATTGTTTTTTTCCGGAAGTCATTATTCCACGCGGACGAAGTCGCGGGCAAAAGCTAGTTATTAGATAATAATAAAATTGTAATTATTACCATTATAGTTGACTACCTATATTGTTTTCAAAATTATTTACTTGTCTTATTTTTTTTATCAATACCCAAAATATTAGGTAAACAATCTTGATTCTTGACACATAATTATTTTTATCTAAATAAACCGTTAAAAAAATCTAGTGTTTTTTTACAAACGAATTAATAATAATTTGAGTAAGTTCTAGAGTTTTATGAATTTCAAGACAAGTAACACGGACAACGTAGTACCTACATAGGATACTCGCAGACGTACGCTAAGGTAGGTAGGTACTTACCTACATTTTAGCGCCCACGACACGAGACGGTTTGTGTTATTTTTGGTGGGGTAAGTAATTATAACAGTAGGTACAATAAGGCATCAATTTTGCATAAGCATATTAAAGTTCAAATTGCTGTGATAATACCGGCCGCCTCGCGCCGCAGGCCACATCTGTGTGTGTAAGTCGAACACGCATTGGCTAGCGTGAGCGTCACAGCATAAATATCTTTCTACTGTCCTAGCGTCGAACGAAACAAAACATATCGTCGCTTTTACGCACACGGTACTACGTAATTACACATAACCTTGGTGGGTTCATACTACTGCTCAAATTCACTTCATCATAGCAAGTATAGATAGCTGGTAACGTAACCTAATGGTTTAGCAAACGTGAAAGTCTGGGTTCCAATCTCGAGATGAGACTATTATTTTTCTTTTCAACAATTATCTTTTTCGTTTTTTTTTTTTTGTTATTCAATAGAGATAATAAAGGAGAATAACAATGTAATAATTTTTATGTTTTTATTATTATATTGTTATGCTTATGTTATATGGGGTTAAAAATAAAAATGTTTTATACTTAAGTGATTTCAAAATGTTTATTCGTTATAAACAGTCATATTTATTAGGACTTATTGCGGTTATAGCTTAAGTATTCATTTTCATTATGAAAAGAAGATTGAAACTAAACCTCAAAATAATCCTTATTAATACGGATATGACACAATTTTATTTTAATATTACTAAAATCAATTTATAACTTAATACTTTGTATAAATGTTCTTGTGTATTATTTCCAATCAAATATTATGTTTTTGAGCTGGTTTTCGTTTGCACGGCGAACGCTTCGTAAACACTTGTTGAATAATTCGGCAAAATATCTCGGAAACCAATTGTTTCATATTCACTGACCAGCTGGGCCTTCCACTTCGCTTTCGACTGGCAAGGCTACCCTCTTCCTTATATCTTTTGACCCTCCGACTCACAGTAGGTAATTTCTCTAAAACAAAAAAGGAATACTGTTAAGCTACTAGCAAAATTATAAAATATTATTACTATTTTGAAACAAAATTATTTTGAAAATAGAAATGTTACAAAATGATTATATATTATAATATTATGCTTAATATTATATTCATCATTCCAAAAGTAAATAAATAAACTTTAGGAAATATTGTTATTTTTTTTCTATTTAGGGCTTATGGTAGGTAAATATAAAACGTTTAAAAAAATAACTACAAGGATCATCATTTATACTTTAATTAGATAAATGTTCGATAAAATAATGAAATCATAATACTCACAGTCAGTCCGGTTTCATCAAATATTTGTGATATAATAATAAGTCCATATTTACGCAGCGCGATAATATCAGCAGCTATCATCTCGATATTTAAATTTGCTTGCGTTTCAAAATGAACTACAACAACGCTAATAGATTAAACACACTTACTACACTTTTTAGACAGGCCTGATGGTCTAGTGGTTAGTGACCCTGACTGCTATGCCGGAGGTCGTGGGTTCGATTCCCACCCAGGACAAATGTTTGTGTGATGAGCACGATCATTTGTTCTGTGTCTGGTTGTAATTTATCTATAATATTTATGTATTTAGAAATATATAAGTATGTTTATCAGTTGTCTAGTACCCATAACACAAGCTCTGCTTAGCTTGGGACTAGATGGCGTTGTGTGATAGTTGTGGAATATTATATTATTATATTATATCAAATTATCCACCAACCAAGAAGCAACAACATTCTATTTAGTCGGGGACTAGCGGTGAATGAGTTAAGCATCTGTCTACCTTATGTTTTATTTATTTAGATTTCTGTGGGTATAATCATAAAGTTTTATGAACTATGTGAACAAGACGAACATGACACGAAACTATATTCGAGTAATATGCGAGTGTGTGTGTCTAATTACTCATTAAAAGAAGGTCGTAAGTCAAACTAAACGTCAAGCTATTGCTTTGTGACTTTGCCTATGAACTTTTGGAGCCTACTGTACCTACTAGAGAGAGCAGTGGTGGCCCAGTGGTATCGGCCGCGACTTACGAGTTGTAGGTCGTAGGTTCGAACCCAGACAGGCGCTTTACTTTGTGTAAATTATTTCATCACCACTGCTCTCAAAAATGGTGAAGGAAAACATCGTGAGGAAACCGGCATGTCCTAGAACCAAAAATTCGAAGACATGTGACATCTACCAACCCGCACTGGGCCCACGTGGTGGATTACGGCCCACTCCCTCTCATGGAGAGGAGGCCTTGTGTCCCAGCAGTGGGAACATTATAGGCTGATTATGTATGTATTATGTACCTACTAGGTATGCAGATAAGTATAATAATATTCTATTGGGTAAACTATGATAATCCCACATGATGTTATGTTCATTTATTACGTAAGACGATTTGAGGGGGGAGGGGGTGATAACAAGTCTTATTTTTTCTTACGTGGGGGTGAGAGGGGTCTAGACTGTTCTTAGTAGATCACAAAAGTAAACAAAAAAAAAATTGTGAGCCGTCACGGGACGCCTGGCAGATGTGAAACATCGACATTATTTTGTAAAAGTAATATGCAGAAAAGAACAGATTGTGGTAGGAACTAAATATGTCATAATGATAACATAAAATATTACGATTTTTTTTTCCAGATAACGATGACTATTTATTGAATAAACATTTATTTTCATTAAATACAAAAATTTACGAATTTATTTCAAATCGTGACTACTTAATTCGTTTAATCAGTGATTTCGGTAATAGTTATATTCGATGTTGCCTCTAAGGACGGTATTACTGTGACAATTGGTCGATGGTAACTGAAGTATGTTACAAAAGTATTGGACATAACATTATCAAGATATCTAATAAATACAGCATCTATTGTTGTTCCGTATCTGGTGGTAGGTTCTCTTGGATTGTTATTAATTTGCAATCGAAATTCTTCTTGGAGAAACGTAATTAATGGCGTTGATTCATCTTTTGCAAAATTTACATTGAAATCCCCAGCTAAAATCAATGGTAGTGAAACATCTATAGCCGCACGTAAAACCGATTTCTGGCGTGGCGACGCATGCCGTGGCGACGCGTCGCCACGCTATATGATGGTATATAAATATACGGTCTATATGCAGTAGTGTGTATGGTGTGGCGACGCGTCGCCATGCGCAATAAAATATGATTCGCGAATATAACAGATACGTATTTACAGAATTATAATCATTACAATCACTATACTATCTACTTACATCTTTGTACCTTAAGAACAAATCTCTTATGGAAAACTGCTTATGTTATAAATCTAAAGAGATATTTTAATGATATTAATGACTACAATTCTGTAAATACATATCTATTATAGTTGCGAATCATATTTTTATCAAGATACAACCTAACACTGACCTGCAAATTGTATAAAACGTAAGAAAATTTCAATTTCGCTGTCTACCACTATTCACCTAATTTATTTTCTGTAAGAGCATAACAACTTTTTTTTACATACCAATTGATAATAATTAATTATTACGCTTACCTATCTTTATTCAATGGAAATATTTTTTTTTTTTTTCCGTACAGTCACAGAGGTTCAATAATTTTCAAAACCAATAAAGACAAACTACCATTGATTTTAGCTGGGGATTTCAATGTAAATTTTGCAAAAGATGAATCAACGCCATTAATTACGTTTCTCCAAGAAGAATTTCGATTGCAAATTAATAACAATCCAAGAGAACCTACCACCAGATACGGAACAACAATAGATGCTGTATTTATTAGATATCTTGATAATGTTATGTCCAATACTTTTGTAACATACTTCAGTTACCATCGACCAATTGTCACAGTAATACCGTCCTTAGAGGCAACATCGAATATAACTATTACCGAAATCACTGATTAAACGAATTAAGTAGTCACGATTTGAAATAAATTCGTAAATTTTTGTATTTAATGAAAATAAATGTTTATTCAATAAATAGTCATCGTTATCTGGAAAAAAAAATCGTAATATTTTATGTTATCATTATGACATATTTAGTTCCTACCACAATCTGTTCTTTTCTGCATATTACTTTTACAAAATAATGTCGATGTTTCACATCTGCCAGGCGTCCCGTGACGGCTCACAATTTTTTTTTTTTTGTATGTTTGTTCATCGAATACTCCGCCAATTGTCGACGGATTTTCAAATTTTTTTGATGTGAAACATCTATAGCCGCACGTAAAACCGATTTTTGGCGTGGCGACGCATGCCGTGGCGACGCGTCGCCACGCTATATGATGGTATATAAATATACGGTCTATATGCAGTAGTGTGTATGGTGTGGCGACGCGTCGCCATGCGCAATAAAATATGATTCGCGAATATAACAGATACGTATTTACAGAATTATAATCATTACAATCACTATACTATCTACTTACATCTTTGTACCTTAAGAACAAATCTCTTATGGAAAACTGCTTATGTTACAAATCTAAAGAGATATTTTAATGATATTAATGACTACAATTCTGTAAATACATATCTATTATAGTTGCGAATCATATTTTTATCAAGATACAACCTAACACTGACCTGCAAATTGTATAAAACGTAAGAAAATTTCAATTTCGCTGTCTACCACTATTCACCTAATTTATTTTCTGTAAGAGCATAACAACTTTTTTTTACATACCAATTGATAATAATTATTACGCTTACCTATCTTTATTCAATGGAAATATTTTTTTTTTTTTTTTCCGTACAGTCACAGAGGTTCAATAATTTTCAAAACCAATAAAGACAAACTACCATTGATTTTAGCTGGGGATTTCAATGTAAATTTTGCAAAAGATGAATCAACGCCATTAATTACGTTTCTCCAAGAAGAATTTCGATTGCAAATTAATAACAATCCAAGAGAACCTACCACCAGATACGGAACAACAATAGATGCTGTATTTATTAGATATCTTGATAATGTTATGTCCAATACTTTTGTAACATACTTCAGTTACCATCGACCAATTGTCACAGTAATACCGTCCTTAGAGGCAACATCGAATATAACTATTACCGAAATCACTGATTAAACGAATTAAGTAGTCACGATTTGAAATAAATTCGTAAATTTTTGTATTTAATGAAAATAAATGTTTATTCAATAAATAGTCATCGTTATCTGGAAAAAAAAAATCGTAATGGGTACGTATCAAAATCCCGAAAGTTCATAATACCTATGATTGAAATACCGACGTCCAAAACACCGAAATTCAAAATACCGAAAGTTTTAAATGCCGATAGTCGTTATATCGAAACACAAAATACCGATGTTCAAATGCTCGAAAGGACGAAATCCCGAATGGACAAAAGATTAGGCTAATTATTTTTTTAAAAATTGTTAGGTTAGGTTAGGTTAAAACTGTGACCCCTACGCACGAGCCGAGCGAGCGAAGCGAGCGGTGCCGCGGCAGCGGCCGGCGAGTGCCAGAAACGACAGGATTATATAGAAAAAAATTACTTTTACACAAAATATGGGCGCTAATAGAAAAAAAAAAAATTTAGTAGGCTACCTGGAACCGAACTAGTTAGAATAGGTTAATTATTAAAAAAAAAATAGGCAACTTTTAAGTGTTTTGAGGTTAGGTTTACAAAAAATAGTTTTTCTCGGAAACGGTGACAATTTCGGGATTTTGAACTTCGGGATTTTAAACTTCGGGATTTTAAACTTTCGGGCAAATGAACTTTCGGGATTTTAAACTTTCGACCAAACAACCATTCGGCGTTTCAATTTTCGGGATTTCGTCCATCGGTATTTTAAAATTCGCTCATTTAAAATTCGGTCATTTAAAATTCGGGATTTTGATACGTACCCCATGGAGGGTACGTATCAAAATCCCGAAAGTTCATAATACCTATGATTGAAATACCGACGTCCAAAACACCGAAATTCAAAATACCGAAAGTTTTAAATACCGATAGTCGTTATATCGAAACACAAAATACCGATGTTCAAATGCTCGAAAGGACGAAATACCGAATGGATCACCTTTAAGTCCATTAATGGCGGAAATATTTATGAACCACTTTGAATGCAAATATGTGGTGGGCGAGCCCAACATCCTGTTTTATTATAGGTATGTGGATGACGTAATTATCTGTTGGACGGGTACTATTCGACAAATAGATAATTTTGTCAGTAAGCTCAACACTTCCCATCCCAAAATAAAATTCAAATTAGAATTAGAATCCGACCAGTCCCTCAATTTTTTAGATCTAACTATAACTAGAGTAAATAACAAACTCGATTTCCAAATTTATCGAAAACCCACTCACACCGACACAACAATTCCCGCTTCTTCCTGTCACCCATTACAACACAAGCTAGCAGCTTTTCGCAGCTATGTCCACCGTTTAATGTCAGTCCCGCTGTCCACGGATAATTACGTCAAGGAACTTAACATATTATATCAAATCGCGATTTCAAACGGGTATTCCAAACAAGTCATTGTATAATTAAAAATAAACAGGATGACAGGGTTCGCTCACTACTTTATGCATGTCCCATCGAATCAATTAACAAGTATGTCGGTAGTCTGTCATACATAGGCCCTTTATCCGATAAAATCGCGAATATTCTAAGAAAACATGATATTTACGTTGCTTTTCGTTCAGACCAAAATTTGCGTAATCTGTGTAACGGTAAAGATAAGTTAGAAAATTCAAAAAAATCCGGTGTTTATAAATTAGTATGCAATGATTGCAACGGGGTCTATGTAGGTCAGACAGGCCGTAATTTTGAAGTACGGTATAGGGAACATGTTGCCGCTTACAGGAATGACCATCCAGAAAAATCTCATTTCGCAAAACATTTAATCGATACCGGCCATTCCTTGAGCGACAACAATACATATAACATTTTGCATGTGTGTGATAAGGGTTTCCGGTTGTGTGTGTTGGAACAGTTAGAAATCTCTAAATATAATAATAACACCAGCTATGCACTGCTGAATGAACAAACAAGCTTGGTCACCTCATCGCTTTTAAGTATAGTTGCAGGTAGTTCGACACATACGTCTTCGTGACGTTTGTGTTGACCGGTACCGTGCGTCATCGGTAGGGTATATAAGGCGGAGAGAGCCGAGCGTTGAGCTCACTTTACGACTAGCGGTCGACGAGTCAACATCTCCTGAGGATGCCCCGTGGAGGGGTGAAACACGTGTCGAGTATAGGTTCGGTTGCGTGGCATGCTATCCTCATTTTCCTGCATGTTTGCATTTGCATGAGGGCGGGAGGGTGGGACCTTTCTTGCATCAGCATATGCATGAGCGTGGGAAGGTGAGATTGCTTCCAGCATCCAAGCCTGGGTTTTTTATTACACGGAATTAAAACTAGATATTACACATAACATCTTAAATAAGGAAGTGTCACTTATTTAATCATTAAAATCAAATACTCATGCCTACTTCTTCTAAGTGTTCACATATGTCCTCGTTTTGCTCATCGCCACCAACATCGGGAATTGTTTCAAGAGCGTTTTTATAGAATGAAAGTTGTTCCTCTGCTTTCCAGTTATCACCAAAATGTTTCGATAACAACTTATCAACGTCATTGAGCTTCAATGCACTGACATTCACCTGTAAAGGTGGTACATCTCGAATATTGTAATCAGATAATGTGGTCACACCCCGTTTCATTACACTTTTTGCAACACCAAGATCTGTTTTATAGTTTACTTCACCTCGCAATAAAAAACGGCCTGACCTGTTTTTAACTCTCGACAAATAGTACCTTTTGCATTCTACAAAACGGAAGTGGTATTGACCAGGTGCTTTCATTATTTCACTGGCGAAACTTTTCCAATCTTTTACTGGCACATCTGTACCCAGATGATTAATAATGCCGTAATTGGAAAATATTTCATGATACTCTGTGGGATTGATGATTTGCTCCTTATTTTTAATTTATTTTTCAATGAGCCCGAAAATTCGATCAGCGGGCATAAAAGAATGTCCAGGAACAGGGAAAACTAGCTCAACTCTAGTGATTTCTTTTGGGGCAGCGGTGGTTAACCAACACGCACACATTGCTATCATCGTGCTATTTTTGTTCTGTGATCCACAGCCATCCGCCATAATCCGAAGTTTAGTTTTGCCCGTCAAGTTCGTTTGTGTCAACAAGTGATAAACTGCCGATGCTATCTCGTTCGATGACTTAGCGTGAACGTTTTCGGTCCACGTGTAGATGCGTACATTTTGTTTAGGAAACTTATTTGTCGATGTTCCAATGACAATGGTAAAATTGTAGATATATAGCTGCCTACTGTAATAGGCAGCTTGATCTGCCACTTTTGGTAACGCCTGGTTCTTTTGACAATCAAAGGATATTGTGAAGGTTCTGTCGTCATACTCCCGCAACATTATGAAAAACATTTTAGCTATCAGCTTGTGAATTCGTAACGCAGTCATGAGCTGGACTTTTGCAGCTTCATTTTTTTCGATTTTAAGTTTTTCCTTTAACTCCAAGCATTTCGAGCAGACATCTGTGCTTGGGGTTTTAAAACCGATATTGTAATGTTTTACAAATATGTTTCTAAAGTAACATTGTTTTACTTTAAGTGTCACATCTTCTTGCTTTTCCTCGTAAATCTTCCACATTTTTTTAATGTTTAAATCGGATGGGACATATTTTCTTGTAGAAGTTGCAGACCTACAGTAGTGTGATTCAATACATTTAAATGTCTCAATAAATCTCATTACGTTTTCTTTTTTCCTTAAATTTTTCCTCGATATCCTATCACCACCTCGATTTTCTTTTGGAAACTCCCCGGTTAGCAAAAATTTTTTTGAAATGTTTCTTAGTCTGTGCACACCAACGTTAAGAATATTTGCAAAAGTCTTTTGGCAAACTTGTAACAATTTGTATGGTTTTACGTATGTTCTTATATAAAACTTTGTATATGTTAAGGAGGCAGCACGTTGTCCCACTTTACGATGTCGCTGTACGGGTGAATGTATTTTCATATATTTTAACATAAAGTTATCCTGATAAACTTTATCAGGATTTGAATAAAAGGTTTGGTGAAATTTTCGAATATCCTGTGGATTCAAATTATTACACTTCAGCTTATCGGAGTTATGTTTGCATGCCCTAATTTGATTAATATTTGGCGGTTTTAACGATGAATACCTGAAATGAAATAAAAAATATGAATTACCACTACACAATCTCGATAAGACACAGCTAAGAACCTTCTCAATAATGTGCTCAACAACACGCACTGCCTACCTATGCTAAACTTATTTTTGACACCCTGTCGGAAATTAACGAACGAACACACTTTAAAAATAAAATAAAATCCTGTATTACATACCTACAAAGTAAAATGTGATCGTTCTAAAGGTAATTCACAATAGGTAATGATTGTTTACATTCGTTCAAAACATAAAAAGTACTATTTTATATCTTGGTTATGTTCTGTATTATTGATTCATTCACAGCTCAATACAGGGCATTAGAAACATACCTCTCACGCTTTTTCACATTGCGTTTCCATTGCGATTTGTTACGGATCCTCTTCCTTGCTGCATTACCTTCGACAGGGGCAATATTAATTTCCATTTTCACACTTTTTTCCACACACAATTAAATTAAAACTAACACGCAGTTCACAAAAACAATAGCCGGGCGCCATTAAATCTCTCAACAACATGCTAATCTGTCATTGGTCGAGCCTCGACAGTGTCGCTTTTGCATCCAATGTTTTGAATAGTCGGTTTTGCACTTAAGCAAGTATTTCAAGGGACTTTTTGTATAGGATAGAGGCGATTTTGCTCACTTCTGTTTTAGTACAATGCAAAATGAAATAATAAAGAATGTTGCCACATGAAAACATCGCATGAAGATAATTTGTGACAGAGGCGGTTTTGAATCTAGACCCCTCAATTGATATATTAGGTCGTTACCTAATATGTCAATTATACACTCAAAATAATACTTACGGTTGGGACGTAGCCAGTCCAGGAGGAATATTTTCAGTATTCAAGAAACATCCCATCAATGTTCTTTTGAACTTCTTCTTGCGATGGGCACTTAGTTTTAGGCACCCTTTTCTTCCTATTCGTCAATTCTCTTTTGGATCTGTTCCATAAAAAACCAAAATTATACATATACAGTGTCAAATTAAATTAGCAAGCGAAACTCCGCAGACTTGATGGGTATCGATATCTAACCATGATAAAACAAAAAAAATATATTTGATGACTTTTTAGTGGAGTCAACGACCGCACTACTGCAGAGTGTAGGAGGCACTTGTAAATATAAGTTTAAATATACAGTTTTTTTTATGTAAACTTCACAGACGTGATTGGTATCGATCTCAATACGATAAAACAAAAGAAAACAGATTTTCTATCTTATACTTCAAGTAACAACTCTAGAAGCGGTCGTTGACCCCCAAAAAATACATCAAATATTTTTGATTTTTATTTTATCATGTTTAGATAACGATACCCATCACGTCGGCAGAGTTTCGGTGGCTAATTTAATTTGACCCTGTAATAATAAAGTAATATACCTACACACTATTATTTATTTATTTTATAAAAGTAATGTATTTATACATATACCTTTTTTGTACTAGCTTTTGCCTGCGATTCAGTGGGTTTAGGATAGCACAAAAAGTTTTTTTCGTCTTTATAATAATTATTAATAAAGAATTACTAAACTATAAACAGTCACATAATAATTTGTGACAACCCTCAGATCGTCTTAGTGAAGTCGCTTTCTCGCGCCACACGCGCCTCAGACGCGAGCGCGAGGCGCTTCAAAGGCAATGGCGAATAGCGATGCGCGGCGCGGCGTAGGCATTTTGCTACCTCCTAAGATCAGCTGCTGCCAGTTCGTAGATTTAGTCATCTATAGGTAGACATTGGTGCTGATTCTGTTGTTCACAACCTGAACTAAATTTAAGTTCAGTGCATCTTTTTCTATTTATTTCATTATGAAAAGGACAGAAGATAAATTTTAGTAATTTAGTCCTATCAAATTAATCGGCGCCTGACATAACTTGACGTAATTTTAGTAGGCAAGTTTTTAATCACGTCTAAACTGGAATGGAGCAGTGTCAGGCGCTGATTATTTTGACAGGAATAAACTAAAATTTATCTTCTGTCCTTTTCTTAGTGAAGTAGAAAGAAAAAGATGCACTGAACTTAAATTTAGTTTAGTTTGTGAACAAAGGAATCGGCACCAATATATCTATAATGTGGTATAGTAGTGCTATATTATAATATAGTACTACTATTAGTCTTGTACCTACTAATATTAAAAAAACTGAAAAGTTTGTATCTTACAAACTAGGTACAGACGCCAGCACATCAACCTACCCCTAACTGTCAAATTTTCACAATCAACATTGAACCTTATGCTTTAGCGATAAAGTTGAAAATCTATTACAGAAATCTGACAGATTGTAGTAGGTTGATGTGCTGGCGTCTGTACCAGTTTAAGTTTTTTTTTTTGTGTTAGGTAGCCTATTTATTGAGAAAGATTATGTTATACTTAGGTTATGAAACATCACAACGCGGAACGCGGGTAAAAGCGTGAGGAAAAGCTAGTGCAAGTATGCCAATATGGGTACCACCTAGTACGATATAAAGTAAATACCTACATACGTTATCAATAGTATATCGCTTTCACCCGACTGCCACATTGATTTTACGATAAATTATGTTATAAACCTCACTTTGTACATAAGTAGGTCTTAATAAATTTTTGCTACCTACTTAAAATACAAATAATGAGAGTTAGGAATAATTAAGGGATAGTGGTTAAGTATATGTACGGATACCTAATAAGTACCTAGGTACTAATCGAGCACTCCCATTTCCACTAGCACAAAATAAGTCACTAGCGCGCCGCTCTGAGCGAGCGTCTTGCGTATGTTAGGGTACCTACCTACCTACACAAAACAACGCGCCGCGCCGCGCCGCGCCGCGCCGCACGCTTGTGTTTACATTCTCATTGCCGCCGGCCGCGCGCCGCGCCCGCGCCTGTCGCCAAATCCCGAGCACCAAGTCTTAGCTAGCTATAGGCTACTAGGACCCTTAGGAGTTGAGTAGTAATAGCGCAGACAGGCGATGCGATGCGACGCGGTGGATCGGGGAACAAAAAATTTCACACGGACGAAGTCGCGGGCAGAAGCTAGTTATATTATAACAAAAAATATGCTCGAGGAGGTCCCTACCTAAATAGGTTAGTTCTAAGAAATTGTACGACTTACCCTTTGTTTATTTGTAGTTGTTCACACCAGTCCTTCAATCAACCAACACAACTTCACTGACACAGCGTCCACTCAAACCAACAATTCCGATTTCAAATGAAAATACGGTGTCCAAATTGTAGTGCGAAGTCAAACAGATAATGTAGGTAGTATCGAAATCCAAAGTTCAAGCCAGGGGTCAATGTAGTGTTTACGTGCGAATGATAATAATAATTTATAGCGCACGGGAGTTTAGTCTACAAACGTACGAACGACGTAGGCCGCAGCAGCAGACTGACTGAGTCGAAATAGTTCGAAACGTGCGCGTGAGATATTGTGCAAGTGTGCGTGAGCGTCTTCCCCCGCAGCGCGCCGGGGGGAACATTATTGAGTGAAAGGCACGATCATTCCATAGTAAAACGAGCGCGTAAAAATTACGAAACGTCCTTTGGAAAATCGAGTTTTATGAAAAAACCACTGCATAAGTCAATTACAAATAAAGCTTATTGAACTCTTCGATAATTGGACTTTGTCGGTACGGTTTTTGTTTTGAAGATTTTGTCCATATTTTATTACTTATTTACATCCAAAGTTACGTTAAAATTAGCAAGAAAAACGAGACTTTGTTGGCTCATAACTTTTTAATGGCTTATTATTTTACTATTATGTTTCCGTACAGACACAATTAATAATAAGACAAAACGATACAATGTTTAACTTTGGATGTACAATGTCAAACAATGGAGTAATATTCTTCCGAAGTTTGTATGGAAAAATTTCGACAAGTGTGCTCTTAACAAAAAACATGTGCAAAAAAGAATTACAAATCCTTTTACTAAAACTAAACTACCAGGAAACTGAAGATCTTCTCAAACCAATCCAATAGATCTATTTACAAAAACAGACGCATACTTACACTCACACATACACCCACTCACACACTCACATATACACTCACACATACACTCACTCACACACTCACATATACAATCACATA
Source organism: Hydraecia micacea (assembly GCA_914767645.1). Classification (NCBI taxonomy): domain Eukaryota; kingdom Metazoa; phylum Arthropoda; class Insecta; order Lepidoptera; family Noctuidae; genus Hydraecia; species Hydraecia micacea. The sequence continues at coordinate 2,501,715 of OU611775.1, forward strand.
TGCGTGATTGTATCAGAATCACTCACCTGTGCACTCTCGTGCACGCACACACACAAATGTTCTACATAAGTAAATAAGTAGCTTAATTTTAATTTTATTTTACTGTTTATTTTGTAACCATATTATATTTTTTACGAGTTCACTATATAGCACGTTCGAATTCTTATTTTTTATGTAACCTATCTTGGAAGGCGCTGGTGTCTGTGATACAATGATTTTCTTTCATTAGTACAGGCACCAACGATACACTTTTTTCTGTAATGCTCATTTTTAATTGGAAAATTGTTTTTGTGAACCTAAATGTGTTTTTCTGAAATAAAAAAAATATTATTATTTATTAAACTGACTTTTCACAATGTTACATTTTGTACCTTCGTCAAATGTCATTTTCTTATTAATCAGCTGATGCAGAGTCGGCCATTTTTTCCTTATAGTACTGTTATAGTAGGGTTCTGGGTTTCATAAGTTTATAGTAGGTTTATAGAACGTTTTAGTGCTAAAATGCGTTTATGAATAGCAATTTTTGACAACGAGACTTTAGCAAGCCTTTAGATGTTCCATAACTTATTATGAATAAGACCGTGTGTGTTTTGCTATCTACCGAAATATTTTTTATCTGATGAAGTAGTGATTTCGTTTTCTTTAGAGTCAGCCCGTGTCTTCACATCTTGGCCGAAAAAGAAATCAAAATTATTTTTTATGCTCAAATATACTGGTCATCAAAAAAATCGGCCCACCTGCAGTTTTACCGCAAATCACGTTTTTTCTTCAGCGAAATAAAACAAAATGGTTTAATACTGATATGTTTAATTTGACTTGTTTATTTACACCAACTTTAGCACAATTTAAACATAAAAAGATGAAAAAAAAAAAAGAAATTTGATTATAAAAATAAAAATAATAATTTTACACTGTAGTTAGGCCCAGGTGGAATGAAAAGCGGACTGTATATTTAAACTGGTATAATAGATCTTTACATAAGGTTTTGTTCGGAATAATTAAAAATGATGCGATCGCGGACGCGTTGTATGAAGGAATGTTGGGAGCGCGGGCCGTCGCCGCGTCGTCGAGCCGCCGCGCTGCAGTCCCCCGCTCCCCTCTCTGCTGATGCTTGCGTGCCGAGGTGTTAACGTGTGCGTTAACATATTCCCGGGCCACCATGGAAAGGTCAGCCCAGCTGATTGAGGAATGCTTCGTGCTTAATCCGATGGTCCATCCAGCAATGGGCATATTTTATGAAAAGCCCGTCTGATTGTCCCTGTCTTTATCTTGATGTCCGCTACTCGAGCTTCTCCGTCATGTCCCGGATACAGCTTCACTATACGTCCCAACGGCCATTGCGCCACTGGTAGCGCCTCGTCCTTCACGATGACCAATGAGCCCTCTGTGAGTACGCCGTGTGAGCGATGCCAGCGCGTCCTTTGGTGCAACTGGGAAATATATTCCTTATTAAAGCGTCTCCAAAAATGCTGACGCAGAAGTTCGACTCGTTGATGACGCGGCAGCCGTGCCGAGTCGCAGTCGGACATCTGTGGATGAGGTAGAACAGTTAGAGTACGACCAATTAAAAAATGAAAGGGAGTGAGAGCTGAGAGATCAGATGGATCGGATGAAAGAGGTGTGAGAGGCCTTGAATAAGGAATGCCTTCTATTTGGACTAGCAATGTATACATTTCCTCATATGTGAGGTGTGCCATCCCTAGTACTCTTTTGAGATGATGTTTCACTGATTTAACAGTGCTCTCCCATAAACCCCCGAAGTGGGGTGAATACGGGGGAATGAAGTGGAAATTTACGCCTTGTTCTGCAGCGCAACTGTAAATTGACTCACTGTGATCTCTGAGAAAGTTAGTGACCACACGCGCAGCACCCACCAGATTTTTCCATCTATACATATAATAAATCTGTAGACGAGGCGTTTCTGTACATCTATCTATACATCTATCTATACATATAATAAATCTGGTAGACGAGGCGTTTCTGTACATTGAAAATATTAAAAAAAAAAAATAGTTGGGGTGTTAAAGGATAACCAACAGATGCCATTTCATCAATTTTTGGAATTTTTGTCTGTTTGTCGGTTTGTCAGTTTGTCTGTTTATCTGTTTAGATGTGACAGTTTCCTTGAATAGGTTCAACGTAAAAAGTACCAAACCAATATGGTTAATTTTTAAACTCAAATATGGCGTAGAACTCGGTGCAGTTATTAGTTTTTGAATCATCGCAATCGCTTCACTCTATCAAAAGATATTATCAAATTAGTCTTCAAGAATTTAATTTTTCATTACGCAATGATACACGTAACGACATCTACTGACCTAAAATGACACTATTTTTGTAAACTCAATTAGGTTTGTGAGATAGTGTGTTGTTTTAAGGTGTTTATTTTAGCACACTTCGCGCGCAAACTTAACTCGATACATTGTGAATAGAATAATAACTTCCAATGATCCAATCAAAAGTAAGGCTAAAAAAGTATTCAAAATGCATTGTTAATTAGTTTAGTAGTTGTGCTCTAGGTGGCGCTATCTTATGATATTATACTTAATTTATAACATGAAACAATAGTGATAAATATAACTGTAAATTCCTTTAAAAAATACTTATCTTTAGTATAATGTTTTTGAAAGTTTACATAGCTTACAGAGTGTTTGTTTGAACGTTTTCCCATGCGTAATATTTTGACAGTATCACTTTGTGCTCGATAGATGGCGTTGTTCTTTTAACGTCATTTTCTGAATCGCGGTGTCAAGATTTTCCGTGGAAGAATGACCCTCGCTCATGTAAAGTTGACATTTTGAGGATTGGCTAGTGGCTCACTGCGACTAGTACGATCCCACGACAGTACTAGTTGTTTCGCGCGGACCGCACATTTTTAACCTGCTCGTCTTGTGTTTGCGCGAGCACCTCCAAGGCACTCGTGCGAACACAGGGGGAGCCCCCACCGCGCTGCCCGGCGGATCCCCGCCGCAGCGGTCGCGGAGGTCACCACACCGGCGATGTCGAAACCCGGCAAGCGCGGCTCCCTGGGCCGCGATGCCGGGTCTCAGGAGCTCCGTCCGGCGTTGGATCGGACGACGTCAATGCCGAATATCGGCGATGCGTCGTCCGGTGCGCCGCCGGCCGGACGGAAGAAGAAGGAAGAGGTACGGGGGCCGCGGTAGCTGCCGGCCCACCGACGTCATCGGCGCCTGCGCGCGTTGCGCCAACGCCGTCGACGAGCCGCCAGCACGCGGTACCCGTCCGCCCCGCAGCGTTCCGCCCGGTGCCCATACAGGCTCCGGGGCCCGCCGCGCACACAGGCCGCGCGCATCAAGCGCGCGCCACAGTGCCGCCCGCACGCGTACCTGCGCCCGCTGCGCGAGGCGCGGCGCCCGCGCGCACCTCTGCGCCGCCGACTGCGCGCGCTGTCGCGCAGCAAGTGCAGCCTGCGCTGCCAGCGCACACATCCGCGCGCCCCCGCGCGCCCCCGGCGCGCGTTGCCGCGCCGCCAACCTTTGCGTCCCCGCCCGCGCCCCCCGGGGCTGCGTCGGCAGCGACGCCAAAACAAGCCGTGCCAGCTCCGCACACAGCCGCACCCGGTCCCCGCTTCTCGCTGGCGGGACCGGCGATGGCAGAGCGGGAGCGGTCGGCGCTGCAGACGCCGCAGGCGCCCGCTTCACCGGCTCCCCCCAGGGCCTCCGCCTTCGACTCGCCCGCCATGCTGTCGGCATGCTCCTCACGCGTGGGGTCGAGCATGTCGCTGGCATCGGTGGGCTCGGCCACGTCCGGTCGCGATGACGTGTCGCGAGATACGTCCCCGCGATCCGGGCGGTGGCCCACCGAGGGAGGAGCAGCCTCCGCGCCCCGCACACCGGCGCCACCAGCGTCACCCATACCGCCGCCGCTCGGTTTCGGGTTCGAGTTTGCGCTCGAGTCCAGACCCCAGCGGCGCCGGAGGAGCTCGGGTGAGACCGCCGCCGAGGAAGAGGCGAAGCGGTACTGCCTGGACCCGCCGCGGCCACAGCGCGAACGCGCGCCGCGGGGTCGGGCAGCGCCTACTTCGCCCACCTTCGCCGACGCGGCACGGCGCACGCCGCCGCCGCCGCCGCAGTCGCCCACACAGACAGAAGCACAAGGGGTGAGTGTTTCAAATTTACCCCCTGCCCCCACTGCGGATACCGCACCCCCTGCTGCCGCCTCCGGCGCCTCGACGACGACGAAGAAGCAGAAGCCGGAGAAGAAATTAAGATATCCTCCGCTGGTGGTGGAGAAGCTGCCCAACTGGGCCGCCCACTTCCGGGCCATCGCCGCCAAGCTGGGCCGGCCGCCTAACGCTCGACCCTACGGGACCGGGGTACGCTTCACCCCGGATACCGAGGACGAGTACCGGCTGGTCCAGCGGTACCTGACTGGCCTGGAGAAGGAGAGCGGCGTGTCATGGTTCGCCTACTCACTACCAGCGGAGCGAAACATGAAGATCGCCATCAGGGGGCTGCCACCGGACACGGACCCCCAGGAGATCGAGGAGGAACTCCGGGCGTTGGGGTACCAGCCGGAGTACGTGCGCCACATTAAGGGCGCACAAGGAAGACCCGGCTGCGTGTTCCACGCCGTCCTAAAAAAGACGCCCGACGTCCGGGGAATCTTTGACACCACCGTATTTATGTACATGCGGGGTGTCAAGATAGAAGCTTGGCGGGGCAAACGTGGGCCCGCCCAGTGCCACCGGTGCCAAAAGTTCCGGCACAGCTCGCGCCAGTGCCACCGACCGCTCGCTTGCGTCCGATGCGGAGGGGAGCACGTGGCACGTGACTGCCCGCGCCCGCGGGAGGAGCCGGCCACCTGCGTCAATTGCGGTGGCCCGCACCCCGCGTGCAACAACAAGTGCCCCGTGTTCCAGGCGGAGACCCGGAACAAGCGAGCGGGGACCGCCGCCATTACCACCACCGCGCGCCGGCCCCTAGCGGCCACCGAAGGGCCGCAAATGGTGGAGCAAGAGGCCCAGAGCGCCACGCTAATGGCGGCGGCCAATGGGCCCACAGATAAGAGCCAAGCCACCTCCTCGAAGCGGAGAAGGAAGAAGGGGCGCGGGGGTAAAGGAAAGGGGAAGAAGTCCCAACCCCCCCCCCCGGCGACACAGGAAGAAATTCCAAAGGCCGCAGACCCTGCCTTGTCCGAGGCGCAGGTCGTTAACAATAACAAACCTACAACTAGCGCCGGCGCTGCGCCGCGGCAGCAAGCGGAACAAAAACAGTTCGCTCAGAGAGCGAGCCGCGGCGCCTCCGGCGCTACTACTACAAAACAGGAATTTACGACCTGCGCCATCAAGTTATTGATGGACCTTATAAAGGCCATAAGGCAGGGTCAAGATATAGAGACGGTCATCCTTGATGGCCTGGCCACGTTACTCACCTTGTACCATGGCTAGGCTATTAAGGGTGATTCATTGGAATGCCCGCGGCCTTAGAGGAAAGGTCGCCCCCCTCCGCTATCTCCTGAGGGAACAGGACATCGACGTGGCGCTTATAAGTGAGACCCTACTAGGACCCGAAGATAGGGTCAGGGTCCCGGGGTATCACTTATACAGGAAGGACGAAAGGTCCGCCAACGTTAAGTACCGTGGTCTGGCGGTACTAGTGAGGCGAAGAGTCGTCCATCAGGAACTCCCCTTGCCGTCGATTAGCAGCTTCTACGCCCTGGGTGTGCAGCTGCACGTAGCCGGCGAGGACATCAACATCTACGCCTGCTACAAGCCGCCCGCGGCTCGCCTGGACCTTACCGAGCTGCGGGCCCTGCTTGTGGACACCACACGCGCCACCATCCTCGCCGGCGACTTGAACTGCAAGCACCCGGCGTGGAACTGCTACACTACGAATACCGAGGGGAGACGGCTCCTAGCGGACTCGGAAGCCCTCGGCTATACGGTGTCCGGCCCAGAGACGCCAACCCACTATCTGGACGCCGCACTCTACATGCCGGACGTGCTGGACATCGTAGTCCACCGGGGGCTGTGCTGCCAGATCACACAGCAAGTGATAGACGACGAGTTGCAGTCGGACCACCAACCTGTACTCGTCGTCTTATCGGGAATGCCGACCCGACTGAAGCCCATAGCGCCACGTCGAACCACGGACTGGACAAAGTTCGTGGAAAAAGTGGAGACCACCACGCCGACTCGGCCTATTGTCACCTCCGCGGACGTCGACAAGACGGCGGATGACGTCACTGCTTGCATACAGAGCGCCTTAGAAACGGCGACTAGCACGCAGCCGCAGGGGAGAGTGCTATTGCCGCCCCTGCCGGCGCACATTAATGCGATGATCGCCGAGAAGAGGCGCATTCGCAAGCAGTGGCAACAATTAAGATGCCCCACCCTCAAAAGAGAGCTCAACCGTCTCGCGGAGAAGGTGAAGGCCGAGTTACAGGCGCTTACCACCGCGGGCTGGGAGGACCGAATTGAGGCCACAGCTGACAGCTGGCCGTCACTACACAAGTTGTGCGGCCAGCTAACGAATACCCCAGCCCCGGTGCGTCCGCTGCTCAACAGCGACGGGGCGCTCAAGTATGTAGCGGAGGACCGGGCGGAGGTCTTCGCCGAACACCTGGAGCGTCAGTTCCGCCCCAACCCGACCAGCGACACCGACCATGTCGCAGCAGTCGAGCAACACCTGGGAGACTACTTCGCAACGCCGATAGCTCCCGATGAGGACCCAGTCTTCTTCTCGCCTGGCGCAGTCAGACGCGCCATCCTAAGAACGAAGCCCAGGAAGGCCCCCGGTGCTGACGGTATCACCAACACAGTGCTGCGCCACCTGCCGTACCGTATGGTAGCGGCGCTGGCGCGCCTGTTTACGGCGATACTGCGCACGGGGGCCTTTCCCGCCTCGTGGAAGGAAGGGCGCGTCATTATGCTGCCCAAGGCGGGGAAAGATATACTGAAGCCGGAGAGCTATCGGCCGATCACCCTACTGTCGACAGTCTCCAAGGTGTTCGAAGCACTCCTGCTGCGACATCTCCAACCACACATCGCGCCGCGCCCGGAGCAGTTTGGGTTTCGGGCGGAGCATAGCACGACGCTCCAGCTGTCGAGGGTACTGCACCACCTCGCAGCCGCGCTCAACAAGAAGGAGTACTCGGTGGCAGTATTCCTCGACATGGAGAAGGCCTTCGACCGTGTGTGGCACGAAGGCTTAATTTACAAGCTGGCCACCTCAGACGCGCCCCATCGCGTCGTCAAGGTGGTCTCCACTTTTCTCACCAACAGGACTTTCAGGGTGGTGGTCGACGGGGCGCTCTCCAGCGCCCGCCCGGTGCTCGCGGGTGTACCGCAGGGCAGCTGCGTGTCGCCGGCGTGTTACTCACGTTACACCGACGACATCCCCACCACATCGGACGCCACGCTCGCGCTGTACGCAGACGACGCCGCGTACATTACTACATCGCTTAATGCGAAGTACGCGGCGGTCAAGATGCAGCGCGCGCTCGAAAAGCTGCCTGACTGGCTGTCTAAGTGGCGGCTGTCGGTTAACGTGGGTAAGACGCAGGCGATGGTCACCGGCTTCGCGCCTCTCCCACCACCCTTGAAGCTGCAGGGAGCCGATATCGAGTGGTCGCCCCGGGTCAAGTACCTGGGGGTAACTATCGATCGTCGGCTCACGATGGGGCCACACGTCCGCTCGGTCGCCGCAAGGGGTAGGGTCGCCCGCAACCTCCTTAAACCGGTGCTCTCGTCCCGCATACCGGCGCGCGTCAAGTTGGGCGTGTACAAGTTGTACGTGCGCCCAATCTTGACGTACGCCGCCCCGGCATGGTTCGCCCTCACGAGCGAGTCGAGCCGAAAGCTGCTCCGCACGCAACAAAGTCAAGCGTTGCGGACCATTGTTGACGCTCCTCGTTTCGTGAGGAACGATGTCATCGTACGGGACCTCGGGATAGAGAGCCTGGACGAGTTTGTGCGGCGACTCGCGAAGGGAATGTTCGCGCGTGCCGACGCATCTGCCTGGCCCCATGTCCAGGACATTGCGCCCTGGCACGCGCGCCCCCCCGACGCGAGACCCTTGCCCCGCGACCTGGTAGCGGACGACGACCCCATCGCACCGGATTGACGCCTCAAGTGAGCCGCACCCAGGTTACACGCGGCTCACTTGAATCAACTGAACTCCACATATTACACACACATTCGTTGCGTAGCGTGTGCTAGGTTAATATAGGCACGTTACGTAGCGAGCGCAGCCACTCACCACTATACAGACGCTCGAACTCACACGCGTAGGCGCAGCGCGGGCCGTGACACGCGTAGACACTGAGCGGTGTCACACAGTACAATACCGCTCACACACACATGACTGCTCCTTAGCCCGGACCGTAACCGGCTAGCTCTGGAAGCGGGGCGGGCGGGAGCAAAACACCTATATTCTGTAGGAGCGTCGAGTCGGCACCTCCGTCGCTGGTCGTCCTCCGCCGGGCCTCCCCCAGGCAACTGGGGGTCTCACCTGGCGGGGACAGACCGCCGAGGTGTCGTGAAGAAAGCGGCGCTGTATGAATCAGCGTCGCGACGCGCCTACAGAAAAACAACAAGCAACCACTCACATGACCGCACGTAAATATATACGTGCGGTCAACTAAGCTGTAGGCCATTGCAGCCAATATAGTGAGGGGCCTGTTTTAGCAGGCCACCGCATGGCCTCCGCGGCCGGGGGGCATAGCCCCGGAACCGCTCGCCACGCCCCCTGACGGGGGCGTCGCGATCTCTACGAGCTGACATTTTGAACTGGAATCTTCATTGTCGATACAATAAAGGGTTTAGTTTGTTGTTTCGTTAGTTGAAAACATTTGCAATTGGTTGGGTTGGTCTCTTGGTTCGTTACTTAATAGTTTGGTTTATGGTAATTTGGTTCAAATTACGAAGTCAAGCGACGAGTCGTTACTTTACTTCGTAATTCGTCCGATTGAATTACACCGTTACATTGGATCCGATCGGATAATTTAATTTTCGAGTCGATAAATTAGTTATTCGATTGTTTGTTTTTTTCATTGTTTGTAGATATAAGTTTAGCCTATACATATAATAAATCTGTAGACGAGGCGTTTCTGTTCATTGAAAATGTTTCCAAAAAAAAAATTGTTGGGGTGTTAAAGGATAACCAGCAGATGCCATTTCATCAATTTTTGGAATTTTTGTCTGTTTGTCGGTTTGTCTGTTTGGATGTGACAGATTACTTGAATAGGTTCAACGTAAAAAGTACCAAACGAATATGGTTATTTTTTAAACTCAAATATGGCGTAGCACTCGGAGCAGTTATTAGTTTTTGAATCATCGCAATCGCTTCACTCTATCAAAAGATATAATCAATTTAGAGTATTCTAGAACAACTTTTCATGTTTTTTGAAACACATAACGACATCTATTTTCGCGATATAGTACCTACTAACGAAAATGTATTATTATTGTGATATAAACAACATTATGTGAATAATCACGTCCTATTAGGCTTACCTTTATGACGAAATAACACAGATACTTATGTCTGTGTTATTTAAAAAGTAATGATACTGATTATAATATTAGAAAAATCGCTTTCCATTGACGGTTTATTAGTGGCGCCTGTGGCGCTAAAAGAATTTTAAATAAAAAGTGAGGATAATGTAAGATAATAATAATTGATGTAGTGTTCTGAGCGATAAAGAATGCAATGTTAGATAATTATTGATTTATGGAAGTTAATTAATGCACTGCGAGTTTCGATTTAACCACTTTGTTCGATAGATGGCTTTGAGTAAATGTCGTCATATTCTGAATCACGGTGAAGTTTTGGAACGAAGTTCTTTTACGGAGCTTGACGAAAAAGCATTATGCCTCACTTTTCATAGTAATAGAAAGAGACGGGGAGAGAGAGAGAGATAGTTATCAGGGTTTCCGAGGGTGCTGAAGCCGATAGGTCAAAATGAAAAGCCAAGATGGCGGTTGCAAAAAATTTCAAATTTTTCGTCATGGGTGTCGTTTTCATGGTTTTCGAGGGTGCTGAAAACGATAGTCAGATCAAAATGAAAATCCAACATGGCGGCTGCAATTTTTTTTTAATTTTTTGTCATAGGTGTCTTTTTCATGGTTTTCTTGGGTGCTGAAGTCGATAGTAAGGTCAAAATGAAAATCCAAGATGGCAGATGCAAAAATTTTCAAATTTTTCGTTATGGGTGTCGTTTTCATGGTTTCCGAGGGTGCTGAAGTCGATAGTGAGATCAAAATGAAAATCCAAGATGGCGGTTGCAAACATTTTCAAATTTTTCGTCATGGGTGTCGTTTTCATGGTTTTCGAGAGCGGCCGGTGTCGAATAGGTATAATCAAAGTAAATGGGTTGCTTTTCACACGGGCAACCTTATGTAGAGGCTCTTTCGAGGGGCAAGCAACATTTCTAACATCGTTTACAGAGAGGCATTTTTTTAGTTACATAAGGTTTAAATCATGACTACTTTCAAGTTTTAACCATAATTTACCATGATAACGCTTCAGCACACTCCACCAGACGGGCAGTTGCTTTATTGAGTAGGTATGGTAGTTGCACACCCAAGTAGCACTGCCATATCATAAAAAGGTATTGTAGATTATGTCTTCGAGACAATAACTAAAATTTTGGCCATTGTCTTGGGTAAAACCATATCGACCCTCAAGATATCTTAAGGCTATCCATCAACGGAGAGTTAAGTAAATGTGGGCACAGGTTTACAGAATAAGTTAAGAAAGACTTCAAACTACTTTTCAGATAAACTTCAGTACGATTTAAGAGTAACACCATTGATGTTCTTCCTTTTATCTTCTTGATTTCTCGACGAAGATATCTACAATACCAAGTTAAGTATTTCTAAATTTACTGCACAGAAGAAACCAACACTTAGAAAAACTAACCTCAAACTTCACCTACTTATCTCAGATATATTTTAGATAAAATGGTGGTATTACTTTACAAGTTAGTGTTCTAAAACAGACGCAAAATAAAATGGACATATGGCTGTTTGGTCAGATAATCAGCCTCAAGCAGGCGCTTTTATTTTTATTTATTTTCAGAAATCAAAGTGACACTTCGTCGCATTGTCATTATGAACCATGAAGACGCAGTGACTGCAGTCGAAAGGGCTGTAGTAGAGAACCCCAGGTAAGAGAAGCGTTACCAGGCAAGATCGGAAGATTCTTCCTTTTCAATGAAGGAGTGTGTCGAAAGAATAATGTGTCGCTTAGGAAAGGTGTAATCCTTTCCTAAGCGACACATTATTGATTTCCGACATCCACGCGAACGAAGTCGCGGGCACAGCTAGTTGTCTGAATAAATATTGTTTGGTTTACCTCTGCGAGAAATGAACCTGTTATTTGCTGCTATGTAAGACTCTGTCGTCAGATCTGTTACCAACTCCAAATGCACAGCTTTAACTACAAAACAGATGAAAATACAAATGTAAGATTTAACGAGTACACTTCCACGCCCCTTACGATTGTTGATCATAATTGGCCCCGCGTAGTCAACACCTACGTCACTGAATACAAAGTTTGCGTGCAGTCTCTGTTTAGGTAACTGTCCCATGATAGGTGTTACAGTTTTACCTTTAAACCGTTTGCATGTAACACATGATTGTGTAGTTTTTCTAGCCAGGTTTCGACCAGAAATTGGCCAGAAAGCTTGACGTATGTGAGACAACAACAGTTGCGGGCCAGCGTGTAGAAGTGTGATGTGATATGTTGAGAACATGATTTGAGTAATGTGATGAGCTAGGGAAATTTATAGGAATAGGAAATTTTCTATCGTAATTGTATAGTGATTGTGCTAACCTTCCGCCCACACGAATGAGTTGATCATCCCCTATAAAAGGATTAAGTGAATTTAATTTATGTGAAGCAGGTAACTGTTTTTTATGTAATAATAGTTGATATTGCTCAGAAAAGAAATCTAATTGTACCAACTTTGCTAACTGGTATCTAGCTGAATTAAGTTCGCTAGTAGATAAAGGCATGACGTCACCTTTACACGCCTGTTAGCGTTTTTTTGTACTGGTATTGTTGTTTGATTGTTTATGTTTGCAGTGATGAATGAAGCGAAGTATGTAAGCTACGATGCTTGTAAGTTTGTTAAAATTGGAATATTTGTAAATAAATGAATTGTCATTAATTACATCTTTGTGCGTGAGATGTGTTTGGGTCCGGACTTCTGGAAGGTCAGATACGCTGAGATGCCCTGGTTGTTCAGGCCAGCTATGTTTATCATCTTTCCTTAAAAAGTCAGGTCCTGAAAACCATAAAGGTGTATGAAGTAATTATTGTGCATTGGTACACTTTGTAATTATGTCTGCTGGATTTTGTTTGGTTGGTACATAGTGCCATGACTGTGGTTCAGTATGTTTGAAAATGTCTGCGACTTTGTGTTTGACGAATGTTTGTAATTTGTGTGTAGGTGAATTTATCCAAGATAAAACAATTATTGTGTCACTCCAATAATAACATTTACAGTTGTTTTTATTGCAAAGTGAATTTAAAACTTTATTACTTAAACGCGGCGCATAATTCAAGACGTGGTATAGTAAGTGTTTTTAACGGAGCTACCCGTCCCTTGGCTACTAACAGTTGTACACTGATACTGCCATCTAATGTAGTACGTATGTATACGCACGCACCATATGTTGGAGTATAGCAAAAACAAATCGATCCTACTTCAACATTATCGTCTTTCTCATTCTAACTCATAAATATTATTTAAGTATCCGAGCCAGGAACTGGAACCGGCGAGAGATGTCGTGCGGTGTCCCACAGGGATCGGTTCTGGGGCCGCTCCTGTGGGACATCCGTTACGACTGGGTGCTGCGGGCCGACCTCCCTGATGGCGTCAGCGTAGTTTGCTACGCTGACGACACGCTGGTCCTGGCGCAGGGGAGGTCGCATCAGGCGGCGGCCGACGCAATGACACGAGGGGTTGCGATAGTCGTTGAGAGGATCCGGCGGTTGGGTCTCGAGGTGGCATTGCACAAGTCCGGGGCCATGTCTTTTCATGGGCTCCGGAACGGGCCACCATCGGGATTCCAACTGATGGTAGGAGGGGTTCACATCGGCGTCGAGACAACGATGAAATACCTGGGTCTCGTCCTCGACAGCCGGTGGAACTTCGTCGAACACTTTCGACGTTTGGCCCCCAAATTGGAACGGGCCGGGGCCGCTTTAAAGCGGCTCTTGCCCAACCTGAGGGGGCCAAACGCCTCCTGCCGGAGGCTTTACGCGGGGGTCGTGCGGTCCATGGCCCTATATGGGGCCCCGGTGTGGGCGCGTTCACTGCGGCTGCGAGCCGCCCACTATCTGAACGCGCCCCAAAAGGTGGTAGCCGTAAGGCTGATCCGGGGCTACCGCACGATCTCGGGCGAGGCGGCAAGCCTCCTTGCCGGAATGCCGCCATGGGATCTGGAGGCGATGGTCCTCGCGCGCCTGTATGAGTGGCGCGCGGAGGCACTACGCTGGGGGGAAACTCCGCTTCCGCGGCAAATTGCGGCGGAGCGGACAGACCTCCGGCGCGATCTCATGGTGGCATGGAAAGAGCGGCTTTCGCAACCCAGCGCAGGGCACGCCACGATCGTGGCGATAAGACCCCTCTTTGAGGAGTGGCTTGAGAGGCGTCACGGCGTTCTCACCTACCGCCTGACGCAGGTCCTCACCGGACACGGATGTTTCGGGAGGTTCCTGCACATCATCAGGCGGGAGGAGACGCCCGGGTGTCACCATTGCGAGGATCGCCCAGAGGACACGGTGGAGCATACGGTGGAGGTCTGCCCCGCTTGGGCGGAGCACTGCCGTGTCCTCGTAGAGGCGATCGGCAACGGCGGCGACCTCTCGCGTCCGGCCCTGGTTCAAGCCATGGTCCGGGGCGAGAGGGAGTGGGAGGCGGTCACCTCCTTCTGCGAAGCAGTCATGCTAGCGAAGGAGGTGGCGGGACGGCTCAGGGAGAGAGCCGCACGCCTCAGCCGCCGCGGGAGACGCTACGGGCGTCGGGAGCCGCGTGACGACTCCCGGCCACCGTAGGCGCGGGCCTGCGGACGGAGAGTAATGGGTAGCTCTCCGTCCGATCAGGACCAGGCCCGTGCCGGACGGCGCGTATGTGTTCCACGCGCGCCTCAAAGAGATGTCAGCATAAAGGAAGGGGCCCGCCAGGGCCGAAGCCTGCCGGGGTAGCGGGATCGTCCGAAAGGGTTACCGCTGCCCCGGAACATAAAGGGCTAAGGAAGGAACACGGGTGGGTTTTAGTCAGTAAGAGTCTGACACTCCCTTCCGCTCCACCCAGAGCGGGAGGAGTCATTAGATGATTTCCCATCCAAAAAAAAAAAAAAAGTATCCGAGCCAGCCCTTAGCACTTGAACGAAATCCTTACTTTCGCATAGTGACACTACTACTCTGTTAGCCTTGTGTGGGATCACACGTCTCACATAATATTAGTAGACACACCTTCCAATATATAAATAAAAGGATAATAAACGTATTATTGAAATCCTTACAACGGTCTTTCCTTTGGTGTTCCACCATTAACCCTAACAGGTTATGGGCCCAGAGCGCTAAGCCAAAGTGCGAATAAATAATATAAAGTGAAAGTGATTGGACACTAAATAATTCATAAAAAGTTATTTTAGTGCGAGTGTTTAAAAATGGACTTAAGATCTAAAAGGAACATTAAACAATTTGATGGAGAAAAGTATAGTGTGTGGAAATTTCGAATTCGCAATCTATTAAGTGAGCTTGGAGTTCTGAACGTTATCGACGATGAATCTCCGACAGAGAGAAGTGCTGAGTGGCTTAAAAACAATGCATCAGCTAAGAATTCGATAATAGAATGTTTGTCAGACTCATTACTTGGCCTGACTACAGAACAAGACACCGCACAACAAATATTCGCGAAGCTTGATTCCATCTTTGAAAGAAAAAGCGTGGCGACGCAGCTGTCTCTTAGAAAAAGGTTGTTGAATTTAAAATTGGATAGTGATACCAAATTATTCAAACATTTCCAAATATTTGATGAAATTGTCACCGAACTTATAGCTGCAGGTGCGAAATTAGAGGAATCCGATAAAGTGACCCACCTTTTCATGACTCTACCGAACATCTATAACAGCATCGTCACAGCAATCGAGACATTGACTGAAGACAATATAACATTAGCTTTTGTAAAAACGAGATTATTAGATCATGAAATCAAATTAACAAGCGAAGGACATGATCTAAGTGTAAAAGTACTTCAGGCTGAAAGTTCTAGACCACCTTCAAATATTTCAAGAAATCGTCATCAACAAAAGCAAAAGTCAATAAAACTGTTCAAGAACAATTTTAAACAAAAGAAATGTCATCACTGTGGCAAAAAGGGACATTTGATAAAGAATTGTTTTTCTTACAAAAGAGCTATTGAAAGCAAAAGAACAAACAATAAAACGGTTCAGATGGTGAGTTCAAAACCACAAAATAGTGGATTTGCTTTTATGACGGACAGCGATACAAATGACAGTAATGACGGGCAAAACAATATTACTTTTGTGTTGGATTCTGGAGCCTCAGATCATTTAATAAATCGAAAAGATTTGGCCCTAAACTTCACTGAGCTTGAAAAGCCAATGAAAATTTCTGTTGCGAAAAATGTCACGTTTATACAAGCGACAAAGAAAGGTGATCTCCCCGTTACCAGCAAGATGGGCGTACCAGGTATACTACAGGATGTATTTTTCTGTTCTGATATTCCCTACAACCTGCTATCGGTAAAGAAAATGCAGAATGCGGGAATGACTGTCGTTTTTGATAAAAACGGTAGTGTTGTTGTGTACAACGATGGTAAGCCGGTAATAAAGGGTGAGTCTTTGAACAATCTAATCGGCATTAACTTTCTGCTTTCTAAACATGCTTTAAATAGTGAATGCTCATTAAATAGAGTCGTAAATAATAATTATGAATTGTGGCATCAGAGGTTAGGCCATATAGGCAAATCAAAATTTATGGAAATAAAAAGAAAGAAATAATTTTCTGACATTGATAAAATTGATAATATTGTGCCAAACGATAAATTGTGTGAGGCTTGTATTTATGGTAAACAAGCATGCCTGCCATTTAACAAATCGAAAACAAAAGATTTGAAACGACCTCTATTTAAAGTGCACACAGATGTTTGTGGTCCTATAACTCCTTCGTCTATTGATGGCAAAAATTATTTTGTGATTTTTGTGGATGAATACACTCATTATTGTGCTACCTACTTGTTAGCTCGTAAATCAGATGTTTTTGTTACGTTTCGGGATTATGTAGCAAAAAGTGAAGCACGTTTTTGTTTGAGGATTGTTAACTTATATTGTGATAATGGAGGGGAATTTGTATCTAATGAAATGAAAGAGTTCTGTGCACGGAAAGGTATTAGCTACCACTTAACAGTGCCACATACTCCGGCTTTGAATGGTATTGCCGAACGTATGATAAGAACAATAACAGAACGGAGTCGTACAATGGGTTGTACAAGGGTCTAAATTAAATCAATCGTTCTGGGGTGAGGCTGTGTTAATTGCAACTTCCTACTTCCTACTTTCCTACTTAATATTATAAACGCGAAAGTTTGTTTGGATGTTTGTTACTCCTTCACGCAAAAACTACTGAACGGATTTTGATGAAACTTCACAATAATATAGCTTATACATCAGAATAACACATAGGCTACAATTTATAAAGATTTTGTGTGATTTGGCCATAATATAACGATAAGTATCAAGTAAGTCGGAAAAATTCCTGCCCTGTGAGAGCTATCTTGGCGTGCGCTGCCTAAACCGTTAGAGTTACACGAAGATAATGTATCATGGAACTGTTTGTCTTAAACAGTTCTAAATAAAAGTCCGCGACAGCATATATCTATCTTTTATGTGGAAGCCATTATATCCAAAATAGTGAGCCATAAATACATTTAAATTGGATACCTACTTTTTTTACAATGCACATTTTAGAGTACTTAGTTAATTCTTATCAAAATTAATACATTAATCGCTTTTGTTATTTAATGTAGATAAACTTTGTCTAAGCAATTTGGACGAATACTTTAAAAGTTATCACGATAAGATTGACCTGAGTGGAGCGCCATTAATGCGCGCAGAGCGGGGTTGGAGGGCGGTCCAGGCAATGACGCGCCATCGCATCGCCGAGTGTTCATTTTGCGTATTTTTTTACAGCTTATTCGATTCGAAGCGATTTATTAGTAACTTACAGTAGGCATAATTATATAAATTTTTAGGTAGTACATTTTAAGTAGAAATATAGATTCGTTTTTAATTTAATTATTACAGTCATAAATTAAAATTGTTTTCTTTGTTTGTTTAGGCTGGTTTGATAGTCACGCCGCTAGACGCGCCGCTGGGCAGCGCGCGCGTTAGGATATGTATGGGGTAATAGTTGCGTGCGTTTCAAAGTCGCGCGCTTGAGCAGCGCCGTTCAGTAATACAGTGCACCGTGGTTCAAGCGCGCGCTGCCTAGCGGCGCGTCTAGCGGCGTGACTGTAAAACCAGCCTTAATTATAGGATTGTATTTTTAGTTACTTAGGTCACAGGTTAGGTATAGGTTGTTTTTGTAAAAGTATTAAGTACCTAAATAGATTCGTGATTGTTTTAATTACTTAGATTATTACAATTGTTTTTTTTTTTGTTGTGTTGTAAGTAAGTAGTAAGAATATATTATATTCGTTTTCCTCTTAATTAGCTATTGGAATTGTTTTAGTTAGTTTGAAAATTACTACCGATTTTGTGATTTACAATAATGACTCGAAAGCGTAAGTCTAATATTTCACAAAGCTCTAATAAAGCTCGAGCTATGAAAATAGCTAGACTTACCGAGACGTCTCAACAAACTGAGCTGCGAAGGTTTGAGCAGGTGGTGAGTGAGCAGACACACAGAGCTACTAAGACACCAGACCAGTACCAAGATCGGCTTCAACAACACGTTGAGCATCTGGCATCTCAACGAGCTGCTGAAACTCCAGAACAGTCTCAACCTCGATGTCAACGGCATGCTGAGTATCTGGTGTCTTAACGGGCAGCAGAAACACCGGAACAGTCCCAAGATCGGCATCAATAGCATGCTGAGTATCTGGTGTCTCAACAAAATGCTGAAACACCAGAACAGTCCCAAGATCGGCATCAACAACATGCTGAGTATCTGGTGTCTCAATGGGCTGCAGAAACACCGGAACAGTCCCAAATCAACAGCATGCTGAGTATCTGATGTCTCAACGGGCTGCAGAGACACCAGAACAGTCCCAAGATCGACAGCAACAGCATGCTGAGTATCTGGTGTCTCAACGGGCTGCAGAAACACCAGAACATTCCCAAGATCGGCATCAACAGCATGCTGAGTATCTGGTGTCTCAATAAGCTCCTGAAACACCAGAATAGTCCCAAGATCGGCATCATCAGCATGCTGAGTATCTGGTGTCTCAACAGGCTACAGAAACACCAGAACAATCCCAAGATCGGCATCAATAGCATGCTGAGTATCTGGTGTCTCAACGGGCTGCAGAAACACCAGTACAGTCCCAAGCTCGACGTCAGCAGCAGGCGACTTACATGGCGTCCCAAAGAGCCACAGAAACCTTTACAACGACTGAATCTCGCAGACCCGCTGTTGTTACACGAGTATAATGTATCGTGGGACTGAACAGTTCTATATAAATGTACGCGACATAATATATCTACCTTTTATGTGGAAGCCCAAAATACTGCCGTCCTTTAACTAGAAGGCCGTTAAGCCCAAAAAGTTGTTTCGGAGTAAATGCCAAAAAACGTGGGAATCGTTGTTTCTTAAAAACTATGATACTTAGGATAATGATTGTTGGACACATCAATTGATATTTCTTTCTGTTTATCGTAGATAACCCTTTTTGTCCAATAACTATTATTAATTAATTTTAAAATTCATTTTTCTCATTTTGTTAAGCATGTAACCTAGTTATTGCATCTTATTACTGTACTAAAAGGCCGTTATCCATACCTTAGCGGCTTTTTAGTCAAGTAATTTATTTAAAATGTTAAGCTTCATAATGTTTGTTATATTTTGTTTAGAAATACTTAACTAAAAAGTTGTTAAGTGACATAACTGCTTTATAGTCATGACATTCGCTTTAATTTCAATTTCAATAACTTTCCTAATGAGCAGTTACGGGGCTTTAGATGCTTTTTAGCTAATTGTTGGCAATGTTATATGGAATTTTTGTAAACTCTTAACTACTTTACTTAACTAAAAGGTGGCTAAAAATATTTCGCTTGTGGTTAACTTCTGTATAGTGTAGCATTCATATGGAAATATGTGAGTAATTAATTAAATACTTACATCATGTTCTTTTAAAAATCAAAAGTATAATTCAACATTTAAAAGATAAAAGAATTACTTATAATTTTAATTCGCAATAATAATCAACTTATAACGAATTATGATCTAACAGATCATGAGCTCATTATTTGGCATGGACAATATTCTTAATCCATGTTCTTTATTCCATTGATTCAACCATTGATTTAATAGAAAACTTCTAACCCAGTTATTTTAATAAACTAAGGCTACATTATATCAGACATGAGGCAACTTCAGGCCTAAATTATTTAAATATTATAACAAATAAAAGTACCTAATAAAATATGTAGTAAAATTGCACACTAAATAAATTATAAAACATAAGCTGGAATAAAACATTGAATACTTTTTATACCGGTAGTTCATTCCCGTGGGTTAATTATTCGAAATGATATCGTTTACCAACCTCCACGCGGACGGATCCATAAGCAAAAGCTTGTAGTTTTAAGGATTTAGGAACATAACAATATCTAAATTAAACACAGTCATCAATATACTCAGCCTATCGCAGTCCACTGCTAGACAAAGGTCTCTCCCAGGCTGCGCCATAACACCCTGTCCTCTACCTTCCGCATCCTGTTTATCCTGTTGTTACCTTATTTAGGCCGTCGATCCATCTAGTTGGGGGGAGGCTCACTTGACACTTGCCGATACGCGGTCTCCACTCCAGGACTCGTCTGCTCCACCGGCCATCGGTCCTTCGACAAACATGGCCAGCCCACTGCGACTTCAGTTTGCTTACTCTGCAAGCTATGTCGGTAACTGCGGTTCTTTTCCTGATATTTTCATTCCTGATTTTATACTTCAAAGAGACTGAGCATAGCTCGCTCTATAGCGCGCTGAGCGGCCTTGAATTGTGTACCAGCCCGACCGTCAATGTCTTCGTTTCGGCAACGTATATCATGACAGACAGGACGCACTGACCTTAGTCTTCAAACACTGCGGGATAGGCGACGAGACGACTTGACGAAGTTTTCCAAATGCTGCCCAGCCCAACTGGATCCTTCAGTCGGCTTTTTTCTCAATGTTGTGTCTACTGAGCTGGTTGACTTGCCCTAGGTAGACATAATCCTTCAAAACTTTGGTTGGACTCGTTAAGATGTGCGAATTGTACATGAATTTTGTCTTGTCCAAATTTAAGCTGAAGCCAACCCACCGAGAGGCTCCATTTCGGCTGGAGAGATTTAGTCAATATGAAGATGTCATCGGCAAATCGAACAAGATGAACAGACGCTGAAACAGTTAGACCAGATGCTGCATAGCCTAAATGGAGGCTCCATTTAGGTTGTGCAACATCTGGTCTAACTGTTTCAGCGTCTCTGCCATTAGGACGATATCATCGGCAAATCGTAGATGTGAAATGTACTCGCCATTCACGTTGATACCCTGTCCAGTCCACTCAGCCAGGGATATTACCTACATCCCCCTGTCTCACCCCTCTGAGCAGTTGGATGGGGTTGTTTTCTGATCCTGGATCTGAAAAGTCATTGTGGCAGCGTCGTACAAATATCTCAAAGCCCGCACGCGCGCGCGCGCGCTCTCTCTATCTTTCTCTCTCTCTCGTCTCTTCGATGTAGCGTCAGTCAATTCGACATCGTTGCAGAAAGGCCAGAACTGCCCATATTTTGACGGAGTCGCATCGTTTCTCGTAGTCCACAAATGCTATACACAGGGACTGGTTATACTCCGCGGTATTCTGTATAATTTGCCGAACATAGATGTGGTCTATGGTACTGAAGTAGTGTTGGGTAGGACATACAAGAGGCACTTCAAATGTCCCATACAAAATGATTGAATGTCCCAACACCTCAAAAAAATATTTTGTACCGCTTCACGTTCACTGTGACTTACAATCCGTCCGTTGTCGTTGTCGCGGTTGTCGGCTTGTCGGTCGAATTCGAATGTCGTCTTGTTCTCGGTCGCGAACGAAGTCACGACTCGTTGGTACAAAGCGAGTGAGCGGGACAGCGCGGCCGCACTTACGAATGTGTGCGAGCGGGAGAGTTGTAAGTTGAGTTGAGTACTACAACCATACTTCTTAGTCTGTGACTACAACAGACAGACTCTCGCAGGACGATTGAATGAAGTGAGCTGTGAGTGAAAGTCTGATGGTGTCGTAGTCGTATCTGTTCGGTCAATCGGTCGGTTGACGAATGAATTAATTGTCATTCGTATTGTTGCTACTTGCTAATAAGATTATCGCTGATAATACGAGTATTGTATTGTTTATGGTTTTAGTACGCTGTGTCATTGTGTGTGTTAGCGAACCGGCAAAATTTAAAGGTATGTAAATAAGTTTTCAAGTTACAAATATAATGCACGTGCATACTTTTTCTATAGTAGACATAGACATATAAGTACTTACAATAAAATACATTACATTTTGGGTGTTTGTTTTCAATTTGGGTTAGGTTTTAGTTAGGTTTATTGCTATGTACGCATGAAATATCTATACTATTACGATACGATCTCACAGCGCATTGAAAACATAAGTACCTACTTATGAACCTTACATTTTTTGCATGAAGAACCTCAAATAAAATAAAATAAGAATTTAATGTTTGTAAACATTGAATCTTAACAAGTTTGATGTTACTAGTTTCCGTTAATTTTAAATGGTTTTATGACATAAAATTAGTACCTGCCTCTAAAATGAAAGTATGAAACGATTGTGTAGAAAATCGTCTTGATTTTGTGTTGAGGTTTGTTTACAAACATTTTTTTTTTGTTTGGTAATGATAGACATTATATATGTCTAAGTAGGTACTTATATCATAAGTATCTATATTTTTCTCTTTGTTGGTGAATTTTTTTGGTGTTGGTATGCTTGTGTTATATGCATGTTTTTTTTTTTAATTTTTCTAACAGTATGGCTGAATCTGCTGATAAAAGGACATCGAAGGCTTGGCAATATTTTACAGATTTAAAAAATAATAAGGCGAAATGTAACTTTTGCACAAAAATTATGTCTTATAAAGGTGGTGGCCCATACAATTTAATTCGTCATACTAGAACTCAACATCCAGGTGTTTTAGATTCATATCCACAAAGAAATAACACGGAAGAAAATGATACTCAACCCGATGTTATCGTATCAACCTCTGAAAATCTCATTGAAGAAAATAATACTGATCCTGCTGTACCCTCACCTGTTGGAACCACTACCCGTAATTATTCTGATAATAAAATAAGTAAAACCAACAAGTCTACCAACCCAAAATTGACGCACTATTTTAAGCCTCTCTCTGCTAAAAAAACCGAGCTGGTGAATAGGTACTTAATAGAAATAATATCCAAAAACTACTTGTCATTTCGCATTGTTGAAAGTGAATCTTTTCGCAAATTTCTGAAAGAGCTGAACCCTAATTACAGTTTACCTTGTCGTAAAACATTATCCAATGCTCTTTTACCAAATTATTACAATGTTGAAAAACAAAGAATTCAAAAACTGCTAGAAGAAGCAGACTACGTTGCGCTAACAACAGATGGATGGTCATCTAAGCCAAATGAGAATTATATGTCCCTTACTGTTCACTTTATGAACAAAAACACGGAACTGCAGTCTTGCATGTTAGAATGTCATCAGTACTCAGATCGTCATACAGCTGAAAATTTGAAAAATGAGCTTAATCGAATGTGTGATGATTGGAATATAACGAAAAAGGTTGTTGCTGTAACCAGCGACAATGCTAGCAATATTAAAGCAGCGATAAAATTGCTGAAATGGAAACAAATACCATGCTTCGCACATACATTGAATCTTGTAGTTCATTCGGCTCTAAATGAAATTAAATCTACACAGTCCAAAATAAAAGCCATAGTTCAGCATTTTAAACGAAGTCCGCTAGCTACACAACGACTCAAGGAAATGCAGAAACAATTAGGCGAAAAAGAATTAAAATTAAAACAGGATGTGATAACACGCTGGAATTCCACATTCATCATGTTCCAAAGTGTTATTAACACCAAGCGAAGCCTGATGTCACTTATTGCTACAGAATATCAGGAAATTGATAATATTAATGCTGACGACTTGGACATTATTACTACTGCAAGTGAGTTACTATCATTTTTCAAGGATGTAACAGAAGAAATGAGTTCTGAAAGAAAAGTGACAGTGTCCCAAATAATTTTAATCTCTAATGCCCTAAAGAAACAGTGCTCTGAATTCCTATTAAATGCCTCTCTTCCACAGCCAGTCAAAAATATGGCCCGAGTTTTACTCGAGGAGCTAACTACTAGATTTCTAGACATCGAGGACAACAGCATTTTTGCCGAGAGCACTCTTGTGGATCCACGTTTTAAAAAGCATGGCTTCGAAAATGAATTTTCATATAATCGAGCATGTGCATCCTTAAAACGATTAGTTGCTAATGTGAATGTGAGACCGGACCAGGACCAGGCTGAAAATGATGCAGAAGTGGAAGTAGGTGAGACATTGCCTCCTCAAAAGAAGCGTAGTATTTGGGACGATTTTGATAGAGAAGTGGCGGAAATAGTGAGAAATACTAACCCAACAGCGGCCGGTATAATAGAAGTGGACAAATATCTACAAGAACCGCTTTTACACAGACTGAAAGATCCATTTAAATGGTGGGAGGGGAAGAAGAGTGCCTATCCACGGTTATATGAAGTGGCTAAAAAACGACTGTGCATCTCTGCTACGAGTGTTCCTTCGGAAAGAATTTTTTCGAAGTCTGGTCAGGTTATCACCGAGAGACGGAACAGACTCAGCGGTAAAAAGGTGGCAATGCTGCTATTTTTAAATTACAACATGTAATTTTTTTTTCTAATTAATATATTTTTATTTTGTCGTATGCAGTTTACTTAATTTAAAACTCAAATTTTATTCGTCATACTTCTCAACCTCGATACGTTTGTTTCAGTCATGCATGTCTCAGTAATATGACATTTTCCCATATTATCCCTCATACTTCTAAGCTCAGCTCAAAGCCTCTTAAGCCTCGTATGTGTTTTGTGTTAATAGTGCAAATGAGGTGGGACAATGTTACATTATTGGGACAATGTCCCATTAATGTGACATTGTCCCACCTCATTTGAAGTGGTACAATGTACTACCTCGCCAAGAGGAATGAGTTACTCATACAAACTCATCGAAATTGCTTGTCCTACCCAACACTATACTGAAGCCTTTTCGAAAACCGGCTTGATTTGGCGGCTGGAACTCGACATGTCTCTTCGCGAGACGGTCCGTGACGATCCTCGGGAGCAGCTTGTATAAGTGTTTCAGCAGTGAGATGGGTCTATAGTTCTTCAGCGAGGATTTGTCACCTTTTTTGAAGAACAGAACCACCGCATCTCTGCTCCACGCCTCGGGCGTTGTACCCTCTTAGATGACGGAATTAAAGAGACTCGCTAGCTCTTTGATTTTATTGTATTTATTTTTTTGGATCGTAAGTAAGCACTAGGAAGTGGTGAAGGGCGGGCGTTTTGGGGACTGTCTTTTGTAATTTTGACGTTCGAAAAGTGCTGATTCTCAGCCTAGTCTGAATAAATGACTTTTGATTTTGTTTTCTTGTCGTTTTGGGTTTTTCTGTTTCAATATCTTCATCTGTATCGTCACTTCTTCGATCTTAGTTAGATCTCGTAGTTCATATCTTTGACAAAGTCAGTGTCAGTGTCCTCCGGGTGGAAAGATTTAGTGGGACGGGACGGCGGATGGCTTGAGCAGGGCACCCGCACCCCACTCAACCCCGGAGTGAACGCGGCGCGAGAGTCGGCTAACTGCCTTTTAGCTAAGTAATGAGGCTTAGCTGCTTTTTAGTTAAGTATTCTGGGAAATGTGCAGAATTACATGCTTAACTAAAACAGCGTTAAGGGCTGGTAACTGCAAATAAGTAAATTTTTTCACATAAACTGTTCTTTAAATGCTAACTATAAAGAAGTTATAGTCCGTTAGCGTCTTTATAGTCAAGAAAAATCAGATAACGTGCTTGTAGTTAAGTAGAAGGCTAGAAAATAATCATCACATCGGGCAGTTAAGATATTTTAAAGTACATTAAGCTAAGAAGTGTGGGTTAGACGCTTTCAAGTGATGGAATCATCAAAAATTATGTTACTTAACGGCCTAAAAGATGTCCATATCTTTGGAACTATTTATGTTATAAAAATGTTTCTTAGACAGAAAGATAGAGAATTTTAAACTCTATCACTTTCTATTAAAAAGTAAAAATTGACCATTTGAGGGTTAACGGCTTTTTAGTTAAAGGACGGCAGAATAGTGAGCCATATCGAAAGTACCTCTTTCTGTATGTTACCTTTTCGCACCTAAACCACTGAGCGGATTTTGGTAAAATTTGGCAAGGAGATAGGTAGCATTCTAGGGAAGGCTACTTCATCGGTACTGTCCCTTGGGATAATTTCCGACATCCACGCGGGCGAAGCCGCGGGCAGAAGCTAGTATTTAATAAATATCAGCCCCACGAAAGCACTGTGGTTGGATAAAACACCTTATGAGTTATGGCATAATACTAAGCCGCAACTGAAGTATTTAAAAGTTTTTGGTTCAACTGTTTATTTTGTTAATAAAAGTAGAAAAACGAAATTTGACAAGAAATCATCAAAGGGAATTTTCTTTGGTTATGAACCAAATGGTTATAAGGTGTGGGATGTGGTAAATGAAAAGTTTGTGAGAGTCAGAGATGTCGTTATGGATGAGATAAATTTCTTATCAAATAGGCCAGTGCAACCTGCGCCCGAACGGATTATGGCTAGAAATAGCAATAACTCTGTTGTTGACTCCTCTGTAAGAGATGTCGTAATGGATGAGATTAATTGCTTATCAAATAGGCCAGTGCAACCTGAGCTCGAACGGATTATGGCTAGAAATAGCAATAATTCTGTTGTTGACAATTCTGACTCTGTACACCCTTTTGAAAAGAGGTGTGAATCTCATAAATATCAATCAGATTGTATGAGTAAACAAACAGATGAAATACCTGTAAATAAATCAATTCATAAAACAGGGGAGCACTCGAACCGGTCTTCATATCACAATGAAAATGAGTTAACTTTATGTCAAAACAATGATACATCACATAATTTGAGACGAAGTAATAGGGTCCAAAAGATGCCAACTGTTTCTTATAATGAAAATTATGAGGACAGTATTTATGACAACTACTTGTTGTGTGCAGAATCTTTGATATTTCAAATTCCTCAATCATATACAGAAATTAAAACCAGGGATGATAAGCATCTATGGGAAAATGCTATCAAAGAGGAAATTAATTCACTTATTGAAAATGATACGTGGACTTTAGTACCAAAGCCAGATAATAGAAATATTATCGATTGTAAGTGGGTATTTACAGTTAAAAATGATGAGTTTGGAAAACCCTTGAAGTATAAAGCGAGATTAGTGGCTCGTGGTTTTAGTCAGCAATATTTGATTGATTATAACGAAACGTTTGCACCTGTTGCAAGGATTGCAAGTTTTAGACTAATATTAGCTTTGGCGAATCAATTTAATTTGCTGGTTCACCATATGGATGTAAAAACAGTATTTTTGAATGGGAAACTGAATGAGGAAATCTATATGAAAATTCCTGAGGGTATCCCAGCTGGAAGTAATATAGTTTGCAAATTAAATAAGTCATTATATGGATTGAAACAGTCTGCACGCTGTTGGTTCCAAATGTTTGAGCAAGCTTTGATAAAAAGGGGTTTTTCAATACTCATCAGCGGACCGGTGCATTTACATTTTTGATGCAGGTCATGTTTTAAAGAATATTTATGTTTTACTTTATGTTGACGATCTTGTGATTTCAACCGCAGATATAAATACTATGAATAGTTTTAAAACATACATAATGAACACTTTTAAAATGGTAGACTTAAAAGAAATCAAATGTTTTCTGGAAATCAAAATAACCAAGTCAGAAAACAAAGTTACTTTGGATCAGGAGTTGTACATAAAAACAGTTCTTGAGAAGTTTATATTGAGAAGTGTACATGAGTGACTGTAATTCTGTCACTACACCCCTTGAAAGTAAACTAGATTACGAAGCATTAAATTCGTGTGAAATTACAAGTGCCCCTTGTAGAAATCTTATCGGGTGTTTGATATATATATATCATGTTGTGCACTCAACCTGACCTAAGTTTTTCTGTTAACATCTTGAGTCGATATGCAAGCAAAAAACAACCATTCATTATGGTCACACTTAAAAAGGGTCTTGCGTTATTTAAAAGGGCACTATAAATCTCAAGTTAACATTTACACGAAATGATTACAAAAATATTCTAAGTGGCTTTGTTGATTCTGACTGGGGTAGTAATACAATAGATAGAAAAAGTACTACGGGTTATTTATTTAAATTATTTGACCAATGCACAATATGCTGGCAAACAAAAAGGCAGCATACAGTGGCAACATCATCCACTGAAGCAGAGTACATGGCTCTATATGAAGCAGTAAAAGAAGCTTTGTGGTTAAAGTCATTAGTAACAAGTATTGGCATTGCGATACCAGATTCTATTTGTATTTATGAGGATCATAATGGATGCATAAGCATCGCGAACAATCCTACTAGTCACAAAAGATCTAAACACATTGATATTAAGTATCATTTTTCTAGAGAACAGGTTGAGAAAAATGTGATTAAAATGGTTTGTTTCTACAGATAACCAGCTGGCTGATATCCTGACAAAATCATTACCCGCGGTGCGTTTCACCGAAATGAGAATAAAACTCGGGGTGACGTTGTAATTATATTCAACGTGGATAAATAAAATGATAAGGATATGTTAATTATAAGAGCTTGGTTATAATATGTAAATTAATAACATTAATAGTATCCAGTCATAATGGATAAATTGATTGATAATAGTTTGATTAGGTTTTTCTGGGTTTCCCTAATCCTGCGCAACAAATGTTGGACCATGATGATTGTATTCCCAGAGTGAGAGATAAATTGGAGGTGTGTGATTTTGTAATTGTATAACGATGTTTGATATCATATATCGTAATTAAAAAGAAAAGGATTTATTTTTCAGGGGGCGTGTTGGAGTATAGCAAAAACAAATCGATCCTACTTCAACATTATCGTCTTTCTCATTCTAACTCATAAATATTATTTAAGTATCCGAGCCAGCCCTTAGCACTTGAACGAAATCCTTACTTTCGCATAGTGACACTACTACTCTGTTAGCCTTGTGTGGGATCACACTTCTCACATAATATTAGTAGACACACCTTCCAATATATAAATAAAAGGATAATAAACGTATTATTGAAATCCTTAGAACGGTCTTTCCTTTGGTGTTCCACCATTAACCCTAACACCATACGCCTGTTGTGAGGCGTCGCAAAAAATATGCAGTTCAATGTTATCGCGTGATGAGTCATGGAATGCTCGCCGAGGAATAGATAACTGATTTATAAAAAACAACGATTCTAAGAACTTCGCCCATTGTTGTTGTATTGAAACCGGTATTTCACCGTCCCAGCTGATGTTGTTTACCCACATCTGTTGCATTATTAGTTTAGCTTCGAGTAAAATTCCCGGTTAAAAAAACTTGTACTATCAACTTCTGGGCCCTATTCTATAAAGCTGACAATCCGACAAGTCCGACATATGTCAAAAAGTGACAATTCGACAATTATTCTGTTTTATAAAACTTACAGGCGACAAAATTGTCATGGTGGAAAATTCACAAATATGTCGGATTGTCGCGACAATCCGTCATTTTTCTGTTTCATAAAACTTTTTGAGCGACAGGTGACAAGTGACAATTTGTCGTGAAAAACTTGTCAAATCTGCTTTATTAAACAGACAATTGTCATGACATATTGACATATTTGTAGAATTGTCCGACAATTCTGACAGGAGCGTTACTCTCTGTCGCGAAATCATATTTTGAATTTTGAAAGTGTAAGAAAGTGTTAATTATTACAAAAAATGGTACTTACATCGAGCAATAATGAATACTTGGAACAAATACTAACGAGGAGGCAACGACGATCATTTAAAAGCAGAATCAATTTCTCCTTTTATTTATTTGTATAGTAGGTTAGTTAGTCTTTTATTTTAGTATCTAGTGTATATAGTTATATTGTAATTATGTGTGTACAGGAATTAATACTAACTGATATTAATTAGTAAATAAAATTAATTCGAACTTATTTTATTGGAATATTTTGGAGAAAAAGAAGAATATTGTTTCAAATCAAAAGCCATTTATTCAAATTAAATTGAGAATCAACACATTTCTCCTTCTCAATTACCGATTTCTACTTTAAAGAAAAAATTAAATTTTAAACAAAATTATTTGCAAATATGTCAAGTCTAATAATTGTCACGACAATCCGACAATTGTCACCAACAATTGTCAGAAATAATTTGACTGTGGTTTTTTGACATATGTCGAGTTTTATGAAACGCGTTTTTAAATGACAAATATGTCATGATTTCACCTGTCGATTTTTGACATATTTCTTACTTTTATTAAACAGCCTAACCGCGACAATTCTACAATTTTGTAATTTTTTGACATATATGTCAAATTGTCAGCTTTATAAAATAGGGCCCTGGTATACAAAAAGGCGAGACTTTAGTAAAGAAAACAGAATCGAAGAATCGTGCGACCGTTGCTCTGAGTACAGTGTGTTTATGTTAGTCCGTATAATAATATTGAATAAGTGGCAATTTTCTGCAGAATTCGGCAAATTTTTGTTGTGACAGATACAGTGACTCTAGTGTATTCCTAATTTGTACAATAATTTGCAAAAAAACGCAGTTTAATACAAGTATTATCTATAAACAGTTTAAAACTTCAACGTCTAAGTGTTCAAGGTGACCTCTATGATTGTGCGAACAAAGGACCTCATTAGTAACGAGCGTATTGCAAGTCATTGCAATCCTAAAACTTTAAATACTGGTCCAAAAATTTGGCGTACATCGCTAAGTTGCCGTGGTCGAGTGGAATTGCGAAAGCTTTTTGTATCACTGCGGTCGCTCGGAGAGTCGCCGGTTCGGATCTGGCAAAACGCAATTCTTTTTCTATTTTCTAATCAACATTATTTGAACAAATATTACTAACCGACCGAAACGATTATGTTCCACTCACCAGACAAGAAAAAGTTCCATTCCGAAACCGACTTGGCATCTTGTTCGGAAATGAGCAGCGAACATGGGGGCGAACAAAACGCGCCAGGACGCAAGCGCAAACAACCCGATTCGGATTGGACGCAGGCTATAAGTGAGTTGTCCACGGAATTCAAGAAAACTCTAAATGAGTGGCGAAGGGACATGGAAACAAGTATAAATAAAATATCAGAGAACGTAGTATCGATAAAAACTGAACTTGCTTCACTCACTCAAGTCACATCAGATATTAGAAGCGATATTAACTCTCTTCGATCTGAGCAATTACTTTTCCGACAGCGAATCACAGATTTGGATGTGAAGTACGAAAGTATGGTGGAACGCATCGATTTACTCAACTCCTCCGTACAATTTGTTACTGATGAGCACACCGATCTCAGTAAGAAGGTCGACAGCCTAGGCAAATGTATTCAAGAGACCGTTGATTTAAAACCTGTAGTTGCTGAGCTTGTGGCAAAGATTGATAATCTTGAGCAGAATGCTCGGAATTGTAACATAGAGATATGCAATGTCCCAGAAAGGCGTTACGAAAACCTATTATCCTTGATGCAAAATATTGGTTCCGCAATAAAATACAATGTTCCACAAAATGAAATAATTTCTATTCACCGTGTCCCACACGCACACCAGCAAAACAACAGGCCCAAAAATATAATAGTGAAGTTGGCTTCACGTATATTGCGCGACAACGTTCTTAGTGCCCATCGATTATGTAAGGGACTTGCATCTGAACAACTTGGCATTTCAGGAACATCGCTACCAATATATTTGCATGAGCACCTTACCTTGAAGAACAAGCAATTATTTCGTGAGTGTCGAGATGCTGCCAAGAAACACAGTTATAAGTTCCTCTGGGTTAAGCACGGGACCATTCATGCTCGTGAAAAAGAAGGGGCAAAGGCTTTTGCTATTCGAACGTCGCATGACATCGCTAAAATCAAGCCTGGCTTTGCAGCGCCGATTGACAACCAGAGTGCTGCCCGCATCGTTCAATAGCTTGTTTAACGGTATTGGATCTTTACAGCTTTTAAGATTTGCATGTTACTTTGTTATTAGTTCCCTCTATACATGCGTCGATACATGTTGTTATATGGCAGAATTCACTGTCGTGAAACACTGCTTTGCCTGTGTGATTATTGTCTGCGTAAACAATTTTTTGCATGTGATTGCTATGAGTTTTTTGTTAGGCGAACATGTAAATGCAATATGCGTATTTATTATTTTAGTGCATCATTGTATGTACTGGCTGGTATGTTGCTTGTTATGGTTGACCTATTTGATCTACTTTATTGTGTCCTGTTCGTTTCTTGTTGGTCTGTTGGTTACTGTGACGTTGATAACGGAAAATGCATATATTACTATTATATGTAGAATAGTATTTTACAATGACCGATAACTTAGTTATGTACTACCAAAATTGTAGGGGGATCCGCACTAAACTACACATTCTTTATATGAACATCTTAGCCAATTGTTACGACATCATAATTCTGACTGAGACCTGGTTAACGCCTGAGATATTTAACAAAGAGTTCATTGATTAACGGTATGAGGTATATCGATGCGACCGTGATCGTATGGCTACTAATAAGAGAGGTGGAGGCGGTGTTCTCGTGGCGATACTGAAAGGACTGCGTTCAGTTGCGATGATTCCGCGTTCACCTATGAACACAAACATTGAACAGATCCTTGTTCGGTTGCCGAGCTCAGCCAGAGGTAAGTTTAAAATAATAGCGGCAGTGTATATACCACCAAAAACACCTGAGTGTGTATATGTTGAATATTTCGACTTATTGCGGACACTTCTTGAGGACACTCAAATTGAAAATTTTTACTTTTTGGGAGACTATAATTTGCCGGATGTCGACTGGGTTGCTAGCACAGATAGTACTTCAATTTCTGCACAGGTCTGTAGAGGCAATTCTCCCACATGTGGTCACTTGAGTGTGTTTATGTCCTTTCTAAATGCTTATCAATTTAATACTATACAAAATCTGAACGGAAGAATATTAGATTTGGTCATAAGTAATGATGATTGCACAATTACTACCCCCACAGATTATTTATTACAGCATGACCACCACCATCCTCCATTTTGTGTACTCGTTTCGCTACGTTTACCTCATGGTTCAATGGTACGCAAGACGATAAAAAAATATAATTACTATAAGGCAAGTTATGACAAAATTAATGACGACTTAAAAGAAATAAATTGGAAAGACGTCTTAAATTACCAGTCCATTGACCAATCTCTAGACACTTTCTATAATATTATTTTTGGTATTATTAAGAAACATGTACCATTGACCACTTGCAGGTCTTCTAAGTTTCCAGTGTGGTTCTCAAGACCTCTTATACACATTTATAAAGATAAGGCCAAGGCCTGGGTAAGATGGAAAATGTATCACAATGTTTCAGATTACGAGCAGTTCGCACTTTACCGGTCTAGATTCCAAGATGAATGCAACAACTGTTATAAAAAATATATTCATTCTGTCGAAGATGGTATTCGGAACAATGTTAAGCATTTTTGGACGTTCATTTCTAATAGAAAAAAGTCTGCTGGCATTCCATCCACTATGAAGTATGGCAACCTGTCAACTAGCGACCCAGAAAATATTTGTAAACTTTTTTCAGACTTTTTTAATTCGGTTTATGAACCATCCACTTATACTAATATTCCATCCACGTATGACGAATGCTCTGAAAGCTGCACTCTATTAAATGAGATTCAGTTTACTACTGATGAAGTGCTTAGTGCGCTTAATGCATTGGAACCATCTAAAGGGCCAGGATCGGATGGTCTACCAGTAACTTTCCTTAAACAGACAGCCGTTAATCTGTGTATACCCCTGCATATTATATTTAATTTATCTATTTCTCAGGGTTGCTTTCCTCAAGCATGGAAACTTGCAAATATAACCCCTATTTACAAATCGGGACCTAAAGATAATGTCGTGAATTATCGTTCTATATCAATACTGTCAGCTTTGTCAAAGGTTTTCGAGAGACTAGTTCATAATAAGGTATACCCTATATTGCACAATACTATCATTCAACAACAACATGGATTCGTCAAAAGAAGGTCAACTACAACCAACCTGGTAACTTTTGTGGACTATTTGTTCAATAATATGGACTCTCGTATTCAAGTTGATACTATATATACTGATTTCCGGAAAGCTTTTGACAAGGTTGACCATCAGCTTCTCTTGCATAAGATTGCATTTAATGGTATACGTGGCGATCTTCTGAGATGGTTCTCTTCTTACGTTTCTAATAGAACTCAGAGGGTTGTGATAAATGGTTTCATTTCCAGCACCCTAAGTGTTACCTCTGGAGTGCCTCAGGGCTCCATTTTGGGACCTCTTTTATTCATCATATTTATTAATGACATCAATACATGCTTTCTGAATTCAAAATTTTTACTATACGCAGACGATCTAAAAATTTTTAGGCCTGTTAGAAATTTGCAAGATTGTCTACTCCTACAGGAAGACCTAGATAGGTTCTCTTCATACTGCTCAATTAATAAACTACAACTTAGCATATCTAAATGTTGCTGTATAAGTTATACTAAAAACAAAAATATTATCACGCATCCTTACTCTTTAAATAATGTGATTTTAACAAGAGAAACACTAGTGCGCGATCTTGGAGTTCTATTGGATGACAAATTACACCTTGACATTCATATTGGTAAAATTATAAATAATGCCTTCCGTATGTACGGTTTTGTGATGAGATCAGCCACAGAGTTTGTCCGCCCATATACATATTTATATCTTTACAAATCGTTGATCAGGTCCCAGTTAGAGTACGCTGTTGCGGTATGGAATCCCTTCTATAATAAATACTAAGATGCAATTGAAAAAGTTCAAAGTAAGTTTCTGAAAGCCATGCATTTCCGATGTTTTCGTACTTACGCATCTTATACTTATCTTCTGAATAAGTATAAGTTGCATAACCTTAAGTCCAGACGTATTATTTTAGAGACAATGTTTCTATTCGGTCTATGTAATAACGCCTGTGATTGTATGGATATCACTAATAGGATTAGTTACGTGGTACCTAGAACAACCATCGGCCGTGGGGTGCGCGCACGACCCCTATTTGCAGTATCTTCTAGTCGTACGAATGCAGGCTTGCGAGCACCCCTACGTCGTCTTACTGGTCAATATAATAACCTATTTCAAAATATTGACATCTTTGCTCTTCCAGCCAGTAAATTTAGAGGCCTTCTTCGTGACACTATTTTGGATATTGCTCCGTAATATTCTTAACTCTTAGACTGTATTTATAATTTCTTGTTTATCTCCTTTTTTTTTGCATGCCTGTTTAGTGTTAAGTTTTATTATTAATACTTAAGTAATTTTATATTAACTATCACATTGTAAGCGCACATCGCATTAGTTTTATAACTTTTTTTTATAATATGTGGAAAATGTCGTGGGTTATACATTTAATCACTCTGTAGCTCATATTTTCTGTAATATTGTAATGTGTAACCGTTTGTTTTCCCAAATAAATAAAATACAATAAAATAAAACGTAACTAAATTTAAAGAATGTCTAATGAACATAATTTTTGATGATGTATACACAATTAATGATCCGGAGGTAGCATACAACATATTTCTCGAGCGTTATAAACTTTTTTATGACCTCTGTTTTCCAATTATAAAAATTAAAAACACTATTATTAAAAAACCTAAATGGCTATCTAAGGGAATAAGCCAGTGTTGTCGGCAAAAAAGAAAACAACTGTGGAAGTATAGACTCAGTCCTAGTGAAGACAAGAAACATGCTCTCAAACAATATAGTACTCGTCTCAAAAAAATTGTTAAACTAACCCAAAAGTCTCAAAATAATTACCTAATAACCAATGCAGAGAATAAATCGAAAGCCACATGGAAAATTATAAACTCAAACAAAACCCCACTTCCAAAAGAAAATATTAATAAAATAAAAATAAACAATCATACAATATCAGACCCACGATCAATTGCTGAAGAATTTAATAATTATTATATAAATTTAATAAAACCAATAAATTTACTCAATAATAATAATTCATCAGTTGCGGACAATTTTAATAATAATAATCCTAATATAAATTTCACATCTTTCAATAACAAATTGACATTACCCATTAGCTCATATAAATCTTTGTTTTTAAACCCTGTAATAACTTATGACATTAATATTATAATTAAATCACTTAAAAATACTAGAAGTACTGGTTATGATGACATTACTACATCCTCAATAAAGGAAGTTGCTCTAATCATCAGCCCAGTACTCAGTCATATATTTAACTTATGTATTGAATATGGTGTGTTTCCGACTAAACTTAAAAAATCCGTAGTGAAGCCACTTTTTAAGAAAAATAATAAGGAAGAAAAGAAAAAAGAAAGAAAGAAAATACGTTTATTTGCGGTGAACATGAAGACATGGCATGTTATAGATGATGTTACCACTTATCCCTATTTTTTCCAAAGTATTTGAAAAAATTATATATAATGCAATTAATACTCACTTAGAGAAGTTTAATCTATTTGCTAAAGAACAAAAAGGTTTTAGAAAAAATAAGTCAATTAATTTAGCAATTTATGACCTTTTAAAAACAGTATATACTAATATTGATAAACATGTTCCTGTCTCTGCAATGTTTATGGATATGACAAAAGCGTTCGATTATGTGAACCATGGAACACTTTTAAACAAATTGTACAGTCATGGAATAAGAGGTAACGTCCATAAACTTCTAGAATCTTATCTAACTGATAGATATCAGGTAGTAGAAATAAATAATATTAATCTCTTAAATAATACCGAACAAAAACATAAGTCCATGCCCAAAAAAGTACTATATGGAGTGCCTCAAGGTAGCGTGTTGGGTCCACCGCTATTTTTGATCTACATTAATGATCTGCCTAAAGTTTCACAGCATCCCATGATCCTATTTGCTGATGACAGCACAGCCATCTTTACAGGTCAAAATATTGATACTTTTGAAAATGAAATAAATTCCACTCTTCGCAATATAATTAACTGGCTGACGGTTAATAACTTAATTATCAATTTAGAAAAAACTAAATTAGTCAATTTTGGGCGTAACAATAAACATAACAACAACAATATTCATTATAATGGGACTAAAATTTAACAAGTCAACTGCGTTAAATTTCTAGGGCTTTGGATAGATAATGATTTGACTTGGCAAACACACATTGACACAGTATGCAATAAACTTAATCAGTACTCATATGCTTTATATAAATTATCCAAAATTGTTGATCAATCAGTTCTTTTAACCGCATACCATGCATATGTTTCGTCGACACTGAGATATGCAGTCATATACTGGGGCAATGCCACTAATAGGGGCTTAGTATTTAAAGCACAAAAAAGGTGCATACGTGCGATTGCTGGTATCCGTGTTCCTGATTCATGTGAACCATATTTCAAAGAATTTAAAATATTGACCTTTCCTGCAATTTACATTTATGAAGTAGCCGTATTAATAAAGACAAATGAAAATCTATTCGATAAACTCAAATCGAGAAGATATATGTTAAAAATTTCTAACGTACCACATAAAACGGCTCTATTTAACAAAAGCTTCTTTGGCATGGCATCAAAAATATACAACAAAATACCTATTGACATTCTGAGCACTAAGGAACTTCCAGTATTTAAAAATAAACTTCGTTACTTTTTAATTGATAAAACATACTACACGATCCAAGATTTCTTGAATTATTGATTGAATTGTTGACCATATATAAAGGAGAGGTCAAAAGTGGTACAATATTCTGAAGATTTTTAAACGCTCATGTGATGTACCTTATTAGAAAGCTTATTTATTAAGCTACTCGATTAAAGTTGAATATTATTTTTTCAGGCGCCCGTTTTTGTAAAAAAGTGAAAAATGTTTCAGTACAAACAAAACGCACATACCCTTTATTTGTTCATTTCTATGCAATATAATTATTTTAAATGTGGCTAAAGTTTCCGTTTCTATTAAATACTTTGAGATTTTATTATAATTTTAGCTGCAGCTCCATGAAATTGAGACAGAAAAATATTGATTATCATAAAAATGCAATATCAAAACGTGTCGAAAAAGTTCAAATCTGTAAATGTCAGAATGACGTTGAAATAAAAAAAAAAAACCATAACCACTGGTACAAGTCCGCGAGGCGGAGTGTTTTTATATGTAGGAAAATACGACAACAAATGTTTAATGTACTTAATTATAAAGTACAAGTATGTAGATAGCCACTTAATTCTATGATAATTGACACTGAGAATTTACCACAGGGCTGCCAACCCTAAAATATAAATAATGTTTGTAGTTAGTGATGCAAGCATTTTATTTTTCAACACTTGTTTTAAAAAAAACGGGCGGCTGTAAAAAATAATTAAATGCCCAAAGACATCAAAATAATTATTCTCTTTCCGCCTATAAAGCTCAGAAGGCTGTTTAAATATTCAATTATTTTAGTACCAAGCCCCATACATTTATTGAACGTCTCCTTTGACTGTACAGACGCCAGCACATCAAGCTACACCTAACTGTCAAATTTTCCCAATCAACATTGAACCTTATGCTTTAGCAATAAAGTTGAAAATCTATTACAGAAATGTGACAGATTGTAGTAGGTTGATGTGCTGGCGTCTGTACATTGATATTTTGACATTTAGAATAACTAAATTTGAAAATGATTTTAAATGTAATGCCACTATGTAATTATTGTATGCCTATTAGGCAGGACATATTGGAACATTAATTTATTGTTAAGACCTGTCACTAACATATGCCCACAATAAAATATTTTGAATTTGAATTTGAGTATGCAAGGGCTAATGAGTCCCAATGGGTCGAAAATATGACCTATAGTGGATAAAATTGTGCGTTTTGTGATTTGCTTTTGTGATGCTAATTCTGAATGTACTGTATATGAAATTGTACCTTTGTTAATGTTCCAACAAATGCCTAGTGTTTTTGATGGATCGTTTGAACTAAGATTAAATGTTGTGTTGTCTGAATCATTGCAACCTAGTTGTTTTAGAACAGCTGGACAGTTAGACTGCCATTTTCTAAGTGGAAATTGATATTTTTGTAATTCGGAAAATACTCCTTTGGCAATTTCCAATAGTACCGTCTCGTCATCTGTCCCGGTCAAAAGGTCATCACAATAAAAATCATGTAAGATGATCTCGGAGACCAGTTTATGATTATA
Source organism: Hydraecia micacea (assembly GCA_914767645.1). NCBI lineage: Eukaryota > Metazoa > Arthropoda > Insecta > Lepidoptera > Noctuidae > Hydraecia > Hydraecia micacea. The sequence continues at coordinate 2,540,453 of OU611775.1, forward strand.
GTTGTCTGAATGATTTTGTGTGTTTTGACAATCTAGGCCTATTAATTGTTTGACACAGCGTGTTGCTAGAAACGGCGCCGATGCCGTGCCATATGTGACAGTGTTGAGCGTGTATGTTTGCAGGGGTTCCGTAGGATTGTATCGCCATACGATTTGTTGTAGGGGTCGCTGTTTTTCGACTACTGCAATTTGGCGAAACATTTTCTCTATGTCAGCCGATATTATGTATTTATGCTGACGGAAGCGTATGAGTATGGAAATGAGATCATCCTGAACAACAGGACCCACTAACTGTATGTCGTTAAGTGATAGCTTTGAGGATGTCTTTGCGGAACCATCGAATACCGCTCTGAACTTTGAGGTGGTGCTTGACTCACGTATAATGCCGTGGTGTGGTAGGTAGTACACTGGTGTGCGATTGAGTGGTTGCATGATTGATTTTTCGTTTTTATTTTCTGAACGAATGTATGTGGATGATGATTGTAGATTCTTGTGTGCATTATGTGAATGCTTGTTTAAAGTCATGTGACCGAGTTGTATGTATTCTGATATGAATTTTGAATATTGTTCTTTGTATGTGTGATCTGAATTCATGCGGTTTTCTATGGAAAGGAACCGTTTTTTGGCATGATAGTAGGAATCACCTAAACACTCAGGCGATTTTTTGAATTTAATAGTGACAACAAATCTGCCATCACTTTGTTTTGTGGTTGTTTGTTTGAAAATGGTCTCGCACGCGTCTGAGTCGCACGGATCATTAATCTGAGAGTTAGATAAACTATCTAACTCCCAGAATCGTGATAACTGATCTGAGTTATTGTTATTGAAAAAACAATTGTTTGTGTGCTTGTTGGTGTCTGTTGTGCACCCTGAAACTAGCCAGCCGAGTTCAGTTTCTTGTAATGTAGGCTGATGTTTTCCTATCCGAATGTGCCCGCTGGTAATTATTTGCCAGAATATGTCTGCACCCAGCAATAGGTCAATTGGGGCGGGTTCATAGAACTGAGGGTCGGCTAGTTTTAAATGTTTAGGTAGATTTAAACCTTGTGTATTGATGCGCATGTGAGGTAATGAGTGTGCTATTGTATCAAGCACTAAACATGACAAATTGGCTGTGAATGAACCATGTAATGATTTTATTGGAACATTTGTGCGATGAAAAATTTTTGTATGTTGTTGATTTATGCCTGACACTGTGCCGTGAATGGGCTCGAATGTAAGATTGAGCTTTGTACTCAGGCTGTTTGTGATATAACAAGAGGTAGTTCCATTATCCAGTAAAGCCCTCGCCAAGTGTGTTGTTCCATCACTGGCGATGACATGGACTAAGGCAGTGGAAAGTAAAACTGATGTGTGTTGTGAGCTATTGTTACTAGCGAGTGTGATGTGCGCAGTATCCTTGGTCGGTTCCTTATACAGTCAGGCATCAATTTTGCATAAGCATATTAAAATTCAAATTGCTGTGATAATACCGGCCCGGCCGCCTCGCGCCGCAGGCCACATCTGTGTGTGTGTCGAACACGCATTGGCTAGCGTCGAACGAAACAAAACATATCGTCGCTTTTACTCTGATTGACATAATTATTGTGATCCTCTCATTGTCTTATTTTATATTTTATTCTAATTTTTTAACCACGCTGACATTTTTTTTATTTTTTTTTTAATGCATTATTATATATTTGTAATTCCAATGATCTGCTACTTATTTTTTGATTTGGAATTGTAAACCTTTGCATGCCCATGTGACGGTAAAATATGGAGAACTTTATTATGAAAAAACACCGAATATGTACTATACCCATGTTTGCAAAGAAATAAATGATTTGATTTGATTCGTTTTTTTTTTTTGTTATTCAATAGAGATAACAAAGGAGAATAATAATGTAATAATTTTTATGTTTTTATTATTATATTGTTATGCTTATGTTATATGGGGTTAAAAATAAAAATATTTTATACTTAAGTAATTTCAAAATGTTTATTCGTTATAAACAGTCATATTTATTAGGACTTATTGCGGTTATAGCTTAAGTATTCATTTTCATTATGAAAAGAAGATTGAAACTAAACCTCAAAATAATCCTTATTAATACGGATATGACACAATTTTATTTTAATATTACTAAAATCAATTTATAACTTAATACTTTCTATAAATGTTCTTGTTTATTATTTCCAATCAAATATTATGTTTTTGAGCTGGTTTTCGTTTGCACGGCGAACGCTTCGTAAACACTTGTTGAATAATTCGGCAAAATATCTCGGAAACCACTTGTTTCATATTCACTGACCAGCTGGGCCTTCCACTTCGCTTTCGACTGGCAAGGCTACCCTCTTCCTTATATCTTTTGACCCTCCGACTCACAGTAGGTAATTTCTCTAAAACAAAAAAGGAATACCTACTGTTAGGCTACTAGCAAAATTATAAAATATTATTACTATTTTGAAACAAAATTATTTTGAAAATAGAAATGTTACAAAATGATTATATATTATAATTATTATGCTTAATATTATATTCATCATTCCAAAAGTAAATAAATAAACTAGGAAATATTTTTTTTTTTTTTCTATTTAGGGCTTATGGTAAATATAAAACGTTTAAAAAAATAACTACAAGGATCATCATTTATACTTTAATTAGATAAATGTTCGATAAAATAATGAAATCATAATAAGTACTCACAGTCAGTCCGGTTTCATCAAATATTTGTGATATAATATTAAGTCCATATTTATGCAGCGCGATAATTTCAGCTATCATCTCGATATTTAAATTTGCTTGCATTTCAAAATGAACTACAACAACGCTAATAGATTAAACACACTTCACATATCAAATTATCCACCAACCAAGAAGCAACAACATTCTATTTAGTCGGGGACTAGCGGTGACCTTATGTTTTATTTATTTAGATTTCTGTGGGTATAATCATAAAGTTTTACGAACTATGTGAACAAGACGAACATGACACGGAACTATATTCGAGTAATATGCGAGTGTGTGTGTCTAATTACTCATTAAAAGAAGGTCGTAAGTCAAACTAAACGTCAAGCTATTGCTTTGTGACTTTGCCTATGGACTTTTGGAGCCTACTGTATGTGTAGCATTGTGTTATATTTCTGTTGACAATATTTACATGCTCCGCCACGGCAAGACTTTGTTTCGTGACCGTTATGCAAGCAGTTAGCACAGAAATTGGAAAACTTGGAAAACTTTTCTATTCTCTTTTCCACAGTCATTTGTTTGAATTGTGCACAAACGAATAGATAATGGTGACCTTTACATAAGGGACAAGGATTGCGTGATTGTTTATCTTTATTGTCTGATTTGGATGAATGTGATTTTGAATCTGGTTTGTTAATTGTTTGAGCATCTTCAAGATTTTGTAAAAGCATAGAACGAAGAAGAAACTTGAAGCAATAGGTATAAGAGGTACTCCTCTAGAATGGTTTCACAGCTACTTAAGCTCGCGGTATCAATATTGTAAAATAGACAGTCACCAAAGCAAATTGCTTCCTATCACATTTGGAGTTCCGCAGGGCAGTACCCTTGGCCCGACGTTGTTTACACTGTATATCAATGACGTAGTAAATCTCCCTCTTAGAAACGCTGAAGTGATCTCCTACGCTGACGATACAGCCATCGTCTTCCACGACACGTCATGGGACCGAGTTTATCGACTGGCGGAACAAGGCCTCTCTCAGATAGCGCAATCCCTAGACTCTAACTTACTGACACTTAACGTTAGTAAAAGTAAATATGTTGCCTTCTCCAAAACTAGCTCCTCCAGTGCCTCTCAAACTATGTCCTTAAAAATACATACCTGTCCACAGAAACACATTATTTACTCACAACTGCCACACCACCCCTGCTCATGTAAAGTCCTTGAACGTACTGACACGATCAAATATCTCGGAATAACCATAGATAACAACTTAACATATAAAGCCCACATTTTTGCCCTTTCCTCCAGAGTACGAAAACTGATACACGTTTTAAAAAAACTCAGAGACTGCACCCCTATCGACATTTTGCGAATGGTCTACTTCGCACTCTGCCAGTCAATCATAAAGTACTGTATTTGCATTTGGGGACGCGCTGGCAAGAGCACATTTATAACGCTAGAAAGGGCGCAGCGGGCACTGATCAAAGTCGCACTAAAAAAGCCTTTCAGATTCCCTACAGACCTTGTCTACCATGAATTTCAAGTCCTCAGGGTAAGACAAATATTCGTACTTCAAGCAACGCTTAAATATCATGCAACAATAAAAAATCGGCCGGATTACAGGGACTTATTAAACAAGCGTGTCTTCAGAGTACCCATACCAAATGCTAAATCCGAACTAGCTAGACGCTGTACCCATTTTTCCCATCCCAACACTTACAATAAAGTTAGCAAAATCTGCAACCTAAAAGACTGCTCAACCACCACCTGTAAGAAAATCCTAACTTCAGCTCTTTTAAAATTATTATCATACGACGCCACCGAAGCTTTGATATAGCACCTATAAAGACATACACACACCCTCAAACACACACACAAACACCCTCACACACACCCTAACACACACACATCATAGTACAAGCCTTAGGTTAAACGAACACTATTTTATTTTGTGATTAGAATCGCACGAATGTTTTATTTTATTTTAACTCTTATCCTTTTTGTAACTATGTAATATCCTCAAACTGTAATGTAATCATTAACATTGTAAAATTGCACTCCAGAGCCACAAGATACAAGCGATGCTTAGTTTGTGGCTCACCGAAACCGTCACATTGTATTTTTACTTTTTGATGAATAAACTTATTATCACTTAGACATATTTTTAGATCTTGAAGTGTGGGTTTTTCTACTGTGTTGTTTTTGTTTGTTTCTTTCCAATATCTGAGCGTTGTGAAGTCTAATTTGGATATAATTAGATAAATTAACATTGTATCTACTGTGGGTTCGCCTAAATTATTAAGTGCTCTGAGATTTTTATTTACTGTGTCTAGTAAATGTCTGAGTGATGTTGCGTTTTCTTTTTCAATGTTTTGTATGCTGAATAATGCGTGAAGATGATTGTGGATCAGTTGATGTGTGTTATTGTATCTTTCTGTAATGAGTTTCCAAGCTACCTGGTAATTGTTTGATGACATTTCTAACGATTTAATAACATCGGAAGCTTCACCTTGCAGAGACGCACGCAAATAATGAAACTTCTGAATGTTATCTATTGATTTGTTGTCGTGTATGAGTGATTCAAAAGTGTCTCTGTATTCGAGCCAATTCTGATATTCCCCTGAGAAGTGTGGAAGGTCAATGGTGGGTAATTTAATTAATGCTTTTGTTGCTGTTTCACCTGCAGTTGGAGTTGGTACAGACCCGTCGACGCAGACAGTTTCATTTTCTCGCAGCAGATGGACGCCGAGCGCAAGTTGATATTGGTATTCCATTTCAAATTGCTCCCGCTCCTTCAGCTGTTCATTTGAAACCCCAATAATGTCGTCGATGAATGCTTGATTTTTATCGAACTCGTTTGCAAGGGACTTGTAGGATTCTAATCGATTGCTTAATTGTATGATGTCTAAATCTGACAACGGCATTTTGGATTTTAATAATGACTCAACATCATTTTTAAAAACCGTGACCTTTCCTTTATGACTGGATCTCCTTTTTTTATATGTATTGAGCTGAGGAATGTCATATTCAACGGGTTTATTTGATGTTTGAGCTGATTTAGGATCAGTCATAACTGAAAGGAGACGTTCAATAAATGTATGGGGCTTGGTACTAAAATAATTGAATATTTAAACAGCCTTCTGAGCTTTATAGGCGGAAAGAGAATAATTATTTTGATGTCTTTGGGCATTTTATTATTTTTTACAGCCGCCCGTTTTTTTTTAAACAAGTGTTGAAAAATAAAATGCTTGCATCACTAACTACAAACATTATTTATATTTTAGGGTTGGCAGCCCTGTGGTAAATGACATGACGATGACAATGTCGGTCAGCACAGCTGACTGACATTGTCATTGTCATTTCTCAGTGTCAATTATCATAGAATTAAGTGGCTATCTACATACTTGTACTTTATAATTAAGTACATTAAACATTTGTTGTCGTATTTTCCTACATATAAAAACACTCCGCCTCGCGGACTTGTACCAGTGGTTATGGTTTTTTTTTTTATTTCAACGTCATTCTGACATTTACAGATTTGAACTTTTTCGACACGTTTTGATATTGCATTGTTATGATAATCAATATTTTTCTGTCTCAATTTCATGGAGCTGCAGCTAAAATTATAATAAAATCTCAAAGTATTTAATAGAAACGGAAACTTTAGCCACATTTAAAATAATTATATTGCATAGAAATGAACAAATAAAGGGTATGTGCGTTTTGTTTGTACTGAAACATTTTTCACTTTTTTACAAAAACGGGCGCCTGAAAAAATAATATTCAACTTTAATCGAGTAGCTTAATAAATAAGCTTTCTAATAAGGTACATCACATGAGCGTTTAAAAATCTTCGGAATATTGTACCACTTTTGACCTCTCCTTTAATTAAAGTAATGCACTTAATTGAAACGTTACTCAAATTAGAAACGTTACTCACTCGACTCCCGCGCGCGCTCGCAGCCGAACGTGCATAAAGTTAATCCGACTAAATTTTATAAAATAACCAAGTAAATAAATAACTATATACATAAACCAACGCTAAAGTAAACAAAGGAAGGAATACAGTAATTGTAATGATAATAACACATGCAGTATGAGTAAATAAATTGAAGAAAGTTCGGTTACAATTTTTTTTAAATCCACCGCAAAGCAAGTAAGAAGTACCTAAACAAGTGAGTCACGGCAACAGCACTGCTCCTATTCGTCGATAAGCGGTGAGTCAGGCAACGCACAGCGAGCCAAAACGCTACCTTATATGGTCACAAACTCGACACCTTGTTCCTTTTCCTCTACGTTTTTTTTTGCACATTTCATTCTATATTTAACTAAATTATTCTACACACATTTAAAAAACATTATGTCGCTAAACCGTACGCCACCAAAGATTACTCCAGAGGCTGAAGTCAGTCAGAACTTGCTTTCTTCCTCAAAAGCTGAATCCACCCCAAACTTGTCTATTACCGACACTGATAATATTACAACTCGGAAGCGCAAACGTCAGGATGAGAGCCTGGAAGAAATCAGTGTGTTAATAAAGTCCCATACAGCTCAGACAGATAGCAAATTGGAGGCGCTACAAAAGGCGATGGCTGAAATTATAGCGCAGAATGCCGAAATAAAAGAAAATATTCAATTTACTACGAAGCAATATGATGACATGGTTTTAAGAACGGAAAAGTTAGAAGCAGACCGAAAGGCTGACCTTACTTACATTAGTCAACTTGAGGATAGAGTTGAAAATCTGGAGAGAATGATTAACCTATCAAAAGTAGAAATCCCTAATGTTCCAAAAAAGCAAGGTGAAACCAAAGAAGATCTATGCAAATTAGTAACAGAGGCTGCCACTGTTCTTGAAGTTCCTTTACAACGACAAGACATCAAAGATGTATTCCACGTAAACAAAAAAGAATTAGTATCAACAATCATTGTAGACTTCATCAACACGACAACTAAGGAGAACATTTTACAAAATGTCCGCAAGTTTAACAAAAAGAACAATGGAAATAAGTTGAATTCATCTCATGTTAAGATAGAGGGTCCATCGAAACCAATTTATGTATCAGAGGTCCTTACTTTAAAATCCCAGCGTTTATATTACATGGCTAGGAACTTTGCTAAGGATAACTCTTATAAATATTGTTGGACGTCATTTGGCAAAGTTTTTGTTCGAAGAATAGAAGGGGAAAAACAAATATTAATCAAACACGAATCCGATCTCAACAACCTACGAGGACGGCAAGATACCAAATGACTAGTTAATTTTTTATTTGTTTACTGCATGTCTAAAATCATTTTAATTATACTATTTTTTTCTATTGTTTTACTTACGAAAATGAAAAACATTTTTACACAGCATTTAATATTACACTATACAAGTTATTTTACAATCAATTTACACACACCAATATACAAAAATATTTACCAATCTGACGCGCTTGACACACCCCTCATACCATTAAGATATACGTCTACATTTATGCAACTTTGTTCAGCTAATGTCAGCATCTTATTACGGACTAAAATTGAAATTAATTTGTGCCACAATACAATCTTTATTTATATAAATGGCTAACAATAATATATTAAGCGACGTTGACAGCATATCCACAGCTAATAGCTATTGTTGTGACACGGATTTTTGTAACACAGAGATAAAAAAGTCAACGCCATCCTTAAATATTATAACGCAGAATATTCGCAGTGTTTATAAGAACTTGGATAATTTTCAAGCACAACTAGCAAGGTTTTCATTTGACTTCGATGTCATCATTCTTACTGAATGCTGGCTCCATCAAAACAAACCTATTCCAATGATTGATGGCTACACAACGTATTCTTCAAAAAACTGTCTAAATCAAAATGACGGCATTGTTATATATGCAAAACAAGACCTTAAATGCTCAGTTGAAGAACCGGGGCCTGTAGGCGCTAACTTTATGCTATTAAATATTTTTCCGGATACTTGCATTTTGGCTGTCTATAGGTCTCCGTCTACATACTGTATCGACAGTTTCTTGAATTCAATAGACAGTATAATACGGTCTGTCAAAGCTAAAAACATTGTGCTAACTGGAGATATCAATATTGACATTAAAGCCAACACCATTGACAGGAATAGCGAAACTTATTTAAACGTTACTGCTGAACTGGGGCTGCTGCCTGGACACACACATCCAACAATAATTCAAAGTTGCTTGGATCACATGTTACTGAATACGGCACAGCCGGCAACAGTATTTTTAATTAATTCCACAGTTACCGACCATGCCTCAGTAATATTAAACCTTCGTCAATCTCGACAGATAGGTGGTAAACCTAATGTTTTAACAAAGGTCAATGATGACGCTGTGATTAAACATCTAGAGACAGTTGACTTTTCATTCATTAATGATGATGCGGATGCCAATGAGGCTGCCACTTTTTTTGTTGAAAAAATTTCCACAGCTCTGGAAGTAAATTCAACAAAACTTAAAAGACCTATTCGGAAAAGAATTCTGAAACCTTGGCTAACTCCAGGATTACTCCGCTGCATTCGCCATAGAGATAGACTGCATAAAAAGTTTTCGTGTAGTCCAGAGAACGAAGTACTCGAAACAACATATAAAAGATATCGCAATTATTGCACCACATTGCTAAGGAAATTAACTATGAACGATCTCTTCTGCAAAGCGCAAATAACAATAAAGATAAATGGGAGGCGGTGAAATCTATAATACAGCAGAAAAAAACAAAAAACATTAGCTGACAATCTCATAAATACAGATACATCTAATTCTATAAATGACATAAACAACTATTTTTCTAGCATCGGCAAGCAGCTAGCAGATAATATAATTAACTCCTCTTATTCTAACTCATTGTCCTATAGAACTGACATTTCGACTAATTTAAATTCTATCGTATTACTTTCCCCGGATGAAGCTGAAATCGAAACATTAATACTTAACCTCAAGAATGACTGTACTGTTGGTTGGGATTCCATACCAGCAAAACTTCTTAAAATGGCTAGACATGTCATAGTTCCTCAACTAACTAAGCTAATAGGGATCTGTATTGCGCAAGGTGTTTTCCCAAGAGTTTTCAAAAAGTCACTAATAACTCCTGTCTACAAGAGTGGATCTAAGGATGGTGTCGAAAACTACCGGCCTATCCCGGTTCTTCCGACAATATCAAAAATACTTGAGAAAGTGCTCAACAGTAGGCTAATACAGTACTTATAACATAATAAGATCCTGTCGGAATCTCAATTTGGCTTTAGGCGAGGGAAGAGCACCGAGGATGCTGTCAGCCAACTTGTATAACATATATCATCTTGTGTGGATGCTAATCAAAAATGCGTCGGCATCTTCCTCGACTTGGCTAAGGCTTTCGACACCGTCTCAATTCCTCTACTTGTGGACAAGCTGGAACATATTGGCATTCGGGGAAATGCTTTAGGGATCTTCAGAGATTTCCTCTATGACAGGACACAGAGAGTGAAAATTGGGGGACACATTAGCTCAGACGCCCATGTTGTATATGGCGTACCGCAAGGAAGTATACTCGGCCCGAGTCTCTTCTTGATCTACATAAATGATCTGTGTCAACAAACGCTTGCAAATGGCAAAATTTTCACATATGCTGATGATACAGCTCTTGTGTTTCATGGCGGGACTTGGGACGAAGTAAAACGATACGCTGAGGTGGGACTACACAGGGTGAATCAGTGGCTAAGAGCCAATCTCCTGACTGTGAATATTTCAAAATCGACACAAATTCAGTTCAGTTACTCCAAGATCAATCTCAAAAAAATTGAAATCAAATTACATGTATGTAACTCGCCTCAGAACAATACAACCTGTGCATGTCTGGCTCTAGGGAAATCGATATCAGTAAAATATTTGGGGATTATTCTAGACGAAGCTGGCGCCAGCATATAGACCTTACCACCGCACGTATTAGAAAATTAATTTGGATTTTTAAAAAACTCAGACAGGTGGCTGACCTTGAGCTATTGCGCACTGTGTATTACGCACTAACACAATCAGTTCTCGCATATTGCATTAGAGTTTGGGGTGGCGCGTGTAAGACGTATATGATTCGCCTTGAAAGGGCCCAAAGATCTGACCTTAAAGTAATGACATTCAGGCCATTCAGGTTCCCCACAAAAACCTTATATGCTAAATGTCAAATGTTAACGGTACGGCAGATGTATATTTTAGATATCGTCATCAAACAGCACCTTATCACACCATACGATAATAGTGTTCTAAAAAAACGCACCACACGAAACATCTGTTTACCAATTAAATGTCGAACAGCATCAGCTAGAAAACAACATAAGTATTTATCTATTCATTTATATAATATGACAAACAAGGAGCTTAAAATAAATCCTCTCACAATGAAGGAAGCTAAAAGTAAGGTTAAGTCATGGCTACTTACGCATGACTATGAACAAACCGAACTCCTTTTAAAATAGTATATACTTTAACATCACACACCACATACCTACATTACACATTCACACACCACAAACACTACACACCATATTCATACACTATACCACTAACACTCTTTTAAATTACTCCACATTGGGAACTTTGATTATATAATGTCTAGATAGAGCGTCGCCCTACAATCAAAACAAAGAAAACGAGCCAACAATTTCAAACATGTGTGCGTACGGGCGGTGTTTTACACTGTGCATCTATGTCTCTGTGTGCGTGAATAATGATACCAGCTACTACAATTCTCCCATAAAACACATATTAAAAAAATTTACTATACAAATAATATAAGTCAGTTTTAGGTGTATGTTTGTAGTATTATTCAGTTTTAGTAGTGTCTTTATTTACTTGCATTTATAAATAAAAAAAATACGTGTGGCACTCGGGGACTGCCGCGGTAAAGCTATTGCATAGCATACGTCTAGTCGCACGCACACAAACACCGTGCCGAAGTCTGCCGAACTGATACGACGTTAGACGATGCACGGCTTTCAACGCTGCACCGCTGTGCCGGTCGGAGGTTTATTTTCATTACGGAATTTCTTCATTCGGTAGCCGCGCTCAAAGCCCAAGATAAAAGCTATGCAATAGCTTAAAAACAAATCTCACATGATGATTTATATAGAGTAGGCAAGAAACAACGGAGAAAGCTACGAGTATTTTCCTATAAGTCCAGTTCTAAGATAGTCATAGGTCTATGTAAATTCGATAGTTTATGGACGTATTTGTGACTTTCTTTCTATGATCTAAGTAATAAAATTGTTATCTATGTTAGTAAGTATTCACTTATTACAAACTTACTGGTGAAAAACAATTTCCGAAGCTTCACCTGCTTCCGAACTTTTCGCCAAACGTCTCTTTTTACTGTAATGAAAATTAATAATTATTAAAAAAATATACAAAATAAATTTAAAAAAACAACGAAAATTTCCTAAAAATAAATAAAAAAAGAAACCCATTTAAATTTCCTAATAAGAATCAACTTGGTTTTGAACTCGAAACTCGCTATTCAGAATCTATACGAAAAACAATTTCCGAAGCTTCACCTGCTTCTGAACTGTTCGCCAAATCTCTTTTTTTTGTAAAGAAAATTAATAATTATTCTAAAAATGTACAAAATAAATTAATAAAAAAACAATGAAAATTTCCTAAAACTAAAAATAAATTTAAAAAATTACACCAATAAGCATCTAGAAATTCCCTAATAAGAATCAACTTGGATTTGAACTCGAAACGCGATATTTAGAATCTATGTAAATGCCACTAGACCAACCGAGCGTTAGTGTTAACTCAATTTACGCTATAGGTTGTATAAAATAGCCTATAAGTACATTTGGTTACAATTTTATTTCTGTTCGCGTAGCTGTTTTGTCAATATTACAATATAAAAAAAATTACTTACTTTACTACTTCCATGAGATGTTTTTGTTTGTTAGTATAGAAGCGCTTTTTTGCTGGCCTCCGGCATTTTTGTTTGTTTCCCATTTTGCACAGTAAATATTTTCACAACTTAGAACTATATTTATACAACTTATATCCTAGGTATATCAATGTCTTTACTTGTTAATATTTTTACAACTTATTGTAGTTTTAGGGAAAAATAAAATATGTACATATATTTGAAGTTGTCAAACAACAAAATATGAAATGAACGGATAACGGTTAGCGGGGCAAGGCGACATACGTCCGTCTAGCAGCGCGTCTAAGCGATCACTGTCGGATTGCATACATAAGAAAGAGAAGCGCAATGACGCGACGCTCGTAACTTTTTACAAACCATAAAATATTTAATTACTTAAAAATTAGTTGAGTAGTCAAAAATAAAAAACAACCAAGTTTTGTATTTAAATATGATACGTTATTGTTATAAATTTTACCAACATACGTTGATAAGTAATACAGATATTTTTGTTGGAAGATCATTTTAAGAGGTTAGTTTACCATTTTTTTGTATCGAGAAAACTTTTCACAAACGTGTTTTGAATACAACAGGGTTCTCAGAAATATGTTCAAGATTAACATTTATTTTTTCCGCCGTGACAAACTTTATAGATTCGGCAAAAAAATTGTTTGAGACAAGCCTATTTGGCTCTTGTCAGCGTCTTAAACAAAGAGATACTTAGGTTTATTTTTGTTACGGAATTTCTTCATTCGGTCGCCGCGCTCAAAGCCCAAGATAAAAGCTATGCAATAGCTTAAAAACACTATTTAATTTAATTAGAGTTGTGTGTGTGAATGTTGTGTTATATTAAATCAGCTAAGTTAATTAAATTAGAATATTTAACTTTTTAGGCAGTTTGTATTTGGAAATTTCAAATGAAAGATCACAGATAATACGAATGGAATAAATTAATCTTATTAAAATTACTCTAGGCACCTTTGAAATCAGTTTATTGGACCCAATGTGTTGAGACCGCTGCACTCAACATCGCCGCGCGCTGGCGGCAGTGAACGAGGGGTGCGGGGACAGCGGGTGGTCAGCCGGCCGCCGGCCGAGCGCGGGCCCCCGCGACACACCGCGACAGGAGTCAGCTGTTGCACGCCTTCAAGCACGGCTGCGCTTGCGCGTTTTAAATTCATCTTTTTTTGTATTATTTCTTATTTACATTTTTTAACCGACCGTTGTAATTTCTTTTCATTATAAATTCATGTTATACAGTCCACTACATTTTCATTTTGCTCCACCACGACCTATCGTCGCGATCATTGGTCCTTCTACCGTTAACGTTTTGAACCGAACAGAAAAAAACGGCAATTTTCATAATTTAAAATCAACGGTTCGTCGGTTCGAGAACAAAGCACTTCATCTTCGAGTCAAGTTCACAAAAGGTCATCGTTTTCTACGTGTCATCGCCTGCATTTGGTCATCGTGAACGTCGATACGGCAGCAGCCGTCTTCATCGAATTCATACCAACGGGCGGCGCAAGAAAAGATCGTCGAAACTTCGGGCAACAAGACTTTGAAGACAACTTTACGTCAACATTCGTCAGCTAGCTGGCATCGGGAAGATCCCAGGATCTACACATCGGAGCCACAGCCGTCAGCTCATCGTCAGAAGTTGACAGCATAAAACCGTGAGAACGTTCCAATTCCTTTGTTCCTACATTTTGCCTAGTAATTTTGCTTAATTTCAACTTGTTTAATAGTTACATTTCCATTATTTCGTCAATCCATTATCTTCAGCCTATCAACTTATTTAAACAGTTTCCTCTGTTTTATGCAGTAGGTACACAGGCTTAAATAAGTCATTTAAATAGCAGTGATCTTGATATTTTATTAATTTAGTAATTATATTCTATCACAGTTATAATTTACGACATTTTTATTCAATCACAGTTATTATTTATGACATTTTAATTCTTAATCGTATTCATTATTATCTCAAATTAATACATTTTGCATTATTCCATCTGATCTACTTGAATTGAATTTAATTCGATTGTGTGTTTGAAGAAAACATTGCATCATTCGCTTAGCATTACTCAGCAGATTCGATCGGAAACGCCTAGCGCTTTTTTAATAGCAATCTCATTTCTTACTGCTTATAGCTTCCGTGCCTACTTTGCAACTTGTTGCTAATCGTTTACTATCAGTAATCTTCGCTTAACAGTTATTAAATAGTATCTTTTATTCTTTTTCTTTCTCTTTTTTACTGCAGCTGCAAAAATTTCATTGTCATGGCGGACGTGAAAAGCTTTATTAAAAAGCGAGCTTCAATTAAAGCCAAGCTTACGCAGTTCAATACGTATTTAAATATTTCTAAGTCTTGCGAAAAGTTGAGTGAGGTACAAGTCATCGAAATCGAATATCGACTTAATATATTTGAAAGCTTATATGAGAAATATGATGCATTACAGGATGAATTGGAGGCCTTGGTGGATGACCCCAGCGAGCAATATGCGGAACGCGAAGATTTTGAAAAGCTGTACTACGGCTTGGTGGCTTCTGCACGTCAGCTGATCGCCGGCGCAAAAAAGCTTCTTAAAGGGGACTCCGCAAGCGAGGTGGATTCTTGTATTACTAGTACATACAAACACAATTCAATTCGTTTACCCAAAATTGACTTACCCAAGTTTTCAGGTAGTTATCATGATTGGCTGGAGTTTAGAGATACCTTTGTTTCCATAGTTAAGTACACAACAACACATCCTTGGATAAAATAAATAAGTTACACTATCTGCGCGCTTCCTTAAACGGTAGTGCTTCTCTTGTTGTTGATAACCTTGACTTCAGGTCAGAAAACTACGACGCTGCCTGGAAGTTACTCTGTGAAAGGTATGACAACAAAAGGTTGCTTGTCAACAATCATGTACAAGCGCTATTTAACGTTCAGCCTGTAGATAGAGAGTCAAGTAAGTCACTACGTTACATAATTGACACAACAAATAAAAATCTTAGGGCTTTGGCAACCCTCGGTCAACCCGTTCAAAACACTTTCGTTGATGTGCTTATCATTTACATAATGACCAGTAAGCTTGACCACGTTACGAATCGCCAGTGGGAAGAGCACAGAAACACTTTTTCCGAACCTCCTACGTTATCTGCTTTCACTAGCTTCATCAGTAGCAGAGCTGATTTACTGGAGACACTTGAGGAGTCTAAGCCGTTATCAACAGCTAAGAATGAACACACCGCACCTGCGACCAAGTCTAAGAGCAGTACTGTGGTACCTGATAAGTCATTAAAACCATTGTCATGTCCCATGTGTCGTCAGGATCATTTTATTTTTGCATGCGAGCAGTTTAAAAGTCTCTCAGTACAGGCTCGTATTACAAAGGCTCAGGGTTCAAAAGTGTGCATGAATTGTCTTCGTCCAGGTCATGATGTGTCCAGATGCAAATTAGGTCATTGTAAATATTGTCGTCAAAAACACAACACTTTATTACACATCGATAGTGATAATGTTCTTCCTAGTGCACACAACACTGCATTATCAGCTAGTCAATCGTTTACATCTCGGGTAATTTTACTTTCCACAGCGCTCGTGAGGGTGACCGACGCTGACGGTAATCACCATACAGCACGGGTCTTGCTGGACAATGGAAGTACAACAAATTTCATCTCGGAGGACTTTGTTCGTAAGCTACATCTTCCTACCTACATTACCAAGTCCAAGGTAACAGGTATAAATTATCAAGTTTCTAGTTGTACTCAGGGGTGCTCAGTATCATTAAAATCAATTGATGATAGTGAGTACGAACTGAACATTGACTGCTTCGTATTGCCGAAAGTATCAGCATCAGTTCCTCATACTTTTGTTGATACTAGCAATATTCGTATACCTACGAACGTGCGTCTTGCCGACCCCACTTATTATGTTCCGTCTTCAATCGACGTCCTTGTTGGTGCGGAAGTCTTTTGGGGTATCATAGGCACTGGCCGTATCGCATTAGGTACTCATATGCCCACTTTGCTTGAGTCAAAATTAGGTTGGCTCATTTCGGGTACATGTCATCAATCTGTTTCCTCTTCACATGTTTGTATGCACACTAATAACCTACAAGTAGATTTAGATCGGTTTTGGGAGTTAGATTCTGTGTCGTCTATACATAAACACTCTGGTGAAGAGAGATCATGTGAGCAACATTTCATAGATACCACATATCGTAATTCTGAAGGGCGATTTGTGGTAAGTATTCCCTTCAAAGAGTCACTGGACGTATTGGGTGACTCATACATGATGGCTAAGCAGCGATTTCTATCTCTTGAACGTCGTTTGGGTAGAGATCCTCGCCTTAAAAGCCTATACGTTGACTTCATTAATGAGTACATAGAGCTGGGGCACATGTCTGAATCTACTAGGCGCCCACTCGACTCAACATGTTCAAACTATCTACCACATCATGGTGTTCTGAAGGAGTCGAGAACCACCACCAAATTAAGGGTAGTTTTTGACGCTTCCGCCAGAACCACATCAGGTAAGTCCTTTAACGAAATACAGATGGTTGGTCCCCCTATCCAAGATGATTTGTTGTCTATATTGCTTCGATTCCGTCAGCATAAAATTGTCATAAGCGCGGACATTGAGAAAATGTATCGACAAACTCTTGTTCACGACAATAATCGTCCTTTACAAAAAATCCTTTGGAGGGCAGAACCAACTCATCCGTTAAAGGAGTATACGCTTAATACCGTAACTTATGGTACGGCATCAGCACCCTTTTTAGCTACCAGGTGTTTACTTCAACTGGCTGAAGACTGCTCAGATTCTTCAACAAAGTTTTCGATAGCACGTGACTTCTATGTGGATGATTACTTGTCCGGTGGATCATCTGTTTCAGAAACTTTAGAAAAAAGTCGCCGTGTTGACGATGTTCTTCGGTCAGCAAAGTACAATCTTCGGAAATGGCGATCCAACTCCAGCCAAGTGCTGCAGGCGCTTAGCGGTGAACATGACGTTTCTGATGTTGTGGACCTGAGTGACAACGAGCAGTCGAAGACTCTGGGGCTCCTATGGAAGAGCTTAAGTGACACATTTTCGTTTGCTATTAACTTAAACTCCACTGATAGGGCTACTAAACGTCATATCTTGTCAACCATAGCACAAATCTTTGATCCCATTGGTCTTGTTGTTCCATGCATAGTGGAAGCCAAAATTATCATGCAACATCTGTGGCTGGCAAAATGTTCTTGGGATGAGTTTGTTCCCACACATATTCAGTATGCCTGGAATGATTTTCAAAATAGCCTGCACCTTTTAAACGAGTTCAAGATACCTCGGTGGGTGTTATGTGAATCTGCGTCCCGTTTACAGCTGCATATATTCACTGACGCTTCCGAAAAAGCTTATGGGGCGTGTGTTTATGTTCGCAGTGTTTCGAGCGATGGCGTGGTTAACGTACATCTCCTTACCGCTAAAAGCAAGGTAGCTCCAATCAAATCCACAACCATACCGCGGCTCGAGCTGTGTGGTGCGTTGTTGGGTTCACGGTTGTACTCAAAGGTTCGTCAGTCAATTACATTACATTTTGATGAAGTACATTTTTGGTGTGATTCCACCATCGTCTTGGGATGGTTATCAACTTCACCGAACCACTTAAAGACATTCGTTCGTCATCGTGTGTCTGAAATTCAGGAAACTGTAGGAGGAAAGGCTAAAGCACTACGTACCGTCAGCTGAAAACCCCGCAGACCTCGCTTCGCGTGGACTTAGAACTGACAGGCTATTATCATCTTCATTGTGGTGGTCTGGACCACAATTTCTTAGCAAAGATATGTCTTCATGGCCTCAGTTCCCTGAATCAAATCATAATAGTTCTGGGTTACCGGAAACAGTCTCCTATTGTCATGTTTCTAATCACATTGTTGAAAGTCCTATTACTGCGTTATTTTCAAAATTTTCAAACTTTAGCACATTACAGCGTGTGACGGCATATGTCATGCGATTCATATTTAAATGCAATAAGAAGTCATTTGAGTCTGGTTCACTAACTTCTACTGAACTTGACAATTCTTTAAACTTATTATTGAAACTTAGTCAAATGGAATCTTTCCCGGAAGAGTACCAATTACTTAAATCAGGTAAACAGTTACCAGCAAAGAACAAACTATTATCTTTGTCACCTTTCTTTGATACTCTTTCTAATCTAATTCGTGTTGGAGGAAGATTAAGCAACTCATTTTATGATTATAACATTAAGCATCCAATTCTATTGTCCAGTTCTCACATAATTTGCATTCTCTTGTTCAACTCAAACTCAAACTCAAAGCATTTATTTCAATTAAACCATTTACAGGCACTTTTGAATTGTCAAGAAGTCGGTCAGTCAGAAAATATGAAGCTAGTTGCCCATTCCAAAGCGTAGGTACCTATGGAGAAGAACGGGCAAGAAACTCCATGGACACTCTTTTAAATTATAGTTTTACAAAAATATTAGTTACATCATTTATTTTGAATTTATAATTATGTGAGAACGATGTAAAAAAAGAAACTTACTACGCGTTAAAAGCGTCCAGAGTACAGCAAATAGTAACAAAACAACAATTCAAAATAAAATAATTCAAAATAAGCCGAGGCACACAGGTTTCATATACGCCTTTTGCATGCTGGGCCACAGCTTTTACTAGCCACTGTTCGTCATCACTACTATCCTATTGGGGGAAGGAACTTGGCTAAAAAGATCACACAACAATGCATAAAATGTTGCAGAATCAAGGCCAATACAATTCAGCCTATCATGGGTAATCTCCCAGAGCAGCGTCTACATTTAGAGTTTCCTTTTTTAGATACAGGGGTGGACTACGCCGGTCCCATCATGATAGCTGACCGGAAAGGTAGAGGATGTAGGCTCATCAAATGCTTCATTTGTGTGTTTGTGTGTCTAGCTACGAGAGCTATCCACCTCGAGCTTGTGTCGGACCTTACAAAGGAAGCTTTTTTAGCTGCACTAAACCGCTTTATTGCTCGACGGGGAAAACCCCGTAACATCTTCTCCGACAACGGTACCACCTTTGTCGGTGCTTTCAATGAGTTGGCCAGGCTGCTTTCGCAAAACTTAAACTTTAACAACATCGACCCTGGCATAAACTTTTCATTTATACCTGCATATACTCCACACTTCGGAGGCCTATGGGAGTCTGCAGTTAAATCCACCAAGCATCATCTGCGACGCATTTTAGGTTTAACAAACCTTACCTTTGAGGAGATGGCTACTTGTTTAATTCAAGTTGAGGCTATTTTAAACTCAAGGCCCTTAACTCCACTGTCCAACGACCCTTCCGACCTCGCTCCTTTAACCCCGGCACACTTCCTTATTGGTCGTTCTCTAATTATGCTGCCTCATCCACAGATCCAGAACGCCAACGTCAACAGCCTCCAAAGATTTCGCCGCATAGAATATTTGAAGCAACATTTCTGGGCTCGGTTCTCACATGAATATGTTGTGTGGCTTCAGGAGAAAACAAAATGGTGCCGATCGTCTGGCGAGCTCAAGGAAGGAACATTAGTTATCATAAAGGACAAAACCTTACCTCCTCTTATGTGGCTTCTAGGTCGCATCACACATATTCTCCCAGGCAGAGACGGCATCGCGAGGGTCGCCGACATCCTCACAAGAAAGGGTGTCATCCGGCGCGCCTTCAACGGGGGGAGTATGTTGAGACCGCTGCACTCAACATCGCCGCGCGCTGGCGGCAGTGAACGAGGGGTGCGGGGACAGCGGGTGGTCAGCCGGCCGCCGGCCGAGCGCGGGCCCCCGCGACACACCGCGACAGGAGTCAGCTGTTGCACGCCTTCAAGCACGGCTGCGCTTGCGCGTTTTAAATTCATCTTTTTTTGTATTATTTCTTATTTACATTTTTTAACCGACCGTTGTAATTTCTTTTCATTATAAATTCATGTTATACAGTCCACTACATTTTCATTTTGCTCCACCACGACCTATCGTCGCGATCACAATGCAACAATAATCATTAAAATGGGCTCATAAACAAAAAAGTTATACGCGAACATTATATTATTATAAAAAAGTACAGACGAATTGAAAAACTTCACCTTTTTTGAAATCGAATAATAAAAGTACATCAACTAAATAATATAAACGTAACCATAAACCAACGAATATACCCACAAAAAAAGGACGTTAAGTTGGGAGAATAGAAAAAAGAAACTGGCAACACTGATAAAATATGGCGTAATTTGGTAAATATAAAAACAAAAAACAAATACGTAGTTTTTTTGGTTACTTATCGATGATATGTGATGTGTTTGGTATTTTTTACCCTTCCTTTATAATTCCGGCACAGTTTAATAGCATATACCGTCATTTTATCGCTGTTATTTGTTTATTACTTAGCGCGCGTAATACGTAGTGACACCAAAGCGGTACGATCGGCACTAATCGGCGGGTAAGAACTTACAGTCCAACAGTTGGCCGATATTTTTTGACACGTTTGCGCGCAATTGATACTCTATCTAGACATTATATAATCAAAGATTGGGAAATGTTTCTCGTGTTTATAATTTTCTCTTTTATCTTTTATTTTCATTTGTTTTTTTTTTTTACTTTAATTTTTGTCCTTGTGTTTTTGATTAATTCTTATTGCATAAAACTCGACTCACAATTATTGGGAGAAGACACTGGCTCCTGTAACACAGGTACTATACCTAGCGCAGGAGTCAGGGCCTCACTACTTTTGTCAAAAAATATTTATGTCAATAAAGAATTATTATTATTATTTATTTTATTTTATATATCTCGGGACCATGGGATCCCGGTCCTTTGGAAGGCGTACGAGGGGCCGAAGCCAACTCGCAGAGGCCCCTTAGGAAATTTTAATGAAATGTGGCACCAACCGACGATTATCCCTGCATGCACTATGCAAGTGCACCCAAGGATAACCCCCGGTTCGTGTAGGACTATTGCGGGATATGGAAAAATAAAAAGTTTGACTATGGGTTTGGGTGGCTGAAGCGGACTGGTTACCAAGAACTATGGAAGAACTATGACCCCTGCCTGATCAATGTTTTATATATACACGGATAAAATGGCAGGGGGTGACTTGCACACTCAATAATGGGCCCCCGGAAACGGTCGCTAGCACATAGTGACGTAGCGACAAGGGGGCAACATGTCAGCGCCGTGACTTGGTCGCGGCCGTAGGTGCTGCGGGAAATCTCTCGCTTCCGGCTGTTGTGTCTACCATGGTCGGGAGCGAGTCAGGGTGGAGTGCCGTCGCCACCTTTTGCGAGGCCGTGATGCTCGCAAAGGAGGCGGCGGAAAGGGAGAGAGAGGCTGCCTCCTCTCTCCCCTCCCGCAGCAGACGCACTGGGCGTCGTAGGGTGGCTGACTTCCGGCCACCGTAGGGCGCGGCCTGCGGACGGCAGACTCGGGGCGTCTTGTCGTCCGATCAGCAGCAGGCCTCGAGGCGGCGGCGTCGTGTTCCGCGCGCGCCTCATAGTGGAGTCCTGCGGCCGGGGTGACGGCCGCAGTGGGTGACGGGGCCCGCCTGACCATCTGGCGGGCCAATACCCGTCGGGGGGTAGTGACGAATGCTTCGGCGATACCCGCCCTCCGACACATGGGTACATGAGGAACACGGGTTGGTTTTTAGTCAGTACGAGTCTGACAGTCCCCTTCGCCCTTCCCCGAGGGCGGAGGGACTCCATGAGGATTTTCCAACCCGATACCAAAAGAAAAAAAAAAAAAGGGGGCAACATGTCCTGAGGTGCTTATGAGGAGTGGAGAGGTATTCCACGGCTATCAGGACAATCCCGGAAGTACGGTCAAGATCCCTACCAGCATCTTACTGGAATACTTCCTTCCTCCGAGCACGTTTGCTCTTGCGAATCTCCACTCAAGCCGGCCAATAAAGGCAAGAATGAGGTGGGAGCTCTGTTCCTCGTCATTTTTCACTCCAGCCGGCCAATAAAGGCAAGCCAGAGGTGAGGAACAAGACTTCTCCCGGGAGATAGGGTCCGTGGGGTCGCTACTGCCCAACAGCTCGCCACATGCTGCCCTGCGGGTTTCTGTATCTCTCTTGGTCTGGCTTCTCACCTTAGACCCATTCCGGAGAGTAAACTCTTCCGGCACAGGCCCAGAGTTCGGAGCGCGCAAGCCCCACCACGACGTCAACGTAGAGATACGGCGATGGGGTAACAGATACGGCGATGGGGTTATTATTATTATTATTATTGTTTATGATTTTACATATCTCGGGACCATGGGGTCCCGGTCCTTTGGAAGGCGTACGAGGGGCCGAAGCCAACTCACAGAGGCCCCTTAGGAAATTTTAATGAAATGTGGCACCAACCGACGATTATCCCTGTATGCACTATGCAAGTGCACCCAAGGATAACCCCCGGTTCGCGTAGGACTATTATTATTATTATTAGATTGGGAATGTTGTAGGCACAGTGCGATGTTCACGTAACTTTACCAAATTACCCTCTGTGTGTTGATAATTCGGTAGGTACGCCGAGAACAAGGCGATGTAAGCTGTGAAGGAAAGAAGAATGTATTAGAAAGCGATACAATAATGAAAATAATTGATTGGCTGTTGGAAAGAATCGACATTCTAAAAAAAATTACAAGAAAATTTAGAAAAGTGAAATGTAGGTAGGTGATGACTGGAAAAAAAAACTGATGCAATAATTGCTGTTAGAAAATCTGATGCAATAATTGCTGTTGTATGAATAAACTGTATACTATGGATGAATTTATGCTTGGAAATGAGAATGGATGGCAATTACGCAAGTTGACTGAATGTTTGATGACTTTGAATAAAAGGGTACTCTAAAAGAATGTATTGGTCGAACTCACGAAACCGCTGCTACCAAACCCTCTCTTCGTCCTTAGCGACTGATGTGGCCAACGCTGCTTGAGTAGCTGCTTCCAGATGCTAGTAGGCTGTGCTAGTAGGCTGCGTTCGCTGATGCGATGTCCTCTGTTTGACCTCCAGCTGATTTCCGGACGTGCTGTGTGATGGCGTGGCCTGCGCTCGCGACGCGATTTTTATTAGTCCTACTTAACCTTGACATCGAAGGACCATAGTTAGGCCCAGGTGGAATGAAAAGCGGACTGTATATTTAAACTGGTATAATAGATCTTTACATAAGGTTTTGTTCGCAATAATTAAAAATGATGCGATCGCGGACGCGTTGTATGAAGGAATGTAGGGAGCGCGGGCCGTCGTCGCCGCGTCGCAGTGCTGCCACCTCTCTGAGACCAAAGAGCGCTAAAAGCGCTTGAAAATAGCGCTAGATTCCGCTAGACTGCATAATCAAAAAATAGCACTAGAATCCGCTATATTGCATGATTAAAAAAAGACATAATTGTAAGAAGTTTTTATTTATTTCAATTAAAATTGTATTTATAATCATAAATCTAATATAGTCTTAATAGGTATAAGTCTAGTCTAGTTAGTCTTAAGTTTAATGGCTAATCGATTCCGATATCAGAAGGTTCAGTAATTATTAAAGGTGACTGAATTCCGGAAGGTCCAGGTTGCGGTGCTTGAAGATTTTGTACATTTTGTAATTTCCACTTATATTTTTGGTTTGATCTGATCTGAGACAGAACATTGCCAGGAAGAGTGTAATTAAGAGCACACTTGTCGAAATTTCTCCATACAAACTTCGGGAGAATATTACTCCATTGTTTGACATTGTACATCCAAAGTTAAACATTGTATCGTTTTGTCTTATTATTAATTGTGTCTGTACGGAAACAGAATAGTAAAATAATAAGCCATTAAAAAGTTATGAGCCAACAAAGTTTCGTTTTTCTTGCTAATTTTAACGTAATTTTGGATGTAAATAAGTAATAAAATATGGACAAAATCTTCAAAACAAAAACCGTACAGACAAAGTTCAATTTTCGAAGAGTTCAATAAGCTTTACTTGTAATTGACTTATGCAGTGGTTTTTTCATAAAACTCGATTTTCCAAAGGACGTTTCGTAATTTTTACGCGCACGTTTTACTATGGAATGATCGTGCCTTTCACTCAATAATGTTCCCCCCGGCGCGGTGCGGGGGAAGACGCTCACGCACACTTGCACAATATCTCACGCGCACGTTACGAACTATTTCGACTCAGTCTGCTGTTGCGGCCTAGTGGCCTACGTCGTTCGTACGTATGTAGACTAAACTCCCGTGCACTATAAATTATTATTATCATTCGCACGTAAATACTACATTGACCCCTGGCTTGAACTTTGGATTTCGATACTCTACCTACATTATCTGTTTGACTTCGCACTACAATTTGGACTCCGTATTTTCATTTGAAATCGGAATTGTTGGTTTGAGTGGACGCTGTGTCAGTGAAGTTGTGTTGGTTGATTGAAGGACTACAAATAAACAAAGGGTAAGTCGTACAATTTCTTAGAACTAACCTATTTCGGTAGGGACCTCCTCGAGCATATTTTTAGTTATAATATAACTAGCTTCTGCCCGCGACTTCGTCCGTGTGAAATTTTTTGTTCCCCCGAACCACCGCGTCGCATCGCATCGCCTGTCTGCGCTATTACTACTCAACTCCTAAGGGTCCTAGTAGCCTATAGCTAGCTAAGACTTGGTGCTCGGGGTTTGGCGACAGGCGCGGGCGCGGCGCGCGGCCGGCGGTAATGAGAATGTAAACACAAGCGTGCGGCGCGGCGCAGCGCGGTGTTTTGTGTAGGTAGGTAGGTACCTACACAAGGAGGTACCCTATCATAGGCACAAATTATTATGTGACTGTTTATAGTTTAGTAATTCTTTATTAATAATTATTATAAAGACGAAAAAAACTTTTTGTGCTATCCTAAACCCACTGAATCGCAGGCAAAAGCTAGTACAAAAAAAGGTATATGTATAAATACATTACTTTTATAAAATAAATAAATAATAGTGTGTAGGTATATTACTTTATTATTACAGGGTCAAATTAAATTAGCCACCGAAACTCTGCCGACGTGATGGGTATCGTTATCTAAACATGATAAAATAAAAGTCAAAAATATTTGATGTAAGTATTTTTTGGGGGTCAACGACCGCTTCTAGAGTTGTTACTTGAAGTATAAGATAGAAAATCTGTTTTCTTTTGTTTTATCGTATTGAGTAATCGATACCAATCACGTCTGTGAAGTTTACATAAAAAAAAACTGTATATTTAAACTTATATTTACAAGTGCCTCCTACACTGTGCGGTAGTGCGGTCGTTGACTCCACTAAAAAGTCATCAAATATATTTTTTTTGTTTTATCATGGTTAGATATCGATACCCATCAAGTCTGCGGAGTTTCGCTTGCTAATTTAATTTGACACTGTATATATGTATAATTTTGTTTTTTTTTGGAACAGATCCAAAAGAGAATTGACGAATGGGAAGAAAAGGGTGCCTAAAACTAAGTGCCCATCGCAAGAAGAAGTTCAAAAGAACATTGAGGGGATGTTTCTTGAATACAGAAAATATTCCTCCTGGACTGGATACGTCCCAACCGTAAGTATTAGTTTGAGTGTATAATTGACATATTAGGTAACGACCTAATATGTCAATTATACACTGATAACGACCATTCCCTCAAATTCACGTAGACCAAAATTAAACATTTTTGAAGTGGTTTTTTAACTGGGTCAGTTTATTGTGAGGATGGGTCTGGGATGGTGTGTGGTTGGATTGGTCTTGTAACTGTCTTCACTTATATAATCTATATTTTTTTTCAGATCGACACTATAGTCATTCGAGCAGAATCACATCAACCTACTAC
The DNA here is from genome assembly GCA_914767645.1 of Hydraecia micacea. NCBI lineage: Eukaryota > Metazoa > Arthropoda > Insecta > Lepidoptera > Noctuidae > Hydraecia > Hydraecia micacea. The sequence continues at coordinate 2,566,803 of OU611775.1, forward strand.
AATCTGTCAAATTTCTTTAATCAAATTTCAACTTTATTGCTAAAGCATAAGGTTCAAAATTGATTGGGAAAATTTTACAGTTTCGGGTAGGTTGATGTGCTGGCGTCTGTACATAAAGCAATCTCTGCACAATTCAAAATGTTCCTGGAGTAAATGAACAGATTAGTTCCGGTATTCCTCATGTACTGACCACACCCTAATCGTATGTATTTTCATAGGTATATCTACTACCATAGTTATGCTATCACTTAGGTTAATTCCCTTTTTGTTATGTTTAATATAATTTCCGTTAATGTTACCCGTTGTTTTTAGATCCACCTCGAGAGTCATTTAAACAAATCGTCGTTCAAGCACAAGTACAATGAAACAACCAGTTCACGGTGGAAAAATGTACTTGTAGAAAATTATTCTTGCGTACAGACTGGCTCCGGAGTCATTCCAACTCAATTTTTTTGTGTTCGGTGCCCTATTATACAACCCACTCCAGAAAGTGAGTTAAAATTTGGTCCGTAGCTACGTTTAGCCCATGAGCGTCTGTCACCACGACGGTCATACATGGTACACCTTGACTAAAATTTTTATTTTCCAAAACAGGTCGCCTTTCTTCTGCACCTGCTTCCAACATAAGCTGTAACGCTATGTCTTTTTGGAAATGGCTAATCTTTGATTATTTTTTACATAATAAATTTTGCTCATATTAGGCATATTTAAACTAGCACAAACCTTATCAAGCTGGCTCCATCCATTGCCAGTTAGTGAAATACCCTCTACCCTCACATTTAATTAATAGGGATCTCTTTAGATTCTTTATTAGACTCCCTGAGATTCGATCTTTTCTATTTTGTTGCACAAATTGCTTTTGAAAATAAAATTGTAAAACCTAATTCTTTTTTCTTTCATAAATTCTAAATGCTGAAAATTACATTCAAATGGATCATGTCTAATATTTTTCAATTGTTGAAATAGATAAGCAATACTCACTATCCTATTTCTTTCTAAAGTTGCACAATCACAATAAATTGTCGGTTCTAAAAGAGAAAAAGAATAATTTTCTACAAGTACCGTGCGTACACGAGCTAATATAATTTGACGTGCCTGTATACCGCCTTACTACATACCTACCGCCGAAGACCGACGCGAGGACGACGATCGGATATCACCGCCCGCGCCGGCGCGTCCCCTGCGCACGGATTGCGCCCCTCGGACGCCCTCGCCCCAGTCCGCTACAAACCTCAACGCCAAATGCATGCCATTTCTTTCTTTCTTTCACGCCGCGCATTTTAGTTATTAGTGTTTTAAATCTATTGTTATTATTAGTGACAATAAAAAATTAATATTTTATTTTATAGTAGTGTTTCATTAATAGGTATACCTACCTAAACCTACCCTAACACACTACAAAATCACCCTTATACTCGTAATAATGGAGTAAGCAACTGACAACCCTTGAAGCAATCTACCGCTACTCACTCAACGTTACGAGTTTGATACCTACTACCTACATACTAAATACCTATTACCTATGATGTGCGCTCGCGACACCGTTGGTACACTAATCATACGCTCAGGGTTTATCATTAATTTATACCTACCAGGTGATTTGACAGTAGTCATGAATACGAACAACTTTCATTATGGGACCAACCCTGAAATATGAAAAAAAGTCAGCTGGCAGGCAAGGTTGGCCTCATAGTAAAAGTTGTTTATATTGATGCATACTTTCATCACGTAAAGCATAAAGCACGTAAACGGCGGCAGTGGGTGTTTTGTGCGTAAAGTATGTCCCATCATCCGACATTATTTTCAAAAAAAAATCTTGCTGTATATTACCTACTTGGTTCATTGATTCATTCTATTTACTTGCGAAATAATTTCATTCAATTTTCTGTAGGTAGGTAAACAGACGCCAGCACATCAACCTACCCGAAACTGTCAGATTTCCCCAATCAATTTTGAACCATAGCCTTCAGCAATAAAGTTGAAAATTTATTAAAGAAATTTGACAGATTGTAGTAGGTTGATGTGCTGGCGTCTGTACAATAGGTAGATGTCCCCAGATAACAAAAAAGACGTACGTCCCTACATGATGTACGGAGTCGGCGACTTGCCACGGATGTAATAGGTTCACGTAGGTTCTAGGTTAGGTACCTAGGCTGTTCATTTATTACGTAATACAATTTTACCACTTTCTGTCCCCCTCCCCTACGTAACAAAAAAAAGACTTGGATGAACCCCCTCCCCCCTTTTTAATCTTACGTAAGATCAGTATCTACCAAAATTGCATAGAAAAGTACCTAGCAAAAAATGAAAAACTTATAATTTTTGTTTACTTTTGTGATCTACTAAGAACAAAGATCTAGACCCCTCTCACCCCCACGTAAGAAAAAATAAGACTTGTTATAACCCCCCTCCCCCCTCAAATCGTCTTACGTAATAAATGAACATAACATCATGTGGGATTATAGTCCGGTCAAATTAGACCAAAAAATAAGAGTAAAGCTACCTAAATTCCCACCAAGCTGAAAATCAGTATGATTGTTAAAAATATGATTAAAAATAAAATTTGAAAGTTCACCATCTTTCCCCTGTATGGAAAAATTTTTATTCAAGGTCAAAGGTAAAAAAAATGAGTTTTTCGCGATTTTCAGCAAAACGGTAAGTTTTATCATAAAATTACTTCAGACAAAAATTGTAGATCATAAAATTATCTACAAAAAATGGATCAATACTTTTTTCCTACGAGCCACCGTTTTTGAGATATAACGATTCAAAAAGTTGTAATCGTCATAATATGCATGAGTGCGCCACGTATTAATACATCTCTATAGTTGTAATATATGTTAAAATATTTTTCTATCGGTCATTGTAACTTACACTTATAATATAAAATATATATAAGTTATAGCTATAAGAATATCAGGTAAAATGAAACCCAGAAGTCTGCTATTTACGATTGTTTCGAAAAGGTAGATTTTGATATTAACAACACAAATGCGCCATACATTATTGACGGAGGATACTTACTACATCGCGTTGTGTGGGATAGCGAAGAAACATTTAACGTTATCTTAGATAAATACGTACAGTATGTATGTACGTCGACATTTTGGTTCCAGAGTTACTGTCGTATTTGATGGCTATAATGATTGCACGAGAAATACCAAAGCTGCAGAACAACGTCGTCGAACATCTACATCAAATTATATTTTATTTGATAAAAATATGACAGTTCCAACCAGTCAACAAAAATTTCTTACAAATACTCACAACAAGTCTCGGTTCATTTCAATGTTGAAAGAAAAATTTACTGCTGAAAATATATTGGTAAAATAAGCCAATGTCAATGCTGATGTATTAATAATTGAAACAGCAATAGAGCATTTCAATTTGACAAATACAACTATTGTTGTTGGTGAAGATTGAGAGACTTACTCGTATTACTCACTGCTCGAACTCCAACTGAAAAATCTATATTTTCTTCTTAAAACCAGGAAAAGCTCAACTTCAATCTGCGGGGTTATTGCGTAACACATTATCAATCGGAATCGGTTTCATTTTGACAGTTCAACAACATTCATTGCGTTATTTACGTGTTGAGCAGACAAATTTTTCGAACTTAAGAAGCAATGGATTAGCAATTTGCTTCAAAATGATTCAGATTCCGATTGATACTTGATAGTGTGTTACGCAATTAGGGTGCGGAAAATATTCATCAAAAAGTTTATCTACTTTTGCAAAGTGTCAAAATCATGTACTATTTTTACACGCAATAACTGGCTGTGATACGACATCTGCATTTTACAGGAGGGGTAAAATAACAGTTTTCAAAATGTTTGAAAAACAAAATTTAGTTCAATGTGCTGAAGTTTTTAAAAATAGCAATTCAACTCGACAAGAAATTATCACTAACGGCATTCGCTCTCTTCTTTCTATGTACGGAGCTCCTAAAAAAACTACCGTCTTAGATAAGTATAGATATTTATGCATGTTTCGTTAAAAATACCAAAAGTAAAAAACAAGTACAATTAGCTTGTCTTCCTCCAATCTCAGTTGCTGCTCATCAACATCTTTTTCGGGTATATTACCAAGTTCAAGTGTGGCTTGGTTATCAGCTAGACCCTACAGACTAGGGTTGGAAGTTGGTCAACAATTCATTAGAACCAGTCCAAACTTTACTTCCACCTGCACCGGAAAAACTGCTGAACACAATTTTATGCAACTGCAAAAAGGGATGCAGTGCTATATGTGGTTGCAAAAAAGTCGGACTGTTTTGTTCTCTGGCATGTACACATTGTCAAGGCCGGTCGTGCTCTAATATTGAATCACCAACATTTGATTCCAACGAGACGACATGCGATACATCGCTATTAACGCAGTTTACATGTACTCAGGATGAAGATGAAGAAGAACAAGAAGAAGAAGACGAACAAGAACAAGAAGATCAAGAAGAAGAACAAGATGAAGAATTTAAAAGTTACGACTCGGACGATTAAACACTACTTTTTTTTTAACTTTAATTGCTTTTATCTTTTCAATCTCTGCTAATATCCATTATTTTGCAATAGTTTCAAATTTAACAGGATCATAACTGACCCGTGGAAAAGGCCTCCTGGAGAAACCACGTTAAAAAAAACGCGCTAAGTACGAGTACACTACCTCATAGGTGGCGTGAAAACGTGTGCATATTATGACGATTACAACTTTTACAACTTTTTGAATCGCTATATCTCAAAAACGGTGGCTCGTAGGAAAAAGTATTGATACATTTTTTGTAGAGAATTTTATGATCTACAATTTTTGTCTGAAGTATTTTTATGATAAAACTTACCGTTTTGCTGAAAATCGCGAAAAACTCATTTTTTTGACCTTTGACCTTGAATAAAAAAATTTCCATACAGGGGAAAGATGGGGAACTTTCAAATTTTGTTTTTAATCATATTTTAAACAATCTTACTGATTTTCAGCTTGGTGGGAATTTATGTAGCTTCGAATGTCTAAATTGACCGGACTATTATCATAGTTTACCCAATAGAATATTATTATACTTATCTGCATACCTAGTAGGTACATAATACATACATAATCAGCCTATAATGTTCCCACTGCTGGAACACAAGGCCTCCTCTCTGTGAGAGGGAGTGGGCCGTAATCCACCACGCGGGCCCAGTGCGGGTTGGTAGATGTCACATGTCTTCGAATTTTTGGTTCTAGGACATGCCGGTTTCCTCACGATGTTTTCCTTCACCATTTTTGAGAGCAGTGGTGATGAAATAATTTACACAAAGTAAAGCGCCTGTCTGGGTTCGAACCTACGACCTACAACTCGTAAGTCGCGGCCGATACCACTGGGCCACCACTGCTCTCTCTAGTAGGTACCTACTGTTATAATTACTTACCCCACCAAAAATAACACAAACCGTCTCGTGTCGTGGTCGTGGGCGCTAAAATGTAGGTAAGTACCTACCTACCTTAGCGTACGTCTGCGAGTATCCTATGTAGGTACTACGCTGTCCGTGTTACTTGTCTTGAAATTCATAAAACTCTAGAACTTACTCAAATTATTATTAATTCGTTTGTAAAAAACACTAGATTTTTTTAACGTACGTCTGCGAGTATCCTATGTAGGTACTACGCTGTCCGTGTTACTTGTCTTGAAATTCATAAAACTCTAGAACTTACTCAAATTATTATTAATTCGTTTGTAAAAAACACTAGATTTTTTAACAGTTTATTTAGATAAAAATAATTATGTGTCAAGAATCAAGATTGTTTACCTAACATTTTGGGTATTGATAAAAAAAATAAGACAAGTAAATAATTTTGAAAACAATATAGGTAGTCAACTATAATGGTAATAATTGCATTTTTATTATTATCTAATAGGTATGGCATAAAATAAACAGTAGGTAATAATATCACTCGCCCGACCGACTGCGCGTCGGGCGAGCGATAACTGTTGAATGGCGGTGCATGTCAAAGAGAATGTAAACACTAGTGTTATTGTGCATGTGTGCATCGTCTAACGTGTCGTTTCAGTTCGGAACGGTGTTTGTGAGTGTGAACTAGAAGTTGTGTGTGTAGACTATCGTCTAACTGCTCATCACTGATACTATCTCTGTCAGACAGGATGCCGGGTGAGACAGCGTGCTTTTTGGCCACGCCCACCTTCGAGTTCGCGCTCGCGAAGTGTTCAACCTTAAAGCAAGTAGCCTTTTTGTACGCCAAACCCAATCGTACACGTAAGATAGCATTTATGGTACCTATATTTAAAGAATTTCTCAGTTTTGTCTTTACCACATTCATGGTACTGAAAACTCTTTCTATATCAGCATTGGAATGTGGCAAAGACATGACTTTGGTTGCTATTTCAAACAAATTTTTATACGGGCAATCCACAACGACATCTTTTGATTCACCGACTTCAGCCCAAAACAGTTCAGTATCTGTAGTATTCTCCCATTTCTGTAACTTGATTGTATTCCATTCTTGTATAATGTTATCCATTTTTTCGGCTTCACCCAGTCCTTCTACTAAACAGGATTACAGAGACTGACATGCACATTGAATTTTTCAAAACTTTTAGATTTTCTGGTAGTCTTTGCTGCAACTCATGAATAAGCTTTACGATTAAATCCACACATCTTTTCTTAATTGCTGTCTTCTGACCATTGCGAAGACTGCATTCCATCAACTCTTTTTCAAATAAGTAGCCCAAATAGGGACTTAAAGACATATGTTCCCTCACATTTACAGTCTCAAACTCCATCCTTGGTTGGGATATAACTATTCTCAAACACAAAGATTTGATCAAATCAATCAATGTGTTGTAAAGGAGACATGGGTCGGACGTTTTAGATTCAAATATTTTGACTGCTTTTTGAACGTTGTCTAAGATGCCTCGGAGAAACATTAAGTAAATTTTATTTTGTTGGTCATTAAACATTGCGCATAGTAGTTCTGCTTTATAGCAATTTTCTTTTGACCTGGCTAGGTTAAAATGCAATTTAAGTTCCTCCCATTGGCTTAGGATTCTTGCTACTGCGGGCTCAATGGATAACCATCTAGTGTCACAGGTTTTTAGGATTTTTAAAGGCTCTTCTCCAGGATTGATGGTTTGGTACAGTTCTTTATAATCAAGCTGACGTTTGGACGAAATTTTAAACCAGTTATAAGTTTCGCGCAGTAAAAACTCAATATTTCTCGGTATGGTTTCAATTGATGCATGGGATACTGCCAATTGTATTGAGTGGCAAACACATCTGACCAATATTAAATTAGGAAGTGAGTGATTTTCTTTTAATATTTTATAAACGCCAGAATTGACGCCAGTCATGACAGCTGCGTTGTCGGTCCCAATACCAGTCAGCTAATTTAAATTTAGTTTACATTCTTCCAACAACTTGATCAAAGCATTGGTGATGGCTTCTGCATTCGATGAATCCAGTTCCACTAATCCCAGAAAAGTAGAAATTGTTTTGGAGCTGTACTTGCTGTAATATTTTACTACTACGCCCAGACATTTCTTTACTGATATATCGGTTGACTCGTCGATAATCAAACTGTATGAGTTTCCATCAATATCATTTTTCAATTCTTCAATAAAATGAGGAGCTAACACTTCTTTTATTATAGATGTACATTTGGTACGGTGTAACTTTAAGTTTTTGGCAGACTGAGAATCAAAAAATCGTTTTATACATAGTTCAGTAAGATGATCTACAACGGCAATCGCTGAATGTTCAGCTATAAACATAGAAAGACCAGCTTCAGCTTCCAGAGCCGAAGAGTCTTCACGGCGAAGCTCAGATGTGGAAATTTTACTCTGAGTTTTATCCAACACTGGTTTACATTTCTTCATATGATGCGTTGACTTACTGTGCCTTTGTATATCGCTTAATTTTGCAGCAAAATCACGATTGCAAAACGTACAAAAGGCTCTTGCAGAATCACCTGGAAACACCTTCAACCAATGCTTAAACTCAGGCTTCGCTTCCCAATCACTCTTATAACGTTGTATATAATATGTTTTTTTTACACTGGTACTTCCATGTCAATCAATCTCTTAGTTTGTACTATGCAGTGGAAATAACACAATTTTTATAAGTCTGTGACTCTGTCAACACAACCACTTCAAAACAAGACATGCACTTCAATAAGAATAATTGAAATGCGTGAATAGTCGTTAGTCGCAGAATAAAAACTGTTGCGGACGCCGAAATAAAATGTGAACAGAGCCGCACCCACGAGCAAGTTCCGACGAGTCGAAATTGGCGGGGGTGCGGCACGCGGGACGGGATGCCGCCGGCGCGAGAGGCTATAAATATAGGACGCTCGTGCCGCGCGGCGGCCACCCACGCCCGGCCGCCGTAGCGCACACAAGTGTTCTTGGCTCCGTACCGCTATAGTGCTCCCGCGCCCCGCGCGCCCCCCGACTCGGTCTCGCAGCAGCGCTACGCACGTAGCACTCGCCGCTACGCCGCGCCCGCGTAGGCCACTCGGCCCCGCCCACTCGTAGCAGTGCTACGGGCTGTGATCACTCACAGCCTAAGTGCTGCTACGCAGTCTACGCCGTAGCAGGTCGGCTACGAGTGCCTACGCACACGTAGTAGATCTGCTACGCCCGCGCTTCTCCGCGTTCTACCGCGTCCTTAGGCTCCCTACGAGCAAAATCCACCCGATTTCGGTGGTACTTGGGGGAAACCTTACGGTGCCAACTAACCCAAGTGGGTGGTGACCCGCCACACCCGCCGACCCCCTTCAGGGGAAGGTAAGAAGTGCGGAAGGGCTCCGACTGCGGCCTTGGGGGATCTCCTAGTCGCAGTCTGGTAGTTATAACCCACATTTGTCCACAGCTGCACCCGGGGCGTCTGGGTGTGTCTACCCCAGCGACCCGGATCGGTCGCAAGACCCATAGGGCCCTACCGCACATTAAGATTGGCGGTAGGTTTTCAAGCTTAGGGCTCACCATAAGCACTCACCTCCCTGTGACACCGACAGGGAGCGAACACATCCCCGGGTTGTCCCACCCGGGGAGTTAGGTAACTTAGCCTTCGCCTACCCTTCTGGTAATCCAGACAGCCGTGTAGCTGACGAGTTTGTTTGTGTATTTCTTCTCGTCAGCATACCACTAGGAAATACACAAGGGTTGGGCCTTTTGGGGGAACTGTCTGCCCGGGGTGTGCACGTTTCACGTGTCTCCTCGGGACTAGGATTTAGCTTTTTTAGCTAGGCAACATTAGCCTCCCCCCCCCCTCCCACCCTTCTAGAACCATGACGGACGCCGCTATACTGGCCTTCGTCAGGGAGGTCCTCCTAAAGGACCAGGCTTTCGTAGCCAAGTATAGTAATAAGATAGCTGCATACCAGCTAACTCCCCCCCCCCCAGCCCTAACCGCATCGCTCCATACATTTAGCGATGCACTCGACTCGCCCGCCTCCCCTACTCCACACAGTAGCTACCCACAGCTACGTTCCCCCACCCTCTCTCAGTGTCTCACCCCGGCCCCACTAGAAAACGAGTCCCCCGTCCAGTCAGAAGACGAAACCTCTGACTCCCCCATCGACGCAGAAATGACGTCACAATACTCAGATGAGGAAGCCCCGGGATCCCCCCCCCACTCGTCCTCCGAAGACGACTACCAAGTCGTTGGAAAGGGGAAGAGGAAGAAGGGGAAATCCCCCTCAATGTCGGCCATCAAGGCCAAAAAAGCAGCGACCACCCAGGTCTCCCGCCCCACCAGCCCCTTGACCGCAGCCACCCCGGTTGCTCCCGCTCCCACCCCAAAGGCTGCCACTCCAGCTTTAACACCCAGCTCCTCCCAGAGCCGCCCTCTCAGCCCCATGGCCACTACCACACAGGCCGCCCCCAAAACTGCCCGCCCCCCCCCCCTTTTCATCCATGATAAGGGTAAGTGGACAGAGGTGTCCAGGGCGTGCAATGAGCGCCACATAAATTTCACCAATGCCCGTGCTGTAGAGCAGGGCATTAAAGTCACTGTAGCGTCTTCGGGCGACTACAGAGAGCTATCAAAGCTCCTTCAAAACACAGGGGTGAGGTACCACACCCACTCCCTAAAAGAAGCCATCCCCACCCGGGTTGTTATTAAAAACATCCCGGTCGAGATCTCCACCCAGGAGATACTCAGCGACCTCGAGTCGCAAAGCATACCGGTTGCCGAAGTGCACCGGATGCACAGAAAAAGGGGAGGCTCTACAAACTCAGCCCCCTTCAACATGGTGCTGGTGGTCTGCGACCCGGTCGAGGGTCACCACCCCATCCACCAAATAACAAAGATATGCAGCCTCTCGGGGATTCGCATAGAGAGGCCACATAAAAGCGGCATCATGGCTCAATGCCATAGATGCCAACTTTACGGACACGCTCAACGCAATTGCTTCGGCAAACCTAGATGCGTTAAGTGTCTGGGTGACCACGGCACCACCGAGTGCCCCAGACCCAAAGACCGCACACTCTGCACGGAGCCTCCCAGCTGCGTGCTATGCGGTGAGGCTGGACACCCCGCAAACTACCGCGGGTGCCCAAAAGCCCCTAAATCCTCCGCCCCCAAACTGGCCCTAAGGGCCAAACAGAGGCAACAGAGAGAGGGACCCTCCTTCATGGAGAACCTCCCCTCTTCTCTCAGCCCCCAGCGCCCCAACCCATGGACCGGGCAAAACCACCGAGCCCACTTCCCGGCTCTAACTCCCCCACAAACCATCCCACCCCTGATGGGAAAATTGGTCTCCTGCCCCATCCCCCCCAGACCAATCATAAAAGCGACCGCGCCTACAGCGCCCCGCCTTACCCCCTTCACTGCGCCCTCAGCGCCCCACCACCCAGCGCAGCCGCCCCGTTTCCCAGCCAAGGTGCAACGTGCACCGTTCACCTTCACGGCTACACCTCCTCCTCCTGCGGCAAGCGCCCCGGCGCTCGACCCCCTTGACCCCTTCACGGTCATCACGAGCACTTTCGCAGTGTTCCACTCTCCGCGTGGCTACCAGATGTCGAGAGACATCATAGCCTGCAACGGCGACTTCATCGCCCTAGCTCAAATTTATAATGCGTACCCTGACGTCACGCAAGCCCTCAAGAAACTCCCCCACAACTCGTCACAGAGCTCCTCCCCCCGTGTAGGCTAAAACCGAAATCCCTAAGAATAGGGACCTTTAATGCCGAAGGCCTAAATGGCCAACGCGATGAGATCGCCACATTCCTCCGCGACCATCGCCTAGACATCCTCCTAATCCAAGAGACCTTCCTCAAACCCCACCAGCGAGACCCAAAAATTGCCAACTACCGGTCAGTTCGCAATGACAGGACTCGCTGCCACAAAGGAGGTACTCTCATTTACTACAGATCCAGTCTGTACTGCATCCCCCTAGACCCACCTTCCCTCTCCAACATTGAAGTCTCTGTCTGTCGGCTGGGCCTGACAGGACACCAACCCCTAACAATAGTCTCGGCGTACCTACCGCCTCCCAACGCTAACTCCGACTCCGCATCAATTAATGCCTCCATAGGTAAAGACCTCTCAACCCTCCTCAACTTAGGTGACTCCGTCCTCCTGGCGGGGGATCTTAACGCGAAACATCCCGCGTGGAACAGCCGCCTGTCCAACACCAGAGGCAATGTACTGTACAACCTCTGCAGCCCCCTTAACTTCGATATCATCGCTCCGATGCATCCCACCCATTTTCCAAATAACCCCAACCACAGACCGGATGTGCTAGACGTCACGCTTCTAAAGAATGTAAACTTGCGATTGCATTCCATAGAAGCAATAGACGAGCTGAATTCGGACCATAGACCTGTGTTAATGGAGTTCGTCCCGAGACATGGTCCTTCTGACCCCACCCAACCCCCCCCTACAAAGGTGATAACGGACTGGGGGAAAGTAAGCGAATTGCTGAAATCCACCGAGTCCCCTCACCTAAACCAAATCCCCGATAACATCGAGACTGTAGCCGACACAGAGGCCGCGATCAGCTCGTTCACCGGACACGTACAGTCCGTCCTGAGTGAATGCTCAAGGGAGGTTCCGGCGGAGGATCACCTTCGCTGGAAGCTTCCGGACGACGTGCGTGAACTGGTGACCGAGAAGAACGCGGCCACTCGTGCTTACAGAACCTTTCCCTGCGACAGTAACAAAGTTTTTATGCGTCGCTTACAACGCAAAGTAAGCAGATGCGTCAAAAAGCTGCGTGACGATCGTTGGGACAAGATGCTCGATGATTTGGAACCGACCCATCAGGCCTTCTGGAACCTACAGAGGAAACTACGCTCCTCTGAGGAAGCCACCATGCCCCCGCTCATTCGCCCCGACAAGAGCGTCGCTTTTGACGACAAGGACAAGGCTGAATGCTTGGCCGACAGCCTAGAGGCTCAATGCTCCCCCAGCTCCCAGCCAGTAGACCCAGCTCACCTCGCTAAGGTGGACGCTGAAGTCGAACGCCGAACCTCCCTCCCTCCCGTTGAGGACCCAAGTGATCCCCTGCCCCCTGTCACTCCAGACGAGGTGGAGGGAATTATCAAGGGACTCAAACAACGAAAAGCCCCTGGCTCAGACGGAATTACCAATAAGGTATTCAAACTCCTATCCCCAGCCCTCATAGTTCTAATGACAGCTATCTTCAATAGCGCCATGTCTAATAACATGTTCCCACAGTCGTGGAAAAAAGCCACTGTCATCGGCATTCCGAAACCGGGCAAGCCCAAGTCTGCCCCAAGCAGCTACCGCCCCATCAGTCTCCTCAATGTCCTAGGCAAAATCTATGAGAGGCTTATTTATAAGCGTCTCAAAGACTACGCCGAAGCAAAGAGCCTAATCCCGAAAGAACAGTTTGGATTTAGACCCCAACACTCTTGCGTCCAACAAGTGCATCGCATAGTCGAGCACATCAGCGCCCGCTTTCAGCGAGGCATGCTGACCGGTGCCTTGTTCTTCGATATTGCAAAGGCGTTTGACAAGGTCTGGCACAACGGGCTGATATACAAGCTATACCAGCTCGGGGTGCCGGATCGTCTCGTGCTCATCCTCCGAGACTTTCTGTCGAACCGTACCTTTCAATACCGCATCGAGGGTGCCCTCTCCAGCCCTCACCCGATCCGCGCCGGCGTCCCACAGGGCTCGGTAATATCCCCACTAGCCTTCACGCTTTACACTAGCGACATCCCAAAGAGTGACGCAGCCCAGCTAGCCCTTTTTGCTGACGACACGGCCATCTTCTACTCTGGCAGGAGTCCCACCCGTATTGCCCGCAATCTCCAAAACTCCGCAAGAGCCTTAGGCGATTGGTTCCGGAGATGGAGAATCGAAGTCAACCCCGACAAGAGCCAGGCGGTAATGTTCTCCAGACCCAACCACCGCCTCCCTCCTACTCCAAATCCGATCACCATGTTTGACAAGCCGATCCCCTGGGAGAAGCAAGCCAAATACTTGGGGGTCATCCTAGACCACCGCCTGTCCTTCGGAGAGCACATTAAAACGGTACGCTCGCGTGCCGCTTTCGCTCTTGGCAGGCTTCACTCCATGCTGAACGCGCGCAGCAAATTGTCATTTAAGTGCAAATTGCGTATCTACACCGCGTGCATTCGGCCAATCATGACCTACGCGTGCCCTGTGTTCGCGCACGTCAAACCCCACCGCCTCCATAAGATGCAGACCCTCCAAAACCGATTTCTCCGAAAAGCCACGGGCGCCCCGTGGTACATTAGGAATAACCAACTGCATGTTGATCTCAAGATCCCAACTATCCAACAAATCATGAAACGCCTCACAAAGAGCTTCTTCGAAAGGGCTGAAAAACACCCCAACCCCCTAGTTACTTCAGCCGCCCAATACGTCCCCTCAAAAATCTCTAAGATTCGCCGTCCCAGGCATACCCTCCTCACACCCGACGACCCCATTACCCTTCTCCAAGAAAGCTGTAGGGAAACCACCACTGTCAGACGAAAGAACAGATACAAACCGCGAAACCGGCCCCGCCGCAGAGGCCCTCCGCGACGTCCCTGTAATATCACCGCCCGACCCTTGCTCGACAAGCCAGCCCGCGACGCTGAGCAAGTAGCTTTAAATTCCCCAATTAATAACCAGACCCAGCCTGATCATTGCTGCCCTCCCCCCAATGACTCACTAAGCCGAGGCCCGAACCCCACAGGGGGTGCCCTTAGTGGAGCTCATTTAAATATCCTTAGTTTGTAAGCCCTGGCTGGGGGCCTTAAAGTAATTTTCGGCCACCACAGGATAGTCCGGTTAAGCAGTAAGGCAACCTCAGCGAGTTGCATCTGCGAGTGGTCAGATCAAAAAAAAAAAAAAAAAAAAAAAAAACCGCGCGGCGGCGTCAGTCGATTATAACTCTAGTCTTAACAAGTTAACATGTAAACAAGAAAATAAAGTCTTTGAATACAATATACAGTCCACTTGAATATAACCAGCCTGAATCCATATCAGTTCATGGTCCATACGAGCCGGATAACAAAATTCCAGCATAGTTTCTGGTCCTCCGCACTCCGGATGAAGAACACGTGCCACGATCATTCTGGTACGTATAAGTGCGGGCGGATGAAGAAAACACCTGCAACCTGTGAATGAACGAGAGAATCGACTGTCCAATACGAGGATCTGGAAGAAAAACGACGGCCAGAATTGAAGTAGTGTCGCCGTCCAGAATCTCGCGAGTGCCTGTGCCTAGTGAAAAAGTGCGTGTGCTAACTATTTAGGCGGGAAAACGCCGAGCCTGAACGTGTGCCGGTCCCCGTCTATCTAGGCTAAAGAAAAGTGCGCGTCCGAATAATATAGGCGGGAAAACGTCGAGCCTGAACCAGTGCCGGTTTCCGTCTACCTAGGCTGAACGAACAGTACGTGAGAACGAACTATTTAGGCAGGAAAACGCCGAGCCTGAACGTGTGCCGGTCCCCGTCTATCTAGGCTGAATAACAGTGCGCGTGCTAACATTTTAGGCGGGAAAACGTCGAGCCTGAACCAGTGCCGGTTTCCGTCTACCTAGGCTGAACGAACAGTACGTGTGAACGAACTATTTAGGCGGGAAAACGTCGAGCCTGAACGTGTGCCGATCCGTGTAACTAGACTGAATAAACAAAGTACGTGTGTTAACTATTTAGGCGGGAAGCGTCGAGCCTGAACGTGTGCCGATCCGTGTAACTAGACTAAATAAACAAAGTGCGTTTAGGCGGGAAAACGTCGAACCTGAACGAGTACCGACGCCTATTTAAATAGACTGAACGAACAGTACACGTGCTAGTAATTTAGGCGGGAAACTAACGAGTGCCGGTGCCTTCCTGAAAGTGCGTACCTGTGTTTACAACTGTAGACAGAACAATATAGTGCGTACCTGTGTTTACAACTGTAAACGGAACTTATAAGTGCGTGCCCGTGCCTGCCCGTGCCTGCTATCTAGGCGGAACTTTCATGTGTGATTGGGCCTACGGTTATAGACAGAACAATATAGTGCGTGACTGTGCTTGCTACTCAGGCAGAACCTACAGTACGAGTGCCTAGTTACTTAGGCAGAGCCAACGCCGAGCAGAAGTCGTCGTGTGCCTGTGTCTGCTACTCAGGCAGAACCTTCAGTACGAGTGCCTAGTTACTTAGGCAGAGCCAACGCCGAGCAGAAGTCGTCGTGTGCCTGTGTCTGCTACTCAGGCAGAATCTTCAGTACGAGTGCCTAGTTACTTAGGCAGAGCCAACGCCGAGCAGAAGTCGTCGTGTACCTGTGCCTGCTATACAGGCAGAACCTACAGTGCCTGTGCCTGCTACCCAGGCAGAATCAACGAGTGACGGCGCCTGCGTACCTGAGTCTGACATCGTCTGTACCAAACGTCTACGTACCGATCATGCGTCACAAGGAGCCAGTCAGACTTGGCTGAATTGGAAGAACAGAGGCACAGCCAAGAAGCCGCACGCCGCCATGAGGAAGGAAGAATAGAGAGGGAGCGACTTCGGTGGGTGTCCTTGGATTCGCCGGCCTCACCCTTCTCAAGGCTGGCGGAAACAAGCACAGCTGGACCCTCCGGGGTCGGAACTACGATGACCACGCAACAACGAGCCAGGTCACCTGCAAGGTCGCTACGGTCGCACCGATCAACCACAAGTGTCACAACGCGACTGCGACTAGCAGAACTGAACGCAGCAGAGAGACTGGCAGCTCTACAAAGAAAGCAGCTGGACATGGAAGCGGACCTAGTCAAGAAGAGATTAGCTGCAGAGGTGTCTGCCATCAACGACGAGGAGAGCGTCAACAACGAGCCAATAAATGAAGAACCTCATACCAAGGTCGACGAGTGGCTACGAACAAATCCACGCGACTCACGGGGGGAGGAGGCAGCCAAGAGCACCAGGGAGGAGCCAAGACAACTGAGGTTCGAGGTACCTAGGGTACGATCGCCCACTCCCACCAGAACGAGGAACAGCATCGAGCAATTGGCCACCACGCTTGAGAAGATGGCCAGACCCCGTCCGCGATATACAGACCTGCCAACATTCACTGGAGCTGCTAGCGAATGGCTGCCCTTCAAAGCAGCCGTTCGAGACTCAACACAGATGTACCAGATTCCAGCAGCAGAGAACATCCACAGACTGAGGAGCTGCCTAAAGGGAGAAGCCCGGGATGCTGTGGCCGCACTACTACATACGGCCACAGACTCGGACATCATAATGAAGACCTTGGAACAATGCTTCGGGCGTCCTGAAATTATTATTGATCGGGCGCTCGACGACTTGAAGAAACTCCCAAGACCTGGAGCATCAGCAGCCGACCTCAATAGCTTCGCTGTGAAACTACAGAACATCATCTGCGTGTTGAAGACCATCGACCGAAGGGGTTACCTCTTCAATCCCCTGCTGACGAGGGAGGTGTTGGACAAACTCAGTCCCCATCTCCGCTCGCGCTGGTGCGACTACGCATATGAAAACGAAGGGACGGCCGATCCAGAAATCGTCGTGATCTCCCGATTCTTAATGAGGGAGGCGGACAGGGCACTACGTTACACTTATGCCCCATCTGCGTGCACCGCCGCGAGCCAGAAGAAAGAAACACGACCCGCAGTGACCCAAAAGAAGAAAGCGACTGTCTACAACACCGTCGCCGCAGCGGAAGAAGAGAAGATGCCGTGCCCTGGGTGCGAACAAGCACACACTCTACCCCAATGCCCTAAATACAAGGCATTCACGATCGACCAACGATGGGAGTTTCTCAAAGAGAAGAAAATATGCTTCAAGTGCGCCCAACGACGACACCGACGCATCGGATGCAAAGCAAGGCCCTGCGGTGTGGATCAATGTCGCCGACCACATCACGCGACCCTACACCAAACACCACCGCAAACAGAGGCGGCCAAGCCAGCAGAGACACCGAAGCAAGAAGCAGTCCTATCCGTCACGCCGCAACCAGCTATGGGACAACGAACAGTATTATTGAAAATGTGTCCCATCATCGTGTCCGGGCCAAAAGGGGAGGCGCAGACCTACGCGCTCCTAGACGAAGGAGCTACAATAACACTAGTAGACAAGGAGTTAGCTTCCAGCATCGGGGCAGAGGGGCCATCACAACCGCTACACCTAAACGGCGTCAACATGAGCCAACAAGAGACGAAGAGCCAGCTCATCACCATTGATGTCAGAGGGATAAATAAATAATAATAATAATAATATGTTTATTCAAAAATTATAAGGTATGATAATTAGTACAGTTTTGCTTAAATAAAATTATATTGCTAAGACTTACGTGCCTGAACTAGGTAATCCTGTGTTTCAGGCGAGATGAGCTAAAATAGTCTTTTAAAATTAATAAATAATCAAAAGTTGACAATAGACAAATAATTATATAATAACTCTTAGTTTCTAAAGATAATTATTTAACTTAAGTGAAGTTTGTATACCAACATTTACTTTAACACAGTTAGTAAATTTTCTGTTTCTTCATATGACATACTTTGGAGAGCATCCTTGAGTATTTTCTTACAATTTGTATAGTTCACAGAATAAATGTTTGTTTTCGAATTTTGTCTATTGTATAGGAGTGGTCCGAGGTACTGGTAAAATTTGGATATAAAAGCATGTTTTGTTGAAATTTGGGGACAAACTATATCTTTACGTCTTTTATTAATATATCTAGTGCTGTAGGGTAGAGCTTTGTGTTGTTTTAATACAATTCCCATTATTAATTAGCTGTCGAACTGTTAATACTTCACAAGATTTGTACAGGAGGTTAGTAGGAAAAAGGAAAGGGCGGAAAGTAGACACTTTGAGAATTGCCCTCTGAGCTCTCTCGATGGTTAGTAACATTGTTTTACCCGCTCCACCCCATGTGGTAATACAGTACGTTAAAATCGATTGACATAGAGCAAAGTAAACTTGTCTAACTATTTTTGGGTCAGCAATACAGCGTAACTTTTTAAAAACAAATATCAACTTGCGAATTCTACTATTTAAAGCTTCTATATGTTGTTTAAACGAAAGTGTTTCATCTATTATAACACCAAAACTAAAAAGCTAAAAACTAAAATCTAAAAAAAAAAAAAAAAAAAGCTAAAATGAAACTAAGAAGTACAAGGTCAGAGCAAGGACCATCAAAAACCTGCAGCTGCACCAGCAGGCCATACCCGAAACCCTTCTCCAGCACGAGCACCTGAGGGACCGTCCCAGGGACGAGGTGTGCTACGAACGAGCACGCCCCGGGCTCTTAGTGGGAACTGACCACTGGGAGTGCATCGTTTCCAGGGTGCTCAGGACCGGCGCTCCGAACGAGCCGGCCGCATCGAGGACAAAGCTGGGATGGGTGGTGCATGGAACCGCACCACGCAGCGCCCTTCTACAGGAAGGCAGGGTGCTGCACGTATACGAGCCCGACCGAGAATCAAACGTGAGCAACCAACAGCTCCACCACTTTGTCGAGGCTCATTTCAAAATAGAAGCTCTCTGCATAGAGGGAAAGCCGCGAGTACGAGAAGCAGATCAGCGAGCCATGAAGATCGTCGAGGCGACCACCAGGAAGACCGACACAGGGCACGAGGTGGGGCTGCCGTGGCGAAGAGACGACACCGCTATGCCACCTAGCTACAACCAAGCACTCCGTCGCCTCACGACCATCGAGAAGAAAATGGACGCCGACCCTGAATTCGCCAGAGAGTACTCCAACCAGATACAGAACCTGCTGCAGAAAGGATACGCCACACCGTGCGACGGCTCGGAACGTACGAGCCCGGTGTGCTGGTACCTGCCACACTTTGCCGTGCAGAACCCAAACAAGCAAGTGTAGGCTGGTGTTTGACGCAGCCGCGAGAAGCCACGAAATATGCCTCAATGACGAACTTCTGGAGGGACCGGACCTGCTACTGTCGCTGCCAGGAATCCTATTCCGATTCAGGGAAAAGGCGGTGGCAGTAACAGCGGACATACAAGAAATGTTCCTACGTATAAAGATCAGACCAGAAGATCAACCAGCGCAGCAGTTCCTGTGGCGAGGCGATGAACGAGACACGCCTCCACTCAAATTTAAGATGAAGAGCATGATCTTCGGCGCCGCGAGCTCCCCGTACATGGCTCATTATGTCCGTAACCACAACGCGGACATGCATGGGCAGGAGTTCCCGCGAGCGCTAGCGGCTATAAAAGAAAGCCACTACATGGACGACCTAGTGGCGAGCTATGACGACCCGATGGAAGCCTGGAGAGCGGTGGAGGAAACGAGAACGGTGCACGCCAACGCCGGCTTCACGCTGCGGGGATGGAACGCAAGCGATCAGTCAGTGCTGCGCGACATACCCCCTGAGCTATACGCCACTGCACCCACACAACTGGGGGGAGAACAGCCGGAAAGCAAGATACTCGGCCTGTTCTGGAACGCCGAACGAGATGAACTTGGGTTCAATACATCCATGAACCGAGTGCCAGCGGAGGTACGAGACCGGGCTCGTGCACCGACCAAGCGCGAAGCCCTAAGCGCCGTGATGTCAATCTACGACCCACTTGGACTGCTGAGCCACTACGCCATCCGCTCTAAGATCATCTTACAGAGCTTATGGCGCCTCCAGACGACGTGGGACGAAGAAATACCAGTAGAAGAGAACGAGCTCTTTGCATCGTGGTTGGCACACCTGAACGAAATAGCCAAACTCCGACTGCCACGTTGCTACACGACGAAGAAGTACGACAACATCGACCTCCACGTGTTTTGTGACGCCAGCGAACAGGCCTACGCGACCGTGGCCTACTGGAGGATCACAGGCAGCGACGGGAGTGTCGCCGTAGTATTGGTGGCGGCCAAAGCCAAGGTAGCGCCAAGACAGGCGCAGACCATACCTCGGCTCGAACTACAAGCAGCTGTCATCGGGGCAAGACTCGCCGACACGATAAGAAGGGAACACCGTTTGAAGATTGGTCGGACAACCTACTGGACCGACTCATCCACCGTGATTCATTGGATCCACCACGACATGCGACGCTACACACCGTTCGTCGCACACAGACTGGGTGAGATCGCTGAACTCACTAACAAGGGAGAATGGCGATGGCTGCCAACGGAACATAACGTGGCGGACGACGCAACGAGGCTCAGCGACACTCCACTGAGCACAACGGATCGATGGTTCCAGGGGCCTGCCTTCCTATACCAACCGGAAGAACGATGGCCCAAGATGTCAACGCGAGAAGAAGAAGACGACGAGGTCCTGCACACCAGGGAAGAACCGGGACGAGACAGCTGGCTACCCGACCCTGCCCGCTTCTCGAAATATGAAATCCTGGTAAGGGCCACTGCACGAGCGCTTGCCTTCACCGACATCTGCCGACGTAAGGCGACCAGCATGGAGCATCGACACATCCAGCGCGCCGAGAGGGAACTAATCCGGCACGCGCAAGAAGACAGCTTTAACGAAGAACTAAAAAGGATCAAGTCTGCTCACCCCTTAACAAAGTCAAGCAGGCTGTATCGACTAGATCCTATATTAGAGGATGGACTCCTGAAGGTGCGAGGACGGATCGAGGCTTCCTCAGCGCCCACCGAGACGAAGCGGCCCATCATCATAGATGGCCGACATCCACTGACCAAGCTCATCGTGCTACGGGAACACTGCGCTGCGGGGCACGCCAACAGGGAGCGTGTAACGAACGACCTACGGCAGCGCTACTGGGTCATTCACCTCCGACCCACCGTACGCACGATTGAAAAGAACTGCGCCTTCTGTAAGAGACTGAGGGGAACGCCCAAGACGCCGGCCACGGGAGACCTGCCGCACGCCCGCCTGGATCCTTTCCACCGCCCGTTTACTAACTGCGGGATAGATTACTTCGGACCAATGATGGTCAAGGTGGGCCGTCGCCGAGAGAAGAGTGGGGGGGGCACTGTTCACATGCCTCACCTCTCGCGCCGTACAAATCGAGCTTGTGGCGTCCCTCTCAATCGACTCTGCGATCATGGCGCTGCGAAGAATGGCTGCGCGCAGAGGATGGCCGCGGTTAATGTACTCTGACAACGGAACGAACTTCCGCGGGGCTGATCAACAGCTACGCAAAGCCTACACCGAGTGGCTGCCCGCTCTGAACGACGAGGGGCTGCAACATCGCATGGAGTGGCGCTTCATACCCCCTGGCGCGCCCCATCAAGGCGGCGCGTGGGAAAGGATGGTGCGCTCCGTAAAGACAGCGCTCAAGGTGACCCTGCGGGAGAAGGCGCCAACAGAAGAAGTTCTCAGCACACTTCTCACCGAAGCTGAGTTCTCGATAAACGCGAGACCATTGACCCACGTCAGCGTGGACCCTAGCGACCCCGAGGCACTGACCCCCAACCACTTCCTGTTGGGGTCATCGAATGGCCTGCAAGCGACGGGACCCTGCGACGAGGCCGACCGACGAGCATGGCGAGCTAGCCAGGCGCTCGCCGACCATTTCTGGCGGCGCTGGCTACGGGAGTACCTGCCGACGTTAGTGCCACGCGGTGAGCCCAAGAACGACGACCGGCCCCTGCAGGCCGGAGACGTGGTCCTAGTAGTCGACCACGCGCTGCCCCGGAACACCTGGCCGATGGGAGTCGTCGAGCGCACGCATCCTGGAGCAGACGGCAGCATTCGAGTCGTCGAGGTGCGAACCAGAACAGGCATCTTCCGACGCCCGGTGAGCAAGCTCGTCGTCCTGATCAAGAAAGAAGAGGCTACGCAGGCTGCGCCGGGGGGAGAACTGTTGCGGACGCCGAAATAAAATGATGTGAACAGAGCCGCACCCACGAGCAAGTTCCGACGAGTCGAAATTGGCGGGGGTGCGGCACGCGGGACGGGATGCCGCCGGCGCGAGAGGCTATAAATATAGGACGCTCGTGCCGCGCGGCGTCAGTCGATTATAACTCTAGTCTTAACAAATTAACATGTAAACAAGAAAATAAAGTCTTTGAATACAATATACAGTCCACTTGAATATAATCAGCCTGAATCCATATCAAAAACTATTTGACATTCTAAATTCTACTTTATTCTTACTGCATAAAGGCACATTGTAAACCGACGACCAGAAACAATTTATATTATTCGGGGATTTCCCTACCCAAAACATATGAAACGGAACCTAAACGAACGAACGAATTGCGGTTTGCGGTGTTGCCTGCTTATTTCCTACTTTTTGCCGAAACGCGCTATATTATACGCTAGGAGTTAATATTAAAATTTCAGCGCTAAGTGACCCAAAAAAGCGCTAAATCTGACGCCGAAAACGCTAAGGTGGCAGCACTGCCGCGTCGCCGAGCCGCCGCGCTGCAGTCCCCCGCTCCCCTCTGCTGATGCTTGTGTGCCGAGGTGTTAACGTGTGCGTTAACACACTGTTTTTGATTAATCTTAAACACGCTCTAATTTTTCAGTCTTAAGTGTTATGAACACATTTTTTGCCGTTTAATATTGAGAATTCCCCCCCTCTTGCTCGAAAGACTGCCTGCATTCGCCGTTTTAGTGACCTAATCAAGGTTTTGATGGTCTATTGAGGGATTCGGTTCCATTCTTCCCTGATAGCGATTTCCAGGTCTCCTAAGGATGTAGGGGCTGGATTACGGGCTCTAACCTTTTGTTTTAGGGTGTCCCATATGTGCTCTATAGGGTTAAGATCAGGGCTTCTCGCTGGCCACGACATAACCCGAATGCCGACCTCTTCAAGATAATCGGTGACAATGCGCGCTACGTGTGGCCGTGCATTATAATGCATTAATTAAATTTTTTCTCCAATGTAGCCGGCATATGGCACCACATGGTCTTCCAAGATCTCTGTGATGTAGCGTACCGCAGTTAAAGCACCACTTCTTATGAAAACCTGCTCCGTGCGTCCAGTTAAAGATATACCAGCCCAAAACATTACAGAGCCCCCACCATAACTGACTGTTTCACTTATGCAACACTGGCAATAACGTTCACTTGGCCGTCGCATGACATTACGGCATTCATCAGAATCGTATAAAGCCATCCGACTCTCATCGCTAAAAAGAACTGACTGCCATTGGCCGATAGTCCAGTTGACGTGATTTTGCGCAAATTGAATTCTGGCTTGTCGATGAGCTGTGGTCAATTGTGGACCTGTTGCTGGCTTGTGTGGTCTTAAATTCTGCTCACGTGGTCTCCTCCTTACAGTACTGTCACTTATAGCCACACCCCGATTTTCACGTAAGCGTCGCTGGAGATCAACGCCAGAAAGGTGTCGATTTCGTAAAGCTGATACCACTATAAAGCGGTCATCCCTTTGAGTTGTCACCCTATGTCTTCCAGATTCAGGTCTTCTTCGATACTGCCCAGTCTCCATAAACCTTTGATAAGCTCGCCGAACTGCAGAACGGCTGAGATTTAACCTCCTGGCCACGACACGTTGACTTAAGCCTTGTTGCAGCAAAGCTACAACTTGGGCCGCTTCAGCGTCAGTAGAGTCCATTATTTTTAGACAGAATTTGTCAAAACTACAGCTTCACCAATTAAACTTGACGATATTAACATGAAATCCCTAGAAAATCTGGTTCTGACTGAAAGAACGGGTCGATTTGCTCCGATGCATAACCGTCAAATCAGCACTCAACAGTATTTCTGTATAAAAAATTGTTTACCTTCAAGTGCAATAAGATTTATGACAAATAAGACGTCAATCATCATAATATCGACCCTCAAAGTAGGGTAATATTGGGCATTCTATGCCACTGTCGGCAAGTAGCTCGGCTAGTGCGCCTCGCTACGCGCCAGTGGCATAGAATGCCCAATATTAAACGATCGACTCGACTGTGTAGTATATTACTGTACTCACCTGGACATCATGTGAGTTATACCACTGGCCGTCAGTAGCTGGGCGAGTTCACATCGCTGCGAACGATGGTATGGATCATTTTGACATGCGTTTCGTTGTTAGAAACGACTTGATGATTAGTGATATGCGCTTCAAATGGTGGAAACGACTTGTTGGTTTTTGTAATGCGCTTCAGCAATGGAAACGACTTGATGAATTTGGCACGTTCAGTATTAGAATCGACTGGTATTACTGTACTCATACAAAGATCATGCGAGTTATACGACTGGCCGCCAGTAGCTAGGCGAGTTTGCTTCGCTTCGGACAGTGGTGACAACTATCCACACGATCAATGATTAAGATTCAATTTAGTCATTTTTGAAATGCGTTTCATGGTTATAAACGACTTGATGATTTTGATATGCGCTTCAACGGTGGAAACGACTTGCTGATTTGGTCATACATTTCAGTATTTAGAAACGACTTGTTGGTTTTTGTAATGCGCTTCGTGGGTCGAAACGACTTGGTGTTTTTGACATGCGTTTCAATACAAGAAACGACTTGATGATTTGGTCATGCATTTCAGTATTAGAAACGACTTGTTGGTTTTTGTAATGCGCTTCGTGGGTCGAAACGACTTGGTGTTTTTGACATGCGTTTCAATATTAGAAACGACTTGTTAACTCACTGCTTTGAAGTGGATCTGCATAATAAACAAGGTACATATTATATTTGGTTTATTTTTCGTAAAACATTGGTTTTTCTAGGAATAAAGTATCTACCGAGCGCACGAACTCTTGTAGTTTTCGCCACTGAGACGAATCCGCGTCGGTCTGGAACTTGAGTCGCACAAGCGCCTTCTTCCACAGCTCCAGGGAGTCGGTGTGGCGTGCATCGTCAGCCTTGTACACCTTGCAGTCGATGTAGTACTCTCCGTTGATGCTCGCTGCGCGCCGCTCGCAGCCGTTGGCGACTCGGTTAACGAAGAATGATGATAGACATGTACTCGATGAATCTTCTTTTGGCACGGTGTCAGACCCGTAGTTGTTACTGACACCGAATACATCATAAACAGTATTGGTTTTTTTACTGAAACAACAACGAAAGCTTCTATTAGTTCATCATACACACACAGGTTACGGTTACCGCTTAGATACGCACAGGAAAAAAATACACACTCAGTCAAAATAGGTACTTGCAGAACATGAGAGACGTACGAATAAAAATGACTGATGATTTTTAACTGGTATGGCGGACTAAATTATTGAATAGTTTGTTTACCTCGTACGAATTAAATTCGTTGAAGATGGGTGCGACTTGCGTTTCCTATTGTTGTCTGCAGACGGTTTGCGGCCGGGTTTGGTTTTCTGATCGGTGATCGGAGCTTGTTGAAAGTACTCGCACTCAGACTCAGACCTGAAATAAAGATACAACAAAATAATAGTCAAACATAATGATTACAATTAGTACATCGGGTCAGATCTCTGAACTATGTACCGAGTGGAATGTTTTATACTTACATTTTCCAATTATGTACAATCGATATGGCAGGCTAGCAGGCGTAGTGACTGACGGCAGCAGGCAGCGGTTAGTTATCAACACTGATATTTATAGGATAACGCAGCAGGATCGCAGAACACTTCTTGAAGATTACTTCCACACTTGTAGACTTCAGTTAATTTGTACCGAGTACTTCGAAAACATGTAGCTTATAGATCGGAAAACGAATGATAATTCACTATGTTAAAAATGACTGCAACCGTTCATATAATGTTGTGTAAAACAACTTTTTTCCTTAGACGCATTATACTTGATCAAAAAGTGAAGACTAAGGATGTTTCAGGTAGCATCGATTGACGACACTGCGAAACGACTTAGGGTTGACAAAACGTTAACCAGTAGATAAGTTATCAACAACGCTAACGCTATAATAATATTTCTTGCAATTAATTTAATTATTTGGCAATCTAGAGACAATCATAAGATTAGTATTTATCACGTTATACATCCAAGTTTTACTTGTTGTGATACTTTTATGCTCGAGTGAAGTAGGTACAGAAAATAAGTTGTAACAGTAACAAATTTTAAATAAACTTAATTTTCGATTCGCTTTTTAAGGTTAGAAACCTATATACATACTACATTTTATTTATTTTGTGATAGTGTACCTAGTTTCTGATACTTATCCGTACCTTAATATTATTTATGCGTAGCAACCTTGACTAAAATAGCTTACTGTTGCGAATGCAACTTAGCTGACGAAAAAAAAGAAACAAGGTTACACGTGTAATGTTTTACGCAATAACAATTATTTCAACCAAATATTTTATTGATTTTTCGGGAATTGATCGTATGAATAGGTAGTCAATAATGAATACTTCGTTAGTTAGTAACGTTTAAAAGTCAAAAAACTAAAAATTTATTTGTCATTATCTCAAAGCTACGACGCGTGACGGAGTGTAAATCCTTTAATCATTTAAAAAATATTTATTTATTTATTTAATACTTTAAGCACAAATGTACAGAGGCGGACTTAATGCCATAGGCATTTTCTACCAGTCAACCTTAGGGTGATGCAGAGACAAACAGTGGTAGGTGCAATCCTGAACATTGAGGAATAAATATTTTAAATATAAACATACGCATAAACTTATTAAAACATATGGATTCACAGCGAATGTCGAAATAACTGCAGTCTTATAATAACCGAAGCAGCTAGTACCTGACGTTTAGTATTGTGATCTGAATTCACCCTCACATTTGAACTACATAAAATTGGAACATTAATGTACAACATTAAGTAATTTGCAAGAAGGTAATTATTGAATATGTTTCGTATTTTCGTTTAAAATGTTGTCGATTTTCACTAAAAATAGGTACTAAACGATCTTTCTTTTTTTCAGAAACACATTGATACCTAATCAGATGCACTGGTTGATGAATAAGTAATCATCAAACTTGAAGACGTATGCAGACCTGGTCCAGATTAAACAATTTGATCATTCTGACATACTACACTTACTTCGATTGTTCATTAGTCGGTATACGTGGGGTAAGATCGTTGCATTGCGAGTTTAGCGTCTATATTGGGAGATAATTAATTTCAATTAAGTAGTAAAATAATGCCTCACTGTTCGGTTTGCAACTTATTTGTAGATAATCGCCGATGGTCTGGTCATTTACGTAGTAATGTTCATAAAAACAATAGTGCGACCCCTGTTTTTGACAATGTCGCAATTATTAATTCTGCGTTTAAAAAACGAATCGTTAGTTACAAGATCATTGCAACTGGTAAACAAATAAATAATTTTCCTGAAATGTTTCTCATTAATATTAGTGAACAAGTTAAAACTCTAATAACCCGTTCATTATTGAAACATACAGCTGTGAAAATAAATTTCGAACTTTTTTCTTTTTTTCTTATGTTTAAAAATGATCAAAAGGAAATGAAATCCTTCGCCACAAAAAACATTATTATTAATTTTAATTACGATTTTGATTCAATTTATAAAGCAACGGTTGATTTACTGTTAAAGAAAATTGAAGAGTTTCAGGAGAGAGATAGTGGTTGGACATTTTCGAGCAATTCTCATGTAGAAATAAATATTAACAAATATCAACCTCTCGGCGGATCTAAATTTATAACCTTACCAAAATGTATAAAAAATAAAAAAGCTTGTTTGAATATTCGTAACAATGATGAGTATTGCTTTTTATGGTGCGTAGTGGCGGCTCTGTACCCCACCAACCAACATCCCGACAGAGTTTCATCTTATCCCTACTTTCAGGATGTTTTGAATGTTGATGGTTTGACATTTCCGATAACATTTTCGGACATAGCTATCTTTGAGAAGAATAATCCGTTTTTGAATATTTACGTGTATGGTTTAAAAAATGATAAGACTATCATTGGACCTTTGTATTCAACATCGAATCATAAATCTAAGAGCATCCATCTATTGTTCTTAGAAAATAATACTAATACTCATTATTGTCTTATCAATGATTTGCCTCGTCTATTCAGAAATCAGATAACCAAACATCATGGTAAACTGTACTTTTGCGAAACGTGCTTATTGTTTTTTCCAACGCGCAGCCGAATTGAATCTCATCTGTGCGGAGGGATTGCCACAGTATTATCAGAAAAAGGAACATTTTTAAAATTCAAAAATTATGATAGAAAACAAAACATTCCTTTCGTCATTTATGCCGATTTCGAAACGATACTTGAACCGATTTCCGGCGATGAATTCAACACCGCTAACACGTCATACTCACATCGTCACGTGGCGGCCGCGTTCGCCTATAATGTAGTGTCATCATTTAACGATAGGTTTGGCGGCTATAGAAGTTATCGCGGAAAAGATTGTGTTTCAAAATTTATACATTTACTGACTGAAGATGTTAAAGCAATACACAAAATTCTAACTAAAAGCGAGCCTATGATATTCACAGAAATAGATGCTCTTGATTTCAAACGCGCTGTTAAGTGCTACCTTTGTGAAAATTTACTGCTGACCGATAGAGTAAGGGATCACTGTCATATTACAGGCCGGTACCGAGGTGCAGCACATCGACACTGCAACCTACAACACAAAGTACCAAAATTCATCCCAATATTTTTTCACAACTTATCCGGATACGATTGTCATTTATTTATTAAAAAGTTAGGCGAAATTCCAGGACAAATTAAAATAATACCCAAGACTAAGGAAAAATATATAGCATTTACAAAGTTTATTCCTATTGCTGATAACGAGTTTATACAAATAAGGTTTTTAGATTCCTTCAACTTTTTAGGAACTAGTTTAGACAAACTTGCTAAAACATTGCAAGTAGACGATTTTGTTAACCTTAAATCAATGTTTACTGATGAAACACAATTTAGTTTGCTGACTCGTAAAGGTGTGTACCCGTATGACTATATGAAAGATTGGAAATGTTACGAACAAAAGTCATTACCATCTAAATATTATTTCCATAATTCTTTGACTAACGAAGGTATTAGCGATGAAGATTATAGTCATGCTCAGAATGTTTGGGCTGAATTCAATATTAATGACCTAGGCGAATATACAGATCTATACTTAAAAACAGACGTGCTTTTGTTGACAGACATATTTCAAAAGTTTCGGAAAACATGTAAACAATATTACAAACTCGATCCTGCCTTTTACATAACTGCACCCAGTTTATCGTTCGATGCAATGTTGCTAAAAACAGATGTTCAGTTAGAACTGATTTCGGATTTAGCTATCGTCAGAATGATTCAAAGCGGTATACGAGGGGGTTTATGCATGTGTTCCCATCGGTATGCAAAAGCAAATCACAAATACATGCCAGAACATAATGCATCACAGCCTCAGAGTTTCATAGTGTATCTAGACTGTAATAACCTATACGGCTTTAGCATGTGTCAGTATTTACCATATTCTAGTTTTAGATTTCTTGATGAAAATGAAATAACTAATTTTCGTGTTGAAAATGTCGAGGATAACTCTGAGTGGGGCTTTATATTAGAAGTCGATCTTTTTTATCCTGAACATTTACACAAACACTACAATGATTTACCATTTTGTCCTGAGAAATGTATACCTCCAGGAGGTAAAACGAAGAAACTAGTTGCAAATTTGCATAATAAGTACAACTACGTAATACATTACGTTCATTTAAAAAAGTGTTTAGAACATGGTTTAATATTACGTAAAGTTCATAAAGCTATTACTTTCAGACAATGTCCCTATTTAAAACATTACATAGAATTAAACACTCGATTAAGACAAAAGGCAAAAAGTTCATTCGAACAAGACTTTTTTAAGTTGTTAAACAACAGTGTTTTTGGTAAGACATTAGAAAATACTGAACATAGAGTAACCGTTCATTTAGTTAATCAATGGTGCGATCAATCTAACCGAACTAAGAAATTTATATCCTCCGAGAGACTTGTAGCCAACCCCTATTTCCATAGCGCTTCTATTCTAACTGAAAACTTAGTTGCAATACAAATGAAACCTGACCAAATTATTTTAGATAAACCTATTTATATTGGATTCACTGTATTAGAACTTTCTAAGACACATATGTATGACTTTCATTACAATATTGTAAAACCTTTTTATGAAGACCGAGTGCAGCTGTGTTATACAGATACCGATTCGTTTGTCTATAAAATATCCACGTTTGATTTTTATCGTGACTTGAAGTATAATTTTTTGCAATATTTCGACACCAGTAACTATGATGATAAAAATGATTTTAACATACCAATTATGAACAAAAAAGTTCCAGGTTTGTTCAAAGACGAAATGGGAGGAAAATATATCTCCGATTTTGTTGGTTTGAGATCAAAACTTTACTCAATAAAAACAGTCGATGAAATCATTAAAAAAGCAAAAGGAGTAAAATCAAGTGTAGTAAGAGACTTAAATATATCAGATTATGAAAATATTTTATTAGATGGTGGAATTATTCGTAGAAAAAATATTATGTTTAAATCCATAAAGCACGAAATATTTACTAAGAGTGTCAACAAAATTGCCTTATCTCGAAATGATGATAAACGGTCAATATCTGTAGATCGAATATCAACGCGAGCCTGGGGTCACTCACTTATTTTAAAGAGCGAAAATGAATTTTAAGATTAAGCTAATTAGTAATAGAGTTCGATTATAATTTATAAAACCTGTGTAATATAATCTTAATATAGTTCTTAAACTTTTTAATGTATGATAAATATAATTCATAGTTTTATAAACCTAAGTTAATGTAAATAAAATGTGAATGATTATGACTACTTGTTTAATTTATGTTTTAAAACATCATCCTCCTTTTTGTAGTTGGTTAAATAAAATGAAACCCAACCAATCCTTCATTTGTCAGAAGTAAAATGTATTTTGTACGAAATACAATAAGACTGATTATACAAAGGAGGTCAACAAAAGCCCATACAACTTTGCCCAAACATGTACCTCGAGGTACACGTGCACCAATTGGTAGAAAAAAAGTAGAGGAATTCGAAAATAATTGTATTTTTATACATAAATAACTTAAAACTACATAATAAATTATTTAACATTTTAATAACCTGTAACACAATTAAATCATGTGGCAACTTTGCATGTACGGGTTGACATTAAGAGTATATGTGTTCTGTGGACATTATTTCGTGGGTAAATGTCATTCACCCGTCATTCCGTTCGTTTCTGCGTTTCGGGGTATTCGTCTGTTCGTTTGTGTTGTGTATTTTGTTTAATAACTTGGCTATTCTTTCTGGTATTCCGTTTGTCACCTCGCGATTTGGTTCTTGACGATACTGTGATCCCGACATCTTGGCTATTCTTTCTGGACTTTTGTTTGTTACCTCACGATTTGGTTCCTGACGGATTGGCTATTCATAACGGACATTACGATTTGGATACTCAGGCTTTTGGTTTGAGCGTCGCGTAAGTATCCTATTCACGTTTTATCATAATGAAGAGAATAAAATACTTAAGATTTTAATAAATCAATTGCTTTCAGGCTAGTGCTTACAAACATGAGGTGCGTTTCTTGTCATGGAGTACTGGATGATAACATGCAGTCTTACAATATCGCCCATGTCGGTATTGAGCTGACTGTAGTCTTGGAAGAAATATTAAACCATGAGGTAACTTTTCTACCATATAAATCAATATGTGAATGTCGGCATAAAAAAACTTATTAAAAATTCATATTAAATCACATAAAAAAAACTATCCATTCAATTTCAATATATTTTTAGGTTGATCATGATGGAGTGTTATGCAGTAATTGTTTCGACAATACTGTACGTCGACTATCACAAGGAATAGAGCATCTGACTGCAAACCGTTGTGTAAGGTGCTTAGAGTCAGTTAGTGGACGTCATGCTCACTCCCTACGAGAAGGCCCCGAAAGAGATTATATAGCTCTTCTCATACTTCCCAGACAAGTAAGATCTTCTAAACAAATTGAAATAGTTATTTTATACTAAAACAATGAATAATTATTAATTAAGGACTAATCCATATTGGAATATCTAATAAAATATATCTTCATTTTAGATTCAACCGGGAAACATAGTCTGTTATGCCTGTTGGCTGGCTGCTCGTAGGAATGTACGAAGACAACAAGACCGGCAAGGCACATCACCAGCCGCACAAGATAGTGATAGCCAACATATTGCTGTGATTGAAAGCCAACCATCTACATCACATGATACATTAAATTGTGTATGGTGTCAACGATCCCTTTCTGGTATCCATACTCATTCTTTGCCTCAAGGACCTGAAAGAGATGAAATAGCATTTCGAATATTACCTAGACAGGTAAGGCCTTAATTTTTTTTATTGCTTCCAAAAATATTTCCTCATAATACTACATACACTTCATGACATACATCATCATATCATGTCATATAATGTATGTTGAATTGTTTTTCATTTCTATTCTCTTTTTTTTTAGATTGAACTGAACAGTAGAGTCTGTTATGCATGCTGGATGGCAGCTCGTAGAAATACCGGAAGTGGAACTGCACCTGCTTCATCACAAAATGAGTCGACTAGATTGCCTAACTATAGTAGAGCGGGTAATTCTTCAAATACTTGTTTTGTACAAGGATGTAATAATAATGAACGATTAACCATTCCCCAGTTTCTAAAATTAAAATTACTTAAAATGCATAAACTATACTTGCCGCAAAATGCGAGAATCTGTAGAGAGCATTTAGGCATTTACGATTGGGGAATTTTAGAGGAACACCGCTACGGACATAACTTTTCTGTTGACGAAATAGAAGATGTAATCAATCTTGCTTTAGAAAAGGAAGAAACTCAATTATTAGATTTTGAAAAAATTGAATTAATGTCTGATGAATTATGTCATTATTGGTCAGGTCTCAATAAACAAAAGATTACAACAATTATAGAACAGACACCCCTTTTGCGTGAAAATATAAAAAAATATAAAACTGCTTTAGGCATCTATCTTGTAAAACTGCGAACAGGGGAGCCAAATTCGAGGTTGGCTGAATTATTTGGAATGTCCGAGTCAAATGTCTCTAGTCTGTTAAGAAAGACCAGAGAGATTCTAAATGAACAATTTGTGCCATTATACTTGGGTGTTGCACATTTACCTAGGCAAGATATAGTAAATCATAATTTAACAATTCCTAATGGACTGTTTGGTGGTGAAGAAGGTGGCAGGCGAAAAGCTATTGTAATCTGTGATGGGACATATGTATATTTGCAGAAATCATCTAATTATTTATTTCAAAAGAAATCATACAGCTTACATAAATATCGCAATTTAATTAAACCATTTTTGATAGTGACCACAGATGGTCATATATTAGATATTTATGGCCCCTATGCAGCAACTGTGTCTGATGCAGAAATAATGAACCAATTATTTAGAAATGAAAGCAGCGAGTTAAGGCAGTATTTTAGGGAAGGGGATGTTTTTATTTTAGACAGGGGATTCAGGGATTCTATTCAAATGTTAACATCATTAAATTATACAGTTTGTAAACCTGAATCCCTTCAAACTGGTGAGACACAGTTGCCGACATTACGAGCAAATAAATCAAGGCATGTCACCATGTGTAGATGGGTAGTGGAGGTGGTGAATGGACGTTTTAAAAGAGATTTTAAATTAGTAAGAAATGATTTTAGTAATAATGCCGCTACCCATCTAATGATGGACTTTAGAATTGCAGGGGCTATAATAAATGCATTTCATGTACCCATCATAGATAGGCCAGATGCAAGTGCTATTTTGGACCGGGCCAAGCAAAAACTAAATGTACCAAATATATTATCGGAATATGTAATCGAAATTAATATGAATAGACGAAGAGCACATTTTCATAGCATTGATGCAGGTGTAACACTTTTGGAAGAGTTCCCAGTGATGACAATGTCAGAGTTAATTTTGTTTGCACTGGGAACTTACCAGATTAAGCAGGCCCGGTCATATTATGGGGAACACATTAGAGAAAATGGATCTTTTATAATTGAAATCTGTGATGCCGAGCAAATCCATATACCAAATATATGTGCACAGGAAACAAAATTAATAAGGGGACGAATAAAATCAAGACATACAGGCTCTAAAATATATTATACCTACATTTTATTAAATATGGCACATACCAATTGGGAGCACAGAATCCACAGCTACTACTGTAGTTGCATTGTTGGCAAACGAACAGTGGGTTGCTGTGCTCACATTATGACAATTATTTGGTATATGGGTTGGGCTCGGCATCAAGAGAATATAACAGCGCCTGCCACTTTCCTTGATAATATTTTAGTAAGAGATGAAATTGAAAATGAAGAACGCTAATAAAAAAAAATCAAAAATATTTATTGTTTTATTCCCTAAACTAACTCAATAATTCTATTTATTCCATTGTTATTGATAGATATTACTGGAAATACTACTTCCAGGCTTTAATTCATAGAGTGCCGCTTGGGCTACTGAGTATCGAATCTCAGAAATCCAATTTCCACCCCTTATGCACATCACAACACAATAGACGCAGAGTAAGCATAAAAAGGGTGTTTTATGTAAGAACTTGATGTTCCTTGGGTTGATGTTCTATTTATTTCAAGACAACAAAAGTCTTTATTTAAAATGTGACTTCTATTCAAGGAAGCCTGGATGATCAGGCATGATTTATATTGAGCTGGGATATGACGGAAATCAGAGTCCCATCAAGTTGAAACCCTTGGATGTCGACGCTAAGGAACTCATTTATTTATCGACTTTGTTAATCGCTCTGATAGACTTCTAATGCTGCTTCTAATATTACTGTTCATCAACATTCACAGCTTGTGTTCAGCTACTTTTGGGTATAAGCATCCTTTCTTATGTTAGGTAGGTACATAACTTTGCCTTACGAAAATCGATTATACAATGAGAGTTATTATTGAATGCAAATTGAATTATATTAAAAAATATTCGAAACGAAACAAAAACAGTAGCTCTGAAACCGACAGAAGCCAACTGTCAACTTGACAGTTTTTTTTTTTAATAGGTAAGGTAATGGACCAAGGTAGTATAGTTCTGCCTAAATGGCGAGCTTTTTATAATGTTAAAAGTTATTTTATTCTCGTCCCCGGGTAATCATAAGAAAAATATATAAATGCAATGTTATTCAGTGTAATCTAGTGTATTTTATTCCACTAAGTGTACCTCGGTACATCGTTTGGGCAGATTTTGGTGACATCCTTTCGAAGAGCCATTTTTGCGTCAATTGCATAACGCTGATCATACAAACACACAACAGTGCATTGCCCTCACAAATGCTTAGTTAACATTATAATAAGAAACAAACGTTTCATTTATAAATTATGAATTGTTGCGATGGTTTTATTATTTTTTTGCCATTTACGAAATAATACTCATCTTGAGTACTTGTACTAAGCACACAGCGTCGTACTTTTTGCGGGCATGTCATCGGTAAGTTTCTTAATTTATTTTTATATTCTTAAGTAACTAGCGATTGAATTCGCAGCAGTTTTGGTCACAGTTATTAGTGAATCTGCTATGTTATTTTAACCCGCAGACAATTCGTTTATGCATCACGATATCAACATCTAGGTACGTTTAAGTTTAAACTTAATGAGTGTCTATTTTTGTTCCAGATTGCAGAATCAGAGATTATGTTTAGCCAGTACGCTCAAAATCCTTATGAAGTATTCTCCGAAACGCTTCACAACGAACCCGAGCACAGCAAACAAGTGACGAAAGAAAAGAAATCCAAACAACGATGCAGGGAAAAGTCGAAGAAGCAAAATCCAACTAAATCTTTTGTGATGAGCCGATTACAGCGACGAGGGATCAAATTAATTAAAATATCAGTCGTAGATCTGTGCAATAACAATCCGCAAACCAGTGACAGTGACAGTGACAGTGAGAACGTTATTATAAGTGCTCAATACATTGTTAAAGACGCTATCGACAATGTTATGGAGGAAACTGAATCTTTAGTTAAAAAAATATCGAAATCTTTAATAGATAGCGATTTTTAGTACTTAGCTGTTTGCGTAAGCAGTTGTTTAGGTAAATTCTTAGTACTTATTACGTTGTTTTATTTGAAGATGTGTTGGGTGTTTAACAAAATAAAAGCAGTTTTACTATACAAATTATTTTTTTATTTATGAAACCAATAACCTTATAAGTAGGTACACATTTATAACTCTAAATACTTTCTTATACATAACACATTTTTAAGAGCACAATGCTTTAAATGTTTATTACAATTTAAATTAGTTCTTCCTTCACAGTATATTTTATGTAAAATAAAGAAGTTAGGACATTTTTCGGTACCAAGGTCTGATACTTTACAGTTCTCACAAAGTTCCTTTATCCATTTTACTTTCTCCAAACCATTAACAACGATTTCCTTATTTTCTAGATAGGGAACGATTATACGACGAAATTCTCTGTAGTCGATATACCCTTCGTTCCAATAAATACCTCTGTTTCTTTCCAGCCATTTAACTTGCCTCTTTTCATCACTTGTTAAGTGTTTAAACAAGTATGGTGGTTTTATTAAAAATGTTTGGGTATAATCACGGGTAGCAAAAGCTAACTCTTTTATTATAAAATTATTGTACAGGTCTTTAAACCCTTGAACATCTACTATGACAGTATTCGGATTCATGATATTTTCCTCACAGTATTACTTAAAGGTTTATATTCAATAATACAGTCGTTCAATATAAGACAATACGCAGAAGTTTGATCTGGTATTTCCGAATCACTCTCAATTTCCACTCTTACGTCTACAACAGGGCCTGTCTTTACATTATCAGCTTGTCTAGAGCAATCGATGACAAATAGTGGTGCCAAATCTTTAAATTGTTTTTCACTTAATAAGGGCTCCGGTCGCCGCCCGTAATAAGACTGTTGAAATCTGACGTATTGCTCGTATAATAAAGCGATTCTGTTATTTGCGAAACTCACATTTAGGTTTTCATACGGGAAGTAAGTAGAGTTGAGGTACACTCTAACATCACGAACATGACAATGATCGAACTGAGACATATCAGAACTGCCATTGTTTTTTCTATTTGTAGTCCCAAAATAATGTATCTTGGTTTCTCTATTTGCGAGGATGTTTTGATTGACCAGGTATGTTTTGTAGTTTTAGGTAAAGCTGGATATTCGTACAGATCACAATTTCTGAATATCAGCTGGAGTGGTCGATCTTTTTCTAATAGTTTCAGCAAATTTATTTTCTCTTTGTCAGACACTTTAACGTGCGGTACGCGCCAAATGATTTTATTTATCTGAACGTCTTCTACAATTTCACCGGTGTTAAGTTTTACAGCATTCAGGTTAGTGTTACTTCGTAGCAATATCAGTTCGTGCCTGCTATTTATCACGACTTTCTTGAAATCCTCTGCGAAACCGATGATGTTACAGAGTGGTATAGAAGCAGAAAAATTACCTCCGTTAATGTTTTTTGTACCATCGATATTCCAGCCCCATGAATTCGATGTCTTTGATTCATTCTCATTCATTGATATTAACGATTTCATGGTGGTAGTTACGCCAGCATTTTTTATTCTATCAATTTCCACTCCATTTAGCTCGTACCTTATGTCTTGAAACAAGTAGAGTAGAGCATTATTCGTGAATTGAACACTAGTGGCTTTATCTTTCATGTCCTTTATGCTAACGATAAGGGATCCTTCCAAATACAAGGTACTCGCTGATGGAAGGATGTACAGGTCCTGTTGGTTAATAGGTATGCGAATTTCATCGTTTCTATTGAAACTAGTTACGTAGGGCTTGTAAGAATGAAATTCTATTCCTTCAACCTTAGTATCATAAGTCGGAGCGGATAAAACGTCTAAGATATTCATTTTAGCAAACCGATCACTTTGAGAAATGCCTTGTTGTCTTTGGTTAATTTTATTTTCTTCTTATGGCGAGCTCTTATTTGGTTGGATGCTTGAGCGGGACTGATATTTTAAATTTGTTGATGCACATATTTATTGTAGTCAATCATGTTTTTCTTCTAAAATGCAAATACAGCTGCACTTCTTCACCACGTAGATTTATTAAGCGGTTATTTATATCTATCAACCGGATATGTATGCAGCTTATGTTGTTTTGGTTGATTGGAAAGTATATTGCGTTTTTCGGAATTTCTATAATCCTATAGCCAGGAGGTACATTAAGTGCGAATTCGTGAATTATGTGACTCGGTTTTCCATTTGTGTACGAGCCGCTTACGATATCACATTCGATCCTGATCACTGTCGTAGGTAAAATGTTGACTGGAAACTGAGACACATGCCATTTATTTGGTTCCAAGATCTGTTTATTAAAACCTAATAAATTTCTGATAGTATCTTCTTTACTAAAATGTATGTTTTTTGTACAGAATACAGTAGTTTTTAATGTATTGTTATTGCACTGCAGTTTGATTGATGCATCTTTAATTTTAGATTTTAGGTAATCATTAATATCTTGCAATTCGTAGGTGCCTTCTGGTATTTCAATAACTTCGTTAGAGCCATAATAGAACGTATTATTCGTTTTGTCAATGTTTGGAATAGAATTAAATGTTGAGAAATGCAATAAGGCACACTCATACTGTTCATTTAGTTGCAATGTGTTAGGATAGTACGTAGATAAAGTTGACGAGTTTCCAGTTATTGACAATGTGAGTGACATCTTGCAAATGGTTGAAATAAAAGAAAATCATAATTTTTATACGTTTTTATTCCAAAAAGTCCTTAGATATTCTAAACATAAGTGTCCACAGTTTTCTGTGTTAAATTTCTGATATCTAGTATAGTTATAAAAAACATTACATTTCTTAAAATATCGCATTAGTTCCAATGGAGGTTTCAAATCCCCAAAGCTATCAAAATATTCACAATAATTGTTAACTTTAACATAAGCTACCCAATGTGTTCCAACGTTCTTATAACTATCCAAGTTAACGACACCACATTCAATCCGTTTTGGCATCCTTGGTAATTGATCCTTCATGTAGACCCCTCGAAAGTAGGGGATGTTACGTGCATCCTTTTGGATATCTACATTAGTTAGAGGACGATTAGGTAGCTTATTTCTTAGTTTTTTGAAGATTTTATAAATAAACCTTTACCATTTTTATGTGACTTAATGTATAAACCCTTGCCTAACTTTAAAGACTCCATAGCCTTATTGTGTCGTACTGTTTCTTGCAAATTTCGCTGACTAGCTTTGTAATCATTAACAGTTTTTGCAATACCCGCCGCACCACCAGCTAAAGTACCTAAAGCCGATAAACCAGCAAAAATTGGGATTAAAGGTAGAATTCCTCCAGTCTTTGGTAACGGTATCACTCGCGGTGCTCGAATTTTTGAGATTTTTGGAAATATTTTCTTTGCCGCTGCGTAAGCAACGTTGATTAAAGTTTTGCTATCCTTTGGGTTCAGTTTCTTGATCGTTGATCTTATTTTTGACACGAAATTTTTAAACGTTTTAACGCCGGAACCAGATTTCAGTTTGGCTTTCATAACTTTGCTCACTATCCATGAACTCAGTTTTTCACCTTTTCCAGCATCTTTCGACTTCAATCTTTGTTTAGCCATATTTTAGTAGTTGTAAATCGGCTTTGTGGCGATTGGGTAAGTCTGTATGGTTTGCGTAGGCAATGTCGTGATGCATACAAGCTTCGTCTAGCTTATTCACACCGCGATCACCTCGTTGTAATCGTTTCTCGAGTTTTGTTCCTGGTCCGCAATAATTATAACCAGGCAATGAAGTTCGAACGGTAGATTATTAATTAATGTGTTAACCAGTTCACCACCTTGCATTGTCCGAATTGTAATGATGGAAATAGTGCAAAAATAATGTTTATATTAATATTACTTTAACCTACTATTGCAGTTTTGTTAATCCAACTGTTTTCTTCATTGTTTAGACCCAACCATTTCACGAAAATTTTTGATCCTTTTCTTTTTAAAACTCTTTCTATCAAATAAACACCAGGATATTTTGATTTTTGAAGTTCTTGCTCGTAAAAGGTTCCCAATATAGCTTGCTTTCGCTGATCTTCTAAATGATACGTTACAGGTATAGTAAAATTAATCTTTTTTATGGCAAATATTTCAGTTGACCAATTAGGTGTATAACCTTTCTCAAACTTGTATTTACTAATCCGAACAAAATCACCCACTTTGAACTTAGGTTTTCTACAAATAGGTGCATGTTTTAATGATTTTTTTATATTTTCTTCTATAACTGACTCACTAGATTTATTCACTTCGATTGGTTTAAATTTAATTGTTCGATGTTTTGTGTTGTTATATATATTTAATGTAACTTGTAACGGTAAACCTAACCATTTATAGTTTCCATTCAGACTAAAGTATTTATATAATTTATTTTTAATAGTTTTAATCAGCCGCTCTACAATCGAAGCTTTTTTGGTAGAAAATGATGAGTAATGGTTAATATTGTATGACTTCATAAGCATCTGAAATGAGTTGTTATAAAACTCTGTTCCCATATCCGTTTGTAAATTAACAGGTTTACGTTTGCTGTTAATCAATATTTGTTGAAATGCACGAGTAACATCAAGTTTATTTTTTGTTTTTAATGGTTCTGTCCAAGCATACTTTGAGAAGCAGTCAATCACCACTAAAATGTAATTGTAACCTTTATTATATTTCTTTAGGTTTTGCATGTCCATCAGATCAGCTTGCCACAAGTCATCAATTCCCTTTAGAATGACAGGACGTCTAAGGAAATTTCTTCGTGCTGCTTTGTGTATTTCATTAACAATTTGCTGTTTTGCCATTACTGAGTTTTTTGAAGTAATTTATCTACCTCTGCTTTAGTATAAAACTTATCTTGCAAATGAGTTGAAACTTCAGGTATCCTTGCTTTTAAAGTAGCCTGAATTGTACCCTTTGCGTCTTTTATGATTTGAGAACGCAATGAACCAATCATGTTATTAAATTCTTTTAACATATTAGCATTCAATCGATCTACATAATCCTTGTTCACAGCCAGATTATTAAATTCATTTAACATATTAGCATTCAATCGATCTACATAATCCTTGTTCACAGCATCGTCTGCTTCTACTGGAGATCTAATTCCTCTCAGTCTTGATGTTTTTAAATCAAAATCTCCGTTTTCTGATTTTAACAATGCATTCTCATTAAATTCAAATAACTCTGATAAACGCATTCTTTTATGAATGTAGTGTCCGAATTTGTCTACGTTCATGTTTAAGGTGTATTGTAACGGGAGGCTGATAATAAAATAAACACATTTTAAAATATTTATTTATTTATAATTTTACTTTCACGTAATTCTTCAATGATAGATACAATTTCATTATCTAATCCTGTGTTACCAGCATCTCGAGATGCAATTAATAATTTTAACCTATCCACCAGTTCATTTCCCAATATACAATTCCATTATATATATACAATATACAATTCAATCCCAATATACAAAATCGACATTTTTCTTCCACATTTTTGTCAAGGGTAGCCCGTTTCCCTTCGATTGAGGGGTCTGAATTGTACTTTGTAGTTTGAAAATAGGCTTAATAACTTGCATATACTTTTGACCTTTATTACTTTTTATTGGTTTATCCGGCTCATAGTCTCGTCGATGTGCGTTTGTATCAAGTAGCATTGACTTATAATGCTGCATGTCACTCTCTGTAACCATGCTTAAATCGACGTTCTTCTTCAGTAACAACTGCTTCAAACCAGACGTATTTCGGTATTTGCGTCCAGCTACAGTGATATACTCATCGCTGATCGTTATACGAGCAGAGCCTAACATCAATTTCCCGTTCTCTACTCTGACACCGAATGGAATATCTGACAGTGCTTCTGAGGATACTGACCAGGATGACGTGTCACGACCTGGGTTGTTTTCAATGAATGATTTATATGAAGAGTCACTTTCGATATCAGATTCATATTTTTCTGTATTGCCTTTGTTATCATTGGCTTGCTCATTCTGCAAAGTTTTATTAATAAACGGAAGTTCTTCATTTTTTGTAGGACACAGGAAAGAAGTCTGTTTACTGACATTAGCAATCTGGTTGAGTGGTTCTGTTACAGGCTTGAAAACTGATTCCAGTGTTTGCTGATTGTTAATCTCAACATCTCTCATTTTTCGTACTTTTTTCTTAACAGCGTCGACAGCAACTACTATTTGTCTTTTTAGTGATTTTTCCATTGCAGAAAAAACGAACCGATAGTGATTGATTAAGCGTTGTCTGAAGAATAATAATATCACGAAGGTAACGAACTTAAATAACCATATTCTTAATCAAAGACTAGAAAGGTGTCAAATTTGTTTCTATAACATCCTTTATTTTTTTAACAATCTTTATTAATTACTACCTACATTAATGAAGGGCTCATTCCATATTTTGGAACTCATTTCACGAAATTCAGTCCATGTCATATCAGTGTTGACATGTTCTTCATAAATATGACGCAAATTAATGTCATCTTGTTTAAAAAGTATGATTAAGTTCGCGTTGTCTCTTACTAACTGCTTAGGGATTTTACTATAAGTTTGATTTAGATAAAAACAATCAATGAACTTGTGTCTTCCCATTGCGAAATAATCACGCATGCTATCTTGATTTTCGCAAGCAACATCATCAAATATTATCACAGAGTTAGGTTTAGCGTCTTGAACTCTTAGTACTTCCTCATTTCCATGATATTTCTGGAGTGAAATACCTGGCACTCGTTGTAAAACTTTTTCTAAAAAAATGTATTTGGGTTGGTAAAGAGTTTTCGAATAAACATAAACATTTTCAAATCTTAATCCATTTTCGTGTATGAGAAGACCAACCAATAAATTGGTTTTTCCACAATTGGATGGTCCGCAAATGATACATCGAACTGAGTTAGGTAACAATTCTCCATGACGAAAACTAGTCTTGCAAACATCCTCGCAGATTGTTTTAACATGCAGCGATTGTGGTTGCTTGACAAACTTCATGATTACACTTGGAAACAAACTGATTGGCAATGAGCAAATGTATTTGTTACATTAATATTTATAAACTGAAACAGTACCGCAATCTTTTTCGCGATAGAGCGATCGTTAGAACGATTACAGACTCGCAAGATCATTGGTTGAGTGTAGTAATAGGTATGGAGGCGATCGTTCATTATTCGGTTTTCTACGCTACAATCATGTAGCAAGGCGAACTCGCCCAGCTACTGGCGGCCAGTGGTATATCTTGCAGGATCTCTAGGTGAGTACAGTAATTTACTCTTCAGTCGAGTCGATAGTTCAATATTGGGCATACTATGCCACTGGCGCGTAGCGAGGCGCACTAGCCGAGCTACTTGCCGACAGTGGCATAGAATGCCCAATATTACCCTACTCCTCAAAATAAAAAACAAACATGTGAAACAGCTTATCTGTGAAACAATCGATCGTTATTGAACAAAAATTGGGTGGGTCGATTTTTTTGATGACCAGTGTCTAATGGATATCTTATAATCTAATTGTGACTGTAATTTGCTATACGTTATGCTTTGCTGGCGGCAAACCCTCACAAAAAATGTTTTTGGATTTTTCATAAATTGCCTTTTGGTCTTCCAGTGTTGCTTTGGGTTTTGGGCCTCTTTTAATTTGTTCTGATTAATTTATTTTCAAATTAAAATAATTTAACAATGAAAAAAGAATAATAGTGCTCTCAGATTTATCTCAAAAATGTTAAACATAAACGTATTAATTATACTTATAT
This sequence comes from Hydraecia micacea, assembly GCA_914767645.1. Taxonomy (NCBI): domain Eukaryota; kingdom Metazoa; phylum Arthropoda; class Insecta; order Lepidoptera; family Noctuidae; genus Hydraecia; species Hydraecia micacea. The sequence continues at coordinate 2,610,813 of OU611775.1, forward strand.
TAAACATATTTTTTTGTATAAGTATAATTTTTTGCTGTACCTTCCTACATGAGTTTTGAAATCATAAATATCTAAGAAATTATAGCAAAAATAAATCTCAAATTGTTTATTGCAATCCATAATGTACAATTACAGGTGGTAAATAAAAAATAATAGAAACAATTATGGACCCTGTCGGGCACAGCAAATTTTTAAATAAGTAGAGAGAGGAAGAGCGCTTTATTAACTTTCCTTGTTATTAAATTAGAATTATTTTCTATCCTATTACCTATGTGTTTATATTTCCATTCATTCACTTATTCTATTTATATTTTATATGCAGGTCTATCTGTTTATTTATTATTTATTTAATTATATTGCTCATTTCTTTACTCGCTTTAAAATTGTTCGTACCTATAATTATTAAGTACTAGCTTCCGCCCGCGGCTTCGCCCGCGTGGATGTCGGAAATTATCCCACAGGACAGTACCGGTGAAGTAGCGCATGTCCTTCCCTAGGGTGCTATCTATCTCCTTGCCAAATATCGAAATCCGTTCAGTGGTTTAGGTGTGAAAAGGTAACATACAGAAAGAGGTACTTTCGATATGGTTCACTATTTTGGGCTTCCACATAAAAGGTACATAATATATTCTGCCGCGGACATTTATTTAGAACTGTTTAAGACAAACAGTCCCATGATACATTATATTCGTGTAACAACAGCGCTTCTGCGAGATTCAGCTGTTGTAGAGGTTTCTGTGGCTCTTTGGGACGCCATGTAAGTCGCCTGCTGCTGACGTCGAGCTTGTGACTATTCTGGTGTCTCCGCCGCCCGTTGAGACACCAGATACTCAGCATGCTGTTGACGCTGATCTTGGGACTGTTCTGGTGTATCTGCAGCCCGTTGATACATCAGATATACTCAGCATGCCGTTGACGTCGAGGTTGAGACTGTTCTGGAGTTTCAGCAGTTGTTGAGATGCCAGATACTCAGCGTGTTGTTGACGTCGATCTTGGGACTGTTCTGGTGTCACAATAGCTCTGTGTGCCGCCTCACGCACCGCCTGCTGAAACCTTCGCAGCTCAGTTTGTTGAGACGTCTCGTTATTCTAAGTCTAGCTATTTTTATATCTCGAGCTTTATTAAAGCTTTATGAAATATTAGACTTACGCTTTCGAGTCATTTTTGTAAGTACTATATAAAAAATCACCAAATCGGTAGTAATTTTCAAACTAACTAAAACAATTCCAATAGCTAATTAGGAGGAAAACGAATCTAACTTCTTACTACTTACAACACAACCTAAAACTACCTATACGTTAATCTTAAACTAACAAAAAAAAAACAATTGTAATAATCTAAGTAGGTACCTAATGAAAATAATAACGAATCTATTTAGGTACTTAATACTTACAAATACAACCTATACCTACCCGTGACCTAACTAACTAAAAATACAATCCTACCTATAAGTAATTAAACAAACAAAGAAAACAATTCTAATTATGATTAATAATTTAATTTAAAACGAATCTATATATTTGTACGAGTACTTAAAATATAGTACCTAAAAATTATAATATACCTACTGTTAGTTAGTAATAAATCGCTTCGAATCGAATTTAAAGCTGTAAAAAAAACTCAAAATGAACACAACCGTCAACGACGTCTGCCGGTCTGCCCTCACGCCCAGTGGTATAAAAGTGTTCTGTGCCTCACGCACATAATATTAGGAGACACACCTTCCAATATATAAATAAAAGGATAATAAACATATTATTGAAATCCTTAGAACGGTCTTTCCTTTAGTGTTCCACCATTAACCCTAACAGGTCTGCATGCCCGCGTTCGGGACTTCATTGCATGGACTGCCCCTCCACCCCCGCTCTGCGCGCCGCCCGCCGACTCATCTAGGCATTAAGAGCCTATACTACCTCAAATGGCTTAGCATGATCCTCCGTTATGTCGAAAGTACTGCACCATTAATTTTGAAATAAATATATGGTAAAGTTGAGGATTAATGCTAAGTCTTATGTTAGACGAAAACACGATTCCGTAAAATTTTCTCGATAGAAAAAAAATCCAAAGTTACCTCTAAACCCGAACAATAAACCGCTGGTATTAAAAAAATACTTCAAATTAGATTATGAAACTTTGTATACTAACTGAACTTACTTTAAAGCAGGTCTTATGTTATTTATTTTTTTATAATTACCATTATTTTCACCGTAAAAAGAAATTACCTAAACTATTGGCGTCTTGAAGTTCGTTCTCTGCCGCCCGACACCCCCGCTCAGTCTCGCTTCGGCGTTCGAACGGGGTAGCTGTGTCGCTTGCGCTTAGAACACAAATTACGCAACAGGACGACGTAAAATTAAAATATTGACGTACTTAGGTTTATATTGTTGGCGCAATGGGAAATAACCGTAATAAAAATAAGAAGCGAGCGAGTTGGCGTAAAGAAACGCACCCATAATTATGATAAACGTAATGAAGTACCTAAGTATCTACTTACAGTATTAGTGATTACAAACATGTGTAGGTAGATAGCACACGACACGTTTGGTGGTTGCAGTGGCTAAGCGCTTTGCTGCTGCACTACGGGTCGCGGGTTCGATTCCCGCACGGAACAAATATTGATAGTTGTGCCGTGTCTGGGCGTTTGTGAATGTGAACATTTTTGTTTGTAAACGCACCGTCCACGATTCAGAAGAAATCCAGTGTGGGGAACTTTTATAAAAAATAAGAAAGTGACCTAAATAAGATTGTTTTTGTTTTGACAATACAGGCTTATTTTTTTATCACCATCCGGGTGTTCTACCCATGAATATGAACAACTTTCACTATGGGACCAACTCTGAAATCACGATAAAAAAATCTGCTGTTTCATACATTTTGGTCAAGTAGGTATTGAACTTTTGTATGAAACAGCAGATTTTTTTTTCTTGATTTCAGAGTTGGTCCCATAGTGAAACTTGTTCATATTTATGGGTAGAACACCCTGTAAAAATTTGGATGGTGATAAAAAATAAGCCCGTATTATATGCCTAATAAAAAAATATAGGTATTTATGTGCTAATTGTTTTTTTATAATGTTGCCCCACTCCAGGATTTCTCCTGAATCGGGGGCCGGTGAGATTACACACACAAACACACACACACAAACGCCCAGACCCGGCCTATCTTTAGGCCATAAAAATATTTGTTCCGTGCGGGAATCGAACCCGCGACCCGCGACCCGTAGTGCAGCAGCCAAGCGCTTAGAAAGTAATAAAAAAATATAAGTATGTTCGGTAAGTATCTACTTACCTAACTACGAGAAACAAAACTGTAACTTATTCGACTGTAGTGCTACCTACCACCTCATAAAAATTATGAACCTACTAACGTACCTTGGTAGTTTAGCTAAATAATATTATTATCCTTTATTTCATTATTTACATATAAATAATATTTTTAAATATAAGCATATAAAATATATAAAAACATTTAAAAATATAAAAAATAGTAGCCCACCGGTATCGGGAACAGGGTCCAAGCTACCGGCGGTCAGGGCTCCAGAGAGAGGAACCTCCTGACAATGCGGGCCGTGTCCAGAAGTACCGCTTTCTGAATCAAGCCCTTGATCCAGTTGCCCAACGAGAGCCTCCTTAGGTGTTGGTCGAGGCTCTTGGCTATTAACCCATTGGCAGTCACGACTATCGGCACAATGATCGCTGAGTCCACATCCCACATGTCGACAACCTCGCGAGCCAAGTCAAGATACTTGATTTGTTTATCTTTCTCGGCTTTCACAAGGTTCTCGTCATGTGGGACGGTTATGTCAACAATCATTGCGCGCCGCTCTGATCGATCCACCACCACTATATCAGGCTTATTGGCCACAATAGTCCTGTCAGTGATGATGGATCGATCCCAGTACAACGTGATATTACCATTTTCGAGAACTGGGTCGGGCACATACCTGTAGTACGGCACCTCCGATTCCACAAGGCTGTATTTCAAAGCAAGTTGCTGATGAATTATCCTGGCTACAAGGTTGTGTCTATGCAAGTACTCTCCATTAGCTAGACGAGAACACCCGGAGATGATATGCCAGTTCTCTTTGGCCAAGGAGAGCGGGGTGAGGCCCTTGTCCACTATGACTACATCTCGATGCATACCCACGTCGGTTTCTAGGAAATATTTCCTGAGACTGCATATCTCGCGATTGTGGAGGGTCTTAGAGTTTAAAAACCCTCGACCTCCACACTTTCGCGGGGTATACAGCCTCATTACCGATGACCGTGGGTGATGCATTCGATTTGCAGTCAGCAGTGTACGGACCCTCCTATTATCCAGGGCGTCGAGTTCGGTCTGAGTCCATTTGAGTATGCCAAAAGAGTACATCAAAACCGGCATGACCCAACCGTTGAAGGCGCGCACCTTGTTTCCGCCTGATAGAAGACTATTAAGTACTTTTTTCAGGCGGCCAAAGAAGCGCTCCTTCAACGATTGCTTCATGTCAGTAACATTGATCCCTAACGCTTCCGACATACCCAAATACTTATAGGTTTCAGATGCGGAGAGGGCTCTAAGGTTTGTGGAATCTGGTAGTTGATTTCCCACGGATTCCACAATCTCCCCTCGCTTTACATGCATTACCGCACATTTGTCCACACCAAATTCCATCCTAATGGCGTTACTGAAAGATTGAGTTACTTTCAGTAGCTCCGTCAGTTGCAAATTGTTGGGGGCAAAGAGTTTTAGGTCATCCATGTAGAGGAGGTGCGATATAACCTGACCACCTCTCCTCAGCCGATATCCTAGACCTGAATCCTCCAGCAGTGTGCTTAGAGGATTCAAGGCTAAGCAGAACCAAAGCGGACTCAAACTATCACCCTGAAATATGCCTCGCTCAATCCTTATCGGTTTGCTATTCCTCTGAATATTTCGACATCCTGGATAGCGAAGGACCGTCCTCCATTGCCCCATACACGACATCAGGAAGGGGCACAGAGTTGTATCTACTTTATACAACTCCAACACCCTCATGAGCCATGTATGTGGTACCGAGTCATAGGCCTTCTTATAATCTATCCAACATGTCGACAGATCCTTTCGGAAGCGACGAACCTGTTGGCTAATGGTCATATCAATGAGGAGTTGCTCCTTAGTACCGCGGGACCCATTCCTACATCCATTCTGAGAGGCAGACATGATAAAGTTGGTGTTGGTGATGTGTTTGTTAATTTTAGCTCTCAAAATGGATGTAAGAACTTTATAGACCGTCGGTAAACACGTGATCGGCCTATAATTTTTGGGTTCCGCGGTGCTACCTGATTTATGGAGCAGGTGGGTAATTCCTGTCATTAGAAACTGGGGTAGCGAACCAGACTCCAAAGCAGTCTGGAACTTATTATTATTATTATTTAGTGCAATAAAGGTAAGAATAATATTATAATGTATGTTTCTAGAAGACGTCGATTACACACTTTAGACAGTACTGAAGACAATGGTGATAAAGAGAATATTTCGGTAAATTCGTGAGTATCGTCTACCTACCTAAACATGTAACTGATCTGTTATTAGTATACACGGCTACATAATTATCAAGCTATAATTTTCCAGTATATGCTCAAATATGCTGATCTCACATTGTATAAACTATAATAAAACGCAAACTTACTACTAAAGCAATGGGCGGAACCCTCAGCGCAAAGTTGGCTCGCACTTGACTAGTATTTTGTAGCAGTAGGTAAAATAGTGCGCACAGCTACACATCAAGGTATATCTTTCCAGTATAAGCTGATCTCGCATTGTATAGGCTTTCCGTACAATGAGAAGTCAGCTTATACTGGAAAATATAGCTTGATGAGTAGCCGTTATTAGGTACATTGAAATTAAATTTGCGATGTTCATAATATATAATGACAAGTTAATATTAAATTATGATTGATACATTTTATTCCATAATACTCGTCCGATAATAGTGTAGGTAGTTTAACAAAATCGCTCTGACCTTGTGTGCCCGCGTGACCGCGAGCAGTAGTGTGCGAGCGAGATAAAGAGTGAGGCGGCGCGGGGTAGTGGGGGCGAAATTACGATTTGAGCTGAGGTTGTATAGGCTCTTAATAGCGCTCCACTCAGGTCAATCTTATCGTTATAACTTTTAAAGTATTTGTCCAAATTGCTTAGTGTAAAAGACAAAGTTTATCTACATGAAATACTGAAAGCGATAAATGTATTGATTTTGATAAGTATTAACAAAGTACTCTGAAATATTAAATAAATAATATAATATTAAAGTACTCTGAAATATAATATTGTAAAAAAGTATCCAATTTAAATGTATTTATGGATCACTATTTTGGATATAATGGCTTCCACAAAAAAGTCAGATATATGCTGTCGCGGACTTTTATTTAGAACTTTATAAGACAAACAGTTCCACGATACATTATCTTCATGTAACTCTAACGGTTTAGGCAGCGCACGCCAATATAGCTCTCAGAGGGTGTTGACTTCAGCCAAGGCCCTGGCCATAGGATTTTTACAAGTACGTGGAAGCGTGATGATGGTGGGCCTTGGAGACAATAGTGAAGCATCAACTGTCCGCGATGCGCGGAGCTAGATTTAAAATAGTCAATCACTCACCTGGTTGAGGAAGGCTGGTTCTGTAGCCTACCTGGATTTATGTGTATGTAAGTGAATGTATAATGTACTGTGTAGTGAAGTTAAGTATTCCAGGGTTCCGCTCAACAGGCCGGTGATCTTCAGGGCACGCGGTTTTCACCAAAATTCACACTAAACCCGTTATGTATAGTCAAAAGGGGTTGCGTACAAACAAAACAATGGATCACAACAAAATGTCCACAAATATTACAGATTTTTCTAGATTACATTTAACAAGCAAAAAATTCAAGCCGGCATTTTTCAAGGCTAACCGGAAGGAAATTTCAACATCAAAAATGACAAGTGACAATGTCAAATCAAGTGACAACTGACAGTTCTGACATAACAACATGATGTTGCCGGAAGTCAAACGGTCATAGACTAAACAAACAAACGGGACGAAACATCTACCCCCCCCCGGACGGGCTTTCCCGTCCGCTAATCAATTGGCAATCTTGACAAGGTTGCGACCGCTCTCTTCATGACCGATCCGTCCACCAAAACCTCTGCAAAACGAGGAACACCGTCGGTGCCAGCCACCAAATTGAGAATGCGCCCCCGGCGCCAATACAAAGGCTTAAGGTTTGGCATCTTTAATCAGGACGAGGTCTCCAACCTTGGGCGGATGCGTTTTATCAGTCCACTTGACGCGCTGCTGGAGGATGTGCAAATACTCCAAGCTCCAACGCTTCCAAAAACTCTGAGCGAGCTGTTGCACCAACTGAAACCGCGATAGCCGATTTTGGCTCACATCGACAAAAGGGTACTCCGGCAGGGCGACAAGTGGCTGTCCAATCAAAAAATGGCCTGGGGTTAGGGCCTCCAAGTCGTTCGGGTCCGAAGACAGCGGGCACAATGGACGCGAGTTCAATACAGCTTCAATGCGGCAAAATACCGTAGCTAACTCCTCAAAGGTGAGAACGGTGTCTCCCAACAATCTGCGCCAGAGTCCCTTTGCCGCTTTCACCGCGGCCTCAAAAATACCCCCCCGATGGGGGCAGGCTGGCGGGTCAAACAACCAAGTGACCCCTCGGTGGGCTAATTTGTTACCAATGTCAGCCTGGTTCTCAGCAAGGAAGGCGTATACCTCTTTCAAATAGTTACTTGTACCCTTGTAGTTAGTACCGCAATCAGACCTGATCAAAGTAGGTAACCCACGACGAGACACAAATCTATCCAAAGTCGCCACAAAGGCCTCCGTCGAGAGAGAGGTTACCAACTCCAAGTGCACTGCCTTAGTTGACAGGCAGACAAACACACACAAATAAGCCTTAACAATTTTACTATTGCGAAGAGTAGACGTCTTCACCAAAAAGGGACCAGCAAAGTCCGTTCCGACGCCTGCAAAGGGTCTCGCCTCATTGACACGATCAGCCGGCAAGTCTCCCATCATTGGCTGCATAGTAGAGGCCTTAGTCCGATAGCACGGCAAACAACGGAAGACAATGCTACGAATAGTACGACGGGCCGACAATATCCAAAACTCTCGCTGCAGAATGGCCAACAGCGCATTGCAACCGGCATGCGAGTTCTTAATGTGACGATCAGTCACCAAAAATTTAATCAAATGGCCTTCCTTAGGCAACAAAAGGGGGTGACGGACCCCATAAGGAAGGCTAGAGTGCCTCAACCGTCCCCCAACACGCAAAAGACCCGTATTGTCCAAAAAGGGGTTCAATTTACTAACGGCTCCCGACAATTTAGCCTTACCAGACTTCAAAGTTTCAATCTCCTTCTCAAAGTGCGCAGCCTGCACGGAGCGGACCCAAAGGAGGAGTGATTCCTGGCGCTCTTGAGGAGAGAGAACCGGTGACAGGCGTTTGTCCTCGGGATTCCTAGAATTATGACCAAAACGCCTGATCCACGAGGTAACGTTCAACAATTTGTCGAGGGAGCTGTATCTATTCAACAAGAAATCAGGGTCAAACGGAGGGTCCATTGTTCCAACAGCGAGCATCTTGAGCCCGGGCAAAGGACCCGACATCAAGACTGGCGTTCGAGGCCAATCATCCTCGGGGTGAGTCAGCCAGTCTGGTCCCCACCATAGGGGGTGAGCAATCAGGCGGGGTGCCATGCACCCACGTGAGGCCACGTCGCCTGGGTTCAGATCTCCAGGCACGTGCCTCCAAATCAAAGGCGTTTCAGAATTTTGTATCTGGGACACTCGGTTCGCCACAAAGACCTCCAAAGAGTGGACGGACGTCTTCAACCAACACAAAACAATTTGACTGTCCGTCCAGGCGTAAGAAGCCCGAATGTCCACAGTTCGACCCAAAGTGTGAGCAACGTGGTTCAATAGACGCACAAGAAGCGCCGCCCCTGACAATTCTAACTTAGGGATGGTCAGTGCCGTCCGGAGGGGGGCCACCTTGCTCTTGGCCATAACCAGTGACAACTTCACCTGGCCTGTCGAGCTGACGGTGCGCAGATAAACAACAGCTGCATAACCGTGCGAAGAAGCATCACAAAACCCATGAAGGGAAGCAGTGTAGCTCCCAGGAGGGAGGATAGCGCGGGGTAACACGACCTCGTTGACTGCAGGGAGTGCGGATACAAATTGGAGCCAATCTTCCAACAGGGTTTCCCGAAGTGGCTCGTCCCAGCCAAGTTCTGCAGTCCAAAGGCGCTGAAGAAAACATTTCGCCCAAAACAATACCGGACATATCCAACCATTCGGGTCAAAGGTCCTCGCAACAGTAGACAACACCAGTCGTTTAGTCCACGTGTGAGGTGACTCCAAGTCGACATCGTATGTAAAGATGTCTTGGACTGGTCTGTACTGAACGCCGAGAACGGCCATCATAGCAGGGTTGTCAACATTCTCAAACAAAAGGGGGTCCTGCCTATGATCGTCCGGCAAACCTTCCAATAGCGCTGGCGAGTTGGACACCCATTTACGCAACTCATAGCCAGCGGAAGCTAAAATTCCAATCAATTCGTCACGCAACAGGACGGCTTCAGCAACTGTGGGAGCTCCAGTACAAACGTCGTCAACATACAAGTCCGTTTTCAAGATGGCGGACGCACGAGGGAACTTCAAACGCTCTCGGTCCGCAAGCTCCCAAAGTGAGCGAATAGCAACAAAAGGGCTCGATCGGAGACCGTACGTATTCGTGTTGAGCTCGTATACAATCATGGGATCCTGGGGGTTCTCTCGCCACAGGATCAACTGATAACGTCTGTCATCCTTATGAATAACCGTTTGGCGGAACATCATTTTGATGTCGGCCACAAAAACTACCTGATGACGACGGAAAGACGTAATGACGTCACAAAGATCCCTCAACAATTTGGGACCTGAATGCAAGCAATCATTCAAGGAGACACCAGACGAAGTCCGCGCAGAACCATCAAATACCATGCGCAGCTTACCGGTTGATGGCTTGAGGACCGCGTGATGCGGCAGGAAATAATGCTCAACTGAACGCCAATCCAAATTAGACACCGACATGTGTCCCAAATCTGCGTATTCCCGCATGAAATCCAAGTATTTCTGCCGCAGCACCGGGTCCCTGCCCATGCGGCGCTCCATAGCCAACAATCTCTTCTCGGCGGTAGGTCTGGATTCGCCGAGAGGTGGTCGCACTGGAACAAAAGGCAACCTAGTAACAAGCCGGCCGGAACGGAGTCGACCTGTGTTGTTCTGATAGAACAACTCGCACTCCTCGTGTTCCGGGTTCAAACGGGCTACCTGAGGGGGCTCTTCAACCTCCCAAAACCTCTGAACGGCGTCAGAGAGGGCGGAGCCGGACGACAACACAAGATCAGGCTCAGGTGGAGGGGGAACCCTCAACACTGGTCCCATCAACGCAAAGCCAAAGATGGTCGAGACAGCCACCAAACCGTCTGGCTGCAGAACCTTTATCTTACCCAAAAATATTCTCCCTAGTACATCGGAACCCAATAACAAATGCGTTGTACTAGGGGAATCAAACCGGGGGTCAGCCAATTCTAGGCCTGACGTCAACCGGACAATTTCTGAAGACAGCTGACATTGAGGATGACTACCCAAAATATTCGTCAGAACAACGGCCGAAGCAATAATTTTAGGCTCCAAACAATTTACAGGAGTGAGCCCAAACCAAGCCTGTCCCTGCACACTGGTGACAGCTGCTTCGCCCACTCCCTTAAGCGTGCCTGAAAAGTCACGCACATCCAGGCCCACCCGACCCGCTAAAGAAGACGACAAAAGGCAACCTTGGGCTCCCGTGTCCAAAATGGCACGGACCACAACAGAGTCCCCCGTGGGCCCCCAGACCCTGACAGATGCCGTTGGCAACAAAACCGTGTCGATCTGAGGGGGTTCCTTAGCGGGGCAGGCGCCAATGTCCTAACAATGCCTGGGCGGCGACCGATCGCCGCACCCAGGCTCTGGTCTTTCGCGACGAGGATAATGGTCAAATTCCTCGTCCGCGCGGTGTCCCGAGCCACGCGCCATCGCTGGAAGGGCATATCCCACCGGATGCCTGAATGGTGGGGGGCGTGACTCCAACCGGGGACGTTCCGCCAGTGGAGGGGAGGGAAGGCGGTGCTGGTCTGGCCAGCACTGCCTTGCAACAGCTACGGAATCGCCTTTACGGGGGGAGACCAAATGGCGGTCGCGCGGCTCCCGATCAACTTGCGCGGGGGGTGGAGTGCGACGCTCAAAATTGCGGACCTCTCCCCGGTTCTGAACCGGCGAGCCAGAAGCCCGGTGACCAACTCCATCATACCCCCCTGTGCGCGAACCTCCATCAGAGGCTGGTCTGCCAGCGTGGTTCGCGTTAGCGCACAAAATGTCCAAATGGGACCCCCTACAAATTCTACAAGGGCGGGGGTTGGGGCAGTCCCGATGGAAGTGGGCCCCCAAACATGAGAAGCACAGGCGGCGTGCATTGGCAATTCGGCGGCGGGCACTCACGTGCAGTTTCAAAAAGGCCGCGCAAGTTGCCATGCCATGCCCCGTGTCCTTACAAAAGTCACAAGCAGGACGACTCTGGGTGCCAGCAAAACGGGTGGCGGGGCGAATATCAACAGGCCCGCGGGCCCTAGTCCGTCCCTGGTCTCGTGGCCGAGAAGACGGTTGGCGTGACTCGGTGGCAACACTAGAGTTATCCAAAAACCGACACTCATCCTCCAAAAATTTGATGAGGTCATCAAATGGGGGGAGGTGGGTGACACTATCCCCACCATACTTTTGCTCGAAACGAGCCCTCAAATCGGCAGGAAGCCGTTGCAGCACTACATGCACCAACAAGTAAGACCAATGGTCCACCGGCAACTCTAGTCGCTTTAAAGCGTTGGTCGCTGCCACCAACGGGTTCAGCAGGTCAGTACGCAATGCTGACAATCTAGTAATGACTGGTAAACCCAAAATCTGTTTTATATGAACGTCAGCCAAACAACGTTTGTTTTGGTACCGCCGGGTGAGTAGTTCCAGAGCGGTAGGGTAGGCTGAGTCAGTCACCGACAAATGCTGTACTAAGGCTCGGGCCTCACCTTCTAGAACAGACAACAAATAGGCCAACTTTTGGGCAGGTCTGAGGTCCGAGCGTGCATCAACCAAACTTTCAAAAAGGTTTTGGAAACCTAACCAGTGGTCCAAGCGACCGTCAAAATGTGGCAGCTCCAAAGTAGGCAACCTACTCAATAGTCCGGGACCTGAAACAACCGAGGTCTCTGGGTTGACCTGGACAGGTGTCCGGCTCTCCAATATTTCCTGAGCACGTTGACCAATGACATCCCCCTGGACCAAGATCTGGTCGTAGTCAGCAAGAACCTTATCTCGTGCTGCCTGGTCCAGGTCTTTCAGATCCACTTCGTCAATGAACTCGTTGAAGCGGGTGAGTAGAGCATCAACTTTGCCGAGTCTCACATTCAACTGCTCGTACCGAACAAGCGTGACCTTTTCAAGATCCGGGCGCTCAGCAGTTGCTGCAGCTGAAGTGAACCACCGTAGCTGTGTGGTCAATCCACTGATTGCCTCTCTCACTGCTTTGTATGCAATTGCACAAACAAAACAATTCAAATAAACAAAAAAAAATTAAATAACAAAGTTCAAACAATATATAAGAAATCCAAAGCAAACAATTTAACTGCTATCTGGTAGTTAAATAACCCAAGGAAATACAAACAAACAGTTTAACTTTTTACTGATATTCAACAACTCAAAAAAATAAAAGGAAATACCTACAAAGCAAACAATATTATTATTATAATTAAACTGCAACGACTCAAGACAACAACAAAATATTGGTTCCAATTTACTGAACAACAATAAACTTTTATTTCAATTTAAAGTAATGTTAATATTCAAATGTTAATTTTCTCAACATCCAATGAGAACAAGTCAGATACAAACAACAAGGGGCTGTAACATAGGCTAATCCAATAAACTTTATTAGTATATGTAACCCGGCTGACTATGGTAACATCAGTTTACTTTTTCTCAACAGTTTAAACAAATAATTATGGTCAACAAATACAGTAAGTTACTATTTCTCTGAAGAGACTGCCAAGTAATTAGCCTACTGCAAATGACCACTACTGTTGTTGTGTATCAGATAACCACGCTCTGCTACCAAAAACTATGTTGACTTCAGCCAAGGCCCTGGCCATAGGATTTTTACAAGTACGTGGAAGCGTGATGATGGTGGGCCTTGGAGACAATAGTGAAGCATCAACTGTCCGCGATGCGCGGAGCTAGATTTAAAATAGTCAATCACTCACCTGGTTGAGGAAGGCTGGTTCTGTAGCCTACCTGGATTTATGTGTATGTAAGTGAATGTATAATGTACTGTGTAGTGAAGTTAAGTATTCCAGGGTTCCGCTCAACAGGCCGGTGATCTTCAGGGCACGCGGTTTTCACCAAAATTCACACTAAACCCGTTATGTATAGTCAAAAGGGGTTGCGTACAAACAAAACAATGGATCACAACAAAATGTCCACAAATATTACAGATTTTTCTAGATTACATTTAACAAGCAAAAAATTCAAGCCAGCATTTTTCAAGGCTAACCGGAAGGAAATTTCAACATCAAAAATGACAAGTGACAATGTCAAATCAAGTGACAACTGACAGTTCTGACATAACAACATGATGTTGCCGGAAGTCAAACGGTCATAGACTAAACAAACAAACGGGACGAAACAGAGGGCAAGAAATTTTTCCGATTTACTTGATACTTATCGTTATATTATGGCCAAATCACACAACATATTTATAAATTATAGCCTATGTGTTATTCTGATGTATAAGCTATATTACTGTGAAGTTTTATCGAAATCCGTTCAGTAGTTTTTGCGTGAAGGAGTAACAAACATCCAAACAAACTTTCGCGTTTATAATATTATTATAATTATATTATATTATATTCTTGGAAGATTTTTAGAGGATTTGACAGCTGAAAGGGCGGGGACATCACGTCGCTGCAATGACGCTGTCAGTAGAGGGGGTGACACACCATGCGCCGTGTAGTCACTCGCCTCTATCACTTTTGCTGCGGAGCTCGGATGGGACGGACGCGTACTAGTGATCATATCGAAATATATTGTTGTAACGGTTTTTCTAATTTAAAATAAATAGTTGTAGGCCGTTTCGTGTTTTCTTTTTAAAAAATTAATTAGGCTTCTGATCCCTAAGATCAGAAGTGGGATAGGTTTAAATTACACGCGATTTAGATCGTTCGCCATCATTTTAACCGGAAATAGTGCTTTTGAGACTATTTAATTTAATTTTTTTTACCACGTGTTGTTGATTTTGTCCGTGATTAGTTTCTGTGCATTTTAAAGTGATTCGCTACGTGTTTCTGCTCGATTCAGTCATATTTTGTGCGTGTTTTTGAAGTAAACAACCACGTGTTAATTGTTTTATTTCGTGCTTAGTTTTTTTGTTCACGTACTGGTAATTTACGTTGCCTGTAGTCATAATCATGTCGAGTCGTGAATGCACACCGCGTGAGAATACACCTAGGCGTAATTCTCGGGAAAAGGATTCACATAATAGTCGTAATGCTCATAAAAGGCGTCGTCGTGATAGATCAGAGTACTCTCAAAGTTCGCGTAGGCGCCGGGATAATTCGTATGGGCGTCGGGATAGCCCTCGACGCGACCCTTTAAATGAAATACTAGATCGATTGAACGCTTTAGAGGAACGTTTTCCTTTAAACACTATACGTACGTCTACTCCCATGTCGTCACATCCGAGCGGCACTCCGCCGCTGACAACTTCGGTGGTTACCGAGGCACCTGTTACCGCTAATACGGAAACACGTGCTACGGATAGAACCGTGACCACTGAGGCATCGCGGGAGGCTGACGCTGCGGACAGGATTGTGGGGGCACTTTCTTCCCTAATTCAAGTAAGATCTAAGCATTACTATATTTAAAATTTTGACCCCAATGTGCATGACTTTGACATGTGGTGTGCGGAAGTCGATCGTGGGCGCGAGATATGTCAGTGGGACGATCGGGAATGCCTGGGACGCATTGGTGGGTGCTTACGTGGCGATGCTAAGACGTGGCTCAACGATTGGGTAACCAGTGATCGGTCGTGGTCCAATTTTAAAATTGAATTCCGATCATTGTGCCCACGCGAAGTTGATATGGCTACTGTGCTATATGATGTCATGAGTATGAATTCTAATAAATTTGCTACTTATGCTGAGTATGCGCGGAAGTCCCTGTTGCGACTAAACATTGTTAAGGGGCTTTCAGAGGAACTAAAAACCGCTATTGTGATCCGTGGCATCTCCGATCCTCAAGTGAAGGCTGCGACCGCCAATGCTAAGCTACAGTCAAAGGAATTAGTAGAATTTTTGTCAGTTTACTTAAAGCCTAAGGGCGCGCCATCTGTTAATAACAATCCTGTTCGTACGTCAAACGCAAATTCCCCTGATCCGCGTAAACGCAAGGTCCCGCAGTATGATCGATTAACGTGCTTTTCATGCGGAAACGTAGGTCACAAACAGGCCGTTTGCCCTAAAAAGTCAGCGAAAATCGATGCGGATTCTGATAAATCTTCATCAAAAACCGAATCGACTAGCTCAAATTCTCAATCAACAAAGTCGAATTCTAAACCCGCTAAGACTTGCACAATCTGCAAAAAGATTGGGCATTCAGTTGAAACTTGTTTTGTTAAGGAACGTGTAGAATCGAAATCAAATAATAAAAATAATTCGAGTAACGTAAATTTTTGCTCAGAGTCTCCTCCAGACAAAACAATGTGATGTCCGCGGTTATACAGAACGTACCTGTTGACGTTTTAATTGATTCTGGTTCTGATATTTCGCTGATTTCTGATTCCGTCTTAAAGCATTTTAGTTTAAATAAAATTCCCACCTATCGCCGTATGCGTGGCATTGGAAGTCAAGATATAGAGTCCACTTCGTATGTGAGCACTCTTATCGAATTTCCCGAGTTATCTTTAGAAGTAGATTTGTTTGTTATTCCCCCGGATTGTATTCAGGCTCCGGTTTTGATTGGCACTGATGTTTTAAATCGTAGCGGAGTTACGTATACTCGAACAAATAACTCTCAACGCTTAATCAGGATTTCGCATGTAAACAACGTGTCAACTGTAGAGTCCCCTAAGATAAGGACGCCCTTAGTAGGTGACGAAAAAGAGTGTTTGTTAGCTCTGTTAAACGAGTTTTCTGATACGTTTACTACCGGTACAGCGACTTCTACAGTAAACACGGGTTGTATGGAAATAAAAGTTAATAGCGACATCCCAATTTACTATCGACCTTATAAACTCTCCGTAGACGAAAAGCGTCGCGTTCGCGAGATAATTAATGATTTGATTAGTAAAGGAATTATTCGCGAGTCACAGTCTAATTACGCGAGTCCTATCATCCTCGTTAAGAAAAAGAATGGGTCTGATAGGATGTGCGTCGACTACAGAGCTCTAAATGCTATCACTATTAAAGAGCGATTTCCGCTACTGTTAATTGACGATCACATTGACAGGCTGGGCAATTTTAAATTCTTTACAAGTCTCGATATGGCGACAGGCTTCCATCAGGTGCCGATGAAAGACGATGACTCTATCAGTAAGACAGCATTCGTAACGCCTGAAGGGCATTACGAATATTTGAAAATGCCTTATGGGCTCGCTAATGCACCTATCATCTATCAAAAAATCATCTCTAAAACCCTGAAGCACCTGCTGGATACCGGTAAGGTGTTGATTTATATCGATGATGTATTAATAATGTCGAATTCTGTCAGTGACGGTCTCAAAACTTTGCGAGAGGTATTAAGAACACTCTCTGACGCGGGATTTTCAGTTAATCTAAAAAAATGCACGTTCTTAGACACCGAGTTAGAATACCTAGGTAGGCTTATTGGTCACGGTCAGGTACGGCCGAGCCCTAGTAAGACTGAAGCTTTAGTGAAGTCTCCTAAGCCATCTAACGTAAGAGGTGTTCGTCAATTTTTGGGTTTGGCGGGCTATTTTCGGAGGTACATTGCTGGTTACGCTTCGAAAACTGCTTGTATTGCCAAATTACTTAGAAAAGGTCAGCCTTTTGTATGGGGCGTGGAGCAAGACTTAGCACGTGATTTTGTTATTAAAAGTCTTACTGAGGAACCCGTTTTAGCAATCTTCAATCCCAATCTGCCCACTGAGCTTCATACGGACGCCAGTGCAATAGGTTACGGTGCAATCTTATTGCAGGAACATGAGGGTAAACGGAAGCGAGTTGTCGGCTATTTTAGTAAATCTACACAGGGTGCCGAGTCCCGCTACCATAGTTACGAACTCGAGACGTTGGCAATCGTTCGTGCATTACAACACTTTCGGCACTATTTAATAGGCATAAAGTTTAAAATAGTAACCGATTGTAATTCATTGAAATTGACTGAGCGTAAAAAGGACTTGTTACCTCGTGTGGCCCGTTGGTGGGTTTACATGCAAGACTTTCGGTTCACGCTTGAGTATCGAAAAGGTTGCCTCATGCAACACGCAGACTTTTTAAGCCGACAGCCCGCTACTGTTCTTCAAATTCAAAATCCGCGGAATTGGGCGAAGATTGCTCAGACGGCCGATTCTGAAACTCAAAGCTTGATGCAAAAGCTGAGAGAGGGTCAATTGGATCCTACACGGTTTTTCATAAGGAACGATTTGTTATTTTACAAGTATTCACCAACTGGTGAAGACTCTCGTCTCCTTTGTTTTATCCCTAAAGGGCATAGGCTTAGTTTGTTGAGGGTATTTCATGATGATCACGATCATATAGGAATAGCTAAAACAACTGAGCTTATATTGCGTCATTTTTGGTTTCCTGGGTTAAGAGCTTTTATTAGGAAATATGTTGGTCACTGTATTGTTTGTTTGTCACATAAGAAAGTCCCTCGCGCTCCTAGGCAACCCATAGAATCTTGGACGAAGCCTGAGGTACCCTTTTCAGTGGTTCACACTGACGTCCTTGGTCCCCTAACGGAGTCAAACGGTTTCCGATACATACTCGTCGTGGTAGATGCTTTCACTAAGTACTGTCTGTTGTACGCCCTGTATAGACAAGATACCACCGAGTTAAAACGTGTATTTTCCAATACCATTTCACTATTCGGTACTCCGTCAACAATTGTGTGTGACCGTGCCAGAATGTTCGAAAGCGCATCCTTTCAAGACTGGGTTACTGAGTTAGGCTGTAACTTACACTTTATCACGCCTGAAATGCACCGTGAAAACGGGCAAGTCGAGCGTTATTGCAGGACGGTCCTCAACATGTTGCGGATAGAGGCGAACAACAAGGGTGCGCAGTGGTCCGATGCGTTGTGGAAGGTGCAGCTCACCTTGAACATAACGAGGCAAGCCACAACCCGAACCTCGCCTCTACAGCTGTTGACTGGCGTTGAAGGGACTACTCCAGTGCTGAGGTCTCTTGTGCGAGACGTCACGCTGAACGACTCGCATCCTAACCGAGAAGCCCTTCTGACGCTGAGAAGACAGAGGGCGTCCGAGTTGCTTGCCGAAAATCAGCAGCGACAGGACGCGTACGTCAACGAGCGTCGCCGTCAGCCGCGTACATTTGTCGTCGGCAGCTTCGTGTTTGTGAGCAAGGGCTCGCAGAGCACGGGGAAGCTGAACTCCGGGATGCGTGGCCCGTACAAGGTTATACGAGCGCTCCCACATCACCGGTACGAGCTTGAGCTGCTTGCTGGCTCATACGGCAAGAAAACCCAGACCGCCGCAGAACATATGGTTCAGTGGCGTGGTGAGTGGACCCCAGATGCTTGCGAAGTATTCTTCGATCATCTTGCTGGTGGTGAGTATACCCCGGATGCTTGCGAAGTATTATTCGATCATCTTGGAGGTGGTGAGTAGAAGCAGCATTGTGGCAGCTTCTTACTCATGGCCAAGTTATGTTGGTTACTGGAACCCCGATAGTGGTTGCCAGGTGATGTTGATCATTGGAACCCCGATAGTGGTTGCCAGGTGATTGATTACTGGAACCCCGAAGTGGTTGCCAGGTGATTCATTACTGGAACCCCGATAGTGGTTGCCAGGTGATTTTGTTATTGTTTCAGTAATGATTGAGGTCCGGAACTCTTTCATTGGTGTAACGATAACCTATCTGCACCCCATTTTGATGTTATTGCTGGAAGTTGTAGTAAAACGCTTGCAGTTCCATTGCAATGGGTAGCTCCAAGTTAAGCTTTCAGAATGCTGTGTTGATTTTTTTATGTTGATATGTTTTAGATGACGACCCAAACAATGATGACCAGATGCAAGAAAGCCTACCAATGGAGAATCCATCCAGTGGTGGCCAGACAGACGAGGAGCTGAATCCAGGAAGCCAAGCTGACGAGGACGTTCAGCTATCAGGAGAGGCCGTCTTGGAAGATTCTTAGAGGATTTGACAGCTGAAAGGGCGGGGACATCACGTCGCTGCAATGACGCTGTCAGTAGAGGGGGTGACACACCATGCGCCGTGTACTCACTCGCCTCTATCACTTTTGCTGCGGAGCTCGGATGGGACGGACACGTACTAGTGATCATATCGAAATATATTGTTGTAACGGTTTTTCTAATTTAAAATAAATAGTTGTAGGCCGTTTCGTGTTTTCTTTTTAAAAAATTAATTAGGCTTCTGATCCCTAAGAATATATTATATTATATATTATAGAGGGAAGTAGGATAGTAGGATTATGAAATAACTAGCAGCGCCCCGCGGTTTCACCCGCATAAGTTTCGATCTCGTGGGAATATTGGAATACTATCCTATGTCCTTTCCCGGGACTCAAACTATCTCTATACCAAATTTTATTTATATCGGTTCAGCGGTTTAAGCGTGAAGAGGTACACAGACAGACAGTTTCATACTTTCGTATTTATAATATTAGTATGGATGTATTGTGTACATATCTGCCGTCCTTTAACTAGAAGGCCGTTAAGCCCAAAAAGTTGTTTCGGAGTAAATGCCAAAAAACGTGGGAATCGTTGTTTCTTAAAAACTATGATACTTAGGATAATGATTGTTGGACACATCAATTGATATTTCTTTCTGTTTATCGTAGATAACCCTTTTTGTCCAATAACTATTATTAATTAATTTTAAAATTCATTTTTCTCATTTTGTTAAGCATGTAACCTAGTTATTGCATCTTATTACTGTACTAAAAGGCCGTTATCCATACCTTAGCGGCTTTTTAGTCAAGTAATTTATTTAAAATGTTAAGCTTCATAATGTTTGTTATATTTTGTTTAGAAATACTTAACTAAAAAGTTGTTAAGTGACATAACTGCTTTATAGTCATGACATTCGCTTTAATTTCAATTTCAATAACTTTCCTAATGAGCAGTTACGGGGCTTTAGATGCTTTTTAGCTAATTGTTGGCAATGTTATATGGAATTTTTGTAAACTCTTAACTACTTTACTTAACTAAAAGGTGGCTAAAAATATTTCGCTTGTGGTTAACTTCTGTATAGTGTAGCATTCATATGGAAATATGTGAGTAATTAATTAAATACTTACATCATGTTCTTTTAAAAATCAAAAGTATAATTCAACATTTAAAAGATAAAAGAATTACTTATAATTTTAATTCGCAATAATAATCAACTTATAACGAATTATGATCTAACAGATCATGAGCTCATTATTTGGCATGGACAATATTCTTAATCCATGTTCTTTATTCCATTGATTCAACCATTGATTTAATAGAAAACTTCTAACCCAGTTATTTTAATAAACTAAGGCTACATTATATCAGACATGAGGCAACTTCAGGCCTAAATTATTTAAATATTATAACAAATAAAAGTACCTAATAAAATATGTAGTAAAATTGCACACTAAATAAATTATAAAACATAAGCTGGAATAAAACATTGAATACTTTTTATACCGGTAGTTCATTCCCGTGGGTTAATTATTCGAAATGATATCGTTTACCAACCTCCACGCGGACGGATCCATAAGCAAAAGCTTGTAGTTTTAAGGATTTAGGAACATAACAATATCTAAATTAAACACAGTCATCAATATACTCAGCCTATCGCAGTCCACTGCTAGACAAAGGTCTCTCCCAGGCTGCGCCATAACACCCTGTCCTCTACCTTCCGCATCCTGTTTATCCTAGCCACCTTATTTAGGCCGTCGATCCATCTAGTTGGGGGGAGGCTCACTTGACACTTGCCGATACGCGGTCTCCACTCCAGGACTCGTCTGCTCCACCGGCCATCGGTCCTTCGACAAACATGGCCAGCCCACTGCGACTTCAGTTTGCTTACTCTGCAAGCTATGTCGGTAACTGCGGTTCTTTTCCTGATATTTTCATTCCTGATTTTATACTTCAAAGAGACTGAGCATAGCTCGCTCTATAGCGCGCTGAGCGGCCTTGAATTGTGTACCAGCCCGACCGTCAATGTCTTCGTTTCGGCAACGTATATCATGACAGACAGGACGCACTGACCTTAGTCTTCAAACACTGCGGGATAGGCGACGAGACGACTTGACGAAGTTTTCCAAATGCTGCCCAGCCCAACTGGATCCTTCAGTCGGCTTTTTTCTCAATGTTGTGTCTACTGAGCTGGTTGACTTGCCCTAGGTAGACATAATCCTTCAAAACTTTGGTTGGACTCGTTAAGATGTGCGAATTGTACATGAATTTTGTCTTGTCCAAATTTAAGCTGAAGCCAACCCACCGAGAGGCTCCATTTCGGCTGGAGAGATTTAGTCAATATGACGATGTCATCGGCAAATCGAACAAGATGAACAGACGCTGAAACAGTTAGACCAGATGCTGCATAGCCTAAATGGAGGCTCCATTTAGGTTGTGCAACATCTGGTCTAACTGTTTCAGCGTCTCTGCCATTAGGACGATATCATCGGCAAATCGTAGATGTGAAATGTACTCGCCATTCACGTTGATACCCTGTCCAGTCCACTCAGCCAGGGATATTACCTACATCCCCCTGTCTCACCCCTCTGAGCAGTTGGATGGGGTTGTTTTCTGATCCTGGATCTGAAAAGTCATTGTGGCAGCGTCGTACAAATATCTCAAAGCCCGCACGCGCGCGCGCGCGCTCTCTCTATCTTTCTCTCTCTCTCGTCTCTTCGATGTAGCGTCAGTCAATTCGACATCGTTGCAGAAAGGCCAGAACTGCCCATATTTTGACGGAGTCGCATCGTTTCTCGTAGTCCACAAATGCTATACACAGGGACTGGTTATACTCCGCGGTATTCTGTATAATTTGCCGAACATAGATGTGGTCTATGGTACTGAAGCCTTTTCGAAAACCGGCTTGATTTGGCGGCTGGAACTCGACATGTCTCTTCGCGAGACGGTCCGTGACGATCCTCGGGAGCAGCTTGTATAAGTGTTTCAGCAGTGAGATGGGTCTATAGTTCTTCAGCGAGGATTTGTCACCTTTTTTGAAGAACAGAACCACCGCATCTCTGCTCCACGCCTCGGGCGTTGTACCCTCTTAGATGACGGAATTAAAGAGACTCGCTAGCTCTTTGATTTTATTGTATTTATTTTTTTGGATCGTAAGTAAGCACTAGGAAGTGGTGAAGGGCGGGCGTTTTGGGGACTGTCTTTTGTAATTTTGACGTTCGAAAAGTGCTGATTCTCAGCCTAGTCTGAATAAATGACTTTTGATTTTGTTTTCTTGTCGTTTTGGGTTTTTCTGTTTCAATATCTTCATCTGTATCGTCACTTCTTCGATCTTAGTTAGATCTCGTAGTTCATATCTTTGACAAAGTCAGTGTCAGTGTCCTCCGGGTGGAAAGATTTAGTGGGACGGGACGGCGGATGGCTTGAGCAGGGCACCCGCACCCCACTCAACCCCGGAGTGAACGCGGCGCGAGAGTCGGCTAACTGCCTTTTAGCTAAGTAATGAGGCTTAGCTGCTTTTTAGTTAAGTATTCTGGGAAATGTGCAGAATTACATGCTTAACTAAAACAGCGTTAAGGGCTGGTAACTGCAAATAAGTAAATTTTTTCACATAAACTGTTCTTTAAATGCTAACTATAAAGAAGTTATAGTCCGTTAGCGTCTTTATAGTCAAGAAAAATCAGATAACGTGCTTGTAGTTAAGTAGAAGGCTAGAAAATAATCATCACATCGGGCAGTTAAGATATTTTAAAGTACATTAAGCTAAGAAGTGTGGGTTAGACGCTTTCAAGTGATGGAATCATCAAAAATTATGTTACTTAACGGCCTAAAAGATGTCCATATCTTTGGAACTATTTATGTTATAAAAATGTTTCTTAGACAGAAAGATAGAGAATTTTAAACTCTATCACTTTCTATTAAAAAGTAAAAATTGACCATTTGAGGGTTAACGGCTTTTTAGTTAAAGGACGGCAGATATGTTGTTGGAGATCCCAAATTAATAAATAAATGATATAAGTTTAATTTAAAACAGCTAAGTAACATTAAAATATATGCTCTCACTTCGTTCTTAATATTCAAAAACGACGAAACTTAAAACCTTCTCAAAATAAAGTTGCTGCAGTGTGTAAAATAACTTCTTTTATACGCAAATTCATTTGAAATATGGCAGCAATAATGAATTCCTTTTTGCAAAATGTTGTCTTATAACCTAAAGGAGATATTCAGAATGAAAATTCTAGAGATTTATGTTGGTGAATTAAAGTAATAAAGTAATCTGGGCAACGCAACAGCTGCCTTTATGTCATCTTTCTACGTCGCTTCTTGTCTGTCTGTGTGATCACTTATCTATATCTAATTATCTATATAGGGTTATTGGAAAAACACCAACCACCTCTTAAGAGGTCATTGTACTCATCATTATGAACAACTTTTACTATGGGATTAAACCTGAAATCGCGAAAAAAAATCAGCTGTTCCTTAAATTTATGTTCGTACTAGCTTCTGCCCGCGGCTTCGCCCGCGTGGATGTCGGAAATTATCCCAAGGGACAGTACCGATGAAGTAGCCTTCCCTAGAATGCTACCTATCTCCTTGCCAAATTTTACCGAAATCCGCTCAGTGGTTTAGGTGCGAAAAGGTAACATACAGAAAGAGGTACTTTCGATATGGCTCACTATTTTGGGCTTCCACATAAAAGGTAAATATTATGTCGCGTACATTTATTTAGAACTGTTTAAGACGAACAGTCCCACGATACATTATACTCGTGTAACAACAGCGCGTCTGCGAGATTCAGTCGTTGTAAAGGTTTCTGTGGCTCTTTGGGACGCCATGTAAGTCGCCTGCTGCTGACGTCGAGCTTGGGACTGTACTGGTGTTTCTGCAGCCCGTTGAGACACCAGATACTCAGCATGCTATTGATGCCGATCTTGGGATTGTTCTGGTGTTTCTGTAGCCTGTTGAGACACCAGATACTCAGCATGCTGATGATGCCGATCTTGGGACTGTTCTGGTGTTTCAGGAGCTTATTGAGACACCAGATACTCAGCATGCTGTTGATGCCGATCTTGGGAATGTTCTGGTGTTTCTGCAGCCCGTTGAGACACCAGATACTCGGCATGCTGTTGATGCCGATCTTGGGACTGTTCTGGTGTTTCAGCAGCTGGTTGAGACACCAGATACTCAGCATGCTGTTGCTGTCGATCTTGGGACTGTTCTGGTGTCTCTGCAGCCCGTTGAGACATCAGATACTCAGCATGTTGTTGATGCCGATCTTGGGACTGTTCTGGTGTTTCAGCATCTTGTTGAGACACCAGATACTCAGCATGCTATTGATGCCGATCTTGGGACTGTTCCGGTGTTTCTACTGCCCGTTAAGACACCAGATACTCAGCATGCCGTTGACATCGAGGTTGAGACTGTTCTGGAGTTTCAGCAGCTCGTTGAGATGCCAGATGCTCAACGTGTTGTTGAAGCCGATCTTGGTACTGGTCTGGTGTCTTAGTAGCTCTGTGTGCCTGCTCACTCACCACCTGCTCAAACCTTCGCAGCTCAGTTTGTTGAGACGTTTCGGCCCAAGTAGCAAACAAATGTCTAAAAAAGGTATTGTAGATATCTTGAAGGCAAGTAGACAAATTCCAGCGGTTGTCTTGGCTAAAACTATTATGTCCCTCAAGATATCTTCTAGATTACACTCCAAGGGGGAGTTAAGTACAAGTGGGCACAGCATTTAAGAATATGTTAAGAAAGAGTTAATACTACTGTTTAGATAAACTTTAACGCTATTTAAGAATGTGGTTTTGCAGAAGTCTTAAGCACTGACTTCAAGATATCTTGTAGCTTGACTTAAGATCAAGAAATAGACTTAAAGATATCTACAATACCGAATTAAAACTATCAATATTGAATTGCAGATATTCAATCTTATCTTAGTGAAGTATAAATAAAAACTTATTTTGCTTTAAAATGCTTTAAGTAACATTACTTTAGAAAATATGGTGAACTTACAGTATTACAAAAACTGTTTTAAGACTTATGAAAATGGCGATTAAACAACAATTTTTTATGACTAGTAAAGGCTTTCTTATGTCGTTGAATGCATTAGAAATTTAAAACGCATGATCATTTCTCGTGTAAAATCTATAGATAGTGCTATATGTGTGATAGTGTTTTATGCAAATAAATGATTTATTATTATTATTATTATAAAACAGACGGGCTTTTAAAATACTAGAAAACAAACAATAAAATGTTGTATAATAATATTGCAAATTAAAAAAATTGTGGCATTTAGTGCAGATTACTACATTTTCTATAAATGTGTGAGTTATTAATGTAATTAGAATTACTATAACAAAAATGTAAGTTCAATCTACTCTAGTTTTTGATGAAGGGTTGTCGACAATTTTTTTATAATTTTTTCACTTATAGTGCAAAATGGCGTTAAATCTTATTTTTCCTAACGAAGTAAGATTTTAGACAATGCTGATTTTGTAAGGCTAGTTCAGACAAAGTAAAGACATGTTACACTTTTTTTTTTTTTTTTTATTTTTTTTTTTTTTTTTTTATTACTTTAATTACCGCGGACTTGGTGGTCCGCGCCCTTTTTTATAATATTTTATTGTTTACATTAAACTTTCTTTTCCTAGGGAACAGTTTCATACTCCCGCATCGGACACATCCATATTACTCTAAACTTACAATACTAGCTTAAATCTACGTGAGTCCATCTTTTTATACATATATTATATACATACATTTTTTTTTTTTTTTTTTTTTTTTACCTATAAAATTATTATAATGATACATATTTACATACATGCTCATGCACTTCATGCTATTAAAATAAATACATAAACAACAGGCATTACAATTACATTTTTGTTTAGACATTACAACTTAATTATTTTATTATACAATACTATTTATTATTCTGATTTTACATATTTTATAAGTCATAAGTCATAAGTCATTTAATCATTTGTTAACATAGGTACAATAAATAGTTGTTACAAAAAATACAAGCGCGCTATGTTATACCAGAAGGCGTACAAATATGGTGATATCATATCAATAAATTGACAATGGATGTCATTGATACAAAAAATAATAACGTCACGTGCAATGCTAAAAAATGGACTTGAACCTAATAACATACCAAATTAAAGAGTACCAACTAAGGTCAGAAATAGTCATTGCATATTTTTGTCTGCCAAAAATTCTGAAATGCTGTAATATGCTTTAAACAACAGCAATGATTTAAGCCTATTCTTAAATAAGTTTATGTTTAATTCTTTGATAGAACTAGGTATGTGGTTGTATATAATTGATGTCATACAAAAAACACTTTTTTGCATCAATGCTGTATGGGACCCTTTTACGCACAAGTTATTGTTCTGTGGTCGATTTCGTTTGTGATAAAATGATATTCTGGTAAACAGGTCTGGATTGGTCTTAACAAATACAGCTATCTCAAAAATATATAAGCAAGGAAATGTCAATAATTTGTATTTGATAAACAATGGCTTGCAAGAATCTAAACTATGGAGTCTGAACATTAACCTAATGCACCTTTTTTGTGCTTTAAAAACTAATTCCCTGTTGGTTGAGTTACCCCAGAAAATGACACCATACCTCAATACTGAACTAACCAAACCATGATATGCTGTGACTAAAGCATCGACGTTAATCACTGGGGTCAGTTTAAATAGGGCATAGGCTGATCTGCTGATTCGTTTAATTAGCTCCTCCGTGTGTGCTTTCCAGTCTAATTTTTTGTCAATAGTTAACCCTAGGAATTTGGATGTATCTACTTGTGTTATAGTTTTATTGTTATAGTATACTGTCATATTGGCATTCGCACGTTGGCTGAACATCATTAATTTCGTCTTATCAATATTTATTTTAAGGTTATTATTATCTAACCATTTCACTATGGAGGTTATTGTCTGAGTGACAACGTCATTGTGGTTTTGATCATCAGTACTCTTAATGGTCACAGTGCTGTCATCAGCAAACAGTGACATAGGGTGGCTTGTTACTTTTGGTAGATCATTTATGTACAATATAAACAGCGGGGGCCCTAAGACGCTGCCCTGGGGCACACCATAAGCAACTGTGCGATAACTAGACTTATAGGTTCGTTGGTATTTAGTTTTAGGATCTATATCGGTTACTTCAACGTACTGTTTCCTGTTCCGCAAAAATGAATTTATTAAACTGAGGATATTCCCTCTAATACCGTACGCATCCAGTTTATTGAGCAGGATATTATGATCAACATAGTCGAATGCTTGCGTCATGTCACAATAGATTGAACAAACAGGTATTCTTTTGTCAACATTCGTAATGACATTGTTCAAAAAGTCATATATTGCCATATTGATGGTTTTATTTTTTCGGAAGCCTTTCTGTTCGTCGGTTAATATGTTTCTTTTATCGAGATATTTAGAGATTTGAATATAAATGTATTTTTCAAATATCTTCGATATTACTGGCACAAGCGCAATGGGTCTATATGACTCCATGCATTGCTTGTCATTTCTTTTTTTAAACACTGGCTTAATTACAGCCGTTTTTAGGTTGGTTGGGTAAGTACCATTTGATATGCACAGATTGAGAATATGACTCAAAGGTCCACTAATGCAGTTTGATACATGTTTAATTATTTTGGTAGAGATGCCATCATTACCCACACTGCCGGAATTTTTCAAAGTTTTAATTATGGCATTAATTTCATTTT
Source organism: Hydraecia micacea (assembly GCA_914767645.1). Lineage (NCBI taxonomy): Eukaryota > Metazoa > Arthropoda > Insecta > Lepidoptera > Noctuidae > Hydraecia > Hydraecia micacea. The sequence goes on from OU611775.1 coordinate 2,639,022, forward strand.
CATTGCTTGGTGCCATAAACATCGAGTCAATATTAGTTTCTATATTTGAAGTCACTTGTGTACCGCAATTTGTTATAGGTTTTATTTTATCAACAAAGAAGTCGTTGAATGCGGTCGCTATATCAGGTGGATGCGTCACTATGTTATCTCCTATCTTAATGCTATGAATTAAATTATTATTGGGCATATTCAATTTAGTTTGGTTAATTATTTCCCACGTAGTTTTGGACTTGTTAGATGATGATTTGATCTTGTAGTTATTCTGAGCACGTTGCGTTAATTTAATTATTTTATTATAAATTGCTGAGTACTTTTTAAAGGCTTTTTTGTCTTGTTCATTGTGGTGCAGTCTGTAACGCCACAGGAGAGCTCTTTTATTCTTGCTACATGTTCTGATACCACGAGAGACCCAAAGTGGTCTTTTGTGTAATCTAATAGTAATACGCTTAAACGGAAAGCATAGGTTATATAGAAGAGTAAATGTCTCCAAAAAAATATTATAGGCTGTGTTCGGATCTTCAACCTGATATAATTCTGAAAAGGAAACATTTTGCAAACATTCCCTAAATTTATTCATGTTAACCAAATTATAGTCACGGCGTTTGACATACCAATGTTTCATAACACATATTCTTTTGATTGGGACCTTGAGTATTTGACAGGTGTGGTCTGAAAGAGCTAAATCTATTACGTCACAATTCAGTTTCTTACCCAGATTATGCGCAAAAAGGTCTATACAAGTGTTACTAGAGAGTCTAGTGGGCTGATTAGAAGCCAATTTGAAATTAAAATTGAGTAGAATACATTCCAGTTCTAATGTGATATTACTACGCTTCAAAATATTAATGTTAAGATCACCACACATTACAACATTTCGCTTATTTTTCTTTGTTATTATATGACATAATTTGTACAGTTGCTCAAAAAAACAGGTCAAATTACTTGCATTAGGAACTCTGTAGATGCAGATTACAATGGTACCAGTGTGAGTCAGTTCTATAGCGCAACATTCGAATGTACTACTTATTGCTATGTTCCGTACTTCAGGAATTTCTTTCCAATGGTGTCCCTTTTTTATTAAGATACATGAACCCCCTCTTTTAGTATCTTTTCTGCTAAAACAAGTAGCTAGATTGTAGTTCGGGATTGAGAGATACTGCTCATAGCCAGCCATCATGAAATGTTCCGTTATGCAAATAACATCAACGTCAACATTTTTGACCATGAGTTCTTCTATACATACAGAGAATGCGTCAGCTTTATTTAATAGTCCTGCAATATTCTGATGTAATATATTTATATAGGTATCATAGAAAAAACTGTGTGTCCAATTGCTGACTGCCAGGAATTATGTCATCGTCTGTCATGAATAAGTCGTATTTTTTAATACCGTCGATGAACTCGTCAATATCTTTAAAAATTGTCTGCATTCCATGTCTATTTACTAGTCCCAGCTTGGTAAACATTGTTGAATCAAATGCTAGATTTTTGTTCGAGTCCAGAAGATATGCATGCTCATATGTCAATGTGTCCAGGTACAGTAAGTTATTTAAATGCTCTACTCTCCAATTATACATATTTCTTTGGTAACTACAGTTAAATGTCGGAGTACAAATAATGATGTTCGTAAAGTTCACTTTTTGTAAGGTAGCTCGTAAGTGAAGAGTCAGTTGGAGGTAGTCACATGTGGTCTTAAAATCTTCCTCTCCTATTAGAATTACGCAGAAGTCTTTCATAGTAAACGTTTCTAATTTAGTTTCTATGTCGCGCACCAATTGCTGTGTATTGCAGTGTGTCTTTATGTAATGGCATATATTTACCGAATGACTGTGAAGGGTTTGCTTGGCAATATTTCCAATGTCGTTCCTGTTATTGGTACTCAGGATACAGATCTTACTGTCATTTTTAAGTTGTGGGATTTGTTGTAATTTTGTCTCTACACTGTTAGTTTTATTTTGTGTGCGAGTGGGTGATGACATATCTTTTTCCTGATTCGATTCAATCAAAGGTTCTGTTTGTGTTCCTTTGTTCTTATGTAAGGATTTCTTTGTAGGAGTAGACTTTTTGTGTTTTTTAACTGATGGGCTTTATGTTATTATATATTTTATTTTCGGTACATCTTATTATATTACTTAATGAAAACGTTATACATCAACACATTTTATTTTAGAGTATATTAGTTTTTACATTTTTATTCTATCTTACAGGGCTAGGTTAGAATTGGATTGGGTTGTGGGTTTGGATAGGGACTGTTAGGTGGTGTTTAGGTGGTTAGGTGGGGTCTGCTGACCAGGGACTTCGCTAGCCTGAGCAAAGCTTCCACAACAACTGCGTCTCGGTGCTGCATGGCCATCTTGAGGTTGTAATCGATGACCATTTTAGTCGGCGCACCCATCGCTCTCTTTGCGAAGCGGGCCGTGGCGTCGTCGGCGTCGTCGGTGTAGTAGACGCAACTGACCGTGTGTCTCGACACCGCCACTACCGCGTGGGAGATGCTGTCATGGATTTTGAGCCTCCTGGACTTGGTGTTGATGATGATTACGCTGTCGTAGGTCAACCCCTGAGCCTCGTGTATGGTTAACGTGCGCGATCCTTCACCGGACCCGTATCCCTGGCTTATAAGAGAAGCTTTCTCCCCTTGCGTATGAACCAGGAATAGGGTGTTTTGCGCGGTGCTCGGTATTTGCGCTCCAGTAAAACCTTCCACCTTCAGGGAGTGGACCTGCGACAGCGACGACTTGGAGGAGTATATACCGGAGTATATCTCACTCAGTGCAAACGCCACGTCCATCGGGTTGCGGTGTGTGCAGTGCAACTCCTGGGTGATGCCAGCCACCAAGTCTGGACGGGTATACCTTAACTCGAAAAGGTTCTGTCTGTCCAAAAATGGAAGCTGGTTTACGTCTCCGATGAGGACAATTTCGCTTGCTCCGGACAACTTTACTGCCATAACTATGGCCCCAAAATGGTTCATGAGAGCCTCGTCTACCGTGAGACGGTAACATTTCTCTTGCTGTCTGAACCCGTTGGCTAAGATTGAGGCCATAGTGCGCACCTTTGTCTTCACTCGATCTCCTAAGCGGTGCGCTAGCTTCTCCCTGAGATCTTTGGCAGCTTCGGTCGTCGTGGTAGCTATGACGTCCTTCTCCTCATCGAAGTGCTTAACCACCCAAGTTGTCTTACCGCAACCCGGAACCCCGTTTACCCACCTGATACTGGGTACCGCCCAACTTTCCTGCGATGCCGGGATATCTGAGGTTCCCAAGATGGTCTGAGCCATTTCAAGGATCTTATCGTCCGGCATGATTTTGGTACATTTGGCGGTAACCACTATCGGGTCGTCATCCGGTACGTTGAACTTGAGTTTGCCCGAGCGCTCCGTCTCCTCTGGGTCCAGGGCCACAAAACCACTTTTCGCGCTATAGGCTACCATGTACGACCCCGTCATTTCCCCTTTGATGACTTGAGATGTGACGTTGTCGTACACCGCTGCCTCTGATTCCTTGAGTAGTACCCTTAGCAGTCCTTCTGTGTCTCTATGGAAGGTCTGTAGGATCTTCTTGCATGTCGCGAGATTGACCTCTCTGGTCGCTCTCACGATTGCTACGTACTCAAGGAAAGCGCTCTTCACGTGGTCCGTGGTGCCCGAATTTACCGCGAGGGTCGGCGGGCTGACTTGCCCTTTATCGGCTCTGGTTGGTATAGGCTTTTTCGGTGTGGGTTCTTTGGCCTTTCTTTTAAAGAACCTCTCCACTGCTGCTTCCTGCCTCTGAGATGATGGTGGTGATGCTCGGCTAGTGCTCGGGAGCAGTGCACTGAGGAAAGTGCCGAAGGCTTTCAGACGACTCCTCGACCGGGCCTGGCCCTCCGGGCTGGTGGTTGTGCTCTGCTCCTTTGCAGCTTTTTCGGCTTCTGCCTTCTGCTGGGCCCTCTCTGAACCGCTTTGAGTGGTCGGGGTTGTTGTGGGGTTCGTCGCGCTGGCTGCTGGTTGTCTAGGGGCTTTGAGGAAGCTAAGAGTTTCCCCTCTGTCCTCGTAGACAACTACCTCGTGATGTTCCGAGGCTTTTAAACAGCCGAAACGGTCTGCGACGTCTCCTCTCTCCCCTCCGACCATCATCGCGTCAACACTTATGGTACGTGCTGAGACTGCCATAAGTTCTCCTGCCTCCCTGATCTTTTGAAGCAACGAGCTTGCCTGAGCGAATGGAGTCTCCTCTCCCCACTCGAATAGTGCAATCGTCTTCCCTTTGGATCGCACTAGACGGCATCGGTGAGAGGCCACATCCACTCGAGGCAGTGCTGCATACTTGCTGCCTTTCATGCTCGTTTTGGTGGTGCTTCCGTTGATCAAGGCGGCTAGGCCTGGTGATATTGGTATACGGGCCCTAGCTCGGCTTGAGCCTATGCAGAAGCTTATACCCAACCTTTCTCCTTCTCTGTTCATAAACAGAGAGACTCCTCGCAGTCTGACGCCTGGGACTCCGTCTCCTCCGCACGCCAGGAATTGCGTGATGGGCATGGTGCTAGGGGCTGGTTGAGGGCTGGCTTCTGCTGCCGCTGCTGGTGTTGCTGGTGCTGCTTGTGCTGGTTGTCTGTTGGTGTTGTTTGTGTGTGTGGTTTGTGTTCTGGTGAGTGTTGTTGTTGTTGTTGTTGTTGGTATGGTGGTTGATGGTAGTCGTCGGTTTCGACTAGGCAAGGGTGCGTCCGTTTTGTTAGCCCCTGCTGCGACCACAGCAACTTTGCTCGCGAATGCCAGGAATGGTGTCCTAGTAGCCGGTCTCCCCATGATGGTGTGGAGTGTGGACTGGCTTAGCTGGGTTTCTAACTTTACCTCCAGCTCCATTCTGTCGTGGGCGAACCTAGGGCATTCGAAGAGCAAGTGCCAGACTGTTTCTTCGCAACTGGGGTCGCAGACGCACGAGGGACTATCTTTAAGATGGAAACGGTGGAGATACGCTGAGAATCCTCCATGTCCTGTTAGGACTTGCACGTGGACCGGTGTGAGAACTGCGTCTCTGAGTGTTCTTTTCGCCGCTAGGACGTTTGGGAAGAACACTTTTGTGACCGCTCCTGTGCTCGAGGACTCGTATCGCGCTTGCCACTTCCTTATAGTCTCCTCCCGTATCTTCTTCCTCACGAACGATACGGGGACCTTGCTGTAGTCTGCTGTCTCTTTGTTTAGAGCTGCCTCCTTGGCCAGCTCGTCCGCTCTCTCATTCCCGGCTGTTCCTACGTGGGCCCTGAGCCAAAAGAGCCTCACCTCTCTGCCTTCCTCTTTGATCTCTCGGACGCTTCTCTTAATTTGGATTGCCAAGTGGTGAGTGACAGACGGTCTCCTCAGCAGTTCCAGTGACGATCTTGAGTCACTTAAGATGCCTACGGAGGCCGCCCTGGATTCTCTCACCATCTCGACAGCTCTGAAGAGAGCGTACATTTCCGATTGGAAGACAGTGTTGTGAGGCTCCAATCCGAAGGTACCGTACTTGGACTCCTTCCCGTTTTCCCACCAAGTTAGGGCAGCGCCGACTTTCCCCTCTATCTTGCTGCCATCGGTGTATATTTGGGGACCGATCACTCGGTGGGTTTCCAGGGTTTCGGGAGTCAAGTCCTCCAGGCGCACATACTCCGTTGTTGTGAGTTGTGCTGGGTGAGGATTTTTGGAGTAGTGCACGTCGCACTCCAGCTCACGGCCTGGCGGTATGAACTCTTTGGAATGACCCTTCTTGATCTTGAACAGGGTTGCCGCCTCGATTACCCGGAGGTCTAAGGGGAGTTGGCCTGACAGGATGAGTGCCGATGTCAGAGACACCGTGCGGTACGCTTTGCAGATCTTCTGCGCGAAGCCCCTCTGCAGTGAGTCAAACTGCTTCCTTGTCATCAGTTTCTCAGCTGCGGGAGCCCACGCACTCGCTGCGTACATCACGATGGGCTCTATCACCGACACGTATATTGTCCTAATTATCTCTCCGTTTAGTCCCCAAGTCACCTTTGCCGCGCATGCCAGCTGCTTGTAGATGTCTGCAGCCTTTTTACAGATCGCAGACACGTGTGCGTTGAAGGTGAGTTTGGAGTCTATTGTGAGACCTAGCAGCTTGACCTTTCCGACTAGGTTCAGCCGTGTGCCTGACATATGGAGTATCGGAACGTCGTACTTAAGCTTTCTCGTTAACACCATCGCGTTGGTCTTGTGCGCGGCGAAACGTAGCTTGTTTTGGACGCCCCATTCCGATACAATGTCTAGCGTGCTATTGGCTGATTGCTGCAAGGGGCCGGCTTTGTGGTCCGAGAAAACTAGGACAACGTCGTCTGCGAAGGCTTGGCAGTATACCCCCATACTCGCCATCTTCTGCAGGAGTGAGTCTAGGATAAGGTTCCAAAACGTCGGTCCGGCAATTGAGCCCTGGACGCATCCTTTCGTGGTACCCTTCTCGCTAGTCGCTCTGGCGTAGTTGACCCTGATGTTCCGGTCTTCCAGGTATGAGGCGACGAGAGCGTAGATGTTTTTAGGACAGTTCTTAACCACCATCTGTCTTTTGAGTGCTGGCCACCACGCGTTATCGAAGGCCCCCTCTATGTCTAATGATATCAAAAGCACGATCTTTTTGGCTTTGATTTCGGCTCGTAGGTGGCCTATCAGAGCATAGAGGGCGTCTTCGGTGCCGCGCTGCGGCATGAACCCGTACTGATTTGTGTTAAGTGTTGGCAGGAAGTGCCACTGTAGTCTGCCGACTAGGAGCTTCTCGACGATCTTTCCTAGAACCGAGAGCAGGCCTATTGGCCTGTACGACTTTGGGCTGGTATAGTCGTCCTTTCCTGGCTTGCGGAGAATGCACACGTGGGCGACCTTCCACTGCTTCGGGAAGTGGGACAGCGACAGGCACCTGTTTGCTATCGCTAAGAACACTTCCCTATCGCAGTTTATTGCCGCTGTGCAGATGTCCGCTGTTAACCCGTCAGGACCGGGGGCTTTTTTCGGATTTTGGTTCTGGAGAACCATTTCCAGCTCCGCGGTCGTAAAGGGCGGGTCATCAGCAGACAGACCTTGAGGGTTCTTGTCTTCCGCTAGCCTTCTCAGGTTCATGTGGTATGGCTGTTCGGCATCCGTCGAGTCGTCGGGGTAAAAGGTTTTTGCCAGAAGATCCGCGGATTGCTCTGGGCTGAGCGTCTCGCCTGCGGTGTTCCTCAGGAGCGCGTCATTCTGTCTTCTGGCTGTCTTCCTTAATACCCTGTAGATGCCGTCCCACATGCTCTCTCGGTCCTGCTTCGAGCAGAACTCCTTCCAATTGGCAGTGGCTGCTTCTGCTGCTGCTGTTGTATATGCTTGTTTTGATGTTATATACTCCTGGATGGTGAACTGTCTCCGGCTTGCGGCTGCATTTCGGATCCTTCTCTTCTTCGTCATCGCATCTCTTTTGAGACGGTCTAGAGAAGGAGTCCACCATGGGGGTTTGGCGTCGCGTTTGGGCGACCCCAGTTTAGGGATCGCTTCCTCACATGAGCGGTGGATGTTTTGTGTGTACAAGGTGATGATCGTCTCCAAATCCTCAGGACTGGAGACGTCCGAGACTCTGGTGGTCGTGATGTCCGTGGCCGCCAGGCTGGTTTTGAAGTGTGTGTTGAAGTCGGACCACTTTGCTTTCTTGGTGTTGTAGATGCGCGTCGAGATTGGCCTTAAGGGTTCCAAGGCTTTTTCTAAGCGCATCGAGAAAGTAATAGCATTGTGGTCTGAAGTTGTTAGACCTCTTTCTACACGCCACTCCTCCACCTTGCCCAACAGTGACAAGCTGCATGCAGTCACATCAACGATGCTCGTGCAGCACCTGTCTCCTCTATAGGTCTCGAACGTCGGCGTTTGGCCCATATTCAGGATGTGGAGATCCCGCTCATTAAGGAATGCATTGTACGCCGCCCCACGATGGTTTTCGGAAACGCTTCCCCACCACTGGCTCCAGGCGTTTACGTCTCCTCCCACCAGGATGTTATTTGTGCGTAACTTTTGTATAGTGTTGTGTGTCTCGGAAAGGTAGGGTTCGATTTCCTGGTCACCCTCAAAATAGACCGATAGCACCCCAAAGCTGAGCTGTCCCGCCTTCAGCAAGACGGCGGCAATGTTCTCGGTCACAAGCTGGGGGTCGTGAATGACCTCCAAGTTGTTCCCGAACACAACGATCGCCGCCTTTACTGGTTTCTGGCGATTGAGGCTACACTGGATGACTTGCGTGCCGGGGCTTTGTTTCATCACACCTGTTCTTCCTACATAGGGCTCTTGAACAAGTGCTACTGAAACTCCCTTTGCTTGAGCCGCCAAGTGAAGTTCTTCTGTGGCCAGTTTGGAGCGCTGGAGATTGGCTTGGATGAATTTCAATCTTGCTGTCGGTCTTGTTGCGTATTCAGGGGTGACCGGTTGGCTGGTTTGTGTGTTCTCGTGGTCGCCCTTAGCAATAGGAAACGCGCGACCTCGCTATACCATCCCATTTTTGGCGTTCCTGGCAGTCTTCGCTGAACGCTGTGTGTGCCAGGTCGCTGTCCGCCCTGTGTGCTATCTTGCAGTTTACGCAAGTGGGCAGTTTGCCGTCGGCTCTTGTGAGGCAGTCCCTTATGTTGTGCTCTCCACCGCAATAGCTGCAGAGTTCTTTTGCGGCCTTGCATATGGACTTGTTATGTCCATATCCAAGGCACTTTGTGCACTGTACGAGGGGTGACTGGTCCTCAATCGAGCATCGCTTGATGCCCACGTGTACTTTTTGCGCCTGCGTGTAGCATTTCCAGAGCTCCGGGGAGAGCTCCAGTACAGGGTGGCACTCATGGGGGTTCCTTGCACGCTTCCTATAGCGCACCCTTAGAGTCTGCCCATCTACAGCGACGTTTTGCAGTAGGTGTTTATTCTGCGCCTTGAGGAGATCGACGATCTCCCCGTCGCTGTAGCTGGACAGCACTCCCTTGATGCAAACGAGGGGATTTAAGGGTTTTGGCTCCTGGACCTTAAGCCCTGCGTTCGACTGAACTTGGCCCTTAATTATGTTCAAGTCCGTCTTGCTGGCGCACCTCAGGACCACTTTCTGGTTCCGCGCTTTGCGAACTGTGTCGACTCGAGCTCCGCTTGTTTTGAGGTCCAAGGCGGTCCTGATCCTCTCGATCACGTTGTCCCCAGTGTGCTGGGGATTCGTAGACGAGACGATCAGGGTGTGGTTGGGTTGTGTGGGTAGTTTCGGGGGCTTGGGTGTACTGGCGACCTGGGCAAAGGTTTTGGGGCCCTGCTGCTGCTGCGTTGGTCTGTCCACTTTGCCCAGGTCCGCTACCCCCTTTTGGATGTCCTGGAGCGTCTTTTTGACCTCACCTACTGCGAGTTCCGCCTCCAGATTTAGCGCCGGGGGCACCTGGATTGGAGGCTCTTTATCGCGCAGTACGCGAAGGTCTGCCGAGACTATCTCCAGCCTTTCTGCGATAGGTTTGAGGTGGTTGGTGATGTTTATGGGTGGGTGTGGTGGTGGGGGAGACGGTACAGGCTTATTGGCGATTGCCTGTAGTTGTTCTTTCATTGCCTCTATGGTCTTCTCGAACACTTCGCTGGTGAGTAGGAGGTCCGTGTCCCGGCTACTCGGGTCCGGGTCCATGCTCTTGTGAATTGGCTGAGTGAGGTCCGCTTTGAGTTTTTCTAGGGCCTGCCGGAGCACGTCGAGCTGGTTGGACACGCTGGTTATATTCGTGTCAAGGCGTGACAGGCTGGCCCCCATTGTCTCCCACTTGGGATCCCCCGGGGCTCTTGCACTTTCCTGCCTAGTCCTCTCGTGCTCCTTTAGGTTCTTAAGACTCGCGGTTGCAACCTCGTTTTTCACCTCCTTGATGCCCTTGAAGGCCTCAAGGGTTTCGTGACCCAGCCATTCTCGGATCCCTTTCGCCTCCTTCAGAGTCTCCGAGGCGTCCGTACGCACAAGGGAGAGCTCAACTTTCATGTTCATCAACTCTCGAGTGTGAGCTCTCTCGACGCGCACAAGCTCTTGTGCGTGTCGAGAGCGCTCCTTCTCGAGGTTGTACTTGTATCGAGCCCTCGAGTCTGCCAGTGAAAGGGCCGTCTCGTACAGACCCTGCAGGCACTCATGGGCTGTGACTTTACACTCCTTCTTCATGTTGCTGGCAGCCTCCAGTGCTTCCTTCCCTTTCTGAAGCAGATCATTTGCTTCTCTGGTGGCAAGGTCCATCTCCACCCCTGTGCCCCTTCTCGGCGTTCTATAAAGAAGACTCGGCCGTCCGCTCCCGGGACGGTCGGCCTGACTCACTGTCGAGGCCACCGAGCTTTCCTCGTCCGAGATGATCTGGTGTGGGGGGGAAATGCCACATTGCTCCCAATGTATCATGACTTCGGATACTCTCCTGCGGTCGTCCGTCTGAGACGTCTCAGGCGCCGAAGGCAGCGGCGGAATCATGCTCGTGGCATCCGGTTCCGACACTGCCCTCGGCGCCTGAGACCTTTGTGAAGGACGCGCCGACTTCTCCGAGACCACAGACTTTGCCGTATTCTTTAAAACTTTCTCCCTGAGGGATTTCGGGGCTTTTACGGCCTCCGTGGTCATTTTGCGGGATGTAGTGGGCTGGTTGGAAGTCATCTTTGTGGGTGGTGGAAGTTTCTGGTTTAGGTTATGATTATGTTACTGCTATTTGTAAGGTTAGGGTTAGGTTTGGTTAGTTTGGGTTAGGGTTAGTTTAGGTTAGGGTTAAGTTGGGTTAGATTAAATTAAACTAATGTTAACGTTGTTTGTATAGTGTGATGTTACTTTCTTACTATGCCTATTGTTTTTTGAATAAACGTTTTTTTTTTTTTTTTTTTTTTTTTTTTTTTTTTTCTATGTTAAGATGGACTCACGGATGATGGATGATCCGTTGATGGTGCTGATGGTCTGCTGTCCGGTGAGGAGTCCGATAACTGCTCGGGGCTCGGGTGTTCTGAGCCCTGTGTGCACGCTGGTGGTGGTCTTCAGTGGAATTCTCTGGCGTGACTGCGTAGATGGTGATACGGTGTGCTAATTTCAATTTCTGGCGGGGCCAAATTAAAGAGCGTTTTGCGCCCTTCAAAATGAGCCCAAGCACGGTTTCCTAGCTCCAACGGGGTAGAAGTTAGGCTGCGGGGGGGTGAGGTAGCCCCGAGGGGTGGGGGGGGAGGAGGTTTTCGTGGGGAGTTGATTGAGGGGCGAGGGGGAGGGTTGGGGGGAGGTTTCGTGGGAAGATGTTTTAGGGTGAGGGGGTGAGGTATTTTGAGGGGGGGGGGAGCAACGAGCGGGGCAAGCGGTTAGTGAAGGGGGGAGCGATACCCTTACTCGGGTCTCAGAAAGGGGTTATAAGGAAGGAGGGGGGGGGGTAATTTGGGGGGGGTATTATGGAACGAAGCGGGGGGGAAGGGCTCAGGGTCCCGAGTCGGATGAGCCCAAACTCGGGGGGGGTAGGACAAGGGGTTTAGGAGTTCCCTCAGGGTTTACCTCGTGCTGAGCTGTGGAGTCGTCACCCTGACGTCTGGTCTGCAGGCAGATTCCTCGGCCGGCTTCGAAGTCTCCAGTAAGGGCTGGGATGACTGGCTGTACGTCACGCCTTGTGGTTTAGAAACACGTGGGGTCAAAAGTGAGGTTGTTTTCCACTAAAAACCACGTGTTTTGGCGTATTTTCGCACCTTAATAAATCCCAGACCGCTGCTCCGAATTTCCTGGTCTTGATGTTGCTGGATAGGCCTCTGCCGCGTCTCTCTGGTGTATCGTTTGTAGTACGACTCCACTGACCTGTGGTGAGATATCCGCTGCTGAAGTTGCGGGGGTCCTGCTCTTAAACCCGTGGAGGTAGGCACTTGCGCACACTTTTCCAGGTGATTTGGCACTGCACAATTCCACTGATAACCTTTCCGCGTACGTAACTCAACGCGTCGAATTTTCGTGAATTTTTTTACGCGGAGCTGATGTTGTTCGTGCGATGTTTTATCGGTTCTTGACATGTTACACTTGAAGTAGTACTACTTAAGAGATATTATACTTAACCTATACTAAAAACCGTTTTGGTGAAGTACTATTTAATTTGTTTGGTATTAAGTGATTCTATAGTTTGATTTAGTTAAAACCAGATTACGTCTTAATGTTTTCTTAAATTGTCATTTCATCGTCCTTGTGTAGTTCTTGTTTATTTTGTGGTGAAAACAGGTTTATGCAAGATAGTCGAAAGAATATTATAAATAGGACTTGTCAGCAGGGAACAGCAGATTTTTTTTCCACTTACTCACTACCACTGAATGAAAAATAATTGAGATGTAACATTTGGTAGGTATAAGAAAAGGAAAATTAATTATCACATATAAATGATCGCAATTTTATTGTTATTAAATAATTATTTAGGTATCTCAATGCCGTTTTGCAAAATTTCCTTCATTTCAGTTACGAAAGCTTTTAAAAATTCATTAGACTGAGGTTTTCCAATACCACACTAAATTCCAATGGTCATTACAGGCACAGTGTTCATCTCATGAGTATCTCTAAGTAGTCTGTGATCTCATGAATGTTACATAGAATTGGCCAAAATTCTACTTAACCCGTAACCCGTCGATATTTAGATTTATAAGTACATAAATTGACATTTTTGTCCAAATTTTCAAAATACTGCACAATATTTTTTTTTAATCCGTTATGCCACGTATTTTCCACTGCCACAGGGTTCAATATCTACAGATTTTACTGTTTTCAGAAGTGTTCTAGCGTCTTTTGGCACAACACCCGGATCATGCTTGTAAATAATCTGCAATAAGCCATTGATTGCAGTATGTGGTGTAGCGGTATCTACAACGCCACATGCGAACAACGCGTCATACTGACGTCACGCAAATCCTGCATCTCGCAAGCAGAGTTTACCGCGCAACTAGCATAGATACAACGGCCCAACATGAATCATTGGGCAGTTGCCCGCCAGACACAACACCCGTCTGGTCGGAGGATCCTCCCTTTTCTATAGAGTATGAGTGAACTTTACACCCTGTTCCTCATCCCTCTATACTGGTGACCCCGAACATGAACGTCAGCGCAGCCTTCGTGCAAACACTTCAGCGTGACGTCATCATCATCACTCCCGCAAGCTTTAGAGCGGCGAGTCACCCAGCCAGCCCAGCACCCACGGCTTCAACGGGTATCCTGACCACCAGCATGCGGCGACCGCGCATACCTGGTCATCACCCTCAGCCTCATCAGCAACCTTGGCACAGCACACTGCACCTTCGGCCGGTCTACAAGCAGAGCCCTTAATAAGCCTCTCCTGGTCGACGCCAGCAGTCAGCCTCAACCCGGCGCTATACCTCATCCGACGCACTGGAGCATAACGCAGCGCCACCCCGACTCACTGGGGACATCTTCGCAGACAGTTCCGACTCACCGTGAACTATGCGGCAACCGGTTCCGACTCACTGGAACCTCAGCTGGCCTGGCAAGCATCGCAAGATACAAGACTCAGCCCACTATCGACCTCCGGTCTCCGGGGGGTAGTGATGTAGCGGTATCTACAACGCCACATGCGAACAACGCGTCATACTGACGTCACGCAAATCCTGCATCTCGCAAGCAGAGTTTACCGCGCAACTAGCATAGATACAACGGCCCAACATGAATCATTGGGCAGTTGCCCGCCAGACACAACACCCGTCTGGTCGGAGGATCCTCCCTTTTCTATAGAGTATGAGTGAACTTTACACCCTGTTCCTCATACCTCTATAGTGGTATATTGTGATCAATAGACCAGTTTCTTAATAGGTCTCTAAAACCAAAATCGCGATCAACTTTCGATGTGTTACAATCAGCTGTCGATTCATTAGAGTCGGAATCACTGTCCACTTGTACGATTTCCAAATTTTCCGCGGTATCATCTTCCTCGTAATCCGTTAACGTCACTGAGGACCGACTCGAAGATATCGCATTGTTAGTAACGTTTGCAGCACTTATAGGCACATTGGTTAAGTTTAATTTTTTATATTTTATAACACGCCGACGAAAGCCACCAGATCTTTTTAATTTTTCCACTTTATCCATATTTCTACTTGGTTCTATTTGAAGAGAACGTCCCGTTAAATGTATTTTTACTCTAAACTTACTAATTTTAGTCAAAAAGGAATAAAATATACTCAGGAAAATCAGTTTCTAGAATTTGGTATTATAATTATCTTAATTCTATCTACAAAATCAATTTTTTCTTTGTTTGTCTAAAAAGGTACTTCAAATATTCAATTGAGTTTTAAGTGAGCTTTAAAATATTCTGAGTATAGTAAAAAAATATTTTTAGTTTTAACTGTAGACATACTTAATACAAACTAGTTTTAAGAATACTTAACTTGGTTTTTGGTATTCCTAACTTACTTAAGTAGCGCTAGTTTAAAACGATTTAGTATTAAAGAAAGAAAAGACTTAACGAAATCCTTTTTGATTTAGCTAAATCCAACTTTAGATAAAGTATAGATATGTAAGATTTAATCACTATTCTTGTTTGCTACTTGGGGGTAAGTCTAGCTATTTTCATAGCTCGAGCTTTATTAGAGCTTTGTGAAATATTAGACTTACGCTTTCGAGTCATTATTGTAAATCACAAAATCGGTAGTAATTTTCAAACTAACTAAAACAATTCCAATAGCTAATTAAGAGGAAAACGAATATAATATCTGCTTACTACTTACTTACAACACAACAAAAAAAAAACAATTGTAATAATCTAAGTAATTAAAACAATCACGAATCTATTTAGGTACTTAATACTTTTACAAAAACAACCTATACCTAACCTGTGACCTAAGTAACTAAAAATACAATCCTATAATTAAGGCTGGTTTTACAGTCACGCCGCTAGACGCGCCGCTAGGCAGCGCGCGCTTGAACCACGGTGCACTGTATTACTGAACGGCGCTGCTCAAGCGCGCGACTTTGAAACGCACGCAACTATTACCCCATACATATCCTAACGCGCGCACTGACCAGCGGCGCGTCTAGCGGCGTGACTATAAAACCAGCCTAAACAAACAAAGAAAACAATTTTAATTTATGACTGTAATAATTAAATTAAAAACGAATCTATATTTCTACTTAAAATGTACTACCTAAAAATTTAAATAATTATGCCTACTGTAAGTTACTAATAAATCGCTTCGAATCGAATAAGCTGTAAATTACAAAAAAAACAACCGACTTAAAAAAAAACTACAAAGTGATAAATAACTTTAATTTCGGAAGTCGGTGTCGTTGGTTCCGCATTTTCATTTTTTGACACCGACTTCCGATTTATCACTTTGTAGTTTTTTGTGAAGTCGGTTGTTTTTTTTTTGTAAATAAGTTTTTATTTTTCACTTTTTAGTTGTACCTACTCCACACAAATTCAAATAACACTAGTGCATTGAGGAATTGAAGACACCGACTAGAAGAATCATCAAAATTCGCATCTCCGGCAGGAGATGCAGTACATTTATGCATATAATATCGTACATAAGAATAATTACATAATGTATTATATACTAAAACCTTCCTGAAAGTATGTAGATCACATTAGTAAAAGAATTATCAAAATAGGTTCATTAGTTTTTGAGAAAATCGCGGACAAACAAATATACATACATACATACATACGGGTCGAATACAGAACCTCCTTTTTTAAAGTCGGTTAAAAAATACGCAAAATGAACACTCGGCGATGCGATGGCGCGTCATTGCCTGGACCGCCCTCCAACCCCGCTCTGCGCGCATTAATGGCGCTCCACTCAGGTCAATCTTATCGTGATAACTTTTAAAGTATTCGTCCAAATTGCTTAGTGTAAAAGACAAAGTTTATCTACATTAAATAAGAAAAGCGATTAATGTATTAATTTAGATAAGAATTAACTAAGTACTCTAAAATGTGCATTGTAAAAAAAGTATCCAATTTAAATGTATTTATGGCTCACTATTTTGGATATAATGGCTTCCACATAAAAGATAGATATATGCTGTCGCGGAATTTTATTTAGAACTATTTAAGACGAACAGTCCCACGATACATTATCTTCGTGTAACTCTAACGGTTTAGGCAGCGCACGCCAAGATAGCTCTCACAGGGCAGGAATTTTTCCGACTTACTTGATACTTATCGTTATATTATGGCCAAATCACACAAAATCTTTATAAATTGTAGCCTATGTGTTATTCTGATGTATAAGCTATATTATTGTGAAGTTTCATCAAAATCCGTTCAGTAGTTTTTGCGGAAGGAGTAACAAACATCCAAACAAACTTTCGCGTTTATAATATTATAGTAGGAAGTAAAATAACAAAAACAAATCCTATCCTACTAGTCCTACTGACATAAAGGCAGCTGTTGCGTTGCCCATATTACTTTATTACTTTAATTCACCAACATAAATCTCTAGAATTTTCATTCTGAATATCTCCTTTAGGTTATAAGACAGCATTTTGCAAAAAGGAATTCATTATTGCTGCCATATTTCAAATGAATTTGCGTATAAAAGAAGTTATTTTACACACTGCAGCAACTTTATTTTGAGAAGCTCTTCACGCTTAAACCGCTGAACCGATATAAATAAAATTTGGTATAGCGATAGTTTGAGTCCCGGGAAAGGACATAGGATAGTATTCCAATATTCCCACGAGATCGACACTTATGCGGGTGAAACCGCGGGGCGCTGCTAGTTATTTCATAATCCTACTATCCTACTTCCTACTATAATATATAATATAACTAGCTTCCGCCCGCGGCTTCGCCCGCGTGGATGTCGGAAATTATCCCACAGGACAGTATCGGTGAAGTAGCGCATGTCCTTCCCTATGGTGCTATCTATCTCCTTGCCAAATATAGAAATCCGTTCAGTGGTTTAGGTGTGAAAAGGTAACATACAGAAAGAGGTACTTTCGATATGGCTCACTATTTTGGGCTTCCACATAAAAGGTAGATAATATATTCTGTCGCGGACATTTATTTAGAACCGTTTAAGAGAAACAGTCCCATGATACATTATATTCGTGTAACAACAGCGCTTCTGCGAGATTCAGCTGTTGTAGAGGTTTCTGTGGCTCTTTGGGACGCCATGTAAGTCGCCTGCTGCTGACGTCGAGCTTGTGACTCTTCTGGTGTCTCCGCAGCCCGTTGAGACACCACTATACTCGGCATGCTGTTGACGCCGATCTTGGGACTGTTCTGGTGTATCTGCAGCCCGTTGAGACATCAGATACTCAGCATGCCGTTGACGTCGAGGTTGAGACTGTTCTGGAGTTTCAGCAGTTGTTGAGATGTCAGATACTCAGCGTGTTGTTGACGTCGATCTTTGGACTGTTCTGGTGTCACAGTAGCTCTGTGTGCCGCCTCACGCACCGCCTGCTCAAACCTTCGCAGCTCAGTTTGTTGAGATGTCTCGTTATTCTAAGTCTAGCTATTTTTATAGCTAGAGCTATATTAGAGCTTTATGAAATATTAGACTTACGCTTTCGAGTCATTATTGTAAGTACTATATAAAAAATCACCAAATCGATAGTAATTTTCAAAGTAACTAAAACAATTCCAATAGCTAATTAGGAGGAAAACGAATTTAACTTCTTACTACTTACAACACAACCTAAAACTATACGTTAATCTTAAACTAACAAAAAAAAAACAATTGTAATAATCTAAGTAGGTACCTAATGAAAATAATAACGAATCTATTTAGGTACTTAATACTTACAAATACAACCTATAAGTACCTAACCCGTGACCTAACTAACTAAAAATACAATCCTACCTACTCGTATATTTGTACTTAAAATATAAGTACTACCTAAAAATTATAATTATGCCTACTGTTAGTTAGTAATAAATCGCTTCGAATCGAATTTAAAGCTGTAAAAAAAACTCAAAATGAACACAACCGTCAACGACGTCTGCCGGTCTGCCCTCACGCCCAGTAGTATAAGTGTTCTGGCCCTACCCAAATAATATTAGTAGACACACCTTCCAATATATAAATAAAAGGATAATAAACTTATTATTGAAATCCTTAGAACGGTCTTTCCTTTGGTGTTCCACCATTAACCCTAACAGCAGCCTAATTGCGTAACACATTTTCGACAAATGATTCTGATCAGTGGCCTTAAATTGCATCAGAATTGCAATCAATTTATGATTTTCGAATTGCGTAACTCTACTTTAATGTTAAACCAATCGAGTTGGTTTGGAACGTTAAAGAGTGAACGACATCCTAAGAAAAACTGGGCAAACGTCAATATTTCGTATTGTGTAACCAAAATGACAAGCGATTATCTGCTTGAAACGTCAAATGAAACCAACTATAAATTGGTTTGAAACGGAAGGCGACCTTACTCGTTGGAATCATTTTCCGTTCTACATATTTTAGGATATAAACGCGTAATCTCCATAATTATTTCGAAAAAATGTAAGTGGTAGTCTTCCTGATAAATTGTGGATGTGATTTTGTGTAAAACCTCAATGCTTCAATATCAGTGGTACCTATTTTAAAAATCGAGCCGGTGATGTGAATTTATTAAAATATTTGTAAAAGTTTTCTTCTGTTACAAGTGCTTACCATCTAAATTAAAGATACATATTATGATATTTCAGAAACGAGGCATATTGGTGGCATTTTAACGAAATACTAATTCGTACCTCGTAGGTAGGTACCATAACAAACGTTAACTTATGCCAGAAGCTTAGCAACACAGTATGGCTTTTACTTCATTGGAAACGCAATCAGTAAAGAGGAAGAATAAAAAGCACACTTTGAAGCAATAGAAATCAATGGGTTATGTACCTAAGGACGTCGACGAACATACACACCATACATAGACCTACTTATATCCACATCATTGTCTGTTCAAGGTAATGTCAGTATTATTTACTTTTTATGTGTTGAACATTGAATGTGGCCATCACAGATATAACCACCTTTGTATCTTATATGTTGTTTGCTATGCACAGCAACAATCTATCTCTATAGGTAACTATCTATAATATTGATAGCTTGATAGCAAAGTAAATTGGAAGTCACTTAAAGAGCAAGTTTTCAAAAGACTTAGAGCTCTTATGCTCTTTAGATTAAGGAACACTGTCAGTCAGCCTGCACTACTATCTGCCTGTCATGGAGATGTTGCTTCAATCATACACTACGGCATCATATTCTGGGGCAAGTCTGTGGAAAAAGTGTGCTTCTAGAGCTCGAAAATGTATTAGATTGATGTGCAATATACCAAGTGGATTCATGCAGACCACATTTTACAAATTAAAAAATATGAACTCTCCATAGTAAACTGTTAATGTTCATAAAATCAAATCCAAACTTATTCGAATTTTGCACTAGGGCCAGACACGAAAGACAAGCTGTGCACCATAGCCAGTAAAACAAAACTTTTGCACCAAAGCATGTTTTGTATAGTCCCACATATCTTTAATAATCTTCCACCTTTTCTCAGACCTATGAGCGATATACAGGGTTATTGGAAAAACATCAACAACCTCTTAAGAGGTCATTGCACTCCTTTAAGTTTGGGACCAAACCTGAAATCGCGAAAAAAAATCAGCTGTTCCCTACATTTTGAGGAGTTATACGAAAAGTTGTTCATAATAATGATAAGTGCAATGACCTCTTAAGAGGTTGTTAATGTTTTTCCAATAACCCTGTATATAAATACCTTAAAAAAAAACTACACAAATTATTAATAAGTAAAATGTTATTATGTTATTACTCTAAGAGAATTTCTAAATGACAATACATTGAATCATACTATTTTGTAACATGACTAATTTGTAATTTGACATAAATACTTATTATACTAATTTAATCTAAATCAATGGCATGACAATTTGATGTACTGTATTTTAACTATGTACCGAACATATATGAATTTTGTATGCCTCAATGGCGGGACATAGCAGACTTACCTGTAACTAACACATCTTATGAACCTACAATCCACAATTTTAAAAACAAATGTTACACACATATTGTTTGTTAGGTAGCTAACTGGTGAATACACAGTATAGATACCTAAGGCACCTTAATAAGGCTTCCTAAAAGGCGAGGGGATGAATATTTACTCAGCAAATTTACAACAAACTAAATTAAAGAAAGTAGGTAGGCAACTGAAAATATATCTAAGTTTTCAATTACCTATTGTTAATATTATTAGTAAGAATAAAATTATCCAAGTCAATTATTCAATTTAAAATGCCTATGTAGTAGAAATGTATGTAATATGTATGTAATGTAATAGCACAGACATATAAAGCTTTATACGTCTGTGTGTAATAGCTAAATATCATAGGCCCATCCTCTTTTTTATCTATTACCTAATAATTAAAATTAATTTATTATAAAGTATCTTTGTGTGGGTACTTTTTAGTCAAGTACCTATACTTCCTCCATCAATAGAATTGTAGGCACCTAACTGTTGTTTATAGCAGTATATAGCTGTTCTAATAATATGTTCATAGATTTTGCATTGAAGTGTTTAAGGGGAGAGGCCTTTGTGGATGGTTGTAATATTATAGTGAGGATTTACTTAAATTCTTTTTTTTTATCTTTCAGTTGTCAGACTCAACCACATTATTCAAGAAAATAAATACTTTCTCTCACAGCAAGCATTACAAAGCAGTATATAAATTATCCATGATGAGTTTCACGAGAAGACTTCAGATGCCAAATTCAACGAATCCATACAACATATTCGTTCCAATTTATTCTTGCCGCATGTCCAAATTTTTCATGTTAAATGTGAAGAAATACTATTGTCAGTTAAGGTTGTAATAATATTTAAATAAAACCACTTTTTTTTTGTTTACCATATATTATGTCTTTCTATTTACCTACACCCAATGAATGACAGTTAATTTAGCTAAACACCACTATTTTCTAATTAGTATCACTATAATAATCACTTGTCTTTATAAAAAAAAAGGTTTCTTTCTATTTACCTATACCCAGTGAATGACAGTTAATTTAGCTAAACACCACTATTTTCTAATTAGTATCACTATAATAATCACTTGTCTTTATTAAAAAAAAGGTTTAAGTAAGTATTCAATTTATTCTTACATTTTTCATAACAAGTTATTTTTATTTGTACCTTTACAGTTCATAATTAAAACATTTTATATTAAAGCTTGCACTGTTATCAATTTACACCATAGATACATGTGTTTATATCCTTGTCTTGCAAGACTGAAGATTCAACAGTTTTCTAAAATACAATGATTAGCTTTTCTTAACAATCTTGAGTTAAACTGAAGTAGTTGCTGAGCAGCAGTAGCAGTGGCCGAAGCGAACAGTAATGGGCAACGTCAATCATGCTCCCTTCCATGTCTTCGTAGGTGAAACACCCCGAGAATTATCCTGCAGTGTTAAAACAAAATCAAATTATTTTCTACTTAAATAAAGTACTTAAACTATGTAATGTGGCAAACAAGGCATATCAACTAGTCCTTCATCAGCCCATGGCTGAACAAAAGCCATAGGCCTTGTCATGTTGTGCATTGTTTAATTTCTTCTTTGTTTAGGGCCAGTTTTTTCAGTTTCCAAACATTTTTATTTAACATAACACTTGAATGGTAAACATTAGTTATGTATACATAAAATATATGATGATAAATATATCATAATAATTATTATGTGGGTTGCTGCTTGATCCTTAATTGTGTCAAACAGCTTACCTTTAATTATTAATCCGGCAGATAGGTTTTCCATTCTTTGTAAGAAAATCCATTGTTTGTCAACTAGATTGATGTTAGTAGGGCAGTGGTCCATTCTTGTATTTTCAGCTCTTAGCACCGTCTGCAAAAATATTATGATTAATGTTTTGTACTTAGTTGTTATTTGATTAATGGTTATTATAATTTGTTTCAATAAATACTTATGTACAAACATCAATATTAATAATTTCAGTTGTTACAATGGAGGTTAACGGACATACTGTGATAATTATTCTAACCACAACAAATAGCTAACTAAGCTAAGCTAAATAAGTTGCTTATCTATACAACAAAGGAATGATTGTCAGTATGATGTGTATGATACAAACAACATTTGACATCCAAAATGCCTTTAATGTGCCTATTTGAAATAAATGATTTGGCTTTGACAAAATTTTCCTAAATATACTGGGTTACTTACTTGTAGTGATGAAGATATTGACTTTTCGCTATTTGAGCAAAACAGCCTGTCTTAGCGCAGCCAGCGATAGCTCCCATAGAGTGAGAAAGTAAGGACACTTTGTCCCAGTTGAAGTGCTCTTTTTATATACAAAATCATCCTCGCCCTCGGTCAGTCCCATTTGTTGTAAGTCATAACTGAAAATTAAAAACATATTGAAATCCTCGTACGGTTAAGCTTTATTTTGAATTCTCAAAGATCTCGAATTAAGTTGTTATAACTATTATGTATATGTGGGGAAGTTATCATTTATTATTGAGTATTTTAGCTATGATTGCGAAAGGTAAGACCCCCAAGTTTAATCATAATTGTGTATGTGTACCGGAAGTCGTACGACGAAAACCCATGTCCAGGGAGGTCCAAAGCTAATATAGGTCTATCTTTGATGATCATCGGTATCAAAGATAAGTACTTACCTACACGAACTACAATAATCTAATGAGATACGAACAACTTTTTCGTAAATATATTAGGTTAGGTACTTACTTGTAGGATTATATTGACTTAGACAGACTTAGGTACTTTTCGCTATCGAGCAAAACAGTCCTAAGTCTTGGTGCAGCCGCCAGCGAAAACCTTCTTGTCCTCTATCAGAGAATTTTGCAAACGTATTCCTTCTACAGCAAACCACAAGAAATTTTTTCCGAACTATTTAACATAGGCCCATGTTTCTGTATGAGAATAGTAAATATAATTTTGTATGTTAAAAAACATAAAACAACTATTAATTGAAACAATATTTAAGGTAAAACCAAACAAAGATTATTATGGTTTAAAAGTTTCCTATTTTCATATTAACTTTTGTTTTTTTATATTACTCAGTGTCAGTGTTGCCAAATTTTCTCCCGAGTCCACTAGAAGTCGCAATTTTTTAAAACTATTCTTATTCTTATTACCGATGTTCGATCGCCGTTTTGGAGGTCCATTTTAAGATTTGAGAATTAACACAATATAAGTTATTCACAGTATTTTTTAGATCATCATACAATAATATCATAAAATAGTTTACTCAAGAAGTTAATGAAGATGTTTGTTAGATATTGTTTTCTTATCCCGGAAGAATGTTGCCGTGGGATTTTTTTCGAAATTACTTTGTTTCTCGATCTCCACGCAACTCAGCGTACATATCCACAGTGGTTTCCGCAATTGAAAGAAATAAATCGTAAAACGTCAGTAGTTTTATGATTTATTTCTCACTTTCACAGTGTTAAATAAAAAATAAAACATGCCATTATCGTGTTATTATTCGAGTCAAAGTTTAAGTAGTTGATTGTATTGTTTTCTACAAATTGAGTTAGTCTAACCACTAGACAAAACCACCAGCCACTAAAAGCAAAATTTTGTCCCCACCCCTGTGTCCAAACCCCAAGTTTAGTGGAAATCCCACTAACTTGACAACTCTGCTTTTTTACGATTTTATCGTTGGCCACAGATAACTAAAACGTGAAAAATAAAACGTTTCCTTGCGTATTTCAATTATGGTAGTTTTTGGTAGAAGTGTATTATAAAATTGGTTTTTCATTTTTCGGCCATCATTGTACATTTTTATTTATAAGCAGTAGTAGACCATCAGTTGTAATCAATACAAAATGTAATTATAGCAAAATTATTCAGAAGCGAATAGTTCATATATGATGAAACGAAACGCGTTCACGAAACAAATAATGCCCGGTATTTGGTACCCCTCTATACAATTTGCCTCAGTTTGTATCAGATAAAGTTCTACAATTCCGAATATGAATATTGATTGCTACTGCAGTTGGCTTAAATTCGGAATGGCTTTAACAATCAAAATATGTTACGCAATTAGGCTGCAGGTCTGCCTGCCC
Organism: Hydraecia micacea; assembly: GCA_914767645.1. Taxonomy (NCBI): domain Eukaryota; kingdom Metazoa; phylum Arthropoda; class Insecta; order Lepidoptera; family Noctuidae; genus Hydraecia; species Hydraecia micacea. The sequence goes on from OU611775.1 coordinate 2,663,031, forward strand.
GCGTTCGGGACTTCATTGCCTGTAACGCCCCCCCACCCCCGGTCTGCGCGCCGCCGACCATTAATAGCGCTCCACTCAGGTCAATCTTATCGTGATAACTTTTAAAGTATTCGTCCAAATTGCTTAGTGTAAAAGACAAAGTTTATCTACATGAAATACCGAAAGCGATAAATGTATTGATTTTGATAAGAATTAACAAAGTACTCTGAAATATGCATTGTAAAAAAAGTATCCAATTTAAATGTATTTATGGATCACTATTTTGGATATAATGGCTTCCACATAAAAGATAGATATATGCTGTCGCGGACTTTTATTTAGAACTGTTTAAGACAAACAGTTCCACGATACATTATCTTCGTGTAACTCTAACGGTTTAGGTAGCGCACGCCAAGATAGCTCTCAGAGGGCAGGAATTTTTCCGACTTACTTGATACTTATCGTTATATTATGGCGAAATCACACAACATATTTATAAATTGTAGCCTATGTGTTATTCTGATGTATAAGCTATATTACTGTGAAGTTTCATCGAAATCCGTTCAGTAGTTTTTGCGTGAAGGAGTAACAAACATCCAAACAAACTTTCGCATTTATAATATTAGTAGGAAAAGTAGGAAAGTAGGATTAGACTTACGCTTTCGAGTCATTATTGTAAGTACTACCTATATAAAAAATCACCAAATCGGTAGTAATTTTCAAACTAACTAAAACAATTCCAATAGCTAATTAGGAGGAAACGAATCTAACTTCTTACTACTTACAACACAACCTAAAACTATACGTTAATCTTAAACTAACAAAAAAAAAAAAACAATTGTAATAATCTAAGTAGGTACCTAATGAAAATAATAACGAATCTACTTAGGTACTTAATACTTACAAATACAACCTATACCTAACCCGTGACCTAAGTAACTAAAAATACAATCCTACCTATAAGTAATTAAACAAACAAAGAAAACAATTCTAATATGACTAATAATTGAATTTAAAACGAATCTATATTTGTACTTAAAATATACTAACTAAAAATTATAATGCCTACTGTTAGTAAGTAATAAATCGCTTCAAAACGAATTTAAAGCTGTAAAAAAACCTCAAAATGAACACAACCGTCAATGACGTCTGCCGGTCTGCCCTCACGCCCAGTACTATAAAAGTGTCCTTTGCCTCACGCACATAATATTAGTAGACACACCTTCCAATATATAAATAAAAGGATAATAAACTTATTATTGAAATCCTTAGAACGGTAGTAGGGTAATATTGGGCATTCTATGCCACTGTCGGCAAGTAGCTGAGCTAGTGCGCCTCGCTACGCGCCAGTGGCATAGAATGCCCAATATTAAACGATCGACTCGACTGTGTAGTATATTACTGTACTCACCTGGACATCATGTGAGTTATACCACTGGCCGCCAGTAGCTGGGCGAGTTCACATCGCTGCGGACGATGGTATGGATCATTTTGACATGCGTTTCGTTGTTAGAAACGACTTGATGATTAGTGATATGCGCTTCAAATGGTGGAAACGACTTGTTGGTTTTTGTAATGCGCTTCAGCAATGGAAACGACTTGATGAATTTGGCACGTTCAGTATTAGAATCGACTGGTATTACTGTACTCATACAAAGATCATGCGAGTTATACGACTGGCCGCCAGTAGCTAGGCGAGTTTGCTTCGCTTCGGACAGTGGTGACAACTATCCACACGATCAATGATTAAGATTCAATTTAGTCATTTTTGAAATGCGTTTCGTGGTTATAAACGACTTGATGATTTTGATATGCGCTTCAACAGTGGAAACGACTTGCTGATTTGGTCATGCATTTCAGTATTTAGAAACGACTTGTTGGTTTTTGTAATGCGCGTCGAGGGACGAAAGAACTTGGTGTTTTTGACATGCGTTTCAATACAAGAAACGACTTGATGATTTGGTCATGCATTTCAGTATTAGAAACGACTTGTTGGTTTTTGTAATGCGCTTCGTGGGTCGAAACGACTTGGTGTTTTTGACATGCGTTTCAATACAAGAAACGACTTGATGATTTGGTCATGCATTTCAGTATTAGAAACGACTTGTTGGTTTTTGTAATGCGCTTCGTGGGTCGAAACGACTTGGTGTTTTTGACATGCGTTTCAATATTAGAAACGACTTGTTAACTCACTGCTTTGAAGTGGATCTGCATAATAAACAAGGTACATATTATATTTGGTTTATTTTTCGTAAAACATTGGTTTTTCTAGGAATAAAGTATCTACCGAGCGCACGAACTCTTGTAGTTTTCGCCACTGAGACGAATCCGCGTCGGTCTGGAACTTGAGTCGCACAAGCGCCTTCTTCCATAGCTCCAGGGAGTCGGTGTGGCGTGCATCGTCAGCCTTGTACACCTTGCAATCGATGTAGTACTCTCCGTTGATGCTCGCTGCGCGCCGCTCGCAGCCGTTGGCGACTCGGTTAACGAAGAATGATGATAGACATGTACTCGATGAATCTTCTTTTGGCACGGTGTCAGACCCGTAGTTGTTACTGACACCGAATACATCATAAACAGTATTGGTTTTTTTACTGAAACAACAACGAAAGCTTCTATTAGTTCATCATACACACACAGGTTACGGTTACCGCTTAGATACGCACAGGAAAAAAATACACACTCAGTCAAAATAGGTACTTGCAGAACATGAGAGACGTACGAATAAAAATGACTGATGATTTTTAACTGGTATGGCGGACTAAATTATTGAATAGTTTGTTTACCTCGTACGAATTAAATTCGTTGAAGATGGGTGCGACTTGCGTTTCCTATTGTTGTCTGCAGACGGTTTGCGGCCGGGTTTGGTTTTCTGATCGGTGATCGGAGCTTGTTGAAAGTACTCGCACTCAGACTCAGACCTGAAATAAAGATACAACAAAATAATAGTCAAACATAATGATTACAATTAGTACATCGGGTCAGATCTCTGAACTATGTACCGAGTGGAATGTTTTATACTTACATTTTCCAATTATGTACAATCGATATGGCAGGCTAGCAGGCGTAGTGACTGACGGCAGCAGGCAGCGGTTAGTTATCAACACTGATATTTATAGGATAACGCAGCAGGATCGCAGAACACTTCTTGAAGATTACTTCCACACTTGTAGACTTCAGTTAATTTGTACCGAGTACTTCGAAAACATGTAGCTTATAGATCGGAAAACGAATGATAATTCACTATGTTAAAAATGACTGCAACCGTTCATATAATGTTGTGTAAAACAACTTTTTTCCTTAGACGCATTATACTTGATCAAAAAGTGAAGACTAAGGATGTTTCAGGTAGCATCGATTGACGACACTGCGAAACGACTTAGGGTTGACAAAACGTTAACCAGTAGATAAGTTATCAACAACGCTAACGCTATAATAATATTTCTTGCAATTAATTTAATTATTTGGCAATCTAGAGACAATCATAAGATTAGTATTTATCACGTTATACATCCAAGTTTTACTTGTTGTGATACTTTTATGCTCGAGTGAAGTAGGTACAGAAAATAAGTTGTAACAGTAACAAATTTTAAATAAACTTAATTTTCGATTCGCTTTTTAAGGTTAGAAACCTATATACATACTACATTTTATTTATTTTGTGATAGTGTACCTAGTTTCTGATACTTATCCGTACCTTAATATTATTTATGCGTAGCAACCTTGACTAAAATAGCTTACTGTTGCGAATGCAACTTAGCTGACGAAAAAAAAGAAACAAGGTTACACGTGTAATGTTTTACGCAATAACAATTATTTCAACCAAATATTTTATTGATTTTTCGGGAATTGATCGTATGAATAGGTAGTCAATAATGAATACTTCGTTAGTTAGTAACGTTTAAAAGTCAAAAAACGAAAAATTTATTTGTCATTATCTCAAAGCTACGACGCGTGACGGAGTGTAAATCCTTTAATCATTTAAAAAATATATGGATTCACAGCGAATGTCGAAATAACTGCAGTCTTATAATAACCGAAGCAACTAGTACCTGACGTTTAGTATTGTGATCTGAATTCACCCTCACATTTGAACTACATAAAATTGGAACATTAATGTACAACATTAAGCAATTTGCAAGAAGGTAATTATTGAATATGTTTCGTATTTTCGTTTAAAATGTTGTCGATTTTCACTAAAAATAGGTACTAAACGATCTTTCTTTTTTTCAGAAACACATTGATACCTAATCAGATGCACTGGTTGATGAATAAGTAATCATCAAACTTGAAGACGTATGCAGACCTGCAGCCTAATTGCGTAACACATTTTCGACAAATGATTCTGATCAGTGGCCTTAAATTGCATCAGAATTGCAATCAATTTATGATTTTCGAATTGCGTAACTCTACTTTAATGTTAAACCAATCGAGTTGGTTTGGAACGTTAAAGAGTGAACGACATCCTAAGAAAAACTGGGCAAACGTCAATATTTCGTATTGTGTAACCAAAATGACAAGCGATTATCTGCTTGAAACGTCAAATGAAACCAACTATAAATTGGTTTGAAACGGAAGGCGACCTTACTCGTTGGAATCATTTTCCGTTCTACATATTTTAGGATATAAACGCGTAATCTCCATAATTATTTCGAAAAAATGTAAGTGGTAGTCTTCCTGATAAATTGTGGATGTCATTTTGTGTAAAACCTCAATGCTTCAATATCAGTGGTACCTATTTTAAAAATCGAGCCGGTGATGTGAATTTATTAAAATATTTGTAAAAGTTTTCTTCTGTTACAAGTGCTTACCATCTAAATTAAAGATACATATTATGATATTTCAGAAACGAGGCATATTGGTGGCATTTTAACGAAATACTAATTCGTACCTCGTAGGTAGGTACCATAACAAACGTTAACTTATGCCAGAAGCTTAGCAACACAGTATGGCTTTTACTTCATTGGAAACGCAATCAGTAAAGAGGAAGAATAAAAAGCACACTTTGAAGCAATAGAAATCAATGGGTTATGTACCTAAGGACGTCGACGAACATACACACACACCATACATAGACCTACTTATATCCACATCATTGTCTGTTCAAGGTAATGTCAGTATTATTTACTTTTTATGTGTTGAACATTGAATGTGCCCATCACAGATATAACCACCTTAGTATCTTATATGTTGTTTGCTATGCACAGCAACAATCTATCTCTATAGGTAACTATCTATAATATTGATAGCTTGATAGCAAAGTAAATTGGAAGTCACTTAAAGAGCAAGTTTTCAAAAGACTTAGAGCTCTTATGCTCTTTAGATTAAGGAACACTGTCAGTCAGCCTGCACTACTATCTGCCTGTCATGGAGATGTTGCTTCAATCATACACTACGGCATCATATTCTGGGGCAAGTCTGTGGAAAAAGTGTGCTTCTAGAGCTCGAAAATGTATTAGATTGATGTGCAATATACCAAGTGGATTCATGCAGACCACATTTTACAAATTAAAAAATATGAACTCTCCATAGTAAACTGTTAATTTTCATAAAATCAAATCCAAACTTATTCGAATTTTGCACTAGGGCCAGACACGAAAGACAAGCTGTGCACCATAGCCAGTAAAACAAAACTTTTGCACCAAAGCATGTTTTGTATAGTCCCACATATCTTTAATAATCTTCCACCTTTTCTCAGACCTATGAGCGATATACAGGGTTATTGGAAAAACATCAACAACCTCTTAAGAGGTCATTGCACTCCTTTAAGTTTGGGACCAAACCTGAAATCGCGAAAAAAAATCAGCTGTTCCCTACATTTTGAGGAGTTATACGAAAAGTTGTTCATAATAATGATAAGTGCAATGACCTCTTAAGAGGTTGTTAATGTTTTTCCAATAACCCTGTATATAAATACCTTAAAAAAAAACTACACAAATTATTAATAAGTAAAATGTTATTATGTTATTACTCTAAGAGAATTTCTAAATGACAATACATTGAATCATACTATTTTGTAACATGACTAATTTGTAATTTGACATAAATACTTATTATACTAATTTAATCTAAATCAATGGCATGACAATTTGATGTACTGTATTTTAACTATGTACCGAACATATATGAATTTTGTATGCCTCAATGGCGGGACATAGCAGACTTACCTGTAACTAACACATCTTATGAACCTACAATCCACAATTTTAAAAACAAATGTTACACACATATTGTTTGTTAGGTAGCTAACTGGTGAATACACAGTATAGATACCTAAGGCACCTTAATAAGGCTTCCTAAAAGGCGAGGGGATGAATATTTACTCAGCAAATTTACAACAAACTAAATTAAAGAAAGTAGGTAGGCAACTGAAAATATATCTAAGTTTTCAATTACCTATTGTTAATATTATTAGTAAGAATAATTATCCAAGTCAATTATTCAATTTAAAATGCCTATGTAGTAGAAATGTATGTAATGTAATAGCACAGACATATAAAGCTTTATATGTCTGTGTGTAATAGCTAAATATCATAGGCCCATCCTCTTTTTTATCTATTACCTAATAATTAAAATTAATTTATTATAAAGTATCTTTGTGTGGGTACTTTTTAGTCAAGTACCTATACTTCCTCCATCAATAGAATTGTAGGCACCTAACTGTTGTTTATAGCAGTATATAGCTGTTCTAATAATATGTTCATAGATTTTGCATTGAAGTGTTTAAGGGGAGAGGCCTTTGTGGATGGTTGTAATATTATAGTGAGGATTTACTTAAATTCTTTTTTTTTATCTTTCAGTTGTCAGACTCAACCACATTATTCAAGAAAATAAATACTTTCTCTCACAGCAAGCATTACAAAGCAGTATATAAATTATCCATGATGACTTTCACGAGAAGACTTCAGATGCCAAATTCAACGAATCCATACAACATATTCGTTCCAATTTATTCTTGCCGCATGTCCAAATTTTTCATGTTAAATGTGAAGAAATACTATTGTCAGTTAAGGTTGTAATAATATTTAAATAAAACCACTTTTTTTTGTTTACCATATATTATGTCTTTCTATTTACCTACACCCAATGAATGACAGTTAATTTAGCTAAACACCACTATTTTCTAATTAGTATCACTATAATAATCACTAATTGTCTTTATAAAAAAAAAAGGTTTCTTTCTATTTACCTATACCCAGTGAATGACAGTTAATTTAGCTAAACACCACTATTTTCTAATTAGTATCACTATAATAATCACTTGTCTTTATTAAAAAAAAGGTTAAGTAAGTATTCAATTTATTCTTACATTTTTCATAACAAGTTATTTTTATTTGTACCTTTACAGTTCATAATTAAAACATTTTATATTAAAGCTTACACTGTTATCAATTTACACCATAGATACATATGTTTATATCCTTGTCTTGCAAGACTGAAGATTCAACAGTTTTCTAAAATACAATGATTAGCTTTTCTTAACAATCTTGAGTTAAACTGAAGTAGTTGCTGAGCAGCAGTAGCAGTGGCCGAAGCGAACAGTAATGGGCAACGTCAATCATGCTCCCTTCCATGTCTTCGTAGGTGAAACACCCCGAGAATTATCCTGCAGTGTTAAAACAAAATCAAATTATTTTCTACTCAAATAAAGTACTTAAACTATGTAATGTGGCAAACTAGGCATATCAACTAGTCCTTCATCAGCCCATGGCTGAACAAAAGCCATAGGCCTTGTCATGTTGTGCATTGTTTAATTTCTTCTTTGTTTAGGGCCAGTTTTTCAGTCTCCAAACATTTTTATTTAACATAACACTAAATTTGAATGGTAAACATTAGTTATGTATATGTCGGCGCGTCTATAGAATTGGTTCGGTGATGCCAACCTCTTTGGTTAATGTTGTTTTTTTTTTAGAAGATAATCTGTCAACTGTCTATTTGACGTAACACCATGTACTGGGGAGGCGGCCCGCCATTAGAGGATAACAAAAAGGACGTGAGGGATAGATTCACATGGATCGATCGAAAAAGACGATATTGATTGGAGGAACTGTGCTGTGATATCCAATTGTGTGTAAATTGATTGCGCTCGCGCCCCACGTACTTGGTGGAACGTCGTTTTCGCATTATAGTTAATTAAATAATTGGATTAGACATTTTGTGATTGTTCATAAAGGCGTTCATATACTTTCAACTCCTCGCCCGCAAACCCACGCAACATTACCTCTTCTGATAAAGATGATCCATTGCCTTTATCAGAAGTGGGATACAGAGGGCTAGATATTGAGGAGATTTGTGAGATTCCATTAGAAGAACCTGTGATCAATGAAGTTTCGAAGGGAAAACATGATGAAAGTCTCCTTGGGAACAAGGATACTCTTTTATCACGCCTGCAGACTGCAACTCAAGCTACTCCAAAGAAAAGCATCACCTTAATGAAACTCGGTTTGGGGGAACTTGCTTCTATCGTGGATGTAGAGAACACAAGCTAGAAGAATGGCGCAACCGACGCGATACAGATAATCAAAAGTCAAGACTATCGGAGAAGGAAAACTGTTACCTGTTTTAGGAAGCCTGGACACGTTAGTACAACCTGCCCAGAAGAGAAGTCTGGAACTGAACAGCATGCAGCACGCAGATAAGTACAGATTTGCAAACATAAAATAACAGGAGGTACCCTGTCAACATCAAATGGTGAGGTCATTTTGTTTCTTTTTGATAGTGGCGGTATTACAAAAATATAGAAAGTTCTTCATAGATGGTGTGCCTTATACGTGGCGTGACTATGACCACAGGTGAGTTACCTTATAGACCCATGTAAGACTGTTCAGAGGCGTCTTTATCGGTTATCAATTGATGAAAAAGAAATCGTTAGAGATAAAGCGCTGGCTTTAATAAATTCTGCCTCAAACATAACATTGAATTGCACCTGGTTGCTACAGGGCTAATGGACAGGTTGAACGCTTAATGCGTACACTTAAGAGCCCTTGAAACGTAGTAGAAAATGATTCTAATAAAGTTTGGTGCGACGAACTTGATGATGTTCATCTTGCTCTTAATAGTACTCGATCTAGGATAACAGGATACACACCCACTGAACTCATGTTAGGTATTCAAGCCCAGTCGTTGGGTATCTCTAAAATTTCATCCAATATCAGTACGAATACTCCCACCCGCGCAAATTTAGAATCTATCGAAACGTCGCATGCATCCAGCGAAATTAAACAGGCTGCAGCAGCCGATACTCAAAGATTAACCACGGTAGGGCACAAGTACGGCCTTTATGTAAGATTTGTTTTTATCAAAGGTTGAGAACGCAACCAAACCAAACTATCGTGTAAAAATTCCGGGGTCCGTTTGTTATAACTCGTGTGCTTGAAATCTTTTGTGACGAACTGAAATCCATGACTGGTACGAACCGCATAAGCAAATACATGCGTCTAGTACCCAGAGGGTTTGAAGGATTAGTAGAATTAGCATCAAATATGATTAATGATAAGGAGGCCGAGACGGCGCGTAATTTGAAACAACTTGAAGAAATTATAATTATCACCTATTGATAGCGATAGTGATACTCTCTCGGTGTCCAGTGAGGGCGCACTCTGACCGCTAGTTCAGGAACCCTTACAGCTTCGCACTCTAAATCACATTCGTTCATTCATCAAGCGGATGTACATTAAAATGAAAGTACGGTGTATAGATTCTTCATAAACACGCAAACACAGTAGAATTTGCTAAGCGTAGACGGAAGGGCCCAGTACGCCCGGTCTACGCCGCGTAGTGAGTTGGTGGCTAGTCGTAAGGGCCCAGTACGCCCGGTCTACGCCGCGTAGTGAGTTGGTGGCTAGTCGTAAGGGCCCAGTACGCCCGGTCTACGCCGCATAGTGAGTTGGTTGTTGGTCGAAGGGGCCTAGTACGCCCGGTCCATACAACATGGTCCGTTGGTGGTTGGTCGAAGGGGCCTAGTACGCCCGGTCCACACCGCATGGTACGTTAGTGGTTGGTCGAAGGGGCCCAGTACGCCCGGTCCACACCGCATGGTATGTTAGTGGTTGGTCGAAGGGGCCCAGTACGCCCGGTCCACACCGCATGGTATGTTAGTGGTTGGTCGAAGGGGCCCAGTACGCCCGGTCCACACCGCATGGTACGTTAGTGATTGGTCGAAGGGGCCCAGTACGCCCGGTCCACACCACGTAGCAATTTGGTGACTAGGTAAAGGTGCATAGTACGCCAGCCTAAGCCGCATGGCGATTTAGTGAATTGACGAGAGGGCCAAGCACGCCCAGCACACGTTATGTTTTATTGATGGGATTGAGGCTGTGCTGATATTCTTAGTGGGAGACCTAAATGTTAGTCTATACGTGTTCATGTCAGGAATGGACGAGCTAACTAATGGAATGTTATTTCCTCTGGTAATTCAGATGCGCAATATCACTATGCGCACGAGGACGTGCGATAGTCAGGGTGGCCGTGTCGGCGCGTCTATAGAATTGGTTCGGTGATGCCAACCTCTTTGGTTAATGTTGTTTTTTTTTAGAAGATAATCTGTCAACTGTCTATTTGACGTAACACCATGTACTGGGGAGGCGGCCCGCCATTAGAGGATAACAAAAAGGACGTGAGGGATAGATTCACATGGATCGATCGAAAAAGACGATATTGATTGGAGGAACTGTGCTGTGATATCCAATTGTGTGTAAATTGATTGCGCTCGCGCCCCACGTACTTGGTGGAACGTCGTTTTCGCATTATAGTTAATTAAATAATTGGATTAGACATTTTGTGATTGTTCATAAAGGCGTTCATATACTTTCAACTCCTCGCCCGCAAACCCACGCAACATTACCTCTTCTGATAAAGATGATCCATTGCCTTTATATACATAAAATATATGATGATAAATATATCATAATAATTATTATGTGGGTTGCTGCTTGATCCTTAATTGTGTCAAACAGCTTACCTTTAATTATTAATATGGCAGATAGGTTTTCCATTCTTTGTAAGAAAATCCATTGTTTGTCAACTAGATTGATGTTAGTAGGGCAGTGGTCCTTCTTGTATTTTCAGCTCTTAGCACCGTCTGCAAAAATATTATGATTAATGTTTTGTACTTAGTTGTTATTTGATTAATGGTTATTATAATTTGTTTCAATAAATACTTATGTACAAACATCAATATTAATAATTTCAGTTGTTACAATGGAGGTTAACGGACATACTGTGATAATTATTCTAACCACAACAAATAGCTAACTAAGCTAAGCTAAATAAGTTGCTTATCTATACAACAAAGGAATGATTGTCAGTATGATGTGTATGATACAAACAACATTTGACATCCAAAATGCCTTTAATGTGCCTATTTGAAAGAAATGATTTGGCTTTGACAAAATTTTCCTAAATATACTGGGTTACTTACTTGTAGTGATGAAGATATTGACTTTTCGCTATTTGAGTAAAACAGCCTGTCTTAGCGCAGCCAGCGATAGCTCCCATAGAGTGAGAAAGTAAGGACACTTTGTCCCAGTTGAAGTGCTCTTTTTATATACAAAATCATCCTCGCCCTCGGTCAGTCCCATTTGTTGTAAGTCATAACTGAAAATTAAAAACATATTGAAATCCTCGTAGGGTTAAGCTTTATTTTGAATTCTCAAAGATCTCGAATTAAGTTGTTATAACTATTATGTATATGTGGGGAAGTTATCATTTATTATTGAGTATTTTAGCTATGATTGCGAAAGGTAAGACCCCCAAGTTTAATCATAATTGTGTATGTGTACCGGAAGTCGTACGACGAAAACCCATGTCCAGGGAGGTCCAAAGCTAATATAGGTCTATCTTTGATGATCATCGGTATCAAAGATAAGTACCTACACGAACTACAATAATCTAATGAGATACGAACAACTTTTTCGTAAATATATTAGGTTAGGTAGGTACTTACTTGTAGGATTATATTGACTTAGACAGACTTAGGTTCTTTTCGCTATCGAGCAAAACAGCCTAAGTCTTGGTGCAGCCGCCAGCGAAAACCTTCTTGTCCTCTATCAGAGAATTTTGCAAACGTATTCCTTCTACAGCAAACCACAAGAAATTTTTTCCGAACTATTTAACATAGGCCCATGTTTCTGTATGAGAATAGTAAATATAATTTTGTATGTTAAAAAACATAAAACAACTATTAATTGAAACAATATTTAAGGTAAAACCAAACAAAGATTATTATGGTTTAAAAGTTTCCTATTTTCATATTAACTTTTGTTTTTTTATATTACTCAGTGTCAGTGTTGCCAAATTTTCTCCCGAGTCCACTAGAAGTCGCAATTTTTTAAAACTATTCTTATTCTTATTACCGATGTTCGATCGCCGTTTTGGAGGTCCATTTTAAGATTTGAGAATTAACACAATATAAGTTATTCACAGTATTTTTTAGATCATCATACAATAATATCATAAAATAGTTTACTCAAGAAGTTAATGAAGATGTTTGTTAGATATTGTTTTCTTATCCCGGAAGAATGTTGCCGTGGGATTTTTTTCGAAATTACTTTGTTTCTCGATCTCCACGCAACTCAGCGTACATATCCACAGTGGCTTCCGCAATTGAAAGAAATAAATCGTAAAACGTCAGTAGTTTTATGATTTATTTCTCACTTTCACAGTGTTTCAATAAAAAATAAAACATGCCATTATCGTGTTATTATTCGAGTCAAAGTTTAAGTAGTTGATTGTATTGTTTTCTACAAATTGAGTTAGTCTAACCACTAGACAAAAGCACCAGCCACTAAAAGCAAAATTTTGTCCCCACCCCTGTGTCCAAACCCCAAGTTTAGTGGAAATCCCACTAACTTGACAACTCTGCTTTTTTACGATTTTATCGTTGGCCACAGATAACTAAAACGTGAAAAATAAAACGTTTCCTTGCGTATTTCAATTATGGTAGTTTTTGGTAGAAGTGTATTATAAAATTGGTTTTTCATTTTTCGGCCATCATTGTACATTTTTATTTATAAGCAGTAGTAGACCATCAGTTGTAATCAATACAAAATGTAATTATAGCAAAATTATTCAGAAGCGAATAGTTCATATATGATGAAACGAAACGCGTTCACGAAACAAATAATGCCCGGTATTTGGTACCCCTCTATACAATTTGCCTCAGTTTGTATCAGATAAAGTTCTACAATTCCGAATATGAATATTGATTGCTACTGCAGTTGGCTTAAATTCGGAATGGCTTTAACAATCAAAATATGTTACGCAATTAGGCTGCTGGTCCAGATTAAACAATTTGATCATTCTGACACACTACACGTAAAATATGATAAGTAATATGATAAATACATATTATATTTCAATTCGCGGTCCGTCGCTATTTTGTCAAATCTTTGTCTATAATACTGAGGGTTTCACATTTTATTTTATTTCTTTACAAATGTGTTAAAAATGTCGTATAACTCACGTGAACATTGTATTATTACCCTCTCGGCTCCATTCCGAAAATTAAACATCGATAAAAATTATCGACCATCGCTTTCGACTCCCTAATTGCATGTGTGTGCATTGAATGTACGCAAATAACAAATGTTTACAAGCGAATGCCCCGCCCATTCTATGTATGAGTGCTATTAGAAATTGATTTAGTGTAGCTGCTTTCTTCTTAGTGTGCGTGTTCAAATTTTAAGTGTGTGTCGTAAGTACACTATTTGTTAATGTTGTAATTATTTGGGTGGGAGATAAGCGGTGGCACTAGGACTCCTTACTATTTCGCAATGAAGGCATATCTCCGGATATCTATGGATATAACTAAACGCACTATATTATCTACTATTGCTCGCCTCTTTGATGTGCTCGGACTCGTCGCGCCTGTTATTCTTTATGCAAAGCTTCTTATTCAAGATCTTTGGTTCGCTAAGATAGGATGGGATGATAAACCTCCTGAAATTATTACTAAATGTTTTTCTAAATTTAAAGATGAATTGCCTTTGTTATCTACCTTACAAATACCGCGCCATTTGGGTGTCGCGGCCGGCTGCGTAGCAAACCTAATTGCGTTGGGTGATGCTAATATGAGGGCCTACGGTTCGTCATCTATCTGCATGTGGTGAACCCTAATGGGGATATATCTGTTCAGTTAGTGTAGGCCAAGTCTAAAGTGGCTCCACTAAAGACTGTATCGCTAGTAAGAATTGAACTATGCGCTTTCTTACCTTTAACAAAACTTGTAAAACAAGTATACACTGTTTTTAATAACCGCTATCCTATACAAGATACTCTCGCTTCTAGTGATGCAATGATTGCCTTATCATGGTGTCATTCATCTCCGCACCGATGGCAAACATTTGCTGCCAATCGCGTAACTAAATTACAGGAGAATCCACCTCCTGACCGCTTTTTTCAAATAAATGAAATAAAAAATATAAAAATGGGAAATTTACCCCCGCATCCTATAAGGGAACTTAACCAATGTTTCGATGAAAACGGATTGCTTCGTGTTGATGGCAGATTAACAAATGCTCATATACCATATTATAACAGGCATCACATATTACTGCTCCGTCTACATCATTTGGTTAATCTATTAACAGACGACTGTCATCGTTGCATTGGTCGACAGTTGTTGCCTTACAAAGAACTACTAACAGTTCTGACTCAAATTGAGTGTGTTTTGAACTCGCGGCCATTGTGCTTACTTGCTGCCGAGTCATACACTATCTTAACTCCCGCACATTTCTTAAATACAACGCCGTTACAGTCATTACCTGCCTGTGAGGTTGACGCATCCGTGAGCCTTCATAGTAGGAAGAAATTGCTAGACAGCTTGGTACAGAGCTACTGGAAAAGATGGCATGTGGATTATCTACACACTCTTCCACTAAGGCGAAAATGGAATTCACCTGATACACCTATACAACTAGGCACAATTGCCCTCGTACACCAGGATGACTCGCCACCGCTACGTTGGCCTACTGGCGTTATTGAACAGGTATGTGGTAAAGATGGGGTTGTCAGGTTAGCTCTGGTACGCACTGCTTTGGGAGTTTTGAAACGTCCTGTCGTAAAGCTGTGCCCTTTGCCGTCACAGTAATTCTATTCAACAATTAACCAGTCACAATCGCACCTGTTGTATTTAGTTATGTTTATAATCCATGATTCTCCTTCCAGCTAATTGGACCTCCTCTCATCTAGCCCATCCTTTGGGTTTCCTTTCTGTTTCTTTTCGAAACCCCTACGGAGTTTCAAAGGGGGAGGATGTTCACGCGGTTCTGTCCGACGCGGTCAAGGTTGGAAAGAGATGTCACTATACCGTGTGTACATCACTGCATATCCGACGTGTGGAAGATTCTAGCCTCCCCACCGCGAGCCTATATATAGGCCCGCACACGTTCAAAAAAAAAACTGTCTGTCATCATTAATTACGCCGCACGCTAAACAACTCGTTGAAGGGTCGGCCCTTCAATTGGAGTTCGTGAAATTAAACGCAATAGCTTCGGCGCACGCCCGCTAATAAATCCCGGATCCGTGGAGCAACCCAAGTTTGGAGAAGAAGACCGTCGCAGGAGACCAGGTTAGTGGCCTCTCAATTTCTTCTTGATTGTGTCAAAACGGCGGACATTTCTTCAACACCTAAATGTACTCCGATCCCGAAGTTATCATTCCCGCTTAAAATAATCTCCCCGCATTTTTTTCAATAATAAAATAAAACACCCGCATATTGCTATCCCCCGCGCGACCACGGTTCTTTTTTCTTTGAAAAAATATATTTTCTGAATTAGTTTAAGTAAAATCTGTATTTTTCATTTCCTTTTTTTTTTCTTTCATTTTATTTTGTGCTTTTTAGTGTCTCATTTTCTTATTATTATTTTATTTTATTAATTGAGATAAATATGAGCTTGGGACGGAAAACCAAGGACTCTATACGAAAGAATAAAAATAGAGTTAATGAAAATATAGATCAAAATAAACAACGCCTCCAATATCTTAGGGAAAATGCCCATACTGTTCGTAGCCGTGAGAATGCAGAACAACGTTTAATAATAATATCATCTGCCTAGCCTTTTCCCAACTATGTTGGGGTCGGCTTCCAGTCTAACCGGATGCAGCTGAATACCAGTATTTTACATGGAGCGACTGCCTATCTGACCTCCACAACCCAGTTACTGGGAAATACGATACCCCTTGGTAAGACTGGTTGTCAGACTTTCGGGCTTCTGACTACCCGTAACGACTGTCAAAGATCCACGAATGACAGCCGGGACCAACGGCTTAACGTGCTTTCCGAGGCACGGAGGAGTCTCAGTATGTAAAGATGGTCACCCATCCACAGACCAACCGCGGCAAACGTAGCTTAACCTGATCGATCGACCTGTGCGGCTGTTATTATTTAGCCACGGACCCCGTTTAATAATAATAATAATAATACATTTTATTGAAATAATAAGTTTACCAAAAGTGTACGAGTACATTTGGTTCAGTAGTGTATATTAATCTAGGCCTATAATAGGATTATAATAATTTGGATATAAACTATGGTATGACAAATATGAGATTACAGTCAAAAATTGAACTCTGTAGGTAATGTAGTGCGTTGCCTGATCTAGGTTTATTTAAACACGTGTTTTTCAGGACATTTCTCTACGAAAGAACTTGTTAAGGTTGTTCAATACATGATCTCCCAGCCATTTTCTCGCTAGATGGCGGCACATTCGCACTTTCGAACATTTTAAATTTTTACGCCTAATTCAGAAAGCTTTGAGAGACAGCTTTATTATATGCGTCAACTAACGCATTAACTTAATGTTTTTGGATATTCACTTTGCTTGTTAACTCTTCTCATACAAA
The DNA here is from genome assembly GCA_914767645.1 of Hydraecia micacea. NCBI lineage: Eukaryota > Metazoa > Arthropoda > Insecta > Lepidoptera > Noctuidae > Hydraecia > Hydraecia micacea. Next base: position 2,679,852 of record OU611775.1, read on the forward strand.
GATTTGTACCCCTAAACATTTTGCCGTTTCACTTTATTTCTTTACACACATATGCAGTACGATATATATTACTTTCGATAGAACTAGATGGCGTTGTATTCATTAACTTGGTTTGAAATAAATAGTCCAGATGGCGTTAATTAAAATAAAATATTTTTATGATGACCGTCCTTCATTCAATAATATAAAAACTGAAAAGAATACTTATGTATTTCTATTTTGTTTCTTATAGGCTCATATAACGATTGGTCACATTTTCAAGACCACAAATTATCCAATTATAGATATATTAGGTAGGTATTACGGGTATTGGACTTAATTATTGTAAACTGTAAATAGGTATATTTGTGTTTGAACCAAAGGACATCATTCACGTTTCATACATTTTTGGGCCAAATCTGAAAGTGCCGGCCAGAAAAAAAAAACGTAATATTCGGATAGATCACCAAATTCCTATTATTTTTTACTATGGCACCAAACCTGTGCGCCCTATGGTTATGTTGTTACATGCTTTTAAAAAAAATGTGAAATAAAATGTTATAAGATGTGTGTTATTTTAATACATTTGGTCAAATATAGTATATATGAAAAAAAAAAACAAGCAACAATACCAACAGCACCTCATTTAGATTCAGTACCTTTCATTTAGGTAAAAAAGAGCAAAATGAAACAACATTAAATTGTATAAATTCATTTATATTTGTCCTAATCTAACATATACATCATGTAATCCTATTGCAGGTGGGGTGAGGTATGGGTCATGTCTAGCATAACCCATGTACCAGACTATGGTCATGGTATGTGAGCAGCATCCAATGGTCCTCTTGCCGATATTGCATGTACAATAATAATGAGCTAATGCTCGACGACCATTTGCTGCCCGATCTAGTGCAATGTACACATGATATTTTTTGGCTTGGATGTGGCGGGATTGTATTCGTCCTCTTATAATCCACAAGTCTTCCCCTTCAAGTTCCCTGACTATTTCCAGAGGAATCCCACCACCGAGCTCAATGATAAAAACTCCGTCGGATTGAAGGTGCTCTCCGTAATAACTTTTTGCTTGTTTGAGCTGATATACACCAAGGCTGAATAATATTAAATCTTCTTCTGTCAATGTTGGAAAATCATTGAAATCTGTCATATCCGCAGCCATGGGTTGGAACTGTGCTCGCCTTCGGTTTAAATTGTGTCTATTCACAAGATCTCCCAGTGTATTGGGCGTGTTTATTCTTTCACCTATTATTTGAAGGATATCAGTAGCGTGAACGTTATCCACTATCAAAATGTGATAGGCATTTATTAATGCGGCAGCAATTCTAAAATAATCCATCATATTGTGCAGTGTTATATTGATGTTGACGTGTCTCAGCAGCCGGAAATCTCTTTTAAATCGGCCATTTACGACTTCTACGACCCATCGGCAAATAGTAACAAGTCGCGACTTATTAGCTTGTTCTGTCGTAAGTTGCGTTTCCCCAGGGAGCTTTGTCTCGGGCATCTTAGCGGTGTATCCATATCCTTCAAGGCTGGAAATTGCATCTCTAAAGCCACGGTCCAAAATAAATACGTCCCCATTTCGGTAAAACCATTGAAATAATCCGTCGCCATAATCATTTTCACTTTGTACAATATCAAGCATTATTTGCGCATCTGAAGAAGTAGCAGCGTGTGGACCAGAAACTTCTATGATGTGCCCGTCACAACAGACAAACAGAAACGGCTTTAATAAGTTTCTGAACTTGTGGCTGCTATAGGATTTCCTTTGAAAAAAGTAGTTTGAACTCTTTTGTATATATATGTAAGTGCCATCGACAATTGTTATGGCTTTTCTTTCGTCGGTAGAACTCTCCGGGTTCCCAAAAATTCTTTCAGGAATCATAAGGTTCCTCCGTGCTACATCTTCCCGGATCATATGGTCAAAGCCTAAGTGAATAGGAACAAAGTCCTGCAGTAGTGCTTCTCTGCCAGTATGGAGGATTCGCGAGTAAGTGGCTTCGCTGGTTTTAAAAATCGATGCTAGCCGTGCATTTGATTCGCCAGTTCGGAGTTTTGCTAACAAAGCTGCTAGAATAGTTCTTTTGTTTCTTCTTTGATTTAGGCTAGGTGTGTTGGCTAATAAATCAGTAAACTGTTCAATAGTCAGGCCAGTCCAGTCATGAAATTCTTTATCATTTATTAGTTCATAATGTTCAAAATCTAAAACTTCTGTGCTGATATGGCTCATTAATAATCTTAGAGCACAAACAATTTGAGTTGCACTGAATCCTCCGATTAAATTGTCTTGCAAAGCAAGTAAATGCCATTCAGCTTGCTCAAGGTGTTCACTGCATACACGGCTATTTTCGGTTATAAATAGGCTGTAGCGGCATAACATTCGTAGTATGATATCTTCGGGTACTCTGTGCCTCGTTGCATTTTGACAGTGTTGAAATACACACGTATTCGCCGAATTACCGGTACGGCTGAACCCGGGTAAAACGGTTGGTGAAGCATGAGGTTCAGCGTTGACTTCTTCGTCTGCAACATCATGATCCACTTCACGTTGGTGTCGGAGATACCGACGCTCAGCCCGTTGCCAACAGGGTCGACAAATAACCTCTGTAGGTTCTTCCTGTAAAACAAGAAACATGTATTATTCGTTGCACATGTACATACATGAGCCGTGATATTCTAATCGTTTTGTTTCCTAAGCAAGAAGGGTTCTATTTCACGGTATATACATACAAGGTGATACAATGATTAGTTAAGTACAAAGGAGTACTTATATGTATATAGAAACAAAAACGTGTGAAATAAATAATTCTAATAAATGGTCAAAATGAATGAGTTGATGGCAAGTGACCAAATTATTTGGAAAAAGAAAACATACTGCGCCGACATCAGGTAAACTGGTATACAGACAAGGAAATGATGAAATAAAGACTTAGTCAAAATCATATAAAACTCTAGGTAGGTAAAGGTCTGTATATAAAATGAAATAAAATAATAATGATTCATACCTGTCGAACTAATAGATCTTCAATAACAAACTGTGCAACATCCGTATGCTGTGATTCTCGGGAAGTCCAAGTATAACTTCGACGATTACCGACAGGCGTACGACACGAAATACACAATTGTCCACTCATAACGTCAGTTAAAACAATAACAATAACAAAAAATAACTATAAACAAATAACAACAAACAAGAATAACAATATTAACTGAGGAGTGCAAGTCGCGATTTAGCCGTCCGATGTAACAAGAGTCGCATGGATAACTGAACAAAACAAAAGACGGGTGACGCGGGGTACAGTAGTTGCGGGCGGCGGGGAGGGACAAACCGGTGATTTTCCAGGTACCTGCTTAAAACAGGTTTGGACTTGTTGTGAATTGTGACGCTCTGTCTGTGCCTGTGCGGTGCGTGGAGTATCAATGATGAAAATACTCTCTTAATAGAGAATAGAATTCATTTTATTGCACATCAAAAGGACATACACAGTATGAATAATTAAATATACATGATCAAATGTATGAAAATAACAACTTCATAATAACATTTTTATTGTATTTTAAAAGTGTTTAACACCGTAACCAAAGGGCGCACAGATTTGGTGTCGTAGTAAAAAATGATAGGAATTGTGAGTTCTATCCGAATATTACACATTTTTATCCTGGCCGGCACTTTCAGTTTTTGGTCCAAAATGAATGATGTCCTTTAGATTATGTCAGTAACATAAACACATACTGAGAGAATCTAAATTTGGTTTTGTCGTGTCCTAAATAAATAATAGACTCAGTCAAATAATTTATTTCAATTAAGGACATTTAAACATCAAAGTCAAAGCATTTATTTCAAATAGAATTGTTTCTAGTCGCCCCATCCAAAGGGTAGTTTTCGTATGGAGAAGAATGGGCAAGAAACTCCACAGTTACTCTTTAAATGTTTTACAATATTTTGCATACATTAATTATGTAATAAATATGTGAAGACGATGCACCTAAAATAAAATGACTATACAACAATAGGTAAAAGAATTAAAAACGAAACCATGACATATAAATTAATTATCTGATAGATACATGGTGCTCACATATTTCGCACTGCTCACACAAGGCTGAATCAACTCAAAAATGTATTTCTCACACAATCCTGTATTAACTCCAAATTTGGAAATAACTTGATAATCTGCAATCTCTGAATTACTCATAATTAAAGAAACCCCTTAATTTTATCACTAATTTTAAAACAGTGTTCACTTTTTACAATCGTTAACAGGAAACGAGTAATCAGTTTTCCATCATTTCTGTAAAAGCTTCATTTTGAGTTGATACAGTCTTGTGTTAGCAGTGCGATTTACAAACATGGTAAATGTAAACGATTTTCATTAAAAACAAATTAACAAGTAATAAGTCAGGGTGTGAGTTAAAGTAATTACAGAATGTAAATCAATGTCAAAAAAATAATAACTTTTACAACTAAATTAGCAACCAGTTTGATTTTGTCTAGACTCTAGATTGTCCTATGGAGCAGGACCAGCATCAATATCTAAATATATAAAACTCAAAGGTGACTGACTGACATAGTGATCTATCAACGCACAGCCCAAACTACTGGAGGGATCGGGCTGAAATTTGGCATGCAGGTAGATGTTATGACGTAGGCATCCGCTAAGAAAGGATTTTGATTAATTCTACCCCCAAGGGGATAAAATAGGGGATGAAAGTTTGTATGAAACTTTGTCAATTTTAAACCGATCGGGCTGAGACTTTGCATGCATATAGCTACTATGACGTAGGCATCCCCTAAGAAAGGATTTGGATAAATTCTACCCCCAAGGGGATAAAATAGGGGATGAAAGTTTGTATGAAACTTTGTCAATTTTAAACCGATCGGGCTGAGACTTTGCATGCATATAGCTACTATGACGTAGGCATCCCCTAAGAAAGGATTTGGATAAATTCTACCCCCAAGGGGATAAAATAGGGGATGAAAGTTTGTATGAAACTTTGTCAATTTTAAACCGATCGGGCTGAGACTTTGCATGCATATAGCTACTATGACGTAGGCATCCCCTAAGAAAGGATTTGGATAAATTCTACCCCCAAGGGGATAAAATAGGGGATGAAAGTTTGTATGAAACTTTGTCAATTTTAAACCTATCGGGCTGAGACTGCATGCATATAGCTACTATGACGTAGGAATCCCCTAAGAAAAGCTTTTGATAAATTCTACCCCCAAGGGGATGAAAGTTTGTATAAATCATCTTAGATTTTCGACTGATTGAACTGAAATTAAAGATTGGAGCTACTATGATGAAGACGTCCGCTTAAATAGGATTTTGATAAATTCAACCCCCATGGGGATAAAATAAGGGCTGATGGAGGATGTAAATGTATTAATTTGAACTATCAGTACCTAATGGAACGAATAAATTAAGAGTAAAACCGCAAAAAATATACCTAATTAATAATAATACTTAACGCGAGCGAAGCCGCGGGCATAAGCTAGTTTATAATAAAAACTTAAATTTGATGAAATGTTTTACAATATTTTGTATAAGTAGGTACATTAATTATATAATTAAGTATATGTGAAGACGATATTACTATACCACAATAGTTCAAAATAATTAAAAATGGATATTTTTAACAAATAACACAAAGTATACATTGCTACATACAAAACATGACACGTCGAAACATAAGTACCTATCTCACAATAACACACAAGTAGCTTGCTAACCTAACATAGTTGTTCGGGAAGAACATAAAAACACTTTTTTTGATTGTATATAATTTATTAGTACGTAGCAGTGCAAGTCACAATGGCGAGAGAGAGAGCCACAGATAAAAAAATCATTCACCTATACAACTTGCTACAGATAACATATTATATAATTCCTATGTTCTATTTTTAATCGAACATAAATTGGCGGGCCGACACGACCATATACGCCTCTATATATTAAACTAAGAAGTACTTAAATATTGTTCTAAACTATTATTTAAATATTAAGCCAAACTATTATACCTTATCCTTAGTGTAAGTCCTTTACATACCAAATGTTTTCAATAAAATTAAAAATTTAAAGAAAAATCAATCCTCCCTATCAATGGGCAATACGGCCACCTTATTTATAGCTCTTCTATGAGTGCCTCGACCAGTTTTGACCTCTATTACTCGCACTAAACCATCAGACCCGCTAAATAAATTTATAACCCTAGCCATCGGCCACTGCAATGGAGAACAGTTTTCACCGATTAACAACACTAGGTCCCCAATTTTAATATTCGGATTGGCGTTATGCCATTTAGAACGCCTTAAAATTGTGACAAATAATCTTTGTGCCACGCCCTCCAGAAGTCTTGCTGTATCTTAATGCATTTTTTCCAAAATTTTAATCTATTTATATTCATAGAGGGTAAATCTGGTTCAGGTATCGCGTTTAATGGGCGTCCACATAAAAAATGAGCTGGAGTCAAAAAGGAAAGATCGTTGACATCATTTGATAGCTGAGTTAAAGGTCTTGAATTCAAGGTTCCTTCGATTTGAACCACTATAGTGTTAAACTGTTCGTATGTCAAACACATACTTCCTACGACTCTCCGATAATGGTGTTTGAAAAGTTTAACTGAGGCTTCCCAGAGGCCTCCAAATATGGGGCTATAAGAAGGAATGAACTTGAACTCAATACCCTTTGTTGCACAATAATTTAACACACTGTCTTTATGCTGCTGAGTATTCTTCAGCAAATACAATTGTCGCAATTGATTATTGGCACCTTTATAGGTTGAGGCATTGTCACAATAAACCACGGAAGGAGTGCCTCGCCTGGAGCATAATCTTTTAAAGGCTGCCAGGAAACATTCGGTTGTTAGATCGGAGACCAATTCTAAATGTACGAGTATACATTTCGTTGCAAAACAAACAATCACTAAAACGTAACCTTTACTTATGATTGATCTACGCAGGGTTGACTGCTTAATTTGGAATGGCCCACAATAATCAATTCCGATATGGTTCCAAATTTTATCTTGGTTGACACGAGAATGAGGTAATGTTCCCATTAACTGCCTGGCTCTTTCGGTCCTAAACTTAAAACATACAGTACACTTATGTACAACCTTCTTTATTTCTCTCACTGCACTTACAATGTAATATTTTTGTATCAAACTAGAAAGAGTTAATTTTAATCCTGAGTGTAATAGAGATAAGTGTTCATTTCGAATAATGATAGTAGTGAGATGGCATTTATTAGGCAAAATTATTGGGCACCGTTGATTATATGGCAGATTTGCATTTTCTAGCCTTCCTGCTACTCGCATTATCCCCAACTTGTCCAAAAATGGATTGAGAGCCTTGATGTTTGTCCTTATTGGGCTACCGTTTCCAGTAAAAACCCCTGAACGGACTTTTTAAATTTGTTTAAAGGTAAACATTTAACAACATCAGGTATTTTATTATAGATAATGGGTGCCCTACCAAAGAAGCTCTTTTTCAGTAAGGCAGTTTTGCACTTGATTGGACACAACAAATTCTGATATTGAGAACGAATTGGGGTTTTTTTCACGTCTGAAAATTTCTGAAAAAATTGCGGATTTGCTTTTACGAAAAGTACTGTTTCTAAAATGTACAAAGATGGTAAAGTTAGAATTTTTGATTGTCTAAAGTAATTTACGCAACTATCCGTTGTTCTTAGACCAAACATTGCTCGTATACATCTTTTTTGCATCCTGAATATAAGTTCTTTATTAGTTGACTGTCCCCAAAAAATAACACCATATCTTAAAGTAGAAGCGACCAATCCATGATAGGCTGTTAAAAGAGTATCAGTATTTACTTTCCTTGACAATTGGAATAATAAATATGCAGATTTACTAAGGCGTTTACAGATTTCCTCTGTGTGATGTTTCCAAGTTAGTTCACTATCTATAGTGATACCTAAGAATTTTGCATGTGTAACTTCTTCTATCACAGAGTTATTGTAGGCAATGTTAACTGGTGAATGCTTTCGGCGCTGGTGAAAGTGAATAACTTTTGTTTTATTTAAATTAATTATAAGGTTATTTTTGTCAAGCCAATTTATAATGTCACTCAGAGAATTATTTATATCATTTTGATAATAATTAGGATTAGTACATTCCACAATGGCAGTGCTGTCATCTGCGAATAGTACCATTTTATGATCTATAGTTTTAGGGAGATCATTAATATATATTAAGAATAGTGGTGGCCCCAGTATGCTACCTTGAGGTACACCATATCTTATATATCTTGGTTTAGACACATATTTTCTCTCCAATTTAGTAATAGGACAGATTCTAGTAATTTCTGTACATTGAGTTCTGTCACTCAAATATGATTCTAAGAGTTTCAAGACGTTTCCTCTTATGCCATACCCGTGTAATTTTTGCAGCAGAATTTGATGGTCCACGAAATCAAATGCTTTGGTCATGTCTGTTAGAACAGCGCACACAGGATTACCTTTATCTACTGATGTCATTGCACTAGATAGCAGGTCAAATAAAGCCATATTAATATTAATATTTTTCCTGAAACCTTTTTGTTGACTGCAAAGAAGTTTGAAATTTTCTAAATAAGAATAAATTGAATTATAAATTACCTTCTCGATTATTTTTGAAAATATCGATATCTTAGCAATAGGTCTATAATTTTGAACATCCCTTTTATCATTTTTTTTATATGGCGGTTTAATAATGACATTTTTTAGGTTACTTGGGAATACACCATTTGAAATACAAAGATTAATTATATGAGCCAGTACAGGCGCTATAATTTCCTTAACGTATTTTATTACTTTAGTTGATATGCCATCAAATCCTACCGTGTTTGTGTTTTTCAGGCTGCTAATTATTTTGATTATATCAGAATCTGAAACAGGTAACATAAATAGTGAATGAGAATTCGAATTTTCATGTTATAACTATTATTAAAAGTTCCCTTAGCTTTAATATTATTTACAATGGTCTCTATAAAATAATTATTAAATTCATTTGCAATACTCAAAGGATGTGTAAGAGTCAAATTATATTTGTTAATTGACAGTATTGGTTCTTGAGGTAAATTAAATTTAGATTTATTAATGACATGCCAAGCAGCTTTTGATTTATGTTTTGAGGTATTAATGAAGTGATTATTTTGAGCTTTTTGAGTTAATGTTATTATTTTTCTATAAACTGAAGAGTATTTTTTAAACGCAAGTCTATTTTTTGTGTTAGGATTGAATCTATATGTCCAAAGTAACTGCCGTTGTTTTTGACTGCAAATTTTTATACCACGATTTATTTTTTAGAAATTAGCGTTTTCGTATTGCTTGTACAGGTAGTTATTGAATAAATTATAAAAATATTGTTATTTGAATTAGTTTTGCAGTTTAGTTTCTGAACGAATGGTTGTTGTTATTGAGAATGACCTTGCCGCACTGTGTGTGCTATCATGCTATTTTTATTTTATTTATTTTTATTGGTTCACCAACAATTGTTTGCACAGGTTGTATGCTAGAAAGTAACATGCAGAAATGTGAATGCCACAGTGCAACAATCACTTATAGGTAAATAGTATGCATAAAGAAGTTGTACAATTTTATAATATTAATCTAGTTTAAAAAACGAAAAATACTAATCTAAAGGTCTAAATAATATAACAACTTATGGAACTAATTACATTTAAATGTATTCTCCCTCAAACGTGGAAATGAAAAGTTAAACTATTAAGAAAGGTACAATTTATATATTAATCTAGTTTATAAAAAAATAAAAAACTAATCTAAAGGTCTAAGTAATTAATATAGGTAACATCGTAAGGAACTTATTATACTTAAATATATATTCTCTATCAAACGTGACAATGAAAGGTAAAGCTATTTAGCAAGATGCTTAAAAAAATTGGCTTTCAATCTGCCCAGACTCTCAAAGTGCAAATCAATTTGATCACTGCAGCTATTTACAACCTTGCATAATCTCGCATAGGGGGAATTGGCGCCTAGAACCGTTCTTCTCTGCGGAGGGCAGAGTGGTGTAATCGCACTGCGAGGAATTCTGCGAGGAATTCTGCGAGGAATGCTATGCTAATAATAATGAAAAGCGCAAACAAATCGTAAGCTGTGTATTCGCATACCTGTACCTACTTTTTAGATTTGAATGCTGGTTTCACAAGAATTAAATATAATTCAATTAATCGATTAGGTACCTACGCAACGGTGAATCGTAGCTTAGGGAAAAATAGGTAAATACTTAGTTTGTATACCTACCTACCTCGGACCTCCTCCGCCGCCGTATACATGAACTTCTGGCTACCTTTACTTTTTCGTACTTTATGTAGCTACCAGTGGCGAAGGTAAGTAGGTATGTATTGGGGTACCTGGATCAAGAGATCCAGGCACCCCAATACATTATTCAAAACGATTGTTGTATTCAGAATCCTCTATTCAAAATGACTGTTGTATTCAGAATCCTCTATTCAAAATGACTGTTGTATTCAGGCACCTCTATTCAGAATCCTCTATTCAAAATGAGTGTTGTATCTATTCGGACACCTCTATTCAGAATCCTCTATTCAAAATGAGTGTTGTACTCAGACTCCGCTATTCGCAATGCGTGCTGATATGCAGGATCGAGATTTAAAACGAAAGTTGTACTCGGAATCTTTTAATATGAGTGAATGTTTTAGTATTCGAGTTAATAAAAAAAACTAGACTTGTATTCATTTTAAATTTTTGTTTCTTAATAAATTGGAACTCTAGAAATGTGTGTGTGTGTATGTGTGTGTTGTATGAACGCGGTGAACTCGCAAACAGCATTCGTTTCAATTATGTGCTGTTCATACTAGAATTTAAATGCTGTTCCATAATTATGTTAGGTGACCAGTTGCCTCTGTTTTTAAAGCCCTAATAATTTAACGAAGATAGGGGTTAAAAAAATAAAACTGTAATATTGGTTATTATTTATATTGTTGCTTATTTTAAAAAAATATTATTTTCAACACACCACTTATTTAAACAAAATACATTTTTTAAGGCACATATATTAGTATGATTGATACAACTTATAATATCAGGTGAAGTTGAATATTTTTTATACAATGTTAATATGCTTGGACACTGCTTACTTTCTAGATTATATACATTATCAATATCGAATATATCTTTTAACCATAACACTTTTTCATTCCCTTTTGTAAATATAGCCTTATTTTTAAAAAAAATTGCAAGGTTAGTTTTGTAGCTAAAATATAGTACAAAACCTTCATTCCAATGTATTCCTCTGTTTTTTTCAATCCAAGCTACTTGTAACCGTTCTTTTTTCGTCAAGTCATAAAATGGTTGCGGTGGTTTTATCAACAGTACTTGTATGCGTCCTTCATACATCATTGCTATTTCTTTTGGAATAAAATTGTTTTCTTCATTCTTAAATCCTTGGATATCCACAATAACATTCATGATAATTTTCTGACAATATTGCTCAAAGGTTTGTATTCAAAAAGCCGATCGTTTATTATTAAACAATAAGCAGATGTATTGTCTGGAATATCTTCTGAACATTCGATTTCTAATCGCACGTCGACCGGCCCAGTTTTGAGCGATTCGTTTTGTCTTGACCAATCAATCACAAAAATTGGAGCAATTTCTTTAAATTGATTTAAGCTAAGCAACGGATCTATGCCTAAGTTGTAATACGACTGACGAAAGTTAGCGTACATTTCGTATAATATACTGTATTTGTTTTCATCAAATTTCAGATTAAGTGAGTCGTATGGGTAATATTGCGAATTTAAAAATAACTTAATATTGCTTACATTACAATGATCAAATAAGGAAGAACTTATAGTTTTATTATTTCTTCGGTTAGTTTGCAAACCAAATATAACAAATCTTGGTTTTTCTAATTGTGAAGTTGTCTTCACCGACCATGAATGCTTTGTTGTTTTTGGTAATAGCGGATATTCATACAAATCCCAATTTCTAAACGCTAACTGTATGGACCGGTCTCTCTCCAAACTTTTGAGCAATAATAATTTGTTACGATCAGAAACTTTGATATGCGGCACACGCCATTGTATTTTTTGAATATCTATTTCCAGGATATCATTTTTTTCCATAACCACACTGTTTAGTGCGGAGCTGCTTCTTTGTAAAATTAGTTCATGTTTACAATTAATTATTATTTTGTTATAATCTTCTGCAAATCCCAATATTCTATTCAATGGTACAATAACGTTAAAATGCCCTTTTCTCATTTTAGTACCATTTAGGTTCCATCCCCAAATTGCTGCAGCTTTACTTTCACCTTCATTCATGGAGACATACGACTTAAAAGTTGTTGTGATACCAGCATTTTTAATGCGATCGATTTCAACACCATTTATTTCGTATCTAATATCTTGGAATAAATATAAGATTGGGTTGTTTATGAAATCAACATCTTTTTTTATTATTATTTTTCCAGCTGGATCTTTAGTAGAAACACTTGCATACCCTTCTATAAAAATGGAACTGTTACAAGGCAATACATACAAATCTTGATGATGAATGGGTATTCTAATTTCATCATTTTCTTTGAAACTAGTATTGTAAGGATTGTAGCTATGAATCTCATAACTTTCGATAGAGTTGTCATGTTGTGCTAAATCTGTTATTTGAAGCATGTTGATATTATTTTAATTTTAATCCAATATCTCTGAGAAATATTTTATTCTCTTTAGTAATTTTAATTTGTCTTCTAATATTTTTTATACTGTTGATACGTCTGACTTCTTTGGAAACAGGAAGTGAAATATTACATTTTCTTCTCGCAGTAGGCGTTTTATTAAAAACTAGCATTATTGTCTCTATGTCACAAAATAGGCAATATTATTTTTATTAAAAGCTCAATTAATTATTCTTCACAATTTATGTAGTGATTATCATCACATGCAATCTAATAATGTGTGTAGTGTATTAGGGTATAAACTTTTATAACAGTTCTATTCACGTTACAAGGACATCTATTTTTATTAATAAAAATAACAATATTCTATGCTATTTTATTATCTTTCCAAAATGACTTGAGAAATTTTAAACACAGGTGTCCACAATTGTACAAATGATCATGCTGTACGTTTTCATAATTATACTGAATGTTATTTCCTACATATTTTACAAATTCTTTTGGAGGTTTTAAGTTACCATAACTGTCAAAATATTCAATGTATTCATTTATTTTGCCATAGGCTACCCAATGCGAACCAGTGTTTTGAGAAGAGTCAAGGTTGATCACTCCGCATTCTATCGGCAAAACTTTATTTGGTAATTCATCTCTCATAAACACACCTCGGAAGAATGGCACATTATTCGAGTGTTTGATTATGTCAATGTTGGTTAAAGCTCTATTGGGTAGCCTAGATTTCAGTTTTTTTTCTCTGATATGTAAATGCCTAAACCATCCTTGTAATGCTTGAGATGTAATCCTCTTCCAATGAATAACGTCTCCATTTCCTTGTTGTGTCGTTTTGCTTCACACAGTTGCTTCTTAGCTGTTTTATATGCGTTGATTGCTTTTGCAATACCAGCAGCACCGCCTGCTAAACTGCCAGCAGCAGATAATCCGGCGAATATTGGCACTAACGGAAGAAATCCTCCAGTTTTTGGTACTGGTATAATTCTTGGTACTTTTACTGGCGTATCTGATACAAATTCTTTTGCTGCTGCGTATGCTAATTCCATCAAAGCTTTCTTACATGTTGGTTTTAATTTTGTAATGTGCTTTTTGGTATGGCTAACAATCTTTCTAAGAGTTTTCTTTAAACCAGCTCCTGTTTTTACTTTACCGATGTTTTTGTTGAATGCTGATGATACTGTTTTTTTGTTGTTCGAAATATCATGTATGGTTTTCATTACTAAGTATATATTTAATTTTCTTCCGAATAATAGAAACGTATTTAATAGATAAAAAAATACAAGTGTTTTTCGTTTTAGGCACAAATATGTAATGAATAGAAAAAATATGTGTGTTTGCTTAAATACATATTAAAAAAATTTTGTTTGGCCTACTCAAAATACATTCGTTTTATCTATCCAGCTATTCTCATTAGTAGGAAGTCCAAGCCATTTTACATATACTTGATTCCCTTTTCTTTTCAATACTTTTTCAACTAAATACAAATCAGGATGGTTGGTTTTTTGAAGTTCTTGAGCATAAAACGCTCCTAGTATTGGTCGACATCTTGCATCTTCCAACAAGTAGGTTAACGGATTAGTTTCTTGTGCTGTTTTAATCTTAAATATTTCTGTTGACCAATTGGGATAATAGCCTTTATCAAAACATCCTTTGTATTTACTTATTCTTACATAATCTCCAACATTAAACTTTTTACACTTAGTATTTTTCTTACGTTTAGCCATATGATTTTTTAATATTTGCATTATTTTTGTTTTATTGTTATGATTTATAGAAGCAGGAGGTTGTCGCACAGTTCTATGAGTAGTATTATTGTATTCATTTACAATTTTGTGAAGCGTTTCATTCATCCACTTGTAATTCCCGTTAAGACTAAACTCTTTGTATAATTTATTTTTTAATGTTCTTATTAATCTTTCTACAATAGAGGCTTTTTTAGTGGAATACGTTGAATAATGATTAATTTTATACTTTATAACAATATTTTTGAATTTCTCATTATAAAACTCTTTTCCCAGATCTGTTTGCAAGTTTTTTGGAACACGTCCTTTAAGCAATAGAGTTTCAAATGCTTTAGACACTTGCTGCTTATTTTTTTGTTTTAAAGGAACTGTCCAAGCATATTTTGAAAAAGTGTCTATGATTGCTAGTATGTATTTGTAACCACCATTCACTTTTGAAATTGCTTGCATGTCCATTAAATCTGCTTGCCAGAGATCGTCAATATCTTTAAGGATGACTTGTCTTCTTGGAAAGTTAACTCTACAATATTTGTGAATTTCATTTATGACGTCTACTTTGCTCATAATGTTTATTTAATTTTCCTGCAATTTCTTTCAACACAATATTTTTTTCAAGGTTTTTAACTCTTTCGTTTAAAATTGAAATCAGTTTATTTAGTTGTTCTATTTGCATGCAAATATTAATTTTAAGTTTTTCGATTTGCTCTTCAGTAATATTTTTACCCGGTTCAGTTTCTTTTATCTCAACACGTTCTACTCTTATTTTACTTTCAGTTATGACTGATGTTTTATTTTTACGACCACAATTAATATTTTTGTGTTCATTCATGTTGCAAAATACTTTAATAACTGAGAGCGTTCCAAAACTTTTTAGTCTTTTATAATATTAGCTTCTTTTAACTCTTCTATTATTGATAGAATTTAATTGTCATGATTAGTATTACCAGCATTTCTTGAAGCAATTAGCAGTTTTAACCTTTCAATTAGTTCATTAGGATCATCCCAGTAAACATAGTCGGTATTACTTTTATATTTTTTAAATTTAGGCAAAAAACCGCCGCGTTTTGTTTTCATTATCTGTCCTTCATCTTGATCATAACTATTTTGCGAAAACAAAGGTTTAATTATCTGACGATATTTTAAACTTTTATCACCTTTTATCTGACCATTTGGATTAAAGTCTCTTTTGTGCGCATGTGTATTATGAAGCATATCTTTATAGACAATTTTATCTTGTTCGGTAACCAAATTAAGATCAGGTTTACTGCGTACCAAAAGTTCCTTTAGGCCTGGTGTTAATTCATAGGACCTTTTATCAATAGTGACTATATTGGTTTTGGGTGAATTACTGCTTGTATTCGCAATAGAAAACGAAACCTTGCTATCCCCCATCATCAGTTTTTTATCTTCACGACGTATCCCGAATGCAACATTCATATTATCATATATGTCCATCATATCTTCTTTATTTAATGAAATTAGTGTATCATTAGAATCTTTGAAAGGAGTTCTTGCAAGAGCGTCTTTATAACATTCTGAATCTTCATTTGAATCTGTTTTTGAACATTCTTCAAAATTTACATAATCCGGAGAATAATCTATTGATGAGCTAAATCTTCTAAGCGTGTTACTCTCATCTCTTGAAATGTCTGATATTGGTTTAATTTTATCATTTGCGTTAATTATTTTTTCTAGGGGATCTGTTATTGGTTTGAAGACCTTTGTAAATTTTAAATGAGCTGTATCTTCTTCATTTTGTATGGTTTTAATTTTATTTTTGATACTATCGACTGACTTTATCAATTGTTCTTTAATGTTAACCTGCATGATGTTCTTTAATGATGACCCATCCGTTATTTACAGATATCAGATTTCGATTGACATATTTTCTGTAATGAGTTGATATATATACACCTTTAAAAGTATATAAATATGTCAAAGCCTTGTCTGTATCTACCTTTATTTAGAGGACAATCTTTATTAATTAATAAAAAGTCAAAGCGGTCTTTCCAAATAGCAGAGCAAAGTTTTTTAAATTCAAACCATTCGATATCTGTATTCACGTGCTCTTTATGTATATGTTTTAAGTTTACCTCATCTTGTTTGAAGATAATTAATAGATTGACATTATCTCGTATGAGTTGTTTTGGTATTTTAGAATAGGTTTGTGATAAGTAAAAGCAATCTATCTTTTTATGTCTACCCATTGCAAAGTAATTACGGATATTGATTTGATTTTCACATGCTACATCATCAAAAATCATTACTGCATTAGTTAAAGCATCATTAGGGTGTATGACTTCTTTATTATCATTAAAGACAAAGAAGTTAGCGCCTGGTATGTAGCTCATAACTTGTTTTAAAAAACAATATTTTGGCTGGAAAGCCGTCTTCGAGTATAAGTATATATGCTTAAATTTGAGACCATTTTCATGTAATATTAAATTAAGCATTATGTTAGTTTTTCCACAGTTTGATGGACCGCATATTATACATCTAATAGTGTTGGGTAAAAGTGCACTATGTTTCACTTTACATGTTTGATTCTCTAATTTTATATTATATACTTCTAAAGTGTGTGGTTGCTTGATGAACTTCATTGTGAAATGTAAGATAAATATAAATGACCTGTGTATTTATAGGGATCAATAAATGAAACAAAGTTCAATGACATTACATAATTATCTGTTTATTAATTATTAACTTATATAATAGTACTTAATGCTTAAAAATAATATAAACTAAAATACAGCGTTATAGTGCCCCCAGGGCAATGTTTCGATCTGATTTGCTAGTATATATCTTTTATCGTCATTTCTGTTCATCACCAGTTTATTTACTTGTTGTGAATATAAAACATGTTTGATTGACTTAATCATATTCATCTTACATGATCTATTTTCATCATCAAATAATGATTTATTGTAATGCATCACCTCTAGCCTGTTAGTGACAGAGTTTGAAATACCTTTGGCTTTTTTTATTTCAGTTTTAGAAGCCGATAAACAGTAAAGTTTTGCTCTTAAACCAGTAAATTCGTTGATTACGTCTCCACCTAGTTCATCTTTAAATAAACCAGGGACTTTTGCATTTACCCGAGGTATTAAATATGGGTTATCTAAATCAAAATTGCTTGTATCAAATTTATTAATATTATTTTTTATATCACGGTAAATATCTTCTGTATAAAATAAATAGAGAAGGCTATCGGTATCTGTGTAACATAGCTTAACATTATTCATATATTTTTTTTTTATATTGTAATGATATTGATAAAGGTGTATCTTAGCATATTCTAAAACAGTAAAGCCTATATAAATCGGCCTGTCTAAGACAATTCTCTCGGGTTTTAGTTGCACAGCTACAAAGTTTTCCGAAAATATTGAAACACATTTTAAATTAGGTTTACAAATTAGTTTTTCAGCACAGAGTTGCTTATTTGTCACATTTTCTTTGTCCATCCATTTTGTAGCTAGTTTAATATCTACTTGTTTACGTTTGTTTTCTATCGTTTTACCAAAAATAGAATTATTTAAAAGCTTGAAAAAGTCTTTCTCAAATGCAGTTGCAGATGCTTGACGCAGGCTAGTATTTAAATCAATATATTTTTTTAAATACTCTTCCTGTCGGAAAGTAAGAATTCTGTGAATTTTTCTTAGAACTAGCCCAGATTTCAAACACTGCTTTTAGTGAATATAATGAATTACATAGTTAAATTTGTCATATAAATTAGCTATAAGTTTAGCTGTCTTTCCGCCAGGGGGTTTGAATTTCTCAGGAGCAAAAGGCAAATCACTATGAAAATCATGTACTGATTCAGGATATTCGAGGTCTACCTCTAAAATGAAGCCATATTCACTATCATCAGATATATTCATAACATCGAAACAGTTCATTTCTTTCTGATTTAAAAGTTTAAACTCTGAAATTGGGACTTTTTTTGTCATTGCATATCCGTACAAATTGTTGCAATCGAGATAAATCAAATAGCTAGACGGTTCTTGATGGTTGTATTCTGATAAATAGGGATTATTTGCTTTTGCATGACGTAGTGAGCACTGAGCCAGACCACCACGTATGCCCTTTTCCAACATTTGGTATATTTCTATGTCATCAATCAAGTCCAGCTCAACACGTGTATAAAGCAACATAGCATCCCAGCTTAAACTAGGTGCCGTTACATAGTACCCAGGATCTAACTTATAATATTTTAAGCTTATTTTGCGAAAGTTTTCAAATATATCACACAGTAATAAAACATCGCATTTTAAATATAAATCAGTATACTCTCCAATAGTATTGATATTAAATGCATTCCACACAGTTTTTGCGTGCTCATATTCCTTGTCACTTATGTGTTCCATTTTCAAAGAGTTATAAAAGTATTTTTTCGGAGGGAGTGTTGTTTCTTCGTACTTGTCCCATGTGTCCATATAATCATAGGGGTAAATACCTTTCCTTTTTAGCAACTTTAGGTTTTGATCATTAAACTCTGTTGATAAATGAATAAAGTCGTGATCTGATAAACTTTTACTTAGTGCATCTAAACTAGAACTTAAAAATTGAAACGAATCTATGAATTTTATTTGAATAGAATGCCCTCCATTCCCGCTTTCTATATATTTGGTAATCGTTAAATACTTTTCCTTAGTTTTAGGTATAATTTTTATATAACCTTCATTTTTCACTAATTCTTGTATAAAGAGATGCGAGTCGTAATTCGATAAATTATGAAAAAATACTGGAACGAATGGACATACTCTAAACATTAAGTTACATTGAACATGTGCAGGTCCTCTATACTTTCCTGTCACATGATCGTGGTCACGTACCTTATCATGGAACAATAACTGATCACAAATATGACAAATACTAGCATTGTTATAACTGATTTGCTCTTTTTTCGTTAATGGTATCATTGGTTTGCTTATCGATAATATTTCATATATTTTCTTCACATCTTCTATTAATCTAGTAACAAATACTTCAACACAGTCAGGACCTCTATAAGAAACATATTTATTTTGGCTTGAATCATGTGAACAACATATATAGTATGCAAAACATGAAGGCTGATGTTTTTTAAAATTTTGTGTTTTTTCAGATTTTGTTTCGAAACAACTCTGTAATAGGCTTTCAAAGTCTGCATAAATGACATAATTAATTTTTTGTTTTCTTTCAAAATTCTTAAAACCGAGTTTACTATTCTTTTCAGGCAAAATCGATAAAACTTTTGAACAGATATGAGATCTATACTTATTTTCGCTGCTATAGAATTGTAAACATGATTCACATAGCAAAAAAACACCTTTGTGACATGTCACTTGTCGTCTTACTAATCGTATCAGATTTTTAATAAGACAGTAATGACTTACTCCTTTTCTTTCTAAATATAGCAAATTAACATGTACAGATTTTCTGTTATTTGTTAAATACAGAGGTCCAGTCACGTTTTCGCTCTTATTATCTACTCCATAAATATTAATACTTATGTTGTTGTTTATTTCAAACAGTTTTATGTCTTGGTATGAGACAGGAAAAGACATTCCATCAATACTTAATACAGAACTGTAGTGTGGATACGAATGAGTCCTGCATACGTTCATCTTAGCAGGAAACAGAGCAGCTACCACACTCCATAAAAAGCAATGATTGTCATCATTTTGTATATTAATACAACTTTTAGAATTCCTAATTTTTTTAGGCAAATCTAAATATGTACCTCCTCTCATAGGACAATATTTATTCACATTTATTTCTAGATGACTTACAGAATGATAAGACCATCCAGAGTCTTTGTGCTCGCATTCAGACATTTTACGTTTTAAAAGTTCACTTACTTTCGAATACAAGTCATCAATATCTGTGTTATTACAAATAATTTCATATTTCGTATTGAATGACTTAAGTTGTTGCTCACTCGTTTTTGGTAAGACAAAGTAGGCATACAATTCGAAATTAATCTTGAGACAAATATTTTTCATTAAAGATGTATGTATAAGTTTCAGGATATCATGTTTATTCTGACACAAGAAGTCCTCCGGTGTGAGGTATTTAACATCTTGTGCAGGATTTAAACGATATGTTATGATTCTGTTTTTGAAAGCACTTGCAATTATATAAATATTTTCAAATTCACTTTGCAATAAACTATTAGACTTGTGAATATTGGTTCTCAAATGATATTTGAATTCATTAATCGGTAATTTAACGAGACATGTTTTACATTCTGTATATTCTGGATTATTTGTATATTGCATTCGGTGAGTAGACAGGGTTTGTACTGTAAATAAAACAAAAAGATAATATTATAGTGATATTTCTATATATATTATGATTTGCCCCCCTTATGAATATTTTATGTATACAAATACACGATTACTATTATATTAATATTAGGCATACAAGATATTATAATTAAAGTAATTAAGTAAACGATTATTATAATGATTACAAACAAGTAAGTAAGTATTATAAGTTATAACAGAATTATCTTATTCTGTAATATCTACTAAAAGTAATTGCTGACATAATCTATGGGACAATGCTTGAACTCTTTATGAGTTTCTTTTAAAAAATCTTTCATATGCTTCCATGCTGGCGTCTCGTCATTAGTACGATTTTTTACATTTATAATTGCATGCCGCCATCGGTTTATAGGCGATACATGCTCTATCTCACTATGATCGTAAATCTTTAATTCTATATAAAATTTACCCTTTTTGTTTTCACTAGTCTGTTTACTTATACCATTGGCTACTCTACGGGTATAATACGAATGTAACGGCGCTATTTTTTTACCCATGCTGCATCCAGCGGTCGGCTCTTCCTCGTCGTCGCTGTCGGTCCCGAACAGATCATGCGATGTGGGTCTCCTGCTGGTGCTGACGGGATTGATTATGGTCTTATTCTTTTTCTTCTTCTTGATCTCGGTGTTCAGCGATTCTCCCTCCACCGACCTCTTGACAGTGCGTGACGAAGATGACGCTCTGGAGTCCTTCGGTCTTTTCAACTGCTGCTGATGCTCGGCTTCATCATCGGAAGAGAAAAGTTGGGTAGCTGTTTGTTTCGACCTGGAACAATACAAACATATTTATGTATTAGATAGCAAATAAAAACACACAAGCGTAAGGCACAGTTCTGTACAGGATTGGATCAAATTGCTTTAATTGAGAGAATAGTTTAAATGCATAAGTAAAAGGTAGGTCAATTATTTAACCAAAAAAAATTAATAGATTAATTAATAATTTAAAAGATAATGAATATATGAAATGAGTAAATGTCTAAGAAAAAAATGATTGAATCGAGGAATAAATGAAGTAGTTGAATAGATAAAATGGGAGAATAGATCAATTTGATCTATTCTTCCATTAAATAGGGGAATGATTGAAAAGATAATAAATAACTTACATTTCAAAGCCTGCTGATTTTTTCTTGAGACACTTGTGTTCTTTACTTGATCTCGAAATTCAGGAGCACCGAGTCCTTCCAGTGGTGGTTTGGTAGTGAACCGTTGCCCTCAAACCGTTTATATAGGTGTAAAAACGCGTCACGCCTAACCAAATTAGTAAAAATGCATACACGCAAAAATAAGTTCATCACAAAGATTGCAAGCACAGCATTTTTACATCGTCATCGAATCTACAGACGAGCGTTATAAACGCAGAGTTTAAACGCTTAATGCATTAAGTGACAACGCGGGTGCCGCTAACAACAGATTTCATATGTGTCTCTAAGCAACTCTTGAGAGATTAAATGAAAACGTAACTATTATAATTAACTTAAAGTGTAATTATTTTTTATATTGAATGAGTTAGGGGGCAATTGCTGCGGTTATGACGCTCGTCTGTAGATTATAAATGCATCTTCGTGCACGTGTCACAATTTCCTAGCCATATAGAGAGCCGTAAGTTTTGGATTACGTTGCATAAATAAAACGAAATTAAATTGAACCTTAATGACAAAAAAAAAATGGATCAGTATTCTATATAAACAAAGCAAGATGTCAGAAAAAAACATTCAAGTGGTCTTGTCTGCTCTACGATGTCGGTAAGTAAATATTTCATCAAAATTATTAAATAGTATTTTAAATTAATAATAAAAACAATAACCATGTATATTTGAAATTAATTTTTAAAATTTGTACTGGGATCTATTCTAGGACAGTTCAATCGTTTCCTCAACTTCTAGTTAGATATAATCTTATTTTTAAATAATAATATGTACTTTTTTGTTTCAGATTTCCAGCGATATTTTTCCCACTAATTCTTCATACTCACCAATTGCTGCTGAACAAACCCTACGTCAAAAAGTGGTCAACTATTTGGAGAGAGAAAGACCATTTCAACCATTCGAATTTGAAGACACACCACCATGCAGCAATAGTAACATCGGTAACAACAATAATAAAAGACGAAGAGATGACATTGTATACTCATACATACAGAGACCATCGACGGGTCATCGCAGTAAAATAATAAGAATACAAGTTTTCGATGCCGATGAATTCACTAATTCACCATGTGAGTGTAGTGCAAATGTTTGTGTCCAACATGTTGTGGGCAATGTATTTAATGATGATATATATAAAAGTGTTAAGGATATTATAAGCAAATTGCATAAAAAGATGTGAATAAACTAGCAATTCCATTTCAGTTGTTTTATTTCCATAACTTCTGCTAAAAGTCACCTACGAGTACCTACACATCATACACATAGTTACATTTAACAAATAAACAACTTTGCTTCAAGAGTCATTTATATTGAACTTAACTGGGTACCTATTTAAAATTACTTAAAAATGGAACACTCAAAATTGTATACGCATTTACTTTTCATTATTCATGTTGATTGTTATTACTCAATAAGTAAACCTATGTCGTGGTGGCCTAGTGGTTAAGGCCTCGCCTCTCATGCTTGAGGTCGTGGGTTCAAATCCGGCCAAGTGTCGATGTGACTTTTTCAATTCATATTAAGTATGTACTTTATAAGTTTATCTTGGACACCACCAACATCGGTGAAGGAAATCATCGTGAGGAAACCTGGACTTACAGTTAATATAAGTCTGAATTGCGAACCCGTCTTTGCCCTGCAGCGGGACAGTTACAGGCTGGTATTACTATATTTATTATCTAGTATTATGTATTTCTCATAGGTATACATTTGGAATGTAGTACATTGTTTTAATCTTAAAACTACTTGCAGATTTCTGATGTAAATTAATAATTAAAAACTTTATAGCTGTGAGGCCTGCAATGGGTAGAATAGAATGCGTTCGGTTTCCTTTACGGGAATGGCATAGTGTTTCTTATGTAAACAAACAGTACGTACCTAACAACTGATTCTAAATGCGATTTTAAACGATATAGGTATTCAGTATTTTACTCAGAGACCACATCGATATCACATCACTGCATACATACCTAAATGAAAATTAAATAGAAAAATTGATGACTTTGAATCGAAGTCTCATTTCAATTTTTTTTTTTACGATATTCACTCTGAATAGAGGATTCTGAATACAACCTTCATTTTAAATAGAGAAGTCTGAATACAATACTCATTTTGAATAGAGAATTATTAATATACCCTTCATTTGAATAGAGGATTTGAATACAACCTTCATTTAGAATAGAGGATTTTGAATAGAGGATTCTGAATACAACAATCGTTTTGAATAGTGTATTGGGGTGCCTGGATCTCTTGATCCAGGTACCCCAATACATACCTACTAAGGTACCATACAACTCGATTCCCGCCGGCTTCCCTTCGAAAATTCAGAACATAACCACTCTATAGTCAATTCATCATTGAAATTTTCTTTTGGTATTTTTTTTTGCTCTGGCCTACCTCTGTCATAAATTCACCCTTCGCCACTGGTAGCTACTAGATGTTTTCCGCGGCTGCGCCCGCGTGGATGTCGGAGATTATACCACGGAATCATACAGACGCCAGCACATCAACCTACTACAATCTGTCAAATTTCTTTAATAGATTTTCAACTTTATCGCTAAAGCATAAGGTTCAAAGTTGATT
This sequence comes from Hydraecia micacea, assembly GCA_914767645.1. Classification (NCBI taxonomy): domain Eukaryota; kingdom Metazoa; phylum Arthropoda; class Insecta; order Lepidoptera; family Noctuidae; genus Hydraecia; species Hydraecia micacea. Next base: position 2,704,289 of record OU611775.1, read on the forward strand.
GGCTAAATTTGACAGTTTCGGGGGGTTGTTGTAAACTCGCCATAATGAAAATTTGCCACAAGTAAAAATTATAGTAAATTCGCCACAGTCTTATCAGTCTCACGAAAACTTGCCACAGCTTTAAAAGTACCGATAGCAAACGAAGTAGTAGTGTTTAATAATACATACTAGTGTAGTGAGTAATAGTGTTTATATAGGGTGACTGGTAATTAGTGACCGATACTTAAACACGTGATTGTACTCATGATAACAAACAACTTTTACTATGGGACCAAACCTGAAATTGCCAAAAAAAATCAGCTGTTCCCTACATTTTGACGAGTTATACGAACATAAATGTAGGGAACAGCTGAATTCTGCAGAAGCATGGCATAAACGCCTTAATAATAACATGGGGAAAAAAGAAACCTAATTTACTTAATTTTCTTGACGTCCTAAAAAAAGAAGCCGAGTATATTATGGATTGGAAATTAAAAAGAATAAGTTTTAAAATACCGCTTAATATGAGAACGTGTCGGTCAATTGCATACGATAAAAAATTAAAAGCCATCGCTGACAATTATGATAACATGCCTCTAGCAGAAGTAATAGCAAAAATAGCTGCATTGCAACAATTGTAATAATATGCCAATTGATTACATAATACTGATGTACAATTTTATCAATACTGTGATCTTAAACTAAATAGTGTGTTTTCTTCTTATTGTAATAGTAAGTTTGACTGTGATTTTTAATTAAGCCAAAGTTAAATATTTTAAACTTATATGTCGGACCTGTTAAATAATACTGTGATTTTTTTTTATATATATAATGATTTTTTAACTGTGTTTAAAGATAAATGTCTCTACATTTTATATTATGTACCAATGTAGTTGTAAGTTTGATTGTGTAATACAAAATGCTGTGATTTGTAATTAAGTCAAAGTTAGTTATTTTCGTTACTAATTCCTATTTTAAAACATAGTTAAACCTTTTTAAATCTATGATTTATCCAATTAAACTGATCTATCTATCTATCTATATAATCACGCCTTTTAGTTTCAATTAAACTGATTGTTACATAAAATCGTTTTCTTCTTTTTCTTTATTCTGAAACTACATTACTTTTACTAAACACTAATGTAGTTGCTGTCGGTACATTCAAAACAAGTTTGACGTACCTGTGACGAGTTTACTATACCTATTGTGAATTATTTTGTCACTGTGGCAAGTTAACCAATATTTTTAAATGTGGCGAATTTTCGTTGTGGCGAGTTTACAATAACCCGTTTCGGGTAGCTTGATCTGCTGGCGTCTGTACCAGTCTGTACTATCGAAATAAAAAGAATCCTATGTCCTAACCCAGCACCCTAATTGTGTACCTAACACATTATCAATCTCAATATGAATCGTTTTGAAGAATATTGCTAATCCATTGCTTTGCATTATGTTAGAAACTTTTTTTTGCTCAAAAACGCAATGAATGTTGTTGAAGTGTCAAAATGAAAGCCATTGCAGTAGCAATCAGTAGATAGTGCGTTACGCATTTACCCCCCAGGTCATGGTCTACCCATATGCCAAATAACATCTAAATCCGTTCAGCCGTTTTAGAGTGAAAGTGGAACAAACAAAGTCACATGCACATTTATAATATTAGTTAGGAATATACATAATATGAAAAAGCTAATGTATATTCTATGTGTATATTATCAATAATTTCCATGTAGTCAAAAATAACGCAAGTACGATAGGTACATAGATTGGTAAAAATTCAAACACATCTTCGGGGCCAAGCGCTACGTAGAGAGAGGCGCGTGCGATGCGACATCATGGAATGATAGCGGCGGCCTGCCGCCTGCGCGTGAGAGAGAAGCCACACGGTGCGGTGCGGCGCCGCACCGCAAAAATTTTGCCGCATCACTGTACACATGTGGTATGCGGCGCCGTAGTATGCGGAGCGGGGACCTAGCCAGTCCCAGTGCAAAATGGATCGGAATAGACGTCCGACCGGCGCCGCGCCGCGACTGCACCGCACCGTGTGGCTTCTCCCTGAGCGGCGCAAGTTACCGCGAATGCCAACCAACCAAGCGTTCAGATGCTATCTCTCTCTTTCGGCTTTGCCTGTTTTTCAAACATTGCGCTGGATGAAAGAACAAACTCATATCCGCTACTAACAGAACCGGACTTGTCCACTACTATTCAAAAAATGTTTTTTTTTCGAATCGTGATGTCTTGACCTAGTTTCGTCGATCCCTGTTAATATTTTCAATCAAAACAGGCTAGAAGTAGGCAAAAAAAGGCTTTAAAAAGTAAATTTTCATACAAAACCGGACTAGTCTGATATCCAACACAAAGATTATAAAAAATAATATATTTTCATTCTAAAGCGGACTTGTCCTGTAATGTATGCATTTCTTCAACACATTTTCAATCAAAACCGGAAATGTCCAGCAAAAACAAAACACGCAGTAAAAAATGTTGTATTTATTTCACTGGCAACACTGGCAACTAAAATATGATTAAAAAAATAAATCAGCTGTTACTTGTAATCATTGTTGGTGTTTTTTTTCTGTATTTTCATTTAAAGTTAAGTGTTAAAAATACAAAACCGGATTTGTCCGATACTAACAAAACCGGACTTGTCACACGTTTGCAGTCACAACCGGATAAGTCCACCTTTTTCAAACAAAACCGGTTTAGTCCATTTTTATTTCTTGAATAACTTCCAGAATATAGAAGTAAATAAAAAATAGGTACCTCATGCAACAATAGAACTAATCCACCGACATATCCTAATGCAATGTAATGCTATTAGTCACCTTCATATACTGATATTAGTTTTTTAGCTACTGTGTAAAATTTATTTTCGTGGACTAATCCGGTTCTGTTCGCCAGCTCCTCCATTGTCCTGATGTTTTGATGAATCTAAGTTCGATATTATATGAGCAGTCTGCATACTTTTAGTAATATTATCTCACCACTAACATTCTTAAAAATAATTTCACGAATGCCTTCCACATTAGATTTCGCTGAATTGAGCATTGTTAATAATAATGTATTCTTTATGTAAAATAATAGTGTAAAGAAATAACAGTAAAATCGAACCTTCAACCAGCAATGGTGGGATCCGAATGCAAATAAAATGAGAGTAATGAGTGTTCGATGTGAAATTATAATGATGTCACATTGGTGTTGCTGACAACTTATAAGCATGTAAACATGGACGAGTTGAGGAATGGGGAGCTAAATTGAATAAATAAAATGTAAAATGTTTATTCCAAAAGTTTATTATCAAAGCACCATTTATTTAAACATAAAACATTTTTTAAAGCACATATTGAGTCATGATAAATACAACTATACAGTTCATGAGAATGGTCATATTTTTTATACAAATTTAATAAACTCGGACAACCTTCGTCTTCCAAATTATTTATATTATTATTATTCGAAATATTTTTTAACCACAACAATTTTTCTAAACCTTTGGTGTAAACATTTTTATCTCTTAAAATATTTACAATCAAATTTTGATGATTTGAGTAACACACAAATCCTTCACTCCAATATATCTTTCTATTACGCTCAATCCAATTTACTTGCCTCCTTTCTTGTTTTGTCAATTCGTGATATGGAAAAGGTGGTTTAATCAAAAGCACCTGTATTTTATTATCGAATAATATTGCCATTTCTTTTACTATGACTTCATTTTCTTCTGTTTTAAATCCTTGAACATCTACAATGGCGGTCATGATAACCGGCGCACTATGTTACTGAAAGGTTTATATTCCACAAGTCGATCGTTAATAATTAAACAATATCCAGTTGTGTTATCTGAAGGCCAATTCTGCTAACTAAAAACCGTTCACATTCAAGTCGCAGTGCCTCAAAAGTTCCAAAATGTCACAAAAGGTATTCTACTAAACCAACAAAGTAAGTCAAACGTGACGTTTACTGCAATGAGATTGCGACTAGACCGAAAACAAAAAATGTACCAAATCGGTATTCTGCTAAACTTTAGCCATGACATCAAAAAAAAAAATTGGTATTCCACTAAAAATAAAAACGTCAAAACTGACGCCAGCATGAGATTATTTGTAGACCGGACTGTGACAAATAATTAATTTTAGCTTCTGTATAGTTTTATGCGTATAAAATTTTTATTTCCCGCCTTTGGTGGGCCGGAATATTTTGACATTCGCACACGAACATTATGGCGAGGCGAATCATGTACTCTGAGGCGAATAAACACGCGTATCGTATCCACGCGCCCGCTTCCCGCGCCCTTCGCAGATTGCTCCGTCGCGTCGCGTCGCCCGCCCGCACCCCTCTCCGCGCCCGTCAGTCCGGCTGAAATCACGATCGCAAACGGCACGAGTTTTGCACTGTCTCAGTGTTCCACTCGAATTTTCTGTGTTTTGTATTGTGTGAACGATTATAAGTACTTACCGTGTATTAATATGCCGCAAAACTTTATTTCATGTGACCATACAAAGTACAAACTGGCGCTTCAACGCGACCGATACGACGCGAACTCAAAGTACCTATTTACAAAGTAACGGTTTTCTTCATTACGAGAACTTTCGTGCACATCGTAACGTAAATAAATAGTGTTTCCTAGTGTTTAGTTGACTATTGTGTAGGTAACAATATTGCCTCGACCGTAAAAGTAGAGGCAACGATGACAACACCATGAGAGGCGCGCCGGCGTCCCCGACGTCCGCGCCGTTATCGGAAGGGACGCTACGTCGTTTCTGGAGGCGGTCGCCAAGGTTCAAGTGGAATCGAACCGTCAATTGGTTCAGAGCCTGTTTTACTACGTCGGCCAACAAACGAAACGTTAACCCATGAGTCCGTTTACAACAGGACTGTCCGAAGTATAGTAGCTGCCCCGGCCTGCGTCGCCCGCGCCGCCCGCGCGCGCTTTTGCATCTCGGCCTCCGCGAGATCGCGACGAGTGCGCCGGCAGACATACCTACTGCGTCGACGAGCGCTATGCGTAGCAATGCGTAGTGCTTAGCCCGTAGCCCCTGCCGACTGTGGTAAACAATAGCAAAAACTCGTCTGGAGAATGGAAATGGTTATTTTGTGTTTATTGCCGTGAAGTCGGACATACTCGCAACTCTTGCAAAAATATTAAAGATATAACCGATAAAAGTTCAGTGAAGTGTTGTGGTTGTGGAGCTAACGGTGTCATACAATCTAATTGCCCTAAATATCCGTATATAGTGTAAATAGTACTAAGGAATCATTTTCTGTTCTCGATATTAACATGTTAGACCACAATAAGATTTTTGATAACACTGATAGTTGTAATGTTGTTTTACACAATTATTGTTTGAAGTGTAACTATGTCAGTAGGTAGGACCTACTTATGCAAACAGCAACCAATCTACACACATGCCAAAATCAAGATGAGATATATGTAGAAAGCTTTAAAAAATGCAACTTCTGTTGACCCTGTAAAGATCAAAATGATATGACAATTTTAACAGAACAAAACATTTCTATGACAAGGATATCAACCCATGTAACATTGTTGTTCAATAAACTAACAAGATCCACGTCCCATGGTAACCCGACAATCTAAAAAATCGTTGAAAGGTTTATTTTTCATACCACATGTTTCCTTTTAAAATATTTTTTAATCAATTATGTAGAACCAGGTGGGTTGGTTCTTGTTTGCATAATATTAAAAATGGCATAATCCTATATTTTTAAAAAGACTTGAATTACATGGCTCCGTGTTAATATAACTCTATTTTCGATTTATTCCATTCTAATACCAAAAAACTAATACCACTGGTATTTGTTTCAACTCATATTTTTTTTCTATTCCGAACCGATACCATTGTTTAAACTAATACCAAAACAAGTTCAAAGATATAAGGTACAGTCAGTAAAAATGCTTTGTATGTAAATATAAGACCTTTAATTGAAAAAAAAAAACAGATAACTCCAAAAAAATCAAATTTTGTTAGCAAACGTCTTGTTCAATGATAAAATATCACTTAAATAATCAACTTTAATATAATTTTAGTTCCTCTCTATACCTGTATAATATTTTTTTTTGCAAAAACATCAAACAGGAAGAATTTACTTACAATCTAAAAATTACAAAATATCTCAAAAAATTAACTCTTAATTTATATTGTAATTTATCTGACATAGTTATTATTAGATAGGTACGTAATTATTCACGTCTACCTATCTCATAACAACTATGTCAGGTAAATTTTTAACAAAAATAAATCACTTTTTATCTAACAATTGTAAAATATCACAGAAAATCAACTTTTTGTATAATCTAATCAGTCATTCATCACCTACATAGCAATGAATCAGCATTTTTTTTTTGCAATAATATCTAATATGAAAAATTCACTTTAAATCTAACAATTATAAAATATCACAGAAAATCAACTTTTTGTATAATCAAATCAGTCATTCATCACTTACATAGCAATGAATCAGCAATTTTTTTTGCAATGAATTCTAACCTTACCTAACAATTGTAAAATTTCACAGAAAATCAACTTTTTGTTTAATCAAATCAGTCATTCTTCACCTATATAGCAATGAATCAGCAATTTTTTTTGCAAAAACGTCATATATGAATAATTCACTTATAATCTAAGAATTATAAAATATCACAGAAAATCAACTATTAGTATAATCAGCTAAATGACGTGTAAATAATTTCTTATATTTCAACAATTAGTAGCTAAACCCTTAATTTTTCTAAGCAGTGACCTACGGAGATTTTGTTTTTGAGGAGTTGGTCAGTTACGTATGTGATCCACGAATTTTTCATAATAGTTGTCTGTGCACATCGTTTTGCGGGGGGTGCGTTTGATTTATATTGAGTAACAACCACTGTTTGTAAATCTGCGTCCTCTTTCAGCACGTTCAGAAGCTGATATAAATTAGCATTCTTTGGCACAGCCGAGTTTAATTTCTTATGCCAAGATTCTACGGCATTTGTGGTTCGATGGCGTTCACCATGAACGCACCAAATGTCTACAAAACTCTCGTTCTCTAGCCATTGTGACACCATGTAGTCATTAAATGTTTGAATGGCGTCAGTATCAGGACAGTCTTCCATTATGTAGCACCATCCTTCTGATATGAATTTACGAGGAAGTAAAGGCAGTAAAGCTGAAAGTCTTACATGTCTTTGGGTGATAGCATCTTTTGTCAGATCCAACTGTTTTGCTTTTTTCCAAACATTTTTGGAATAATGAAAGTAGCATCCTTTAATCACAACTGACGGAAAAATAATTGTAATGGCGTTCATTGCGGCTAGTTCAAAATCTGTTAAAAATTTTACGGGTTCCCACCCAGGAATGTTTTGTTTCAAAATTTCAAATAATTTTTTGTATGTTTCTTCTGTTTTTTTGTTAAGTAAAACATAAATAAGAGGAACTATACGAGTGTGATCTTCGTCACTTCCCAGATCTCCGTGGATAGTATATAACTGCACAAAAGGCTCAGGGGTGCAATCGAATGTTCCGTCGCTTTCAAAAAATTTAATGCTCGGAATTTTCTCTAGTTGATTTGGACTGACCAAGATTATTATTCGGGTATTGGAAGACTCATCTTTATAATCGTAAAACAAAAAATCTCTAAATTGTAATGGAACTTCTACTTCATCAATTGATTTACATTTAATTTTTTTTACACCAGCTGCGTTGTTTCTTGCATAATACAATTTTGATTTGATGTTTGCAAACGATGGGATATTTCTCACCAAATCTGATTCAGTAGCGCAGAATTGTGATTTGAATTTGTTATATATGTTTGGTATTGGGGCGAAATCAGACTTCATCACTTTATCTCTTAAATCATCCAGCTTTTTTGCCATTACATTTTTGAATTCATCGGGCTCGCAGCTATGATTTTTCTCATTGGAAATATTGCCATCCTGTGAAGACAACAAAATAGCTTTAGCAAAATAGTTTTCGGATAAAAATACATATTGAAAGATGGAACACTAACTGTCTTATTCATAATATAACGCTTACCGAAGGTATAAACCTTCATTAGTTAAAACATGTTTTAAGGTGGATGCTCCAGGGTGGCCCGCAAAATTCAAATTATCGTAAGTTTTTTGCAATTTGCAGCTCAGTATGGGATAGTATGGTAATAGAAACTAAATTCGCGGTACTGGCATGTATGTATTTATATCATTATATTAGTTAAATTTATCAATGTAACCCACTAAGTTAAAATTTATATTAAACGTAAAGTTATTATTAAAATGGCACATTTTCTCTTTTCTCTAAGTTAGACAATTATATTGAAGGTTTTAATAAGTATAATTGTGTAAATACATACATGCCAGTACCGCGAATTTAGTTTCTATTAATAAAATATCCGATACTCAGCTGCAAATTGCAAAAAACGTACGGAAATTTGAATTTCGCGGGCTACCCTGGAGCATTCACCTTAAGCCTACCGAACGTTCGATAAAAATTCTTATTCATAATCGTTTCTTAGAGCTCCCATAACTAAACGCCACTATCGTACACAATGTTGCCATTTTGTAGAAAAATATGCGATTTTAGTCGATTTTAACGTTGTTTGCCTCTGGTCACAGAAAATTTGTCTATGCATTTTTAAACACTGTCATAAAAAACGTACACCAAGGTAAAGGAGGGAATAGTTTGAACTACCTAGTCTTTTGAACAATTTGTTGAATTTGTTATCATGCAATCTGGGAAAAAGCGGCAAAGGCCGTTGCCGTTAATACTTGTAATTCTGGTGAAGTACCACACCACCGACTAAATTAATTATAAAAGCAGCCGTTTCTTTGGAAAAACTGTACCATTTACGAAATTCTTCGTCATCCAGATAAAATGCATCGAATCTCTGCTAATACAATTTTATACGCGAACAACCACAATGCTATGTAGGGATTTTAAAGTAGGTATTTTAATACTAACTGACTGACATTGTAAACCGAACGTCAAACACGAAACAACTGATCGATGTCGGCCATTTGTTTCCCTTTTTTTTTTGTTTATCTAGTGTTTTTTTTTTACTCTTGCTATTCCAATTCACTTTTGACAATGGCAGAATTGTCGACAACGGCATCGGTACTAATTGCCATTTAAAGAAATAGAATTGAATTGAAATCAAATTAACTTTAATGGAGAAATAAAGAGTGTTTTTACCTCTAAAATACGATTATGAATACCATTTTTTTAACAAGCTTCCTACAAAGGCCTTATAAAGCTCCACTAATCCATTATAAATAAGCCAGTTAAACTCTATGTAAGAAGTTGGTAACATACCTTTATCTGTAAAGATCCACTGCACTCTTTAACATTCACACATCTCCAATGGGTCCATCCATTTTTATTTTCCCTTTTTTTTGTGTACTGGTAACCAGCTCTCATTAAAACCAAGCCACTGTGACGTTGCAAAAAATTAAATATTAATCGTGTCTAGTAGCGACACCTGCTGTAATTAACGGCGGACTAACGCCTTGGTTGTCAACGCTGTTCTACGTTGACACAGATGGCGTTGATGCCTTTTGTTTAGTTAATTAATTGCAAGTTTATTGGATAACTAAATAATAAATAAACAAACTTACATAATTTACCACATTTTATTTTAAAAAACAATGTCTGATAAAATGAAGATACAAATCGATAAGAAATCTTATATGGTCTGTGAAAGATGATTCGAGAAACTGTCAGATTGGTCTGGAGGAAAAGGCGGGGTACGGTGTCCGCTTTACGATCAGGGACACGAGCCTAAAGGCCGATTGAGAGGGACTTAATCCTAGGAGGATTGGGATGTGCCCAAATAACCCGATGGGGTTTTTATAAATATGAGCTGTTATAGGCAGAATTCCGTGAGTACTAAACCATTTTCTCTGTTCTTGCTGGATAGCCTATAGCTTAGATTCTTGCATGTGTGTTCTGACACGAGGACGTTGTTTCAGGTCTGGCTTTTATGCTAGCCTTTTAAGATTGGTGCTATGCGCGATTGATTTGATGCCTTGGTGTTGCGCCGTGTGATGATTTGGTATTCATCAGAGCGCAGGCGGATTTGAGGTTATCCCTTGCGGTGTGGTCCTCCGACGTTAGGAAGGCTTTACCTAGCCGAATCCAGGTGATGAGGGAAGTACGCCACTCCAGGTAACGAAAGCGTCACCATCTTGTCCGTAGGCCGCGTTCGCGTGTGTTCACAGGTTTCTCCTGTGAACGACGCCAAGGACCCTGAACCGTCAACTGAGGGTGTTATACTGAAGGTTTTATAGAGAGTATTATCTGTGTGTCATTGTGATTTAATCTATGAGAGAGTTAGGCCTTTTGTAGGAACTAGGTTGTTTTAAGACCAGTTGTTGTAAGGATATTGTGTCTCGGGTTTGCTTAGTATAGTAGTTATTTTCCCTATATGAGCACAGTCCTAAAAAGGCCAATACATGTTCGATTGAGCTAGAAGTTGTTAATTCGATCACCTCACGGATTCGCTATAGCGACTCTGAGAAACTGCTATTTGTCTCATTGCTGGCGTTCACTGACACCACTAGGAACGGAGACTAGTTGTGTGGGTGTATGCCGTAGACTCTGGGAAGGGTACATTGGTTTAGTGGCTTGCCACATTGTTTGTAAGTACTTTCTATTTTGTATAATTCCAATAAACTTTGTGTTGTGTAAGAAGGTACTTGTTTAATTAATCCTTTCCTAGCAGGTTATACCTTATAAATTTACTTTAGCACGGTGGTGAGTAGTATAGTCAAATAGAAACCATCATCAGCTTGTTTCCAGTTTAATAAACATACAAACTACAAAAACCGGGTTACACCACCATTTCTTGTTATGAAAGTCAAGCTTCCTGTTTTTCCCGAAGATGTTGAGGGCTGATTATCAGCTTCCTCAGACATATCTAAAAAAAAATATATATTGTATGTAACTTTTACATTTGATTGGATTATGATAAAAAAATCAAATAATAGGTATTTTAAATAACACTAATTTTAATAAAGAGAAGTAAATTATACAAAAGAACAAATTAATATACTCACTTAATAAATAAAAATCACTGTCACTCTGATACCAATACGCCACCGCCACCGCACGGAAATGTACTGAGGAATTTATGTAGATAAAATTTCTCTCCGAGTCAAAGCACAACATTCCAGTCACACTTGACTCTGATTGGTTGTTTCGAATTTTGGAACAATAGAGCAAACTCACCCTTTCTCGCAGGTAAAAAAAATAGCAAGATGATTCACTAAAACTACTCTTACCTATGCTAACCTTTGTAAAAATATTGGAGTGAAGTGAATTTGGAAAGTTTTAAGCATTATATTACGATTACATAAAAATATTGAAAAACAAATTTACTTTGATTAGGTTTGACTGCGCTGACTGTACCAAATTCAAGTTGTTGGTATTCGTTCGTACATTAAATTAAATTATTTAAAAAGTGGTATCCGTTCGGAATAGAAAAAAAATAAGAGTTGAATCAAATACCAGTGGTATTAGTTTTTGGTATTAGAATGGAATAAATCATATTTTTAACATCTAAGTCTTTGATTCTATGTTGTTTAATAAACTACTTAATAAAAGTATTTAGACCTATTGGAAGAAACCCACACAATGACAGTTTTGAAAAAAAGCAGTTTTTGTCAAAATTTTGTGTAGGCACAATAATAGTTGAATTGTATTGTAATATTGTATTCACAGTATGTACAGTATAATTTGTTCTATGTATACAAGTATAATATTGAAGAACATCATTAACATTTAAATAGTAATAAAAAAAGAACTCTTTAAAAAATAAATACATGAAACTTTCTCTTCGTCTATTGTTTTCTTTCTATAAATTATAAATTATTTTCTAAGTTCAATGATGACAAGATATCTTAATTTTTCATCTTGTGTACATGTATTAGTTTCATTTATTACAAGTTTTCATAACAAGGATAAATAAGAATTTAAGGTTTACTTATTTTTATTTTTCAGTAAAATGTTTAAAAGAAATATGAGATTTTTTATTGTGACATGGTAATAAATTAACAAGGAATAATTTATAGTATTTTATGTCCCTTCATCCCCTTTTAAGCAATCTACTGATCGTCGTGGTTTTACTTTATGACCTTATTTTATTTTTAATCTTTTTAAAAACTGTCTTTACTGTTAAAGTTTTTGCAGTAAGTAATTAATTTAGGGCACCCCGACCAAATGGGTTAGGTTAGAATGGTGACAAACCACTACATCCAAGTTGGCTTATAAGATAGGGTACATCATCCGAAAAAGATGATCAGTGAGCATATTGACTTATCGATTAGTATTTTTAACCAACTTCAAAAAAGGAGGTTCTGTATTTGACCCATATGTATGTATGTATGTTTGTATGTTCGCGATTTTCTCTAAAACTAATGAAGCAATTTTGATGATTCTTTCACTAATGTGATCTACATACTTTCAAGAAGGTTTTAGTATATACTACATTATTTAATTATTCTTATGTACAATGTTGTTTGCATAAATGTACTGCATCTCCAGCATTTCTATGCGAATTTTGATGATTCTTCAAGTCGGTGTCTTCAATTCTTCAATGCACTAGTGTTATTTGAATTTGTGTGGAGTAGGTACAGACGCCAGCACATCAAGCTACTACAATCTGTCAAATTTCTTTAATAGATTTTCAACTTTATCGCAAAAGCATAAGGTTCAAAGTTGATTGGTAAAATTTGACAGTTTCGGGTAGCTTGATGTGCTGGCGTCTGTACAACTAAAAAGTGAAAAATAAAAACTGTTTAACAAAAAAAACAACCGACTAAAAAAAAACTACAAAGTGATAATTATGTTGTTTTTTGTAAAAAAGTTTTTTTTAGGAAATCAAAATGAGAGAATTATTTGTGGATGGATGAAATACATGCCATAAATATTCTACCAGCCAGTGCGCGTGTATGACTGTATGAACGTGGCCGAAGCAAATGTGTGTGCAAGGATCGTAGCAGGTGACTGTCTTTAGTTTCTGCTTACCCCATGGGAAAACGGCGTGAGTTTGGGTATGTTTTCTTTGGTTACCAACTATGTTGAGGTCGGCGTCTGGTTGGTTTTTAGCTAAGTACCATTTTTAGATGATAGGTACCTATCCACGGACCGACTGCGCGTGACATGCGTAGCTTAACTTTGATCGATGGACCCGTGTGTCTGTTACTTACCCTCGAGCGCCTTATAGGTATTGTTTAATAAATAAGATTGAGTATAATTAATAGTATTTATTAAGTACTTAATTAACTTAAAAAGGTAATAAAAACAAATAAAAAAAATGGCCCGTCGCGCGTCGCTTGCGTGGAGCACGGCGCGGCAGCGTCAACAAAGCCCTGAAAGAAAACACAATTTAGTTTTTCATATTGTACATATATTATTAAATAAGATTTTGTTTTATTTTTAACTCAGCGTTTTATTTACAAAACAACAAATGGCAGGGGAAGCCCAGAGGATTTTTCATCAGAGCATATTCAGAACAAATACCTATGCTTGCTGAAAAATCCTAACAAATGTCTAATTCTAATAAGTACCTAATAGTAATACGTTCACAAATTACATTTACATACCTTGGCCATTAATCGATAGGTACTGCCTACTCGGCAATTCGGATGCTGCTGATGCTTGAATACTAAAACAAGCAATTTTTTTTACAAAAAATCCTGTTGCGACATGATTTTCTGATTAATTATTATTCGCTTATACTTATACTTACACTTGCGGTACGTCGTCGCAGCCGAAGAGTCTCATCATAGAGGCCGACAAAACGGTTTGTAGCCCCTCCTATTTCCTCCATAGCAGAGGCTTGCCTGTTCATGGCTCGTGCCAACTCTCTGTCGACCGCTATTCAAGACTGCTCTATTTTTATTAGATGCTGGGCCCCTTCAAATTCTTTGTCATCTAAAACCAGTAATTAATAGTTGCATTATTATCAATAGTCAACCAATCAACAATAATGCAATATACATTAAGTATTTAAAAGAAGTAGTGCTTGGGGGAGGCCTGTGTCCAGCAGTTGACGTCTTTCGGTTGAAATGATGATTATATAATTTAAAAGAAGCAAAGTATAAAGCTTGTAATAAAAAGGTATTTCTTATCCTTTGCGGGGAGACGAGCGACGAGGACGACGGCGACGCTTCGGAGGGTGTCGGTCCCTAAAAATGTGTATTATACCTATATTATTATTTTTATTTTGTAATGATTTTGAATAATTTGTGTAAGGCTTAAATAAAAACTGTTCACCTTACTGAATTATAGTTTGATATTAGTAAAAATATATCTAATGACGTCTCTTTTTGACATCTTTAATCATTCGAGTCGCGCATGCGCGTAGCGTTTACGAATACGTTCCATGTTAGTTTTCTAGCCGATTATTTATTTTAATGATTTTATATTTTCAAAGATATATAATAACAAATGAGAAATGAAAATACTATGAGTATGCACTTAATCAAGCAAACTAATTAATAAATTTAAAAAATCAGAAAATAAGGCTGCTAAAAATTAAAGTATCACTAAGTATCACAATATCGTCTACGTACATTGAACCAACATGAAAATATGTTTAATTTCGTAAACGAGAACAAAGTTGACCGCTATGAGACTATACTGCAATGATACTGCGACCGGAATGTGAACAAACCGAACTTTAAGATTAGCAGAATACCATTTTTTGGTCTATTCACAATGTCATCGCAATCTAGTCTCGTGTTTTTCACATTGCACGTTAATTAGTAGAATTGACCTTCTGGTATTGGTGCTGAACATTCAATCTCCAACCGCACATCTACGGGACCTGTTTTCAAACTATCGTTTTGCCTTGAACAGTCTATGATAAAGAGAGGAGCCTTCTCCTTGAAACTGATGAAGTCAAGTCAAAGTCAAATCATTTATTTCAATTAGGCACACTAAAGGCACTTTTGAACGTCAAAAATTATAGTAAAACAATTGATTCTAGTCGCCCATTCCAAAAGGTAGTTTTCGTATGGAGAAGAATGGGCAAGAAACTCCACCGTTACTCTTTTAAAATGTTTTACAAGTTCGGTATAGGTACATTAATTATATAATTATATGTGAAGACGATGCATCTAGAATCAAAATTAGTCTGCCAACAAAAGGTAAAAAGAATTAAAAATAAAGCAATGACAGGTAAATCAATTATGTGAAAGATACATGGTGCTCACATATTTACAACTATTGTTAAAGTAGATTATTTTTATATAATTTTAACAAGTGTGTGAGTTACTGTAGCCACAAAAAGTAAAACTAATGTCATAAAAAAATATATAAATTAAATTAGCGACCAGTTTGATTTTGTCTAGACTCTAGATTGTCCTATGGAGCAGGACCAGCATGTTTCCAAGCATTCTTATCTTGGATGTAATCTTCTAATTTGTAATATCCTTGTTTGCAAAGTGTACTTTTAATATGAGTTTTAAATTTTCTTTCATTTAATTGCAATATGTCACAAGGTATTTTGTTGTAGCATTTAACACAGTACCCCATAAAAGATGTCTGTACTTTAGATAATCTGAAAAAAGGTTGATCTAATTTATCTTTATTTCTAGTATTAAAATTATGTCTATCACTTATTTTATTAAAAAGAAAAAGATGTTGATTTTTTCTGACGTACATAATATTTTCATAAATGAATTGGCAAGGTACCGTCATGATATTAACCTTTTTAAATAGTTCCCTAAGAGATTCGCGGCGACGTAGATTGTAAATGGCTCTGACAGCTCTCTTTTGTAAAATAAAAATGGATTCAATGTCAGCAGCCCGACCCCATAGTAAAATACCATATGACATAATACTGTGGAAGTAACTAAAATAGACCAAACGTGCGGTTTCTACATCTGTTAACTGTCTTATCTTTCTAACAGCATAAGCGGCCGAGCTGAGCCGCCCCGCAATAGATGTTATATGAGGTCCCCATTGTAATTTCTCGTCTAGCGTGATTCCTAGGAAAACTGCCTGATGAATAAATTCTAGTTTTTGGCCATTCAATATGACGTCACATTCATTACTTTTAACATTCGGTAATTTAAATCTAATACATTTGGTTTTTTTTTCATTTAGTACTAAATTATTTACCGTAAACCAATCTTGGACCTGAAGAATAGAGTTATTCACGTCGTCAAGATTTTGTGACCGTCGGTCTATTTTAAAGATCAGTGATGTGTCATCAGCAAATAACACCATCTTCGGTTGATTTTGAAGTAATTGGGGTAAATCATTAATGTAAACTAAAAAAAGGAATGGACCCAATATCGAACCTTGAGGAACGCCCATTGTCATTTCAGACCCCAACGAGTTTACGCCGTTTACTTGAACTTTAACCTTTCTATCTTTCAGGTATGATCTTAGCAAATCAAGTGCTGTTTTTCTAATCCCATAGTGCTCCAGTTTCATCAGAAGTGTCTCATGGTTTACGCAATCGAACGCCTTAGAGAGGTCGCAAAAGATTCCAATGGCATCTTGTGCTTCTTCCCAGGCGTTAAAAATGTTCTTTATTAGGGTAACACCGTCAGTAGTGCAACGCCCTTTGGTGAAACCGTACTGGTGTTCATGAAAGATGGAATTTTTATTAAAGTGACGTAACATTTGATTGAGCATCAACTTTTCAAACACCTTACTGAGAACTGGCAGAATTGACGCGGGCCTTTAATTGTTGGGTTCTTTACTATCACCGGATTTGAACAGTGGTACTACTTTACTATGTTTCATAAGATCTGGAAAGACTCCTTGGTCAACACTGGTGTTAAATATGAAAGCTAAATAGGGTGCAATGGTTTCGATAAAAGATCTACATACTTTTACAGACATTCCCCAGAGATCTTCTGTTGATTTAATTTTAAGATCTTTAAAAGCTTTTATAACAGCCTGGGGGTTTGTATGCTAAAACCTAAACTCCAAAGGGCATGCCTTTACATTATTTTTAAGTAAGGCAGCAGAAAGCGTGGGGGATGAATTTAAAGCTTCAGTAGTTTTAATGGGAATATTAGCAAAAAAGTTTTCAAATTCCTGAGCTATTTCTACATCTGAGTTGATGGGGCCATGTGCAGTCTCTAAATTAAATTCAGTATTACGCTGTTTTTTCCTACCTGTTTCATTATTTATTATTTGCTGTGACGTTGCAAAAATTAAATATTGATCGTGTCTAGTAGCGACACCTGTTGTAATTAACGGCGGACTAACGCCTTGGTTGTCAACGCTGTTCTACGTTGACACAGATGGCGTTGGTGTCTTTTTGTTTAGTTAATTAATTATAAGTTTATTGGATAACTAAATAATAAATAAACAAACTTACATAATTTACCACATTTTATTTTAAAAAGACAATGTTTGATAAATTGAAGATACAAATCGATAAGAAATCTTAGATGGTCTGTGAAAGATGATTCTAGAAACTGTCAGATTGGTCTGGAGAAAAAGGCGGGGTACGGTGTCCGGTCTTTACGATCAAGGACACGAGCCTAAAGGCCGATTGAGAGGGACTTAATCCTAGGAGGATTGGGATCTGTCCAAATAACCCGATGGGGTTTTTATAAGTACCTATGAGCTGTTATATTCAGAATTCCGTGAGTACTAAACCATTTTCTCTGTTCTTGCTGGATAGCCTATAGCTTAGATCTTGCATGTATGTTCTGACACGAGGACGTTGTTTCAGGTCTGGCTTTTTTGCTAGCCTAATAAGATTGGTGCTATGCGCGATTGATTTGATGCCTTGGTGTTGCGCCGTGTGATGATTTAGTATTCATCAGAGCGCAGGCGGATTTGAGGTTATCCCTTGCGGTGTGGTCCTCCGACGTTAGGAAGGCTTTACCTAGCCGAATCCAGGTGATGAGGGAAGTTCGCCACTCCAGGTAACGAAAGCGTCACCATCTGGTCCGTAGGCCGCGTTCGCGTGTGTTCACAGGTTTCTCCTGTGAACGACGCCAAGGAACCTGAACCGTCAACTGAGGGAGTTATACTGAAGGTTTTATAGAGAGTATTATCTGTGAGTCATTATGATTCAATCTATGAGAGAGTTAGGCCTTTTGTAGGAACTAGGTTGTTTTAAGACCAGTTGTTGTAAGGATATTGTGTCTCGGGTTTGCTTAGTATAGTAGTTATTTTCCCTATATGAGCACAGTCCGGAAAAGGCCAGTACATGTTCGATTGAGCTAGAAGTTGTTAATTTGATCACCTCACGGACTCGCTATAGCGACTCTGAGAAACTGCTATTTGTCTCATTGCTGGCGTTCACTGACACCACTAGGAACGGAGACTAGTTGTGTGAGTGTATGCCATAGACTCTGGGAAGGGTACATTGGTTTAGTGGCTTGCCACATTGTTTGTAAGTGTACTTTCAATTTTGTATAATTCCAATAAACTTTGTATTGTGTAAGAAGGTACTTGTTTAATTAATCCTTTCCTAGCAGATTATACCTTATAAATTTACTTTAGCCCGGCAAGCTCTGTTTGTTGAGCATGACACTTGATCCCGGGTTACATTGCCAGGTAGTTTTTATTTTATCATCAGCTGATTTTATTTTATTGCTAATATAAAGAGCTTTAGCTATTTGGCACACACTTTTAAAAGTTTTTGAATATTTTGCAACATACTGATGAAAGTTTGTATTATTCATATGTTGCTTTAAGCCATAAAGTTCAAAAAGTTTTTCCCTGAGTAGGATATTATTGGGCATTCTACCCCACCTTCCGTTCCATCGGCTCACTCCGTTCGCCTCGTCACTCTCGGTGGAGTAGAATGCCCAATAATATAAATGAAAGGGGTTGAGCATATTATTATTACCGATGGCTTACCTCGATTAACTACCGCAGATTCTCGGATTGAGCACTAAAACACTACTTTAGTTAACAAGTTTCACACATAACCACTACGTTACTTGAATAGTTTTATAACAACACGTTTCACACATACTTCGTTTAGTAATCGAACTATACGAACATAGTAAGCTAAAGTTCAGGACAGATTGTCTCATGTCTCTTCACAGAGCAAGAAATAGCATGCTCCTACAGGCACACACATTCTATTTCTATGACCCCAGATTGGGCACCAAGGACATCTGAACTTTAGGATACCGTAAACATTAAATTAAAATTTAGGACAGATTGTCTCATGTCTCTTCACAGAGCAAGAAATAGCATGTATCTACAGACACACACACACATTCTATTTCTATGACCCCAGATTGGGCACCAAGGACATCCAAATTTTAATTTAATTAACTCATACAGCTGACACTAGCTTACATGTTAACAAATAAGGTCGTTCGCTGCTTGAATTACTAGCCTAAAGTTCAGGACAGATTGTCTCATGTCTCTTCACAGAGCAAGAAATAGCATGCCCCTACAGGCACACACATTCTATTTCTATGACCCCAGATTGGGCACCAAGGACATCTGAACTTTAGGATACCGTAAACATTAAATTAAAATTTAGGACAGATTGTCTCATGTCTCTTCACAGAGCAAGAAATAGCATGTATCTACAGACACACACACATTCTATTTCTATGGCCTCAGATTGGGCACCAAGGACATCCAAATCTTAATTTAATTAACTCATGCAGCTGACACTACCTTAGGAACGTTAACAGACAACTGCTGGTTGTTCTGCTGTTACTCTGCGTTTGCGCTTGATTAAGATGCTTTCACACTCATACAATCGCCTTCGAAACGGTTCGGAAAACGTTCATGCGCCGTTCCGTAGTCATCTATTGTGTCATACTCTTTGTAAACCGCCTGACGACTGCGTCGGAAACGATCGTATTAAGCTTTCACAGTATAAGTGTAATTGAGTCTTTAAAATCCCAAAGACTGCAAAATTGCATTATGTAAATTTGCAGTATTCGTACTTTAACGTCGTTACATGAGGTGCCGTGTATGTATGAGTAATTTCTATGTATTTACAATTACACTGTAAGATGATCCTCATGCATGTAGCAGTCTTTGATTAAAATTAGACTTTTATAGGATTTTTTATTTGAAAGTATTTTTAATTCGTCTAAATGTGATTAATTCTGACTGTACATTTTATCGTTTCGTATAGAGTTGAGACTTTTTGTTAGGTAATTGGGATCGGTGAGAGATGGGACGAAACCTTTTATAGAGCATGATCCTATACCAGTTTGATACCTTTGTTTCTTATTTTATTTGTAATAAGGTGTTAGTATCAATCTAGGATTGATTGAAAGATGATTCTTAATATCAGTACTGATCCTTTGCATGAAATGATTACAAAAAGTTCGTTTTAGTCGTTGGATGATTTTATACCAATTTAAAGTTTTACTGCAACATACCTGTGAACTAATATTTTGACACGGGTTCGTTTACATGAATTGTTCTACATGAAAAATGTTTTCAGGATATTATACTTTTGACTCAGCTTGCATCTTTGAAAAAGGGAAAATTTTTTTTTTTTTTTTTTCAAATGTCATACTTGTCATGCAACAAGGTTTATTAAACAAACATACATACTTTATTATATTACCTATTGTATTAATTATAAGTAACTAGCCTGATGTCGGCTTCACCTTTGTCGGTGAGCCAAAAAGCTGGTTTTGTATTTCATTTCTCACGATAAAATTGCAATTAGACGGAAAAGGTTTTCAATCACCACGGTTTAATTAGACTTAAGTAACATAAATTAGTCATACACCTGTGAGGATATGTAGTTAAGGTTTAATTTTGTTATGAGGTAAATATTGCTGAAATGGTATTTTTTATGTATAAAACCAATCAATTTCGATCATAAAATCACATTCGCTCCAGTATCTTCCAGTGATACACTTACCTTTTTCGTTACATACCTACTATATCATCCTGCAACTATAAAATGTGAGTAAGTACTACTAAGTCTACTGTAATCGGTACTCAGCTACGGACCTGGTTTCTGCCTGCCGGCTGGTGTAACTATCATCATCTGAATTTATTAATGTGATTGATTGCTACCTAGCTACGGACCTGGTTTCTGCCTGCCGGCTGGTGTAACTATCACTATCATACCATCAATATCATCTTCTAGCGAGCTATATTCCATTGAAACTCTCCTCTCCATAATTATTGAGGTTGCTTATAGTTATAAAATTAATCTTTGTGTGTTCTATTTCAGGTCTGACTACTCGGAATCAGAATACCAATCACAACGGTCCACAGCTGCAGTAGCCGAGGTGACAAAAAAGCAGCCTAAGAAAAAGGCGGTGAAGCGCCAAGCACTTGAAACCACCGCCCACCCATCAGACTCTAAGTCAAGGTAATTTATATTACTGCTTGTATGATTAGGTGATTGTTGAGTATGATAAGTCACTTAAAAAGATATGTGCAGTGGTACATAATGGTTAGTGAGCTTAGAACTGTAACACAGAGAACGGTAAAATCAATTTCCTATCATATTCAAAGTAGAAATGTTGTCATTCACATCATTACTTCATGAGGTATTCTTATTGAAATTTTTATAATCTAATATGTATTTCGCTTTATATTCCCATAGGATTCAACAGGGGTGTATAATACACCTTAATTTCGTAGTTAAGAAATAAATGTAAATTATTATAAATGAAATGTGTAATTGTTTACAGTAAAAGACGCAGCTTGAACTTGGACCTCTTTGGTCTGGAGGACCATCAAAAGGCGACCACAAGCGGAGACTTCGCTTCGTCGCTCATCAGCCGTGTCGCCAACGGAAAAGTACGGCGAGCGGCAGACCTTAGGGGGGACTTCTACGTTGAAGTTAAAGTTTATTCGAAAGACGAAGTTGTCTCCACCCCCAAGGAAGAACGGTGGAAGAAAGCTCAGGTCGCGTTAAAAGTGCAACTAGATCGCAACACTCCCCAGTGGGATGGGTTGCAAATGTTTATGAGACGGACTCACGAATTGTTCAACAATTCCGAACCCGTCTTTTATAGCGATAGTATAAATATAAAATAAGTTAGTTTTAAATCTTTGGGGACACCAAATTAATTGTAGGTAAGTGTCGATCATTCTGTAAATCTAAACTAGTTTTGCGTAATAAACATAATAATCTAATATGCCTTTCTGTACCGTTTGTAACACATCTGTTGAGCGCAGTCACTGGACAGGTCACTTACGTAGTACTAATCATAAAAACAAAAGTACTTCGCATTTTTGCGAAGGTGTTGAAATAATACATTCTGCATTTCGTAATCGTATAGCTTCTTATAGAATTATCGATCCGTCTGAGAATTGTTCTCTAGAATCATTTTTTAATAATATCGAGAACAAAATTAAAACGTTAATTGACATGTCTCTTAAAGAACACACATGTCTAAAAGTTAACTTCGAATATTTCGCTTTGTTTTTAATGGTTAAAAATGATTCTCAGGAGATAAAATCATTTGCCACAAAAAACTTTACTTTGCATCAGAATTATGAATTGGATTCATTATTGTCTGAAGTCAAAAACACTTTAACAAAAAAGATAGAAGAATTTCAAGACCGAGATAGTGGATGGACGTTCTTGAATAATTCCCATTTGGAAATCAATGTTAACAAATATCAACCTTTGCGTGGTTCAGGTTTTATCGAATTGCCTCCATCAATAAAATCGAAAAAAGCATGCGTTAATATTCGCAATAATGATGATTATTGTTTTTTATGGTCTGTTGTTGCTGCTTTATATCCAGCTAAAAGTCATCCTGAAAGAGTATCGTCTTATCCTGATTTTCGTAACGTATTAAACGTAAAGGATATATCATTCCCAATGAATTTCTCAGATATTACGCGGTTTGAAGGAAATAACCCTGAAGTTTGTATTTATATTTATGGTTTAAAAAATAATACCATCGTAGGACCTCTTTACAAACCAAAAACCTTAAACGGAAAGGTGATTCATTTACTTTATTTAGAAAGCGATGATTTATCACATTACTGTCTCATTAAAGACTTGCCGCGACTTGTTAAGAATCAAATAACAAAGCACCACAGTAAACTATACTTTTGTAACGTTTGTTTAATGTTTTTTAATTCATGCGACGATCTTAGTTCACATAATTGTGGAGGTGTCGTCACAGAACTGCCTCCAAAAGGTTCTTTCATACAGTTTGAAAATTATAACAGAAAGCAAATTGTACCATTTGTTATATACGCAGATTTTGAAACAATGCTAGAACGGTATGAATCTTGTGACCCTGATCCCTCTAAGGCGAGCACCGTAACGCGACAGCGACACGTGCCTGTAGCTTACGCTTACCATATCACGTGTGTGCTAGACGAAAGCTACAATAGTTACGTTTCTTATCGCGGTTCGGATTGTGTATCTAATTTTGTGAAGTCTATTTATAAAGATGCACGAAAATATTACGCTATTTTAAAAAATAAAGTTCCTATGATATACTCAGATGATAATGCTCGCGACTTTGAAAACGCAATGACTTGTCATATTTGTGACCGCTTCTTGTTCGGCGACAGGGTTCGTGATCATTGTCACTTGACTGGAAAGTATCGCGGTGCAGCTCATAATTATTGTAACCTACAATACAGATTACCAACATTTTTGCCAGTATTCTTTCATAATTTATCCGGATACGATTGTCACCTCTTTATAAAAGAATTAGGTGAAGCTCCTGGGTCTATTAAAGTGATACCGAAAACAAAAGAAAACTATATTTCATTCACAAAGTTTATTCCAATTTCACCTGAGGAAAGCATTCAAATTCGGTTTGTAGATTCTTTCAAATTTTTAGGTGCTAGTTTAGAAAAGTTAGTTAGTACAATGAAAAAACAAGACTTCAAACATTTAAAATATTATTTTCCTAATAAATCACAATTTAAACTACTCACGCGTAAAGGAGTGTATCCTTATGACTATATGTCTCAATGGGAACGATACGAACAAACGTGTTTGCCGTCTAAAAAAAATTTTTTTAATGCATTGATCGATGAGTCAATTACTGACGAAGACTATGAACACGCTCGTACCGTTTGGTCAGCATTTAATATTCAAAACATGGGTATGTACACCGATTTATATCTCAAAACAGACGTTCTGTTGTTAACAGATGTATTTGAAAATTTTCGAAAAACTTGTAAACGACACTACAATCTCGATCCTGCGTTCTATCTTACAGCACCAAGTCTATCTTTTGATGCAATGCTTTTAAAAACAGGAGTTCAATTAGAATTAATTAGTGATGTAGAAATTTTTAGAATGATTCAAAAAGGTATTCGTGGAGGTGTTTGTATGTGTTCCAAAAGACATGCCAAAGCCAACCATAAATATTTAGATAGCTTCGATCCAACCCGCCCAAATTCTTTTATCATTTATTTAGACTGTAACAATTTGTACGGTTACAGTATGTGTCAATCCCTGCCCTATTCCGGTTTTAGATTTATGAATAGACAAGAAATAGATTTTTTACAAGAGAATTTGACAGACATCGATGATAATGCAGAAAACGGTTACATTCTTGAAGTTGATTTAATATATCCGGAAAATTTGCACATTGAACACAATGACTTTCCATTTTGTCCAGAAAAATGTTTACCACCTGGTGGTAAAAATAAAAAATTAATACCGAATTTGTACGATAAATATCACTATGTAATTCATTACGTTCATTTAAAAAAATGCTTACAGTACGGTTTAATATTGAGAAGGATCCATCGCGCTATTATGTTTAAGCAAAGTTGTTTTTTAAAGGGATATATTGACATTAATACTCAGTTACGTCAAAAAGCAGTGTCAACGTTTGAACAAGATTTTTTCAAATTATTAAACAATAGTATTTTTGGAAAAACCTTAGAAAATAATGAAAATCGAATAGACGTTAAGTTAGTAAACAAATGGTGTGACTCAATCAATAAAACAAAAAAGACTATTTGTGCTGAGAAATTGATAGCCAGTCCATATTTTCACAGCGCCTCTATATTTTCTGATGGTTTAGTAGCAATCCAAATGAAACCTTTACGTGTTATACTTAATAAACCAATATACATAGGGTTCACAGTATTAGAATTATCTAAGACGCATATGTACGATTTTCACTACTCTATCATGAAACCTTTTTATGGTAAGCGAATTGAATTGTGCTATACTGATACAGATAGTCTAATTTATGATGTACAGAGTAATAACGTTTATAAAGATTTCAAGCTCAATTTTTTAAAATATTTTGATACCTCTAATTATGACTTAAACAATGAATTTGACTTACCTATTATTAATAAGAAGATTCCAGGACTGTTTAAGGACGAAATGGGTGGCAAAGTTATCAAAGAATTCGTAGGACTGCGCTCAAAGCTTTATTGTATTAAAACCTTAAACAAAACAATTAAAAAAGCTAAAGGTATAAAAAAATGTGTGACGAAAAATTTAAATATGTTTGATTATAAAAACGTTTTATACAATTGCAATGTCATTCGCAAAAAAAATGTATTGTTTAGGTCAATAAAACATGAAATATTCACTCAGAACGTAAATAAAATAGCACTTTCAAGCAATGATGATAAACGGTTGCTATCATTTGATAAAGTATCTACTTTAGCTTGGGGTAATGCAAATATATTTATGTAATGCATTACCATAATAATTTTAAATGTAATTAGGAACCTACAGTAGTTACATTTCTATCATGTATTTTATTGATTATAAAACTTGTATCGTATTAAATGGAAAGTTATAGATGGTATAATCTTACATCCTACTATTATAAAAATTATGTGAGGGTGGATGGATTGATGTTTGTTTATCTTTTAATATGAATTGTAATATTGTTGTGTAATGTACTTAATTGAAATAGTAACGACTGAAGTGAAGTTACTTTTGAACCCGGCATTATTATGTATGTAATTCTAAAATGTAGGTATTCTTGGTGTCCCTTAGAATTTATTAAGTACAAAATTAGTTTTAGTAAAATGTCTACATAAGAATTAGAATAGTACCTATATATATATAGGTCTTATATAAGTTTACTTATATTGGTACTTATGTAAGCTACTAACAATAATATACTTAAATAAATAATAGTTTATGTTCATAAAACTGTTTCATTTCCATTCCTGATGACAAAGCGCATTGCGCTGACTGGATTGTGTAATATAACACCGATCAGGTGCACGCGCACGTCGCTTCATGTCGCGCACATCAGGTTGAACTTGTTGAAACATGACAATGATTCACAGCGTAAGCTTTATTGAGTTTGCATTTCATAATAATATGATGGATAATGACATACATCACAAGACAGACAGCCGGACCGGTCGCATCTCATCGAATAAAAACTAAATAAATTGTAAGTATTGTACAAGCGTATAAGTAGGTACTTATACAATTATTTCCTTATCCTGTTAGATATAATTATAATCAATAATTTGTAACTTTGTTTGTTTCAGATCATCAATAATGGGCGACTCTCCCGATTTTATCTTCTCCCAATACGGTCAAGGTTTTCCAACTCCAAGTTCAAGTTGGCATGTTCCAGAGCAACAAAGACCTGAACCAACCATCAGAAAGTCTCGAGCAAGACGGGAGGTTCTAAAACGGAAAGCATCTGAACATCATCGTCCTTTATGTCAATCATACGTCATAAACAACGAAAAGAAAAAAGGTTTACGACTGATCCAGATACAGGTGTTGGACATCAGTGAGCGACAAGAACCAAGTGTTACAAGTTCAAGTGATGATGAGGAGGTGATAGTGTTAAGTGCGCAATATGTAGTTAGTGAACCGGTGGACTATGTTATGGAAGAGACACAATCATTGATAAATAAAATTTCAAAGAAACTTTGTGGTGACGATTGTTATTAGTAAGTAAGTATCCTACCTAGTTTGTAACTTATTGCGTTAGTTTGTAGACTGCTTTGCTGGTCTAGTGGTTGCAAGCGTGACTACTGAGCACGGGGTTCTGGGTTCGATTCCCGGTCGGGCATGGTTATTGGGTTTTTCCAATTATTAACATAGCTGAAGGCCTTTAGTGTATCAATATTAGTGGATTTTAGTTAATGTATGTATAAGTTTTGAATGTATAATTTTAATGTTGAAACAGATATTATGTAGAAATAAATAATTAGTTTAATATTGGTATTATGAATTTATTTGTTAATCTGCTAGTGTATTAAAAGGTATTTATATAGATCATCACAATTTTGTAAGTCAAATTTATGTATAAATAAAATATTAAGAAAACTTTTGGCTCATATTTAGGTTCTTAGTAACGAATTAAGGTTTTTAGTTAAGTATTATGTAAGTTTTGAATGTATAAATAAAGTATCCAAGATGTTAGTTTTATTGTTATTAGAGCGATTAAGTTAAAAGAACTAAAATTATTGTTTTATTAATTTTAGTGTATTCAAATACATAATAGTTACATAAGTTTCATGTACATAAATAAAATTATGAAATAACTTGAGGGAGAGTTAATATTAATAAGGGACAAGTGTTATTAGTTTGTAATTGTAAATAATCTGAAAACTAAATAAATAATATATTTATAATTTAAAATATGTTTTATTGGCATTACATAAACATACTCACACTTTAAATTTGTTCTAATGAAACGATCTCATCACAGGTTATACATCTTCAATATTTTAAAATTAATAGAATACTCACTGAATTTGATTCATTTTATTAGAGCTAATATAAAGTTTGATGATTAAGTTTCCCTGAATACATTTAAATAAAACAACCATAAGTACATTATTAATCATTTTTATTAACTGCATAGGTATGAAAAAATAAATTAAAATAGATTAAATACAGACATATTATTGTCAACATACCATTTTCTAATACATACCGCATTATTTAATGCACAATTCATTTTGTGGTTCACACAATTAAAATCAGATGTATTTTTACAGAACTTTTTTTTTAATGTCTTAAAATTAGGACACCCTTTTTCACCTATGTCAATCACTTCACAGTTTGCACATAACTCTTTAATCCACTTAATTTTTTCCAAACCCTTTGTAATAATTTTTTTATTTTCTAAATACGGTATGATGACGTGTTGAAACTCTCTGTAGTCTATAAATCCCTCACTCCAGAAAATTCCACGATTTCTTTCCAACCATCGCACTTGCTTCTTTTCTTCTTGAGTTAAATAATAAAACGAATGCGGTGGCTTAACCAAGAACGTCTGTGTGTGCTCATTACTTACTATAGCCACTTCTTTGACGATAAAATTATTGTCTAAATATTTAAATCCTTGGAGTTCGACAATGACAATATCCGCGTTCATGATATCTTCTTCACTGTGTTGCTTAATGGTTTGTATTCAACAATGCAATCGTTGAGAATGAGGCAGTATGCTGAAGTTTGATCTGGTATTTCTGAATCACTCTCAATTTCTACCCTTACATCCACAACGGGTCCAGTCTTCAGATTATCGACCTGTCTAGAGCAATCAACAACAAACAACGGTGCTAACTCTTTAAATTGTTTCTCGCTTAATAAAGACTCCGGACAACGTCCATAATACGACTGCTGAAATCTAATGTATTGCTCATATAATAAAGCAATTCTGTTATTAGCGAAGTTCACATTGAGGCTTTCATACGGGAAATATGTTGAATTAAGATACACTCGAACATCACGAACATAGCAATGATCGAACTGTGACATGTCAGAACTTGCATTATTTTTTCTACTTGTTTGTAGTCCAATTATAACATATCTTGGTTTTTCTATTTGAGATGAAGTTTTGATAGACCAGGTATGCTTTGTAGTTTTAGGTAAAGCGGGGTATTCATATAGATCCCAGTTTCTAAATATCATCTGAAGTGGACGATCTTTTTCCAACAGTTTTAATAAACTTATTTTTTCTTTATCTGATACTTTAACATGGGGTACGCGCCATATGATTTTATTGATTTGAATTTCTTCCACTATTTCACCGGTGTTCAATTTTACAGCGTTCAAATTAGTGTTGCTTCGTAACAATATTAGTTCATGTCTACTATTTATCACAACTTTATTAAAATCTTCTGCGAAACCGAGGATATTCCGAAGTGGTATAGACGCAGAAAAACTTCCTCCATTAATATTTTTTATACCATCGATACTCCAACCCCAAGCTTTAGCTATTTTTGATTCATTCTCATTCATTGATATTAATGATTTCATGGTTGTAGTTATACCTGCATTTTTTATTTTATCAATCTCCACTCCGTTTAGTTCGTACCTAATATCTTGGAATAAGAAGAGTAGTCCGTTGTTTGTAAAATTGATACTAGTAGCTTTCTCTTTTGAATCTTTTTTGCTAACGATAACGGTTCCTTCCAAATACAGAGTGCTGGCTGATGGTAATATGTAAAGATCCTGTTGGTTGATAGGTATGCGAATTTCATCGTTCCTGTTGAAACTCGTTACATAAGGTTTGTACGAATGAAATTCGATTCCTTCTATACTGTTGTCGTAAGCGGGGGTGGATACGACGTCTAAGATATTCATTTTAACAATCCGATCGCCCTGAGAAATGTCTTATTGTCTTTAGTTAATTTTATTTTGCTCTTAGAACGACGTCTTATTTGGCAGGTAGCTTGAGTAGAACTGGTATTTTTAACTTGTTGAGGCAGATATTTATTGTAGTCAATCATTTTTTCTTCTAAGATGTAAATACAGCTGCACTTCTTCACCACGCAAATTAATTAGACGATTGTTTATATCTAGTAGTCTAATATGTATGCAGCTTATGTTGTTTTGATTGATTGGAAAATATATTGCGTTCTTCGGGATTTCTATGATTCTGTATCCAGGTGGTACGTTGAGTGCAAATTCGTGAATTATGTGACTTGTTTCACCGTTTATGTATGAGCCGCTCACAATGTCACATTCGATCCTTACCACTGTCGTCGGTAAAATGTTGACTGGATACTGTGACACATGCCATTTATTTGCTTTCAAGACCTGCTTATCAAACCCTAACAGTCTACTGAAAGAGTATTCTTTCTTAAAATTGACATCTTTTGAACAGTATATGATAGTTTTTAAAGTATTGTTATTGCACTGTAATTTGATGGAGGCATCTTTTATTTCAGATTTTAAATAATCGTTGATATCTTGCAATTCATAGCTGCCTTCCGGTATTTCAATAACTTCGTTTGAGCCATAATAGAACTTGTTATTACTTTTATCAATATTTGGTATAGAATTAAATGTTGAAAAATGTAATAAAGCACACTCATATTCTCCATTTAGTTGCAACGTATTAGGATAGTACGTAGATAAAATTGATGAGTTTCCAGTTATCGACAAAGTGAATGACATCTTGCAAATGATTGGAATAAAATAAAAACATTTATTTTATACATTTTTATTCCAAAAAGTCCACAGATATTTTAAACATAAATGACCACAGTTTACAGTGTTAAATTGTTGATATCTTGTGTAGTTATATGAAACTTTACAATTCTTGAAATATCGTATCAGTTCTAATGGAGGTTTTAAATTTCCATAGCTATCAAAATATTCACAATAGTTATATACTTTTACATAAGCTACCCAATGCGTTCCTTCGTTTTCAGAATCGTCTAAGTTAACGATACCACATTCCATACGTTTCGGCTTCCTTGGTAATTGATCTTTCATATATACTCCTCGGAAATATGGGATGTCTCTTGCGTAGTTTCGGATGTCTACATTAGTTAGTGGGCGATTGGGTAGCTTCTTGTTCAGTTTTTTGATGTTTGTATGAACAATCCTTTTCCGTTTTTATAAGGCTTTATGTATAAACCCTTGCCCACTGCTAAACCCTCCATAGTTCTGTTATGTCGTTCTGTCTCTCGCAAGTTTTGCTGAGATGATTTGTAATCATTCACCGTTTTTGCAATTCCAGCTGCACCACCAGCTAAAGCTCCTAAAGCCGATAAACCAGCGAAAATTGGAATTAAAGGTAGAACTCCTCCAGTCTTTGGTATAGGTATTACTCGGGGTACTCGAATTCGATGATGAATTGGAAATAACTTTTTTGCGGATAAGTAAGCTGCTTTTATTAAAGTCTTATTATCCTTACGTTTGAGTTTCTTAATTTTTGATTTTATTTTTGAAACTAAGCTTTTAAATGTTTTAATGCCTGAACCAGACTTTAGTTTCGCTTTCATAACTTTGTTCACTAACCAAGAGCTTAGTTTTTCACCTTTCCCAGCATCTTTTGATTTAAGTCTTTGTTTAGCCATGTTAAGTAGTTGTAAATCGGCTTTGTGACGATTTGATAAGTCTGTATGGTTTGTATACGCAATATCGTGTTGCATGCAAGCTTCGTCTAGCTTATTTACACCTCGATCACCTCGCGCTAAGCGTTTGTGAAGTTTGGTTCCTGGTCCGCAATAATTGTACCCTGGCAAATGAAGTTCGAATGGTAGATTATTAATTATGCTGTTAACTAGTCCACCCCCTTGCATTACTTAAATTATAATGATAGGATTTCGAATAAAAAATGGTTATATAATATCTTAGTCCATTAATGCAGCTTTTTCAATCCAACTGTTTTCTGCACTGTTTAGACCTAACCATTTAACATACAATTTATTTCCTTTCTTTTTCAAAACCTTTTCTATCAAATAAACATCAGGGTAATTAGATCTTTGCAGTTCTTGTTCGTAAAAAGCTCCTAATATGATTTGTTTTCTTTGATCTTCTATGTGATATGTCACTGGTAAGGTTTTATTTACCTTTTTTATAATAAATAATTCAGTTGACCAATTAGGAGTGTAACCTTTCTCAAAATTATGTTTGTATTTACTTATACGAACGCAATCACCAACTTTGAATTTAGGCTTCCGCTGAACTAAATCATGTTTGTTTATTTTTTTAATATTTTCTTTGATTATTTGTTCATTAGATTTATTCACATCAACCGGTTTAAATTTAATAGTGCGATGTTTTGTGTTGTTATATCTCTTCAATGTATCTTCCAATGGTAGACCTAACCACTTATAGTTTCCATTGAGACTAAAATATTTATATAATTTATTTTTTACAGTTCTAATCAGTCTCTCTACAATTGATGCTTTTTTAGTAGAAAACGATGAGTAATGATTAATGTTGTGCTTTTTCATAAGCGTTTGAAAAGTGATGTTATAAAATTCTGTCCCCATATCAGTTTGTAAGTTAACAGGATTATTACGACTACTAAGCAGTATATGTTCAAATGCACGAGCAACATCAAATTTATTTTTCGATTTTAACGGTTCAGCCCAGGCATACTTTGAGAAGCAGTCAATCACCACTAAGATGAAAGTATAACCTTTGTTATACTTTTTCAGGTTTTGCATGTCCATCAAGTCTGCTTGCCATAAGTCATGGATTCCTTTCAGAATAACAGAACGTCGAAGGAAATTTCTTCGTGCCGCTTTGTGTATTTCATTTACAATTTGCTGTTTTACCATTACGGAGTTTTTTCAAGTAATTTATCTACCTCTGCTTTAGTATAAAAGTTATCTTGCAAATGAGTAGAAACCTCAGGTATCCTTGCTTTTAAAGTAGCTTGAACTGTAGTCTTCGCATCTTGTATGATTTGAGAACGCAATTTACCAATCAGATTATTAAATTCTTTTAACATGTTAGCATTCAATCGATCTACATAATCCTTGTTCACAGCATCGTCTGCTTCTACTGGAGATCTAATTCCTCTCAGTCTTGATGTTTTTAAATCAAAATCTCCGTTTTCTGATTTTAACAATGCATTCTTATTAAACTCGAATAACTCTGATAAACGCATTCTTTTGTGAATGTAGTGTCCGAATTTGTCTACGTTCATGTTTAAGGTGTATTGTATTGAGAGGCTGATAGTCAAATAAACACATTTTTAAATATTTATTTATTTATAACTTTACTTTCACGCAATTCTTCAATGATAGATATAATTTCATTATCTAATCCTGTGTTGCCAGCATCTCTAGAGGCAATTAATAATTTCAACCTTTCCACTAATTCATTAGGATTGTCCCAGTACACTAAATCAACGTTTTTTCTCCACTTTTTTACTAACGGTAGTCCCGTTCCCTGAACTGCATTCTTTAGTTTAAAAAGAGGTTTAATAATTTGCAAATATTTTTGCCCTTTATTACTTTTTATTGGTTTACTTGGCTCATAGTCTCGACGATGTGCATTTGTATCAAGTAGCATTGACTTATAATTTTGCATATCATTATCTGTAACCAAGCTTAGGTCTACATCTTTCTTAAGCAACAACTGTTTTAAACCAGGAGTATTTCGGTATTTACGTCCAGCCACGGTGATGTATTGATCGTTGATCGTTATGCAAGCAGAACCTAACATCAGTTTCCCACGGTCTGCTCTAACCCCAAATGGAATATCTACCAACGCTTCTGAAGATACTGACCAGGATGACGTATCACAATCTTGATTCCTTTCAACTACTGATTCATAAGAAGAGTCACTGTTGATATCGGATTCATATTTGTCTTCATCACAATTATTATCATTACTTTCTGCGCTACCAGTTCCTTCTTTCTGCAAAGATTCGTTAATAAACGGAACATCAGCAAAATCATCATTAGCACGCAGGAGAGGTGTTTGCTTACCAGCATTAGCAATTATGTTGAGAGGTTCTGTTACAGGTTTGAAAACAGATTCCAGTGCTTGTTTATTGTTAATCTCAGTATCTCTCATTTTTCGTACTTTTATCTTTACAGCTTTTGCCGCATCAACAATTTGTCGTTTCAATGATTTTTCCATATTGGTAAAATAGGTTGTAATGCTTGTGTTTGTGTGTTGTTGATGTAGTGTCGTAAGGTGAATAATAATGTCAAGCAGGTAACACCCTTTTATATGTATTTGTGTTCTTAGTCAAAGACTACAAACGTGTCAAATTTACTTCTGTAACATCCTTTGTTTTTTGAACAATCTTTATTAATTACAACATAATTGAAAGGTGTTCTCCATATTTTAGAACACATTTCTCGAAATTCAATCCATGTCATGTCAGTGTTGACGTGTTCTTCATAAACATGTCTCATATTTCTTTCATCTTGTTTAAACAGTACGATTAGATTTGCGTTGTCTCTTATTAACTGCTTAGGGATTTTACTATATGTCTGATTTAGATAAAAACAATCGATGAACTTGTGTCTCCCCATAGCAAAATAATCACGTATACTGCTTTGATTTTCACAAGCAACATCATCAAATACAATTACAGAATTCGGTTTTGCGGTCTGAACACTCAGTACTTGCTCATTTTCATGATATTTCTGAAATGAAATGCCTGGTACTCGTTGCAAGACTTTTTCTAAAAAAACGTACTTGGGTTGTTGCAAGGTTTTCGAATAAACATAAATATTTTGAAATCTTAAACCATTCTCGTGTATAAGAAGACCAATTAATAAATTAGTTTTTCCACAATTTGACGGTCCGCAAATGATGCATCGTACCGATTTAGGTAATAATTCTCCATGACGAAAATCAGTCTCCTGAGAATGAACACAAAGTTTGTTTACATGTAACGATTGTGGTTGTTTTACAAATTTCATGATAACTGCTTGAAACGGTTATATTAATAATGAGTCAATTAATGTATTACATTGACATTTATATCTCATTGTCGCTAACTCGATCAAATGTATGAGCAACCGCCATTCTAACCACCGAGAGCGTTGAAGGCGAACGTATCAACAGCTATTTAAAATGAATCCAATAAATTATATTCCTCGATATGATCTTTATAACAAACATCAAATTCGTCTATTTTCGTTCAGACATTATTGGGCGACCGCTCATTCACGATAGCGATACGAATGCCCAATAATATCCTACTAGCATGCTATAAACTTTCCTGAATGCTATTATTTAAATGCTGTGAAAGGAAAAATATTTGATGAGAAGTCAAAACCAATTTAAATGTTGACAATAACAAAAATGGTTGACAATAACAAAAACGTGTTTAAAACTGAAGTATTATAGGAACCAAACGGACAATCTTTTTATGTTATTGTCAACCACACAAGATTCGAAAAGTGCAGTACGCCCAAACCACTCACTGGAAAATATTTCCGTTCCATCAGGTGGAATAGACGTCGAACTGGAATAGACGTCAAAACCAGTACCTATGCACGGATTTCTTTTATATTATTGGGCATTCTACTCCACCGAGAGTGACGAGGCGAACGGAGTGAGCCGATGGAACGGAAGGTGGGGTAGAATGCCCAATAATATCCTACTTCCCTGCTTTTACGAATACCTGGAGTCGCCCAGTCACTAAATAAAAACTTTGTGTAAATACTTTTAGTTTTTAGTGGAAAAATATCATTAAACTGCGCGTTCAACAGTGAAAAGAATTCGGCGTAGAACTCATTTGGGTCACCTATATTATTAAAGTTCTGATCACATAATTTACTGGCCAAAGAATTATTTAATTTTTCCAAATTTTTACATGTAATTGTCCTAAACCTTATTTGAATTTTTTGTAAAGGCATGTAGGAGCTAAATGTTATTGTTTGTCCACTGTGATCAGATGGCAACTTATTTACAATTTGTTTGTGTAAGTAATCACAACTACAAAAAACGTTATCTATACAAGTGGCAGAAGAAGCCGTCACTCGGGTTGGTTCAATAAAAACATTTGACAAATCAAATGTCCTAAAAAGGCTTATCAATCTGACAGTATTTGAGTTATTTTCCAATAAATCAATGTTAAAATCTCCACATACAATTATTGACTTACTACTAGTACTAAGTTTCTTTAACACATCTTCCATTACAGAATCAAACACAGATAGATTCTGGTAACTTGGAGGTCTATATACGCATACTATAACATGCTTATCAAGCTCAACACAGGACAATTCAATTTGGTGTTCAACAGACAGCCCGATTATGTCTTTTCGTTCTTTCGATTTAATAGAATTTTTAATTAATATTAATGACCCGCCATGTATCATACTTTTTCGGCTGAAACACAATAATTTTCATAATTAAGGGCCTTACTCTCGTTTAGTACCGTAACACGGTCACTTTATGAAGCCTATTTCTCATTAACGGCTTGGTTAGAAGTTCTGAAAAAAATATATGTTTGCTATAGATTCATGTACAACATTTCTGAAACAGGATTTTTTCGTATGGCTAATACTTTTGCCTTAAAAAAATATTTACCAAACCGCTATTTTTGGCTAATATTCAATACTACTTCTAAGCGGCTTTGATGTTTGGAAATTTTTTTACACTAAAAAAATTATGGTTAGAGGTACTACATTTATGAAACAGCTTTTGTAAATCAATCAACATTTTCAAAGAAAATGTCCAATTTTGAGATAGAGGTACAGACGTGCTCTGCGCGGGCGCGGGCGGCAGTCGTGCGTTAGCACTGAGACGGGATGGCTGTGTCGCTCGCTGCTCCGCCCCGGCTATCGAACGACTACGCGCGTTTGTTTGTGTTAGTGCAAATATTTACGAACGAATTGTATCAGTGTGCGTTTATAGACTAGCTCGCTGCGGAGGGCCCATTTCTATTGTGCGCGTGGACGCTTTACTTATTAGTGGTGCCATTTCTAAATACTGTTTTTGTTTATATTGTATATTGTGTAAATATATAATTTGTAAATAAGTAAAAATGCCAAGGCAAAGCAAGTCAAGAAAGACTTCTCACGTATGATTTTAACCAAAAACAAAATTTCCGCAGCAGCTATATTGGATTTACACTTTGACCCCACTATCGACTTTAGCACCATCGAAAACTATGAAAACGACACCCATGAAGAAAAATTCTAATTTTCGCAGCCGCAATCTTGGATTTTCATTTTGACTACCTATTCTTAGGTAGATAGGTAAACAAAAACCAAAAAGTGCACCTTTTTCAAAATCATTGTTGGTTATAAAAATAAAAGTACTTATTATGTAGTTTTGTTGGCATAAAGAAATAAAGCATATTTCGTTATATTTGCTGAAAGTAATCCTCAAATAATCAAAATGAATAGTTTCTTGAGAGAAAAAAGTATCAACGAAGAGTAGAGAAAAGGTACTATTATATAAATCGATTTATGGATAGTTAATATTAAATATTGCAAAATTGACTTGCTGCAGAGCATACCTTCCAGCCGGACCACACCCTACGACCAATAACTCCTTAACTAAAGGGGTTTATCTATATATATAAAAGGAGAACTGACTGACTGACATATCAACGTACAGCCGAAACTACTGGGGCTAGGAATGTGAAATTTTGCACACGGCTTCCTATTATAATGCAGGGGAGCACTAAGAAGGAGTTTTTGGAAATTTAACCTTTAAGGGGGTGAAAAGGGGGAATTTTGTTTGTATGGAAAATAGTTAGTTAGGATAGGATTTCACGCGGATGAAGTCGCGGGGAAGCAGCTAGTTGGACCATATTTTTCGTATGCAAGGTACTCTTTAGGTAGTTTTTTTCGTGATATTGATTTATTAATAGTTCATTATACTCTATTTAATTTGAGGTGGCGCGGCCAGAGAGCACTGCCTGGCGGCCGGACCACATAAATTGTTAAATAAAAAGATATCTCTTGAGGTACTAAAAATATATATATACATTCCGATGAAAGTAGACTTTAGGTAGGTATTATTTCGAACTATAGCATCTGAGTACTAAACTGTGGTCCGGCCACAGAGGAACACACCAGCGCCAGTGGTGTGGTGTCGCGAACCGCAGAGTTCACACGTGCAAAAATAAAAACTTTGTTACAAAAAAAAACAACCGACTTTAAAAAAAACTACAAAATGATAAATAACTTTAATTTCGGAAGTCGGTGTCGTTGGTTCCGCATTTTCGTTTTTTGACATCGACTTCCGAAATGAAAGCTATTTATCACTTTGTAGTTTTTTTTGAAGTCGGTTGTCTTTTTTTGTAATAAAAATTTTATTTTTTACTTTTTAGTTGTACCTAAGTACTCCACACTAATTCAAATAACACTAGTGCATTGAGGAATTGAAGACACTGACTAGAAGAATCATCAAAATTTGCATAGAAATGCCGGAGATGCAGTATATTTATGCATATAACATCGTACATAAGAATAAGTACATAATGTATTATATACTAAAACCTTCCTGAAAGTATGTAGATCACCATTAGTTTTTGAGAAAATCGCGGACATAAAAACATATATACATACGGGTCGAATACAGAACCTCCTTTTTTGAAGTAGGTTAAAAATGTCGACTATCGATAGTGTTGTCCGACATTCTGTCTCACACGAAGGTATTGGTGTGACTGAGGCATGGTTCTATGCATTGTGCAGCCGCGGCATGCCACCGCGCTTGGAATAGAAGCAACCGCAGCCGCAGGCAGCCCTGCGGTCAACCGCAGCCGCTAGCCGCAGTGTCGCCTGCGGTTGCAGTCTGCAGCCCATCTCGAACTTGTACCTTGACGTGCTGTTTCCTATTATGCCGCATGCGACGGGAGCCCCACCTCACGCAGCGCTGCTCTAAGGATGATAATAGAAAACTGCACGCCACGCGGGCGCCCGCTCCGTGATCCCGCATGATGACATTTATAATTTATTATACTTGAATTTTTAATTATTATTGGTTTATTGACTTTTCGAAATGTATTTAATGAATTTTATTTTAATTGCAATTGTAATACGTTATTTTTTTTAATTTCAACACAATGTATCTATATTGTTATGAAATAAATTACTTATGACTTAAATAAATATATTTTCTTCCACATAAATGCTAAAAAATAATGTCCAGAAAAAACTTAAAATATACGTAACATATAAGTAATAATAATAATATAATAATAAAACGTAATAAGTATCTATCTATACAAAATATATCAGCCTTGCATCCGCTATTCCCTTCTGGAATCGTAGGCAAAAATAGCGACCTACGTGCGGCATGTCTGCGTCTCTGCATATTCTTTGATCTTAGTTTTAGTGTAGTGCGCCACCGCGCGCGTTTTACGTATTCGGGAGTAGGGCGTTTGGCTCCGCCCACATGCACAAGGTCAGTGGGCCATCTATACACCTTAATTGACTTTACTTGATGATCTTTCAACCAATGCTCTGTTAAACAAACAACATCAAACTTGGTGTTTTCCAAAAACAATTCTATTTCCAGTAATTTGGAAGCGCAACCTTGGATATTTTGATTAAATAATTTTAAATTATGTTGCACTCCCTTTGGTTTTTTAGTATTATTAATTATATTGCCAGAAGATACCTTTTTATTGTTTTGTAATAATAATTGGTTATTTGACTGGGTAACTTCTGTTGTCTCACTGACTAGTTTAAAAAATTATCTGGAGTGACCTCCACAACTACAACTGGAGAGTCTAGATTACCCGTGTAAGTTCCAGCAGGAGGAGAATACCCTATCTGGCTGGTAGTGGTCTCCAAGGATGTTGGTATTGTAGGTGGATCCTCCTTCGTACAACATGACAAATCATAATTAATCACTATGTTGCTAGTATAACTAGGCAACACAGACTCGTCACTAATACTAGAATTCGTTATATTAGCTATAACCTCGTTAATATTATATGCTATCAACATAGCAATCAGATGTCTACATTCCCCAGACAGAGATAAAGTTCTCTGAGTTAACTTAAAACCACTAACAAACTTGTTAGTGTCAAAAAACAATAATTTGTCACTATGACAACATGTCAGCTTGTGAATAGTATTATTCAACTTATAAATATAATTATTTTCGTTATATGATAATGTATCAGAGTAAGGAAAAGCACACAACATTATCTTACCTATGTTTAACTTTAATAAGGTGTTTACACCATCCACTATGTCCTTTCTGGTAATACCAGTGCTATTACCTAATAGCAAAACCATAGTAGAATAATTATCTAGGTTTGCATTGGCAATTCTTTTTATCATTTGTTTAAAACTTATATTATGGTAACTATGATTGGTAAAACTATGGCTAAGGTAATTGAGTAAAATTTTTCCAAAGCCAGAACCTAACTCGTCACAAAAAAATATTGATTTGTTTATCTCTGTAGTCTCTGCTGGAAGAGCCAACGCCGGAAGGGGC
The DNA here is from genome assembly GCA_914767645.1 of Hydraecia micacea. NCBI lineage: Eukaryota > Metazoa > Arthropoda > Insecta > Lepidoptera > Noctuidae > Hydraecia > Hydraecia micacea. The sequence continues at coordinate 2,744,234 of OU611775.1, forward strand.
AAATCAGACTGAGGCTGAAGAGGTGGTGGTTGGTTGTCACAGTTGCATGAAAGATTATTAGTCAGAGACTCATACCTCTCAGCATTGTACTTCACCAAATCCAGTAGTTCTCCAGCCTCAAACAAGCGGTCACTCAGTTGTCGTTGTGAATTTTCATATTTTTCAAAAATATCTTTCAGCAAATGCTCCTTGTGTAATATATCATTATAGAGGAGCTGGATATCAGTGTCATACTTTTCCCTACATTTATCTAACTCAGTAGTATAAATATTTAAACTATTCGATAAGACAACACGTTCCTTTCTAAGTGAAAGGTTTAATTTTAAGAGTTTTTGTTTTTTTATTGCTCTCTGTGACCGTTTAATTAATTTCTTGATTTTAATATATTTCTTTAATTTGTTGTGACTCATAACAATAGGACATAATGGTATGGTATCATCACCAGTCAAATCTATAGTTACAGCTGGCTCACACACTGATTTTGACTTACTACCTACCAACTTATCAAAAAGATTACTAGTGCGAGCAACCTGTTTATCGACCTTGATACCCTCGAAGATTGATAGTTCCTCTTGAGCTTCAAACAGTCTCTGTTCAAGCTCTGTGATTCGCTTCAACGCCAATTCGTGGGTGTCACTGCACTCTTGAAATGTTGATACTACGTGTTGCAGTTGACTGTGCTGATCAGTTAAGTCCATGTGTTGCATGTGCAGCTGAGATAGTTCATTCTTGAGGGAGGTGTTCTTTAAAATAATGTTTTCCACTTCCACTTCACTGTCTTCCCTTTCACGGAGCAGCTGTTTACACATCGCTTCAGAAACCTCTAACTCCTTCAAGGCAGCTCTTAGTTTTATTTATTTATTTATCCATTTATTTCAGGCATCAAGGCCCATATAAAACACATACAATACAATATTAATATAACTTAACAATACTATAAATACATACAACATTATAATTACACTAAAAAACTAACTAAACACGAAGTGTCTGCGTCGTGTTTCGCTGACTGGTGTCATGTAGCCGGCCACGAAACCGGCGGTACACAACCCCCTTCGGCCAGAACTCTTCCTTGAGGAACTTCTCGAGATGATGTGTCGGAACACGCACCACAAACGACTTGAAGTTGGTGTTGTGACGCGACTCCAACTTCTCGACCCTCAAAGTCCAGTTGGTCTTGACACGCATGTACTCCACGATCTCCTCAACCTTCGTGGAGTGGTGCAGTCTGGACACGTACAGCTGCGTCGTCGGGACTGCTGGACGCAGCAGCATGTTGGGTCCTGCCAGCGCGGTGCCGCACTGGTTCCGACAAGGACGCTTCTTCTTCTTCTTCTCCACTTTGATGAAACCATCCTTGTCACACGTGTCCTTCTCTGGATCCTGCCTTTTCAAAACCTTGTTGGGTTTCGACCGGCTCCGTTTACCCCCTTTTATTTTTTCCGCTAGTTTTACCTGCGAGTTTTGCGACTCAGCAGGCTTGTTAGCGGCTACTATTGCTGCGTAGGCTCGTTTGGGGGTCGACGAACCTACACACGTCGTTGTCTCCACCTGTGTCAAGGCAGGGACGGCCACGGCACGCGTTGCAACGCATGCATTCTCGGCAGTTGGTGACGCATTCGAGCCCGCCGACTCGAAACTGCAGATGGAGGCGTTTTGTGCCCCTCGACGCGTGTTCACATTTGCAGCGTCGGTAGGTGACCTACTTGCAGAAATTGCGTTGCGCAAGCTCACTAATTCTGCCCGTAGATCACTGATGGTGTTATTGGACACCTCCAGCTTTTGCTGCATCTCGGCCTGGCTTTGCTTCAGGAATGTAATGTCCTTCAGCAGCCTGGTGACATCTACGTGGTCGAACGTGACGGGAGGCAGCTTGTGCAGATCCTTCGCCACGAATTCAGGCACGTCGTCCGGGTCAGTCTCCTTCATCAGCGTTACGATGTCCTGGAGACTCTTCTCTGTACCGTCCCTTCGACGAGACGGCATCTGGCTGACTTTGCCGAGCGTTGTGAACAGTAGCAACTTGGCACTGCTAATCTCCTCCTCCTTGTAGGATGACTTGCAGATCTGCAAGATGCTGATCTCGTCCATGTAGTCGATGGCATGCTTGATGAATGCCAATACTTCGTTGGCTATGAGAGTTTGGGAACTCATAGCGGAAAACGGGCAGCGGCTATAGCCGCGCAATTCGCGAATATAATATTCGTACTGTGCAGCGCAAACGCGACCGTACTCGACCGCGCATCGCAATGCTAATCTAATGTTTTGCTTCCATCTCCTTGATTGTAGCACTGCGGGTCATCATTTTCCTTGAAATGTCAGTCACCTGGAATGTGTGAAGTTATGCAGCTAAATAACAGTGTGAGAAAAGATGTTCCAATATTTAGATTAGTAGGAGGTAGGAGGGAAATAAAAAATAAATAAAAAATTAAATTAAGATAAAAATAAGTAATGAAATGTTAACAAAGATTTAAAATAGGTCAAGTTTGTAAGGAATTAGACGGGAATGTTAAATAGAAGTGAAGTTACAAGGAATACCTACTGCTATTATTGTAAAATACAAAGAAACTTGATTGACAATAACAAGTTTATAACACAAGACAGGTTTTATAGTAGGAATAATAATTATTCATAAGCTACTTATAATGACCCTATTTTTGTGTAGTATATTATGTAGTGTTTATTGTCTGGGCGAATGTTTTCATCGTCGATTTTGCTTCCACTAGTTGTCAAGCAAAAGGAGACATAAACCGTGCCAGTGTGTGATGGACGTAGCTCAGAGACCTGAGCAGTATTTTGTGATGTTCTGTGGTCTGTAAATACTAACTACAAGCACTTAAATAAAACAAAATACTCCCCGGGATCGATGATAATTTGAAATCCGTTCACTGTTGGTACGTTGAGTTGACAGCCGGTTTTGAATCCGTTGTTTTTACGAAGTTTTCGCGACAAAAAACACTTTATAATCACTGTTTAGAATACTTAACATCTAGGTTTGACTATATTATACTAATTTAACACATTTATAACACTTTTATTAATTTTCTAAAAATAATTAACCTAGAGACCGTTTATTGACGACCGGCTACCAGTGTTGCCAGCCTAAAAAAAAAGCAAGCAAGGGGTCTGCAGGACAGTTATAATAAGACTGACGAAATTTCACATACATCTCGTATAATATATTATATTTATCCTCGGTAAACTGTAAGCCTAAAGGCTCGTACGGATAATACTGTGAATTCAAAAATAGTGTTATATTTGTTACTTCACAATGATCAAACAACGAACTGTCTTTGGTTTTATTATTTTTTCTATTAGTTTGTAAGCAAAAAATTACATATCGTGGTTTCTCTAATTGAGATGCAGTCTTAACTGACCAAGAATGCTTATTAGTTTTAGGAAGTAATGGATACTCATATAAATCCCAATTTCTAAACGCCATCTGAATAGGTTTATCTCTTTCCAAATGTTTTAGAAGTGTCTGTCGTTCCCGGTCTGACACTTTTATGTGTGGTACACGCCATTGTATTCTTTGTACATCTATTTGAAAATTAGCAATATCATCAGTTAATATGACACTGTTTAAGTTAGAGTTACTTCTATTTAGTATAAGTTCATGTTTACAATTTATAACAATTTTATTGTAATCCTCTGCAAACCCTAAAATCTTATTTAGAGGTATGATAGCGCTAAAATTACCATAATTTTTAAACCCACCCATATTCCAACCCCATAAGAAAGAAGAATTTATTGTTGACGTTATTCCAGAATTTTTTATTCGATCTATTTCAATACCATTCATTTCGTACCTGATGTCTTGAAACAAAGACATAACAGGGTTATTAGTGAATGTAACAGTTTTCTTGATTGGATTCCCATCTTTACCGAACAGCTTTGCTTGACCTTTTTTTTTTTTTTTTTTTTGTGGATGGGAAATCATCTAATGACTCCTCCCGCTCTGGGTGGAGCGGAAGGGAGTGTCAGACTCTTACTGACTAAAACCCACCCGTGTTCCTTCCTTAGCCCTTTATGTTCCGGGGCAGCGGTAACCCTTTCGGACGATCCCGCTACCCCGGCAGGCTTCGGCCCTGGCGGGCCCCTTCCTTAATGCTGACATCTCTTTGAGGCGCGCGTGGAACACATACGCGCCGTTCGGCACGGGCCTGGTCCTGATCGGACGGAGAGCTACCCATTACTCTCCGTCCGCAGGCCCGCGCCTACGGTGGCCGGGAGTCGTCACGCGGCTCCCGACGCCCGTAGCGTCTCCCGCGGCGGCTGAGGCGTGCGGCTCTCTCCCTGAGCCGTCCCGCCACCTCCTTCGCTAGCATGACTGCTTCGCAGAAGGAGGTGACCGCCTCCCACTCCCTCTCGCCACGGACCATGGCTTGAACCAGGGGGTCTACTCCCTAAGTCCGTCAACGAAGTGAACGGCCCGTCCGACAGTAGCCCGATACGTCGGACTGAACCCTACTCCCTAACGATTTCGGATTCATCAGTTTCAAACGGAATCATAGACAATATTCGTGAACGAAGGACGCATGGCGATAGAGTTGCGTTATTTTACCGGTCGATTACCGGTTTACTTATTTTGTAGTTTTTTAGCTTATTAAACAAAAATTAATACTTTTGTCGTTAGAAATTGACAACATATTTTAAAATATACTTTTTATTATTTCTTAAATATAGAATTGAATTATTTTTGCCATTTTTTTCCGGAAACCGGCATCATCCTGTTGATACCTTTGCCTGTTTACTTTTTGAAGGAAATTTTCAAATGAAATGTCAAAGTATAGCACGGGTTTTTCGAGGGTTTTTCTATGGCTATAGTAGGTACGATGTTGATGCTACGCATTTAAAGAAGTGACTTTAAAAAAGTTCATATACTTTGTCAGCCAGGAAGTTTTCTGTATTCTAATTAGCTTTCCATTCCATGGTTAATTGTGTAAAATGTCCCCAACCGCTGCAGCAACTCACTGGCAAATTGAGGCCCTTCTCGATTTTATGGGTGAGAACAAAGAATTGGCTCGCGGATTATTGAGGGGTGCCGACGGGAGAGTTCGCTCAAAATGGCTGTGGGAAAACTTGTGCAACTCCCTTAACTCAATGGGAAGTTGCACTGAGTTGGGAAGTTGCACTGAGTCCGTCGAGCAGTGGCAAAGAGTGAGGATCCAAAAGTAAACAAAGACCACAGTAAATGGGTGGGACGGATTGGTAATACAGTTCAATAAGTTGCAGAAAATTTAATATGTCCTTACTTTCATTCTTGGATCAACACCACTTCGGCGTATGTGTTGAGGCCATATTGAGGCAAAAGAGGTATTAAATCCGCACATAAGCCCTAGAATAATTCCCGAGTGAGTCTATAGTTCCCTATGAACTCAACGTCGGGAATACTCGCCAACCTAGTTTCGGCGTAAATGATACCGACGTTGCCTCCGCTCTTCCTGTAAAGCTTCTTCAATCAATAAAAAAGCAGCCATAGTTTGAAATTATTTTATTTTAGTAACTTTTGTCGATAGCACGAGAACTAGTTTGATGTCGTATCAACTGACATAACTATCCGTCAAAACCAGTGTCATGTTCAACTGTTCGGACGGGGAAAAACACATCGGGAGTAGGGACAACAGTCAAATCGCGTTGTCATTCATTCTTCGCTCGGGCCCCGAACGATTCATCCGTTCGTAGGTCATAGGGAGTAGGAAACGCCCGTAACGAAGCCCGAAGCGACGGACTTCGTGCTTAGGGAGTAGACCCCCTGGGCCGGACGCGAGAGGTCGCCGCCGTTGCCGATCGCCTCTACGAGGACACGGCGGTGCTCCGCCCAAGCGGGGCAGACCTCCACCGTATGCTCCATCGTGTCCTCTGGGCGATCCTCGCAATGGTGATCGCATTTTGACACCCATTGTAAAATTTCTATATTTATGTCTGTAATTTATATGGTGTACATAATAAAGAGTATTCTATTCTATTCTATTCTATTCTATGGTGACACCCGGGCGTCTCCTCCTGCCTGATGATGTGCAGGAACCTCCCGAAACATCCGTGTCCGGTGAGGACCTGCGTCAGGCGGTAGGTGAGAACGCCGTGACGCCTCTCTAGCCACTCCTCAAAGAGGGGTCTTATCGCCACTATCGTGGCGTGCCCTGCGCTGAGTTGCGAAAGTCGCTCTTTCCATGCCACCATGAGATCGCGCCAGAGGTCCGTCCGCTCCGCCGCTATTTGCCGCGGAAGCGGAGTTTCCCCCCGGCGTAGTGCCTCCGTGCGCCACTCATACAGGCGCGCGAGGACTATCGCCTCCAGATCCCATGGCGGCATTCCGGCAAGGAGGCTTGCCGCCTCGCCCGAGATCGTGCGGTAGCCCCGGATCAGCCTTACGGCTACCACCTTTTGGGGCGCGTTCAGGTAGTGGGCGGCTCGCAGCCGCAGTGAACGCGCCCACACCGGGGCCCCATATAGGGCCATGGACTGCACGACCCCCGAAAATGTTCGACGAAGTTCCACCGGCTGTCGAGGACGAGACCCAGGTATTTCATCGTTGCCTCGACGCCGATGTGAACCCCTCCTACCATCAGTTGGAATCCCGATGGTGGCCCGTTCCGGAGCCCATGAAAAGACATGGCCCCGGACTTGTGCAGTGCCACCTCGAGACCCAACCGCCGGATCCTCTCCACGACTATCGCAACCCCTCGTGTCATTGCGTCGGCCGCCGCCTGATGCGACCTCCCCTGCGCCAGGACCAGCGTGTCGTCAGCGTAGCAAACCACGCTGACGCCATCAGGGAGGTCGGCCCGCAGCACCCAGTCGTAACCGATGTCCCACAGGAGCGGCCCCAGAACCGATCCCTGTGGGACACCGCACGACATCTCTCGCCGGTTCCAGTTCCCGTCGCGATCGGGGTAGATGACGGCTCTGTCCGTCAAATACGCCCCGACTATTCGACGGAGGTAGGTCGGCACCCGGTGATACCGGAGTGCCTCCCCAATGCAGCTCCAAGGCAGGGTATTAAACGCGTTGGCGATGTCGAGTGACACCGCCACGACGACCCCACCCCGGGACACCGCGTCCCCCGTCGTGAGGGCTCTCACGCGCATGATGGCGTCCACCGTCGAGCGCCCCTTGCGGAAGCCAAACTGGCTGTCCGCAAGATCCAGCCCTGTCCTCCCCAGGTGCCCGACGAGGCGGCCTGCAATTACTCTCCCAAAGAGCTTGCCCACCTCGTCGAGCAACACAATGGGCCGGTATGCGGACGAAGAGTCCGCAGGGCGCCCTGGCTTCTGAATGAGGACCAGCTTCCCCGTCTTCCAACGGAGTGGAAACTGGCCTCTCTCCATACATGCGCTTAAGAGCGCTTCCAGTCGAGGCCCGAGAGCCCTCGAGGCCAGGACCCAGGCTTTACCCGGCAAGCCGTCGGGTCCTGGGGCGGTATTTTTGGCCTTCAGCCTGCCTACCGCCGCTCTCAGATCTACCCCGGTCACTTCAGGGATGTCGTCGTCGCCGTTTGCGTGGTCCGCTTCGGGCACCGCAACTGGCGGAGCCATGGGCGGGGGTGTATGCTCCCCCCGTGAAGGGAACAGAGCGCTCACCACCTCCTCCACCAGCTGGGGGCGGAGACTCTGCGTCAGCGGGGGGGCCCAGGCGCGGAGTTTATTCCGCACCATTTTATAAGGGCGCCCCCATGGATCTCTGTTCAGAGTCTCCACCATCTCCTCGCGGGCCGTATCCTTGGCCCGCAGGACAGCCTCTTGGAGGGCGGTCTTCGCCGCTCTGTACCCCTCGTACAGCTCCGCCTCCGTGGCTTCCGCATCCGGAGGGCGGATGCGGAGCCTGCGGTGCCTGGTGTACCGGTGTCGCGCGTTGACGCACTCCTTGCGTAACACCTCAACCTCCTGCGACCACCAGTACACCCGATGTCGGGCGCATCCTGGCTGGGCTCGGGGCATTGCCACGTCACAAATCTCGGACATGGCCTCCCGAAACCACTCCGCCTCATCGTCAATATCGGCAGGCCTGTCCGGTGATGACACCCAGGCCTGCACGATCGAGGCTTCCAGGAGGAGCTCCCGGTCCAGCTGCTTCAGCGCCCACCGCGGACCACTCGGGGCCTGTTGGACCAGCGCGCTAGAGGTCTGGGCGGAGACCTCGAATCGGATATACCGATGGTCGGAGTAGGTCTCCACCTCCTCCACGACGCGCCAGTCAATGACACGCTGTGACAGAGCGGGGCTGGCGAACGAGATGTCCACTACGGACTCGCCCCGCATCCGCACACACGTAGGAACAGAACCCCGATTTAGGACGACCAGGCCTGTTTCCAGAGCCCAGTCCTCCACCATCCTGCCCCGCACATCCGTGCAACGGGAACCCCAGGCCAAATTCTTGGCGTTGAAGTCCCCGAGCACTAGCACGGAGAAGGGACGGTTTCTGGCGACGACGACACTCAACTCTGTTAAAGAGTTCTGGAACTCGGCGAGAGTTCGGCTCGGAGAGAAGTATACTCCCACTACTACAATCTCTCCGAACCGTGCTGCGACGCACCCCTGTCCCTGCGTGACACCTTCGAGGGATGGGGTACCGGCGGCAGCCGACCAAATTATGGTCACTGAGCCGCTCAGGTCCTCCACCCAGTTATCCCTGGGCGGGACAAAGTACGGCTCAGCGACCACGGCGATGTTAATCGACCACTGCGCCATGCTCTGGAGCAACAGGTCCTGAGCGCAGGCGCAGTGGTTGATGTTCGCCTGGAGGAGGCGCAATGGAGGAGCCATTACTCCTCCATTTCTGCCTCCTCCCGAGCCCCTTGTGAGGGCTCCCCGGTGGCGGCGGCGGCGGCGGCGGCGGCGGCGGTGGCAGCAGTGGCGGCGACGGTGGGGGTGGCGACGACGGCGGAGGGCCTACCTTTTCTCCTGGTTTCGGCGGGTGGAGCGCAGGACTTGCTCCCCGCCCGGTGATCGGCCGGCTTGCCAGCAGCCGCACATGCGACGCAGTGCGGCGCGGCGTTGCACGAGCCGGCCGTATGTCCGGGCTGACCGCAGCTGAAGCACAGAGTGCTGCGGTCCTCCGAGGTGCACTGGACGCCAACGTGGTGCCCCACATGGCATCGATAGCACCTCAGAGGTCTGGGCTCCAGCAGTTTGACCTGCGCTGATACCCAGCCCACCAGGAGCCTACGGCCCACCACTATAGTTTTGGCCGCCGTCACGGGGCAGCTTACCGTTACGGTTCGCATGCCCGCGAAGTCAGGACGTATGGTGCCCGCCTTCACCTGGTCGGCCAGACACCCGCCCGTCCTGACGACAGCGGCCGTCACCTCTCCCTCCGTTACGGAGTCATCCAGGCCCATGATGCGCATGTCTGCGCACTTGACGGGCCTGGAGACTCGAGCCTCGTCCGCATTGAGGGACGCCCTTAGCTTCTCAGCTAGGGCGTCAGCGGTGGGGCCACTCGTTGCACCTGGGATCTCCAGCATGCGGGCACCAGTGGCGGTCACCCTATGCCGGAGGCCTTCGGTGATCCCCAGCTCCTGGAGGTCCACCGTCGCTTTCGCCTTTGTGAGCACGTCGCAGTACGTCACACCCCTCTTAACCGCGTCCGGCTGTAGCGTTATTACTACAGCCGCGGTCTTCGGGGCGCGAAGCCTAGCCGCGACGGCTCGCTCCGTGCGGCGCCGCCTTTGCGCCTTTTTCCTCCCCGCCTTGGCCGCCTTCTTCTTCTCCACGACCACCTGCCACTCGGCTTCGGTCGTGGGAGAAGTGGAATTTTTTTGGGGGCAGGTCTTAGGCTCTAGGGCCTTCACCACCCGTGCCGTCCTGCCCTTCTTTTGGGCCTGCGCCGCAGTCTTGCCGACAGGCGCCGGTTTTGCCGGCGCCGGGGCTCCGCCAGCCGACGCTGGTTTCGCCGGCGCCGGGGCTCCGCCAGCCGACGCCGGTTTGGCCCGGCCAGACGGCCCGGGTTTCGGGGCGGCAGCTGCCACAGCGGCCGCGTACGAGGCCGCCTTCGGCCCCGAGGTCGTTTTGCCCGCCAGGGGGGGACGCAGGACTATACCCTCCAGGGCGGCGAACCGCGCCTGGAAGGTCGCCAGCTCCTGCCGAGCCAGGTTCAAGACCTGGTTCTCCACCGGCACGGGCTGGCTTGGCGGTTTTGCCTGCGGGTTGCCCGTTCTCTTCAGGCCGGCCAGGTCTGCTCGGAGCTTCAAATTCTCCTCTTGGAGAAGCTCCGTGGCGGCCGTCAGGCGGGCGACCTCCGCCCGCAATTCGGCCACTTCGCCGGCCGTGGGACCAACATAGTTGGCCGTCTCCGCTGCCGCCATGATGGAGGCCGTTGCCGAGACTATGGCCCTGTTCTTAGAAGCTTGTAGCTTCTTCAGGGACACGTCTCGGATTGCAGCCTCCACGACCGCCGCAAACCTGCTCTTGCGGTCCGCATCGGGGCCGCCAACCTCGCCCGCCTCGTCGCTCGAGAGCTCCGAAGCGACCTCGCGACCGGTCACCCCCTTCTTTTCGGGTTCCTCCGCTCGTTCTGCCGCCTCCCGAGCAGTGAGCCCCCTCCCCTTGCCTCGCTCTCGGACTCCTCCCTGCCTACTGGTGGGGATTTTCCGAGCCGAGGCCCGCTCCTCGTCGGAGGACGATCCCTGACCGCCCTCTGACCTTGGCCGCTTGTTGTGGACCTTCTTTTCCACAGCGGCCAACTCCTTGCCACGGCAAGGGCTCCTTGAGCCTCCCGTGCTCGCGTCTCCAGATGCGGCGTCGGACTCCGACCCCACATCACTCCTCCTCTCTTCCGTTTGTTGTTGTTTTTCAGGTTCCATATTTGTTCCCACGAGTATTTTCATATTTTATTGACTCAAAAAATTATGGTCCGCACTAGCGACTAAATCAAGCTACCCATTAGCCAAGCTTCTTACCTCCCTCACGGTGCGCCGCCGCTTGGAGGTTTGGGGAATTTTTTATAGAGGTTAATCTTCCTCGCAGTCCGGGCGGTTAAGCCAAGACCCTCGACCCCCTTCAACAGCCAGAGACATGACCTTAACTGTCTCCGGGGCTACGAGATTAGCGGTGGCAGGAGAGTTACCCCTCCTGCCTGCCCGGCGGCAGGGTAAGTGCACACCGGACCCGCTCGCGCTCCACCACCGTTACCGCTCTGCTACTCAGAGCAACGTGTGGAGCGATCCTCTTGGCAGAACATTAGCATGCGGACAGCGAGATCCCATTGGGAAATAATCCCAACAAGAAATCGCTGTCCGCACCCCAGGATGCACCGGCCCGAACACTGGTCTTCCCCCCGGACGTATCCAAAAGGGAACTCCAGTACCCGGGCACACGTGGAGGTTTTCTGCCCTGGCACCCCAGCTTTGCTTGACCTTCGATGTAAATTGAACTGGCTGATGGTAGGACGTATATGTCTTGCTGATGTATGGGGATTCTGATTTCATCGTTTTCTCTAAAGCTATTATTGTAGGGATTATATGAATGGATTTCATAACTTTCGATCGAACTATCGAAGTGCGGTAATTCAGTAATCTGTAGTATATTCATACTTTAAAACCTAGGGCTCTAAGAAAACTTCTATTTGCTTCAGTCAATTTCTTAACTTTCTTCCCTTTATTTGCTTCAGTAAATTTCTTAACTTTTTTCCCTTTATTTGGTTTAGTTAATTTCTTAACTTTTTTCTTACGTCTATGCACCTTAGTAATCGTTGAAGGAATAAGATGTTTTATTTTCAGAGGAGTGTTTCTATAATATAGTATCATTTTGTTTTTCTTAAATGAAGACGTAGTTGGATATTAAATTCGTCGCCAAAGTTAATACAATAACCAAATTGATCAACAATCTTAACAGATATAGATGAAATTATATTTCTGTTCACTGGAAAGTAAATAACGTTTCGCGGTATTTCTTTGTATTGATGACCCGGAGCAGTATCAAATAAAAAATCATCAATAAAATGAGTCGGTAATCCGTTGCAGTACGAACTGTGTACAAGATTACATTCGATTCTGATTACAGATAGACTGCTGCTATTGATGGATACATTTGATCTTGAATTTATCACTGAAAAGTATAACAAACCGCACTCGTATTGATCGGATAAATGCAGTGGTGGTTGAAAGTATGACACCAATTCAGATTTATTTCCAGAGATGGTAACCGTGGTAGACATACTTGCATACTGGACTCTTTCAGAAGATCCTGTTTATTTTATCCCTACTCTACACCAAAAGTTCCTTAAAAAATTTAAACAGAGATGTCCGCAATTGAAAGGATGATCGCGTTGTATATTATCATAATTATAGTGAACTTTAGTACCTCCGTATTTTATAAATTCTTTAGGAGGCTTAAGATTTCCGTAACTGTCAAAGTACTCAATATAATCATTATATTTTGCATAGGCTACCCAATGAGAGCCAGGATCTTTAGAAGTATCTAAATTAATAACTCCACATTCTTTTTGGGCTTTTGGGAAGCTCATCTCTCATAAAGACTCCTCTAAAATAGGGAATACTATTTCCATATTTCAAAATGTCAAAGTTAGTTAAGGCTCGTTTGGGCAGCCGGTATCTCAGTTTTTTTTATTCGATACAAAAATTCCAAGCCCATTTTTATGTGGTTTAAGGTGTAGTCCTTTCCCAATGCAGAGAGCTTCCATTTTTTCATTATGTCTGTTCGATTCAGCCAACAGCTTTCTAGCCATCTTGAATTCATTTATGGTTTTGGCAATACCAGCTGCACCGCCTGCTATTGCCCCCACCGCTGATAATCCAGCAAAAATAGGAATCAAAGGTAATAACACCGCCAGTTTTTGGTATAGGAATAATACGAGGAAGTTTAATGGACAAATCATCAGCTAATTCTCTGATGGCAGCCATAGCTACTTCTATTGCCGCTTTTTTGCATTTTGGTTTTAGTTTTTTCATGTGTCTTTTCGTTTTAGTGATAACATTTTTAAATTTATTTTTTAACCCTTTTCCAGGTGTAACTTTTTGAGAGCACTTTTCTCTAAATTTGTTTAGGCCAGAACCACTTTTAATTTTTGTAGACATTGTCTTGCTTACTAAGCGTGCAGCGATTTTTTCGCTTACACTTGCATCCGAAGCAACTGCTCGCTCTTTTGCCATTTTTAACAAAATTAAATCAGCTTTGTGACGATCCTGTAAGTTTGATGATTTTAAATAGGCAATATCGTGTTCTTTGCAATATTCATCTAATTTATTAACCCTTTTAATTAATTTTGTACCAGGACCACAATAATTGTATCCTGGTAAGTGTAATTCAAATGGTAAATTATTTATAAGCCAATTGAGAAGACTGCTCTCTCCAATACACATTGCAAGACTAATAAATCTGGATTGAACACTTTAATAAATAATTATACGATTCAATACTTAATACTCAATTCTTTATTGCATTCATCAAGGACTTTCATTTTGCGTTAGTAAAGTTATTTTAATTTATAATAATACATTCGAATTATCAATCCAACTGTTTTCAGCAGAAGACAAACCTAACCATTTTACTAAAACCTTGTTTCCTTTTCTTCTAAGAACTTTCTCGACTAGCCCTGTGTCACTAACCATTCGTCAAAATGACGACGCGTACCTTGCGCATTTAGTGTTTCGGTAAGATCCCACCCCCGTCACCCCGCCCGTTTCTAATACCTTCCTAATTATGCTTCGTAATCTCGTCCTCATTGAATACTTTGTAGTTTGCACTCGTGCACACTCGCTCATCACAATATTTAAAGATGAAAGCCTTCATCATAAAAAAAGAAACCAAATGTTATCTGTGGTCCCGTCGTCGGCGCTCTCTCCTGACATCTGTCAACCATTGTACTTTTTTGTGCCGCGCGCTGATCACGTTTTCGTTTATAAAAGTTCAGAAAAGTTTTAACAAGATGGAAAAACATAGAAGAAAACGAGACGAAGGAATGAAGGAGCTGACCAAACGTCTGCGAGAACTGGAAAATCGCTTGAATAAGCGAAAGCGGAGCCGTCATCGAAACTCCCAAGTTGTCGGCAGCTGAAAATTTGAAATCATGTTCCTAAAACTACAGGGATGCCGTAATACGCACAGCAGTTTCTAGAGTTTTCACGAGGGGTCAACCATTGAGAACGTAACTGTGCCGTATACTTACACATCGCTTGAAGAAGCGAAAGCGGAGCCGTCATCGAAACTCAAGTTGTCGGCAGTTGAAATCATGTTCCTAAAACTACAGGGATGCCGTAATACGCACAGCAGTCTCTTGAGTTTTCACGAGGGGTCAACCAATGAGAACGTAACTGTGCCGTATACTTACACAAGAACGACACCACATGAGCCCGAACGAGAGGTCGGCCGATGGTATATACGTTCAGTGTTATAAACACATTCCTGCTGGATACAAGAACGACACCACATGAGCCCACACGAGAGGTCGGCCAATGGTATATACGTTCAGTGTTATAAACATGTTCCTGCTGGATCCCTGGCCGTCTAATAGTTTTCACGAGAGGTCAACTATGAGAACATTCAACTGTGCCATCGACAACACACAAACTTCCACGAGAGGTTAGTCAATGGTCTGTAATAATAATTTATTTATTTCAGGTAAATAACAACTATTACCACAAAACATAATACATATATAAATCAAATAAAATCAGATAAAAACCAGTCTATAGGTCCAGTGTTAAAAACACATCCTTGCTTCATCCCTAGAGCTATCATGATAAGTTAGCCGTGGATTTAGATCTAAGCAGTCTGGGACCTACATCTGATTAGTCTTCGTAGATGAGTACGAAGCCCTCTTCCATGGAAGCCTACAGTTGGACTGTGTGTTATGTGACCGAAGCCAATTCAGCTGGACTGGGAACATGCATACTCAATGCCGCTAATTATAATCTAACTCCAAAATACTTTATATTTCTAGATGTTTTTATACAATTTAACTTAAATATGCTATGCTAGTACTTCAATTCCACTAAAAATACAGCCGCAAGGAGGCTGAGAGTGGAACGGTATACATACCCAACCTGAAGCCTCAAGTTCAAGTATTGAAAATCTACTTGTGAGATGCTGGGGTACAATTAGCTACTTTACCTATAAAACTGCATGGCAGTCTGGCCACACGGTGGTCAATTGTGTTAATGGACTAAATGTGGAGATGAAACGAAACATTTGAAAGAAGTATGAAACATCCATAATCTGTAGCCTATTGAACCCACCAAAATTTAACAAGGAAGGGTGGCAGCAGTAAACGGAAGAGGAAACAAACGGGACCACATAATCAGGGGACAGCGAATTACAGTGGCTGCTGTTATTACATTCATTGGAAAAATTCATAACAGTCTAATAGCCTCCCTAAGTGTTTGTATAGTGCAGATCAAATTGTTAAGTTACTGAGCTAGACTGCTGTGTGACATTTATCATTGCAACACACTGAGATTCTTAATCCTACCCAGCCATGAGGAAATGCAAGAATTGATGTGAGTAAACACCAATATCAGAATACCTATTCTACACACCAATGACAGAATAGCTTAAGCTTTAACAATCGTTGCCAGAACCAGCATCATCACTAGCTCAGGTACAGGCTGGTAGATTGCAGTATTTCTCTGAAGTATGGTATTACTACTAATCCAACCATACTTGAGTGGGTCAAGGGTTATAAACTACCTTCTACTGAGTTTCCAGTTCAAACTTCTGAATAATAACTTCAGTCAGAAAGAAAGCAATCTATCTCCATGGAATAATCTCTTACATTAGGTGCCATTGAAACATGTGCTCCTGTCAATAGTTAATTTTATCTAATATAATATTACCAAAATCACATGGTACTTGGAGATACATATCAAAATACATATGTAGTATACATAAATTTTTTGCCTACACTGTTACATTGTTTTAAAAAATGCATATCAATTATCCATATGAAAATATGTTAAAAGATATCTCCAGTTTCTATTTCAAGATATGTTATAACAGTTTACATGCCTCTTATATGTATTCACAAACATCATAAAGCAAGTTGCCTGGTCCCCAAGGTCATTAGGGTTGTTTTTTGTCATAAATCTTGACAATTATATTCTGTACCCTGCCGATTCATATGCAGTGTTTAGAAAATGTGCCTGCTACTCAAACTGTGTTAAAAAATCTAAGATTTAATATTAAAACTGAAAAGAGTGCCCAGACAGTGCTGCCAGTGACTAGGATATTTGTTGGATTCAGTCCAGTTTGCCATTTCACTTCCTCAGGAAAGGATAGTTTATCCTATAGTCCATAAAGAATATTGAGTCAGAAATGAGATATAAATAATAGAGTTTGTTTAATTACTAGGTATTCTAGTAGCTGCATCTGCAGCAGCTGTAGAATATGGTTAACTTTATACCTAGACAATGGAAAGTAACAGAACTAGAAACAGATTAAAAATCATTTATTTGCAGAGATTGTTGGTTACCTTATACATACTTCAACAAACCACAATAGAATTAAACAATTTGTCTTTGTTCTGGAAATATTGTGTGATGCTTCCCCAACTTGGGGGGGGGTGACTGGTATGTAATGATATCACTGGCACTGGAGAGCTAATGATGAAAAGTTCCTTACCTTACCTTGAACTATCAGCAGCATTTAGGGGGCTCAAGACACTTGCAAACAAACTCAGATACTGTGAGGACTTAGAAAAGATATCACAACGGCCATAGCCCGTATCAGTAAGATGGGTGGTATTCATTTTACTCATCTATAATAGCTTGGCTTGACAGTTTGGCAATGGTACGAGGAAAGACAAATATAGGTTTATGCATCTTATATTAGTTCTCAAGAAAACACTATGGGAAATCTAGAATCTAGGCTTCCTAACATAGAAATTGAATGGAAGTGATGTGATATAGCCTACAAGTCAATTGTTGCAATACTGGGTCAGCCCCCGATTGACCTGTTTGCAAACAGGTCCAATACTAAACATATCATGGCTTCCTGATCCATAAATCTATTCACTGACAAATGAGATCTCGACACCCAATGCACAGGAGTCACTGATTGCTGTCATATTATCAGGGACGCTTTACTGAGAGGAGAAAGACTGATCCCTTAAATTGATATAGTGCTAGCTTCCTTGTGCAAAACAAATGAAAACAATTTATGAATTTGCTCTAAATCAGTGGATTCTCTTCTGTTAGAATTAAGACATTGACCCCTAGGCTCAGTCATGATAGTCATATAATTTTTACCACTAAGTTTAATGAAGCATTGTTATATAGCTCACTCAATATCCTAATGGTGTTGATTGAGCTATATAATAGTCAGCAATTTCTCTTGTTTTTGGGCCCCACATTGACACAGATGACAGAGTGGCAAGGTTGCTCAGGGATATATTTATATTAAGTCCAAAGAGTCCCAAATATGAAATAGTAGTTAGTGGGACCCTAGTATCGTTGTGGATTATTTAATTTATTTCCTAATCAAACCATTGGTTTAGAATTACAAACGTAACAATTAGTAACCATAATGGCTCTTGTAACTGCACACAAAATTTAAACCTTGTCACTTAAAAAAAAAAAAAACCAGGTGTAATTATAACCTGGTAGATCTCAACTCAACTTAATACTACCATTTTTAGAGATAAATTTATGTATCTGTACTGCTACAACCCTAAATTGTCCTATCTAGATTTTACTAAGAGTATAAGACAAGATTGTGAGTCATTAATTATAACTATAAGAAAACCTTATAATGCCACCTCTACTGTAACCAATAGTAGATGGATAAAACAAATTTTAAATAGGTACCTAACAGTGGAATAGATATTATTATTTCTAAATTCACATAAGCAGACATGCCTCTACTTCAAAGGGCTCTGAAGAAGGTGTCAATATGCTGGTTGGTCCACAAACTCAACCTTTACTCGGTTTTATTAGAGACCTTTTTATTAGTGATTCTATTCTAATGCTTTTGCACCAGCCTGTGTGCTCCATAGAGTGGTTGTTCATAGAACTTATTACATGTCAATGTTAATCATTTTATTATAGGAAATTGATGTGTGCAATACCTATAAGATTATTAATTAAATTAGTTGATTCAAAACTGAATAATTATTTCAGAAACTAATAGTAATTAGAGAATTTAACTAAGTTAGGTAACTATTTACCTTAATGGTAGACTGATTCTTAAATAGAAATACATTACAATTAGTAAGTAGTTAAGTACCTAACAAACTTAGAATAACATGTTAAGTTACAATGTTCAATTACTGAACAATGCTCATGTAATGTATTACCAACACAACTTTATTCTTTGAACATCTACAAAGTATTCAATGAGGACGAGATTACGAAGCATAATTATACAAATCGGACTAACTTACCTAGTGACGTCCGATCCTTAATTATGTGAAGTAATCTCGTCCTCATTCTATCCCAACCCTTCCCAGATAATCATCATACTTATATGTGTATTGGATTGCCTTATTAAACCCCCTCTATAAGTTGTGTTGTGCTGTATGCACTATGCCAGGACTATACGATGCCCATATAGGTCATCGTGAAGTCCCGTTCTTATGCTTTGAAAGAATGATTGACAGATGTCAGGAGAGAGCGCCGACGACGGGACCACAGATAACATTTGGTTTCTTTTTTTATGATGAAGGCTTTCATCTTTAAATATTGTGATGAGCGAGTGTGCACGAGTGCAAACTACAAAGTATTCAATGAGGACGAGATTACTTCACATAATTAAGGATCGGACGTCACTAGGTAAGTTAGTCCGATCTGTATAATTCGCATCGCTAGTGACCCGCAATCACTCATTGCGGACGTACGCTTATTAGATCGGGGTATATCGTGTGATCGTCGTAAAATTTACGAAAGGTTAGTATCTACGTAACTTTTTTTTTCAAAGTTGTGCATTTATTTTTTGTCTATTATTTTCAATAATTACTATTAGACCATATTATTTTTATTATTGCCTTATATGGGAAAAAACACAAACACAGGTAACGAGCCATTAGCAAATTATTTTACACAAAATAATTTGATAGCTCCTACACAAAAAAATAAATAGGTCAAACCGGAATATAACCATGGATAATTGATTTACATCGGTTCCTCTGGCCACTGAACTGTTGAAACGGGTACGTATCAAAATCCCGAATTTTAAAATACCGATGGACGAAATCCCGAAAATTGAAACGCCGAATGGTTGTTTGGTCGAAAGTTTAAAATCCCGAAAGTTCATTTGCCCGAAAGTTTAAAATCCCGAAGTTTAAAAAACCGAAGTTCAAAATCCCGAAATTGTCACCGTTTCCGAGAAAAACTATTTTTTGTAAACCTAACCTCAAAACACTTAAAAGTTGCCTATTTTTTTTTTTAATAATTAATCTTCTCTAACTAGTTCGGTTCCAGGTAGCCTACTAAAAATAATCTCTTTTTTTCTATTAGCGCAAGTCGTTTCTGGCGCCCATATTTTGTGTAAAAGTATTTTTTTCTGTATAATCCTGTCGTTTCTGGCACTCGCCGGCCGCTGCCGCGGCACCGCTCGCTTCGCTCGCTCGGCTCGTGCGTAGGGGTCACAGTTTTAACCTAACCTAACCTAACAATTTTTTTTTTAAATAATTAACCTAATCTTTCGTCTATTCGGGATTTCGTCCATTCGGGATTTCGTCCTTTCGAGCATTTGAACATCGGTATTTTGTGTTTCGATATAACGACTATGGGCATTTAAAACTTTCGGTATTTTGAATTTCGGTGTTTTGGACGTCAGTATTTCAATCATAGGTATTATGAACTTTCGGGATTTTGATACGTACCCATTGAAACCACCATATAAGCTCACAGTGGTAGGTACTCTACGAAGCAATAAGCGAGAGACCCCCAAAGAAATGAATAATTCTAGAAATAGACGAGTAGGTACTTCGATGTTCGGTTTCGATAAAGAAATGACGTTAGTGTCTTATAAACCGAAGTCAAATAAGGTTGTTTACCTTCTTTCTACGATACATGATCAACCTGCCATCAATATCGATTCAAAAAAGCCCGAAATTATTGAATTCTACAATTCCACAAAGGGTGCGGTTGATACTGTAGATCAGATGTGCTCGATCATGAGTACCAGTCGTAAGACCAATCGATGGCCACTGTGCTTGTTCTACGACATCTTAAATCTGTCTATAGTGAATGCTTATGTCATCCACGTCTCTAATGCGATCCGAAATGGAAAAAAACCCATGAAAAGAAGGTCTTTTGCATTAGAAATGGCAGACGAACTGATGAAGCCTTGGCTGCAAGAGAGATATCAGACTGTAACTTTGCAACGAAACCTGAAGCAGATCATCGCAGAGATCCTGAAAATTGATGACCCTCAAGAAGGTTCAGGAAGCAGAACCCGCAAAACTTGCAGCTACTGTCCTGCAAAAAAACGTCGTATGACCACTACCTTCTGCAAGGGCTGCAAAAAAGCGATTTGCAGAGAGCATATTGTTTCGATGTGCAGTCATTGTTTATTGTAGCTTATTTCTAAAACAGATTATGTTATTTGATTAAGAGAAAACTAAGACTGATAATAAAAGTCGTTTTGTGTCGTAAATAAAGTTAATTAAATAAATATCGATGTTTTAATTCGTCGTAAAATTTACGAATGGTTAGTGATAACGTTACTTGAAATTATGGTTAGTGAGCTAGGGTTAAATATATATTGGGATGTTTTGTCTTTCGAAGCTCTTGTAACTAAAATGTATAGGTTGCAAAATAAAATAGGTTGACCTCTGATTGTATCTTCAATTAAGTAGGTAATAGGAGTTGTATTTTGTATTTTTCGAATTTTAAATATTTCCGTCGACCAGTTGGGGGTATATCCTTTTTCAAATGTTCCTTTGTACTTACTGATACGTACATAATCACCCACTTTATACTTGCTTTTTATTCTTTCATTTTTTACCAACCTTAAATACCTTTCTAATATACGTTTTTTATTAATGTTATTTACATTAGCAGGAATTTCATTAATTGTCCGATGATAAGTGTGATTATATTTATAAATAACATCATTAAGGGTACTATCCACCCAATTATAGTTACCTTTTAAACTAAATTCCTTATACAGTTTAGATTTCAATGTTCTGATAAATCGTTCAACTATTGAGGCCTTTTTTGTTGAAAAGGTTGAATAGTGGTTAATATGATTAGATTTCATAAGCCTTTGAAAGTTATTATTATAAAATTCTGTTCCATTGTCCGTTTGGAGATTTTTCGAAACACGTCCTGTAGCCAACAAAACTTTGAATGAGTTACATACATCATCTTTGGTTTTACTTTTCAGAGGAAAGGCCCAAGCATATTTTGAAAATGTATCGATAACGGTAAGAATAAATCTGTAATTTTTATTTTCTTTTGAAATTGATTGCATATCAATTAAGTCTGCTTGCCACAGGTCATCTATGTCTTTCATAATAACATGTCTTCGCGGAAAGTTCACCCTCGCATTTTTATGAATTTCGTTTACCACGTCATCAGCTTTGCTCATGTTCAGAATTCAGTACATTTGTCTTGAATCCATCTATAATACTGAATGAAAAGTATATAATCACAACTATTTATTCTTTAATTAACTATGTCAGCTTCTTTTAATTCTTCAATTATCGATAAAATTTCATTGTCATGGTTTGTATTGCCAGCATCTCTTGAAGCAACTAATAGTTTCAATCTCTCAACTAATTAATTAGGGTCATCCCAATATACAAAGTCAGTGTTGTTTTTGTATTTTTTTAGTGTTGGTATGTTTCCTCCAAATTTAGTGTGAGCAAGTTTATCATCATAGGAAAACAGCGGTTTGACTATTTCTCGATATTTCATTCCTTTATCGCCTCTTATTTGCCCATTACAATTAAAATCTCTCTAATGAGCATTTGTAGAATATAGCATATCCTTATAGACAAGTTTATCTTTACTCGAAATTAATTTTAAATCAGGTTTTCTTCGAAGTAGAAGTTCTTTCAGGCCAGGGATTAAATTATAGGTTTTGTCATCGACTTTAACTAACATTTTATTATCATCATTTAAACTATCAATTTTAGAAAATGATACTACTGAATTACCCAACAATAAAGTTTTGTTTTCACTTCTTATTCCAAATGGTATATTTACACCATCATAAATATCAAGGATATCATGACCTTCTAATGAAATTTCTAAATCAACTGGTAATTCCACTTTCTTAAACTTTGTAGGTGTTTTGGCAGAATTTAGTTTTGGATCGTAGCAGTCTTGAAACTTTGTAGATGAGCTAGTATTGATTTCATCCAAGTCTTCAGAATTAGTGAGCGTTGTATTTTCTAAATGCTTTATTTTTTCCATAGATATATTCGAATTAACTAGGGTTTTAAGTGGATCTGTGACAGGTTTCAGCATTTTATCGAGTGACAAGTTCATTGAGTGTTCCTGGTTCTTCATTTGTTTAATTTTATTCTTTATAGAGTCTACAGACCTCATTAATTCTATTTTAATATTTTTGTCCATGTTGTAACAACTGTGTGCAACTGAGGAATAAACGTAGATACATCGATTCCGAGATTTTTTATAGCGTTCACGCTTTCGTACGTTGTATCGTGGATCCGTTTGAGATGACTCGCTGATTTTTGCTGAGATGTCGGGATGTTTAGGAGGTTTCTGAGATGAGATATAAAAATACGACGCTTATTTTCATAGCGATGCGTAAGGATATTCCAACAAACGGGGTAGTTGTCTGAACTTATTTGAAGATGTTGGATTAATTTTTCCGGCTCGCCTTTGATCTTACTTTTCAGGAACTGCATTCTTTGGGCGTTCGATAAAGATGGATTATTGTGTACAGTTTCTGTAAAAAGATCTTTGAAAGATATCCAGGATGTATAACTTCCTTCAAAGGGAGCTATTTTTGGGGTCGATTTCTCAACATGAGCCACCGACCACATCTTTCGGTTAATATCCCTTTTCAGAGTTTTATAATATTTCTCGTAGTTCGAGAATTGCTCGTCGTACTGGGCGTTGGAGCCGTTGAGCTCGTTGTCCAGTTCCCAGTGTAGGGTGTCAATAGCTGCCCAACGAGTTTTTAAAGTTTTTAGGATGTCTTTAAACTCCCACTTTTCAGAGATAAGATTGATATCAATATCAGCAGCTTCTCTTGAAAATGCCCTAAAATTTGTAGCTTGCTTCTTCAAGAGGTCTTCTATATTTACACTATCCTTAGGAGGATTATTTTGAGATGAGAGGGTCGGGGTTTGAGATATTGCAGATGGTTGAAAAGAAGGGGGTTTCAAAACAGGGGTTTGAGGCCTGTCTGTGGAAAACTTATAATTCTGAATGGCTGTTTTAATATTGCTATATTTCACCTTCATTTGATCATACTGGTCGGTAGTGAAATACGCATGAGATCGATCACCAAAGGATAACAAATTCATATGATTGTTATGAAACTCCGTAAAATATTGTTCTAGGCTTTCTAATCGTCGACGTAGGTAGTCGGGGGTCTTCCGCTCTGCTCCATCTTTCTTGAAGTTGGAGTAAAGTCTATCTATGCCTTCAATGACTTGCTGTTGAGTAGCTAAAATGTCTTCCATTGTAGCCATAGTAAAAGTGAGAAGAAAGATACCTTACTTGTAGGGTTTCTTCGGGGTCGAGCAGGATCGTAAGATGAGATAAGTTGCGCCCTCCTAGGCACAAAGATCAGATAAAGTCGCGAGATGAGATAAGATGGCGCCTTTCTAGGCACCGGGATTGAACGGGATCACGAGATGAGACAAAGTGGCGCCTTCCTAGGCACCGGAATTGAACAGGATCACGAGATGAGACACACTGTATTTTCCAAGGTTTCTAATTGCGTATAACGAAACCGGTAAAACGCACGCACAAAAAAAAACAAAGCATAAAGTTTTGCACACGCGTTTCGGTCCCGCTAACGTGCTCGAAGGACCAATGTTCGGGGTTGGATTGAGATAGAGATAAAGGATGAGATAAGAGATGAAAGTCAGTTTAGGGTTAATAAATTCACTGTATTGTCTGTTTCCACAAATATAAGATTAAGATTAATTTATACTAGGGTGAATGGTGAACGATATGGGACTATGAGTCACGCGCACGGTATGTCGCCGAATTACGTACTGAACTGTTGCGGTGTTAGTGCAATAATATAAATGATGGAAACATACTGAACGGGTGGCGCAATAATGATGACCCAGGTAAACGTACTGTACGGTGGTTGACCCGTACAACTGTATTACAGATTGACCTAGGGCCAAGTAAACTTGTGACACTAGTTTTCTATCTGCAATTGCTCGCAATTTTTTAAAAACAAAAATTATGATATAGTACAGGATCTATCACAAGTGGGACAGCTTGAGATTAGTAGCTGTCCATCTTTCAGTAGTCATGATTGTTATGATTCAGTTATGTTCTCAGATAGTATAGGAAGAGGTTTAGGTAAATTAGTTAGTAATAACCTGAGTTATTCTACTCAAAATAATTGTATGCCAGGGTCAACCTACAAACAAATAATGGCATCAGTAACAGGAAATGTATTTAATCCTAAAACCAACATTACTGTATTTGTAGGTAACAGTTCTAAGGTCAAAACATATGAAATAACTGACTGTGTAACTGAGTTGTTAAAGTTAAATTGTAACCAAATAATATTGTGTGCTTTCCCTTATTTTAAAAAATTGACAAACAGACAAAACAATTATATTCATATGCTTAATAACCATATGCACTTTTTAGTTAGTCATTACAGTGACAAGCTTGTATTTTTTGACACCAAAAGTTTTGTAGAAACTTTAAAGTCGACTAGAGGTACCTACTGTGTATCTGCCTGTTAGTTTTAGACACATAATAGCAAGGCTATTAGCTTTTTATATAAACACAGACATAACTATTATGTCGAAGTCTTGTATTATTAACACCGCAACAGTTAGTAATAATACTAATAATAAGGTGGTTTGCCTGAATGAATGTAGCCCAAATGCTACAAATAATTATACAAATTGTACGAAGGAGGATCCACTTCCCTCACGCACCATGAGCTCACTGCCTGCTGACGACAATGAAGTCTTGGGATTAACTCCGGATAATCATTTAAACTAGTTTGTAAGACAACAGAAGGTACCAGTAATAATATTCTTTTACCTAACAACAACAAGGTGTCTTCTTGCTCTAAAATAAGTAAATGTCAAAAAGGAGATCAGCAGAATGCCTTGATATTATTTCATCAAAATATTCAAGGCATGTCTTCCAAATTATTAGAAATTGAAATGTTTTTAGAAAAAACAAAGTATGACATTATTTGTTGTACAGAACATTGGTTAAAGGATTACCAAATGTTAATTAATTATGAGAACTATAGTGTGGGCAGTTGTTTTAACCGTAAATCTATGCAGCGTGGAGGTTCTCTAATCTTAATAAAAAAATGTTTAAAATCCAAGCAACGAAATGACATAGTGAGTTTATCAATTGAACATTGCATCGAACTGTCCTGTGTTGAGCTAGATAAGCATGTTGTAGTGTGCGTTTACAGACCCCCTAATTATCAGAACTTTTCTGTATTTGAGTCAATAATGGAAGATGTCCTAGCGAAACTTGCATCCAATAACAAAGCGGCAATTATTTGTGGTGATTTTAATATTAATATTTTGGAAAATAATGCAAATAGCAGTAGATTATTAAGCCTTTTCAAATCGTTCAATTTATCTAATGTTTTTACAGAACCTACTAGAGTAACTCCAACTTCTGCTACTTGTATCGATAATGTTTTTTGCGATTGTGATTATTTAGATAAAGCCATCGTAAATTATCTGCCGTCTGATCATAGTGGACAAACGGTAACTTTTAAGTGTAAAACACCTTTGCAAAAAGTGCAAATACAATTTAGACCAATAACGGCTGGTAAACTAATTAGATTCAATAATAAGTTAAATGATCTGAGCCATGATATGGATGATGCAAATAAATTGTACGAGGATTTCTTTTCAGTAGTTCACACTCAATTCAATAAAACTTTTGAAAAGAAAACGAAAAACATTTGCCCTAATTTTATATTTAGTGACTGGGCAACTAAAGGTATTAGGATAAGTAGGGAAAGACTATTCGAGCTGTATGGCCTTAAGCCTTACATCAATACTGAAACTTTCAGCAAGTATGTTGCTACATATTCCAAAATTTTTAGAAACACTTGCAAAATAGCCAAAGCTCTGTACATTAGCAACAAAATCAAGTCAGCAGAAAATAAAATAAAAACAGTTTGGAAAATTATAAATAACGAAACTAGTAGGAATAAAAAACGAAACACCGATTACACGTTGGAGACTTCACGTGGTGCCCTAAGCTCTAACTTAGAAGTAGCTCAAGAATTTGCAAATTTCTTTACTAATATACCATCAAAAACAACGGAAGCCTTAAATTCCTCACCCGACGTATCAATTGATTTATTAAGAGTGAACGTTCAAGCCTGCCCGGTTGAATTTCAATTTAAGCATATTAACCCCGTAGTAGTAATAAAAGCTTTTAAGCAAATTAAGATCAAATTGACCGAAGATCTTTGGGGAATGTCCATTAAAGTCTGTGCCTCCATAATTGAGAATATTGCGCCTTACTTAGCCTTAGTATTTAATTCGTGTGTTGATCAAGGAGTCTTCCCCGATTTAATGAAATACAGTAAGGTAATACCACTTTACAAATCCGGGGACAGTAAAGACACCAATAATTATAGACCCGTATCCGTGTTGCCGGTTTTCAGCAAGGTGTTTGAAAAGATAATGCTTAATCAAATGCTCAATCATTTTAACACGAATAAAATCCTTCACGATCAACAGTATGGTTTCACCAAAGGACGTTGTACGACCGACGCCGGTGTAACCTTATTAAAACACATTTTTAACGCGTGGGAAGAGGCTCAAGACGCCATAGGAATCTTTTGTGACCTCTCCAAGGCATTTGATTGCGTCGATCACGAAACCTTGCTTTTGAAACTTGAGCATTACGGACTTGGAAAACTTGCACTCAGTTTAGTTTGTTCTTATTTAAATGATAGACAACAGCAAGTTCAAATAAATGGTGTCAATTCACATGGTTTAACAGTAAAAATGGGTGTGCCACAAGGCTCGATATTGGGTCCTTTCCTCTTTTTAGTCTATATTAATGGTCTACTCCATTTATTAAATAATCAACCACAAATGGTGTTATTTGCTGATGACACTTCCTTAATTTTTAAGGTAAATAGACGTGCTTCAAATTTTGACGACGTAAATAACGCCCTAATGCAGGTCCAAAATTGGTTTACTGCTAATAATTTAGTATTAAATGGAAATAAAACTAAGTGCATAAGATTTTCTTTACCAAATGTCAAAGGTAGTGATTATGAGATTATATTGAATCAAGAGAAACTAGAATTCGTCGATAAAACTGTTTTCCTAGGGATCACGCTCGACTCACGGCTATAATGGGGTCCTCATTTAACATCTCTTGCAGGACGGCTAAGTTCAGCAGCTTATGCTGTTAGAAAAATCCGTCAATTTACTGATATAGATACCGCGAGACTAGTCTATTTTAGTTACTTTCATAGTATCATGTCTTACGGTATTTTACTTTGGGGACGGGCTGCAGACATCGATTCTATTTTTATTCTGCACAAAAGAGCTATCAGAGCCATATATAATCTCCGCAGGCGTGATTCTCTAAGGGAACTGATTAAGGAAATGACATGGACAAAAAAGTACATTCCATTTACACATACATAGTAAATAATATTGTATATTAAAAATAGAAAAATGAATTGATTCGTAGTTTTTAACCTCTCTGGACTCGTCAGTTTTTATTGCAAAATAATTAGTAATGAAAGATGAATTCAAAGCATTCAAAGTATCATTTCTCAACGTCTGCCATAATGGACCATAGAGAAAGATAAATATAATAATTGGCGTTCCACACCATGCATACTACTTGTAGACATGTGATATGGACGACAAAATGTTTTTATTAGGAACATTTTATTCATACAAAACTGGCTTCATCGGTATTTGTCGCATTTAATAAACTTATCTTTCCATAATGTTGATGCGTAAGATAGTTTTTTTTATATTTCACACAAAAAAAAAACTTAAAACGGAACGCGTTTACTTGTTTGACAATGTGTCATTTGTCTATGTCAATGTAATGTTATTGCAGATTCTTCATTGCGTATTTATTGTGTTTGTTTTTGCGATTATTTTCTAATATTTTTTACCCCTGCTTATTTCTACGGACTGATACCGTCTACCATTCGATTACCTTGCTATTAACACTGGACTCTGATTTGCATTGCGTTTTGGATTTGTTTTGTGGATCAATATGAGGTGCATCAACTGCGGAATAGCTTTCAGTATATTATAGTGTACTCTGTGGGAATAGACATGCAAAGTTTGCAGAGGCATCTCATAACCTCGCTTTCTGCACACCATCAAACAAGACTTTCGCGTTGGATAACCAATGCTCAAACCCAGGTAAGAAGTTGGACTAGAAAAAACTTCTGATTTATTTTTATACATTGAGGTAATAATTTAAGTAAGTACATATTATTACCTCAATGTTTTTATATAATTCTGGTATGCGAAATTAACTTACAGTGCATCTTATTTTCAGTTGCCTATGGATACATTTATTTGTCATCCATGCTTATTATTATTAAATACCGAAGCTGGTGAACACGAGAGACTACTGGGGAATAACATGGTTTGCCTTGGTTGTGGCAAATCTGTGAGGAAAATAAGACACCATACTGTCAGTATGGAGTGTCCATTGCTGGCTGTCCTTATCACAAAATACTAATTATGTAAGCATTTTGTTTTTCATTATTATAAATACCTAGTTGTATTAATCTATAAAAAAAGGAGTTTTCATACTATGTTTCTGTGATTGTAATATCTGCGTTTTATATATATTTTCCATCTTTAACATATACTTGCCTAAAGAAAGCATGTGTAACAATAACATAATACTTTAAAACATAAAGAGATGTATACAAAAGATACTCTTGTTACTAAAAATTATATAAACATAAGCATTTATCTGTGTTTATTCTAACTGGTTTATTTTCAGCCCTCAAGAAACAACTATGTTTGCCATGCGTGTTGGATGCGAGCAAATAGACAGGCAGTGCATGACTCATCACGAGACATGCAGGAATTGGCTTTGAACAATGATGCAGCAGCCCCTAATGTTCAAGTTGTTAGCCCACCAGAGCCATCACCGTTGCCGCCTGTTCAAAGAGGGCCACTTCAATGGGATAGTAATATGATATCATTACCTAATTATAAGCCAGCTTCAATCACATCTGTTCACTGTATATTTCAACAATGCAGAAACAGATTGTTACATTTGTTATTTATGTAATTACTGAAGCCCTATACTTATAGCGGGATCGTCCGAAAGGGTTACCGCTGCCCCGGAGCATAAAGTGCTAAGGAAGGAATACGGGTGGGTTTTAGTCAGTAAGAGTCTGACACTCCCTTCCGCTCCACCTAGAGCGGGAGGAGTCATTAGATGATTTCCCATCCAAAAAAAAAAAAAGCCCTATACTTACACTTTATCCAGGTTAGTGTATTTGTGAAATAAAAATGCTCTGTTTTATCAAAGCTGGTTGATTGACCTCCCTCGGTCTCTTTATTAACACTATTGCTGCATTGCTGTAATGTATGTTACCTAGGTAGGCATTTAAGATATAATAATTATAATATAGCAAAATATTTTTATTTAATAAATAAATTTTTTTTTTTACTCTTTTGTTTTATTTTGTGCTTCCCTTGTTTATTGTTAATTGAACTATTTAAAAAAATATAAGGGCAACCTGTAAAAATGTACTTTAAAGAAAAATATTAGTTTTGAATATGCTTTGTTAATATTGTTATTATGACTGCCTCGTTGGTTTACTGTCCTGAGTTCGATTCCCAGGTCGAGCAAAGTGATATTGGGGTTATTCATCAGGAATTTCTCAGTAGGAGCCCGGAGTCTGGATTTGTGCCCGGTTGATGGCAATAGACTTGCCCCCTAATACATGGGACTTAAACATAACTGGTGAAATGTGGGTGTACTATAGGTACACCTCTGCCCATGCCTTCGGGGAATACAGGCGCGATGTTATGTTTGTTATTATTGTCACATTTTTTGAGACTATTACCCAGTTTAATAAATGTAAATCAATACACAGTTTAAAATCCTTCATTTAGGTGGCCATTACTTTGTTTAAATGCTTAATAATACTAAAACCATATCAGTTATACGTAATAATTCACAACTGTTCGCTATTTTAAAGCGTCTTTAAGTTTTTTAATAGCGAAATTATAATCTATATAAGTATATACCTTATTGCTAACGTTTTGATTAAAAGATTTAATGAAATTGTTTTTTGTCTAGTATGTTGTGATGACAAGTTCTCCGAGTTTTTTATTTATAGCAATTTAATAGGCCAATATTCACGAATATAAAACACCAAAAATCATTGGTGTACTTTAAAGTTGATAACTATGCCGACGTCCTACCAAAAATTGGCCATGTTCTTTACATCATGACGGTGCCTTGTCAATATATCTACGAAAAAATAATGTATGTAAGGAAAAATTTACATCTTTTTAACAAAAGAGGTGAAAGACATAATTATAGTACTAGAAATAGGGACCTATTAGTTCAACCAGGTTTCAGACTGGCTAAAGTAGACTCATCTTTTATGGGGTATTGTTTAAAATGTTATAATAAAATACCTCCCCACATTCTTCAACTGAATGAGACAAAATTCAAGTCTTGTATAAAACGCACACTATGCAGGCAGGCATATTATAAGTTAGGGGACTACATCGCTGATAAAAATGCCTGGCTCAATGCTGGTCCTGCTCCACAACCACAACTAATTGATTAACACTTGAAAATACTGTTGGAGCTGCTGAAGATTGTAAGACTATCTTTTGCATTGTATAAACTCAATTTTCTTTGTATTGTATAATTGCATAGCACAGATGTGAGTTCTATGCACTATAGTGCTACCATTTACCGGGTAATGTCTTTCATTGACTTGAATGAGCCCTGGCGGCTGATAGTATGTCATGCTCACACAAATGTCTCGCTGACGGTGGCGTGTGTGTTGGATCATTTAGCTCCCTTCAAAATGGTTGAGCTGAATGGTGCTGATCTATGCGTCATGTTCGTGAACGGGCGCCGTCAGTTGGGGCTGGTCATCACTTAGCTGCCTCGGCTTATTTTGAATTATTTTATTTTGGATTGTTGTTTTGTTATTATTTGCTGTACTCTGGACGCTTTTAACGTGTGAGTCTCTTTTTTTACATCGTTCTCACATATGATTATAAATTCAAAATAAATGATGTAACTAATATTTTTGTAAAAACATAATTTAAAAGAGTGTCCATGGAGTTTCTTGCCCGTTCTTCTCCATAGGTACCTACGCTTTGGAATGGGCAACTAGCTTCATTCTTTCTGACTGACCGACTTCTTGACAATTCAAAAGTGCCTGTAAATGGTTTAATTGAAATAAATGCTTTGAGTTTGAGTTTGAGTTTAATTTGCGCACTCTTGTAACCAAACTGTCAATATGTGGTCTAAATGAGAGCGACTCGTCTATTTGAACCCCGAGATATTTTATGTTACATGTGTTCACGCCGTTCTGTCCGACGCGGTCAAGGTTGGAAAGAGATGTCACTATACCGTGTGTACATCACTGCATATCCGACGTGTGGAAGATTCTAGCCTCCCCACCGCGAGCCTATATATAGGCCCGCACACGTTAAAAAAAAAAAACTGTCTGTCATCATTAATTACGCCGCACGCTAAACAACTCGTTGAAGGGTCGGCCCTTCAATTGGAGTTCGTGGAATTAAACACAATAGCTTAGGGCGCGCGCCCGCTTACAAATCCCGGATCCGTGGAGCAACCCAAGTTTGGTGCAGAAGACCGTCGCAGGAGACCAGGTTAGTGGCATTTCAATTTCTTCTTTGATTGTGTCAAAACGGCGGACATTTCTTCAACACCTAAATGTACTCCGATCCCGAAGTTATCATTCCCGCTTAAAATAATTTCCCCGCATTTTTTTTTCCAATAATAAAATTAAACACGCGCATATTGCAATCCCCCGCGCGACCATTTTTTTGGTCACTTCGAGCCATATATATATAAAAAACCAGTGCCTTATAAGTCCAATATAATCATAAATATATGTGTAATATACATTAATATAAATATATTATAAAAATAATAAATATTCCCACATTCAATAGTTCCCACACTACCTACATAGGGCGCGATTGTGAATTGGTGTAACCGTTGACCTTGTTCAAGGTGATAGGCAATTTATGTGTAGTGCGTTATCAGAAGTTACCTGTTCGATAACGGATTGTAACAGGAAATAGATGATAGTGAGAAGGAAATTGAGAAGGTCGTTTTCAAAAACACTAGCTTAAAACAGGAGCTAGTGGACCTACATCGTCAATACCTGGATGTTGTTGATGAACGGGACAAACTGCGGGTGGTCACGGATGGTTTCAACAACTGCAGTAATATATATGAGGAGGCTTTATGTAAGGTTAGGGACCTAGAAGAAGAATTACTTCATGCAAATGTTCGGATTAATAAATTACAGAAACATAAAGAATGTACTCAGGCTAAGGAAACCAATAACTTGTATAATGAATTATTAAACACTAATTGCAATCCTAATTCCTTAATAACAATAGACCTGACTGAAGATTCCATTTTGAAACATAATAATAGTAGTTATAAAGTAAATCAAAATAAAATTTAAAAATATGCAAAACTAAATAGAATCATAAATAAATGCAATAAATTTAGAAAACAACAAAAACACAGTTCTAATAATATTAAACTAAGGAAAGAACGTGGTTTTCTTATAAATAAATTAAATAACTATCAAATTAAATTAGAAGACAGTAAGAACATTTATGAGATTGACACTCAACGCTTACAGTCTGAAATTCAGGTACTTGAAGAGTCAATTCATTCACTTTATACCAAGTATGTGCGGTCTGAAAAACAAATTCAGGAGCATATCCTTGCGGCAAATGAGTTATTGGACATGTGCAACTCCAATGCAGACAAAGTGGACCCGCTGACTCTCAGCAACCCTCATTGTTCATTGCAAAGGAAATCCAATCTTGGCACTCTCCAAACTGAGACAACGGAGGACCCGTCCCAGTCAGGAAGTGCTCAGGTCTCTATTTCAAACACAGATACACCAGATATTGAACAAGGTCCATTGCAAGTAGTTCAGACAGAAGCTAGTTCTCTCTCTTGTAGTAGTAAAGTTTGTTACAGCTCCATTATGTTTTCTGATAGTTTTGGAAAAGGATTAGGTAAATTACTTAGCAACAACCTTTGTCATTCTTCTCAAAACTTTTGCATGCCTCAGACTTCCTACAAACAAATAATGTCTTCAATAACTAGGAATGAATATGATCCTAATGACATTATTACTGTTTTTATAGGTAATAGTTTAAATGTTAAAAAAGATGATATCACTGATAGTGTCACCAACTTATTGAAGTTAAATTGTAAGAAAATAATTTTGTGTGCTTTTCCATATTTTGAGCACTTGTCAAACAGACAAAACAACTACATTCACATGTTAAACAATTACATGCATTTCATAGTTAGTCACTATAGTGACAAGTTTATATTTTTTGATACCAACATTTTTGTTGATAAGCTAAGGTCGACTAGGGATACTGTGTATCTGCCCATTAGTTTTAGACGTCAAATAGCTAGGCTATTAGCACTTAATATTAACCCAGACATAATTAGTATGTCGAAGTCATCCATAATTAGCACCACAATTAGTAATAGTACTAATGTTAATGTGGTTAGCTCAGACACTTTAAACTAGTTTGTAAGACAACAGAAGGTACCACTAACAGTATAGTCACACTTAATAACAAAAAGGTATTTTCTAGCACTAAAATAGTGAACTGTAGAAAAGGGGCTAAGCAGAAATCCTTGAAATTATTTCATCAAAATATTCAAGGTTTTTCTTCCAAACAATTGGAAATTGAGTTGTTTTTAGAAAAAACAATGTTTGACATTATTTGTATAACTGAACATTGGTTAAAGGATTCTGAAATGTTAATTAACTATGACAATTATAGTGTGGCTAGCTGTTTTAATCGAAGTTCAATGCTGCGTGGTGGTTCACTAATCCTAATTAAAAGTTGTATTAAATTCAAACCTCGTAAAGACATAGTTGAACTATCGGTTGAACATAGCATTGAACTGTCTTGTGTTGAGCTAGATAAGCATGTTATAGTGTGCGTTTACAGACCCCCAAATTATCAAAACTATTCTATATTTGAGTCGGTAATGGAAGATGTTTTGGCAAAACTTGCAACTGGTAATAAGTCAGTAATTATCTGTGGTGACTTTAATATTAACATTTTAGAAAATAATTTAAATACCAGTAGATTACTAAATTTGTTTAAATCATTCAATTTGTCAAATGTGTTTGTAGAACCAACCCGAACAACTACGAATACTGCTACATGTATTGATAATGTTTTTTGTTGCTGCGACTATTTAGATAAAGCCATTGTTAATTATCTCCCTTCTGACCACAGCGGTCAAACTGTAACTTTTGAGTCCAACATGCCAATACAAAAAGTCCAGATCCAATCCAGACCAATAACATCTGTTAATTTAAATAAATTTAATAGCACTTTAATTTGTAAATTAAGTAATCAGAACCTTACAATGAACAATGTTAATATTTTGTATAAAGAATTATTTTCGGTAGTCCAAACAGAGTTCAATCATTTTTTTAAGAAGAACACTAAAATTATCAGCCCTAAGTTTTTATTTTGTGACTGGGCAACTAAAGGACTTAGGAAAAGTAGGGAAACACTTTTCGAGCTGTATGGCCTTAAGCCTTATATTAACACGGAAACTTTTAATAAGTATGTTGCTACTTACTCTAGAACTTTTAAGAATGCCTGTAAGGCAGCTAAAGCCATATACATTAGCAACAAGGTTAAATCAGCAGACAATAAAATAAAGACGGTTTGGAAAATTATCAATAATGAAACGAACAGGAATAAAAAGCATAATTCTGATTACACACTGCAGACATCAAGTGGTCTCATTCGCGATAACAAAGAAGTAGCTCAAGAATTTGTAAATTTCTTTACTAGTATCCCACTCAAAACAACTGGAACCTTAAATTCCTCGCCCTCGCTCGCTTTTGATTTAGTAAGGGCGAACGTTTCAGCCTGCCCGATTGAATTTAACTTTAGGCATATTAACCCCATAACAGTAATTAAAGCCTTTAAGCAAATTAAAATCAAATTGACCGAAGATCTATGGGGAATGTCCATTAAGGTCTGTGCGTCCATAATTGAGACTATTGCGCCCTACTTAGCCTTAGTATTTAATTCGTGTGTTGATCAAGGAGTCTTCCCCGATTTAATGAAATACAGTAAGGTAATACCTCTTTACAAATCCGGGGACAGTAAGGACACCAATAATTATAGACCCGTATCCGTGTTGCCGGTTTTCAGCAAGGTGTTTGAAAAGGTAATGCTTAATCAAATACTCAATCATTTTAACACGAACAAAATCCTACACGATCAACAGTATGGTTTCACCAAAGGACGTTGTACGACCGACGCCGGTGTAACTTTGTTAAAACACATTTTTAACGCGTGGGAAGAGGCCCAAGACGCCATAGGAATCTTTTGTGACCTCTCCAAGGCATTTGATTGCGTCGATCATGAAACCTTGCTTTTGAAACTCGAGCATTACGGACTTGGAAAACTTGCGCTCAGTTTAGTTAGTTCTTATTTAAATGATAGACAACAGCAAGTTCAAATAAATGGTGTCAATTCACATGGTTTAACAGTAAAAATGGGTGTGCCACAAGGCTCGATATTGGGTCCTTTCCTCTTTTTAGTGTATATTAATGATCTACTGCATTTATTAAAAAATCAACCACAAATGGTGTTATTTGCTGATGACACTTCCTTAATTTTTAAGGTAAATAGACGTGCTACAAATTTTGACGACGTAAATAACGCCCTACTGCAGGTCCAAAATTGGTTCACTGCTAATAATTTAGTATTAAATGAAAAAAAAACTAAGTGCATAAGATTTTCTTTACCAAATGTCAATGGTAGTAATTGTGAGATAATATTGAATCAAGAGAAACTAGAATACGTCGATAAAACTGTTTTCCTGGGGATCACGCTCGATTCAAGGCTACAATGGGGTCCTCATTTAACATCTCTTGCAGGACGTCTAAGTTCAGCAGCTTATGCTGTCAGAAAAATCCGTCAATTAACTGATGTAGATACTGCGAGACTAGTCTATTTTAGTTATTTTCATAGTATCATGTCATACGGTATTTTACTTTGGGGACGGGCTGCAGACATCGATTCTATTTTTATTCTGCAGAAAAGAGCCATCAGAGCCATATATAATCTCCGCGGGCGCGATTCTCTAAGGGAACTGTTTAAGGAAATTAACATCATGACGGTACCTTGTCAATATATCTACGAAAACATCATGTATGTAAGGAAAAATTTACATCTTTTTAGTAAAAGAGGAGAAAGACATAATTATAGTACTAGAAATAGGGACCTATTGGTTCAACCAGGTTTCAGACCGGCTAAAGTAGGCTCATCTTTTATGGGGTACTGTTTAAAATGTTATAATAAGATACCTCCCCACATTCTTCAACTGAATGAAACAAAATTCAAGTCTTGTATAAAACGCACACTATGCAGACAGGCATATTATAAGTTAGGGGATTACATCGCTGATAAAAATGCCTGGCTCATTGCTGGTCCTGCTCCACAACCACAACTAATCGATTAACACTTGAAAATACTGTTGGAGCTGCTGAAGATTGTAAGACGTATCTTTGCATTGTATAAACTCAATTTCCTTTGTATTGTATAATTGCATAGCACAGATGTGAGTTCTATGTACTGTAGAGCTACCATTTACCGGGTAATATGTCTTTATTTGACTTGAATGTGCCCTGGCAGCTGATAGTATGTCATGCTCACACAAATGTCTCGCTGACGGTGGCGTGTGTGTTGGATCATTTAGCTCCCTTCAAAATGGTTGAGCTGAATGGTGCTGATCTATGCGTCATGTTCGTGAACGGGCGCCGTCAGTTGGGGCTGGTCATCACTCGGCTGCCTCGGCTTATTTTTATTTTTAATTATTTTATTTTTGGATTGTTGTTTTTTTATATTATTTAATATTTGCTGTACTCTGGACACTTTTAACGCATACGTCTTTTTTTACATCGTTCTCACATATTATTATAAATTCAACATTAATGATGTAACTAATATTTTTTTTAAAATATAATTTAAAAGAATGTCCATGGAGTTTCTTGCCCGTTCTTCTCCATAGGTACCTACGCTTTGGAATGGGCAACTAGCTTCATTTTATTTTTGACTGACCGACTTCTTGACAATTCAAAAGTGCCTGTAAATGGTTTAATTGAAATAAATGCTTTGAGTTTTGAGTTTTGAGTTTTTTGAGAATTTTCCAATCAATCGAAACAGCATAAGCTGCATACATATCCGACTACTAGATATAAACAATCGTTTAATTAATTTGCGTGGTGAAGAAGTGCAGCTGTATTTACATCTTAGAAGAAAAAATGATTGACTACAATAAATATGTGTCTCATCAAATTAAAAATACCAGTTCTACTCAAGCTGCCTACCAAATAAGACGTCGTTCTAAGAGCAAAATAAAATTAACTAAAGACAATAAGATATTTCTCAGAGCGATCGGATTGTTAAAATGAATATCTTAGACGTTTTATCCACTCCGACTTACGACAACAGTATAGAAGGAATCGAATTTCATTCGTACAAACCTTATGTAACGAGTTTCAACAGGAACGATGAAATACGCATACCTATCAACCAACAGGATCTGTACATATGACCATCAGCCAGCACTCTGTATTTGGAAGGAACCGTTATCGTTAGCAAAAAAGATTCAAAAGAGAAAGCTACTAGTGTCAATTTTACGAACAATGGACTACTCTTCTTGTTCCAAGATATTAGGTACGAATTAAACGGAGTGGAGATTGATAAAATAAAAAATGCAGGTATAACTACAACCATGAAATCATTAATATCAATGAATGAGAATGAATCAAAAATAGCTAGAGCTTGGGGTTGGAGTATCGATGCCATAAAAAATATTAATGGAGGAAGTTTTTCTGCGTCTATACCACTTCGGAATATCCTCGGTGTTGTGGACGACCGGGGTACGTCCAGTACCTGACGGCCGTGCCTGGGACAATCTCCCACGTTTTTGACGTATGTTATACTTATAATACTCTGCTGGTGCATACGCCACCACGCACCCCTGAATGCGTACCTATGTGTTCGTGGGTACAACCCACTAGGAGGACCTCGGAGATATGTAGGGCGGTGAAGAGGCGGCGAAATAAAAACCCTGATTTCTTGAATATTGGCTTGCAGATTTCGGCTTGTTCTTCTAGTGTTGCCTCTTCAACGGCTGAGCTGCGACTGACTTTTTGCGCTTTTTTTTTTTTTCTTTTTTTCAGACTATGGCATCTCGTAGTTGACCTTGAGAGGTCGTGACTACTTAACCGGACTATCCTGTGGCTGCCTTAAGTAAACTCAAAGCCTCCAGCCAGGGGCAAATATCTTATATACTAAGCGACTACACGCTAAGGGCACCCCCTGTGGGGTACGAACCTCGGCTTAGGGCGTCGCTGGGGGAGGGCAGCAAGATGGGACAGGCTGGATCTGGTTCCAAATGGCGCGATATTTATACCCGGCGAGGCCGGCCTACATTACCTTATCGACGACCGCGATTTTTGAGCCCTTTCTCGCGTTATTTTTCACCAAGCCAAAATCTGTTTTGCCCCATTTATTTTATAATTATAATGTTTCCTTACAAATTTTTGGTTTTATATAATCATTTAAATAGTCCTTTCAATAATTAAACAGTTTTCCAACACTTAACTATTAATAATAAAATTATTCTAGAACAAAAACTGTTAAAAATAGCGAGTTGGCAAATTTTTGTTACACAAAACTCCTTATATCTTCTAAACTAGTGACTCGATCCTTATGATTTAAACGGTATAACTAGTTTTACATCTAATCCTTTCATTTAAAATTAAAATTATTAAAATCTATCCACAAACAAAAAAGTAAGTTTTCAACTTACGTAAATATGCCTTGACTAAATTATTTCTTATGAAAATCCTTTCTTTTACAGTTTTATTAGATTAGGATACGATATCTAATAACAATTCTAACTTAATTAAACTAATTAGAACATAAATAACACGAAATAGAACATAAATAACACGCAATAAATCTCTTTAACTAATTACTTTGAATTTTAGTCTTACATTTTCTCAGCGGTCTCGCCGCTACTTGCGCCCATGTGCATAGATAGGGTCTCGTCGCCGACACTCGGTTTTGCAGAGGATCAGCCCGTGGTCGCACGAGCTTGTCCACCTACCCGACAAGTTTGTTTTTTTCGCGCGGACCGCAATTTTACTCGTTTTCTCTGTGTTTGCCACAAGTACCGCTTGTGCAAACACAGAGGGAGCCTCCGTGCTGCTCGGCGAGCAATCGCCGCCGCGGTCGCGGAGACCACGCCCATTAAGATGTCGAAACCCGGCATGCGCGGCTCCCTGGGCCGCGATGCCGGGTCCGAGGAGGAGCTTCGCCCGACGCTGGATCGGGCGACGTCGCTGCCGAACATCGGCGTGGCGTCGTCCGGTGCACCGCCGGCCGGACCCAAGAAGAAGACGGGGACGACGACGGCAGACGAGGGGGGGGGGAAGCCGAGTACCGCTGTCGCTGCCGGCCCACCGACGTCATCGGCGCCTGCGCGCGTTGCGCCGGCACCGTCGACGAGCCGCCAGCAAGCCGTCGCTGTTCGCCCGACGACCTTCCGCCCAGTGCCGATTCTGGCCCCGGGGCCCGCCGCGACACAACGCCGCGCGCCGCAAGCGCGCGCCGCGATGCCGCCCGCGCGCGTGCCCGCACCCGCGCGCACCTCCGCACCCGCTGTGCGCACCTCCGCACCCGCTGTGCGCACTGCCGCGCCCGCTGCGCGCGCCGCCGCCGCGCCGCACGACTACCCCGCGCTCCCCGCGCGTGCCCCCGCGACATCCGCGCAACCACGCGCACCACCCGCTCGCAGCGCCGCGCCGCCGCCGCGTTTCGCGTCGCCGCCGGCGCCTGCAAAGAAGACGCCGGAAGCTGTGCCAGCACCGCGCACCGCCACATCCGGTCCCCGCCTCTCGCTGACGAGACCGGCGACAGCGGAGCAGGAGCGGCCAGCGAGTGCCGGACCCCGTCCATCTCGTCCGGCACACACCACCACTGCAGCTCAGCAGGTAACAAACTCGCCGGCACCACCTAAATCCTCGGCGTACGACTCGCCCGCCATGCTTTCGGCGTGCTCGTCGAACGCGGGGTCGAGCATGTCGCTCGCATCGGTGGGCTCGGCCGCGTCCGGTCGCGCAGACGTGTCGCGAGACACGTCCCCGCGATCCGTTCCGCGGCCCACCGTGGGAGCAACGTACGCCGCAGCGATGTCGCCGGCATCGTCGCCTGCACCAACGCCGCCGCGGGGGGGGCTGCTCGACTACGTAACGCAGTCGGAGCCTAGACCCCAGCGGCGCAGGAGGAGTTCTGGCGAGACCGCGGCGGAGGAGGAAGAGGCGAAGAGGTACTGCCTCGACTCGCCGCGGCCACAGCGCGAGAGCGCGCCGCGGAGTCGGGGCGCGCCTTCACCGCCCACCTTCGCCGCCGCGGTGGCGCGCCGCACGCCGCCGCGCTCGCCATCACCAACACCGACACCGACAAACCCAGAGGTGAGTTCCGCCGCATCTGATGCGCCACCCCCATCTGCCACCTCCCCCGGCGCCGCCACAAAACAAAAGCCGGGGAAGAAATTGCGATACCCGCCGCTGGTAGTTGAGAAGCTGCCGAACTGGGCGACGCATTTCCGGGCCATCAGTGCCAAACTGGGCCGGCCGCCGAATGCTCGACCCTACGGGACCGGGGTACGTTTCACCCCGGACACCGAGGACGAGTACCGGCTGGTCCAACGGTACTTGACGGGCCTGGAAAAGGACAGCGGCGTCTCCTGGTTCGCGTACTCGCTGCCAGCGGACAAGAATTTGAAGGTGGCCATCCGCGGACTCCCGGCGGACACGGACCCGAAGGAGATAGAGGAGGAGCTCCGGACGCTGGGATACCAGCCGGAGTACGTCCGCCATATCAAGGGGGCGGCAGGACGACCCGGCTGCGTGTTCCACGAAATTCTTAAGAAGACCCCAGACGTCCGGGCCATATACGACACCACCATATTTATGTATATGCGTGGTGTCAAAATAGAGGCTTGGCGTGGAAAACGCGGGCCCGCACAGTGCCACAGGTGTCAGCGATTCAGACACAGCTCGCACCTGTGCCACCGCCCGCTCGCTTGCGTGCGATGCGGGGACGAGCACGCGGCGCGTGATTGCCCGCGCCCGCGGGAAGAGCCGGCCACCTGTGCAAACTGCGGTGGCCCGCACCCCGCGTGCAACATAAAGTGCCCCGTATTCCAGAAGGAAATAAGGAATAAGCGAGCGGGGACCGCCGCCATCACGGCCACTGTGCGCCAACCACAAGCGGCCACACAAAAGACGCCGACAGAAGAGGCCCAAGGCACGACGCTGATGGCGGCGGCCAACGGGCCCACTACGAGGACCCAAGCCACCTCCTCCGGGCGGAGGAAGAAGAGGCGCGGGGGGAAGAAACCCAACCCCCCCCCCTCAGCGACCACAGGAGAGATCCCTGCGGCCAACCCTGCTGTAAGCGAGGCGCAGGCTGTAATAAATAAGACAGTCACCGAGGTACCCGCCGCTAGCGCCGGCACTACGCAGCGGGAGAAAAGGGAACCCAAACAGTTCAAGAAAACTGCGAGTGCCGACGCTAGCGCCACTAGCGCGGCCACAAAAACTACAAAGAAGGAATTCACAGCCTGCGCCATCAAACTACTGATGGACCTAATAAAGGCAATACAGCAGGGTCAAGATGTGGAGACGGTCATCCTTGACGGTCTAGCCACGCTATTGACACTCTATCATGGATAGACCGTTAAGGGTGATCCATTGGAACGCCCGCGGCCTAAGGGATAAGGTCGCCCCCCTCCGCCACCTCCTTCGGGAACAAAACATCGACGTGGCGCTAATAAGCGAGACGCTCCTGGGACCTGAGGACAAGATTAGGTTCCCGGGATATCTCGCTTATAGGAAGGACGAACGGTCGGCTCATTCAACGTATCGTGGTCTGGCGGTACTAGTGAGGCGAAGGGTCGTCCATCAAGAACTCCCCTTGCCGTCGCTCAGCACGTTTTACGCGCTGGGTGTGCAACTACACGTTGCCGGCGAGGATATCAACATGTATGCGTGCTACAAGCCGCCCGCGGCTCGCTTGGACTTTACCGAGCTGCGGGCCCTGCTTGGTAGCACCTCACGCGCCACCATCCTTGCCGGCGACTTGAATTGCAAGCACCCGGCGTGGAACTCGTGCCACACGAATACCGAGGGGAGACGACTCTTCGCGGACGCGGAAGCCTTCGGCTATACGGTGTCCGGCCCAGAGACGCCCACACACTACCCGGACGCCAGGCAGTACATGCCGGACGTGCTGGACATCGTAGTCCACCGAGGGCTACACCGTCAGATCACGCAGCAAGTGATAGACGACGAGTTACAATCGGA
Source organism: Hydraecia micacea (assembly GCA_914767645.1). Lineage (NCBI taxonomy): Eukaryota > Metazoa > Arthropoda > Insecta > Lepidoptera > Noctuidae > Hydraecia > Hydraecia micacea. The sequence goes on from OU611775.1 coordinate 2,786,995, forward strand.
CCACCAGCCTGTACTCGTCGTCTTATCGGGAACGCCGGCCCGACTGAAGCCCGTAGCGCCACGTCGACTTACGGACTGGACAAAGTTCGCAGAGGAAGTAGAGACCACCACGCCGACTCGGCCCATCGTCACCTCCGCGGACGTAGACGAGATAGCGGATAACGTCACTGTTTGCATACAGAGCGCCTTACAGACGGCGACGAGCACGCAGCCGCAGGGGAGAGGGCTATTGCCGCCCCTGCCGGCGCGCATAAATGCGATGATCGCCGAGAAGAGGCGCCTTCGCAAACAGTGGCAACAGCTTAGATGTCCGACGCTGAAGACACAGCTCAACCGTCTCGCGGAGAAGGTAAAGGCCGAGCTCCAGGCGCATACCGCCGAGGGCTGGGAGGAAAGAATTGAGGCTACGACGGACAGTTGGCCGTCGCTTCACAAACTCTGCGGCCAACTCACGAGTACCCCAGTCCCGGTGCGCCCACTGCTAAACAGCGACGGGGCGCTTAAGTACGCAGCGGAGGACCGGGCGGAGGTCTTCGCCGAACACCTGGAGCGTCAGTTCCGCCTCAACCAGACCACCGACACCGAACATGTCGCAGCAGTCGAGAAACACCTGGGAGACTACTTCGCCTCGCCGATAACTCCCGATGAAGACCCGATATTTTTCTCGCCGGGCGCAGTCAGACGCGCCATCCTTAGGACGAAGCCTAGGAAGGCCCCCGGTGCTGACGGTATCACGAACACAGTGCTGCGCCACCTGCCGTACCGTATGGTAGCGGCGCTGGCGCGCCTGTTTACGGCGATACTGCGCACGGGGGCCTTTCCCGCTTCGTGGAAGGAGGGGCGCGTCATTATGCTGCCCAAGGCGGGAAAAAATATATTGAAGCCGGAGAGCTATCGGCCGATCACGTTGCTGTCGACCGTCTCCAAGGTGTTCGAAGCACTCCTGCTGCGACATCTCCAACCACACGTCACGCCGCGCCCGGAGCAGTTTGGGTTTCGGGCGGAGCACAGTACGACGCTTCAGCTGTCGAGGGTACTGCACCACCTCGCAGCCGCAGCAAATAAAAAGGAATATTCGGTGGCAGTATTCCTCGACATGGAGAAGGCCTTCGACCGTGTGTGGCACGACGGCCTCGTACACAAGATGGCCACATCCGGCGCGCCCCGTCGCGTTGTAAAAGTGGTCTCTACTTTCCTCTCAAACAGGACTTTCAGGGTGGTGGTCGACGGGGCGCTCTCCAGCGCCCGCCCGGTGCTCGCGGGTGTACCGCAGGGCAGTTGCGTGTCGCCGACGTGTTACTCACGTTACACCGACGACATCCCCACCACTCCGGACGCAATGCTCGCGCTGTACGCAGATGACGCCGCGTACATTACTACATCGCTCAATGCGAAGTACGCGGCCGTCAAGATGCAGCGCGCGCTCGACATGCTTCCCGAGTGGCTGTCCAAGTGGCGGCTGTCGGTGAACGTGGGTAAGACGCAGGCGATGGTCTCCGGGTCCGCGCTCCTCCCACCACCCTTGAAGCTGCAAGGAGCCGACATCGCGTGGTCGCCCCGGGTCAAGTACCTGGGGGTCACCATCGATCGTCGGCTCACGATGGGGCCACACGTCCGCTCGGTCGCCGCACGGGGTAGGGTTGCCCGCAACCTGCTCAAACCAGTGCTCTCGTCCCGCATTCCGGCGCGCGTCAAGTTGGGTGTGTACAAGTTGTACGTGCGCCCGATCTTGACGTACGCCGCCCCGGCATGGTTCGCCCTCACGAGCGAGCCGAGCCGAAAGCTACTCCGCGCGCAGCAAAGTCTGGCGCTGCGGACCATAGTAGGCGCGCCTCGTTTCGTGAGGAACGATATCATTCACCGGGACCTCGGGATTGAGAGCCTGGATGAGTTTGTGCGGCGCCTCGCGACGGGAATGTTCGCGCGTGCCGACGCATCCGCCTGGCCCCATGTCCAGGACATTGCGCCCTGGCACGCGCGCCCCCCCGACGCGAGACCCTTGCCCCGCGACCTGGTAGCGGACGACGACCCCATCGCACCGGACTGACGCCTCAAGTGAGCCGCACCCAGGTTACACGCGGCTCACTTGAATCAATTGAACTCCACACTGTACATACATTTCGTTGCGTAGCGTGTGCTAGGTTAATATAGGCACGTTACGCAGCGAGCGCAGCCATTCATCACTACACATTCGCCTAAAGTCACACGTGACCGCGCAGTGCGGGCTGCGGGCGCGTAGACACTGGGCGGTGTTACACAATACAATACCGCTCACACACACACGACTGCCTCTTAGCCCGGACCGTGACCGGCTAGCTCTGGAAGCGGGGCGGGCGGGGGCAAAACACCTAACTCTGTAGGAGCGTCGAGTCGGCACCTCCGTCGCTGGTCGTCCTCCGCCGGGCCTCCCCCAGGTAACTGGGGGTCTCACCTGGCGGGGACAGACCGCCGAGGTGTCGTGAAGAAAGCGGCGCTGTATGAATCAGCGTCGCGGCGCGCCTACAGAGAAACAACATGCAACTATTCACATGGACGCACGTAACTTATTTACGTGCGGCCAATAATTCGTTAGGCCACTGACGCCGACCAAATGAGGGGCCCGTATTTACGGGCCACCGTGTTGCATTTCGCGGCCGGGGGGCTCAGCCCCGGTACCGCTCGCCACGCCCCCTTACGGGGGCGTAGCGATCTCTCTACGGTTTTGCAGAAGATTTTAAAAAAGTTGTAATAAATAGTAGACATGAACTAATATTATTACGAAGCAACACTAATTTGAACGCTGTAAAATTAAATACCGGCGAAATAGTGGAAGACATTGAAATCAATAAAATCATATGGCGCGTACCCCATGTTAAAGTATCGGACAAAGAAAAAATAAGTTTATTAAAACTATTGGAAAAAGATCGACCGCTTCAGATGGTTTTTAGAAACTGGGATCTATATGAATACCCCACTTTACCAAGAACTACAAAGCACACCAGCAGGGCAATTGCGTAACACACTATCAGTAGCAATGGGTTTCATTTTGACAGTTCAACAACGTTCATTGCGTTATTTACGTTGCTGAGCAAACGCATTTTTCGAACATTTGGAGCAATGGATTAGCAATAAGCTTCAAAATGATTCAAATTGAGAGTAATAGTGTGTTACGCAATTAGGGTGCTGGTCTATCAAAACTTCATCTCAAATAGAAAAACCGAGATGTAATAATTGGTCTACAAACAAGTAGAAAAAATAATGCAAGTTCTGACATGTCGCAGTTTGATCACTGCTATGTTCGTGATGTTCGAGTATACCTTAATTCGACATATTTCCCGTATGAAAACATCAATGTCAACTTCGCCAATAACAGAATTGCTTTATTATATGAGCAATACATCAGATTTCAACAGTCATATTATGGACGTTGTCCGGAGTCTTTATTAAGCGAGAAACAATTTAAAGAATTAGCTCCGTTGTTTGTTGTTGATTGCTCTAGACAGACCGATAATCTGAAGACTGGACCCGTTGTGGATGTAAGGGTAGAAATTGAGAGTGATTCAGAAATACCAGATCAAACTTCGGCATACTGTCTCATTCTCAACGATTGTATTGTTGAATACAAACCATTAAGCAACACAGTGAAGAAGTTATCATGAACGCGGATATTATCATTGTCGAACTCCAAGGATTCAAATATTTAGACAATAATTTTATTGTCAAAGAAGTGGCTATCGTAAGTAATGACCACACACAGACGTTCTTGGTTAAACCACCGCATTCGTTTTATTATTTAACTCAAGAAGAAAAGAAGCAGGTGCGATGGTTGGAAAGAAATCGTGGAATTTTCTGGAGTGAGGGCTTTATAGACTACAGAGAGTTTCAACACGTCATCGTACCGTATTTAGAAAATAAAAAAATTATTACAAAGGGTTTGGAGAAGATTAAGTGGATTAAAGAGTTATGTGCAAACTGTGAAGTGATTGACATAGGTGAAAAAGGGTGTCCTAATTTTGCGACATTAAAAAAGAAGTTCTGTAAAAATAAAACTGATTTTAATTGTGTGAACCATAAAATAAATTGTGCATTGAATAATGCGGTGTGTATTAGAAAATGGTATGTGGATAATAATATGTCTATATTTAATTTATTTTAATTATTATTGTGTTGAACAGTTAATAAAAATGTAATTATCTACTTATGAGTGTTTTATTTAATATAATCAGGGTAACCTACATACTAAACTTTAAATGAGCTGTAGCAAAATGATATTTATTAAAAATCCTTAAAGCAATTAACCTATAATAATATCATTACACTAGAGCTAATTTAGAGTTCGAGTATAAATAAGTAATACAAAATAAAACATAATTTAAATTATAACTGAATATACTTTTATTTATTTTTTAAATTATTTAAAATTATTACAAACTAATTATATCTACCAACCCAATAATCATAATAACTGTCCCCACATGTTTTCTACGCGTACATACATACTTATAACATAAAAACTTGTGATGTATGAGCACTACCCAACAAAATTAAACTAAGAGATTAATATTATCTATTTACATTAAAACAATCTAGATATTTTATTTAATTTTTTCTCTCTTTATTATTTTTTGTTTTTGATATTTTTGTAACTTCTTTTGTATATTTAAAAGATTATTACAATAAAACTTACATATATGATATTCTAATAATTTATACATCCAGAACTTACACAACATAAAAACCTATTATTATACCCTAATAACTATAATATTACTCACATATTAACTTATAAAGTAGGTACTTACAAAATAATTACATCACTTAATAATAACTGTCCCCACAAAGTTTTTTTGAAATTTTGTTAATTAACGATTGCGTCTCCTCCATAACATAGTCCAGCGGTTCAGTCACTACATACTGCGCACTTAACATCACATTCTGATTGTCACTTGCAGGTTCTTGTTCACTGATATCCAACACTTGTACCTGGATCAGTCGTAATCCTTTTTTCTTCTCATTGTTTATGACATATGATTCACAATAATTAGGCAGAGATGACTTCTGTTTTAGACACTCCCGTCTTGTTCTAGGCTTCTTGCTAGCAGGTCCGCAGTCTTGTCTTGCTCTAGGTTCCTTGTTGACAGGTATTTGTTGATCTTGGATATCTGGGATATGCCAGCTTAAACTCGGAGTCGGAAAACCTTGACCGTATTGTGAGAAGTCAATAATATCTGGAGAATCGCACATTATTGATGATCTGAAACAAAGAAAATTATAATTATTAATAATTAAGTATATCAAACACATAAATAAGACATAATTTTATAAGTACTTATACGCTTGTGCAATACTTACAATTTGTTTCGTTTTTAAGTGACGTGATGTGACCAGTCCGGCTGACTGCCTTGTGATGTATGTACTAATCATATTATTATGAAATACCAACTCCATAAAACCTTGCGATGTGAATCAATTTCATGTTTCAACAAGTTCAATCTGATGAGCAACTGATCGGTGTTAAATTCTACACCGCGCGTGTGAACCTCGACTCATGAGTGCTTTGTCATCAAAACTGGACATTAGGTACATATTTTATCAAGTTGGAACCTGTATCGACACGTGGCGAGCGCTGTGTGCTTTGTCATCAGGAACAGAAATGAAACAGATGTATGTAATGAATATACACAATTTAATTTATTTAACTTTATACTTTGTAGGCACATAATAGACATATACCTACACTGTTTAGCTCTAACTAGTAAAAGGGACACCAAGAATACACACAATTTAGAATTGTATACATAATAAAACCAGGTTCAAAAGAAACTTCTATCGATACTATTTGAATTAAATTACACAGCAATACTACTTATTTCACATTTTAAAAGAGTAACAAACATCCATCCACCCACCCTTACAGACTTTTTATAATAGTAAGTAAGACAGTAGGTAGGTTGAAAAATTATCTAACTTTCCATTTAGGACGTCATAAGTTTTACCATTCACAATCAATAAAAAACATGTTAAAAATATGTATTACTTAAATATACTTGCGTTACCCCAGGCTAAAGTAGAAACTTTATCAAACGATAGCAATCGTTTATCATCATTGCTTGAAAGTGCTACTTTATTTAAGTCCTGAGTAAATATTTCGTTTTTTATTGATTTAAACAATACATTTTTTTTACGAATAACATTGCAATCATATAAAACATTTTTATAATCTAACATATAAAAATTTTTGGTAATACATTTTTTTGTACCTTTTGCCTTTTTAATTGTTTTGTTTAACGTTTTAATACAATAAAGCTTTGAGCGCAGTCCTACGAATTCTTTGATAATGTCACCACCCATTTCATCCTTAAACAGTCCTGGAACCTTCTTATTAATAATTGGTAAGTTATAGTCATTGTTACAGTCATAATTGCTGGTATCAAAATATTTTAGAAAATGGAGCTTAAAGTCTTTATAAACATCATTACTCTGTACATCATATATTAGACTATCTGTGTCAGTATAGCATAATTCTATTCGGTTACCATAAAAAGGTTTAATGATGGAGTAGTGAAAGTTGTACATGTGAGCCTTAGATAATTCTAATACTGCAAACCCTATGTAAATTGGTTTATCATGTATAATACGCACAGGTTTCATTTGGATTGCTACTAGATCATCAGAAAATACAGAGACGCTATGAAAATATGGGCTGGCTATCAATTTTTCAGTACAAGTAGTCTTTTTTGTTTTATTGTTCGAGTCACACCACTTGTTTACTAACTTAACGTCTATTCGGTGTTCATTATTTTCTAGGGTCTTTCCAAAAATACTATTATTCAATAATTTGAAAAAGTCTTGTTCAAACGTTGACTCTGCTTTTTGACGTAACTGGGTGTTAATATCAATATATTGCTTTAAAAAACTACTTTGTTTAAATATAATAGCGCGATGGATTCTTCTCAATACTAAACCGTGCTGTAAACATTTTTTTAAATGTACGTAATGAATAACATAGTAATATTTATCATACAAATTTGGTATTAGCTTTTTATTCTTACCACCCGGTGGTAAGCATTTTTCTGGACAAAAGGGAAAGTCATTGTGTTCCATGTGCAAATTCTCCGGATATATTAAATCAACTTCAAGGATGTAACCGTTTTCTGCAGTATCACTAATTTCTGCTAAGTTCAATTGTAAAAAATCTATTTCTTGTCTATTCATAAATCTAAAATCCGAATAGGGTAAGGATTGACACATGCTATAACCGTATAAATTGTTACAATCTAAATAAATGATAAATGAATTAGGACGGGCTGGATCATAAGTATCTAAATATTTATGATTGGCTTTGACATGTATTTTGGAACACATACAAACACCTCCTCGAATACCTTTTTGTATCATTCTAAAAATTTCAACATCACTAATCAATTCTAATTGAACTCCTGTTTTTAAAAGCATTGCATCAAAAGATAGACTTGGTGCTGTAAGATAAAACGCGGGATCGAGATTGTAATGTAGTTTACAAGTTTTTCGAAAATTTTCAAATACATCTGTTAACAACAAAACATCTGTTTTGAGATACAAATCTGTGTACAGTAAGGCATCAATTTTGCATAAGCATATTAAAGTTCAAATTGCTGTGATAATACCGGCCGCCTCGCGACGCAGGCCACATCTGTGTGTGTAAGTCGAACACGCATTGGCTAGCGTGAGCGTCACAGTATAAATATCTTTCTACTGTCCTAGCGTCGAACGAAACAAAACATATCGTCGCTTTTACGCACACGGTACTACGTAATTACACATAACCTTGGTGGGTTCATATTCATACTACTGCTCAAATTCACTTCATCATAGCAAGTATAGATAGCTGGTAACGTAACCTAATGGTTTAGCAAACGTGAAAGTCTGGGTTCCAATCTTGAGATGGAGACTATTATTTTTCTTTTCAACAATTATCTTTTTCGTTTTTTTTTTTGTTATTCAATAGAGATAATAAAGGAGAATAACAATGTAATAATTTTTATGTTTTTTATTATTATATTGTTATGCTTATGTTATACTTATATGGGGTTAAAAATAAAAATGTTTTATACTTAAGTGATTTCAAAATGTTTATTCGTTATAAACAGTCATATTTATTAGGACTTATTGCGGTTATAGCTTAAGTATTCATTTTCATTATGAAAAGAAGATTGAAACTAAACCTCAAAATAATCCTTATTAATACGGATATGACACAATTTTATTTTAATATTACTAAAATCAATTTATAACTTAATACTTTGTATAAATGTTCTTGTTTATTATTTCCAATCAAATATTATGTTTTTGAGCTGGTTTTCGTTTGCACGGCGAACGCTTCGTAAACACTTGTTGAATAATTCGGCAAAATATCTCGGAAACCAATTGTTTCATATTCACTGACCAGCTGGGCCTTCCACTTCGCTTTCGACTGGCAAGGCTACCCTCTTCCTTATATCTTTTGACCCTCCGACTCACAGTAGGTAATTTCTCTAAAACAAAAAAGGAATACTGTTAAGCTACTAGCAAAATTATAAAATATTATTACTATTTTGAAACAAAATTATTTTGGAAATAGAAATGTTACAAAATGATTATATATTATGCTTAATATTATATTCATCATTCCAAAAGTAAATAAATAAACTTTAGGAAATATTATTATTTTTTTTCTATTTAGGGCTTATGGTAGGTAAATATAAAACGTTTAAAAAAATAACTACAAGGATCATCATTTATACTTTAATTAGATAAATGTTCGATAAAATAATGAAATCATAATACTCACAGTCAGTCCGGTTTCATCAAATATTTGTGATATAATAATAAGTCCATATTTACGCAGCGCGATAATATCAGCAGCTATCATCTCGATATTTAAATTTGCTTGCATTTCAAAATGAACTACAACAACGCTAATAGATTAAACACACTTCACGTATCAAATTATCCACCAACCAAGAAGCAACAACATTCTATTTAGTCGGGGACTAGCGGTGAATGAGTTAAGCATCTGTCTACCTTATGTTTTATTTATTTAGATTTCTGTGGGTATAATCATAAAGTTTTATGAACTATGTGAACAAGACGAACATGACACGGAACTATATTCGAGTAATATGCGAGTGTGTGTGTCTAATTACTCATTAAAAGAAGGTCGTAAGTCAAACTAAACGTCAAGCTATTGCTTTGTGACTTTGCCTATGGACTTTTGGAGCCTACTGTACATACCCATGTTTTGAATATTAAATACTGACCAAACAGACCGAGCGTGTTCATAGTCTTCGTCGGTAATTGCGTCATTTGTTAAATAGTTAAAAAAATATTTTTTTGAGGGTAAACACGTTTCTTCATAACGTTCCCATTGAGACATATAGTCATATGGATACACTCCTTTACGAGTGAGTAGGTTAAATTGATTTTTATTAGGGAAATAAGATTTTAATTGTTTAAAGTCTTGTTTTTTCATTGTACTAACCAACTTTTCTAAGCTAGTTCCTAAAAACTTGAAAGAATCTACAAACCGAACTTGGATGCTTTCCCCGGTAGCAATCGGAATAAACTTAGTGAAAGAAATATAGTTTTCTTTTGTTTTAGGTATCACTTTTATAGATCCAGGAGTTTCACCTAATTCTTTTATGAAAAGATGGCAATCGTATCCAGACAAATTATGAAAAAATACTGGCAAAAATGATGGTAGTTTGTATTGTATGTTACAATAACTATGAGCTGCGCCGCGATATTTACCAGTCAAGTGACAATGATCGCGAACCCTATCGCCGAACAAGAAGTGTTCACAAATATGACATGTCAACGCGTTTTCAAAGTCGCGAGCATTTTCATTTGAATAAATCATAGGAACATTATTTTTTACAATATCGTAAATTTTTTGTGCATCTTTATAGATAGACTTCACAAAATTTGATACACAATCCGAACCGCGATAAGAAACGTAACGATTGTGGCTTTCGTCTAGCGTAGAGGAAAGTCACCAAATATGGAATACCATTTTGTTTTTGGGATATAAAAAAAAAACTTCATATAAATTAAAACAGTTTAATGTTTTTACTAATCAGTCATACATTTATATGTAGTAATTAACAGCCTTTAATCAAATATATTAGTTATCAAATTAAAATCTAACACAAAATACAAAATCACAAATGAGTAACCAAATATGGAATAGGTACCCATATATGGAATATAAGCATAAATCAACATAACAATAACAAAAATGGACATTAATATCTTTGAGATCAATTAAATGAATATAACATATTGTGATAAATGAAAGAAGTTACATAATTACTTGCAAAAGTCACAGATCCAAGTATCAAACTCTGGACCAGTATCAAATTTTGCTGTGCCCGACAGGGTCCATAATTGATTCAATGTTTTAACATACCAACTATGTGCACATTATGGAATGCAATAAAGTATTCAGTATTGAGACCAGCACAATCATAATGTGTCCAGAGCCCACTGTCCATATTTGGATTTTTATACTAGTTCAAACTCTTCTAAATATTTTTTCAAGTCACAATATTTAAATGACAAAAGATCACAAAATGGTGAAATAAACATAATACCGATATACTAAATAGTATAACACTTATGTATACAAACATAAAAGCTGGTAATACTCATTTATTAATTAACCTTTAAAATTTTCTGCACGACAACAAAACAAAACACGCCTGCCACACGTGAAGCGTTCGCGCAACTGACTTGATGGTGTGAGTGCGATAGTTAGTAGACCGAATGAAACAGAAGATGGTCGAGTGTTGCGTTTCATACTTATAGTCTTCGAGAAATGAAGAAATTCCATATTAGGATACTATTTCATATTTGGTGACTTTCCTCTACACGTAATATGATAAGTGAAAGCTATAGGCACATGTCGCTGTCGCGTTACAGTACTCGCCTTAGTGGGGTCAGGGTCACAAGATTCATATCGTTCTAGCATTGTTTCAAAATCTGCGTATATAACAAATGGAACAATTTGCTTTCTATTATAATTTTTAAACTGTATGAAAGAACCCTTTGGAGGTAGTTCAGTGACAACACCTCCACAACTATGTGAACTAAGATCATCGCATGAATTAAAAAACATTAAACAAGCATCACAAAAGTACAGTTTACTGTGGTGTTTTGTTATTTGATTTTTAACAAGTCGCGGCAAGTCTTTAATGAGACAGTAATGTGACAAATTATCTCTTTCTAAATAAAGTAAATGAATCACCTTTCCGTTCAAGGCTTTTGGTTTGTAAAGCGGTCCTACGACGGTATTATTTTTTAAACCATAAATGTAAATACAAATTTCGGGGTTATTCACTTCGAACCGCGCAATATCTGAGAAATTCACTGGAAATGACATATCCTTTACATTTAACACGTTACGAAAATCAGGGTAAGAAGATACTCTTTCAGGATGACTTTTAGCTGGATATAAAGCAGCAACAACAGACCACAAAAAACAATACTCGTCATTATTGTGGATATTAACACATGCTCTTTTCGATTTTAATGCAGAAGGCAATTCGATAAAGCCTGAACCATGCAACGGTTGATATTTGTTAACATTGACTTCCAAATGAGAACTGCTCAAGAACGTCCATCCACTGTCTCGGTCCTGAAATTCTTCTATCTTTTTTGATAAAATGTTTTTTACTTGAGTTAATAATGAATCAATTTCATAATTCTGATGCAGAGTAAAGTTTTTTGTGGCAAATGATTTCATCTCCTGAGAATCATTTTTAAACATTAAAAATAAAGCAAAAAATTCGAAATTAACTTTTAGACAAGTATGTTCTTTAAGAGAAATATTAATTAACGTTTTAATTTTGTCCCAAATATTAATAAGAAATGGTTGTAGAGAACTATTCTCAGACGGATCGACAATTCTATAAGAAGCTATACGATTACGAAATGCAGAATGTATTATTTCAACACCTTCGCAAAAATGCGAAATAGTTTTGTTTTTATGATTAGTACTACGTAGGTGACCTGTCCAGTGACTGCGCTCAACAGATTACAAACAGTACAGAACGGCATTTTAAAATATAATAGTTTTAAACTTACTATTAGATGTTGCAATGTATTATTTTTACGATTATGATTTACGATCGCAGAAATACAAAAACATCTGATGCCCCAACAACTTAAATATTTATTTTAAACTAATACTATCACTATAAAAGACAGGCTCGGAGTTATCAAAAATCTCATGAGCCCGTCTCATAAAAACTTGTAACCCGTCCCACTGCGGCGTGTTCCGGTTAAGCTGCACTTTTAGTGCCACCGAGGCTTTCTTCCACCGCTCCTCTTTTGGGGTGGAGGCAACTTCAGCCTTGTTGTAGACTTTAACCTCCACGTAGAAGTCCCCGGATACGTCTGCCGTTCGCCGCACTTTACCGTTTGCAACACGGCTGATGAGTGACGAACCGAAGTCCGCAACTGAGGTTTTGGTGGGGACGTAGTCCTCCAAACCAAAGAGGTCCGAGCTCAAGCTGCGCCTTTTACTGTAAACAATTTAACACATTATTTATTACATTTATTTTTTAATATTGACAAATTGATGGTGTATTACTTCTCTGTTGAACCCTACGAGGATAGAAAGCATGATGTTCTGTTATAATAATTTAAATACCTCATGAACTAACTGTAATCATTCCTACAAGGAATATAATTGGAAATTGATTTCAGAGCTCTCTTCGTTGCAGTTCTAAATCCACTAACCAACGTTTATCGGTGTATAACATTTTAATTGACATAACATACACAACAAGCACCTAAAGGTAAAAACAGTAACACAAAATTACCTTGACTTCGGTACGGACGGTGTGGTGCTCTCGGAAGCTTTGCACTTCGACACCTTCTTCTTTGGTTGCGGCTTCGGCTCGGCTACAGTTGCGGACTGTGACCGGTATTCTGAATCGGAGTCAGACCTGAAATGGAACACATAAAGATTAATTTTGTAACTAATAACTATGACTTAAGTTTTGGTAATTGACAATAACGCATCGCGGCAACAAATAAGGTTCATAATAGCGATACGTTTGATGTTAGTTGAATCGGATAACCACAAAATAACATTAATTTTGAAGTTTTCTTTAAATTGTGAGAAAAATACATGGCTCAGTGGAATAATTTATGGACATGTCTTTAGTTCATGAAATTCCCTATAGTGTTATTACATAAAATTATATGGTTTACGCTCAAAATTCTAACATCTATGCGATGAAATTAAGGCTAACCAATACACCAGCCGGCAGGCAGAAACCAGGTCCGTAGCTGGGTAGCGATTAGTACATTAGTAAATTCAGTAAAATTAGTAGTACTTACTTACATTTTATATAGTTGAAGGTAACCGGTGGTTATCACTGGAAGATACTGGAGCGAATGTAATATTATGATCAAAATTGATTGATTTTATACATAAAAAATACCATTTCAGCAATATTTATCCCATTACAAAATTAAACCTTAACTACATATATTGACAGTTGTATGACTAATTTATGTTACTTACGTCTAATTAAACCGTAGTGATTGAAAATCACTTCCGTCTAATTGCAATTTTATCGTGAGAAATGAAATATAAAACCAGCTTTTTTCGCTCGCCGACAAAGACGACACATGACGCTTATGATTAATACATTAATATATAATAATGTATGTATATTTGTTGTATAAAATGTGATGTAAAACTTCGCCTGATATCACACATGTGAACTAAAAAATAAAAATCACTTTTTTGACGGAAGAGAGCTGAAAGAAAATCATCCTGAAAACATTTTTTGTGTAGAATAATCCATGTAAACAAACTTGCGGCAAAAAGTTAACCACTTATATGCTACAGTAAAACTTGACATTATCGTAAATAAGTAATATCATCTAACGACTAAAACGAACTTTTTATTATCAATTCATGCATAAGTTCAGTAGGTAGGTACTAGTATTAAGATTCATCTTTCAAACAAATCCTAGATTGTTAAAGAACTATCAATGTATTTTGAAACATTTTATGTTTTCTTATATGTTTTTATGCTTGTTCAGTATGTATTAACCAAAAACTTGTATGTCTGGTGTAAACTGTAAGTATAGGTTGGTTATTTATAAATAAATATAGCAAATAAACAATATAAAATAATTAGCAAAGTTATCAAAGGAACATCCTCTATTTAAATGAATTGCATTGATTATGAAGTTCTATAAAATACCAATTTTAATCAGAGACTGCAACATGCACAGCGATCATCTTACAGCTAAATTGTTGAATACATGGGAATGACTCAAACATATACCTGGTACAACAAAGTTCGAACACTGCAAATTTACATAATGCAATTTTGCAGTCTTTGCGATTGTAAAGAATCACGTACACTTATACTGTGAAGCTTAACACGGTCACCGATCCGACGCCGTCATCTGGCGGTTTAAAAGGAGTATGGTACAATAGATGATCACGGGACGGCACACGAACCGTTTCGATGGCAATTGTATAAGTGTGCGATGATCTTAATCAAGCGCAACGCAGAGTCGCAGAGTAACAACAGAACATTTCAGAGCTACCAGTAGTTGTTTGTTAACGTGTGAGGTAGTGTTAGCTGTATGAATTAATTAAATTAAAATTCAGATGTCCTTGGTGCCCAATCTGGGGTCATAGAAATAGAATGTACGTGTGTCTGAAGATGCATAATATTTCTTGCTCTGTGAAGAGACATGAGACAATCTGTCCTGAATTTTAGGCTAATGGTTCTAACAGCGAGCACACTTATTTGTTAACATGTAAAACTGTATGAGTTAATTAAATTAAAATTTGGATGTCCTTGGTGCCCAATCTGGGTCATAGAAAAAGAATGTGTGTGTACCTGTAGGTGCATGCTATTTTTTACTCTGTGAAGAGACATGAGACAATCTGTCCCAAAATTTTAGTTTACTATATTCGTAAAGTTCCATTAGTAAACGAAATATGTGTCAAACTGACTGTGAAGTGGTGGTTAAGTGTGAAACTTGTTAACTAAAGTAGTGATTTTGTGTTCAATTCGAGAATCTGCAGTACATGATCGAGGTAAGCCATCGGTAAGTAATAACGCAAACGCAAATTCAGACGAAGTGAGACGTAGGAACGATATGTAATAAAACGGAATTGTTGAACGGCGCCCACTCCGTCGGATATTATTGGGCATTCTACCACACCGTGAGTGACGGAGGCAAACGGAGCGAGCCGATGGAACGGAAGGTGGGGTAGAATGCCCAATAATATACTACTGCTACTAACAGTTTTGACTCAAATTGAGTGTGTTTTGAACTCTCGGCCATTGTGCTTACTGGCAGACGAGCCACACACTATCTTAACTCCCGCGCATTTCTTAAATACAACGCCGTTACAGTCATTACCTGCCTGTGAGGTTGACGCATCCGTAAGCCTTCCTAGTAGGAAGAAATTGTTAGACAGCTTGGTACAGAGCTACTGGAAAAGATGGCATGTGGATTATCTACACACTCTTCAACTAAGGTTAAAATGGAATTCACCTGATACACCGATACAACCGGGCACGATTGTCCTCGTACACCAGGATGACTCGCCACCGCTACGTTGGCCTACTGGCGTTATTGAACAGGTATATCCTGGTAAAGATGGGGTTATCAGGGTAGCTCTGGTGCGCACTGCTTTGGGAGTTTTGAAACGTCCTGTCGTAATAAAGCTGTGCCCTCTGCCGTCACAGTAATTCTATTTAACAATTAACTAGTCACAATCGCACCTGTTGTATTTAGTTATGTTTATTATATTATATCCACTTCCTTTAATTACTTACATTATTTTTTATCAATATAATTCATGATTCTCCTTCCAGCTAATTGGACCTCCTCTCATCTAGCCCATCCTTTGGGTTTCCTTTTCGAAACCCCTACGGAGTTTCAAAGGGGGGAGGATGTTCACGCCGTTCTGTCCGACGCGGTCAAGGTTGGAAAGAGATGTCACTATACCGTGTGTACATCACTGCATATCCGACGTGTGGAAGATTCTAGCCTCCCCACCGCGAGCCTATATATAGGCCCGCACACGTTCAAAAAAAAACTGTCTGTCATCATTAATTACGCCGCACGCTAAACAACTCGTTGAAGGGTCGGCCCTTCAATTGGAGTTCGTGGAATTAAACGCAATAGCTTAGGGCGCGCGCCCGCTTACAAATCCCGGATCCGTGAAGCAACCCAAGTTTGGTGCAGAAGACCGTCGCAGGAGACCAGGTTAGTGGCCTTTCAATTTCTTCTTTGATTGTGTCAAAACGGCGGACATTTCTTCAACACCTAAATGTACTCCGATCCCGAAGTTATCATTCCCGCTTAAAATAATTTCCCCGCATTTTTTTTTCCAATAATAAAATTAAACACCCGCATATTGCAATCCCCCGCGCGACCAACATGTTTTGAGGATAAAAGGACACTTACATACGCTGACTGAGCGGAGTCCGCAATGATGGGCATACAGGTGAGAGTTAGTATTATTAAGATGCGGTTTGCGGATGGAGAAGTGAATATATTTTGTCTTGTCGGCATTTAGTGTTAGTAAGTTGCTTTGAAGCCAGTTAGACACAGTATTGAAACCTATTTGAGCATATTCGTACAATTCGCTATTTGTTTTAGCGGTGAATATTAACGCCGTGTCATCTGCATACGATATAATTTTGCCATGTTTAATATTTAAACTACACAAATCGTTAATATATACCAGGAAAAGGGTGGGGCCCAAAATACTTCCCTGGGGAACACCAAAACCTGTGTTTTTTTGCTCGTCGCTACTAATATTGTCAATTTTAACACATTGATAACGATCGTCTAAGTAGTCAGCAAAAAGTTTCAGCGGCGTTCCCCTTATTCCTAAGGCGTCTAACTTGTACAAAAGCGTCGAAACGGAGACTGTATCAAAAGCCTTCACCAAATCAAGGAAGATCCCCAGGGTCTGGTTTCCTTTACCAAGTTCTTCTGAGACAAAATCTGTTAGACTGTGCACTGCATCGGCTGTGGATAATTTGGCTCTAAAACCAAATTGCGCAGATGGTAAGAATTCATTTTTCTCTAGATAGTTAACTAGTCTACTGTTAATAATTTTTTCTAGTATTTTAGATATTGAGGGGAGTAGTGATATTGGTCGATAATTGTTAACTAGGTCTTTGTTTCCGGATTTGAAGATAGGGATTACAATTGCTTTTTTTAGACATTTAGGGAAAATGCCTTCAGAAAAACACATACGAAAAATATGTATTAAGGCAGGTAAAAGGATATGTTTAAAAAGTTTAAGGGTCTTATTTCTAATGTTATCCCATCCAACAGCACAGTCATCTTTTAGTCCACAGATTATTCGGGTAATTTCTTCTTCGTCGGTGTCTAGCAAGGCAAAAGATTTTAGGTTACGTCTATTTTCACACTTTTGGGAAGAAGGTTGAACACAGTCAGGTTTTGGAATTTGCTCAGCAAGAGTTTTCCCAACATTTACGAAAAAATTATTCACTTCGTTGGCTGACAAGATAGGTGAAGGGTTAGTAAGCAGTAAACTCGAATTTGATTCGCGCTGTTTTGACATATAGGTGACGTTTTTGATATCTTTCCAAAGTTGCTTGCTATTGTTTCCCGCTCTATTTAATTCATTTTTATCGTAACTCCTTTTTAAATCCTTTAGGAGTTTGTTACAAAAATTTCTGTATCAGGTATAGGTGACTTTAGTGACGAGATTATCTGGGTCCCTCCTATATCTTTGATGAAGTTTGTCTCTCTGTCTTATGCACCGAATTAGGCCAGGAGTAATCCAAGGTTTAATATTATAATTTTTCTTGTTTACTGTAATGACTGTTGTGTTGTGTAATATAGCTGATTGAACATGTTTTATTAAGTACGATAAAGCAAAATTAGCGTCAGGTGTATTGAAAACTGGGCTAAAATCAATGTTGCATAAATCATATTCAAGTTTGTTTGTGTTTAGTTGCGTTTTGGTCTGTGGGCGATTTTGCTTAGGCAGCGTTAAGTTAAGGCTCAGTAAAACTGCGTGATGGTCGGTAATTGTAGAGTTAGTAACAAGCGTAATAAACGAAAAACTGGATTTGATTATCATATGATCGAGGCAGGAACCGCTTTGATGAGTAGGCAGTGTATGTGCGGACAGAAAACCATGGAATGAGCAGATATTAAGGTAGTCTTGGATCCCTGCGTTGCAGTTATCAGAGTTAATGTTTATATTTATATCTCCTGTTAGTGTAACATTTTTAAAAGTGCCTACTGCTTGAAAAATTTGGTTTAAGGAAGCATGAAAAGCATCTAAGTTTCTATCAGAAGGGGATCTATATATAGCAATTATTGCTGCGGTTGTACCAATTTTGATAATCAAGCAATTACTCTTACAGTCGTGTAGATTAGGTTCCTCGACTAGATTAGGTTACTCGATCTTTTGAATAGACAACCACACCATCATTTTGATTGTTATTGATTCTGGTAAAAGATACGTTGTACCCTGGTATTACTGGGAAGTTATCCTGGCGATTTGATAACCAACACTCGGTTAGTATTATTATATCACAATTAAAGTTAAGTCTATGAAGAAAAATGTTAAAGCTATCCATGTTCTTATAAATACTACGAATGTTTTGGGTTAATATGGTTAGATTCAGATTCAGATTCAGATTTATTTATTTGCCAACAATGTAGGTACAGGTATAAGATGGTACATCACTAAATGTTTCCGCTACATTCTACCTTACGGCATGCAAAGTCGTAAAAACTATTTAAAAAAATAAATTTTTCATATAAATCATGCAGTCTTAAAAATTAATAATACAATTTTCATCTAAATTAACAAATAATAATTAAGTCATTCTGATATAATAATAATAAATTCTTGTACATGTCATTTTTTTTTTTTTTTAATTGTTATATATTTTTATCATTTAAAAAGTCTTTTATACAATAATAACATTTTTCTAATAATAATGCAGTCAGCTTAGATTTAAATATTCGTATAGGGTGTTCTTTAAAATTGTGCGGAATTTTATTGTATATTATAGGCCCCATTGACATAATATTTTTCCTAAGTAGTGCTGTTTTGTAATTGCCTGTATTTAATAATTTTTTATATTGTGTTCTCATAGGACCTGAACGCGTCCTAATATCGGCTAGTGACGGAAATAACTTTAAATTCGTTTTAACAAAAATTGCCACTTCTAAAATATACAACGACGGGAAGGTCAGTATTTTCAGTGACTTAAACATAGGCTCACAGGTGTCAGTAGTTTTCAGATTTGACATAGACCTTATGCAACGTTTTTGGGCTTTAAAAATATGCTCCCTATCACTACAATTGCCCCAAAATATTACACCGAACCTTAATATTGGCGCAACAAGTCCGTGGTAAGCCGTCAGGAGTATATCATTGCTTACTTTATGCGACAGCTTATACAGCACATAAGCTGACTTGCTCAGTTTATTACAAACGTCTTCAGCATGCGGTTTCCAAGTGAGACTGCTGTCAACTAAGATACCTAGGAATTTTGCAACATCTGTTGATTCCACATTTTGTCCATTATAATTAACCACTACATTAGGCGGGGATGTCCGTTGGTAAAAGTGCATTACTTTTGTTTTTTTAAGATTAATAACTAAGTTATTAATGTCAAGCCAGTTAATAATACCTTTCAATGCCATATTAATTTCTTCTTCATAATCTATTTTATCATTACATTTTATTATGACCGTGCTATCATCCGCAAATAACACCATAGGATGTTGCGTATGCCGTGGCAAATCGTTAATATATAGCAGAAACAAAGGTGGCCCCAAAACGCTACCCTGTGGGACACCACATTTGACTTCTCTACTGTCTGATGTATATTTAATTTCGTGTTTGGTCTTAGAACATACTCTAGATATTTCAGTGTATTGCTTTCGTCCACTAATGTAAGATCTAATAAGCTCCAGGACATTCCCCCTTATGCCGTAGGAGTAAAGTTTTTCTAAAAGGCCATCGTGACTTACGTAGTCGAACGCCTTAGTCATATCCGTAAATATAGCACATACAGGAACTTTCTTGTCAACTTTCGTCATAATATTAGTTAAGAGATTATATATTGCCATATTAATATTTTTGTTTTTTCGAAATCCCATTTGTTCATTACACAGTATATTATATTTAGTCAGATATTTATCCAGTGCTTCGTATATAATCTTTTCAAATACCTTGGACAATATTGGAATCAATGCTACTGGCCTATAGTTGGATATATCTTCTTTGTTGTTATTTTTGTGTATGGGCTTTATTACAACTGTTTTCAGGCTATTAGGGAATATACCCGAGGCAATACTAACGTTCACAATGTGACTCAAAGGACCCGCTATAACATTGCTGACAAATTTAACTACACTGGTAGTTATACCGTCGTAACCATGACTTTGTGTATTTTTAAGGCTTTTGATTACTCTAACTATGTCGTCTGGGACGATCGGTGACATAAATATTGAATTCGCGTTGTTGTCAATGTGAATATTCCTACTCGTACCACCTGTTTTATTAGTTACACTTTGTACTTGGTCAATAAAAAAGTCGTTAAACGATGTTGCTATTTCTGTAGGATTTTCAATTGTCTCATTTTGGTTGATAATTTTTAAAATAGGTTCCTTTTTGTTTTTATTATTATAATTTTTATTATTATTATTATAATTGATTATTAGTGACTTTTGATACACAGAAAGATATTGTCTGCAGTCCTCAACCTTACATGACTTTGAAACAGTTTGAAAACTATTATCTATGTCCGTAATTAAGGTACTATCCATAGTATAATAAAAAATAAAAAAAAGTAAAGTCTAAAATAAAAACAGATATGTGGCGCTCTTAGGCGCCTTCATAATCGATTGAGTTGATGTACCTGTTCTCGGCAGACTTTTTAGCTGGACAATCTTGATCTCCCGTTTTGTGACTCGATGATTTTTTGAAGCGCATACATGTAGCACATTTTGGCGCTTCGGCTTTCTTTGTGCAGTCTTGAATATTGTGCCCTTCTTCACCGCAATGACCACACGTAGGGGCAGTGGCTTTGCAGAACTTGGCTGCGTGGCCGTACTGCTGGCACTTATAACATCTGATTACCAGAGTGAAGTCACGTACTGGATAGGACGTCCAATTAATGAATAGTCGTTCCTGGGTGATCAGGACCTTCCGAATAACGGCTGGAACTTCTAGTATATAATTACAGTTTTCAGTATCTTTTCTCCCAGATTTGTGGCTTAGTTTTATTGAGGTCATAAAAGTATTCCGGGACATAGTCGGCAGTTTGTCAGCAAAATTTTGTTCATATATACATTTAAAGATCTTATTTTCAGCCATAGATGCGGGCACTCCAATTACTACAATGCGAGGTTTGCGCTTTCGGGGTTCGTCGACGGTAAGCTCTGACGAAGTGGTTTGGACAGTTTGCTTGAGCTTGTCCAGGTCATCTTTAGTCTCCGTGCTGATTATGAGACCTCCTTTTCCGATTTTGCGGACGCCTCGTACTTTCAGCTTCATCTCACCTGGGCTTATGATGTTTTCAACCATGTTTCTGGTTTCGTCACAGGTCTTTGAGTTGTCACATGGAAAAATTGCCACGGAGCTAAGTTGGATCGGACGAACAAAATTGCTGGATCTCTTCTTCACCATATCGGCAAAAGATGTATCACTCTTCCCAGCTCCTTGCTTCGTACAGGACTCCTGAATGGTGCGGTTCATCTCTGTAAGACAGTCCGCTAGGTCTCCAGCTTCAGTCATGGTCTTAAGGGCGGTATGTGTTTGTATGGCACTTGATTTCAGCGACTGGTATCGCACGGCCATTTGAGAAACTCCGTGTCCAACTTTTCGGCAAAGATTGCTGATTCTTAACTTCTGGTCCGAATTGAGTTTTCCTTCATTAGCAGTAGCACAGACCTCATTCAAGCATTGTTCAATGGACTCCAGCCAGTTTTGGATTTCCGGAGTGGAGATAGGTTCAGCTGGGTCAACAGCCACTTCTTGGATCTGCTTGGGATGTTGAGGTGATCTTGGAGTTGGTGTCGATGGGGGGCTGCGCGGAGTCAACCCGCTCCGAGGAAAGGGGCTGCCGTCCATACTTCAGATTATAAAAATTGTTTATTATTATAATCTAGTCAGATCATCCTAAACATCGCTTGATTTATAAAACACGCTAGTATAGGTACTAAATAACTGGGTCAGTATTTATGCAAGTGTTAATTAATTAATTTTTATAATGCATTTATGTGCACGTCTGTATGCGTTGACTGATCACGATCATTCTCAAGGTATTTCATCGTTATCTCGATGCCGATATGAACCCCTCCTACCATCAGTTGGAATCCCGATGGTGGCCCGTTCCGGAGCCCATGAAAAGACATGGCCCCGGACTTGTGCAATGCCACCTCGAGACCCAACTGCCGGATCCTTTCCATGACTATCGCAACCCCTCGTGTCATTGCGTCGGCCGCCGCCTGATGCGACCTCCCCTGCGCTAGGACCATCGTGTCGTCAGCGTAGCAAACTACGCTGACGCCATCAGGGAGGTCGGCCCGCAGCACCCATTCGTAACCGATGTCCCACAGGAGCGGCCCCAGAACCGATCCCTGTGGCACACCGCACGACATCTCTCGCCGGTTCCAGTTCCCGTCGCGACCGGGGTAGATGACGGCTCTGTCCGTCAAATACGCCCCGACTACTCGACGGAGGTAGGTCGGCATCCGGTGATACCGAATGCAGCTCCAAGGCAGGGTATTAAACGCGTTGGCGATGTCGAGTGACACCGCCACGACGACCCCACCCCGGGACACCGCGTCCCCCGTCGTGAGGGCTCTCACGCGCGTGATGGCGTCCACCGTCGAGCGCTCCTTGCGGAAGCCAAACTGACTGTCCGCAAGATCCGGCCCCGTCCTCCCCAAGTGCCCGACGAGGCGGCCTGCAATTACTCTCTCAAAGAGCTTGCCCACCTCGTCGAGAGAAAAGACGGCTTTGGTTGCGATTTTGATGATATACGTAATATCCTCGCAAGTATACGAGTTGATTTCGATATGCTGCTATACTTACTCAGTAGTGTGTCGATGACGTCATATGATTGTTTTTGCGAGGAAGTGCCTTGTTGTGCGATTGCTATTTCTCTAATTTCTTCGCATTTGTCGTAGTCAGGGTTTTCCTTTGGCTGATTTTCATCGAATGAAGGTAACCATGAAGGTCCATGCCACCAGAGAGTATGCTGCTTAAGTTGTTCTATAGACATGCCTCTACTGGCGCAGTCAGCGGGGTTATCTGCTGACTTAACATAGCGCCAGCTGTTTGACGGTATGATATCGGTTACTTGCTTGACTCTATTGGCAACGAAACGCTTCCAGCGACTTGGGTCACCTTGAAGCTATCCTAGTCCGGCTGTTGAGTCTGACCATGCGAAGATTTCGATATCGTGCCCAACCAGACATTGCGTAACTGTGTGCATAACATTGATAGTAGTACGGCTGCACTCAATTCTAAACTTGGTAATGTGATACTTTTGTTTGTAGGAACGAGCCGCGCCTTTCCAGTTATTAATGATACTGTTGAGATTTGGTTGGCATCTTCATTTTCGTATATGCAATAAATCACACAAGCGAATGCTTTTGTTGATGCGTCGCAGAATCCATGCAGCTTAATAGTTCCGTTCCTGTGACACTGCAGCCATCTCGATAGCTTAAACTCATTGATATGTTGTAAATCTTGTGTCATTAGTAACCATTGCTTAACAATCTCTTCAGGAACATGATCATCTCATTGGAGTTATAACTGTCAGACTGCTTGGAATAGTAACTTGAGCTTGGTGGTAATTGGAGACAGCCACCCCAAAGGAGACCTTTTCGTCACAATTTTTGATGATGACACATTGATTTTGCTTTGGAATGTGAATTGATCCTCCGTAGGGTGCCAGCGCAATCCGAGAGTCTTGGTGGACTCTTGATGACGAAAATCAAATACCTCGTCTGTTTTACTGACGTCATCGAGTAACTCCGCCTTGTTCGATGACCATTTGCGGAGGTTGAAACCTCCTGATTTCAGAAGATCTATTAAATCTTTCTGCAGCTGCTTTGCTTCTTGTAGGGTATGATGACCACTCAAAAGATCGTCCATATAGAAGTCTTTTTCTAAGACCTTCACTGCTGCTGGATACTTGTGGCGTTCATCATTTGCTAACTGCTTAAGCGTCATTATTGCTAAAAATGGCGCTGCTTTTGTACCGTATGTGACGGTCATGAGTTCGTATTCATGAAGAACTTGATCTGGAGTGTCACGCCATACAATTTTTTGATACTTCAAATCATCCTTGTTGCAAAAAATCTGCCGAAAAATTTTTTCCAGGTCGGCTGTATATGCGAATTCGTATTGCCTCCATTTTAAAATCAAAGAAAACAAATCTTTTTGTAAATTAGGTCCGCTGTACGTCAAATCGTTCAAACTCAGCCCCGACGATGTTTTCGCCGAAGCGTTGAAAACGACCCGCAACGCAGTTGTCGTGGAATCCGATTTTATTACACAATGATGTGGTAAGTAGCAGCTGACTTGATTTTTTCCGTATGTACTTTCCTGCATGTGGCGTAATTCGATGTACTCATGTATGAATGATCTATAGGGCGTGTGAATATTGACGTTATTCGAAAACTTCTTTTCAAGTTGATAAAATTGTCCAATGGCCTTGTGTTTGAACTCTCCTAGTTTTTCCTCTATGTTTGCCTTTAGAGGTAATCTGACGACGTAACGACCTCTTCTTGACGTATCTGCCTTGTAACGCTGTACGCACTGATGATCTTCTTCTGATAACTTGTCTTGACTGTCGTCAGCAACATCTTCAATTGCCCAGAACCTCTGAATATCATCTATGGTGTTTAGGACAACACTACATTGATATGATATTATTTTTCCACTTACAATCCAGCCAAGGCGTGTTTGCTGCGCCACTACCTGGGAATCGCCTTCCTTGATGAGGCCATTCATAATGATCGATGAATAAACATCTGCTTCAAGCAGTATGTCGACTGGACGACTAAGGTTATATTCCGGATCCGCTAGCTTCACATGCTCTAGACAAGCCCATGATGGCTTTTGGAATGAGCGATTGGGCAAATTATAAAGCAGAGTTTTCATGATAAGTACCTCGGTGGAAAAAGTGAAGTCTGTATACACTGTTGATGCGTCAATTTGTATAACACCCTGTTTTTTTTTTTGGATTGGAAATCATCTAATGACTCCTCCCGCTTTGGGTGGACCGGAAGGGAGTGTCAGACTCTTACTGACTAAAACCCACCCGTGTTCCTTCCTTAGCCCTTTATGTTCCGGGGCAGCGGTAACCCTTTCGGACGATTCCGCTACCCCGGCAGGCTTCGGCCCTGGCGGGCCCCTTCCTTAATGCTGACATCTCTTTGAAGCGCGCGTGGAACACATACGCGCCGTCCGGCACGGGCCTGGTCCTGATCGGACGGAGAGCTACCCATTACTCTCCGTCCGCAGGCCCGCGCCTACGGTGGCCGGGAGTCGTCACGTGGCTCCCGACGCCCGTAGCGTCTCCCGCGGCGGCTGAGGCGTGAGGCTCTCTCCCTGAGCCGTCCCGCCACCTCCTTCGCTAGCATGACTGCTTCGCAGAAGGAGTTGACCGCCTCCCACTCCCTCTAGCCCCGGACCATGGCTTGAACCAGGGCCTTCTGCGAAACAGTCGTCTCGCAGAAGGAGGCTGCGGAAAGGGAGAGGGAGATCTCGTCCACTCACCCGGCCCGCAGCAGGCGCACCGGGCGTCGGCGGAGGGCAGACAATGCCCTCTTCCAGCCCCCCTAAATGGGTCCAGGGGCGACGGACTCGGGGACGTCCGTCGCCCCCCACACACTAGGACCCGAGGTGGCGGCGCGTAGTGTTCCACGCGCGCCCCTGTTAGACGTCACGGGGGGAGTCAAACACCTCACTCCCCCCCCTGACCCGAGGAGGCCCGCAGTTGCGGGGGCACCAGCCGGGGGTTGCGGAAGGATCGTACGTTCCCGCGACCCCCGGCGTAGGTGTGAGATGGAACACCGGGGTGGTTTTTAGTCAGTAAGAGTCTGACAGACCCCGCCGCCCGCCCCAGGGCGGCGGACATCCATGAGGATTTTCCACCCCGGAAAAAAAAAAAAAAAAAAAAAAAAAAAAAAAGGGCCGGACGCGAGAGGTCGCCGCCGTTGCCGATCGCCTCTACGAGGACACGGCGGTGCTCCGCCCAAGCGGGGCAGACCTCCACCGTATGCTCCACCGTGTCCTCTGGGCGATCCTCGCAATGGTGACACCCGGGCGTCTCCTCCCGCCTGATGATGTGCAGGAACCTCCCGAAACATCCGTGTCCGGTGAGAACCTGCATCAGGCGGTAGGTGAGAACGCCGTGACGCCTCTCTAGCCACTCCTCAAAGAGGGGTCTTATCGCCACTGTCGTGGCGTGCCCTGCGCTGGGTTGCGAAAGTCGCTATTTCCATGCCACCATGAGATCGCGCCGGAGGTCCGTCCGCTCCGCCGCGATTTGCCGCGGAAGCGGAGTTTCCCCCCGGCGTAGTGCCTCCGCGCGCCACTCATACAGGCGCGCGAGGACTATCGCCTCCAGATCCCATGGCGGCATTCCGGCAAGGAGGCTTGCCGCCTCGCCCGAGATCGTGCGGTAGCCCCGGATCAGCCTTACGGCTACCACCTTTTGGGGCGCGTTCAGATAGTGGGCGGCTCGCAGCCGCAGTGAACGCGCCCACACCGGGGCCCTCCGGTTCCCCCCTGAGCTTAGCTTTCAAAAACTGCATTTTCTGTGCGCAGGAGATAGAACGGTTGTTGTGTATCGATTCCGTGAATAAGTCTTTAAATGCTACCCATTGATGATAGTTTCCATTAAATGTTGGGATCTCCATCGTTGGGGTACTTTTCTCACGGTGAGAGACAGACCACATCTTACTGTTGATAAATTTCTTGATATCAAAATAAAGTTTTTCGTATTTGCTGAACGACTCTTCGTATTCTTCATTTTCGTCAAACAACTCGCTATCAATGTCCCAATGTAACGAGTCTATTGTTGACCATCTTGATTGAATAGTCTGCAAAATATCTTCGAACTCCCATTTCTCAGATATTTTATCTAAATCTATGATAGCAATGGTACGCGAGAATGCCTTAAAATTGCTTTTCTGTTTACGCAGCATCTCTTCCAGCTGCAGCATCTCTACTGCTGTTACCTTGCGAAGTGTAGAAGGTTGGAGACTTTGCCCTAACCTTGCTGGTTGATTGTTGTTGATTGTCTCCTACATCTTGATCTGTAGATTCTCTACCGTGCCCTTGACTCTTCTTCGCTTCGGCTGCTTGCAAGGGTGGCTGCGGAGTATTCGGTGCTTCGACAATCTTGAGATCAGTCATGGTGACCTTGTACTGCTGAATATACGCACGTGCCTAGTTGTATAACTTCCTAGTTTTCTGATAATAATTTTCTGAAAAATAGCTGTAGCCACGTTCTTTAGATTCTGCTAACTGAATATGATTGGACTGGAACTCTTCCCGATATTTATCGAGAAGCTCTAAACGTTTCTTGACGTAAATAGAGGTTTTTCTTTCACCTCCATCCCTTTTAAAATTGCGCAAAAGCTGCTCTATGCCCTGTATAATCTGATTCTGATTTTCGAGTAGTTCCTCCATCTCGGAGATGCTAATTTAGCTTCAGTGATAAAAAGCTTGATCTAATGATAAAAGAAATCTGTGATATTTCTATTAATTCTACTCGATTGTGTATTCCTTGCTTCGTCGACTATGCTTTGAAACTGATATAGGTACCTTATGTTGATTAATTGATATAATATGATTTTATGCAAGACTTGCTCGGGAATAGACACCCTTTTCATAAAACGCTTGATGATAGCTGATAGTAGTCTATTCGAAATGCTGATAATGCAGAATGCTGGTGTGGTCGTATGTATGCTGATGCAACAACCACGTGACACGTGCTGCTAACCTCGCGGGCGAGTCCACTTCGTAGAACTTCGACCAGGCGCTTCGCTGTTGCGATGATAATGAAAGCTCACTCACCGGTATCTGCTGCTTTGTTACCTGGTGGTTGCTACCGATAGTGGTAGGTACACCCACTCTCTGATTCGGCGGAATGCTCATACGCACTTTGTAAACGACGCGTTGGGTCCCGCCAATACGGTGGCTCGAAGGACTATAAAGTTGTATGGGACAACTTTATATGATAAAGTGTGATAGAGTTTATAATTATAATTTTATTGATATAATGCTATAGCTAATTGATACAGTGATCAGTAATGATAGGATGATTTTAGGATATCGAACTGCTACGATATTATGATAATGAGTACACGCGGCGAAGACCGAACGCGAACTAAAGTAAATTGCGCACGCGGTACAAAACTGCTCATTTTACACAAAATGATATGAATTGTACGGTTGGACCGTACACCCATTCCAAAGCGTAGGTACCTATGGAGAAGAACACTACTTAGAGGCATCTTTCGTATGTGACCGTTTGCGTACTTATACGTACGATTAGAATCTAAAGCTATTAAGATAAAGCGATCACCATTCAAAACTTCCGCTACTTTAAATGGACCTCTGAACTTCCGATGTAACTTAAGTCTTATAATCTGATTGCACTCTTCGTTTTCTAATAACACGAAATCGCTAACCGAAAATGTTGTTATAGCTGCCTTTGTCCCATCAAATCTAGCCTTTTTGTTGTTGACCGTTTAAAACTGGATTTATTACAAGAGCTTTAGGCAACGATAACTCTGTCGCAGACATGTCAAAAAGCCTAGGTGCAATAAATCACGTACTATCATAATATTACTTTGCAAGTAAATGTCGGGTAGACATGTAATAAAATTTCAAGTTGTTGCACGCTAATCGCAACGCTACATATGATTTGTTCTGTGCTGAATACACGCGTTTGACCAATTCCAGTCAACGCAACAACATTATTAACTCGTTTGCCATTTATTTTGGCTGCACAACTCGCTTTTACTAAAGAGCATTCAGCACCAGAATATTAAACAAAACAATACAGCTCACCTTTATGTTCTAATGTGTCTGAGGGTAGTTGTACGAAGTCCACTCGCCCTTCACTACTTCCAGCACGTTGTCCACCATCCGCTTTCTACCACTACTCGTGCAGGGCCGCGATATGTCCTGGTTTTCTTCACTTGCAGCACACGAAGGGTTTCACTGACAACTGAGAGGCTGCTTGGCTCGATTCTTAAGGTCACTCCACGTCACTGGTAGCTCCATGCCACGTCCTTGGTATGGATAGCCACGTTGATGTTGCTCCTTTGTGCGCCTTACTGATGGCCACAACAAGTTGACCACCTTGCAGTGAATTTTCAGCAAAACACAAATCAGCTGGTGTGTACTGTTATATTTACACACGCCTCCTATGTCCACATCCTTATCCAGGTCCAATCCAGGCAAAGAAATATCGCACCGTGACGTCATCGCTCAATTCTCCAAATTTCTTCAGCTCGAGTGTATCCCAATTCTGATATCGCATCATTGGGTGGCCGAGATGCGAAACATCGGGTCTTCTTCACGATCCGACATAGTTTTGATCATTGTGGGCACTACAGTGGGTACTCGAACGAAAACACAATTTGAATTTAAAGTAACTTTAATAAACTAGCAATTTACAACCGAAACGCACACGTGCGTCGGAAACAAACACGTGCGTTAGTATTGAGCGTTTGCCGAGACTATCCGAGCTCGACGGTCAACTGTCGACTGTCGCAACACTCGGTCTCTCCACCAGTCCTCGCTGCATCCCCTCTACCGACAATCGTGTCCAAGCGGTAGGGCGGCTCCCTTGCGTTTCCGATCACATGATTCTTCGTTTACCAATCAAATTGTTAGATGGCGCTGTTGGCTGTACAGTGACGCCATCTATCCACGACATACTTTTATATACATATATGAGACTTGGTAATGAGACTGAGCGTTCTTGAGGCCATACCGGCTTGTCTAAAAGTAATATAGGATCGATGGCATGTTCCAAAACAATTATAAGAGCGCTTAAAGCCTACTAATCTTGTAAAGTGCGGGTTCTGAGACTGTTTTGCTAGTTGGGATCATTGTTCGGTTATATATTACAAAAATTGGTTTAAGATAGACTAAAAGTTTTATTCATGTTTCAACCAATATTAATACAACCATTGATATGAAATCTGCGTCCATAGAATAGAATATAATAGAATAGGTCTTTATTTGCTTAGAATGTAGGTACATAAAAATAAGTTGTTAAATTATATAATAGGATCCATGTATGTACATTCTGCCTTAATATAGCATGCAAATGTAATACAAAGTAGTGGATAATAAAGATATTACAAAAAATTATCATTTAAGAAATCCTGCACAGAATAATAACATTTATCTACAAGTAATTCTGTGAAACGTTTTTTAAATTTTTGCAACGGTAAGTTTTTAAGTTGGTCAGGTATTTTATTAAAGATTACAGGAGCCATACAAATCACATTTCTTTTTAGTAGGTAAGCTAGTTTTAATTGCGCCCGTGCATAATAGATTCTGGTATTGAGATCTCATAGCTGTATTTCGTTTTCTAGTTTCTATTAAAGTTGCAAATAAACATCGATTTGTTATTACAAATATTGCTAATTCAAATTCAAATTCAAATACTTTTATTTGTAGAACATAGGTAAACAAAAGCTACAGATGTCAATATTAATAAAAATGAACGCTATGTCTTGCCGTCAACGGCGTACAAATATTCTAATTAAAAATTCTAATTATTAATTGGTAAATAATAAAAACGTTCAAAATTAATAGATGAAACTCAATTATTACAATTTAAATAAAAATAAATTTAACCAAATAACAAAACAAAAATAAATTAGATTAAACAAAACAATTAGATTATTAACAATATAATATATGAATAAATAAAAATAAAAAGAAAATTATTTTAGATTACAATTTGTCTTCCAGGTACTCATTGACTGTATAATAAGCTTTCTCGCCCAATAAATTAAGTAGTGCCTTTTTGAAATGGTGTATGCTGTCAAGATCTTTTATTGTAATGGGTAGCTTATTATATAACTTGGGTGCCATTCCCAAAAAGCTCTTTGAGTATAGTGCAGTCTTGTGTGGAATAGAACATATCTCTCTATTGCGTCGTTTCGATCTCAGTGTTTGAAATAAATGCAAGTTTGATTTTGCGAATACTAATGTCTCGTAGATGTACATACAAGGCAAAGTAAGAAGTTTATATTTATTAAATAATGGCTTACAACTATCAGTCTTTTTCAGCTTAAACACAGCACGTACACATCTCTTTTGAGCTTTGAACGCAATGTTTTTATCAGTGGAATTTCCCCAATACATTATTCCAAAACGTAACGTTGATGAGACATACGCTTTGTATGCTACCAAAACTACAGACTCATTTGATATTTTCGCAAGGTTATGTAGCGCATAAGAATATTGGTTCAGTTTTTTACAAACGGTTTCCACATGGCATTTCCAATTTAGATGACTATCCAAGTAAAGTCCTAGAAATCTGGCACTGTTGGTTTCAGGTATTTTTTGGTTTGCGTATTTTATATTTAGATTTAGCTGTTTTGTTCTTTGTTGGAACGTCATAACTTGTGTTTTTTCTAAATTTATTTTAAGTTTATTTTTACGTAACCAGTTTATAGTACAATGGATGGAATTATTTATTTCACTTTCGAGAATGTAAAGACACGGGAAAGTTAATAATTTATGAGACTTAAATATAGGTACGCAACTGTCTGTTACTTTAAGACCAAATATAGCTCTCAGGCAACGTTTTTGAGCTTTGAAAATGCTTTCTCGTTCACCACAGTGACCCCAAAATATTACACCATAATATTTTAAGATGGAAATTACTAGACCATGGTAAGCCACTAATATTGTTGGTAAATTTACTTTTTTTGATAGATTATGCAACATAAACGCGGCTGTGCTTAAACGTTTACATATATCTTCTGCTTGCGGCTTCCAAGTTAACTGGCTGTCAATTATGATTCCTAAAAATTTTGTGCTGTTTACTTTTTGTATAGTTTGACCATTGTAGTTTATATCCATATCTCCCGCCAATATTCGTTGGTAAAAATGCATGATTTTAGTTTTTTGGAGATTAATAACTAAATTATTATTGTCAAGCCACTTTATTAAATTACTAATTGTATTGTTAATGTCGTTTACATATGATTCTTTATTGATACATGAAACAATTGATGTGCTGTCATCTGCAAATAATACCATAGGATGAATTATATGACGTGGAATAATAAAGGTCCGACGACGCTGCCCTGCGGGACACCATATTTTATTTCTCTAAAAGACGATACATATTTTAATTCCCTTCTAGATCCTAAGCAAAGGCTCGATATCTCTGTACATTGTCTACGACCTTTTAGGTACGTTTTTATTAAATTAAGAGCATCGCCACGAATACCGTATGCGTGAAGTACATTCTATATATAGATATGTATCACATTGATCCTAACCACATTGATGTTCTCTTTGTTATTCAATTTCTTTATTTCAGACATGAGTCTATAGTGTTAGTAGCAACAAGATAACTTAATAACTAGTGTTAGTAATAAGTAGACAAAAAGTATTTATAATACCAATTGGTATGAATCCTCACCCAGTGGTGCAGCAGAGGGGAGTCCCATCGATCTGAGAACACGCTCAGGAGACTATTGGTGGCGGAGCGCAGCCGGCCGGCTAAGGAGGCGGTCTTTTTTCTTATAATGGCGTAAAACTCGTCTGTGTGCGCCTCCGCAAACATAGTGGACGCACGACAACGCCACGACAGCCCCAACAGTATCCTAAACGCGTTATTGTATTGGACACGCAGGTCGCTGTATGTCCTCTGCGTGAAACGGGGTCCAAAGGCTGCACGTGTAGAATGACTGACAGAAAGCTTTAAAAATAGTGACTTTAACTTGATTTGTACAACGTGCAAATCTTTGAACCAGCATGTTACATCGGACAGCCAACGACCTGCGCTCCCTCTCTATATTCATACTGTCCTTAAGATCATTAGTGACCCAATGACCCAAGTACTTAAATTTTGTCACCCATGCTAAAGGAGTGCCGCAGAGCGAGACACCGGGAACATCAGAACATCAATAGTTCATGGCACTCGCCTTAAACATAATAAGTTCGCTTTTTTAACATTGTATTTGAGCCCATGGGACACTGCATAGGACTCACAAATAGCCACCAGTTTCCTCAAAGCGCCGATCGATGGGCTTAGCAGCGCCATGTCATCCGCATAACTAATATTGTTCAAACAAACATCATCAATATGACATCCAATTCTGGTGCTGCTAAGCTCACCGACTAGCCGGGTTATGTACAAGTTGAAGAGGCGTGGTGAGCTTAACCCCCCTTGCCTCACCCCGCACTCCAGCTCATACATATCCGATTGAGCCTCAACCCACCTGACACTATTCCTCTGGTGGTGGTACCAATAACGAAACAAGGATGTAATTTCATTCGGTAGTGTTGTATCACTCCGCAACTTATCCCATAGTACCTCGTACGACACCATGTCGAACGCCTTTGACAGGTCCATAAAACAAGCAAAAACAGGTGTTTTTCGGGAAGTATAATATTGAACAGTTTGCTTGAGGCACAGAATGGCGCTTTCCGTGGATAAACCAGATTTAAAGCCAAATTGTGCGTCATGGAGTTCAACGTGTTTAGCCAACTGTTGATCAAACAAACTGTCCAAGACCTTGGCGACGATCGTGGCTAATGAAATAGGCCTGTAATTGGACACGTCAGAGGCCTCCCCCGTCCTGTCTTTAATAATCGGAACCACCACTGTACGCATAAGGTCCTGCGGTAAATAACGGTGACTGAGACATAAATTAAAAAGAAGAGCAAGAACCCTATACAGGTGTGGTCCCGCATGCTTCAGGTGCTCGACGCTAAGGCCGT
This sequence comes from Hydraecia micacea, assembly GCA_914767645.1. Lineage (NCBI taxonomy): Eukaryota > Metazoa > Arthropoda > Insecta > Lepidoptera > Noctuidae > Hydraecia > Hydraecia micacea. Next base: position 2,821,007 of record OU611775.1, read on the forward strand.
CGTGGCCAGGCGATTTACCTCTTGTCATTTTCTTAATAACAGTAGCCACCTGTTTAGCTGTAAATATTACGGCAAGTTCACCAGACCTTGACAATTTCCCCTCATCATCGAACACCCGCGGGTCTATTTGCAAGAGAGACTGAACCTTAAAATGTATTTGAAAAAGGTTGGCAATTTCTTTCGGGTCACTCAGACCCGCGATACTTGCAGGGAGAGTCGGCTTGGTATTTAATTTGTTAGTGGACTTCCAGAATTTAGAAAACTCTTTTTTCGAATGACTTTTAGCCAAAATATCTAATTTAATTTGTTGTTGATTATTTTGAATAAATTTTTATTTAGTTTTAAAATTTCTTCGTGTTTCGCGCATTTTCTCATACATGGACCCCTGAGTGGGTGCACCATGCAATAGCCACGTTTGGTAATAAGTACGAGCCTCTCTATGAGCGTCACTGACATATTTGTTCCAGCCTGTGACATATTTATGTCTCTTTATGCGATTACTGCGAACATATGTATACTGTGCACCCTCTTGGAGAGTAGATACAATTTCCAAATACAAATTGTTTATTATTAATTTATGATCCATATTATTACACATTTTATGAGAACACGTGATAAATTGATCGGGAAAATCTATCAATTTTAGTTTATCATTGCAATACTTATAATAATTATTAATTATAGCTACAATCTCACTGAAAGTTTGTGTAAACAAAGTCAAATTGTCACTCTTACCGTTATCGTAGGGCATATACACTGAAAATATCAACATAGGTCGGCTTTCGTATTGAAATTTTATCGCAACTAATCGATCACTGAAACACTTCACTGTTGACACAGATGGAAACACAGATTTTTTCCACAGCAGTGCCACTCCACCGTATGGTCTTCCTGTGATCACTTTGACGGACGTGTCAATGGCTGACTTGCCGTGGTACGCGAATTTGTCATCTAGGTTTCCTAGAAATCCCATATCGTGTGGCCAAATCCAGGTCTCTTGGAGTCCAATAATGTCGGCACTCTTGCATAAGTTCCCACACATTCCGCTGACCTGTTCACACCTTTACAATTAAAAGTAGATAACGTTATTTTACTTTTACCATTAAGAGCCACTATTTATAGGAGTTTTGTTTGTAGATGGGAGCTGAGTGTTATCGGAATCCTTATCCTTTTTAAAAACACAAATCGTCTAAAGCGTATTCCTTCAGGCCAAAGGCTATCATCTAAAAAGGTGTCTCATTTATTTTGGAGAGAGAGGAGAGAGTTGGCACAGTAATGCCTTACTACTATCTAGCCCGACGCGAAAAGAAACGCTCCCATAAAAATATTTGTTTAAAAATCTAAAAATGTGTAAAAGTGGAAAAAAAACTAAGTAAACCTTTATAATATTAACCAATAACTTAGTGACAAAGTTATCTACGAGTTGTATGAACTAACGGTGAAAAAAAGACTAAAAACACTAGATTCAAACAGTGTCCCAAACAAACAATAACAATAAGTGACGTTATTAGCAAAAAACAAAACAATACAACCACTACAACAGTATTTCATCCAAAAGTATCAATACAAGTGTGATAAAATAAGAACAATAACATCAAAGTGTAAAGTGATTCATCAGTGTTTTTAAAATTCAATTCAACCGTCATGTCACAAAGAATTTTTGCACTATCATCGCTAATTTAACAACGAACTTTAATTTGCTGCAACTGGTCGATAAATTCGTTGATATTCGCAACGCACTGGTGGCCCGAAGGTTAAAGCGTCGCCGCGTCGTGCTATCAAGTACGATCGAGACGGCGCAAGTTCAAATCTCACTTCCAACAAAAGTTCCTTTTGGAATCTACAAAAATTCATATTTGCAATTTATATGATATCTGCTACAAGTTTGTTCGCGTTCCAGTTCTCAACCTTGTTAAAAAACTATATTATTCATAACATGAGCCGCTGCACTAGTGCCATCTAGTGATCGAGTAGCGGATTTATTAGAAAAAGATTAAAGTCTGCATATTTACATTACATTACAAGATGACGCAGTGTGCTGGATGTGAACAAAAAATCCCTAATAGACAATACCTTACTTGCTCAATTTGTAAGAAATACTATGACCTCGAATGTTCAAACATCTCAAAGGAGCAATACGCTCGCATGAACAGCAAGTGTAAGTTGACCTGGGAATGCCAGGAATGCAGGTGTAAAAAACCCAAAAATAATAATGTTAACACCCCAGCGAGATCGCAACAAATAGATGACAATTTATCAACACCAGAGCCTAACGTTACTCAACGCCGGAAACAAACTCAGGACAACTTTGATGAGACTTTTTGTTCGGAAGACATTAGTATTCTCGGCGACACACACAGTAAACCAGGTTTAGATAATGACAACCAACCCGAACTAAATCTACATAATTTGAGTGAAATTTTATCCTTAAAATTAAAAGAAAATAGTAAATCAATAATACTAGAAATAAAAGCTACCATCCAAACAGAAATTAATAAAGCCATGTTAAAATTAAAGGAAGACATGAAACGAGACACAGGCGCGTTGTTCTTACAAAACGAACAACGGAAGACTGACATAGAGAAAATAAATATCCAAATAGAAAAACTTAATAAACAAACCGAAGAACTAAAAAACGAAATATTGAAACTAAAGTCTGAGAACTCCTCTACAATTAAACATAACTCTAAGAACAATGTTAAAAAAATTGTGTTGTATGGACTTACCGAAATCTACAGAGAGCCTGAACAAAGTATACACGAAAGAATCAGAGCCATTTTCTGGGATATTCTTGGAATAGATCTTTTAGGGTACATAGAGGAAACTCATAGAATTGGGAAATATTATAGGCATCGAAACCGACCCATGATTATTGAACTTATGAGCAAAAGACTATCAAAATATATAATAGAAAATAGCCAATGTTTCCAGGGAACCGGACTGCACATTTCTGAACTTTTAAGCGCAGAAGCAAGAAATGAGAGGAAAATCTTGCGGGATAAAATGCTCGTTGCACGAAATAAAGGCCAGCGTGCTGTAATCAGGAATAATCAACTTTATATCGAAGGGGAACTCTCTAGTTATGAAGGGGAAATTAAATCGTGCCCTCCACTCAGCGAAGACATGCTAACCAATGTAGATAATCGAAGTGGATCATATAATGACCTTACATTTCGAGAATACGAGGAAGACAAAACTTTTCGAAAACCAAGAACAACATTTTAGTATTTTATTTCAAAACGTCCAAAGTCTATATAACAAGCAACATATAATGGAAGCATTTCTCAACGACAAACAGACTTATCAAGCTATATGTATAAGTGAAACTTGGCTTTCAAGAGATAAATTAAGCATGATAGACTTCACCGGCTATAAAGTCGCAGCATCTTTTTGTCGAGAGGATCGTGGTGGCGGAGGAGTTTGCATACTACTAGAAGAACAGAAAGACTACATAGAAAGATCCGATATAAACGACATGTCACTAGAGTATATTTTGGAAGTTTGTGCTATTGAAATACCTAACGACAATTTGTTATTGGTAACAATGTACTGGAACAGAAGGGAAGAAAATGTCTTTTATAACCAACTCAACCAAATATTAGCTTTTATAAACAAAAAATACACAAAACTAAACACAGTTATTGGCGGTGACTTCAATATAGATATCCTTAAAAATAACTCTAAAGTCAACACTTTCTTAGACCTTATGTCCGAATACAGATACACACAACATGTAAAACATCCCACACACATAACTCACACAGCGTCCACGTGCCTAGACTTAATATTTACAAACTTTAGAACCGGAGATTTATGCGTATCTGTAAAAGAATTAGGTTTTTCAGATCACTGTGGTACAATTATAAAATATAGAGTGCCGCAGCGTCCGAAACAAACCACTTGGTATATTGAAAAACGACTTTACACTGAAAATAACATTGAAAATTTCAAATCTGAATTAAAATTAGTAAATTGGAAAGATATCATTGTAGAAAGTAATGATGCAAATCAAAACTATAATGTTTTTATCGACTTATTAACCAGAATATTAAACAAAACCCTACCAAAAATAAAAACCAAATTAAAATCGCATTATAAAAAATATTGGCTAACTAAAGGAATAAAGATATCATGCTTAAACAAAAGGTTGTTAAAAATATTGAGTATAAAGTCTGACAATCCGATCATTAAAAAATACTATAGGAAATACGAAAAAATACTAAAGCAGTCGGTCATAACATCTAAAAAGCAGCACTTCATCAAGAAAATAAAAATGTCTCAAAACAAAATTAAAGCTATGTGGAATATAGTTAACGAACGCACTAACAAAAAAATAGCTACAGGTAAACATAATATCCAATTACAAATAAACAATACTTTAATTTCAGATACAAAACAAATCGTTAACAAATTCAATGACTTTTTTGCATCAATTGGCGAAGAGACCAATCGCCCCGCAGGAATTGAGGCCAAAGGCCAGCCTGTTGTCAACCCGTCTGTAAATACCCTTTTTCTTAGACCTTTAGACTTTCGAGAAACGCACCGAATAATTCAAAACTTAAAAAACAAAAAAAGCCACGGAATAGATGAACTGCCGCCATTTCTGATTAGACAATGTGCAGATGAACTAGCTGAACCTTTTTGCGTTTTAATAAATCAGTCGTTTGATGAAGGTATTTTTCCTGACCAACTTAAAAAAGCTATTATAAAACCATTATTTAAGAAAAACTCGAAAACTGACCCCAATAACTACCGACCAATAGCTCTTCTACCTACGGCCTCAAAAATCTACGAAAAGGCTATGTGCGACCGAGTATATAAATTTTGTGAAAGATTTGAAATCTTTGATGAAGGTCAAAATGGATTTCGGAAACATCGGTCAACAACTCTAGCTGTCTATAAATACATGCAAGAAGTTATTAATGTTATAAATGATAAAAAATATGCGGTTGGTATTCTTCTGGATATGACCAAGGCTTATGATAAGGTTCAATTTAAAATCCTACTAGATAAACTTTACGGCATAGGAATTCGTGGAAATACTTATAAGTGGTTTGTATCGTACCTACTTAAAGAATAGGGAACAATATGTGCAAATAGAGCATTTCAATCACGACCAAAAACAAATAATACAAGTAAGGTCTGATAGGAAAATAATAAATGCATCAATTCCCCAGGGCAGCGTCATTGGATGTCTTCTATTCCTCATCTACATCAACGATCTTCCCAAAATTATGGATGAACCTTGTGTGCTATTTGCAGATGATATATCCCTGCTTACCACATGTCAAGCAAATAGTCAAATTAACGATCAACTAAACTCTATAGATATTAAATAAAACAAAAAAATGGTTGGATGATCACAATCTTGAGATTAATTATAAAAAAACCAAACTAATGACTTTCTACCCCCGCCAAAAATCCCCTTTACCAATCAACTTCACAACGAACGGCATAAAATTAGAAGTAGTTAACGAATTTACATTGCTAGGACTTACAATAGACTCACATATTTCATGGAAACCTCATTTAGAAAGAATACGAGCAAAGCTTTCTAAATTTACTTACGCACTACGAGAAGTCAAAAAAACTACCGATTTACAAACTGCTCTAACCACCTACTACGCCTACGCTCATTCATGGCTCAGCTATGGCATAATAATGTGGGGAAATAGCACAGACTCACAAGCGCTTCTCATTTTGCAAAAGAAACTAATCCGCATCATCGTTAACATTGACCAAACAGATAGTTGTAAACCCTTTTTTATAAAGCACAAAATACTCACCTTACCATCTATATATATACTCGAAATATGTAAATTTGTTAGAAAATATAAAAACTTCTTTATTACCCGCGGTGAAAAACATAGTGACCGATCTATTAGATTTAAAAATATGATAATGTTACCGTCATCGCGCATGAAATTGCACTCAAATAGTCCCTATGTAATGTCTATAAAAATATTTAATAAACTACCAGACGCATTAAAGGGTGAAACTTGCAACACGAAATTTACAAATAAACTTAAGGAAATACTAATTAAAAAAGCATACTACACCATAAATGAATACATGGATGATAAAAAAATATTTAACTCAGACTGACATCACCCACACCTAGTAATATATATGTTAATAGGTATTTTAAGTTTATTATGATTTTAAGATAATTGACATGTTTAATTTAAAGTTTATCAATTCAAAGCAATGTTGACATTTTTTTTTTTTATATATTTTTTTTATTAGAATTGTGTTTGTATGTTTAATTTATAAGTTTTCATTTTTGCTGTGCCCCACAGGGTCCATAATTGTACCTAGCTATAAGCATTATTATTTTAAGATCTGTATTATTAACATTATGGAATGCAAATAAAGATATGCAAATAAAGATATGAATTTTTGGAGACAAATATCTTAAACGCATTATACGTCCTTTCTGTTTTCATATTAATTTTCTCCAGCTTTACGGTTACCCGAGTCTTAGTTTTAATATAATCACAAATATCAGCTTCACTCGTTTGTTTATCATCATTCGAAACAAAAAGCGGGATAAATGATTCCGCCGCTTTAAAGTTCCCCATTGTAGCAGACCGAGCCTTGCCTATCCTACCAGTGAATCGATTTTTTAACTTTTTATTTTGCACAACTGTCCATTGTCCATCATGTTCCATTTATTTCCATTCACCCTTGCTTACTACTTCAGCCATTTATAATAAATCTGTAGACGAGGCGTTTCTGTACATTGAAAATATTTCCAAAAAAAATAGTTGGGGTGTTAAAGGATTAACCAACAGATGCCATTTCATAAATTTTTGGAATTTTTGTCTGTTTGGATGTGACAGATTCCTTGAATAGGTTCAACGTAAAAAGTACCAAACCAATATGGTTAATTTTTAAACTCAAATATGGCGTAGAACTCGGAGCAGTTATTCGTTTTTGAATCGTCGCAATCGCAATTCACTCTATCAAAAGATATAATCAATTTAGAGTATTCTAGAACAACTTTTCATGTTTTTTGAAACACGTAACGACATCTATTGGCGCGATATATTACCTACTAACGAAAACGTATTATTATTGTGAGATAAACAACATTTTTTTTTTTTTAATCTTTATTTGAAAGGGTTTTATCACTTAGTGATAATGTCACCCCCGTAACAGAACACATGGGTAGTGAACAGCTACTTATTATTATATAATTATGACCTACTCAATAGTGTTGTCCCTATTCGTTTTGATAGATAACGAACAACAGTCGACACAACATTCTAGCCTCTTCCGACAAAGGGGACGCTAGGATGCTGTTACATGCACCCACTTCGAATCCCGCACCAAGCGAATATTGTCTATCGTCTATGTTCCGGTCACATTCCATCAGCACGTGGTAAATATCCTCAATCACCCCACAAACTTCGCAGTTTGGTGAGGCACTTTTATCCATTAAGTATTTAAACTTATTCGATGGGATGTGGCCTGAACGCATTCTCAACAGAGCTACTACATATTTCCTATCTATCTCCCTTCCTTCAAACCATGGGTAACGAAGCGGTTCCGATTGGATGGTTTTATACCAGATTCCCTTTAACTTTGATCGTTCATCAAAATATTCGTGCCATCTTTGTCTGCATAGATCTTTGACATGACCAAGCCAATCTGAGTATAACGGGGTGCATGTGTAATTAATACCCTCATACGATGTTTGTTGGGCTGCTAAGTCTGCTTCTTCGTTACCCATGATTCCAATGTGTGTGGGTGTGAATGGTGACGGTTTTATTCATAGACTGCATCTTACAAATTGAGTCCAAAATAGGTATGGCTATCGGGATCCCTCGAAGAGTCGAGGGTACCCGAGCCAAATGTTGGAGGCTGCTTTTTGAATCCGAAAATATGACAAAGTTCTCCTGATCTATACTCAGTAAATACAACAGAGCTTCAGAGATAGCTATGAGTTCACAATACATAATAGAAATCTTGGCATTAATTTTGAATTTAGCTTTAGTATTAAGTTGCGGATCAAAAAAAGCAGCTCCTAAGTCTGAACCATCTTTGTAACCGTCTGTAAATATTTTATAGTGTCGACTAAACTTATCATCTATCATTTTTACACACGTATTGTTAAGATCCGTTACATTAATCAGTCTTTTTGCCGAACTTATACCCTTAATTATATCACTTATTACATTAGATAAATCTATATTGGTTACCCAAGTGTTCAAGGAATAAATATCTAATATCAGGCTAGAGTACAAAGGCATTTCTGAATAAACTCTATGGACATCCATTAATAATGGCAGTTTTTTTGTTTCTCCAGTACAAACCTTGGCATTGGTCAGACAGTTCCCCCAAAGTACTTATAAGAATATTATTACGAACCGATTTTGCTCTTAAATAAAATTTACCTGTTAGAAACAGTCTTCGAATAAATAATCGTTGGAGGCACAGCTCACTTTCCATCACATGGATAGGCATGCTTCTAATAAATCCTCCTATGATTCTCATTGCTTGATTTTGCACTTTGTCAAGCTTAAGAAGGTGGCAGTCGGCACAGTTACCATACAAAAAGCAACCGTAATCCATCCTACTTCGAATTATAGCTATGTATAGCCTTGTAAGATGTAAGGGATGTACGCCCCATTTAGTACCAGCAAATATTTTAAAAATATTTTAAAAACGACAAACTTTTTCCCGGATTTCGTTTACATGTTTACCCCACTTTAAGGAACTGTCCAACCACATTCCAAGGTATTTGACATAATGGACTTGTTCAATAAGGCTGTTATTAACAGTTAGATGGATATTATTCCTTCTTCTCCCTCTACTAAAAAGGCACACCTTTGTTTTCTTATGGGAAATATTTAGACCTAAATCTGTCATCAAACTTTGAAAAATATTTAACGCGTTTTGTATATGGAATACTGAATCGGATAATATCTTTTGTATGTCATATAAAATGAAGTCGTCAGCATATTGCGAAATGTACACATTATTTATACTTCTACAAACGTTAATTGTGGCCGCATTAAATAGTAAAGGGGATAAAGGGTCTCCTTGAGCAATGCCTATACCAGTAATTCGACATATTAGGTTGTTATCCTGTAGTTCAATGAATAAATGTCTCTGATGAAGATACTGCCAAAGATAATTGCAAAGAACAGAGCCCACTCCCAAGTTATCCAAAATACCTAAAAGAGAGGTCAAGTTTATGTTATTGTAGGCACTTTCAATATCTATGAAACAGCCAACAGCTGGTACACTTTTAGAAAAACCAGTTTCAACCCGAGTAACCAACCTAGATAGACCATCATAACATGACTTAGATCTTCGGAAGCCCGTGGTGTCATGGGATAATAGATTATTTTTCACTAAAAACCATTCAAGTCTGCGTGTTATGATGGTATGAAGTATCTTACAAAAGCAAGATATAAGCGCGATAGGTCTAACATCTGCACTTGAGCCTGGATCACCTCCCGGCTTCGGTATAGGAATAATTTTAACTTTTTTCCACTGCTCTGGTACGAATCCGGATGACATAAACTTATTGTAAATGGAAGTCAACAAAATTTTAGCAATATGTGGTAAATGTTTTATCATAGAATATGAAATATTATCATGACCTGGAGCTGAATCTGATTTTTTAATTGAGTTAATTACTTCCTGTACCGAAACCGGGTTGGCCAATTGCGTGTTACAAGAGATAAATGTAGGAGTTGGTGGAGATACGTAATCTGGGGCCAGACTTCGCAACAATCCTTCGGCTTTACCTTGGTCAACAAAGGATGTAGTTGATTTGTACCCTTTGATCCATCTCATGCGCTGCCACATTTCTCTTGAAGAAGTTACACTATCTATGTCATTGCAAAAACCCTGAAAGGATTTATTCCTGGCTTGTCGTATTAGCCTTTGCGCCTCACTCACTTTCCTTTGTAAAGCTTCAAGATTTTGTGGGTTAGGATTGGTGCCCTGTCAGTTTACCAAAAATTAATTTACAAATTTTTACTTGACAAGCAACGATTGGCAAAAACATGATTTGTTATTTCATCATTACACAACAACAAGTTTGCCAAATAATTCACTTTACAAAATAATTACCCGATAAACTTTTCTTTAATAACGTGTTATTTGACAAACAATTCATTTTATCTTATAAAAAAACGTTTGGGATAAAAACGTTTTACATATTGACTTATTATTACGCAATTTCCTAAAAATGAAACTCATTCTTTCATCGACTTGCACTAATAGAAAAAAGAGGCTATTTTTAGTGGGCTACCCGGAACCGAAGTAGGTAGTTAGATTAGGTTAATTATTTAAAACAAAATTGTTAGGTTAGGTTAGGTCAAAACTGTGACCCCTACGCACGAGCCGAGCGAGCGAAGCGAGCGGTGCCGCGGCAGCGGCCGGCGAGTGCCAGAAATGACTAGATTATATAGAAAAAAATTACTTTTACACAAAATATGGGCGCCAGAAACGACTTGCGCTAATAGAAAAAAAAAAATAGGTTATTTTTAGTAGGCTACTCGGAACCGAACTAGTTAGAATAAGTTAATTATTATAAAAATTGGTTTGGTTAGGTTAGGTTAAAACTGTGACCCCCTACGCACGAGCCGAGCGAGCGAAGCGAGCGGTGCCGCGTCAGCGGCCGGCGAGTGCCAGAAACGACTAGATTATATAGAAAAAAATACTTGCCTGTAAATTATTTGACCCAAATGGAAATACCGTCATGATCACTTCGTGTCTGGTTTAGAAAATCTTTACATAGTATAAAACAAAGTAGCTCCCGCTGTCTGTAAGCTTAGATCTTTTAAACTACGCAACGGATTTTAATGCAGTCTGTTTAATGCAGTGTATATTATAAAATGATAGTTTGTATAAACGCGATTTTTTCAAAAGAAATGTATAAATGATTAAATATCATCCGAAACATTTGTAAAGAGAAGCATTTGCCAAATAAATGTTTGTAAAGCGAGTGTTTATAAAATAAAATATTTGCGTAATGAGTTGTTTGTGAAATAAATAGAATACGAAACGTTGGTTGTAAACTAAAAATTTGTCAATGGAGTTTTGGTAAAACATTAGTGAACCGTTAGGATTGCTTCTAAAAGTTGCCAGTGCAAGGCGTCTCTGTGCAACAATCTGTGATAAATTTTGATTCCAGTATGGTTTTGGTATGAATTTGTCTGACTGAAGAGGATTCTCGCTCACTCTAATCATAGGTATATATTGATCAGCTGCAGAGTTTACAATATCTACAAATGTATTATATGCAGATTGATGATCTAAAGGTAGCTCCAAGTTTGTTAATTCCGATTCTATTTTCTGAGTGTAACGCTGCCAATCTGCTTTCTTAAAGTTCCTCCGTTTTTTAAACTTATCTGATTTATTTTTTCTAAGCAAGTCTTAATTATCATATGGTCACTTCTCAGGTTTTCATTCATGACCCACCATTTTAATTTTAAAGCCAAATCTGTTGAAACAATTGTTACATCTGGCGAAGATTTTTGTATAGCCCCATTGACCAATTTCAAACGTGTATGTGTGTTGTCGTTAAGTGTACACAGGTTTTTGTCCATGACAGAATCATAAATCTGATTACCTCTTGTATCTGTTCTGGAGGACCAGTTTGAATGGTGACCGTTCAAATCCCCTGCAACGAGAGCCTTGTGTTGTGTTATTGAAAAAACTTCATCCCAATCACTTCTGCACGTGTGCACTGACGAGGGACAATAGATATAAATGACATTCTCCAGATGAGCGCAGTTAAGTAATTTTATGTGAACTATTTGAATTTGTGTATTTGAAATATTTACATTACATTGTATAGCCTTGATAGAATGGTGGGTAAAAACAGCTGTACCTCCATATCCATCGTCACGATCTGCCCTGAATATATTGTATCCACTGAATCTGACTATACTCTCTGGGTCAAACCAAGTTTCACTGAGTATAGCTATGTGAATTTTCTCCTGATTCAGTAAAGCCTCAAATTCCGTAAATTTCGGTCGTAAACTCTGGGCATTCCATTGTAGAATATTGATTTTTAAGTGTCTGTGTTTGTTGTTGTTATCCATTGTTTTATATTAGATAAGAAAGGCAACTCCGTTATGTAATCCATCACGAATGATGTAATCCAGTCAAAGATCACTTTTGCGCAATCTAACACTTTATTTTCCAGACTGGTCCCGCTGTCCCAAATTTTTTCCTTTAATTTATTCCATAACCATTCCCAACTCTTTTTCTTCTTTTTGTTTGAATTATCAGTTTTTCCTGTTTCTACATGATGTATTTCAGAGTCACTGTCAGAAAGTGCCGCCCAATTAATCACGGTATCTGTTTTTTGTTTATTCTTCGGGTTGACCCCATTCTTTTTATTATTGTCTTGTTGTATTATTGTAGATTTCTTATTTGTTTTAGATTTTAAACTTTCCGCCTTCTTCAGTGTGTTAGCATATGTATCTTGGAGTTGTGTTATAGGTCCCATTTCTGTATTTGTTTCTTGACTTAATACTTGGTGATATTTATTTCCCGTTTCCTGTTCTTCCATTTCCTGTACTTTTTCTTGGGAATTGTCCTCATAGTTTGGTTCTGGTGGTACGTATAGTGTTAAAGCTCTTTTGTATGAGCAGTTAAACTCTGCCGTCAATTCCCTTAGCCTTCTTTCTTTTAAATACATTGGGCATGTGCGAGATAACGCCATATGTGTTCCGGAGCAGTTATTACATTTATAGTCCGTAGTGTCACAATTAGGGTGGGACTTACTGCATTTTGGGCATATATCCTTGATTGATGAACATACTCTAATTGTATGCCCATATCTCCAACAGCGTGAGCATTGTGTGACGGGGAATTGGTGGGGATTCACTTTCACCCTGGTATCAAAGATATATACGTAGGTAGGTAATGAAGATCCTTTAAAGGTTACTCTGACTGTTTCTCCAGGTTCCCATTGTCCACTAATTGTGTTGCGACGTTTTAATCTTTTAATGCCTAAGATCTGTGTGTCACAGCTTAAACCCTCCAGTATTTCTTCCTCAGATGATTCTAAGTCTATATAATAATAATAATAATTTATTTAATAAAACGTTTACAAAAGGTGTACATTTGGCCAATATCTTTAATAACGCCGTAAGTTTCTCTAATCTCCAGTGTTTTCTGACATCTAAGTCCTTTTTCTTTCAAACATTGTGACTCAATTAAATTATTTGCACTCTCTTCGTTACTAAACTGGATAAGAACCTTAAACGCATTAATATATTTTATACTTGTTATGTCCGGAATATTTTCTGCTTTTAATAATTTTGCTAATCCAAACTGTTTTGGTAACTTTTCTTTAGACGTTATGCTAATTTCTATCTTCAGGTATTCTTATCTCATCATAAACATGACTACTTCTGGCAAAACGTTTACCCCGTCTCGTTATGTTAGTCCACATTTCATCTTGATCTATCTGTCTGTTTCTTTTACTCGATCTCACTACGTCGCTTTCTCCACTATTTTGTATAACTTCTTCTGTTAACTCCATATTCTCACTATTACTGTTACTCATAATCTCACCACAATATTCTATGCCATTATTCTCATTAGCTGTCTCAATTGATTGTTCGTATTCGAGTTCGCTGCTATCCATTAGTGATTAGCATTTTTAAACGATGAATCATACGCACGGTCGAACGATGTGAGTCGAAACCGGTTCGAAATCACACAGTATGCGCGTCTAACGTTGACAAGCGCCCGCGCGTAACAATCAAACTCAAACTCAAACTCTAAGCATTTATTTCAATTAAACCATTTACAGGCACTTTTGAATTGTCAAGAAGTCGGTCAGTCAAAAATAAAATGAAGCTAGTTGCCCATTCTAAAGCGTAGGTACCTATGGAGAAGAATGGGCAAGAAACTCCATGGACACTCTTTTAAATTATATTTTTACAAAAATATTAGTTACATCATTAATGTTGAATTTATAATAATATGTGAGAACGATGTAAAAAAAGACGTATGCATTAAAAGCGTCCAGAGTACAGCAAATATTAAATAATAAAAAAAAACAACAATCCAAAAATAAAATAATTAAAAATAAAAATAAGCCGAGGCAGCCGAGTGATGACCAGCCCCAACTGACGGCGCCCGTTCACGAACATGACGCATAGATCAGCACCATTCAGCTCAACCATTTTGAAGGGAGCTAAATGATCCAACACACACGCCACCGTCAGCGAGACATTTGTGTGAGCATGACATACTATCAGCTGCCAGGGCACATTCAAGTCAATGAAAGACATATTACCCGGTAAATGGTAGCTCTACAGTACATAGAACTCACATCTGTGCTATGCAATTATACAATACAAAGGAAATTGAGTTTATACAATGCAAAGATAGTCTTACAATCTTCAGCAGCTCCAACAGTATTTTCAAGTGTTAATCGATTAGTTGTGGTTGTGGAGCAGGACCAGCAATGAGCCAGGCATTTTTATCAGCGATGTAATCCCCTAACTTATAATATGCCTGTCTGCATAGTGTGCGTTTTATACAAGACTTGAATTTTGTTTCATTCAGTTGAAGAATGTGGGGAGGTATCTTATTATAACATTTTAAACAGTACCCCATAAAGGATGAGTCTACTTTAGCCAGTCTGAAACCTGGTTGAACCAATAGGTCCCTATTTCTAGTACTATAATTATGTCTTTCTCCTCTTTTACTAAAAAGATGTAAATTTTTCCTTACATACATGATGTTTTCGTAGATATATTGACAAGGTACCGTCATGATGTTAATTTCCTTAAACAGTTCCCTTAGAGAATCGCGCCCGCGGAGATTATATATGGCTCTGATGGCTCTTTTCTGCAGAATAAAAATAGAATCGATGTCTGCAGCCCGTCCCCAAAGTAAAATACCGTATGACATGATACTATGAAAATAACTAAAATAGACTAGTCTCGCAGTATCTACATCAGTTAATTGACGGATTTTTCTGACAGCATAAGCTGCTGAACTTAGACGTCCTGCAAGAGATGTTAAATGAGGACCCCATTGTAGCCTTGAATCGAGCGTGATCAACAGGAAAACAGTTTTATCGACGAATTCTAGTTTCTCTTGATTCAATATTATCTCACAATTACTACCCTTGACATTTGGTAAAGAAAATCTTATGCACTTAGTTTTTTTTCATTTAATACTAAATTATTAGCAGTGAACCAATTTTGGACCTGCAGTAGGGCGTTATTTACGTCGTCAAAATTTGTAGCACGTGTATTTACCTTAAAAATTAAGGAAGTGTCATCAGCAAATAACACCATTTGTGGTTGATTTTTTAATAAATGCAGTAGATCATTAATATACACTAAAAAGTGGAAAGGACCCAATATCGAGCCTTGTGGCACACCCATTTTTACTGTTAAACCATGTGAATTGACACCATTTATTTGAACTTGCTGTTGTCTATCATTTAAATAAGAACTAACTAAACTGAGCGCAAGTTTTCCAAGTCCGTAATGCTCGAGTTTCAAAAGCAAGGTTTCATGATCAACGCAATCAAATGCCTTGAAGAGGTCACAAAAAATTCCTATGGCGTCTTGGGCCTCTTCCCACGCGTTAAAAATGTGTTTTAACAAAGTTACATCGGCGTCGGTCGTACAACGTCCTTTGGTGAAACCATACTGTTGATCGTGTAGGATTTTATTCGTGTTAAAATGATTGAGTATTTGATTAAGCATTATCTTTTCAAACACCTTGCTGAAAACCGGCAACACGGATACGGGTCTATAATTATTGGTGTCCTTACTGTCCCCGGATTTGTAAAGAGGTATTACCTTACTGTATTTCATTAAATCGGGGAAGACTCCTTGATCAACACACGAATTAAATACTAAGGCTAAGTAGGGTGCAATAGTCTCAATTATGGACGCACAGATCTTAATGGGCATTCCCCATAGATCTTCGGTCAATTTGATTTTAATTTGCTTAAAGGCTTTAATTACTGTTATAGGGTTAATATGCCTAAAGTTAAATTTAATCGGGCAGGCTGAAACGTTCGCCCTTACTAAATCAAAAGCGAGCGAGGGCGAGGAATTGAAGGTTCCAGTTGTTTTGAGTGGGATACTAGTAAAGAAATTTACAAATTCTTGAGCTACTTCTTTGTTCGCGAATGAGACCACTTGATGTCTGCAGTGTGTAATCAGAATTATGCTTTTTATTCCTGTTCGTTTCATTATTGATAATTTTCCAAACCGTCTTTATTTTATTGTCTGCTGATTTAACCTTGTTGCTAATGTATATGGCTTTAGCTGCCTTACAGGCATTCTTAAAAGTTCTAGAGTAAGTAGCAACATACTTATTAAAAGTTTCCGTGTTAATATAAGGCTTAAGGCCATACAGCTCGAAAAGTGTTTCCCTACTTTTCCTAAGTCCTTTAGTTGCCCAGTCACAAAATAAAAACTTAGGGCTGATAATTTTAGTGTTCTTCTTAAAAAAATTATTGAACTCTGTTTGGACTACCGAAAATAATTTTTTATACAAAATATTAACATTGTTCATTGTAAGGTTCTGATTACTTAATTTACAAATTAAAGTGCTATTAAATTTATTTAAATTAACAGATGTTATTGGTCTGGACTGGATCTGGACTTTTTGTATTGGCATGTTGGACTCAAAAGTTACAGTTTGACCGCTGTGGTCAGAAGGGAGATAATTAACAATGGCTTTATCTAAATAGTCGCAGCAACAAAAAACATTATCAATATAAACAACATTAAGAATGTGTATAATCACGTCCTATTAGGCTTACCTTTATGATGAAATAACACGGATACTTATGTCTGTGTTATTTAAAAAGTCATCATCATCATTTCAGCCGAAAGACGTTCACTGGTGGACATAGGCCTCCCCCAAGCACCTCCACTTCGACCGGTTCTGTGCTTCTCGCATCCAACGGGTTCCTGCGGCCTTCACAAGGTCGTCGGTCCACCTTGTGGGAGGCCTTCCAACGCTACGTCTTCCGGTATGCGGTCGCCACTCCAGAACCTTTCGGCCCCATCGGCCATCTGTTCTGCGAGAAATGTGCCCTACCCACTGCCGCTTAAGTTTGGCAACTCTTCGGGCTATGTCAGTTACCTTGGTCCTCCTACGGATCTCCTCATTTCTGATTCGATCACGCAAGGAAACTCCAAACATAGCCCTCTCCATTGCCCTCTGGGTGACTTTTAGCCTTCTAATAAGTTGTGAGCGAGTGATTTAAAAAGTAATAATAATAATAATAACTGTATTTCGGGTGGCATAGACCCATAGAAACCTTACCCTAGTACACATAACAATTTATAATTTGCTATACCTCGCCACACCTACACACGACATGACCCACTGCTTCTGAAAGGGACAGTCAAGACGCAATGCTATTGCGTTCAGAATGCCGTTGTTGCTACCCCGAATACGGGCCAGCAGGGAAGCTGCTTTTTTGCGCATGATGGCCTGGAAACCATCAGTGCGCGCTTCAGCAAACATCCCAGACGCGCTGCACCGCCACGGCAGACCCAACAACATTCTGAGCGCATTATTGTACTGAGTGCGCAGGGCTCTGTAGGCTCGCTGCGTATATCTCACCCACAGGCCGCTTGAGTAGAAGGACTGGCAATACGCTTTGACTAGCGTAACTTTCACTTCTCTCGTGCATCGTGCGAACCTGCGTATGAGTATATTGGCTCTCACCGCCAGAGCCCTGCGCTCCCGCTCAATCTCTTCATCGTCCCTGAGGTCACTTGTCACAATGTGACCCAGATATTTAAAAGCTTGATCCTGCTTCAAGATTTTTCCATTGAGAAATACAGGAGGCACATGGGTAGGCTGTTGTTTGCCTGATTTAAATATTAAAATTTCACTCTTTTTAGAGTTATATTGTAACCCATGCGCCTCCGCGTACTCTTCACAAATGGACAAGAGTTTCCTTAGCCCGCTTATGGAGGGGCTCAGCAGCACCATATCGTCTGCATAGCTAATATTGTCAAAACAAGTGTCATCAATGTGGCAGCCGACATGTGTGCTGCTGAGCCGCTCGACAAGCTGGTTAACATAAATGTTAAACAATAAAGGTGAACTTAAACCACCCTGCCTAACGCCACATTCCAGTTTGTACTCATCCGACAGCGCCCCTGCCCACTTCACATGGTTTTTTTGGTTTGCATACCAATACCTCAGGAGAGAGATACACTCCCCACTCACACTCACTCACTCTGTAATGATACTGATTATAATATTAGAAAAATCGCTTTCCATTGATGGTTTATTAGTGGCGCCTGTGGCGCTAAAAGAATTACAAATAAAAAGTGAGGATAATGTAAGATAATAATTAATAATTGATGTGGTGTTCTGAGTGATAAAGAATGCAATGTTAGAAATTATTGATTAATGAAATTTTATAAATGCAATGCGAGTTTCAATTTAACCACTTTGTTTGATAGATGGCTTTGAGCAAATGTCGTCATATTCTGAATCACGGTGAAGTTTTGGAACGAAGTTCTTTTACGGAGCTTACGGTAAGAGTAAAATGGGAGAAATCGTCACGTAACGAAAAAGCGTTATACCTCACTTTTCATAGTAATAGAAAGAGACAGAGAGAGAGAGAGAGAGATAGTGATCAGAGTTTCCAAGGGTGCTGAAGCCAATAGTGAGGTCAAAATGAAAAGCCAAGATGGCGGTTGCAAAACATTTTCAAATTTTTCGTCATGGGTGTCGTTTTCATGGTTTCCGAGGGTGCTGAAGCCGATAGTGAGGTCAAAATCAAAATCCAAGATGGCGGTTGCAAACATTTTCAAACTTTTCGTCATGCGTCTATGCGTCATGTTCGTGAACGGGCGCCGTCAGTTGGGGCTGGTCATCACTCGGCTGCCTCGGCTTATTTTTATTTTTAATTATTTTATTTATTTATTTAATACTTCAAGCACAAAAATGTACAGAGGCGGACTTAATGCCATAGGCATTTTCTACCAGTCAAACTTTGGGTGATGCAGAGACAAACAGTGGTAGGTGCAAACATGAAAATTGAGGAATAAATATTTTAAATATAAAGATACACATAAACCTATTAAAACTATGAATATAATATAAACCTAATTACATATAAATATAAGCACAAATAAATATACATAAATACATGAATATACTTCCTAACTAACTAAAAAGAAATAAGAAAAACAATGAGAAAATATTACCGTTGTGATGATTCTGCCAGCTTCTTGCGAATGTGTTCACGAACCTTAACTTTAAATGATAATCGGTTGGTTGCCATCCTGATTTCCTGGGGGAGCGCATTCCACAGAGAGATAGACTGAACGAAGAAGGAAGAGTGAATGAAGTCTGTGCGGTGAGTGGGACATTGGAGAAGACGATTGTGTGATGATCGTAGATTTCTATTGTGGCTGGCGCAAATGTACTGAAAGTGGGGTGCTAGATAACCAGGGGAAGACGGAGAATCAAGAAATGAGAACAAGGTGGTCAGCGCCCTTAGCTCTCTACGCTGGCGTATGGGCAACCACTTTAGAAGCGACCGATGCGCAGAGACATGATCATATTTACGCAGATTGAAAACGAATCGAATGCAATTATTGAGAAGACGGTCAAGTTTGTTGAGGAGATCTGCATTCAGGTCATAGTAGCACACATCACCATAATCGATGATAGGGAAAATAAGGGACTGCACAAGCATTGTCTTCGTACTTGATGGTAATAAATTTTTCAAACGGTACAGAGCCCGCAACGTTCCAGTAAACTTCTGACTCACCCTAGCGACTTGAGTCCGCCAGTTCAGGGTACAATCAATGTGCAAGCCTAGGTCCTTCACGTCAGTACCAAAAGGAACGATCGTACCATTGAAGAGAACTGGCGGCAAAGTTGTACTATCTACCTTACTAATACTGCGAGAACTGCCAATGATGATTGCCTGACACTTCGTAGGGTTAACAGCTAAGCCAAATCTATCGGACCAGGTTTTTATGGCTATCAAGTCCTTATTTAGTTTATCGATAGCGTCAGGCAATTCATCAACCTTCCCTTGACAGTACAACTGCAAGTCATCTGCATACAGATGATACGCACACTGAAGTTCGGAAGTTATAAGATTAATAAAAATAGAAAACAGAAGAGGAGAAAGTATACCGCCTTGAGGAACGCCAGTTTCCAAATCACACCAGCTAGAAGAAGAATCCCCAACATGAACGGACTGCTGATGTTCCTGAAGGTAAGAGGAGAACCATTCCAGTGCTTCGGGAGAGACCATAATATAGGACAGAATGGCTAACAGGATGTCATGACTGACGGTATTGAAGGCATTCGAAAAATCAACCAACACTAGGACAGTAACTTTGGTGTCTTCCAGTCCTGCCCTTATATCGCCAGTCACTTTAAGGAGTGCGGAAACAGTGCTGTGCCCAGGCCTAAACCCAGATTGGAGAGGACTAATAATTGAATTACTGTGAACAAAGCCGGAGAATTGTTTGTGGACACAGGCCTCGAGCACTTTGGATAGGAAGGGAAGGATAGAAATTGGACGGAAGTCAGTAGGAAGAGAAGGATTGGAAACCTTAGGTAGTGGACGAACATAGGCTTTGCGCCACAGGGAAGGGAATACTCCGGAGTACAAGGAAAAATTTATAATGTGGGTAATCGCAGGTAGGAGATGATCCAGAATAGTAATGATCATACCACGGGTGATATTGTCACATCCCACCGCTTTCGATTTGATGGAGAGAATGATCTTTCTAATCTCTCCCGGTTCAACTGGAATGAAACTGAACGAATTAGTATGAGAACGCAATAGACCAGAAATTAGAGACAGAGTTTGTTGCTTGGTTAGACGATCCATGGTAGAAACAGTGGAGAAATGCCGGTTGAGATCGTCTAAGTCCATTGAACTAGGAAGATCTAAATTTCGCGATTTGCCGATACCAAGAGTTCCAAGAAATTTCCAAATATCAGCAGAAGAGGAAGAATTGATAGTATCAAGAATATGGCGGCGTTTAGCGTTGCGTATCATCTGATTACATCTATGTCTTGCAACCTTAAATGATGTCCAGTTTTCATCAGTACGATCCTTTTTAAATTTACGGAACGCGCGGTTCCTACGTCGCATTGCCATCTGTATACCTCTAGTCATCCATGGTGCAGGTGGGCGTTTTAATTTAACCTTTTTTACGGGGGCATGGATATTATAAAGGTTGACTACAACATCATTGAATATGACAACCTTGTCGTCAACTGAGGTAGCTTCCGTCATAGGTTCCCAATCGACCACAGATGCATCTTCTTTGAGCTTCTCGACGTTCATGCGTGCAAAACAACGCCTGTACAGAACTTTGGGCTTAGGTTTGGGAGGTTTCAGAATATAGGAAAGGAAAATCATGTCGTGATGAGAAAAGCCAGGAGCGTCATGTTGACCGTAGGAAGATACGAGGGAAGGATTCGAGGTGAGGATCAGATCGAGCCACGTGTCTTCGCCAACAGTGTTGTGATGAGTAGGTTTGAGCGGCAAAACGTGCAGACTAGCTGACTCGATAATATGGAGGAGCTTACGGGACCGAGGGGAGTTGAGGGCAAGGAGGTTTGTGTTGAAATCACCCATAATGATATGATGTGCATACTCCGAACCCAAAGATTCAAGTACTGATTCGAATTCAGTGAAGTAATCAACAGTGGGGGGACAGTAGACAACACCAATAATGATTTTGGCTCCTTTGATACAGACTTCAAGAAAAATAAACTCCGCAGAAGCAGAATAATTTGAAGAGGAAGTAGCAAGTATTTTGTAAGGAAAATCAGAGCGAAGGTATATGGCCACACCACCCCCTCCTTTACCAATCCGATCATTCCGTATGAGAACGAAATCAGTAAGAGGGTAAGTGGTGGACAGGAGATGCGGTTTGAGCCAAGTTTCAGAAATCAGAATGGCGTGAACATTGCTGTTATTAAACGCGTCGTACAGCTCACTGTAGTGGCTTGGAACACTTTGAGCGTTAATATGACACACATTCACCAACCGACTAGACTGATCATTGAACTTTTGTTGTAAAAAGTCACCAAGGGTGTAGCTGAATGAACAAAAACTATCATCACAAGAAGAAGCAGTAGATTGGTTGGCAGAAAAATAAGACTCATTGTCTGACATAAATATAAGTAGGCAGCTATTAACTTAAAATAAATAAATATAATATATAATTATTTAAAAAAAATATATATATATGCTATTGCTACAATCAGAGTAACTAACAGGTGCGACTGCACCACCCGCCAGCTAACACAAACACTAAAAGCAATTAAATTAACAGTATACAGCACAAATTACCACATAAAAAATCATTATTCAGATTTATTACTATTCACCAAAGCGAAAACCGTAGTTCCCAAAAGAAAAAAAAAAAATAATTAGAAAAAATGGCACACCCCACTGCACGTTAGTAAAACTATGTAGCGAGCAATTTCCGAACGTTTACTTGAAATGTCAACGTCTAATATTACTCAATTTGACAAGCTAACATCATCACAACAAAATAATGTGACATGAGTTGAGGTTGAAGAATAAAATTATAAGGAACATTACTTACTCTATGAATAAAATAGTGTTGAGGGTATTGAAAAACCAATACACCTCAATATTGAGAAACAGAAGTTAAGTAAACAGTCGGGGCACAAAACAAAAGAAAGATAACTATGAGACGGGACAACTACATAACGGTAAGTAAAGATTATGAATCTAAAAAACAACAACAAATAATTAGAAACTACAACAAACATCAAAGTAAACATTCACCATAATTACGTAAGGTGTTTTTTCAGGCTCCCTGCATCATGGGCACTTCTTATCTCGTTGATGGAGTCACTCCTGGTGTCTTAGGATACTTGGACATCAAGGGCTTCAGCTCGTCGATGGAAGTAACCTTATGCCGACTTCCATCAGAGGCCTTTATGCAGATGACGCCGTCTTGAGTCCAGCACGACCGCATGCTAAAGTGCTCGCGCGCCCTTCCGAAGACGGATTGCCTGGCCCTGGTCAAGAATTCCTTAATAGATATTTTGGAGCCTTTCAAGCCTGTTTTTGCCTTCCAAACTGAGGCCTTGATGTCGACACTGGCAAACCTAACGAGTATAGGCCTGTGATGCTCCTTGCTTTGAGCTCCAAGCCTGTGACAGGCTTTAATTGAGGATGCCGATAAATTTTTGAGGGCAAGCTTGCTATTCAGAACCTCCATAATTATTGCCGTGCTGTCTTCGTTCTCCTCTTCAGCAAGACCTTGAAAAACCAAGGCTTTCCGCCGGTGCCTGGTCTCTAAGCCATCAATTTGTTTGGCACACTCACTGATTTGGCCTCGAAGCAGACCAAGCATGGAGAAAATGAGCTCCCGGAAACTGCGAAACTCTTCCGCTATCTTAGCCACTGTGTCCTTGGCAGGACCGGCACACTGGATTTGCGCTTCGAGCTCCCCCATCTTCCTCAAAAAGTTGTCCTCAAGGGCTTTCTGAGCAGCAAGGACTTCAGCAAATTGAGACATTCTGTGATTTGTGTAGTGCAGACAAATGTAATATAATAGTGCAGATGATCAGCTGGCAGGTGGCGTTTATTAAGTGTATTTGTCACATATATGTGCCACAAACGTGAGTACTTGTTGTTTACTGTTGCAGAATAAGTACTGAAGTAAACTGAATAAGTATTTTAAATGAATTATATTTTAAATAAAATTCCGACTTTAAATAAACGTCTGTACTTTTTTAACACCTACCCGCGAAAAAAGCTATATATTTTATTTTTGGATTGTTGTTTTTTTTTTATTATTTAATATTTGCTGTACTCTGGACGCTTTTAATGCATACGTCTTTTTTTTACATCGTTCTCACATATTATTATAAATTCAACATTAATGATGTAACTAATATTTTTGTAAAAATATAATTTAAAAGAGTGTCCATGGAGTTTCTTGCCCGTTCTTCTCCATAGGTACCTACGCTTTGGAATGGGCAACTAGCTTCATTTTATTTTTGACTGACCGACTTCTCGACAATTCAAAAGTGCCTGTAAATGGTTTAATTGAAATAAATGCTTTGAGTTTGAGTTTGAATGGGTGTCGTTTTCATGGTTTTCGAGGGCGGCCGGTGTCGAATATAACCAAAGTACATGGGTTGCTTTTCACACGGGCAACCTTATGTAGAAGCTCTTTCGAGGGGCAAGCAACATTTCTAACATCGTTTACAGAGAGGCATTTTTTTAGTTAGGTACATGAGGTTTAAATCATGACTACTTTCAAGTTTTAACCATAATTTACCATGATAACGCTTCAGCACACTCCGCCAGACGGGCAGTTGATTTATTGAGTAGGTACGGCAGTTGCACACCCAAGTAGCACTGCCATATCATAAAAAGGTATTGTAGATTATGTCTTCAAAACAATAACTAAATTTTTGGCCATTGTCTTGGTTAAAACCACATCGACCCTCAAGATATCTTAAGGCTATCCATCAAGGGAGAGTTAAGTAAATGTGGGCACAGGTTTACAGAATAAGTTAAGAAAGACTTCAAACTACTTTTTAGATAAACTTCAGTACGATTTAAGAGTAACAACATTGATGAATTCTTCCATTTATCTTCTTGATTTCTCGACGCTTTATAAGGCATTATATTGGTACGTAAGATATCTACAATACCAAGTTAAGTATCTCTAAATTTACCGCAGAGAAGAAACCGACACTTAGAAAAACTAACCTCAAACTTCACCTACTTATCTCAGATATACTTTAGATAAAATGGTGGTATTATTTTACAAGTTAGTATTCTAAAACAGACGCAAAATAAAATGGACATATGGCTGTTTGGTCAGATAATCAGCCTCAAGCAGGCGCTTTTATTTTTATTTATTTTCAGAAATCAAAGTGACACTTCGTCGCATTGTCATTATGAACCATGAAGACGCAGTGACTGCAGTCGAAAGGGCTGTAGTAGAGAACCCCAGGTAAGAGAAGCGTTACCAGGCAAGATCGGAAGATTCTTCCTTTTCAATGAAGGAGTGGCAATTACACCTTTCCTAAGCGAGACATTATTGTTATCCGACATCCACGCGAACGAAGTCGCGGGCACAGCTAGTTTTAAATATTACCTAGTTAAATTTAATGGTTGATGGTCCTATTCATCATCTCTAATTTGAACGCACGTGTCTTTTGGGGGGTAACCACTTAATGGAGCTATGTGTACCATAATAAAAATAATGTTCTAATCAGTAACGGTTCAATCAAACACTAACCAGTATTCATCGTATAAATTATGAAATCAGCGCCTTGCTCGGTCAATCTGACAATACTCATAATTTCAGATTTTTTCATGGTCACTTTGAACAGTTTACACCAATTTTACTCTCCAAGTAAATGATTAAAAGCCAACACAAAATTATCAGAAAAAAGAAATTGTCAGACAAAGCTAGAAGTTTTAACCACTTTGTAAAGTCTAAAATGACAAAATAACCATTGACCTTGTCACATTCACATAGTGTAATAAACGTCATAGTGTAAGATAATAAACGTTTGTTTAGATTATGTAAAACTATAAATAATGACAACTCTGGAATCGTTGTTTGTGAAGCAACCTTATAAGTCACAATAATGTCAATTAAAGAAATGGAATAACATACAATATTCAATTGCAACCTTTCTATTCACAAAATAATAATTTACGTTTGATAAAATATTCCTGAAATGGAACGTTACCATACGTCAATTTCATTATCATCTGACAGCTGCCGTTCATAGTCAAAAAATACTCTGCGTTCAGTGATTTATTGTTTTACAAAATCAATATGTTATAGTGGATCAATATTCAATGAGATATTAATAATAATAATAATAATAATATTCCACAACTATCACACAACGCCATCTAGTCCCAAGCTAAGCAGAGCTTGTGTTATGGGTACTAGACAACTGATAAACATACTTATATATTTCTAAATACATACATATTATAGATAAATTACAACCAGACACAGAACAAATGATCGTGCTCATCACACAAACATTTGTCCTGGGTGGGAATCGAACCCACGACCTCCGGCATAGCAGTCAGGGTCACTAACCACTAGACCATCAGGCCTGTCAAAGTCCTAGTCCTAGAAGTCCTAGTTTCTCCTATAAATTTGAGTAATCTCACACGGCTATATTAACCATTACTTCGTTTTCCAAGTATGTACAGTCGCCAGCACATCAAGTTACCCCACTTTGACCTTGAACGCGTTATGAGCAACTACAGCGGCAATCGTGCGAAAGAGATATATTATAGCTTTTTGTCTGTTCTTACTTGTAATATTTCGTGCTGCAGTACGTAAGGAGGGTGTGTGCGTATGCGCGTCGTGGTGTAGAATAAAAATGTTCGTAGTTTACGTAATAAAAGCAAGCGGTCCGCGCAATGCCTATGAAAGCTTATAATCAATATTTTTTATTTAAAGTATATTTTCATTAATCCTTTATATTTACATATTTGTTGGAAACTTCGCTAAGTAATAAGTAGGTGTTACCTAATCATATTACATTTAAACAGGTAGGTAAGTACGGTAATACACCGTTACACAATAAAGAAGGTTGGCCAGAGCGTACCAGACGACGAGACGATAGTCTACACATATGCCATATATACGAAAAATATCGTTATTTTATAAGATTTTATATACCACAAAAAATATCTCTTTAAATAGCCGGAAGAAAAAGATATCCATTTATTTTTATTTTTGTAACCTGTGTAATAATTAGTTGAATAGTAGTTTCAGAACGCACCTATTGACAATTCATTTCGCGTATGAAATGACTTCGAATTCAAAGAATATAATATTAACGTTTTCCTGGACAGTTGTAAACTGTAAATCAATTCGAATTACTATGTAAGCGTCAAATAAATATATATGCTGATTTATAATGCACTGTGTTCTTTTTTTTTTTTTAATAATTATTTAAGTTCTAAAAGTGTGATATGCTCATTTGCGTACATCGGAACGTCATTTGTCATGGACAAGTTACTTAATCTGTGGTCATCGAGCCGCGCTATTGATTGACACCCGGCAATCGATTCGCATCTTCGCTTTTGTTGTTTTGTTATTATTTTGGTTCTTTCTGTTGTTTTTATTCCCTTTTGTTATTTTGACCTTGGCATTGTTTTACGGACTGATAGTTGCCACTTGTGACGATTACTCTGCGCTATTGATTTCTGGACTCCGATTTTGCTTCTTGGATATTTGTGTGAGACATCATGCAGACGCCGCAACTAGCTCTGCGCTTGCTGTGTGTTAATTGTAACATACGTATTGATACACTTCGCCGGCATCTCGTTTTTGACCTTGATACGAGAGTAATATCTAAGATCTGCGAGTGGAATTCTCCAGTAATAGTACGTATCATATCTACTTATTTTATTACTCTAAGATTATCCATCAAAACAATTGTACATTATAATACAATTAAAATTCCCATTTTAGATAACTGAAGAAGATTATATATGTGATGCCTGCAATCAATTGGCAATGCAGCATGTCAATTCTGGACTCACAAATGAACATGGTGCCTCATTTTCCCGTGGCCACATGCATGTTTGCCTACTTTGTGGAAGTTCTCTGCGTGACCGTAGATGTGACGCTATTGTTATAGAGAATCCTTCTCAGTTGCAACAAGCAATTCAAATAGAACTGGAAAATAGAATTGCCCCACGGCAGGTAATTGTATTTATTTTTATCAATGTTATAGTGGATTCATCTCTGCAACTAATATTATTTTGTAACAATGATTTTATTTGCTTGTGTTTAATAATAATGAGACGAAACATTCCTATTAAGACCAGGCTGTATGATTGTTTCAGGTTTTTGTAACAATGATTTTATTTGCTTGTGTTTAATAATAACGAGACGAAACATTCTTATTAAGACCAGGCTATATGATTGTTTCAGGTGACTTCATCAGACCGCATTTGTCATCCCTGTTGGTTGAGAGTTAAGAGAGTTGTAACACTCAATATGCAGAGAAATATAGAACAGCAGGCAGAGCCGGAGCCAGAGCAGCTGGAACAGGAGCTAGAACCAGAGCTGGAGCTGCGCATAGAGCCAGAACCACAACTCCAAGAACCCCGAAGTTCTTCATACACCGACCAGCTAGCTGAAGAGTTGCCCAGGATAATTCGCTTGTCGCAGTATAAACGAGCGCCTAATACTGCAGCAAATTGCGTCTTTTATGGTTGCCAGAACACAGATTTACATAGAATTTCTGATCCTCTAAGAGCAACAACTCTCAGCAAACACAAATATTATTTGCCTATAAATGCTCGTATATGTGTAGAACATACATTCAGTACTGATTGGGATATGTTGTTCAATTCTGAAAATAGTATTAGTACATTTACAGTTGAACAACTGGAACATGCATTGTCTTTTATAAATGCTTTTAATACATTTCTTGATTTCTCAAGTATGGAGAGTGTTGAAAGAATTGATGATCATTTGTTTCATTATTGGCTAGGAATGAGTAAGCTACAATTTGAACAAATATTATATGAAATCCCACGTCTTATAGAGATAAAAAGGGGCATTTTGGGTTTGGGTGCTCTTCTAATGAAGATGCGAACTGGTGACTCGGATGACCGGTTATCCCAGCTATTAAGGGTTCCAAGACGAACATTAGAGAGACTAATGGATAAGGCTAGGGAAATCCTGGTACAAGAATTTGTCCCTAGAAATCTGGGACTTCAACATATATCTCGTGAACAATTGTTACAACACAATTTAATGATTCCAAATACAATTTATAATCAAAATAATGAACATACTATAATTATATGTGATGGGACATATATTTATATAAACAAAAGTTCTAATTATATGTTCCAAAAGGACACTTATTCACTGCATAAGTATAGAAACTTATTAAAACCATTTTTGCTGGTGACACCTGATGGCTACATTGTAGACTGCTTTGGCCCATACAAAGCTACCACATCTGATGCAGACATAATGAAGTCTCTTTTCAGAGATGAAAACTCTTCTCTCAGACGGTACTTCCAAAATAATGACATTTTTATTCTAGACAGGGGATTTAGAGATTCCATTAATTTATTAGAGGCTTGCAGCTACAGAACATACATGCCGGAATCCCTGCTTGAAGGTGAACATCAGCTCACTACTGAGCAGGCTAATAGGAGCCGCTGTGTTACCATTTATGCCGTTGGGTGGTGGAAGTTGTTAACGGATATTTTAAACGAGATTTTAAAATATTCCGGCAAGATTTTTTTAATAAAACTGTCCCACATATGATGCAAATGTTTTCCATAGCTGCAAGCCTTTTAAATAAAATCGGTGTTCGATTAAGAAATAGGAATGATGCTGAGCAAATCATAAATGTGATTAGGGAACGATTTCCATTAAATAATAATTTGTCTGATTATGTAAACACCATGAATATGAATAGACGAACATCTGATTTTAGTAGTATTACAGCTTATTCAAATAGTGATATTGTATTCCCCCGTCTAGAATATAGTGAAGTTATTTTATTTGCTTTGGGAACATACCAGATCCGACAGGCAAGATCCTATTATAGTGAATATATTCGGTTTCATGGAGGATATCGGATAGAAATAAGCAGGGAAAATATAAATGTAACAGAGTATCGTTTGAGAGGAAGCGGTAATAATTCTCTGATAAGAGGCAAAATCAAATCCAGACACATTTCTAGAAAATTATATTATGTTTATATATTAATTGAAAATAATGTTTCTGGAAGGGACGGTATAACAGAGTATTGTTGTACCTAATTGTTTAGTTGGTAGAAGAACAGTTGGGTGCTGCGCACATGTTATGACGCTCGTGTGGTATCTAGGATGGGCCAGGCATCAGTCAGCAATATCAGCGCCAGCAGCATTTCTTGATGCTGTAATTGTAAGAGAGGATGATGAATAAAAAGTATTTTGTCTAGCCTATTTCTTTTATAGGAGTACTTAATACTCCAATATCCTACCATTACGCTTCACATACTACTGCTTAACCTATCATTACTTTATTTTTCAATACCTATGCATCTTGATGAAAACTAAAAGGCAGTAGGCATCTATCGACTAACTCTCTTTAGCCTAATTGAAGTGGTCAAACCGTAAAAAAGCCTTACTACACATTGTGCAAGATAGTGTCGTTTTCTTTGAATTATTTGTCAAAATCTGTCATCGAACCGGACCCTCGAGTCAGCTAGACGGATGTCCTATTTTTTGGCCAATTCTCTGAACGAAATCGTAATAAATAGAATCTGTATCGCCTCCTCGTTTATCGCTAATTACATTATTAGGCTACGAGTGCTACGCCACAGTCGGGTAAAACGTATTATTGATTCTAACCTCAAAAAGTATTGACGTTATTATAAAAAAATCCTGGCCCTTTAAGTACGATTTACAAAGATGACGGTGCTTACAACTTAAAAACAAACTTATTTGACAATATTTTGATTTTGTACACGAAAAATAAAAGTCTAGTCCAGCACCTATAGAAAATTGGCCATTGTTCTTTGTGAAATTTCACGCTCTCGATGAATATTGTTAAGTAGACAGGTAGGTATAATCTGATGTGAGAAAAACATTTCTTTTTTTTTAATTTCAAGCAGGTTTTAATGATTCTTCCGGGTTTTGTTACCTACTTACTGACGGGCTAGTGGTCACCTGTTTTAGCGCGTTCCTTGCTCTTCTATTCTATTTTTGCGAAATTAAATGCTGAAAACCCATAACACAATCTGCTTGAAATTTGAAAAAAAATATGGATACTTACCCCATCACGAACGTGTGAGAAGTTTAGCCAACTAATTATACTTACCTACAAAAAGGCTTTTGTCAGTCCGCCGTGTTTGAGATCGTTTCGTCCGCGACACGATCTTATTACAAAAACAATATTTGCTTTTACATGCAAGTTCAATCTTATTGCGCTAGAAATAAGATACGATTACAAAGGTTATGAATTTTCAAACAAAATTCTAATCTATTATTTATTATCGTTACTTTACATCCTAACGGTCTTATTCATAATAAGTTATGGAACATCTAAAGGCTTGCTAAAGTCTCGTTCTCAAAAATTGCTATTCATAAACGCATTTTAGCACTAAAACGTTCTATAAACCTACTATAAAGTTATGAAACCCAGAACCCTACTATAACAGTATTATAAGGAAAAAATGGCCGACTCTGCATCAGCTGATTAATAAGAAAATGACATTTGACGTACAAAATGTAATATTGTGAAAAGTTAGTTTCGTAAACAATCGTACTTCGAGGAGCCGCAGTTGTATTTAATTTATTTTGCACTTCTGTTTAACCAATTTAGTTTATTATTATATACCTACGATGCAAAATATAAGCGAGGAAAAATATAACAAAGCACATATTAAGTACAGCAACAAGAAATACTGTGGGTTTGCTGCTATTTTGGAGTATGGAAACAATGCTTTCAATGCCTTTTACCTGCAAACTAGGAAATGTGAAAACATCCATAGTGGCTAGAGCAGTACTTTACAATATTGCAGTTGCATGGGTTGGTTGTTGCATGGATGCAGTTAGGGGTAGCAATATCAATTAATATCATACAAAGTCACCCCAAGAAGTTGCAAGGGGAAATGCAAATGCTATTTTACAAACTTTTAAAGAAACATTCCGCCGAGGTAGCCCCACTTTACCAGGTTGGAGTTACATCTTCCCACTTGTGTCCGGAGATGGTTCAGGGACTTCCGTGTGGACCACGGAAGTTTACACCCTGCAGGGAGATGCTCCAGTAGGGTGTGGTTGAGAAGCTATGTCGCAAAACATGCTCCACCTCCTATCCTGCCCTATGTGTCCCACCCAAAACATGCAGTCTAAGTGACTTCTGCATTGCCACCGATGATGACGTGGAAGTGGCAATGTTTTGGGCCAACAAGATCTAAAGTAAAGTCGTGCCCGCGACACGAAGAAGAAAAAGAGGAGACATTTAGCGAGTAGTTCGTTAATAAAAAGCTTGTATACAAATATCAGTTTAATTTATTTTTATAATACTTGTACACACCGGGACTTACAGCTTAGTACAAACCACACCAAATGTGAGTTACGTTGGTTTTACATGTGGGAAGTCTGTTACCAGGAGACCTACAGGAACAGATGGAATTTGGGTAGGAATAGGGGTTTGTGTACGTAGTGCAATGTACAGACGCCAGCACATCAACCTACTACAATCTGTCAGATTTCTGTAATAGATTTTCAACTTTATCGCTACAGCATAAGGTTCAATGTTGATTGGGAAAATTTGACAGTTAGGTGTAGGTTGATGTGCTGGCGTCTGTACACAGGAAATAGTTTTCTCACTGCCGGTCCCACAGACTCATAGAACTGATGATGGCTAAAGGTGTCTTGGCCATAGTGAGAGGAATTATGGAAGATGAATCAAACTCGACTCAAGCTTGATGACTAATTTATTACAGTAATTAACTTAATTATATACAATTTTAGTGGTCAATACACATTGATACCTATTTACATTTGTGTGTTGTGTGTGTATCAAGCCGATGAAGTGAAGATCTCAGTAGGTCACTTCTTAGCGCTGATGGTGTGCCGGTATGAGGAACGAATGTATGTCGCTCTTGATGCTGACGCTGTGATGCTGTTGCTGGCGCGTGTAACTCTTGCCTGTTCACGGTTGAACAATACTCTAAACTCTAATTTGGCTTCTAAAACTTGTGCAAGCAGAACAACATTTTTACAATGTTTGCTTTTCATTTACCATCTGTGCTTTCTTCTGTAGGCCGTTTCAGTTTCTGCAATTTGCCATCCTTACTAGTCCTACTGTCCTGAAATAGAAAACTAATGTTATAATTCTTTCTCTTCATTATCTTATTTATATTATACTAAAATAATTAAATCAGCAGCGGTATAAAAATAACTAATATAACGAGTCATTATTGTTCATATGGCGGCGGTTTTTTTTGTTACAATGAGTTTTGTACAGACAAACGAAGTTCTTCGTAACATTGTAAATTGGATAGGCACCTAATTCGTAAATCATGCAGGCCGCCCCTGTTTAGCGTTGATGTTTGTGTCAGTGTTTTTATTTTCTATTATGAAAATCTCTCCCTGACCAAATTCTTTCTAAAAAATCTAAGGAATAGAAGCAAAAGCAAGCATAAGTATAAAATTGAGAATGTTTACAAAACATAACTTACTTTGAATACATTTTAGCTGTAACAGTAGATACACACCTAATCCTCCTCCAACCAATATTCAATTCTTTGCCCTTTATTGCAACTAGTCTCCGGTCTTAATTCCATTTATTTTAAATACAAAAAAAACTATTCAAAAGTTTTTTAGTTTTACAAGTACAATAAAATTATTCAATGACATATTGTTTCCATGACGTTACCGCGTCAAAACTGTCGAAACTGTAGACAATATATTAGTTTTCCATACGTAATAATGTCTATGGTCACAATTATTCGGTTATTAGACAGATATTCTCGTTTGACGATTCAATATGTTGGCCAATTTGTTGGATGACATCATTATAATGGCAACATTTAGATTTATAATGACGTTATAGTACATTTTAGTTATCGAAGGTTTATGAAGCGTTTATGAATACAAAATTTTATCGAACGTTTTAAAGGCTTATCGAGCATTTTAACTAATGAATGGTTTAAACCTTCTATAAGCTTTTTTTATGAATAAAACCGTAAATCTATACTAATATTATAAACCTGAAGAGTTTGTTTGTTTGTTTGGTTGAACGCGCTAATCGCAGGAACTGCTGGTTCAAATGATTGAGTCCATTTATTGAGAAAGGCTTTAGGCTATATAACATCACGCTAAGACCAATAGGAGCGGAGCATCAATAAAAAATGTTGCAAAAACGGGAAAATTTATTACTTTTGAGAGCTTCCGTTGCGTACGCTACGTAAACGGTTAAAGTTACGCAAAAATCATGTATGACAGAATTGTTCCTCTTTAAAAAAAGTTCACGACAGCATATGTATCTTTTAAGGTTGACTCACTATAACTTATGGTAATCTTTGTTCTAAAATAATGCATTATTTGCGAAGGTGTTTTTATAAACATGATATTAACCTTTATCCAAATAAATACGTTATTCATAACAAGTATTTAATTTTAACAAAATTGCCCTTGACATCGTTTGATTTCAATGAATATCTTAACGGAAACCAATGTCCTTTTCTGTAAAAGGACACCGGTTCCCATAGGAACCTATTCCTATGGGAACTCGAATGAAGCCACATAAAATGCGAAAGTGAGTTTATTTGTTACGCTTTCAGTTTTCACGTAGTGGCGTAGCTAACTAGCTAGCCGTAATGGGACCCCATATCAAAATACCTTAGCGGGGTCTTTTGGAAAATGGACGGTGACGTTTTTTTAACTAAATAAATAAACCGTCGGGCCTCCCGTATAATAATAGATACGGCAGTAGCTACCCCCCTGCTTTTGGCGCATAACTACATGAAGTGTAAGAACATAATACATAGTGTAAGCTCCTTTACTTTAGCAAGTAAGTACACTCCTTTATAACGGATAATGTATGCTGAGTTTGCACTATACCTCATATGCCTTTATTGTATAACCATTCATCCATTCATTAAATAGTACTTAACAGATGTGGTTGTTTCCTTAAACCACCCATTAGGAACCCCAACATTACATGGCGACCCTGCCACGGGACTCTGCCAAGGGGAGTGTTAGTAGTTTAGTTAGAGTTTCAGTTTTTCAGCATTTTATTTTAGCATAACTACCTCATTGGTATAATGTGTCGGTCAACTGTGGAAAAGGAAGAGGTTTTCCTCAGCCAAAACGCGGCTGGAGGCAACAATGACGCCACGTTGAAAGAAATCGGAGGCCACGTGGAACGGCTTAGCATTGTGACCTACATTGTTCTGGCCATTATTGGAATCACAGCAGTTTATGTGGGCCTGCGGTTGTACAGGAGCTGCCACCGCACATGGATCTAGCAGGAAATTGGGATGAGTACCATGCAGAGAATTAGGTCATCCATCAGAGGGCGCACAGAAGGTACCGAAAATCAGTAACAATCCTGTGAATAGTGAAAGTGTTGTCTATATAATTTTTTTTTTTTAATCATCTTTTCGTAAAAATATGAGTATCGCGTAGCTAGTTCACTAGCTACGCGATATCATATTTCATAACGCAAAAACTCAAAAGTGCTAAAATCATGCGAGGTCATTCAGCCATAAGACACCAACCCGAAAAATGCAACGTCGGACTTTTTTTTGGTTCATCGCATTTATGTAGAATGTGTTACATTTATGCAATTCTATTATTAGATTAAGAATATGATTGATTTATTGGAACAAAATTATGTCTTTTTAGTAGAAATACGTAATTGTGTAAGTATTCTTCCCGTTACGGTAGATGTAGGCAAAATGGATTTTAATAATAATAATAATGCTCCCACCTCATTCTTGCCTTTATTGGCCGGCTTGAGTGGAGATTCGCAAGAGCAAACGTGCTCGGAGGAAGGAAGTATTCCAGTAAGATGCTGGTAGGGATCTTGACCGTACTTCCGGGATTATCCTGATAGCCGTGGAATACCTCTCCACTCCTCATAAGCACCTCAGGACATGTTGCCCCCTTGTCGCTACGTCACTATGTGCTAGCGACCGTTTCCGGGGGCCCATTATTGAGTGTGCAAGTCACCCCCTGCCATTTTATCCGTGTATATATAAAACATTGATCAGGCAGGGGTCATAGTTCTTCTATAGTTCTTGGTAACCATTCCACTTCAGCCACCCAAACCCATAGTCCAATTTTTTATTTTTCCTATCCTACAATAGTCCTACACCAACCGGGGGTTATCCTTGGGTGCACTTGCATAGTGCGTACAGGGATAATCGTCGGACGGTGCCGCATTTCATTAAAATTTCCTAAGGGGCCTCTGCGAGTTGGCTTCGGCCCCTCGTACGCCTTCCAAAGGACCACCCCATGGTCACGAGATATAAATTTAAAATAATAATAAATTTATTTCAGACCATGAGTCCATAAACAACACACACATTACAATTTTATACACAAAACATACATACATACATGAAAACACATAACTACACAAAAAATACAATAAAAAAAACTTATTTTAAATAATGGAATGACGCACGATGAGTGGTCATCCATTGCCACATAATTGAACTGTCCATCCTGTCGGCTACTATAGCCACCAAGTTGTTGGAGCTGTCGCGCACTCGCCGCATCAGAGATGCTATCCGTGTCCGCATCAGTGCGTAAAAATCTGGCACGCCATTCTCCGCGAACATCCCCGATGCACTGCAAAAGCGCGGCAGCCCCAACATAACTCTGAAGGCGTTATTGTATTGGACTTGCAGAGCATTGTACGAGCTTTTTGCATAGCTGACCCATAGGGCACACTGTGTACATAGATTGGCAATACGCTCTAAAGAGTGTAGTTTTCACCTCCCTAGTACAACGTGCAAACCTACGAGCCAGCATGTTACATCGAACTGCCAATGCTCTGCGTTCCCTCTCCACGTCCACATCGTCGGACAGACTATCGGTGACCCAATGCCCCAGGTACTTGAACTTCGTGACCCTGGAAAGCTGAGCGCCCCCCAAGGTGACTGGTGGGACAGTATCATAACACTTGTTACCCGCTTTGAAAACCAGTAGTTCGCTTTTGGTCGCATTGTACCTGAGGCCGTGAGCCACCGCATAGTCCTAACAGATGCGAAGAAGCCATTTTGACCTTAAGGTAGCGTGTAGTTTGATTCCAGTAATGGACGGTGTTGAGGCCACCACCAAGCGCCTAATAGACTCCGTGGAGATGTATGCTGGCATGCTGGACGGCCCAGGTAAAGCATTATTAATTACTTTTGTTTTAAAAAGTAGACTGAATGAGAACGCAAAGTTAAGAATTTCAGGCTCGTAAAAGTATTCAAGAATTAATTGATGATTTGAGGAAATATCTTTTACCCAAAAAAACGTTTATGGCCATACAGATGCAGCTTCAAAATAGTCAACAGGGTTCAAGGTCCATTGAAGATTATGGTTCGAGGTAGAAACGTTATTATAGAAAATCGGAAACATTTTCTATTTTAAAACCGATCAATGAAAGCTTTGCTATAAAATGATTTTCAGACGGCCTGCGTAGCTCGAAGCTGAGCACCATCATTTCGGCACGCGGCTTCAGCAGCTTGAAAGATGCCATACAAGCAGCGAAAGACGAAGAGTGCACGTCTTTCCAATCATCAGGTAATATTTTGCATGCATTTAAAAATGGACGAGTTTCACATAATATGAGGCGCTCAAGAAGTTATCAAAGAGGTACTTTCAATAGACAATATGGTAACAATTACCAGCGTGGACACCAATTTAATAACAGTTTCAACCGAGGACAAGGTTCTCGTGGAAATTTTAGGGCAAGCTATCGCTCATCATTCAATAATCAGCGAGGTAATAGAGGTTCGAGATACTTTAGGAACCGTGGACGAGGCCAAAATACGTTTTCAGTAGAAAAAGTAGATGACACGCGTCAATTCAATTCAATTCAATTCAAATCTTTATTGCATTCACATGTGTATTATAAAAGATCTTAATAATGTTAAATGTTTCACATGGACCCTGTCGGGCACAACAATTTAGTATAATAAGAAGAGTAGCATGCTTTAATTAATAATTGGAATAATTACATAACATAACAATGAGAGGTCATTTAAAATACAATTCATAAAATAAAATAATAATAATATTGTCACAGATTAAAATGTTACAATAAATTTAATTAATAATAATAAAAGTCGAAAAAAAAGGCAAAATAAAACAAATGTCACAATATAAAAGTGATAAAAATAAATGTCTCAAAATTAACAAATTCATAAAGTCATCCCATTTGGTCATCATTAAAAAAATCATTTAGTGTGTAATAACATTTATCGACAAGTAGTTTTCTAAGTCGTCTATCGTCAATGCGATAAAGACGATAATACAGATGCATCAAGCCAGTTTTTTCGATCTTAAGCATTTTATATTATCATACCAAGGTAATGCGAAGTATATAACCTTTTATATGAAAAATAAAAAATATCATTGGCTTATTGATACGGGTGCAACATTGTCAATTATTAAAAATGAAATGTTACCAAAAGATATCATTGTTCGTAGAGATAATACTTTAATAAATGGAATAGGCGGTCAGCGACGTTCCCAAGGTTCCGTAAATTTATTATTAAGGCACGAAAATGTCACGTTTCAGCATAACTTTCTTGTTTTTAATTCGTTACCACTAAAAGCTGACGGAATCATAGGCTTAGACTTTTAAAAAAAAATTCGAGCAAATATTGATATAGATTCAAATAATTTAACACTCTTTAACAATAACAAACAACATTATCTACTTTAGTTGATGAACATGATAGGCTGAAAAATGCTATCATTATTCCGGCACGTTCGGAATCAATTCATTCTATATTTGTGAATGAGAATGTAAATGGAGAAGTTGTAGTGTGTAGTAGAGAGATAGCGAAGGATGTGTTTATATCAAACGCAATAGCAAAGGTTAGTAGTAATAGAATACCGGTTAAGATACTTAATGTTAGTGACAAGGAAGTAAGTTTGCCATCTTTTACACCAGATTTGAAAAATTTGGAAGATTATAATGTATGTCAATTTAATAAGACTAATATTAACGTTACTAGGGTTAAAACTTTGCTGTCAGAATTAAATCTAAATTATTTAGACGGAGAAGAGAAACAATCAATTGAAGCAATATGTGCAAAGTATTCAAATGTTTTTCATTTAGAAGGAGATAAGTTATCAACAACGAATATTTATGAGCAATCTATAGTTATAAAACAGTGCACTAGTCCAGTCTATGTTAAGCCGTATAGGTTACCACAGGCACTAAAACCAGAATTAGCTAAGCAGGTTGATAATATGTTAGAAAATGATATTATTGAAGAGTCAAATAGTGAATGGTCCAGTCCAATTTTATTAGTACCCAAGAAAAGTAGCAAAGGTAATGAGAAAAAATGGCGTTTAGTAGTAGATTACAGAAAATTGAACGAAGTTATCTGTGACGATAAATTTCCTTTGCCAAATATTAATGAAATTATAGATACGCTAACTGGAGCCATTTATTTTACTCATCTTGACCTTCACCAAGGCTATTATCAAGTAAGTTTAGAGCCTAGTAGTCGTAAATTAACAGCTTTCACTACAAATACTGGCCAATATTGCATGAAACGTTTACCAATGGGTTTAAAGATTAGTCCTAATGCTTTTAGTCGTATGATGTCTATAGCAATGTCTGGTTTAACATACGATAAATGTCTAGTGTATCAGGACGATCTCATAGTATTTGGAAGGAATCTATCTAGCCATAACCGAAATTTAATAAGTGTAATGGAAAGAATGAGAAAAGTAAACTTAAAACTAAATCCACAAAAATGTGAATTTTTAAAGAAAGAAATTCTTTATTTGGGACATCTGGTTTCAGAAAAAGGCGTTTTACCAGATCCAAATAAAACTAAAGTATTACAAAATTATCCTATTCCAAAAAATGCAGATGAAGTAAAACGTTTTGTAGCTTTCTGTAACTATTATCGTAAATTTGTAAGAAATTTTTCGGATATAGCGATGCCTTTGAATAAGCTAAGTAGGAAAAATGAACCATTTATTTGGTCTAGTGAATGTCAACAGGCTTTCGAATTTTTAAAAAATGCATTAATAACGTCACCTATTCTACAGTATCCTGATTTTTCCGAGAATCATGAATTTATATTACAGACAGATGCTTCGGGTACTGCTATTGGTTCAGTATTATGTAATAAAGATCTTAGACCAGTTGCATATGCGAGTAGACCCTTGAATAAAGCTGAAAAGAACTATCCGACTATTCAAAAAGAGTTGCTAGCAATTGTGTGTTAAGTATTTCAGACCATACTTATATGGAAACAAATTCACCATAATGACGGATCACAAACCTTTGATATATCTTTTTGGTATGAAAGATCCATCAAGCAAATTACTTAAACTTCGGTTAACGTTAGAAGAATATAAGTTTAAAATAGTCTATGTGAAAGGAAGAGACAATGTTGTGGCAGATGCATTATCAAGAGTTAGTATAACGTCTGATGAACTAAAGAGTATGATCGAGCAAGTAATGACTGTAACGACCAGGGCGCAAAAGGAAAAGATGAATGAGCAAAGTAAGAGTAAGAATGAAGATGAAAAGAAGGCTCTTAATAAATCCATTAACAACTGGACTGATCAACCAAGAGTTGTGGATATATTAAGAAAACCGTGTGATTCAGTAGAAATGTGTTTGATTGAAGGCAGTAAATTAAAAAGATACAGAGATAATGACATGATAACGGAAGAATTTAAATGTTTTGCATTTGTAGAGAATAAAAAGACATTATATATTAATCTTGATTTCAAGGCGCATTTCTCGCGAGCCGAATTTGTGCAGAAATTAAGCTATTTTTGTGAAAAGATACGTATCAATGAAGTGTGTATAATTAAAAATAAAGATAATGTAGAATATATCCGTGCATGGCGTGAAGAACTTGATAAGTCCAAAATGTCCATTTTACAGGGCAGCGATTTTAAAGTTTGACTTTTTCTCCAAAATCCGCTTTTACCTTGAACTCTTCTTTAAAGCTTGATTTAAGGATAATTTTATGCAATCTTTTAAATTATTTTATGTATTTTGGTAAAAACATCTTATTTTGTATGATATTAGACTTATCAACTTATTCACCAAAGACTTATCAACTTATTCCCCATACATATTAGTACTCAAATCAGTGAAAACTTATTTAATTTAATCCCTAAAAATCAGTTTTTCTTCATAACAGAAATATCTAAATTGATTTAAGGGTAATTTTATATGGTTTTTCAAATAAAGTAATTTTTTTCTTTCTAATTGTCTTATTAATCATAATAATAGACTTGTCAACTTATTCACCGATGACTTATCAACTTATGCACTATAGATTAGGGTATCAATCACGTATATTGTTTGTAAAAAAAAATGTAACAAAAATGTTGAATAATAGTAGTTACTGGAACTTCTATAATTCAGTACCTAGTACTTTTTTTTAGTAATTAGAAAAGAAAAAGAAAAACTAGAACGACTTTTCTCATGTCACTCGGGATATTATTGAGATTATTTTGTGAAACATGTATGGATTGAATGTATTTGCTGTAGGTTGATTCTCATTGCATGTGTCACCGTATCTGGATTATCTACGTCGAGATCAGGATCCGTAGGAGCACACTACAGATAGTGCAATCCACGAAGACGCGCCCCACTCTTATTCCTAATCGTAATATCGCCAGTTAATTCCGTTATTGTTTTGTTTTTTTCGATACACGCTAATTACCCACTAAGTTTATAAGTAAATAGTGTGTATTGAAAAACTAAAACACTATCGGAATGTTGCACACTTGTACTGTAAGGGATTAGGAAGAAGAGTGGGGCGCGTCTTCGTGGATTGCACTATCTGTATATTAATAGTAAAGACCGTATCGGAAAAATACAATTCAAAGACAACCTTGATCGTGAAACTCCTTTTAAATCAGTCAATATTAAGAAAAGGGGGAAGATTACTGTAGATTCTTTCAAATTGACTCAGATATCTAGTGAGCCATTGACAATCAGTTCAGAAAAGAAAAAAGATTTAAAGGATTTAATGCAGTTAATTGATGAGCCATTTCGTGAATTCTATTTGAACATCAAGACCACGAACTGTGCTCCCACGGATCCTGCTCTCGACGTAGATAATCCAGATATGGAAGACATGTAAATGAGAATCAATCTACAGCAAATACATTCAATCCATACATGTTTCACAAAATAATCTCAATAATATCCCACCCGAGTGACATGAAAAAAGTCGTTCTAGTTTTTCTTTTTCTTTTCTAATTAGGTAAGCACTAAAAAAGTACTAGGTCCTGAATTATAGAAATTCCAGTAACACTATTATTCAAAATTTTTATTACATTTTTTTTACAAACAATGTACGTGTTTTATTGATACCCTAATCTATAGTTATTTATTTATTTGTCGGCGCGTCTATAGAATTGGTTCGGTGATGCCAACCTCTTTGGTTAATGTTGTTTTTTTTAGAAGATAATCTGTCAACTGTCTATTTGACGTAACACCATGTACTGGGGAGGCGGCCCGCCATTAGAGAATAACAAAAAGGACGTGAGGGATAGATTCACATGGATCGATCGTAAAAGACGATATTGATTGGAGGAACTGTGCTGTGATATCCAATTGTGTGTAAATTGATTGCTCTCGTGCCCCACGTACTTGGTGGAACGTCGTTTTCGCATTATAGTTAATTAAATAATTGGAATAGACATTTTGTGATTGTTCATAAAGGCGTTCATATACTTTCAACTCCTCGCCCGTAAACCCACGCAACATTACCTCTTCTGATAAAGATGATCCTTTGCCTTTATCAGAAGTGGGATACAGAGGGCTAGATGTTGAGGAGATTTGTGAGATTCCATTAGAAGAACCTGTGATCAATGAAGTTTCCAAGGGAAAACATAATGAAAGTCTCCTTGGGAACATGGATACTCTTTTATCACGTCTGCAGACTGCAACTCAAGCTACTACAACAAAAAGCATCACTTTAATGAAACTCGGTTTGGAGGAACTTGCTTCTATCGTTGAAGTAGAGAACACAAGCTAGAAGAATGCCGCAAGCGACGCAATACAGATAATCAAAAGTCAAGAGACCATCGGAGAAGGAAAACTCTGTTATTTATTTATTTATTTATTAAAACTTTATGCACAAGTAAAAACTGTACAAA
Organism: Hydraecia micacea; assembly: GCA_914767645.1. NCBI lineage: Eukaryota > Metazoa > Arthropoda > Insecta > Lepidoptera > Noctuidae > Hydraecia > Hydraecia micacea. Next base: position 2,863,857 of record OU611775.1, read on the forward strand.
GGCGGACTTAATGCCTTGGGCATTTTCTACCAGTCTACCTTAGGGTGATGCAGAGACAATTCACAGCAGGTGCAATAACAGTGAAAAAAAAAATTAGAAAATATTTATAAAAGATATAAGAATAAATACATATATAAGGTCAACTTTTATCAAGTACAAATATTTTAAGGATAGATTCAATAACTTAAGATAGACATTTCTTGAAAAAAATAATAAATTTCTATACGCTAGTTTCCAAGAAAAACACCAAAAACCATTTTGTTTAAAAATTCAAATGACAACAACCTGTGTATTAATGGCTAACGGACTCTAGCCAGATAACAATGGTTGCTTGCCTGCACACGTGCGGCGGCGGCGTGTCCCCCCGCTTCGCCCCGCTGCACCCGCCTTGCGCGGCTGGCATTCAGCGCGGGAGATTGTCTTTCAGTTCGCCAAAATCAAGTTACTGAATTGTGCGTGTGGTCTGTGCGAAAATTTTCGAAATGCCGTATCGGTATTCATCCCGAGAATACATGAATATGGCTATGTGCTATCACGACGCAGGTGAAATAATGTTGCGGGCACAAGAGCTGTACGCCCAGAGATTTGGACGAGTGGTCAATATTCGCACCATTCTTCGAGCCGTGCAGCGCTTCAGAGAGAGTGAAAACTTCCAGCCTCGTCTTATTGACTCGGGGAGGCCACGACACCCAGTGCAGCTTGAAGAGGAGGTGCTGGATTTCTTTCACCGGCACCCAGTGGCGAGCACCGGAGACGCTGCCCATGTGTTTGGCGTAAGTCAGAATTACGTGTGGCAGCTCCTGCGCAGTGAAGGTTACCATCCCTTCCATTACACTCGGGTCCAGGAGTTGCTGCCTGAGGATTACGCGCCGAGGGTCGAGTTCTGCCGTTGGCTGCTGCGGAACCCTACGTATAACGTGCTGTGGACAGATGAGTGCACATTTACGCGCAAGGGACTATTTAATCTGCATAATGCGCATTACTGGTGCGAGTACAATCCACGCGTTATTCGGCCGGACCACTTCCAACACCGTTTCAGTGTAAACGTGTGGGCAGGAGTGTTGAACGGCCAATTACTGGGACCCGTTTTTCTGGACCGACTGACTGCGGACACGTATCTGCAGTTCCTCCAGCGAGACCTACCAGAGCTGCTGCTGGATGTGTGTGGTGCCGCAGGTACATGTACTACCAGCACGACGGCGCGCCGGCGCACTTCAGTGTGCGGGTACGCGCCTACTTGGACGAGGCGTTCCAAGGGCGATGGATTGGGCGTGGTAGCGTTATCCACTGGCCGCCACGTTCACCTGACTTGACGCCGATGGACTTCCACGTGTGGGGTAGGGCCAAAGACCTAGTGTATGGGAACGACGGTCATACAATCCGTACAGTGGAAGAATTACGTGCGCGAATTGTGAGTGCATTTGCCGTGATGTCCAGTGAACATCAAGTACTAACTGAAGTGCGGAGGCATTGTCTCGATCGCGCTAGACAGTGTGTGAGACAACAAGGGCGTCACGTCCAACAATTGATGTGATATGTGTAAATAACTAGTAAATTGTGTAAATAAGTGTAAATCTGTTAATGAATTTTGACTATTTTTAACACGCTAAGTTAATGCAAAAAGTTAGGTAAGTTGTTAACATTTTTACATTAATTCAAAATTGTATTAAATTGTTAGTCCAAAGCCTGAAAAAGTGTGATGGAAAACTAAAATACGATAGATTAGCGCAAAGGTTAAAATCGTTTCTTAACATGTGTCACAGCTAAGTCAGTGCAGCCAGTCCGAGCGATGACGTAATACCGGGTTAAATGACCCTGGGTTTTTTGGGGGTGCAGACCCAGAACAATTGAGTCGGTATACAGTATGCTTTTAAAAATATTGTAATTTTTGTGTTAGAAAAACTGAAAAAAAAAACTAGCCTGATTATTTGAAAAAAAATGTTAGGGCCGTATTTCTATCGTATGGATAGACGTTCTGTTTAAATTTTTGTACTTGATAAAAGTTGACCTTATATACATACATACAACAAAATATATATATATATATATAAAAAATAAAAAAATAAAAGTTATGAGACATAAACAAGAAACCCTACGACAACTCAATTCTGAGACGAATCTGCCAACTTCTTGTGTAAGTGTTCTCTGTTCTCGAGCTTTCACTTTAAATGTGAACCGATTGGTTACCGTCCTGATATTCTGAGGGAGCGCATTCCAAAGGAAAACCGCCTGGACAAAGAAAGAAGACTTTATAAAACCAGAGCGATGAGAAGGACAACGAAGCAGACGATTATTCTCGGACCGAAGATTCTTGCTGTGTGCAGAGCATAAATATTGACAAAGAGAAGTCAGATAAGAAGGAGAAGTGGGTTTGTGAAGAAGAGAAAACAGGGTTGTCAAAGCCCTCAACGCTCTGCGCTGCCGGATAGGTAACCACTTTAAAAGTGATCGATGTGCGGACACATGATCATACTTGCGAAGATTGAAAACGAATCGAATGCAGTTATTAAGAAGTTGGTCAAGTTTATTGAGGAGATCTGCATTCAGGTCATAGTAGCACACATCACCATAGTCAATTATGGGGAAGATAAGGGACTGTACAAGCATTGCCTTAATATGCGATGGGAGAATATTTTTCAAGCGATAGAGCGACCACAACGTTCCAGTGACCTTCTTGCTCACAATCGCGACCTGCTTACGCCAGTCAAGGCAAGTGTCAACATGCAAACCCAGATCCTTGACGTCAGAGCTAAACGGAATCACTGTGCCATCAAAGATAACCGGTGGCACCGTTAAACCATTCAGCCTCCTCAAGCTATGGGGGCTCCCTACAATGATAGCCTGACACTTGGTTGGGTTAACCGCCACACCAAAGCGATCAGACCAATTTTTGACAGCTCGTAAATCCCGATTCAGCTCCTCGACCGCACCGGATAAGCTGTCAACACTTGCCTGACAGTACAGCTGTAAGTCGTCAGCATGAAGATGATACGCACACTGAAGCTCCGAAGTTATGAGATCTATAAAGATAGAGAACAAAAGTGGAGATAAAATGCCGCCTTGAGGGACGCCAGTTTCAAGATCACACCAGCTGGAGCTAGAGTCACCTGCGAGAACTGATTGCTGACGCCCCCGAAGATAGGAAGAAAACCATTCCAGAACCTCGTGAGAGACCATGCGATAGGAGAGGATGGACAAAAGGACTTCGTGACTGACGGTATTGAAAGCATTCGAAAAATCGATCAACACCAGAACTGTAACTTTAGTGTCTTCCATGCCTCGCCTTATATCATCAGTCACTTTAAGGAGAGCAGAAACAGTACTGTGCCCGGGCCTGAACCCAGATTGGAATGGACTGATGAGGGAGTTTTTGTGAATGAAGTTGGAGAATTGTTTATGTACACAGGCCTCGAGTACTTTGGATAAAAAAAGAAGGATGGAGATTGGACGAAAGTGACTGAGAAGAGTGGAATTAGGGATTTTCGGTAAATAAATGATAAATGATTTTATTTCTGTAAGTAGGTTTGTACAAACACTTTTACACGTCAATCATATTTTTTTAAAGCTAGATGAGGTCGGCGTTTCCTATCTGACTACTCTGAGAAGAAAGGCCGAAACAAACTCAGAGGTCACAGTCTCTTTTAAAGTCCAGACAAAATCTTGGTCAGATCATGTGAAGACCATGTAGATTGGTGTCTGAAATGGTCTTTTGAGGAAAGAACCACACAGATTGAGCGGACCTGTCCAGTCAGTGCACGCATTTGTCAGTAACCGTGCAGCTCAACTCAGAACTTAAGGAACTCAACGATTTGACGAACAATACCAAAGACCAGACATTCGGGTAGGCCGCATAAACTACTCAAACTGCCAAACCATGATTAAAACGGAAACAATGACCCACATAGTCCTCACATTCAAAATAATTAAAATATATAATATTTGATACAGTAAATGTACATGTCATTGTTTAAGTACATAGATATTAAGAAAAATAAAGTGCAAAATAGCAAAAAAAAAAAAAAAAAAACTACATTCACTGTCTAAACATATTGGAGCAGCTCAGTCCCAAGCCTTTTTGTCCTCAATATAGTCTTTTACAGTATAATAAGCTTTCTGGCATAGTTTTCGCTTTATAAAAGATTTGAATTTATTAAGGCTTTTTTTTTTTTTTTTTTTGGATGGGAAATCATCTAATGACTCCTCCCGCTCTGGGTGGAGCGGAAGGGAGTGTCAGACTCTTACTGACTAAAACCCACCCGTGTTCCTTCCTTAGCCCTTTATGTTCCGGGGCAGCGGTAACCCTTTCGGACGATCCCGCTACCGCGGCAGGCTTCGGCCCTGGCGGGCCCCTTCCTTTATGCTGACATCTCTTTGAGGCGCGCGTGGAACACATACGCGCCGTCCGGCACGGGCCTGGTCCTGATCGGACGGAGAGCTACCCATTACTCTCCGTCCGCAGGCCCGCGCCTACGGTGGCCGGGAGTCGTCACGCGGCTCCCGACGCCCGTAGCGTCTCCCGCGGCGGCTGAGGCGTGCGGCTCTCTCCCTGAGCCGTCCCGCCACCTCCTTCGCTAGCATGACTGCTTCGCAGAAGGAGGTGACCGCCTCCCACTCCCTCTCGCCCCGGACCATGGCTTGAACCAGGGCCGGACGCGAGAGGTCGCCGCCGTTGCCGATCGCCTCTACGAGGACACGGCGGTGCTCCGCCCAAGCGGGGCAGACTTCCACCGTATGCTCCACCGTGTCCTCTGGGCGATCCTCGCAATGGTGACACCTGGGCGTCTCCTCCCGCCTGATGATGTGCAGGAACCTCCCGAAACATCCGTGTCCGGTGAGGACCTGCGTCAGGCGGTAGGTGAGAACGCCGTGACGCCTCTCAAGCCACTCCTCAAAGAGGGGTCTTATCGCCACGATCGTGGCGTGCCCTGCGCTGGGTTGCGAAAGCCGCTCTTTCCATGCCACCATGAGATCGCGCCGGAGGTCTGTCCGCTCCGCCGCAATTTGCCGCGGAAGCGGAGTTTCCCCCCGGCGTAGTGCCTCCGCGCGCCACTCATACAGGCGCGCGAGGACCATCGCCTCCAGATCCCATGGCGGCATTCCGGCAAGGAGGCTTGCCGCCTCGCCCGAGATCGTGCGGTAGCCCCGGATCAGCCTTACGGCTACCACCTTTTGGGGCGCGTTCAGATAGTGGGCGGCTCGCAGCCGCAGTGAACGCGCCCACACCGGGGCCCCATATAGGGCCATGGACCGCACGACCCCCGCGTAAAGCCTCCGGCAGGAGGCGTTTGGCCCCCTCAGGTTGGGCAAGAGCCGCTTTAAAGCGGCCCCGGCCCGTTCCAATTTGGGGGCCAAACGTCGAAAGTGTTCGACGAAGTTCCACCGGCTGTCGAGGACGAGACCCAGGTATTTCATCGTTGTCTCGACGCCGATGTGAACCCCTCCTACCATCAGTTGGAATCCCGATGGTGGCCCGTTCCGGAGCCCATGAAAAGACATGGCCCCGGACTTGTGCAATGCCACCTCGAGACCCAACCGCCGGATCCTCTCAACGACTATCGCAACCCCTCGTGTCATTGCGTCGGCCGCCGCCTGATGCGACCTCCCCTGCGCCAGGACCAGCGTGTCGTCAGCGTAGCAAACTACGCTGACGCCATCAGGGAGGTCGGCCCGCAGCACCCAGTCGTAACCGATGTCCCACAGGAGCGGCCCCAGAACCGATCCCTGTGGGACACCGCACGACATCTCTCGCCGGTTCCAGTTCCCGTCGCGACCGGGGTAGATGACGGCTCTGTCCGTCAAATACGCCCCGACTACTCGACGGAGGTAGGTCGGCACCCGGTGATACCGGAGTGCCTCCCCAATGCAGCTCCAAGGCAGGGTATTAAACGCGTTGGCGATGTCGAGTGACACCGCCACGACGACCCCACCCCGGGACACCGCGTCCCCCGTCGTGAGGGCTCTCACGCGCATGATGGCGTCCACCGTCGAGCGCCCCTTGCGGAAGCCAAACTGGCTGTCCGCAAGATCCGGCCCTGTCCTCCCCAAGTGCCCGACGAGGCGGCCTGCAATTACTCTCTCAAAGAGCTTGCCCACCTCGTCGAGCAACACAATGGGCCGGTATGCGGACGGAGAGTCCGCAGGGCGCCCTGGCTTCTGAATGAGGACCAGCTTCCCCGTCTTCCAACGGAGTGGAAACTGGCCTCTCTCCATACATGCGCTTAAGAGCGCCTCCAGTCGAGGCCCGAGAGCCCTCGAGGCCAGGACCCAGGCTTTACCCGGCAAGCCGTCGGGTCCTGGGGCGGTATTTTTGGCCTTCAGCCTGCCTACCGCCGCTCTCAGATCTACCCCGGTCACTTCAGGGATGTCGTCGTCGCCGTTCGCGTGGTCCGCTTCGGGCACCGCAAGTAGCGGAGCCATGGGCGGGGGAGTATGCTCCCCCCGTGAAGGGAACAGAGCGATCACCACCTCCTCCACCAGCTGGGGGCGGAGACTCTGCGTCAACGGGGGGGCCCAGGTGCGGAGTTTATTCCGCACCATTTTGTAAGGGCGCCCCCATGGATCTCTGTTCAGAGTCTCCACCATCTCCTCGCGGGCCGTATCCTTGGCCCGCAGGACAGCTTCTTGGAGGGCGGTCTTCGCCGCTCTGTACCCCTCGTACAGCTCCGCCTCCGTGGCTTCCGCATCCGGAGGGCGGATGCGGAGCCTGCGGTGCCTGGTGTACCGGTGTCGCGCGTTGACGCACTCCTTGCGTAATGCCTCCACCTCCTGCGACCACCAGTACACCTGACGTCGGGCGCATCCTGGCCGGGCTCGGGGCATTGCCACGTCACAGATCTCGGACATGGCCTCCCGGAACCACTCCGCCTCGTCGTCAATATCGGCAGGCCTGTTCGGTGATAACACCCAGGCCTGCACGATCGAGGCTTCCAGGAGGAGCTCCCGGTCCAGCTGCTTCAGCGCCCACCGCGGACCACTCGGGGCCTGTTGGACCAGCGCGCTAGAGGTCTGGGCGGAGACCTCGAATCGGATATACCGATGGTCGGAGTAGGTCTCCACCTCCTCCCCCCCGGTGGGTTCACGCATTGTCGAGGCGGGGGGGCTCAGTAGCCGTGGCTTGGACCCCCACGGTGAAGCGAAGAGGAACCCGAGGAGGGGCCGCTCGTCAGGGCTTTTGCCTGTAAGCCGACGGCGTAGCGGCCAACAAGTAGGTTGCGGTGCCGCTTGGGCGACATCGCAACTGAGGCGGGCCGCGATGTCGTGTGGGAGGCGTCGCGGCTGAGGGTTGGAGGCCGCGGCGGGAGAGGAGTGCCGGTATTGCGGTGCGCCGCTCTCCCTACCTTCCGCGGCCTTGACGGGGTCGCCACCGTCTGATGGCGGACGCGGTGGGGCCGCAGGGGAGGAGGAGTGTTGGTATGACGTTGGCCGCTCTCCCTATCCTCTGCGGCCGAAAATTGGCAGGTGGCGGGGCCAATTAGCTGACCCGTCAAAGGGGGACCAAGGGTGCCCAGATACGGGGTCGTCTGGCACCCATGTGCTGGTTTGGTCCCAGAGGTGGTCACGGCGTGCTATGTGTTCTGGTGCGCCGATGATGGGGAATACTCCCCAGAGGGGGGTCCGGTGACGGACAGCCGCGGCGGGTTCACGGATGAGTGCAAACGCGTGCCCGTGTTCCCGCCGTAAGCGGCAGAGGAGGATACCGTGGAGTTTTAGTGGGTTAGAGTCCCACATAACTGCACTATCTCCCCGTGATAGTGCAGAATGCATGAGCATTTCTCCACGTTAAAAAAAAAAAAAAAAAAAAAAAAAAAAGGTCTCCACCTCCTCCATGACGCGCCAGTCAATGACACGCTGTGACAGAGCGGGGCTGGCGAACGAGATGTCCACTACAGACTCGCCCCGCATCCGCACACACGTAGGAACAGAACCCCGATTTAGGACGACCAGGCCTGTTTCCAGAGCCCAGTCCTCCACCATCCTGCCCCGCACATCCGTGCATCGGGAACCCCAGGCCAAATTCTTGGCGTTGAAGTCCCCGAGCACTAGCACGGAGCAGGAACGGTTTCCGGCGACGACGACACTCAACTCTGTTAAAGAGTTCTGGAACTCGGCGAGAGTTCGGCTCGGAGAGAAGTATACTCCCACTACTAAAATCTCTCCGAACCGTGCTGCTACGCACCCCTGTCCCTTCGTGACACCTTCGAGGGACGGGGGTACCGGCGGCAGCCGACGAAATTATGGTCACTGAGCCGCTCAGGTCCTCCACCCAGTTATCCCTGGGCGAGACAAAGTACGGCTCAGCGACCACGGCGATGTTAATCGACCACTGCGCCATGCTCTGGAGCAACAGATCCTGAGCGCAGGCGCAGTGGTTGATGTTCGCCTGGAGGAGGCGCAATGGAGGAGCCATTACTCCTCCATTTCTGCCTCCTCCCGAGCCCCTTGTGAGGGCTCTCCGGTGGCGGCGGCGGCGGCGGCGGCGGCGGCGGTGGCGGCGGCGGCGGCAGTGGCGGCGGCGGTGGCAGCGGTGGCGGCGACGGTGGGGGTTGCGACGGCGGCGGAGGGCCTGCCTTTTCTCCTGGTGGTTCCGGCGGGCGGAGCGCAGGACTTGCTCCCCGCCCGGTGATCGGCCGGCTTGCCAGCAGCCGCACATGCGACGCAGTGCGGCGCGGCGTTGCACGAGCCGGCCGTATGTCCGGGCTGACCGCAGCGGAAGCACAGAGTGCTGCGGTCCTCCGAGGTGCACTGGACGCCAACGTGGTGCCCCACATGGCATCGATAGCACCTCAGAGGTCTGGGTTCCAGCAGTTTGACCTGCGCTGACACCCAGCCCACCAGGAGCCTACGGCCCTCCACTATCGTTCTGGCCGCCGTCACGGGGCAGCTTACCGTTACGGTTCGCATGCCCGTGAAGTCAGGACGTATGGTGCCCGCCTTCACCTGGTCGGTCAGACACCCGCCCGTCCTGACGACGGCGGCCACTACCTCTCCCTCCGTTACGGAGTCATCCAGGCCCATGATGCGCATGTCTGCGCACTTGACAGGCCTGGAGACTCGAGCCTCGTCCGCATTTAGGGACGCCCTTAGCTTCTCAGCTAGGGCGTCAGCGGTGGGGCCACTAGTCGCACCGGGGATCTCCAGCATGCGGGCACCAGTGGCGGTCACCCTATGCCGGAGGCCTCCGGTGATCCCCAGCTCCTGGAGGTCCACCGTCGCTTTCGCCTTGGTGAGCACGTCGCAGTACGTCACACCCCTCTTAACCGCGTCCGGCTGTAGCGTTATTACTACAGCCGCGGTCTTCGGGGCGCGAAGCCTAGCCGCGACGGCTCGCTCCTTTTGGCGCCGCCTTTGCGCCTTTTTCCTACCCGCCTTGGCCGCCTTCTTCTTCTCCCCGACCACCTGCCACTCGGCTTCGGTCGTGGGAGAAGTGGGAGATTCCTGCGGGCGAGGCGTAGGCTCTGGGGCCTTCGCCTTCCGAGCCGTTCTGCCCTTCTTCTGGGCCGACGCCGGAGCTTTGCCGACAGGCGCCGGTTTTGCCGGCGCCGGGGCTCCGCCAGCCGACGCTGTTTTCGCCAGCGCCGGGGCTCCGCCAGCCGACGCCGGTTTGGCCCGGCCAGACGGCCCGGGTTTCGGGGCGACAGCTGCCGCAGCGGCCGCGTACGAGGCCGCCTTCGGCCCTGGGGCCGTCTTGCCCGCCAGGGGGGGGCGCAGGACTATACCCTCCAGGGCGGCGAACCGCGCCTGGAAGGTAGCCAGCTCCTGCCGAACCAGGTTCAAGACCTGGTTCTCCACCGGCACGGGCTGGCTTGGCGGTTTTGCCTGCGCTTTGCCCGTGACCTTCAGGCCGGCCAGGTCTGCACGGAGCCTCAAGTTCTCCTCTTGGAGAAGCTCCGTGTCGGCCTTCAGGCGAGCGACCTCCGCCCGCAATTTGGCCACTTCGCCGGCCGAAGGACCAACGTAGTTGGCCGTCTCCGCCGCCGCCATTATGGAGGCCGTTGCCGAGACTATGGCCCTGTTCTTGGAAGCTTGTAGCTTCTTCGGGGACACGTCCCGGATCGCAGCCTCCACGACCGCCGCAAACCTGGTCTTGTGGTCCGCCTCGGCGCCGCCAGCCTCATCCGCCTCGTCGCTTGAGGGCCCCGAAGCGACCTCGCGACAGGTCACCCCTTCCTTTTCGGGTTCCTCCGCTCGTTCTGCCGCCTCCCGAGCAGTGAGCCCCCTCCCCTTGCCTCGCTCTCGGAATCCTCCCCGCCTACTGGTGGGGATTTTCCAAGCCGAGGCCCGCTCCTCGTCGGAGGACGATCCCTGACCGCCCTCTGACCTTGGCCGCTTGTTGTGGACCTTCTTTTCCACAGCGGCCAACTCCTTGCCACGGCAAGGGCTCCTTGAGCCTCCCGTGCTCGCGTCTCCAGATGCGGCGTCGGACTCCGACCCCGCATCACTCCTCTCCTCTTCCGTTCTTTTTTGTTTTAATTGTGATTCCATTTCTGTTCCCACGAGTATATTTCATGTTTTATTGACTCAAAATTGTGCGGTTCGCACTAGCGACTAAATCAAGCTACCCATTAGCCAAGCTTCTTACCTCCCTCACGGTGCGCCGCCGCTTGGAGGTTTGGGGAATTTTTTATAGTGGTTAATCTTCCTCGCGGTCCGGGCGGTTAAGCCAAGACCCTCGACCCCCTTCAACAGCCAGAGACATGACCTTAACTGTCTCCGGGGCTACGAGATTAGCGGTGGCAGGAGGGTTACCCCTCCTGCCTGCCCGGCGGCAGAGTAAGTGCACACCGGGTCCGCTCGCGCTCCACCACCGTTACCGCTCTGCTACTCAGAGCAACGTGTGGAGCGATCCTCTTGGCAGAACATTAGCATGCGGACAGCGAGATCTCATTGGGAAATAATCTCAATGGGAAATCGCTGTCCGGACCCCAGGATGCACCGGCCCGAACACTGGTCTTCCCCCCGGACGTATCCGAAAGGGAACTCCAGTACCCAGGCACACGTGGAGGTTTTCTGCCCTGGCACCCCAATTTATTAAGGCTTAGTTCTTGAATGTGGCTAGGAAGTTTATTATAAAAACGTATACATTGGCATCTAAACGAGCAACCTATTTTCTTGAGCCTTGTTGTAGGAACAACAAATTTGTGTTTGTTCCTAGTATTTATGTTATGGATATCACTGTATTTTTTAAACAGATTAATATTTTTATGTGCATACAAAAGATTATCATAAATGTACTGAGAAGGCACAGTCATTATATTAATCTCTTTAAATTTGTCTCTGAGGGAGTGTCTGGGACTTAACTTATAAATGAAACGAATTGCCCTTTTTTGTAAAATAAAAATTGTCTGAATATCGGCGGCATTTCCCCACAACAGAATACCGTACGACATCACACTATGAAAATAACTAAAGTAAACTAAACGGGCTGTCTCTAAATCAGTTAAATCACGAATTTTCCTAACGGCGTATGCTGCAGAGCTAAGCTTTTTTGACAATTTATCTATATGGGGGCCCCATTGAAGCTTGGCATCCAAAGTAATGCCTAAGAAAACTGTAGTATGTTCGGGTTTCAACTCTTCATCCTTTATGAGAACACTAGTTTCTACTTGTCTAACGTGGGGTATCGTAAACTTAATACATTTAGTTTTTTTTTTCGTTAAGAAGTAGGTTATTGACATTAAACCAGTTAACTACTATTGCGAGGGCGCTATTTACATTGTCAGTAACCAGCTGCTGACGTTTGAGTTTAAATAAAAGTGAAGTGTCATCTGCAAACAACACTATATCATGATTATCCTTTATGAGGTACGGCAAGTCATTAATATAAATAAGGAACAAGAAAGGACCAAGAATTGAACCCTGAGGGACTCCCATTGTTACTATAGATCCGGGTGATCTTTTTCCATTAACGTCAACGCTCTGAATCCTTTTACTCAAGTATGAAGCAAGAAGATCCAGAGCGGCGTTCCGGATTCCGTAGTGGTGTAGTTTCCTGATTAATGTTTCATGAAGAACACAATCGAATGCCTTGGACAAATCGCAAAAGATGCCCAAAGCATCGCATTTGTCCTGCCATGCATTATAAATATGTCCTAAAAGTTCAACTCCGGCATCGGTAGTCGAACGACCCCTTGAAGATAGCAAACTCTTAAGGTAAGGAAATCCTAAATACTTAATGGGTGTCTAATGCGTAAATATTAAAGTGAAATAATTGAAGATTGATACCATAACTAACGCGTCTTGTTTTTCAGGCTATCTCCAGACGTTTGAATCCGGGGATACTTCACCAGCAGCGGACTCAGTTCTTCAAATGATGTCACCTTATGTTTGCTGCCATCAGGGGCTTTAATAACGATGACACCGTCTTGAGTCCAACACGACCGCATAGAAAAGTGAAGCCGCGCCTTCCCAAAGATGGATTGTCGGGTCTTAGTCAAAAACTCCTTGACAGAGATAGATGACCCCTTCAGTCCTGTCTTCGCTCTCCATACCGCAGACCTGTCGTCATAGCTGGAGAACTTGACTAGGATAGGCCTATGGTGATCCTTTTTGGCTACGCCAAGTCTGTGGCAGACTTTTATGGAGGATGCAGTGATAGTTTTAAGGGACAGCTTCTCGCTTATCACCTCCTGGATCACTGCGCTGCTGACTTCCCCATCAACCTCTGCTATGCCCTGGAAAATGAGTGCCTTCCGCCGATGCCTGGTCTCCAACCCGTCAACCTGTCGAGCACACTCACTGATCTGCCTTCTCAGCAGACTCAGCATGCTGAAGATCAGCTCCCTGAAGGTGCGAAACTCTTCGGCTACCCTCGCTACGGTATCTTTGGCCGGTCCTGCACACTGTATTTGCGCTTCCAACTCACTCATCTTCCGGGTAAAGCTATCCTCTAGGGTCTTCTGTGCTGATATTATCTCATCAAATTGAGACATTGTAATAATAATTGTCCACTTGTGTTTGGTGAAGTGATTATAGTATTATGAAGTGATGAGCTGGCAGGTGGTGTAAAATGATTGCTTAAGTCACATAAACGTGCTGCAAACGTGAGTACCCGTTGTGTATAGACTATAAAGCGATAATATATAAAAAACTTGTGAAAATACTGTTAATTACTATTTTAAATATAAAAACAATACTAGAGTATGTATGTCTTCTTTTTACACCTACCCGAAAAAAAAAAAAACCTAAAATGTTACCTGTTTTGGGAAGCCTGGAGACATTAGTACAACCTGCCCAGAAAATAAGTCTGGAACTGAACAGCATGCAGCACGCAGATAAGTACAGATTTGCAAACATAAAATAACAGAAGGTACCCTGTCAACATCAAATGGTGAGGTCATTTTGTTTCTTTTTGATAGTGTCAGTATTACAAAAATATAGAAAGTTCTTCATAGATGGTGTGCCTATACGTCGCGTGACTATGACCACAGGTGAGTTACCTTATAGACCCATGTAAAACTATTCTTGGAAGATTCTTAGAGGATTTGACAGCTGAGAGGGCGGGGACATCACGTCGCTGCAATGACGCTGTCAGTAGAGGGGGTGACACACCATGCGCCGTGTACTCACTCGCCTCTAGCACTTTTTTTGCGGAGCTCGGATGGGACGGACGCGTACTAGTGATCATATCGAAATATATTGTTGTAACGGTTTTTCTGATTTAAAATAAATAGTTGTAGGCCGTTTCGTGTTTTCTTTTTAAAAAAATTAATTAGGCTTCTGATCCCTAAGATCAGAAGTGGGATAGGTTTTAATTACACGCGATTTAGATCGTTCGCCATCTTTTTAACCGGAAATAGTGCTTTTGAGACTATTTAATTTTATTTTTTTTACCACGTGTTGTTGATTTTGTCCGTGATTAGTTTCTGTGCATTTTAAGGTGATTCGCTACGTGTTTCTGCTCGATTCAATCATATTTTGTGCGTGTTTTTGAAGTAAACAACCACGTGTTAATTGTTTTATTTCGTGCTTAGTTTTTTGTTCACGTACTTGTAATTTACGTTACCTGTAGTCATAATCATGTCGAGTCGTGAATGCACACCGCGTGAGAATACACCTAGGCGTAATTCTCGGGAAAAGGATTCACATAATAGTCGTAATGCTCATAAAAGGCGTCGTCGTGATAGATCAGAGTACTCTCAAAGTTCGCGTAGGCGCCGGGATAATTCGTATGGGCGTCGGGATAGCCCTCGACGCGACCCTTTAAATGAAATACTAGATCGATTGAACGCTTTAGAGGAACGTTTTCCTTTAAACACTATACGTACGTCTACTCCCATGTCGTCACATCCGAGCGGCACTCCGCCGTTGACAACTTCGGTGGTTACCGAGGCACCTGTTACCGCTAATACGGAAACACGTGCTACGGATAGAACCGTGACCACTGAGGCATCGCGGGAGGCTGACGCTGCGGACAGGATTGTGGGGGCACTTTCTTCCCTAATTCAAGTAAGATCTAAGCATTACTATATTTCAAATTTTGACCCCAATGTGCATGACTTTGACATGTGGTGTGCGGAAGTCGATCGTGGGCGCGAGATATGTCAGTGGGACGATCGGGAATGCCTGGGACGCATTGGTGGGTGCTTACGTGGCGATGCTAAGACGTGGCTCAACGATTGGGTGACCAGTGATCGGTCGTGGTCCAATTTTAAAATTGAATTCCGATCATTGTGCCCACGCGAAGTTGATATGGCTACTGTGCTATATGATGTCATGAGTATGAATTCTAATAAATTCGCTACTTATGCTGAGTATGCGCGGAAGTCCCTGTTGCGACTAAACATCGTTAAGGGGCTTTCAGAGGAACTAAAAACCGCTATTGTGATCCGTGGCATCTCCGATCCTCAAGTGAAGGCTGCGACCGCCAATGCTAAGCTACAGTCAAAGGAATTAGTAGAATTTTTGTCAGTTTACTTAAAGCCTAAGGGCGCGCCATCTGTTAATAACAATCCTGTTCGCACGTCAAACGCAAATTCCCCTGATCCGCGTAAACGCAAGGTCCCGCAGTATGATCGATTAACGTGCTTTTCATGCGGAAACGTAGGTCACAAACAGGCCGTTTGCCCTAAAAAGTCAGCGAAAATCGATGCGGATTCTGATAAATCTTCATCAAAAACCGAACCGACTACCTCAAATTCTCAATCAACAAAGTCCAATTCTAAACCCGCTAAGACTTGCACATTCTGCAAAAAGATTGGGCATTCAGTTGAAACTTGTTTTGTTAAGGAACGTGTAGAATCGAAATCAAATAATAAAAATAATTCGAGTAACGTAAATTTTTGCTCAGAGTCTCCTCCAGACAAAACAATGTGATGTCCGCGGTCATACAGAACGTACCTGTTGACGTTTTAATTGATTCTGGTTCTGATATTTCGCTGATTTCTGATTCCGTCTTAAAGCATTTTAGTTTAAATAAAATTCCCACCTATCGCCGTATGCGTGGCATTGGAAGTCAAGATATAGAGTCCACTTCGTATGTGAGCACTCTTATCGAATTTCCCGAGTTATCTTTAGAAGTAGATTTGTTTGTTATTCCCCCGGATTGTATTCAGGCTCCGGTTTTGATTGGCACTGATGTTTTAAATCGTAGCGGAGTTACGTATACTCGAACAAATAACTCTCAACGCTTAATCAGGGTTTCGCATGTAAACAACGTGTCAACTGTAGAGTCCCCTAAGATAAGGACGCCCTTAGTAGGTGACGAAAAAGAGTGTTTGTTAACTCTGTTAAACGAGTTTTCTGATACGTTTACTACCGGTACAGCGACTTCTACAGTAAACACGGGTTGTATGGAAATAAAAGTTAACAGTGACATCCCAATTTACTATCGACCTTATAAACTCTCCGTAGACGAAAAGCGTCGCGTTCGCGAGATAATTAATGATTTGATTAGTAAAGGAATTATTCGCGAGTCACAGTCTAATTACGCGAGTCCCATCATCCTCGTTAAGAAAAAGGATGGGTCTGATAGGATGTGCGTCGACTACAGAGCTCTAAATGCTATCACTATTAAAGAGCGATTTCCGCTACCGTTAATTGACGATCACATTGACAGGCTGGGCAATTTTAAATTCTTCACAAGTCTCGATATGGCGACAGGCTTCCATCAGGTGCCGATGAAAGACGATGACTCTATCAGTAAGACAGCATTCGTAACGCCTGAGGGGCATTACGAATATTTGAAAATGCCTTATGGGCTCGCTAATGCACCTATCATCTATCAAAAAATCATCTCCAAAACCCTGAAGCACCTGCTGGATACCGGTAAGGTGTTGATTTATATCGATGATGTATTAATAATGTCGAATTCTGTCAGTGACGGTCTCAAAACTTTGCGAGAGGTATTAAGAACACTCACTGACGCGGGATTTTCAGTTAATCTAAAAAAATGCACGTTCTTAGACACCGAGTTAGAATACCTAGGTAGGCTTATTGGTCACGGTCAGGTACGGCCGAGCCCTAGTAAGACTGAAGCTTTAGTGAAGTCTCCTAAACCATCTAATGTAAGAGGTGTTCGTCAATTTTTGGGTTTGGCGGGCTATTTTCGGAGGTACATTGCTGGGTACGCTTCGAAAACTGCTTGTATTGCCAAATTACTTAGAAAAGGTCAGCCTTTTGTATGGGGCGCGGAGCAAGACTTAGCACGTGATTTTGTTATTAAAAGTCTTACTGAGGAACCCGTTTTAGCAATCTTCAATCCCAATCTGCCTACTGAGCTTCATACGGACGCCAGTGCAATAGGTTACGGTGCAATCTTGTTGCAGGAACATGAGGGTAAACGGAAGCGAGTTGTCGGCTATTTTAGTAAATCTACACAGGGTGCCGAGTCCCGCTACCATAGTTACGAACTCGAGACGTTGGCAATCGTTCGCGCATTACAACACTTTCGGCACTATTTAATAGGCATAAAGTTTAAAATAGTAACCGATTGTAATTCATTGAAATTGACTGAGCGTAAAAAGGACTTGTTACCTCGTGTGGCCCGTTGGTGGGTTTACATGCAAGACTTTCGGTTCACGCTTGAGTATCGAAAAGGCTGCCTCATGCAACACGCAGACTTTTTAAGCCGACAGCCCGCTACTGTTCTTCAAATTCAAAATCCGCGGAATTGAGCGAAGATTGCTCAGACGGCCGATTCTGAAACTCAAAGCTTGATGCAAAAGCTGAGAGAGGGTCAATTGGATCCTACACGGTTTTTCATAAGGAACGATTTGTTATTTTACAAGTATTCACCAACTGGTGAAGACTCTCGTCTCCTTTGTTTTATCCCTAAAGGGCATAGGCTTAGTTTGTTGAGGGTATTTCACGATGATCACGATCATATAGGAATAGCTAAAACAACTGAGCTTATATTGCGTCATTTTTGGTTTCCTGGGTTAAGAGCTTTTATTAAGAAATATGTTGGTCACTGTATTGTTTGTCTGTCACATAAGAAAGTCCCTCGCGCTCCTAGGCAACCCATAGAATCTTGGACGAAGCCTGAGGTACCCTTTTCAGTGGTTCACACTGACGTCCTTGGTCCCCTAACGGAGTCAAACGGTTTCCGATACATACTCGTCGTGGTAGATGCTTTTACTAAGTACTGTCTGTTGTACGCCCTGTATAGACAAGATACCACCGAGTTAAAACGTGTATTTTCCAATACCATTTCACTATTCGGTACTCCGTCAACGATTGTGTGTGACCGTGCCAGAATGTTCGAAAGCGCATCCTTTCAAGACTGGGTCACTGAGTTAGGCTGTAACTTACATTTTATCACGCCTGAAATGCACCGTGAAAACGGGCAAGTCGAGCGTTATTGCAGGACGGTCCTCAACATGTTGCGGATAGAGGCGAACAACAAGGGTGCGCAGTGGTCCGATGCGTTGTGGAAGGTGCAGCTCACCTTGAACATAACGAGGCAAGCCACTACCCGAACCTCGCCTCTACAGCTGTTGACTGGCGTTGAAGGGACTACTCCAGTGCTGAGGTCTCTTGTGCGAGACGTCGCGCTGAACGACTCGCATCCTAACCGAGAAGCCCTTCTGACGCTGAGAAGACAGAGGGCGTCCGAGTTGCTTGCCGAAAATCAGCAGCAACAGGACGCGTACGTCAACGAGCGTCGCCGTCAGCCGCGTACATTTGTCGTCGGCAGCTTCGTGTTCGTGAGCAAGGGCTCGCAGAGCACGGGGAAGCTGGACTCCGGGATGCGTGGCCCGTACAAGGTTGTACGAGCGCTCCCACATCACCGGTACGAACTTGAACTGCTTGCTGGCTCATACGGCAAGAAAACCCAGACCGCCGCAGAACATATGGTTCAGTGGCGTGGTGAGTGGACCCCAGATGCTTGCGAAGTATTCTTCGATCATCTTGCTGGTGGTAAGTATACCCCGGATGCTTGCGAAGTATTATTCGATCATCTTGGAGGTGGTGAGTAGAAGCAGCATTGTGGCAGCTTCTTACTCATGGCCAAGTTATGTTGGTTACTGGAACCCCGATAGTGGTTGCCAGGTGATTGATTACTGGAACCCCGATAGTGGTTGCCAGGTGATTCATTACTGGAACCCCGATAGTGGTTGCCAGGTGATTTTGTTATTGTTTCAGTAATGATTGAGGTCCGGAACTCTTTCATTGGTGTAACGATAACCTATCTGCAACCCATTTTGATGTTATTGCTGGAAGTTGTAGTAAAACGCTTGCAGTTCCATTGCAATGGGTAGCTCCAAGTTAAGCTTTCAGAATGCTGTGTTGATTTTTTTTATGTTGATATGTTTTAGATGACGACCCAAACGATGATGACCAGGTGCAAGAAGGCCTACCAATGGAGAATCCATCCAGTGGTGGCCAGACAGACGAGGAGCTGAATCCAGGAAGCCAAGCTGACGAGGACGTTCAGCTATCAGGAGAGGCCGTCTTGGAAGATTCTTAGAGGATTTGACAGCTGAGAGGGCGGGGACATCACGTCGCTGCAATGACGCTGTCAGTAGAGGGGGTGACACACCATGCGCCGTGTACTCACTCGCCTCTAGCACTTTTTTTGCGGAGCTCGGATGGGACGGACGCGTACTAGTGATCATATCGAAATATATTGTTGTAACGGTTTTTCTGATTTAAAATAAATAGTTGTAGGCCGTTTCGTGTTTTCTTTTTAAAAAAATTAATTAGGCTTCTGATCCCTAAGACTATATTATGGAATCAGGCGTTACTTTACGGAAATCCATGACATTAAGATGTGATGTTAGGTGAAACACGTGTCGAGTATAGGTTCGGTTGTGTGGCATGCTATCCTCATTTTCCTGCATGTTTGCATTTGCATGAGGGCGGGAGGGTGGGACCTTTCTTGCATCAGCATATGCATGAGTGTGGGAAGGTGAGATTGCTTCCAGCATCCAAGCCTGGGTTTTTATTACATTAAAACTAGATATTACACATAACATCTTAATGCCATGTAAAACTGTTCAGAGGCGTCCTTATCGGTTATAAATTGACGAAAAAGAAATCGTTAGAGATAAAGTGCTGGCTTTAATAAATTCTGCCTCAAACATACCATTGAATTGCACCTGGTTGCTACAGGGCTAATGGACAGGTTGAACGCTTAATGCGTACACTTAAAAGCCCTTGAAACGTAATAGAAAATGATTGTAATAAAGTTTGGTGCAACGAACTTGATGATGTTCATCTTGCTCTTAATAGTACTCGATCTAGGATGACGGGATACACACCCACTGAACTCATGTTAGGTATTCAAGCCCAGTCGTTGGGTATCTCTAAAATTTCATCCAATATCAGTACGAATACTCCTACCCGCTCAAGAGTCTATATAAACGTCGCATCCCGCGGAATTAAACGGGCTGCAGCAGCCGATACTCAAAGATTAAGACGGTAGGGCACAAGTACAGCCTTTATGCAAGGTTTGTTTGTATCAAAGGTTGAGAACGCAACCAAACCAAACTATCGCGTAAATTCCGGGGTCCATTTGTTATAACTCGTGTGCTTGAAAACTTTTGTTACGAACTGAAATCCATAGCTGGTACGAACCGCATAAGCAAATGCATCAGTCTAGTACCCAGAGGGTTTGAAGGATTAGTAGAATTAGCATCAAATATGATTAATGATAAGGAGGCCGAGACGGCGCGTGATTTGAAACAACTTGAAGAAATTATATCACCTATTGATAGCGATAGTGATACTCTCTCGGTGTCCAGTGAGGGCACTCTGGCCGCTGGTTCAGGAACGCTTACAGCTTCGCACTCTAAATCACATTCGTTCATTCATGAAGCGGATGTACATTAAAATGAAAGTACGTTGTATAGATTCTTCATAAACACGCAAACACAGTAGAATTTGCTAAGCGTAGTCAGAAGGGCCCAGTACGCCCGGTCTACGCCGCGTAGTGAGTTGGTGGCTAGTCGTAAGGGCCCAGTACGCCCGGTCTACGCCGCGTAGTGAGTTGGTGGCTAGTCGTAAGGGCCCAGTACGCCCGGTCTACGCCGCATAGTGAGTTGGTTGTTGGTCGAAGGGGCCTAGTACGCCCGGTCCATACAACATGGTACGTTGGTGGTTGGTCGAAGGGGCCTAGTACGCCCGGTCCACACCGCATGGTACGTTAGTGGTTGGTCGAAGGGGCCCAGTACGCCCGGTCCACACCGCATGGTATGTTAGTGGTTGGTCGAAGGGGCCCAGTACGCCCGGTCCACACCGCATGGTATGTTAGTGGTTGGTCGAAGGGGCCCAGTACGCCCGGTCCACACCGCATGGTATGTTAGTGATTGGTCGAAGGGGCCCAGTACGCCCGGTCCACACCACGTAGCAATTTGGTGACTAGGTAAAGGTGCATAGTACGCCAGCCTAAGCCGCATGGCGATTTAGCGAATTGACGAGAGGGCCAAGCACGCCCAGCACACGTTATGTTTTATTGATGGGATTGAGGCTGTGCTGATATTCTTAGTGGGAGACCTAAATGTTAGTCTATACGTGTTCATGTCAGGAATGGACGAGCTGACTAATGGAATGTTATTTCCTCTGGTAATTCAGATGCGCAATATCACTATGCGCACGAGGACGTGCGATAGTCAGGGTGGCCGTGTCGGCGCGTCTATAGAATTGGTTCGGTGATGCCAACCTCTTTGGTTAATGTTGTTTTTTTTTAGAAGATAATCTGTCAACTGTCTATTTGACGTAACACCATGTACTGGGGAGGCGGCCCGCCATTAGAGAATAACAAAAAGGACGTGAGGGATAGATTCACATGGTCGATCGTAAAAGACGATATTGATTGGAGGAACTGTGCTGTGATATCCAATTGTGTGTAAATTGATTGCGCTCGTGCCCCACGTACTTGGTGGAACGTCGTTTTCGCATTATAGTTAATTAAATAATTGGATTAGACATTTTGTGATTGTTCATAAAGGCGATATACTTTCAACTCCTCGCCCGTAAACCCACGCAACATTTACCTCTTCTGATAAAGATGATCCTTTGCCTTTATATTTATTTATTTAAAAATCTCCCTTACAACTATCATTACAGGTAGGTTCCTAATGCGATAGCTCGGTCTCAAAATTAACTTATTACTAAAACTTATTACTAAAATACTAAGTATAACATAAAATAAACAACAGTATTTTTGCGAATTCACTAAAATAGCACGTAAATACATCGATCTTGGCGTGAAGATCGTTAATAACCCTAATTGCGCGGGTCAATGGTGTTTTAGCGAGGAGGTTGGTCCTGGCAACCGGCACGGCCAGCAGCAGCGGGCGGCGCCGCCTCCACACATAGCGGTCCGGCACACACAAACTCAGGCGTTGCAGCACTCCTGGGTTATGCTCAACGCCACGAAGTAGCCTTACCAAATACGCAACCAGTGTGAATTCTCGTCGCACCCTCAGCTGGTTGTACCCGACCATACCAAGCACAAACAGAGTGGGGTACATCAACGGGTAAAACGGATATACCCCATATAGCTTCCTGTACAAGTGGCGCGTGAACTTGTTCTGTACCCGTTCTAGCATTACCAAGTACTTGGCCTCATGCGGAGCCCATATGACAGCACTATGTTCCAAATGACTCCTTACCAGTGCGTCATACAGGACTCTTACTGAAGCGATGTTAGTGAAATGCCTTGTCTGCCTCAGAACAAATCCTAAGTTTCTGAACGCTCTTTTACAGATCCTCGTAATATGATCGCGAAACGACAGTTCAGGAGTGACAGTAACCCCCAAATCCCGCACCTCAGAGACACGTTGCATGGGCGCGGCACCCACTGCGTACTCGTGTACTAGAGGGGCACGCGCGCGCGTAAAACTCATCACCGAGCACTTTAACACATTGAAGGAAAGCTTGTTGTCCTGACTCCATTCGACTACCCTGTCTATATCCTCCTGCAATCGTTTGCAATCCGATTTAGTATTAACCTCAAGCAGCAACTTAAGGTCATCCGCAAATAACAAACAAGTGCCGTGTTTGATGACTTTCGGCAAATCGTTTATCATTATGATGAATTCGAGAGGACCCAAATTTGTGCCTTGGCTCACACCGGACCAGGTGTAATATGGGTCGGATTCACACCCATTATAATCGACGTACTGCTGTCTATCCTGCATATAACTGGCGAAGAAATGCAATAGATGTGGTGTGCAGCCAACTTCTGCGAGCTTCGTTAGTAAAATGTCATTGTCGACGGTATCGAAAGCTTTTTTAAAATCAAAATAAGCAGCATCGACCTGTCCACCAGCATCTACTGCCGGCACCACCTGCGCCATAAAGTTCAGCAGATTGGTTTCCGTGCTGCGCGCCGGCCGGAACCCATGCTGCGCGTCAGCTAGTTGTCCGCGCACCTGCTCCTGTATGCATCGCTGTATAGCAGACTCGAATACTTTGGCCGGCGTCGACAGCACAGCCACCGGCCGATAACCAGTTATGTCCGTTCCCGCTTTACCTTTAGGTACAGGAATGACCCGCGTGATCTTCCATTGAGCGGGGAACGTCATCGACTGAAGACACACATTAAAAATAAAAAGTAATGGTTCTGCGAGCATTACCACAATCTTTAAAAAGAAATGCCGGTATACCGTCCGGGCCCGCTGAACGTTTCGGTTTCAGGCGCTCAAGTGCACATCTGACGTCCTCCAGAATAAGTGCATCAAGTTATACCCGCGCACTACTCGCCGCTCCCGCCGCGCCGCCGCCGCCGCTTGAGCGTCTAACCGCGGCGGCTGATCGCTGTAAACCGATTCGAAAAAATTCGCGAACTGCTTGGCACACTCGTCATCCGATAAATGCTCACCATCTTTTATAATAGTTTTCTTGTTAACCGCACTTTTCTTTGATCGTGTAGCAGCGCGCATGCGAACGGCAGCGCGCTCGCAGCTACACTGAGCTAAAGGATCAAGCGCCGGCACATATATTTATAACCTCGGAGTGTTTAGTGTTTACTCGGACTATTGGCAGAGGGCGCGCACTGCGCGCATATTATTGTAGTAATATTTAACTGTGTTCTGATTGGCTGTTACTAAATACTACCTTTTAATGAATGTGTCGCTACTTGTGCTTAGGTAATTTTGTATATAGTTAGTGCATCAATAAATTATTTATTCCTTCCTACAACAGACATTGTTTTATTTAAATACTCAACCGACCTCGTCGCTAAAGTGGTGACCCCGACGCCCGAATTAATCCTGTCGGTATATCAAGTACTTACGCTCAATATCAGTGAAGCTGAGCCATGGAAGAAGCAGCGAAATACCAACAAGAAATCGCCGGAATTTCACTTTCTCTGCGTGTTCCACCGTTTTGGCGTGACAAACCGCGACTATGGTTTATCACATTTGAAGCCGCCGTCAGCGATCTTAAGAAAAGCGACGCTCAAAAAGCACAGATGGTTATAGCGCAGTTAACGAAGGAGGATATTGAGCAAATCTGTGACCTGCTAGAAAACCCGCCACCAGAACGACCCTACAACGCAATCACGGAACGACTTATCTCCGTGTATGAAGAATCAGACGGGAAACAACTGCAAAAGCTTTTATCGGATATGGAGCTGGGCGACCAAAAACCAAGCCAGTTATTACGTCGCATGCGTAACCTAGCGCATAATAAAGTCCCAGACAATACACTCAGATTGATGTGGATGAACCTACTACCCCAACAAGTGAGATCGGTACTTGTTGTCAGTGACACCATCAGCAAAGATACTGCATTGGACGAGTTAGCTAAGATGGCAGACAAGATGATGGAGCAAACGTCCGAAGTGCCCGCTGTAGCATCAGTTGACAACTCTCAAGCTCAGGGTAACATGCAGTTCATAGTGGAAGAAATACGCAAATTACACCTAGAAATCGCCGAGCTCAAGAAAGATAACTGTCGGTGCACACACACATATAGACGCAATCATCGCCACGACCGTTCAAGAACGCCGTCTCGCTCGCACTCAAGGAACTTCAGATCTCGCTCATCTACTCCATCGCCCTATTGTTATTATCACAGAAAATTCGGCGCAAAAGCAAGACATTGCACAACACCATGCAGTTTTAACAAGGATAATAATACGGAAAACTAAGTCAGGCATTAGCAGTGGCGGAACCTAATGTCGACAGCAAATCATATCGCCTTTTCATCACTGATAAGGAAACCAACACAACTTTCTTGGTCGACACTGGCGCGAACATATCTGTGATACCGAAGCGTAAAGGAACTCGATCTACCCCACTGCCGTACAAGTTATACGCCGCCAATAATTCAGAGATACCCACGTATGGAGAAAAAACCATAGACATCAACTTGGGTCTACGACGTTCCTACAAGTGGAAGTTTATTGTTGCTGCCGTAAGCAAGCCAATACTTGGAGCAGATTTCCTAGGCTACCATAATCTACTGGTCGACCTAAGGAATGAGCGTCTCATCGACAACACTACCAAACTTTCTACCAAGGCACCGGGGCGATATACAAGTATACCAACAATACGCAGCATCGATCTTCAACAAACGTTCCATGACATACTGGCTGAATTTCCCAACGTTACTCGATTGTCATCAATGAAACTCAACCCGAAGCACAAAGTCGAGCACTACATTGAAACAACCGGTCCACCTACCCATGCCCGAGCTCGACCTATACCCCCGCATCGCTACGAAAAGGTGAAGAAGGAGTTTGAGAATATGATGAGCCAGGGACTCTGCCGACCTAGCAAGAGTTCATGGTCCAGTCCACTCCACGTTGTACCGAAGAAAAATGGAGATATACGAGTATGCGGTGATTACAGGCGACTCAATGCCATTACCAAGCCTGACCGTTATCCCATCCCACGAATTAAGGACTTCACATATCAGCTCGCTGGCAAGCAAATTTTCTCCACCCTGGACCTGAACAGAGCATACTCACAACTACCAGTCCGTGAAGAAGACATAGAGAAAACAGCAATAATAACCCCTTTTGGTTTATACGAGTTTCCACGTATGTGCCCAGGTCTAAAGAACGCCGGTCAAACATTCCAGAGATTTATACACGAAGTACTCAGAGGCCTTGATTTTGTCTACTCATTTGTTGATGACTTGCTTGTGACTGCAGAAGACGAAACAACAGCTCGAGATAACCTCAGAATCGTACTACAGCGCCTGGAGGAATACGGTGTCACAATCAACCCCGCTAAATGTGTATTCGCCAAGAGAGAACTCACATTCTTAGGATATTCCGTCTCCCCCGAAGGCATAAAACCACCACAAGAAAAGGTGAAGGTAATCAGCGACTACCCTAAACCAAAGAATGTAGAAGAGTTACGACGTTTTCTCGGTATGATAAATTACTACCGAGAAAACATACCAAACGCCGCAGCAACTCAAGCACCTTTGCACATGTATTTACATAATACACACTCAAAGAAACGTGACAAAACCGAAATAATGTGGAACGAAGAAACATCTAAAGCTTTTGAAGAATGTAAGGAATGCATTCAAAAAGCAACCTACTTGGCGCATCCACAGCACACAGCCCCTCTTGGTTTAATGTGCGACGCATCAGACAAGTGTGCAGGTGCTGTACTACAGCAACAAGTCGACGGCAAATGGCAGCCACTTGGATATTTCTCTAAGAAATTCACACCGGCGCAGCAAAAGTATTCAACATTCGACCGAGAACTGCAAGCCATATACCTAGCAATGAAGCACTTTAGGAAATTATTTGAAGGCCGCGACCTGATTGTGTATACAGATCATAAGCCAATCACATTCGCGCTCCAGAAAATATCATCTGACTCAGAAACTCCCCGCCGCAGCAGGCAGCTATTGTTCATTAGTGAATTTATTAACGACATACGTCACATCAGCGGGCGAGATAATATTGTCGCCGACGCCTTATCGCGCATCGAAGTTATCAATTGCCCCACTCCAATCGACCACGCGTTACTCGCAAGCGCACAAGAAAAGGATGCAGCTATACAAGAATTACTTCGTCAATCAAATATCCAGATGCGCAAGATAACATTGCCCGGGATGACTCACGCTATCTACTGTGAGACATCAACACAAAACATACGCCCATATTTACCAGAAGAATTCCGCATAAAGGCATTTAATGCGATCCACGACCTCAGTCATCCCGGTATACGAACGTCAAGGAAGTTAATACAAACAAGGTACTTCTGGCCATCTATGAATGCTGACGTGAAGAAATGGGTGACAACATGCATCCAATGTCAGCGTGCGAAGATACAGCGGCACACTGCAACTCCGGTAGCAAACTTCGAACCGTCACACCGTTTCGAACATGTGCATGTTGACATCGTTGGCCCGCTGCGTACGTCGCCTCAAGGACACAGATACGTCATCACTATGATCGACCGAGCGACGCGTTGGCCCGAGGCGCATGCTGCGCAAGATATAACAGCTGACACTGTCGCTAAGATTGTGTATGACGGATGGATCGCACGGTTTGGATGTCCAGCTCGAATGACGACTGACCAAGGTCGTCAGTTTGAAAGCAGCTTGTTCAACGCATTAACAAGACTACTTGGGATTAAGCGCATTCACACTACACCGTACCATCCACAAAGTAATGGAATGATTGAAAGGTGGCACCGCTGTATGAAATCTGCACTAATAGCACGTCTGAGCACGAGCAGTTGGATTGAGGAGCTGCCTACAGTGTTGCTAGGACTGCGAGCCGCAACGCGAAGTGACAGTGGAGTCAGTGCTGCACAGCTCACCTACGGTCACGCTCTCACACTGCCAGGAGACTTTTTCGTGCCGTCGAAGCCAGATTCAATGGACCACAGTTATGTTGAAAAGCTACGATCAGCAATTAGCATTTTTCGCCAAGCGGCGGCACAGTCACGCACAAGTAGCAGAAGTGGCATATTCGTACCACAAAGCTTACAAACCTGCAAATAAGTATTCGTGCGAACTGACGCAGTCAAGAAACCACTGCAACCACCATACAACGGACCCTATCCAGTGCTCAGCCGAAGCGATAAAACGTTCACTGTTCAACTACCGGGAAGGCAAGCAGTAATATCAGTAGACCGCCTCAAGCCTGCGTTCTCCATTCCATGCACAAACGACGCATGTGACACAACTCACCAAGGCTCCAGTCCTGCTGCGAAGAACACTGTTCCTGTAAACATCACGACAGAGCGTACATCGCGCTCGGGTCGTGTCATTAAACAACCGGTACGTTTCACTTGAAGGGGAGCACTGTAGCAGCGCGCATGCGAACGGCAGCGCGCTCGCAGCTACACTGAGCTAAAGGATCAAGCGCCGGCACATATATTTATAACCTCGGAGTGTTTAGTGTTTACTCGGACTATTGGCAGAGGGCGCGCACTGCGCGCATATTATTGTAGTAATATTTAACTGTGTTCTGATTGGCTGTTACTAAATACTACCTTTTAATGAATGTGTCGCTACTTGTGCTTAGGTAATTTTGTATATAGTTAGTGCATCAATAAATTATTTATTCCTTCCTACAACAGACATTGTTTTATTTAAATACTCAACCGACCTCGTCGCTAAAATCGTATGTATTGCCAGAACGACTTAGGATCTTTAGCAAACTGACACTGGATTTTATGTTGATGCAGTTTGGGAGCAGTTTCTATAGATTTTTTTATTAGTGCTCTGCATTTAGAATATTCTAAATAGTCCCTACTAAGTTTAGTTGATTTAAATTTCTTATGAAGTATAGCTTTAGTTCTTAAGTCTCTTATTATTTCGTTCGTGTACCATTCCGGGTAAATGTACCGTGACTTTTTACTAGGCTTCTTCCTAGGAACACAGTCATCCAAAGTGTTATTAAGAGTACTGTAAAATAAATCCAAAATCGCTTCCAAATCGCTCATCTCATACATGCTTCTCCAATCCACCGACCCTAACATTGAATATAGCAATTGATAAGTTCCACTGCGGTCTAATATTGTCACCTGAAACGGGCGCGCCAGCGGGAGAAGCGGGGGAAACAGCGGGGTCGGGGGGGGGGGGGGGGGGGGGGGGGGGGTACAGCCGCGCTCGCTGGCGGCACGCTGACTGCGAGCGGCGGGTGATACGCGTCGACCGGCACGAGCGGCTCGGCCGCCGCTACTACCGACACCTCACCGTAAAAACCAGAACTTAAAACTAAATCTAGCTGCCTATTTAAACAATTGGACACATTATTATTTTGAGTGAATTCGCAAAATGACATGAAACATTCATAATAATTAGTTACATTCAAAGGACAAGAATGTAAATTAAAATCACCTATCACAACAATTTCCTTATATCTAGCGCACACATTTTCTATCATACTAAACAAAATCATGTAGTCATTCTCTGAACTACCGGGAGGAATATTGTTACGTTGTTTTTTTGTACCTACCACTTTGGTTAACACTTTCTCACATTAAATTACTTTTCTAAACCTTAATAAACATATTGTATTGTGATTATTAAGATGAGAATGTTTTGTTTACATTCCAAATGTCAGTATGTCAAACGTCAGTTTCTGACAGAAGCGACCTCTATAGTCGCTAATTCAAAGTTGTAGTTTAATCGATATTTTAACATATACGAGTAGATTGCTACCCATCGAAATAATATCGTATGGAGCAATCCTTAATAATTTTCAGCTTTCAGTAAAAAGTCATAAGTAATAAACTAAATAACCGTAAACGGAAATGAAACTTAATTTTTTCAATATAGACTTCTTTCTAGAAACTTCGTTGTCAAATAAATTCATTTTTAATCTGTGGATTGTCTTTGACATAATGTGGCAAGGTTAGAATTGATAATTAGCCGAATTAATATTCCGGATTAATTACCCCAATCAAGACTAATTTTAGTATTGGGAGTTACAAATAATTTGTTTGTTGGTCTGGATCATGAGGATTCTTATTGTTACGGCGTTTAAACGTCACGTAGGACTGTTGTTAGTGATTTTCAAGGATTTGAGTGTCTTGGTGTAGTGTTTATCTTCAGTGTTCTTATAATCATTTTACCTGAACTAGGGGAGATTTTCTAGGTGCTCCCTCTAGTTCCGGTTTGTTATACTTGACAGTATTATTGAGCCGTAGTGGCGTCTTTTTGCCCTTGAACACGCTTGAGAAAACACATACTATCTTCCATGTTTTAAAAGGTAAGGATTTGGTTCTAATAGTGTTTGAAAGTGGTCTGTGAGCCCTTCCCTGGTTGTTAAAAGGATATTGTCGTGATCCCTGGATATTTATTACAGGATTCCAAATTGCGCACACGCAGATAGCGTTCCAGCCAGTCGAGGATCTTGCAGTCAAGTGCTTTCTTCCCAAGCCAACCGTGAGTATTTCAATCCTCCTTCCTATTGTCCCACCACTCAGGATTAGGCAAACAGAAGTCGTAGTCCCTTTTGTTATACTTGAAAAAGTCCATGTTGACCGGCTAATGTTTTAGCCTTTTAGATTTCCAAGCTCGGTCACCTCAAGGAAAGTAAATTAGTTTCCCCATATATTATTAGGTCTCCGTATTGTCGATTCCAGGAGAGGCACCTCGAGAGATTCGTCTCGCCGCCAGGATCTAGTCAAGCGTCTGGAGCCTGGACGCGAGACCCGTTCCTCGAATCTGCTGGAAGCCTCCTACCTCCTACGGAAGCGACTGTGCGGCTGGCTGAGTCCGTCTAGCGTTAGCGCAGGCGGGACGGTTTTTTTTATCCCTTAAAATATTTTTATTTCTACCTTCAACTATTTTTTATATTACGGTTTCGGTAGAAACCAACTGGTTAACATAGTCCGGTTTTCCCTAGTGGAAACCGGTCTTCCCAAATTCAATTTGTGGATCTTGGGTACGTCATTCCACCTTCATCTGGGAATATATTGGTCACCTTCGACGGCTCCAGGATCCGGGACTCTCAAAGTCCCTGGCGCCCACTTATTACTTAATTTTATATTTATAGATAACGTTACTAATAATTGGAAGGTTTTAACTTAATTTTGTAACTGATAACATTTAGCTTTAATAAGGAACAGTACCGGGTTTATCTCCAACTCCCCACGACCATAGCTCTTTGTGCTGAACTTATAGCTGGCTTTCATTAAAAAATATAATCACAATCACCTACCTAATTTGTAATTTATATTGTAGATTATTAAGATTTTACCTTTTATACCGGTGGACCTCTGTCCACCGGGTGTGTTTTTTTAGTTGATTTAATCTGCTTGCATAATAAAATTATATGGTGTTTGAGGTAGATTGTTGTTTATTTATTTTTCCATACCAGACCACGGAGTACAATTAATTAAATTGTAACAATATAAATTACCGAACACAAAAATAAAAATCTGTTATTTTAGTGTACCGTCGCACAAACCATTTCAAAAACGCAGCTGTTTATTGATACGTCCGTTACGTGTACCTGCGGCAGCTCGAACTGGTGTGTGGCCACCAAAAACGCGCCTCCCTGTTTTCGGCCATCCGCTCGATCACAACGCAGTATATGATACCCAGGAGGGATTATTTCGAGATCTTCAATGGAATCATTGCAACCAGATTCCGTGATTGCATATACGTCAAAATTCAAGGAGTCAATGTTATTCCTGAACTCATCCAGCTTTGTGCGAAGACCACGTACGTTTTGATAATATATCTCGATACTATTCATTTGGCGTTCTTTTTGTTGATTTGCGAAACCATCCACTCATTGAATTCTGCGTTCACCGGCCAGAACTCCGCCTGATTTAATTTCGCAAAACAGTGTTCAGACACTCCAATAACAAACGACGAGTAATCTCGCTCAGTTTTATGCTTGATTTTGTCCACTTTAAGAACTGAATCAGGGCCACATATACTTTTCACATGATCGGTTACGGCTTCCAGAGTGGTGTCCGGATGCAATCGCCATACGTGCAGGTGTTTTTTCCGTTCGGTAGCTTGGATGGCCTTCAATTCCTTATTCGTTCCTACTTTCACATCTTTGGGTTGTCTGTTAGATTTTTTGTTACGTACAGTCGTCCACCCAGATTCGTTTTCTTCAATCTCTACCTTCTTTACTTCATCCGCAGCTAGTATGTTAGTAATGCCCGTAGTATTTTCCGCTAATTCCGCAGACTTCGTGGCCCTACCTTTGTTTACCTTTTTTACGTAGGTATTCTTTCTCTTTCCCCCGAGGTGAGGAGGGGTGTCCCTCGGCGTCTCCGGACCGAGCGATGTCGCGCTCGCGAAAAATATTCACTAAATCAGTTCACACCACTTTAGTACTTTTTGCACTTATTGTCAATACACATCAAGCGTCAATATTGCGTACGTTAATTCACCAAAAATTAGGTAAAAAATAACAAAACACGTCCGCACTGACCGCGTGGTAGAGTTTTATCTATATCTATATATTTATAGTGAATAAGTTGATAAGTCAATTATTTTGATAATTAGAAAGAAAAAAATAAATTTATTTGAAAAACCACATAAAATTACCCTTAAATCAAATTAGACATTTCAGTTACCTATGTAGAAAAACTGATTTTTAGGGATTAAATTAAATAATGTTTTCACTGATTTGAGTACTAACCTGTGGAGAATAGGTTCATAAGTCTTTGGTGAATAAGTTGATAAGTCTGAAGGTCAATTCTACTAATTAACGTGCAATGTGAAAAACACGAGACTAGATTGCGATGACATTGTGAATAGACCAAAAAATGGTATTCTGCTAATCTTAAAGTTCGGTTTGTTCACATTCCGGTCGCAGTATCATTGCAGTATAGTCTCATAGCGGTCAACTTTGTTCTTGTTTACGAAATTAAACATATTTTCATGTTGGTTCAATGTAAGACGATATTGTGATACTTAGTGATACTTTAATTTTTAGCAGCCTTATTTTCTGATTTTTTAAATTTATTAATTAGTTTGCTTGATTAAGTGCATACTCATAGTATTTTCATTTCTCATTTGTTATTATATATCTTTGAAAATATAAAATCATTAAAATAAATAATCGGCTAGAAAGCTAACATGGAACGTATTCGTAAACGCTACGCGCATGCGCGACGCGAATGATTAAAGATGTCAAAAAGAGACGTCATTAGATATATTTTTACTAATATCAAACTATAATTCAGTAAGGTGAACAGTTTTTATTTAAGCCTCACACAAATTATTCAAAATCATTACAAAATAAAAATAATAATATAGGTACCTATAATACACATTTTTAGGGACCGACACCCTCCGAAGCGTCGCCATCGTCCTCGTCTCTCGTCTCCCCCGCAAAGGATAAGAAATACCTTTTTATTACAAGCTTTATACCTACTTACCTAATATTATTAACTTGCTTCTTTTAAATTATATAATCATCATTTCAACCGAAAGACGTCAACTGCTGGACACATTGATTGGTTGACTATTGATAATAATGCAACTGTTAATTACTGGTTTTAGATGACAAAGAATTTGAAGGGGCCCAGCATCTAATAAAAATAGAGCAGTCTGGAATAGCGGTCGACAGAGAGTTGGCACGAGCCATGAACAGGCAAGCCTCTGCTATGGAGGAAATAGGAGGGGCTACAAACCGTTTTGTCGGCCTCTATGATGAGACTCTTCAGCTGCGACGACGTACCGCAAGTGTAAGTATATAAGCGAATAATAATTAATCAGAAAATCATGTCGCAACAGAATTTTTTGTAAAAAAAATTGCTTGTTTTAGTATTCAAGCATCAGCAGCATCCGAATTGCCGAGTAGGCAGTACCTATCGATTAATGGCCAAGGTATGTAAATGTAATTTGTGAACGTATTACTAATTAGGTATTAGAATTAGACATTTGTTAGGATTTTTCAGCAAGCATAGGTATTTGTTCTGAATATGCTCTGATGAAAAATCCTCTGGGCTTCCCCTGCCATTTGTTGTTTTGTAAATAAAACGCCGAGTTAAAAATAAAACAAAATCTTATTTAATAATAATATGTAGAATATGAAAAACTAAATTGTGTTTTCTTTCAGGGCTTTGTTGATGCTGCCGCGTCGTGCTCCACGCAAGCGACGCGCGACGGGCCATTTTTTTTATTTGTTTTTATTACTTACCTTTTTAAGTTAATTAAGTACTTAATAAATACTATTAATTATACTCAATCTTATTTATTAAGCAATACCTATAAGGCGCTCGAGGGTAAGTAACAGACACACGGGTCCATCGATCAAAGTTAAGCTAAGCATTTCACGCGCAGTCGGTCCGTGGATAGGTACCTATCATCTAAAAATGGTACTTAGCTAAAACCAACCGGACGCCGATCTCAACATAGTTGGTAACCAAAGAAAACATACCCAAACTCACGCCGTTTTCCCATGGGGTAAGCAGAAACTAAAGACAGAGTCACCTGCTACGATCCTTGCACACACATTTGCTTCGGCCACGTTCATACAGTCATACACGCGCACTGGCTGGTAGAATATTTATGGCATGTATTTCATCCATCCACAAATAATTCTCTCATTTTGATTTCCTAAAAAAAACTTTTTTACAAAAAACAACATTTATCACTGTAGTTTTTTTTAGTCGGTTGTTTTTTTTTTGTTAAAAAGTTTTTATTTTTCACTTTTTAGTTGTACGACGCCAGCACATCAAGCTACCCGAAACTGTCAAATTTTACCAATCAACTTTGAACCTTATGCTTATGCAATAAAGTTGAAAATCTATTAAAGAAATTTGACAGATTGTAGTAGCTTGATGTGCTGGCGTCTGTACCTACTCCACACAAATTCAAATAACACTAGTGCATTGAAGAATTGAAGACACCGACTAGAAGAATCATCAAAATTCGCATAGAAATGCCGGAGATGCAGTACATTTATGCAAACAACATCGTACATAAGAATAATTAAATAATGTA
Source organism: Hydraecia micacea (assembly GCA_914767645.1). Taxonomy (NCBI): domain Eukaryota; kingdom Metazoa; phylum Arthropoda; class Insecta; order Lepidoptera; family Noctuidae; genus Hydraecia; species Hydraecia micacea. Next base: position 2,898,147 of record OU611775.1, read on the forward strand.
GTATATACTAAAACCTTCCTGAAAGTATGTAGATCACATTAGTGAAAGAATTATCAAAATTGGTTCATTAGTTTTAGAGAAAATCGCGAACATACATACATACGGGTCGAATACAGAACCTCCTTTTTTGAAGTTGGTTAAAAATACTAATCGATAAGTCAATATCGTCGCCCAGCAGTGAAAACCTCGGATGTCTCATTTCCTCAAAAAAAAAAAAAATTGTTCTTTGGATTTATAAACTCGGTAAGCACAGATTACTCTAGCAAACTTTCGAATCAGCTACTCCTAGCGCCATCTATGACGTGCTATGAGAACCTTGTATCAAAATAGGCTCCGCCATTTTCGTCTGAGAAACTCGCCAGTACGGTTGATAATAGCGTTATTCCGGATTAAAAATTGAAGCAAGTGTGTACAAAGTGCCCAATTTGTGTTGTAAAGTGTCAAAATACATCGAAAAGTAAGTACTCTTTATGATTTAATAAGTTTTATGAAGAATTGACTACTATTTCTAACGATTTTGTCTTGAAATGTATTGCTAACCTCTTACTCGTTGTATTACACCTATGAAAACCTTGTAAACTTGGTGTCGGGTTTTTCACTGCTATCATACCACTTATAGATAATCTTGTATGACCCTTTACGAGGTTTTCACTTTGAATGCAACCATGTATAACCACGTATGAGCCTTAACAAGTTATTCACACTTGTAGGTATAATCTTGTATGACCCTTTACGAGGTTTTTACTTTGAATGCAACCATGTATAACCACGTATAAGCCTTAACAAGTTATTCACGCTTATAGATATAATCTTGTATGACCCTTTACGAGGTTTTCATTTCGAATGCATCCATGTATAACTATAAGCCTTAAAGCGTATAAGCGTATAAGCCTTAACAAGTTATCCACACTTATATATTTAGAATCTTTTATAAACCTTTACGAGGTTTTCATTTTAAATGCAACCATGTATATACCTTAACACTTATTCACACTTCCGGATTTTTTTACACAAACCTCGTATAGGTATATACGTAATTTCCTAAGACAAATTCACACAAATTAAATTTTCGTATGGGCAAATGCGTGTTTATTAGCGATTTTTTATTAAAAATGAAAACTCACTTATACACATCCGAGTTCTGATTTCTTATTATTATTTCATTACAGAATGCAAGAGTCTGAAATAGAAAGTGAAGAAAATGATCAGAATTCCTACTTTGTTGGAGACGAGGTTACATATTTGAAGGACTCGGGCAAGGAACCTTCTATCAATACATTAATTCAGCAAGATTTAATGCAGTTCCAACATCCAGAGCCCACCTTAGATTCCGCATTCATTTCTTCGAGTCGTACTGATTCGCCAATTTTCACAAGATCCCATGCTAAATACCGCAACTTACAAGTTGACTAACGATACCTGTTCTAATTATGATCTTGGAAAATATTCTCCAGAAATTGTACAAAATCCAAGACGACGTCGTCGTCGCATAAAGAAACCCAAATCTAATCAGATGGCTCCAGAAAATGAGCCACTGCAGCAGCTGCAGCTACAACCGCAACTAAATAAAGTTGATTGTCACTCTTCGAATGTGACTGCATCAAAGGACTTAGTTTTAGACAATAAAGGGTCAGTCATAACTTCACCTGAAATAATACCCGCAAAAAAACAGTGTACTATTCAAATAAAAACTACGAATACATTCCAAAAATCTATTTCACCTGATGTAGAAATAAAAGATCATACGAAATCTTCGCAGTCACAAGCTTTGATTGAAAAACAGCATGATACCGACTATCACATCACAGACACTAATAACAGTACACCACAACCAGAAAAAAATAATCAAAGATCATCCACTCCCATACCCATTTCAATAATTACTGTAAATGCCCCTCGTAGCAGTAGTTTTGACGTGGTTGTTGATGAACTTCCCTTAGATTTGAGCATGAAAGAATATATCACTCAGGATAACATCAACAATAACCATCAACACTTGCCTACATGTGAAGGAAAAATGCCAATACCGCCAGTTTCTTCAACTTTCCATACGCCGTCATCGCTTGTTTCACTATCGCTTGCAGCAATGTCAAAGGAGTCCTTATCTTTGCTAGTGCACTCTTCAAAGGACTTATCACCAACGGTTGGAAAAAAAGCTGTCCTATACCTTCTACCAGTAGAGCTGATTCGGAGTCTCCACGTCCTTCCTTCCACTTTGATGATCCGTGGGATGGTGATTTTTCTCCTGACGATGGGGATACCGACTATCAACCAAGTAAACAATTAAATAGATCAGATACTTCAAATGAATCGTTGAACCTGGAACCAGTTGATGAGACAAGAGTGAAGCGAAAACGCACCAAGCGAGGCAAAGCAAATAAAGAAAACTGGACTTATAATCAAAATAAAATTAAAAGAATGAAGGGAGAGAGTTACAGTGGGAGGAGAAAAACAGAAGACGGCAAAATTGTGTTCGATCTTGAAAAAAACGAGCGTAGTGTTCAGCCTCGTTGTGATCATAATGATCGTTGCAAATATTTTGATTGCTACAAATTAACAGAAGAAGGTCGAAATATGTTATTTAAGAAGTACTGGAAGCTATCCTGGGAAACAAAAAAAATTTGGGTACAACAAACTGTTCAAAAACAAGGTGTTTCCAAGCGGAAGGTTAGCGGAAACAGTTTTCGCAGAGGGAATACTTTTAAGTACTCATTTAATGTGTTGGGAGAAAAATACAAAGTTTGCAAAAAAATGTACTTTGAATATTGGCGAATGGTCTGTACACAACTGGACCAAAAATGAAGACAGAGATGAAGTGGCGTCAGAGTCTGAAAAAACCCGAAGAAATAACAGCGTAAAAGCGTTCGAAGACATTGGAAGAAATCATGCAAAAGAGTTTTTAAATAATTTACCAAAATTAGAATCACACTACTGCAGGAAGACGACAAGCAAACTATATTTAGAACAGATATGGCAAAGCAAAGAACAACTATACAGAGAATACGTCAAGCAACTTTCAGACAAAGGCATTAATGAATATAAAGTTTCACAGAAGATTTTCTTTCAAGAATTCGATACTATGAATCTGTCACTCTTTTCACCAAAAAAAGACCAATGTGACGTGTGCTGTGCCTTCAAAGTCGGGAACATTGCAGAAGATGTATATACAGCACATAGAGAGAAAAAAGAAAGAGCAAGACAAGAAAAAACCGCAGACAAAAATAATCCTGATCCTGAGACAATGGTATTTACTTTTGATTTACAAGCAGGGCTTCTATCACCCTCATTAAAAGCATCTGCGCTTTATTATAAAACAAAACTCAAAGTACACAACTTTACTCTGTTCAATATAAAAAATAATGACGGGTATTGTTATATTTGGCATGAATGTGAAGGTGGTCTTTCTGCAAACGAATTTTGCAGTATATTGCAGCACTTTATTAAGCATTACATTCCACAAAATGTGAAGAACATTATTTTTTGGAGCGATGGATGCACGAATCAGAATCATAATGCTATACTTGCAAATGCTTTACTGCAAATCGCTGTCCAAAAAGAAATTACGATTACCCAAAAGTATCTTGAAAAGGGACACACCCAAATGGAGGCAGATTCTATGCATTCCACAATAGAACGACAACTAAGGAATCGAGAAATAAACTCCCCGGCCCAATACATAGATATCTGTCGAAATGCACGATTGAATAAACCCTATGTCGTAAATTACTTAGACCACAGCATTTTCCGAAAGTTTAGCTCAATGCCATATTTAAACTCTATCAGACCGGGCAAGAAAGCAGGAGAAGCAACTGTTTTTGATTTGCGTTGCATTGAGTACAGAACTAACGGGACTATTTACATAAAACAAGAGTTCTCCGAAGAATTCGAACAATTACGCCGAAAAATTAAAAAACCAAGAGATTCAGACTCAATGCCTCGTCTGTATGACGCAAGGATTCCTATACCTCGAACTAAATACATCCATTTGCAGGAACTTAAGGAAGTTCCACCCCAAGACGTTCATTTATTTTATGACAGTTTACCCCATGAGTGTCCAGATAATGGGAGAAATGGAAATATCTGCACGTCGTGCAGAAAATAAATTTTGAGCGAAGAGTCTTAAAATATTATGATTAACAATGAGACTGACTGCTAACTAAGTCTGATTATTTGAGATTAATACTAGTTCGTGGCGTTCGTGCTATTGATTGATTTAATTAAGAAACATTAATGGATCTCACTATTATAGTTGAAGTACTCGTAATAGAGACTGCTATTTTTTATTCCTTGTTTGAAGCTAAAGTACCTAAACTTATCCTAGGTAAAATGTTTATAGTCAAGTAAGGCGGCCTTTAGACGCTCAGTCTGACTGATGGATGACTGAGTGACTGTGGTTTGAGTGACGCTTGACTGAGCGTGTAAGTACGTGACTGAGGTCACAGTGACTCAGTCATACATCAGTCAACGTACTTACACGCTCAGTCAAGCGTCACTCAAACCACAGTCAGTCAGTCATCCATCAGTCAGACTAAGCGTCTAAAGGTCGCCTAAGTGTTCTTTAAGGCTTGGTAAGTTTATGAAAGGTGGGCGTAGGTTTAATTTTATATTACTTATTATAATTTCTAAAAATGTTTTCTTTTGTGATCTTTTAATAATATGATGTGATAATTTTTACGCATCTTTCCTAGATAATGGAGACATTTAATACTTTGTTTTCGTTTTGTTCAAAGTTTATACTTTTGGAAGATTTTATTGTGTTTTTTCTAAACATTTTATTTTGTTTAAATAATTACGCATTAAAATCTTTGCTAGATTAAGTACCTATTAATATACGATATTTAAATGAAGAAATTTAAATATTATTTCTTATTTTGTTTTGTTTGTACAAGTTTATACTTTTGGAAGAAGTCTTTTCTGTTATAACGCCTTTAAATTTAAATGTTATGGTGTGTCTTATTGTCCCCTTACGTAATACTATTATTTTTTTGTAAACATGGCAAGAAAATACAAACTGATTACCAAAACTGTACATTGTTTTAATTTGAAAACCTTACATAATCTTACAAAAAAATATTAAGTTGTGATGAAAACCTTGTAAGTCACATCAAACTTATTTAGGCACACGATAATAGAAACAATGTGATACGTACCTAAGGAATGCATAAAATCTAAAAAAAAACTAAAGGTAATATCATCCCCACTCATACATTTTTTTTCAGTAGACAGTTTTTTCTTCCTCCTGTAAAATTTTGTTATAAACACTTACGTGGTTTTCACTGCTGGGCGACGATATGCTCACTGATCATCTTTTTCGGATGATGTACCCTATCTTATAAGCCAACTTGGATGTAGTGGTTTGTCACCATTCTAACCTAACCCATATGGTCGGGGTGCCCTAAATTAATTACTTACTGCAAAAACTTTAACAGTAAAGACAGTTTTTAAAAAGATTAAAAAGTAAAATAAGATCATAAAGTAAAACTACGACCATCAGTAGATTGCTTAAAAGGGGATGAAGGGACATAAAATACCATAAATTATTCCTTGTTAATTTATTACCATGTCACAATAAAAAATCTCATATTTCTTTTAAACATTTTACTGAAAAATAAAAATAGGTAAATCTTAAATTCTTATTTATCTTTGTTATGAAAACTTGTAATAAATGAAACTAATACATGTACACAAGATGAAAAATTAAGATATCTTGTCATCATTGAACTTAGAAAAGAATTTATAATTAATAGAAAGAAAACAATAGACGGAGAGAAAGTTTCATGTATTTATTTTTTTAAGAGTTCTTTTTTTATTACTATTTAAATGTTAATGATGTTCTTCAATATTATACTTGTATACATAGAACAAATTATACTGTGAATACAATATTACAATACAATTCAACTATTATTGTGCCTACACAAAATTTTGACAAAAACTGCTTTTTTTCAAAACTGTCATTGTGTGGGTTTCTTCCAATAGGTCTAAATACTTTTATTAAGTAGTTTATTAAACAACACAGAATCAAAGACTTCTTAGATGTTGAAAATAGAGTTATATCAACACGGAGCCATGTAATTCAAGTCTTTTTAAAAATATAGGATTATGCCATTTTTAATATTATGCAAACAAGAACCAACCCACCTGGTTCTACATAATTAATTAAAAAATATTTTAAAAGGAAACATGTGGTATGAAAAACAAACTTTCAACGATTTTTTAGATTGTCGGGTTACCATGGGACGTGGATCTTGTTAGTTTATTGAACAACAATGTTACATGGGTTGATATCCTTGTCATAGAAATGTTTTGTTCTGTTAAAATTGTCATATCATTTTGATCTTTACAGGGTCAATAGAAGTTGCATTTTTTAAAGCTTTCGACATACATCTCATCTTGATTTTGGCATGTGTGGATTGGTTGCTGTTTGCATAAGTAGGTCCTACCTACTGACATAGTTACACTTCAAATAATAATTGTGTAATAATAATAATAATATTCATTTATTTGCTCAGAATGTAGGTATTTACAAATAAGGTGGTTACAGAAATGTTGAAGAATCCTTGTACATTCTACCATTTTGGCATGCAAACATTGATGCAGCTCATCATTACATCAAAGCCATCATACATAAAAGCCTAACTAAAATGTATCACCTAGAAAGTCCGATACGGAGTAGTAACACTTATTCACTAAATGTAAAGTTAGTTTCTTTTTGAAACTTGTTACTGGTTCCTCTTTTATAGAATCAGGAATGTGATTAAAAATAGCAGGTGCCATACCAAAAACACTTTTCCTCAATAAAGCAGTTACTGTTCTATATTTCCCAGGGCGTAACAAGTTTCGGTATTGAGATCGTAAGGTTACATCTCGATGTCTGTTTTCGGACATAGATAAAAATAGGTTTCTATTACGTTTTACAAAAAGAGCAATTTCTAAAATATAAAGGCAAGGAAAGGTCAATAAATTATTGTTTTTAAAAATTGGAGCACAGCTGGCAGTAACTTTTAAACCAAATATTGCTCGCAAACAGCGTTTTTGGGCTTTAAAAATACTCTCCCTTTCGGTACAATTTCCCCAGAAAATAATTCCAAACCTTAAAATGGAAACGACAAGACTATGATATGCTAGTAATACTGTTTTGATGTTAACTTTTTTCCTAAGGTTATAAAGTGCATATGCAGATGCACTGAGTTTTTTACAGATTGCTTCAGCCTGTGGCTTCCACGTCAGCTGACTGTCAATTAAGATTCCTAAAAACTTTGTAACCTCTACTCTGTCTACATCTTGGCTATTATAGTTGATGTTCAAGTCATTAATACGTAGTCTTTGATAAAAATGCATTATTTTTGTTTTAAGTATGTTAATTTGTAAATTGTTACTATTTAGCCAATTTATTATAACTTTAATGGTGTCGTTTATATCGTTTTCGTAATTTTCATTATTGACAGATTTTAAGAGTGCCGTACTGTCGTCAGCAAAAAGTATCATGGGATGATGGGTTTGGCGGGGGAGATCGTTAATGTAAATTATAAATAACAAAGGCCCAAGAACGGTTCCCTGTGGTACACCAAATTTAATTTCTCTACTGGAAGACACGTATCTTTTTTCTAATTTCGACTTGGCACATATTTTGTATATTTCTGTTATTTGTTTACGACCGGATAAATATGTTTTTATTAGGTTTAGGATATTACCTCGAATGCCATAGGCGTGTAGTTTTTGAAGTAGTATGTTATGGTCGACAAAATCGAAAGCTTTCGACATATCTGTATAAACAGCACATATAGGCGTTTTACTATCAACATTTGACATAATAATATTCAACAAGTCAAAAATTGCCATGTTTATATTTCTATTTTTCCTGAACCCGTATTGCTCATGGCAAAGCATGTTAAATTTATTTAAGAACACAACATTACGACTATCAGTGTTATCAAAAATCTTATTGTGGTCTAACATGTTAATATCGAGAACAGAAAATGATTCCTTAGTACTATTTACACTATATACGGATATTTAGGGCAATTAGATTGTATGACACCGTTAGCTCCACAACCACAACACTTCACTGAACTTTTATCGGTTATATGTTTAATATTTTTGCAAGAGTTGCGAGTATGTCCGACTTCACGGCAATAAACACAAAATAACCATTTCCATTCTCCAGACGAGTTTTTGCTATTGTTTACCACAGTCGGCAGGGGCTACGGGCTAAGCACTACGCATAGCGCTCGTCGACGCAGTAGGTATGTCTGCCGGCGCACTCGTCGCGGTCTCGCGGAGGCCGAGATGCGAAAGCGCGCGCGGGCGGCGCGGGCGACGCAGGCCGGGGCAGCGCTAGCGGCCGCGCGCGTCTTTCTATACTTCGGACAGTCCTTTATGTTTAGCGCCTTCTCAACGAACATAGATCTATGTTGTAAACGGACTCATGGGTTAACGTTTCCATATGCGTCGATGAGATGTCGACTTTGTTGGCCGACGACGTAGTAAAACAGGCTCTGAACCAATTGACGGTTCGATTCCACTTGAACCTTGGCGACCGCCTCCAGAAACGACGTAGGTAGCGTCCCTTCCGATAACGGCGCGGACGTCGGGGACGCCGGCGCGCCTCTCATGGTGTTGTCATCGTTGCCTCTACTTTTACGGTCGAGGCAATATTGTTAGCTACACAATAGTCAACTAAACACTAGGAAACACTATTTATTTACGTTACGATGTGCACGAAAGTTCTCGTAATGAAGAAAACCGTTACTTTGTAAATAGGTACTTTGAGTTCGCGTCGTATCGGTCGCGTTGAAGCGCCAGTTTGTACTTTGTATGGTCACATGAAATAAAGTTTTCGGCATATTAATACACGGTAAGTACTTATAATCGTTCACACAATACAAAACACAGAAAATTCGAGTGGAACACTGAGACAGTGCAAAACTCGTGCCGTTTGCGATCGTGATTTCAGCCGGACTGACGGGCGCGGAGAGGGGTGCGGGCGACGCGACGGAGCAATCTGCGAAGGGCGCGGGAAGCGGGCGCGTGGATACGATACGCGTGTTTATTCGCCTCAGAGTACATGATTCGCCTCGCCATTCGCCTCGCCATTTATGTTCGTGTGCGAATGTCAAAATATTCCGGCCCACCAAAGGTGGGAAATTAAATTTTATACGCATAAAACTATACTTACAGAAGCTAAAATTATTTGTCACAGTCCGGTCTACAAATAATCTCATGCTGGCGTCAGTTTTGACGTTTTTATTTTTAGTGGAATACCAATTTTTTTTTTGATGTCATGGCTAAAGTTTAGCAGAATACCGATTTGGTACATTTTTTGTTTTCGGTCTAGTCGCAATCTCATTGCAGTAAACGTCACGTTTGACTTACTTTTTTGGTTTAGTAGAATACCTTTTGTGACATTTTGGAACTTTTGAGGCACAGCGACTTGAATTTGAACGTTTTTTAGTTAGCAGAATTGGCCTTCAGATATCATACAAAATAAGACGATTTTACCAAAATACATAAAATAATTTAAAATATTTCATAAAATTATCCTTAAATCAAGCTTTAAAGACGAGTTCAAGGTAAAAACGGATTTTGGAGGAAAAGTCAAACTTTAAAATCGCTGCCCTGTAAAATGTACGTTGTAGACTTATCAAGTCCTTCACGCCATGCACGGATACAGCTATCCGTTGGCAATAACTTAATATGTAATTATGTCAACTTAGGATTTACTGTGTTCATCAAGCTGAAAAAGTATAAATTGACATATCAAGTTACGTACGTTTTATCGGTAGTTGAGTATAAGTAGATAAAACGATATATTAATTTGTTAACGTATAGTTTGTTGGTCGTCGCTTTGATATCTTGTTTTGTCAATTTACGTACGCTATTTCGGTTTTTGAGTATATGTTGATATAAGGATATATTATGATGTAAGATATTTTTTTGTGACTCATCGCGTCGATATCTCGTTATGTTAAATAAAAAACGCTAAATATCGAGATATTCATATACTGTCACAGGCCATATCTTTAAAAGTTACGTAGATATCGAGTTGTCAATTTTTTTCCTATAAAACCAATGCCGTAGAAAGCCATTGCGACTATAAAAAAAAAAATCGTATAAGTCGAGTTATCAAGTTCTTCACGCCATGCAAGGATATAAAAAGTGTCTAATTGGTCCGGACCACGAATATGCATATTACGAGGCGTAACAAGAATAATAGATGACAATGAAAAGACTACAATTATGAATGACTTCCATTTACTGCCATCTAGCGGTCATGCTGGAGTGCACAGAATGGTAAATACCATCAAAAGACGATACTATTGGCCAAGTATCGACAAGGATGTCCAAGAATATGTCAAAAAATTTACAAAATGTCAAAAATCAAAATATTTTCGCTACATTAAAGAACCGATGGAAATTACCACAACAGCTTCCTCGGCATTTGAAAAGATTTACTTAGATGTTGTAGGGCCTTTAGATAGAGACGAAAGTGGTAATTGTTATATATTGACTATGCAGTGCGAGTTAACAAAATTTGTACAAGCTATTCCTTTGAAAAACAAAGAAACGGTGTCCATTGCAGATGCATTTGTTAAGCAGTTCATATTAAGATTTGGTACTCCGGAAACAATAGCTACGGATCGAGGAACAGAATTTATTTCTGCAACTATGGAACAGGTTTGTAAAATTCTAAACATTGAAAAATTACCATCAACTGCCTATCACCATCAGTCCATTGGAGCTCTTGAAAATGCTCACAAAACGTTGGGTGCATTTTTAAGGATCCAGTGTGGCAATCATACGGACACATGGAGCTATTGGTTACCATTTTGGTGCAAACTCAAACTCAAACTCAAAGCATTTATTTCAATTAAACCATTTACAGGCACTTTTGAATTGTCAAGAAGTCGGCCAGTCAGAAAATATGAAGCTATTTGCCCATTCCAAAGCGTAGGTACAGTAGGCTCCAAAAGTCCATAGGCAAAGTCTCAAAGCAATAGCTTGACGTTTAGTTTGACTTACGACCTTCTTTTAATGAGTAATTAGACACACACACTTGCATATTACTCGAATATAGTTCCGTGTCATGTTCGTCTTGTTCACATAGTTCGTTAAACTTTATGATTATACCCACAGAAATCTAAATAAATAAAATATAAGGTAGATAGATCTCATTCACCGCTAGTCCCCGACTAAATAGAATGTTGTTGCTTCTTTGATAATTTGATATTGTGGGTTAGTGAAGTGTGTTTAATCTATTAGCGGTGTTGTAGTTCATTTTGAAATGCAAGCAAATTTAAATATTGAGATGAAATCGGATATTATCGCGCTGCGTAAACATGAACTTAAATTTTATCACAAATATTTGATGAAACCGGACTGACTGTGAGTATTATGATTTAATTATTTTATCGAACATTAATTATCTAATTAAAGTATAACTGATGATCCTTGTAGTTATTTTTTTAAACGTTTTATATTTACCATAAGCCCTAAATAGAAAAAAACAAATTTCCTAAAGTTTACTTATTTACTTTTGGAATGATGAATATAAAATTAAGCATAATAATTATAATATAATCATTTTGTAACATTTCTATTTTCAAAATAATTTTGTTTCAAAATAGTAATAATATTTTATAATTTTGCTAGTTGCCTAACAGTATTCCTTTTTTGTTTTAGAGAAATTACCAACTGTGAGTCGGAGGGTCAAAAGATATAAGGAAGTGGGTAGCCATGCCAGTCGAAAGAGAAGTGGAAGGCCCAGCTGGTCAGTGAATATGAAACAAGTGGTACCAACAAGATATTTTGCCGAATTATTCGACAAGTGTTTACGAAGCGTTCGCCGTGCAAGCGAAAACCAGCTCAAGAACATCATATTTGATTGGAAATCATAAACGAGAACGTTTTTACAAAGTATTAAGTTATGAATTGATTTTAGTAATATTAAAATAAAATTGTGTCATATCTGTAATAAGGATTATTTTGAGGTTTAGTTTCAATCTTCTTTTCATAATGAAAATGAATACTTAAGCTATAACCGCAATAAGTCCTAATTAATACGACTGTTTATAACGAATAAACATTTTGAAAACACTTAAGTATAAAACATTTTTATTTTTAACCCCATATAACATAAGCATAACAATATAATAATAAAAACATAAAAATTATTACATTATTATTCTCGTTTATTATCTCTATTGAATAACAAATAAAAAAACGAAAAAGATAATTGTTGAAAAGAAAAATAATAAGTCATCTCGAGATTGGAACCCAGACTTTCACGTTTGCTAAACCATTAGGTTACGTTACCAGCTATCTATACTTGCTGTGATGAAGTGAATTTTAGTAGTAGTATCAATCTACCAAGGTCATGCGTAATTTTACGTAGTACCGTGTGCGTAAAAGCGACGATATGTTTTGTTTCGTTCGACGCTAGCCAGTGCGTGTTCGACACACACACAGATGTGGCCTGCGGCGCGAGGCGGCCGGTATTATCACAGCAATTTGAACTTTAATATGCTTATGCAAAATTGATGCCTGACTGTACCTATGGAGAAGAACGGGCAAGAAACTCCATGGACACTCTTTTAAATTATAGTTTTACAAAAATATTAGTTACATCATTTATTTTGAATTTATAATTATGTGAGAACGATGTAAAAAAAAAGAAACTTACTACGCGTTAAAAGCGTCCAGAGTACAGCAAATAGTAACAAAACAACAATTCAAAATAAAATAATTCAAAATAAGCCGAGGCAGCTGAGTGATGACCAGCCCCAACTGACGGCGCCCGTTCACGAACATGACGCATAGATCAGCACCATTCAGCTCAACCATTTTGAAGGGAGCTAAATGATCCAACACACACGCCACCGTCAGCGAGACATTTGTGTGAGCATGACATACTATCAGCCGCCAGGGCTCATTCAAGTCAATGAAAGACATATTACCCGGTAAATGGTGGCACTATAGTACATAGAACTGCTTCAGTTTTAACAACACAGTCCATTCGGAAACAAATTATGCGCCATATGAACTTGTTTTTGGTAAACTTTGTCGTATACCTGATAGCATTGGTGATACCGTAGATCCATTGTACAATATAGATAATTATCCATTACAGTTAAAATACAGGTTACAGTTAGCTCATGCCAATGCAAAGAATAATTTGTTGTTGAATACACATAAACGTAAGGAGATACATGATAGATCTGTCAATTCTACATTATATGAGAAAGATGATTTGGTTTTATTAAAAAATGAAACACGTAGCAAATTAGATACGCTATTTGAAGGTCCTTATACAGTTGTGGAAGATGTGGGTTGTAATGTCAAAATAATTAAAAATAATAAAATTGAATTAGTACATAAGAATAGGACTAGGCCTTTTTGTCAATAGATTTGATGTAAGGTATGATTTAATTTTAAATAACATTGTAATTGTCGGCGACGAGACCCTATCTATGCACATGGGCGCAAGTAGCGGCGAGACCGCTGAGAAAATGTAAGACTAAAATTCAATGTAATTAGTTAAAGAGATTTATTGCGTGTTATTTATGTTCTATTTCGTGTTATTTATGTTCTAATTAGTTTAATTAAGTTAGAATTGTTATTAGATATCGTATCCTAATCTAATAAAACTGTAAAAGAAAGGATTTTCATAAGAAATAATTTAGTCAAGGCATATTTACGTAAGTTGAAAACTTACTTTTTTGTTTGTGGATAGATTTTAATAATTTTAATTTTAAATGAAAGGATTAGATGTAAAACTAGTTATACCGTTTGAATCGTAAGGATCGAGTCACTAGTTTAGAAGATATAAGGAGTTTTGTGTAACAAAAATTTGCCAACTCGCTATTTTTAACAGTTTTTGTTCTAGAATAATTTTATTATTAATAGTTAAGTGTTGGAAAACTGTTTAATTATTCAAAGGACTATTTAAATGATTATATAAAACCAAAAATTTGTAAGGAAACATTATAATTATAAAATAAATGGGGCAAAACAGATTTTGGCTTGGTGAAAAATAACGCGAGAAAGGGCTCAAAAATCGCGGTCGTCGATAAGGTAATGTAGGCCGGCCTCGCCGGGTATAAATATCGCGCCATTTGGGCGCAAAAAGTCAGTCGTCAGACACACCGCGCCCGGCCGCCGTAGCGCACACAAGTGTTCTTGGCTCCGTACCGCTATAGTGCTCCCGCGCCCCGCGCGCCCCCCGACTCGGTCTCGCAGCAGCGCTACGCACGTAGCACTCGCCGCTACGCCGCGCCCGCGTAGGCCACTCGGCCCCGCCCACTCGTAGCAGTGCTACGGGCTGTGATCACTCACAGCCTAAGTGCTGCTACGCAGTCTACGCCGTAGCAGGTCGGCTACGAGTGCCTACGCACACGTAGTAGATCTGCTACGCCCGCGCTTCTCCGCGTTCTACCGCGTCCTTAGGCTCCCTACGAGCAAAATCCACCCGATTTCGGTGGTACTTGGGGGAAACCTTACGGTGCCAACTAACCCAAGTGGGTGGTGACCCGCCACACCCGCCGACCCCCTTCAGGGGAAGGTAAGAAGTGCGGAAGGGCTCCGACTGCGGCCTTGGGGGATCTCCTAGTCGCAGTCTGGTAGTTATAACCCACATTTGTCCACAGCTGCACCCGGGGCGTCTGGGTGTGTCTACCCCAGCGACCCGGATCGGTCGCAAGACCCATAGGGCCCTACCGCACATTAAGATTGGCGGTAGGTTTTCAAGCTTAGGGCACACCATAAGCACTCACCTCCCTGTGACACCGACAGGGAGCGAACACATCCCCGGGTTGTCCCACCCGGGGAGTTAGGTAACTTAGCCTTCGCCTACCCTTCTGGTAATCCAGACAGCCGTGTAGCTGACGAGTTTGTTTGTGTATTTCTTCTCGTCAGCATACCATTAGGAAATACACAAGGGTTGGGCCTTTTGGGGGAACTGTCTGCCCGGGGTGTGCACGTTTCACTTGTCTCCTCGGGACTAGGATTTAGCTTTTTTAGCTAGGCAACATTAGCCTCCCCCCCCCTCCCACCCTTCTAGAAACCATGACGGACGCCGCTATACTGGCATTCGTCAGGGAGGTCCTCTTAAAGGACCAGGCTTTCGTAGCCAAGTACAGCAATAAGATAGCTGCATACCAGCTAACTCCCCCCCCCCCCAGCCCTAACCGCATCGCTCCATACTTTTAGCGATGCACTCGACTCGCCCGCCTCCCCTACTCCATACAGTAGCTACCCACAGCTACATTCCCCCACCCTCTCTCAGTGTCTCACCCCGGCCCCACTAGAAAACGAGTCCCCCGTCCAGTCAGAAGACGAAACCTCTGACTCCCCCATCGACGCAGAAATGACGTCACAATACTCAGATGAGGAAGCCCCGGGATCCCCCCCCCACTCGTCCTCCGAAGACGACTACCAAGTCGTTGGAAAGGGGAAGAGGAAGAAGGGGAAATCCCCCTCAATGTCGGCCATCAAGGCCAAAAAAGCAGCGACCACCCAGGTCTCCCGCCCCACCAGCCCCTTGACCGCAGCCACCCCGGTTGCTCCCGCTCCCACCCCAAAGGCTGCCACCCCAGCTTTAACACCCAGCTCCTCCCAGAGCCGCCCCCACAGCCCCATGGCCACTACCACACAGGCCGCCCCCAAAACTGCCCGCCCCCCCCCCCTTTTCATCCATGATAAGGGTAAGTGGACAGAGGTGTCCAGGGCGTGCAATGAGCGCCACATAAATTTCACCAATGCCCGTGCTGTAGAGCAGGGCATTAAAGTCACTGTAGCGTCTTCGGGCGACTACAGAGAGCTATCAAAGCTCCTTCAAAACACAGGGGTGAGGTACCACACCCACTCCCTAAAAGAAGCCATCCCCACCCGGGTTGTTATTAAAAACATCCCGGTCGAGATCTCCACCCAGGAGATACTCAGCGACCTCGAGTCGCAAAGCATACCGGTTGCCGAAGTGCACCGGATGCACAGAAAAAGGGGAGGCTCTACTAACTCAGCCCCCTTTAACATGGTGCTGGTGGTCTGCGACCCGGTCGAGGGTCACCACCCCATCCACCAAATAACAAAAATTTGCAGCCTCTCGGGGATTCGCATCGAGAGGCCTCATAAGAGCGGCATCATGGCTCAATGCCACCGATGCCAATTGTACGGCCACGCACAAAGGAACTGCTTCGGGAAACCCAGATGCGTCAAGTGTCTGGGAGACCATGGCACCACCGAGTGCCCCAGACCCAAAGACCGCACACTCTGCACGGAGCCTCCCAGCTGCGTGCTATGCGGTGAGGCTGGACACCCCGCAAACTACCGCGGGTGCCCAAAAGCCCCCAAATCCTCCGCCCCCAAACTGGCCCTAAGGGCCAAACAGAGGCAACAGAGAGAGGGACCCTCCTTCATGGAGAACCTCCCCTCTTCTCTCAGCCCCCAGCGCCCCAACCCATGAACCGGGCAAAACCACCGAGCCCACTTCCCGGCTCTAACTCCCCCACAAACCATCCCACCCCTGATGGGAAAATTGGTCTCCTGCCCCATCCCCCCCAGACCAATCATAAAAGCGACCGCGCCTACAGCGCCCCGCCTTACCCCCTTCACTGCGCCCTCAGCGCCCCACCACCCAGCGCAGCCGCCCCGTTTCCCAGCCAAGGTGCAACGTGCACCGTTCACCTTCACGGTCACGCAAGCCCTCAAGAAACTCCCCCACAACTCGTCACAGAGCTCCTCCCCCCGTGTAGGCTAAAACCGAAATCCCTAAGAATAGGGACCTTTAATGCCGAAGGCCTAAATGGCCAACGCGATGAGATCGCCACATTCCTCCGCGACCATCGCCTAGACATCCTCCTAATCCAAGAGACCTTCCTCAAACCCCACCAGCGAGACCCAAAAATTGCCAACTACCGGTCAGTTCGCAATGACAGGACTCGCTGCCACAAAGGAGGTACTCTCATTTACTACAGATCCAGTCTGTACTGCATCCCCCTAGACCCACCTTCCCTCTCCAACATTGAAGTCTCTGTCTGTCGGCTGGGCCTGACAGGACACCAACCCCTAACAATAGTCTCGGCGTACCTACCGCCTCCCAACGCTAACTCCGACTCCGCATCAATTAATGCCTCCATAGGTAAAGACCTCTCAACCCTCCTCAACTTAGGTGACTCCGTCCTCCTGGCGGGGGATCTTAACGCGAAACATCCCGCGTGGAACAGCCGCCTGTCCAACACCAGAGGCAATGTACTGTACAACCTCTGCAGCCCCCTTAACTTCGATATCATCGCTCCGATGCATCCCACCCATTTTCCAAATAACCCCAACCACAGACCGGATGTGCTAGACGTCACGCTTCTAAAGAATGTAAACTTGCGATTGCATTCCATAGAAGCAATAGACGAGCTGAATTCGGACCATAGACCTGTGTTAATGGAGTTCGTCCCGAGACATGGTCCTTCTGACCCCACCCAACCCCCCCCTACAAAGGTGATAACGGACTGGGGGAAAGTAAGCGAATTGCTGAAATCCACCGAGTCCCCTCACCTAAACCAAATCCCCGATAACATCGAGACTGTAGCCGACACAGAGGCCGCGATCAGCTCGTTCACCGGACACGTACAGTCCGTCCTGAGTGAATGCTCAAGGGAGGTTCCGGCGGAGGATCACCTTCGCTGGAAGCTTCCGGACGACGTGCGTGAACTGGTGACCGAGAAGAACGCGGCCACTCGTGCTTACAGAACCTTTCCCTGCGACAGTAACAAAGTTTTTATGCGTCGCTTACAACGCAAAGTAAGCAGATGCGTCAAAAAGCTGCGTGACGATCGTTGGGACAAGATGCTCGATGATTTGGAACCGACCCATCAGGCCTTCTGGAACCTACAGAGGAAACTACGCTCCTCTGAGGAAGCCACCATGCCCCCGCTCATTCGCCCCGACAAGAGCGTCGCTTTTGACGACAAGGACAAGGCTGAATGCTTGGCCGACAGCCTAGAGGCACAATGCTCCCCCAGCTCCCAGCCAGTTGACCCAGCTCACCTCGCTAAGGTGGACGCTGAAGTCGAACGCCGAACCTCCCTCCCTCCCGTTGAGGACCCAAGTGATCCCCTGCCCCCTGTCACTCCAGACGAGGTGGAGGGAATTATCAAGGGACTCAAACATCGAAAAGCCCCTGGCTCAGACGGAATTACCAATAAGGTATTCAAACTCCTATCCCCAGCCCTCATAGTTCTAATGACAGCTATCTTCAATAGCGCCATGTCAAACAACATGTTCCCACAGTCGTGGAAAAAAGCCACTGTCATCGGCATTCCGAAACCGGGCAAGCCCAAGTCTGCCCCAAGCAGCTACCGCCCCATCAGTCTCCTCAATGTCCTAGGCAAAATCTATGAGAGGCTTATTTATAAGCGTCTCAAAGACTACGCCGAAGCAAAGAGCCTAATCCCGAAAGAACAGTTTGGATTTAGACCCCAACACTCTTGCGTCCAACAAGTGCATCGCATAGTCGAGCACATCAGCGCCCGCTTTCAGCGAGGCATGCTGACCGGTGCCTTGTTCTTCGATATTGCAAAGGCGTTTGACAAGGTCTGGCACAACGGGCTGATATACAAGCTATACCAGCTCGGGGTGCCAGATCGTCTCGTGCTCATCCTCCGAGACTTTCTGTCGAACCGCACCTTTCAATACCGCATCGAGGGTGCCCTCTCCAGCCCTCACCCGATCCGCGCCGGCGTCCCACAGGGCTCGGTA
Source organism: Hydraecia micacea (assembly GCA_914767645.1). NCBI lineage: Eukaryota > Metazoa > Arthropoda > Insecta > Lepidoptera > Noctuidae > Hydraecia > Hydraecia micacea. Next base: position 2,916,894 of record OU611775.1, read on the forward strand.
ATATCCCCACTAGCCTTCACGCTTTACACTAGCGACATCCCAAAGAGTGACGCAGCCCAGCTAGCCCTTTTTGCTGACGACACGGCCATCTTCTACTCTGGCAGGAGTCCCACCCGTATTGCCCGCAATCTCCAAAACTCCGCAAGAGCCTTAGGCGATTGGTTCCGGAGATGGAGAATCGAAGTCAACCCCGACAAGAGCCAGGCGGTAATGTTCTCCAGACCCAACCACCGCCTCCCTCCTACTCCAAATCCGATCACCATGTTTGACAAGCCGATCCCCTGGGAGAAGCAAGCCAAATACTTGGGGGTCATCCTAGACCACCGCCTGTCCTTCGGAGAGCACATTAAAACGGTACGCTCGCGTGCCGCTTTCGCTCTTGGCAGGCTTCACTCCATGCTGAACGCGCGCAGCAAATTGTCACTTAAGTGCAAATTGCGTATCTACACCGCGTGCATTCGGCCAATCATGACCTACGCGTGCCCTGTGTTCGCGCACGTCAAACCCCACCGCCTCCATAAGATGCAGACCCTCCAAAACCGATTTCTCCGAAAAGCCACGGGCGCCCCGTGGTACATTAGGAATAACCAACTGCATGTTGATCTCAAGATCCCAACTATCCAACAAATCATGAAACGCCTCACAAAGAGCTTCTTCGAAAGGGCTGAAAAACACCCCAACCCCCTAGTTTCTTCAGCCGCCCAGTACGTCCCCTCAAAAATCTCTAAGATTCGCCGTCCCAGGCATACCCTCCTCACACCCGACGACCCTATCACCCTTCTCCAAGAAAGCTGTAGGGAAACCACCACTGTCAGACGAAAGAACAGATACAAACCGCGAAACCGGCCGCGCCGCAGAGGCCCTCCGCGACGTCCCTGTAATATCACCGCCCGACCCTTGCTCGACAAGCCAGCCCGCGACGCTGAGCAAGTAGCTTTAAATTCCCCAAATAATAACCAGACCCAGCCTGACCATTGCTGCCCTCCCCCCAATGACTCACTAAGCCGAGGCCCGAACCCCACAGGGGGTGCCCTTAGTGGAGCTCATTTAACTAACCAGTATCCTTAGTTTGTAAGCCCTGGCTGGGGGCCTTAAAGTAATTTTCGGCCACCACAGGATAGTCCGGTTAAGCAGTAAGGCAACCTTAGCGAGTTGCATCTGCGAGTGGTCATATAAAATAAAAAAAAAAAAAGCGCAAAAAGTCAGTCGCAGCTCAGCCGTTGAAGAGGCAACACTAGAAGAACAAGCCGAAATCTGCAAGCCAATATTCAAGAAATCAGGGTTTTTATTTCGCCGCCTCTTCACCGCCCTACATAACTCCGAGGTCCTCCTAGTGGGTTGTACCCACGAACACATAGGTACGCATTCAGGGGTGCGTGGTGGCGTATGTCACCAGCAGAGTATTATAAGTATAACATACGTCAAAAACGTGGGAGATTGTCCCAGGCACGGCCGTCAGGTACTGGACGTACCCCGGTCGTCCACAACATTTGGTCCTTCGAGCGTCGGATCCCTGCAAGAAGAAGCCAGAAGAGCCCAGAAGATTAAGAAGACTGCAAGATGCCAGTAACCAGGTCACAGAAGGATGCCCCCTTACGCCCTCCGTCCCGTCCTACCAATGTGGACGCGACAGTAGAAGCGTCAGGGTCAGAAGGGGTCACGTCTGCGTCAGCGTCCGCATCAGCGTCATCAGAAACTACAGCTTCATCGGGCACAAACACTTCTTCGGGTACTACGACCACGGAGGGGACCACGATAACCGAGACCACGGTTGAGACTGTGACCACGGCGTCTTCCCAGAAGAGCGAACAGAAGAAGGAAGATGCCAAACGTAAGGAGACGACAAAGAAGATCCCAGAAGATGTCCCGGAAGAGGGTGCTCGCGGTTCGGCCGCAACCCTAAAGCCGAAGGGGATCAGTCGTCGTGCCAGGTCTACGAAGACCACGAGCTCCTCGGCCAGAAGACGCGAGCTGGAAGCCAGAGAAGAATTAGCACGCCTGGAACTGAAACAAGCACAGGCTGCGGCGAAGCTAGCCCGTGTCAGACTGGAGATGGCACAATGTGAAGATGAGGACTCCGTGGATGATGAAGACCAGGAAGAAAGAACAGCACAGGTGCAGAACTGGATCGAGTCATCAATATTAGATGGTGGCAACAGAAAACAACCAGAGCAGCGAGGTCAGCACACCGCAGAAGAGCCACAGAAGGTGAAGCCTGAAGAGAACTCTTCAACGAAAGGAGCTACGATCGAGATTCAAGCGTTGGCGACTGCATTGAAAGAAGCCTTTTCCACAAGAGGACCAGCAGCGCAGCCAAGCTACATCCACGAGCTACCCCACTTCGATGGCAACAGCAGCGAGTGGCTGGCCTTCAAGGTTGTCTATGAAGATACAGCACCAATGTTCAACGAAGTCCAGAATATGGCGCGATTAAGAAGAGCACTGAAGGGCAACGCAAGAGAAGCTATCAAGAGCCTGCTGTACTCCGAAGCCTCTCCGTCAGAAGTAATGCAAGCCCTCAGAAGAAGATACGGAAGACCTGATGCGCTGGTGTTGGCAGAATTGGACAAGGTCAAGGCGTTACCGAAGATTTCAGAAAATCCAAGAGACATTTGCATCTTCGCGAGCCAGATCAACAACAGCGTAGCAGCAATAAAGGGGCTGAAGAAACCACAGTACCTGCATTCACCTGAGATGGTGAAACAAATTATAGAGAAGATGCCGACGGTTCTCAAGTTCCGATGGTACGACTTCACTGCAGCATCAGAAGAAGGCGATTTCTCCGACCTAACGTTGGTATCCAGATTCCTGAACACTGAAGCAGACAAATGTGGAGCCTTCGCGACTTCAGAAGAGAAGAGCGGGTTCAAGAAGACCAATCGACAAGCAACACATTCAACGAAAGAAAAGAACTTCAAAGAAAAGGATTCAAAGCAACAAGAGAAGACCTGCCCTATGTGTGAGGGTGAACATTTTCTTGTCGAATGTCAGAAGTTCCAGAAGATGTCTGTGCAAGATCGGTGGGCAACAGTGAAGAAGAGTCGCGTCTGCTTCAAATGTCTTCAAGGGAAACATAGGAAGGAGAGCTGCAGAAAACCACCTTGCAAGGAATGCAAGAGGTGGCATCATCATCTGCTGCATGTCGAGTCAGAAGAAAGGACCTCGGAGGAAAAAAGGGAGACACCGCAAGAGGCGGCGAACGCCACGGCATCAGTAAACGCGATCAACAACGCAAGAGCATACCTGAAGATAGTTCCAGTAGAAGTCTTCGGGTCAAAAGGATCAAAGAAGATATTAGCCCTTATGGATGAAGGGTCAACTGTGTCACTCCTAGATGAGAAGGTGGCACAAGAAGTCGGCGCTCAAGGAAACAAGGAAGAACTGGTCATCGAGACAGTAGGAGGCAAGCTGATAAGGAAGAAGGATTCTCAAACGCTGGACCTTACAGTAAAAGGGGTTCATCAGGAAAACAAGAAGACACTGAAGAGAGTCCGCACCATCGACGAGTTGAAGCTTGCACCACAGTTCTTAGACAAGAAGAAGATTCAAGATTATCAACACTTGAAGAAGATCGCCGACTCTCTGTATTATGAAGGGGAGTCACCACAATTGCTCATCGGTCAAGACAACTGGGAGCTTATTGTGACTCAAGAAGTAAGAAGAGGGAAACCAGGGGAACCAGTTGCTTCAAGAACGGGACTTGGTTGGGTGCTCCACGGGTCAGACATCGGAAGTGCAAGACCAGTACACTTCCTGAATACGTGTCTACATATCAGCACACCAGAAGAAGAGATGCATCAAGCCATCAAGGATCACTTCGCGATCGAAGCACTTGGTGTGCAACCAAGAAGACCTACAACAGACTCAGAAGGAAGAGCACTCGCCATCCTAGAAAAAACCTGCAGAAGACTAGAAGATGGTCGATTCGAAGCTGGACTTCTGTGGAAGAACGAAGAAGAACAGATGCCAGAGAGCTACATGTCTGCCAGGAACCGATTAATTAACATCGAAAAGAAGATAGACAAGGATCCTATCTTGAAGGCGGAATACGGCAAGCAGATCCAGCATCTAATCGACAACAAATATGCAGAAGAAGCACCCGATGAACAAGAAGATTTTAAGAAGTTATGGTACCTCCCTCATTTCTCCGTGGTTCATCCCTTAAAGAAGAAAATAAGGATCGTCTTCGACGCCGCAGCCAAGTCAAAGGGAAGAAGCCTCAACGACGCTCTACTGCCTGGACCAGATCTACTGCAATCACTCTTCGGTGTACTACTGAAGTTTCGACAAGGACCTTTCGCAGTAGCAGCTGACATCAAGGAAATGTTTCTTCAGGTTCGCATCAGACCAGAAGATAGAGACAGCCTAAGGTTCCTGTGGCGCGGGGATCATCGCGACATGGCACCGAAGAAATACAGGATGACATCAGTTATCTTCGGCGCAACATCGTCCCCAAGCACAGCTATCTACGTGAAGAACCGGAACGCAGCGGACTACAAGGAACAATATCCAGAAGCTACGAGGGCAGTAGAACTAAACCACTACATGGACGACTACCTGCATAGCTTCCATTCAGAAGAGGACTTCAGAAGAATAACAAAGCAAGTAGACTTCATACACAAGAAGGCGGGCTTTGAACTCAGGGGATGGGCATCAAACCAACCTCAACTGCTGCAAGACGTGAAGACTGAAACAACTGAAAAGACAGAAGTGGACCTCGGTGAGAAAGAAGAAAAGACACTAGGACTACGCTGGTTCACAGAAAGGGACTCCATCGGCTTCAGGGCAAACCTCCGGAACACTCCAGAAGAAATAGCAAAGGGTTTCAAGGTGCCTACGAAGAGAGAAGTCACCAGCGCCGTGATGTCGACCTTCGATCCACTGGGATTAGCATCACCAGTCCTCGTCCAAGGAAAGAAGCTGCTTCAGAATATATGGCGGAGCGGCGTCGGCTGGGATGAAGAAATAGAAGAAAAGGAATACGAGGCATGGAAAACATATCTGGAGAAGATGAAACTGCTGCAAGATCTTCAGATCCCAAGATGTCTGGCTCCACATCGCACCGAGGGGGAGCTGCACACGTTCACAGATGCAAGCGAAACAGCGTATGCAGCCACAGTCTACTGGAGAACAGAAGAGACAGACGGAATATACCACGTCAGCTTAGTGGCAGCAAAAGTACGAGTCACTCCGTTGAAGCCGGTATCGATCCCAAGACTGGAACTACAGGCGGCCCTCCTTGGAAGCAGACTGGCCCATTCAGTAGAAGAAGAAATGGACCTGAAGATCCTAAAGAAAACATTTTGGACGGACTCCAGTATCGTGCTCTCCTGGATCAAGACAGACCCAAGAACCTTCAAAACGTTCGTGGCTCATCGTTTGGCTGAAATAGAAGATCTCACTAAGCCTCAAGACTGGAGATGGGTGCCTACAGCACAGAACCCTGCAGATGATTCAACGCGCGACGTGCCAGATAACTTCGATTACAATCACCGATGGTACACCGGCCCAGAATTCTTAAGAAAAGAAGAAACCTACTGGCCTGAAGCAAGAACATTTAAAAAGGAAACCACTGGCGAAGAAAAGACAACAGACGTCGCAGCAACGGCAAACATCAATCATCCGTCACCAGATCCTGAGAGGTTTTCGTCTTGGAAGAGACTTTGGCGAGCCACAGCAAGAGTACTGCAGTTCATACAACTCTGCAGAACAAAGGAAAAGGTCAACGTCAGCAAAGAAGATCCCACATGGAGAAAGACGAAAGGAATGAAGACAAAGACAGTCGAGAAGCGGCATCAGTCTTCAAGGAAGATAGAAAGGAACTACACACCGTTAAGTGCAGACCTACTAGAGCGAGCTGAAACTCTGTTACTAAAAGGAAGTCAAGAGAGAAGCTTCAGAGAAGACATCAAGCGTCTAAGACAAGGGAAGCAACTAGAAGGCAGCAGCAAGTTGAAGAAGTTCGACGTCTTAATAGAAGAAGGTCTCCTACGTTTAAAAGGAAGAATTGACGCAATACAGGGCGTAACCAGAGATTACAAGCGTCCCATCGTGCTCGACAGCAGAGAAAGGATAACACGACTCATCATTGAAGAATTCCACTGCCGTTTCAACCACGGAAACTACGCAACAGTAATGAACGAAGTGAGGCAACGCTTCTGGGTACTGGGACTGAGGTCAGCGATCAAGGCAGTTCAGCATCAATGTCAGTGGTGCAAAACGAAGAAGGCAAGACCGCAAGAACTACCGACGGGCAACCTACCCAAAGAGAGACTGATGCACAGTAACCCTCCCTTCACGTGCACCGGCGTAGACTACTTCGGCCCGATGACAATCACCGTAGCAAGACGTCAAGAGAAGAGATGGGGTGCTCTATTCACATGCTTAACCACACGAGCTGTGCACATAGAGCTCACTCCTTCCCTCTCCACCGACAGCATGATCCTGGCGCTGCGACGATTCGCCGCGAGAAGAGGAATGCCGAAGATCATCTACTCCGACAACGGGACCAACTTCGTCGGCGCCAACAAGGAACTAAAAGAAGCGCTTGACAACATGAAGAAAGAAGACCTCACCTCAGAAGCAGAGAAGATCGGCGTGCAGTGGACATTCATCCCTCCTGGTGCGCCTAACATGGGCGGCGCATGGGAGCGTTTGGTGCGATCAATAAAAACCGCACTGGACGCCACACTCAACGAAAGGCATCCACGAGAGGAGGTACTCCACACCCTCCTATTAGAGGCCGAGCACATAGTCAACTCTCGGCCTCTCACCCACCTCTCCGAAAACCCTGAGGAGGAAGCACTCACTCCAAATCACTTCCTCCTCGGGCGATCCTGCGGCGCAGCAAGAATCGGCAGCTTCGATGACCACGAGCTCGTGGGCAGGCACACCTGGAAGACTACGCAGCGTCTTGCCGACCACTTTTGGCAACGCTGGCTGCGAGAATACCTGCCTACTCTTCTGCCAAGAAAGACTACGGGAAGGAGCAGCGCCACAGATCTACACGTCGGGGACATCGTCCTGATCGTCGACCACAGCCTACCAAGATGCACCTGGCCACGCGGCAGAATCCAGCAGGTGTATCCGGGACCAGACGGGCGGACCAGGATCGTCGACGTCGAGACAAGAGGAGGAGCGCTGCGAAGACCCAGTTCGAGAGTGGTGCTGTTGGTGCCGGGAGTTTCGCCGAGCCAGGAGGACTCGTAGAGAGATCGCTACGCCCCCGTAAGGGGGCGTGGCGAGCGGTACCGGGGCTGAGCCCCCCGGCCGCGAAATGCAACACGGTGGCCCGTAAATACGGGCCCCTCATTTGGTCGGCGTCAGTGGCCTAACGAATTATTGGCCGCACGTAAATAAGTTACGTGCGTCCATGTGAATAGTTGCATGTTGTTTCTCTGTAGGCGCGCCGCGACGCTGATTCATACAGCGCCGCTTTCTTCACGACACCTCGGCGGTCTGTCCCCGCCAGGTGAGACCCCCAGTTACCTGGGGGAGGCCCGGCGGAGGACGACCAGCGACGGAGGTGCCGACTCGACGCTCCTACAGAGTTAGGTGTTTTGCCCCCGCCCGCCCCGCTTCCAGAGTTAGCCGGTCACGGTCCGGGCTAAGAGGCAGTCGTGTGTGTGTGAGCGGTATTGTATTGTGTAACACCGCCCAGTGTCTACGCGCCCGCAGCCCGCACTGCGCGGTCACGTGTGAGTTTAGGCGAATGTGTAGTGATGAATGGCTGCGCTCGCTGCGTAACGTGCCTATATTAACCTAGCACACGCTACGCAACGAAATGTATGTACAGTGTGGAGTTCAATTGATTCAAGTGAGCCGCGTGTAACCTGGGTGCGGCTCACTTGAGGCGTCAGTCCGGTGCGATGGGGTCGTCGTCCGCTACCAGGTCGCGGGGCAAGGGTCTCGCGTCGGGGGGGCGCGCGTGCCAGGGCGCAATGTCCTGGACATGGGGCCAGGCGGATGCGTCGGCACGCGCGAACATTCCCGTCGCGAGGCGCCGCACAAACTCATCCAGGCTCTCAATCCCGAGGTCCCGGTGAATGATATCGTTCCTCACGAAACGAGGCGCGCCTACTATGGTCCGCAGCGCCAGACTTTGCTGCGCGCGGAGTAGCTTTCGGCTCGGCTCGCTCGTGAGGGCGAACCATGCCGGGGCGGCGTACGTCAAGATCGGGCGCACGTACAACTTGTACACACCCAACTTGACGCGCGCCGGAATGCGGGACGAGAGCACTGGTTTGAGCAGGTTGCGGGCAACCCTACCCCGTGCGGCGACCGAGCGGACGTGTGGCCCCATCGTGAGCCGACGATCGATGGTGACCCCCAGGTACTTGACCCGGGGCGACCACGCGATGTCGGCTCCTTGCAGCTTCAAGGGTGGTGGGAGGAGCGCGGACCCGGAGACCATCGCCTGCGTCTTACCCACGTTCACCGACAGCCGCCACTTGGACAGCCACTCGGGAAGCATGTCGAGCGCGCGCTGCATCTTGACGGCCGCGTACTTCGCATTGAGCGATGTAGTAATGTACGCGGCGTCATCTGCGTACAGCGCGAGCATTGCGTCCGGAGTGGTGGGGATGTCGTCGGTGTAACGTGAGTAACACGTCGGCGACACGCAACTGCCCTGCGGTACACCCGCGAGCACCGGGCGGGCGCTGGAGAGCGCCCCGTCGACCACCACCCTGAAAGTCCTGTTTGAGAGGAAAGTAGAGACCACTTTTACAACGCGACGGGGCGCGCCGGATGTGGCCATCTTGTGTACGAGGCCGTCGTGCCACACACGGTCGAAGGCCTTCTCCATGTCGAGGAATACTGCCACCGAATATTCCTTTTTATTTGCTGCGGCTGCGAGGTGGTGCAGTACCCTCGACAGCTGAAGCGTCGTACTGTGCTCCGCCCGAAACCCAAACTGCTCCGGGCGCGGCGTGACGTGTGGTTGGAGATGTCGCAGCAGGAGTGCTTCGAACACTGTTACGGACGACGAGTACATAAGTCCGAATCCTTATTGAACAAGCTGAGTAATGAATGATAAGACAGTCACACGCGTAAACATACCTCAAACGTCGTTAAAATAGACCGTATCAAGATAGTCAGTACATCCATAACTCTCTTATGTACCTACATGAATGCTCGATAGTGTACATAAGGAGTGCACATAACATCGTAAAAACGAGGGAGCTTTAAGGATTAAAACCGGCCACGCGATTGGTTGCTTAAAGCATAATAAAAAATAGCCATAGTCGGTCTTATATATTTCGACCAATAGCAGCCCAGGCGAGATTGGGCGCGGGGGGACCGCACCCCGCGGTATAGTCGAGCGCGCGCGCATTGGCTGGGTCGGACCGCACGTTCGCCGCCCCACCGCTGCTACGTTCGCCTAGCGCGCGCGTCTATAAATATCCGAGCGACATAGCGCTCGGTGCTCACTCACGACGACACGACGACCGGAAGCGGACATGAAGTACTGAAGACTTTGGCACCCTGACGACCCCTCGACACAGCGACCCTTAGCACGTTACCTTCCTCTCCTGAGCAACGAAGAGCTTGAATAAACAAAGAATAAAGAAGAACGCTGTGAGCCTATTGTAAAGTGCATATTATTTTGTTACGGATTTGTTCAGTGTATGTTTAAAATATAGTGGCGAAGTGCCTTTCAATCGGACCACGGTGTTTATTTGAATATTGTCCTACTGTCCCCTACAGTAGAAGACCTTGGTCCTTCGAGAGCCGGATTAAACCGGCACCGCGTGCGTCTTAGGGGAGACGTGAAGAACAGTTTATTCAGCAAGTAACAATCTGCGGTTGTAGTGCTAGCAAGTGCGAACAGGAACTCTTCAAGAATACGTTGCAAGCCACGGTGAGAAGACAGTAATTTCGCGTGTTCAAGAAAGAAAAGGAACACAGGAACGCAGCAAGTCCAACCCAGTAGGTGCTAAGGATTGTTCAAAGGTAACCTGTGTCATCCCGTCGTGTGCATCGAGCCGCCGCTACGTGTCGAAGCTGCGTCTCGCTGCACCGTCGTGTTCTTCGTGTCGCCGTGTTACGTCACGTCGTCGTCGCGTCGTGAGTGAGCCACAAGAGGCTCACTGGCATCCAATAAGCGGGTGGACCGCGGCTCAGTTCCTTGCCACCTAACGGTGTCAAAGGTAGGGGACTGAGTTAACGCCGTATCAAGGCGGTGTGACATCATTGTGCGCTGTCACCAACCGCGTGTATTTCCGCGCCTTTTTCAAGGCGTCGCGCTGGTTGAATAGCACTACTACGCCTGTAAGGCTGTGTACGGTGTGTGGGCCCCACTGTAGGCACTGCCGAGGTGACCGGTCGTTCCCACCGGTTGCTGAGCGCCACACAACGTACATAGCTCTCTGCGGGGTAGTTCCCACCTTTCCTCTCCTGCACGACATCCATCCCTGCCGGAGCATATCCCGCTCAACGGGCCCTCCGGTAGGTCTGCTAGGGCCGCTAGGGAGTTAGGGTGCCAAACATCGTAGGATGCCAGCAGAAACAAGAAGCCAGAAGAACGGAGCTAAATACACACCGCGTGTATTTGAAGAACCCCCCGCGTCCCCTTCGTCCCGCGCGACAACTAGAGCCCGCGCGCCTGTAGGGACCGATATTCCCGCCGCGTCCGAGCTTCCCGCGTCTGTACCAGTCACTACAACAGTGCCAGCGAACGCGCCCGAGTACACTACAATGGATGCTATAACGTCGCCCGCCGCCGCCGTCGCCACCGCGCCCGCCGCCGCCGTCGATAGGACAAATAGTAGGTCGCCGGCACAGTCAGTCCGGTCACACCAATCCACTGCTAGTGCAATACTGCGCATACGGCAAGTAGAATTCGAAGCTGAGGAGCGCCTCGCCGCGATACGCCGCAAGGAACTGCACCTCGAGGCTGAACTGGTAAAGAAAAGATTAGCAATAGAAGTAGCTACGATACGCGAGGAGACAGATAGAGATAGCGATATCGCGCCGGACGTTTTAAATAAGGATCGCCGGGTATCCGACTGGGTGCAACATTCCCAGCATAGGGTGGACGAGCCACCAACATCAACACTGTTCGATCCGATGCCAGCAGCGATACGATTGCCGCCCGTGTTCGACATACAGGGGGAGATAGACAGACGCGAAAGAGATAGGCGCGTGAGAGAACTACACGATACGCCGCTGCATGTCACGCATCAATTAGCGGACCCAACATGCACGTATCAGCGGACGGAAGAGGCACCTCGTGTCGATCTCCGTGTGCCGCCGCGACCTATATCACCCGCGCCCCCGCAGGCAAAGGAATCTGACATCGACAAACTCGCTGAGGCTATCAACAGGATGGCTAGTTGCCGGCAACCGTCGCGACAAGCACAAGATCTGCCCGCATTTTCCGGAGCGCCACACGAGTGGCTACTGTTCAAAACCGCGATGCGTGAATCGACTCGTACCTACGAGTTCTCGAGATCCGAGAACTTAGCGCGCCTACGTAATTGCCTTAAGGGCGAAGCGAAGGAAACCGTGTCCGCACTACTTTACACGGCCGCTGACCCCGCTGTAATCATGCACACACTTGAACAATGTTACGGTCGTCCGGAAATTATCATCGATAAAGCGCTCAACGACATCAGTAAGTTACCGCGCATCGGTAGCTCGGCAACAGAGCTAAACGCGTTCGCTATAAAGCTACAGAACATCGTCAGCGTACTTATGTGTCTCGACGACAGAGGGTACCTACAAAACCCGATGTTAGCTAGGTACGTTGTAGAGAAGCTAAGTCCGCACATGCGTGCGAGGTGGTGCGACTATGCCCAGGACAATGGCAGCCGAGCAGAGCCGGAAATCGTCACACTATCACGCTACCTAATGCGCGAAGCGGACCGGGCAGTGAGGTTCGCGTACTCCACCGTAGCGCCCGCGACAGCGAAAGATGCAGCAGCGCGTCAGCAGGCTCCCGCCAGAGCACAAGGCGCAGCAGGCAGACGAGACAAGCGCGTGCCCGCAACGTACACGGCGGCGGAGCAGCCCAGCGAGGAAAGGAAAAAGGTGTGCTTGTGTTGTGGCGAGGAGCATGCCACACCAAGCTGCAAGAAGCTAGGCGCCATGACGTTGGACGAACGTTGGAAGTGGGCAAAAGAAACCCGGGTATGCTTCCGGTGTCTAGCAAGTAAGCATCGCCGAACCAAATGTACCGCGAAGAAGTGCGGGTTGGAAGAGTGTCGCGGATCGCATCATAGGCTCCTCCACACCGCTAGCAGATCGCTGGACGCGGGTTGCATAGCTGCAAGCGACAACAAAGAAGAATCGGCAACCACCGCCTCTGCTCACGTCGGGAGCGAGGCAGGCGCGGTCTTGTTAAAAATATGCCCAGTAACGTTACGCGGCCCGCAAGGGAACAAAGTAGACACATACGCATTGTTAGACGAAGGATCTACCATAACATTACTGGACGACCAACTAGCCGGCGAGTTAGGCGCTATTGGTCCGAAGCGTATGTTGCGAGTACATGGAATAAATACCACGCAACAAGAAGAAGAAAGCCGTTGCGTCGAGATACAGATAAAAGGAAAGCGCACGGACTTTTATAACATGCGCGCGCGCACTGTTAAGAATCTCAACATCACAAGTCAGTCGATAGCGTCGAGCTATTTAAAGCAGGAACATATGAAGCAGTTGTCCCCAGACGACGTATGCTACGAGGACGCGAAGCCACGCCTACTCGTAGGAGCCGACAACTGGCATCTGATAGTGTCGCGAACACTGCTTACCGGTCGAATGAATGAGCCGGCCGCCTCGTTAACCCAGTTGGGGTGGGTGGTACACGGTACAGTCCCCCGTACAATAACAGAGTACGCGGCGACTGGCAGCGGAGTAGTGCTGCACGTGCACCCACATGGAAGTCGGGAAGATAGCGAAGAGTTAAAGGACCTCGTCACATCGCATTTTTCTATCGACGCTCTGGGGGTCGTTAACCAGCCGAGACCAGTGCTGGCAGACGAACGGGCGAGAGAAATATTCATGAAGACGGCTCGACTGGTTAATGGCCGCTATGAAGTAGGCTTGCCTTGGTGTAGAGATAAACCTAGTTTACCACCGAGCTACGACATGGCTTTCCGTCGATTAAAAACGATGGAACGGAAAATGGACAAATGTCGAGAATTTAAAGAATCCTACGTGTCACAGGTTAATAACCTCATTTCAAAGGGTTACGCTGTCAAAGTCACAGAAAGCGACAACGTTGAGAGCGATGCGCCGGAGTGGTACCTACCACACTTCGCGGTCACTAACCCCAACAAACCGGGCAAAGTTAGGCTAGTATTCGACGCCGCGGCGCCATCTGGAGGAAAGTGCCTGAACGACGAGTTACTCACAGGACCCGACTTGTTAAACACTCTCTACGGCGTGTTATTTAGATTTCGTGAGAGGCCCGTCGCCCTCACAGCGGACATAAGAGAGATGTTCCTCAGGATACAGATACGCCCGGAGGATAGAAGAGCGCAACGATTTCTTTGGCGCGGCGACAATCGAACCATTCCCCCAGTCAAGTACGAGATGGCGTCCATGATATTCGGTGCTAGGAGCTCACCTTTCCTAGCACACAGCGTACGCGACAAGAACGCGGACGACTGCCGAGAAAGCCATCCGCACGCGCTGTACGCCATAACGAAGGCGCATTACATGGACGACTGGGTGGACAGCTACGAGGACGTCGAGAGCGCCGCCCGAGCGATCAAAGAAGTAACCACCGTACACGCCCGCGCCGGTTTCGAGTTAGCAGGTTGGCATTCCAATCAAAACAGCCTGCTAGACGGATTATGTGAACCCGACGAATCTAGTTCGCCAAAGGAGTTAGGAGCGAACGCGCATCCCTATGGGAAGACGTTAGGTATAATGTGGTTGCCTATTACGGACGAATTCGCGTTCAACACAGCGATGCCACGCGTGCCCACCGATGTTAAGACAGGCGAACGTACGCCGAGTAAAAGAGAGACACTAGCAGCTGTAATGTCCATTTTCGACCCACTGGGTCTGCTGAGCCCCTATACGATAACCGCGAAAATAATGTTACAAGACCTGTGGCGAAAACAAACAGGTTGGGACGAGCCATTGCCCACCGAGGAAGCGGTCGTATTTAGAGATTGGCTAGAAGATATTAAGTACGTAGCTAAGCTACGCTTACCGAGATGTTACGCTACGAGCCCGGTAATAAGTAGGTCACTACACGTATTCGTCGACGCAAGCGAGCAGGCGTACGCCGCCGCTGTCTACTTACGAATGGAGACGTCGGACGGAAGAGTAGTAATTACGCTCGTAGCGGGTAAGTCTAAAGTCGCACCGATGAAAGCGCAGAGTATACCGCGTCTAGAGTTACAGGCATGTCTTGTCGGCGCGAGGTTGGTCGACGCGGTCAAGCGCGAACACCGGTTGATAGCGACACAAATCACGTGCTGGAGCGATTCGAAAACCGCCCTACACTGGATCAGAAACGACTCGGCTAGATACACGCCATACGTCGCGCATAGATTACGAGAAATATGCGAACTCACGCGCTCGAGTCAATGGAGGTGGGTACCCACCATGCACAATGCAGCCGATGACGCCACAAGATCGGGTATGACGCAGATAAACAACGACAGCAGATGGTTCCTGGGTCCGCTCTTCCTGTACGGACCAGAACACACCTGGCCAACGGAGATCGTACAGGGAGAGTGCGCGCAGGAGGTCGTCGCCCTTACGTCTCAAGCCCCCGGCCTGATCGACGCGACACGTTTTTCATCATATGAACGGCTATTACGCGCAGTAGCCTACGTACTTCTATTCGTCGACAAGTGTCGCAAACGTGCCACGTCACTGGAATTGCGTCATAAGCAGGCGGCCGAGTTAGTGCTGCTACGAGTAGCGCAACGGGAAAGCTTCCCACAGGAAACAGAAAGACTCGCGGCAGGCAAGCGAGTAGACAGAAGTAGTCGGTTACACAAACTAGACCCACTACTCCAAGACGGAATCATTAAATTGAACGGACGAATAAACGCGGCTAACGTTTCAGAGGACCGAAAACAACCCCCTATTTTGCATGGAAAACACGCATTTACACGTGTGTTTCTACGTCAACTACACGAAAGGGACCATCACGCCGGACGCGAGTATGTTGTCAACAAAGCGAGAGAACGATATTGGATACTTCAGCTTAGATCGACAGTGCGAGCGATCATCAAGAACTGTGCGTCCTGTAGACGCCGCCGGACCGCGCCGCCCGTGCCTGTGAAGGGTAACTTACCTACAGAGCGGCTGGAAACACATTTGCGGCCATTCACGCGCTGCGGAGTAGACTGTTTCGGTCCCATGACGGTCACCATCGGAAGACGCCACGAAAAACGGTGGGGCATGTTGTTTACTTGTCTGGTTACCCGGGCAATACACATAGAGTTATTGCCAAGTTTAAACGTCGACTCGGCCATTATGGCAATAAGGAGAATGGCCGCCCGCCGCGGCTGGCCTAATACAATAATTTCCGACAACGGAACGAACTTCAGGGGCGCCGACACTGAGATACAGCAAGCCTATAAACAGTGGTCGGACCCGCTTAGTGATTTCGCAATCACACAGAATATGGAATGGAAGTTCATTGACCCCGGGGCGCCGAACCAAGGGGGAGCGTGGGAGCGCTTAATAAGAAGTGTGAAGTCATCTTTGGCAGTAGTCTTAAAAGAACGTTCGCCGAGGGAGGAGACACTCGCTACCCTTCTAACTGAGATCGAACACACCGTCAACTCACGGCCGCTTACGCACGTCAGCGTCGAACCTGACGACGAGGAAGCACTTACGCCCAACCACTTCTTGTTAGGCTCGGCTACAGGCCTACCCACCACCGGAGAGTGCGATATAGCGGACAGACGGACGTGGCGCGCAGCGCAAGCACTGGCAGACAGGTTCTGGACTCGATGGATGAACGAGTACTTGCCAACGTTAACGCCGCGCGGCGACGCGCGAGACTCTCGCCCACCGATATCGCAAGGAAGCATAGTCGTTATCGCGGACGGTCAACTACCGCGAAACGTGTGGCCGTATGGTAGAATAGTTAAAACCATAGAAGGCCCAGACGGCGTAATACGTAGCGCCGAGGTACAGACGCGTGGGGGCGTATTCAGACGCCCAGTGAGGAGACTCATCGTCCTCGACGATAGTGTGTAGGCTCGCTAGCTACGCCAGGGGGAGACTGTTACGGACGACGAGTACATAAGTCCGAATCCTTATTGAACAAGCTGAGTAATGAATGATAAGACAGTCACACGCGTAAACATACCTCAAACGTCGTTAAAATAGACCGTATCAAGATAGTCAGTACATCCATAACTCTCTTATGTACCTACATGAATGCTCGATAGTGTACATAAGGAGTGCACATAACATCGTAAAAACGAGGGAGCTTTAAGGATTAAAACCGGCCACGCGATTGGTTGCTTAAAGCATAATAAAAAATAGCCATAGTCGGTCTTATATATTTCGACCAATAGCAGCCCAGGCGAGATTGGGCGCGGGGGTACCGCACCCCGCGGTATAGTCGAGCGCGCGCGCATTGGCTGGGTCGGACCGCACGTTCGCCGCCCCACCGCTGCTACGTTCGCCTAGCGCGCGCGTCTATAAATATCCGAGCGACATAGCGCTCGGTGCTCACTCACGACGACACGACGACCGGAAGCGGACATGAAGTACTGAAGACTTTGGCACCCTGACGACCCCTCGACACAGCGACCCTTAGCACGTTACCTTCCTCTCCTGAGCAACGAAGAGCTTGAATAAACAAAGAATAAAGAAGAACGCTGTGAGCCTATTGTAAAGTGCATATTATTTTGTTACGGATTTGTTCAGTGTATGTTTAAAATATAGTGGCGAAGTGCCTTTCAATCGGACCACGGTGTTTATTTGAATATTGTCCTACTGTCCCCTACAAACACCTTGGAGACGGTCGACAGCAACGTGATCGGCCGATAGCTCTCCGGCTTCAATATATTTTTCCCCGCCTTGGGCAGCATAATGACGCGCCCCTCCTTCCACGAAGCGGGAAAGGCCCCCGTGCGCAGTATCGCCGTAAACAGGCGCGCCAGCGCCGCTACCATACGGTACGGCAGGTGGCGCAGCACTGTGTTCGTGATACCGTCAGCACCGGGGGCCTTCCTAGGCTTCGTCCTAAGGATGGCGCGTCTGACTGCGCCCGGCGAGAAAAATATCGGGTCTTCATCGGGAGCTATCGGCGAGGCGAAGTAGTCTCCCAGGTGTTTCTCGACTGCTGCGACATGTTCGGTGTCGGTGGTCGGGTTGGGGCGGAACTGACGCTCCAGGTGTTCGGCGAAGACCTCCGCCCGGTCCTCCGCTGCGTACTTAAGCGCCCCGTCGCTGTTTAGCAGTGGGCGCACCGGGACTGGGGTACTCGTGAGTTGGCCGCAGAGTTTGTGAAGCGACGGCCAACTGTCCGTCGTAGCCTCAATTCTTTCCTCCCAGCCCTCGGCGGTATGCGCCTGGAGCTCGGCCTTTATCTTCTCCGCGAGACGGTTGAGCTGTGTCTTCAGCGTCGGACATCTAAGCTGTTGCCACTGTTTGCGAAGGCGCCTCTTCTCGGCGATCATCGCATTTATGCGCGCCGGCAGGGGCGGCAATAGCCCTCTCCCCTGCGGCTGCGTGCTCGTCGCCGTCTGTAAGGCGCTCTGTATGCAAACAGTGACGTTATCCGCTATCTCGTCTACGTCCGCGGAGGTGACGATGGGCCGAGTCGGCGTGGTGGTCTCTACTTCCTCTGCGAACTTTGTCCAGTCCGTAAGTCGACGTGGCGCTACGGGCTTCAGTCGGGCCGGCGTTCCCGATAAGACGACGAGTACAGGCTGGTGGTCCGATTGTAACTCGTCGTCTATCACTTGCTGCGTGATCTGACGGTGTAGCCCTCGGTGGACTACGATGTCCAGCACGTCCGGCATGTACTGCCTGGCGTCCGGGTAGTGTGTGGGCGTCTCTGGGCCGGACACCGTATAGCCGAAGGCTTCCGCGTCCGCGAAGAGTCGTCTCCCCTCGGTATTCATGTGGCACGAGTTCCACGCCGGGTGCTTGCAATTCAAGTCGCCGGCAAGGATGGTGGCGCGTGAGGTGCTACCAAGCAGGGCCCGCAGCTCGGTAAAGTCCAAGCGAGCCGCGGGCGGCTTGTAGCACGCATACATGTTGATATCCTCGCCGGCAACGTGTAGTTGCACACCCAGCGCGTAAAACGTGCTGAGCGACGGCAAGGGGAGTTCTTGATGGACGACCCTTCGCCTCACTAGTACCGCCAGACCACGATACGTTGAATGAGCCGACCGTTCGTCCTTCCTATAAGCGAGATATCCCGGGAACCTAATCTTGTCCTCAGGTCCCAGGAGCGTCTCGCTTATTAGCGCCACGTCGATGTTTTGTTCCCGAAGGAGGTGGCGGAGGGGGGCGACCTTATCCCTTAGGCCGCGGGCGTTCCAATGGATCACCCTTAACGGTCTATCCATGATAGAGTGTCAATAGCGTGGCTAGACCGTCAAGGATGACCGTCTCCACATCTTGACCCTGCTGTATTGCCTTTATTAGGTCCATCAGTAGTTTGATGGCGCAGGCTGTGAATTCCTTCTTTGTAGTTTTTGTGGCCGCGCTAGTGGCGCTAGCGTCGGCACTCGCAGTTTTCTTGAACTGTTTGGGTTCCCTTTTCTCCCGCTGCGTAGTGCCGGCGCTAGCGGCGGGTACCTCGGTGACTGTCTTATTTATTACAGCCTGCGCCTCGCTTACAGCAGGGTTGGTCGCAGGGATCTCTCCTGTGGTCGCTGAGGGGGGGGGGTTGGGTTTCTTCCCCTTTCTCTTCCCCCCGCGCCTCTTCTTCCTCCGCCCGGAGGAGGTGGCTTGGGTCCTCGTAGTGGGCCCGTTGGCCGCCGCCATCAGCGTCGTGCCTTGGGCCTCTTCTGTCGGCGTCTTTTGTGTGGCCGCTTGTGGTTGGCGCACAGTGGCCGTGATGGCGGCGGTCCCCGCTCGCTTATTCCTTATTTCCTTCTGGAATACGGGGCACTTTATGTTGCACGCGGGGTGCGGGCCACCGCAGTTTGCACAGGTGGCCGGCTCTTCCCGCGGGCGCGGGCAATCACGCGCCGCGTGCTCGTCCCCGCATCGCACGCAAGCGAGCGGGCGGTGGCACAGGTGCGAGCTGTGTCTGAATCGCTGACACCTGTGGCACTGTGCGGGCCCGCGTTTTCCACGCCAAGCCTCTATTTTGACACCACGCATATACATAAATATGGTGGTGTCGTATATGGCCCGGACGTCTGGGGTCTTCTTAAGAATTGCGTGGAACACGCAGCCGGGTCGTCCTGCCGCCCCCTTGATATGGCGGACGTACTCCGGCTGGTATCCCAGCGTCCGGAGCTCCTCCTCTATCTCCTTCGGGTCCGTGTCCGCCGGGAGTCCGCGGATGGCCACCTTCAAATTCTTGTCCGCTGGCAGCGAGTACGCGAACCAGGAGACGCCGCTGTCCTTTTCCAGGCCCGTCAAGTACCGTTGGACCAGCCGGTACTCGTCCTCGGTGTCCGGGGTGAAACGTACCCCGGTCCCGTAGGGTCGAGCATTCGGCGGCCGGCCCAGTTTGGCACTGATGGCCCGGAAATGCGTCGCCCAGTTCGGCAGCTTCTCAACTACCAGCGGCGGGTATCTCAATTTCTTCCCCGGCTTTTGTTTTGTGGCGGCGCCGGGGGAGGTGGCAGAGGGGGGTGGCGCATCAGATGCGGCGGAACTCACCTCTGGGTTTGTCGGTGTCGGTGTTGGTGATGGCGAGCGCGGCGGCGTGCGGCGCGCCACCGCGGCGGCGAAGGTGGGCGGTGAAGGCGCGCCCCGACTCCGCGGCGCGCTCTCGCGCTGTGGCCGCGGCGAGTCGAGGCAGTACCTCTTCGCCTCTTCCTCCTCCGCCGCGGTCTCGCCAGAACTCCTCCTGCGCCGCTGGGGTCTAGGCTCCGACTGCGTTACGTAGTCGAGCAGCCCCCCCCGCGGCGGCGTTGGTGCAGGCGACGATGCCGGCGACATCGCTGCGGCGTACGTTGCTCCCACGGTGGGCCGCGGAACGGATCGCGGGGACGTGTCTCGCGACACGTCTGCGCGACCGGACGCGGCCGAGCCCACCGATGCGAGCGACATGCTCGACCCCGCGTTCGACGAGCACGCCGAAAGCATGGCGGGCGAGTCGTACGCCGAGGATTTAGGTGGAGCCGGCGAGTTTGTTACCTGCTGAGCTGCAGTGGTGGTGTGTGCCGGACGAGATGGACGGGGTCCGGCACTCGCTGGCCGCTCCTGCTCCGCTGTCGCCGGTCTCGTCAGCGAGAGGCGGGGACCGGATGTGGCGGTGCGCGGTGCTGGCACAGCTTCCGGCGTCTTCTTTGCAGGCGCCGGCGGCGACGCGAAACGCGGCGGCGGCGCGGCGCTGCGAGCGGGTGGTGCGCGTGGTTGCGCGGATGTCGCGGGGGCACGCGCGGGGAGCGCGGGGTAGTCGTGCGGCGCGGCGGCGCGCGCAGCGGGCGCGGCAGTGCGCACAGCGGGTGCGGAGGTGCGCGCGGGTGCGGGCACGCGCGCGGACGGCATCGCGGCGCGCGCGTGCGGCGCGCGGCTGTGTGTCGCGGCGGGCCCCGGGGCCAGAATCGGCACTGGGCGGAAGGTCGTCGGGCGAACGGCGACGGCTTGCTGGCGGCTCGTCGACGGTGCCGGCGCAACGCGCGCAGGCGCCGATGACGTCGGCGGACCGGCAGCGACAGCGGCACTCGGCTTCCCCCCCCCCCCTCCTCTTCCTTCTTCTTCCCCTTCTTCTTCATCTTCTTGGGTCCGGCCGGCGGTGCACCGGACGACGCCACGCCGATGTTCGGCAGCGACGTCGCCCGATCCAGCGTCGGGCGGAGCTCCTCCTCGGACCCGGCATCGCGGCCCAGGGAGCCGCGCATGCCGGGTTTCGACATCTTCTTGGGCGTGGTCTCCGCGACCGCGGCGGCGATTTCTCGCCGAGCAGCGTACGGAGGCTCCCTCTGTGTTTGCACAAGCGGTACTTGTCACAAACACAGAGAGAACGATTAAAACTCTGCGGTCCGCGCGAAAAAACAAACTTGAGGGTAGGAGATCAAGCTCGTATGACCACGGGCTGATCCGCCAGGAGGACGGTGCTGCGCACGAGGGGGAGAATGTCGGCGACGAGACCCTATCTATGCACATGGGCGCAAGTAGCGGCGAGACCGCTGAGAAAATGTAAGACTAAAATTCAATGTAATTAGTTAAAGAGATTTATTTCGTGTTATTTATGTTCTAATTAGTTTAATTAAGTTAGAATTGTGTAAGCACGTTTGCACACAAGTGCTCAGACACGTGTTCAAATACGCGTTGCAGGTTAGCCTCACGTGTCATTTTATGCCTCGTAATATTATGTTATTTTATATCACATTATTTGTTGTCAAATAATTACAGATTATTAATGACCTTAAATCGTAATTTAGCTGCAAAGAAATATTATAATAATTTTAAACTGTCAAACCCGCAATGATGGCGCCATCCCCACTTTTACTGTATAAAAGAGCGTGCCGCCACCATTGCGGGCACAGTTTGTGTGCGACGTTCGTGGAGTTACCATCACCCGATATTAGTAAGTAAAAACTTGTAATACTTTATTTTTGATGATTGTTATTGTATAAATTTATGCTGATTCTGATAATTATCGAATATGTTGTCATATAAAAATGTTTGTAATTTACTTCGCAATACCCTGAATTTTTGTAATTTTATTAATAAAAACATCATTTATATGAACCACTCTATTATTTTTACAATTCAGAAGTGGGATAAGTAGCTTATGCTAATATGTGTTTTATTTTTTTTTTTCGGTCGAGAAACATGGATAAACAAAGAGTACTTGTCTCTCCGATTTTGGGAAGTGTTCAAACGGAACCAATCGAAAGAACAGATGACCACAGACACCATCAGTCGTTGGAGCGGCAGGCACAAGATTCAAGACTGAGTTTACAGCAGACACGAGGCCGCGTGATTGACCCAACTGGCTATCTGCCAAGCAACAGTCGATCGCGCAGCCCTTTGCGTAGCAGCCAACGGCGCAGCAGCCAGCGGCGCAACAGCCAGCGGCGCAGCAGCCAGCGGCGCAGCAGCCAGCGGCGCAGCAGCCAGCGGCGCAGCAGCCAGCGGCGCAGCAGCCAGCGGCGCAGCAGCCAGCGGCGCAGCAGCCAGCGGCGCAGCAGCCAGCGGCGCAGCAGCCAGCGGCGCAGCAGCCAGCGGCGCAGCAGCCAGCGGCGCAGCAGCCAGCGGCGCAGCAGCCAGCGGTGCAGGAGCCCGCGGCGCAGGAGCCCGCGGCGCAGCAGCCCGCGGCGTAGCAGCATACTGCGCAGCAGCCCGCAGCGCAGCAGCCCGCGGCGCAGCAGCCCGCGGCGCAGCAGCCCGCGGCGCAGCAGCCCGCGGCACAGCAGCCAGCGGCACAGCAGCCAGCGACGCCGCAGCCCGCCGCATGGCACGAATCGCAACGAGCAATATCTTCCCGCAACATTACAAGGAACTACAGGTACCACTGCTGCTTCTAACGGAGGCAGTGGTGATTTAAATATTTTAGTGCAAGCATTAAGGTCTCTTTCCGGGGGTCATGAAAACATAGGTTCTTTTAACAATACTATACCCGAGTTTGACCCTACAAGAAAAGAGCAAACAATGGGTATGTGGTTGCACAAAGTGAATGAGTGTGCCGTCATTTATTCATGGAACGAAAAACAAATAGTGCATTATGCACTTCCTAAACTTCAAGGCATAGCAAAACGTTGGTATGAAGGATTACCATCGGTGCTCTTTTCTTGGGAGGAATGGCAGACAAAATTAATAACGGCTTTTCCCTCGGAAGAGAACTATGGTCAGATGTTAGCAGATATGTTGGCTAGGCGTGCACGTTACGGGGACTCTCTTGAAGATTATTTTTATGACAAAATTACTCTTATTAACCGATGTAGTATAAGTGGAAAACGAGCGGTAGAATGTGTTCTACACGGCATAGATGATCGCGCTGTAAGGTTAGGTGCCGAAGCGGCTCAGTATGAGGACTTGGATAAATTGCTCACTTATTTAAGAAATTCAAAAAGTCTGAAACAAAATTCTGACCGTAAATCTAATATTAAAAATCAACCTGGTACAAACTCCTCGGATAACAAAGCAAATAATCCAAGCGCCAAAGACAGAGTCCTTCGTTGCAATAACTGTAAACAGGAAGGTCATTTTGTAGGTCAATGTACTCGACCAATCAAAAAGTGTACTAAATGTATGAGAATTGGTCATGAGGCGGAAAACTGTTATTCAAAAATAATTCCGGCCCAAAAATCTGTTAACAGGATAGACATCGATAGTAAAATTTCAAATAAATATTTTAAAACCGTGCGTATTAACGACATAACAATGAAGTCCTTTGTTGATCTTGGTAGTGAATGCTCGATGCTTAAACAATCTGAATTATCTAAATTGGGGAATATAGAAATAAAAACTAGAGATCTGCCTATACTCAGAGGGTTTGGTAATTCTGTTGTGCATGCATTGGGTAAGGTCAATACTCTAGTTGAAATTGACGGCGTCAAGGCTAAAGTCGAAATATTAATAGTCCCAGATTGTGCTATGCAGGTTCCCCTTATGATAGGTCAAACCTTTACTGAACAACCTCATATATTGATCCAAAAAACAAGTGAACATCTTGAAATTTTACAAAATCAGATCGATAATATTCAATGCCAAAAGATAAAAATTTTTAACCGTAAAAATATTCAATTAATAGGTTTAACAATTTTAGAAGTCTATACAGAACCCAAATTTACTGGTGACCTTTTTGTTGAGGGAAGCTTGCGTAACAAAAATAACTATTTTTATATTGTTCTAACTGGAATCTATCAATTCAACAATGATGGTTACGGACAAATAGTTGTAAATAGCCTAAATTTTGAGCCTCAATGCTTAGAAGACAATACCTTAATTGCACGGGGTATCATTACTAATAAAGAAAACGAGAAAAATGTTCTGCGTATAGCCGGTTCTAACTTACAAGAACAACAAACGAGTTTAATTTGTTCTTCGGACCTAAACGTTTCTGATGAGTTAAGCCAAAAGGTGATTGATGACTTGCTTTGCTTATTAAATAAGTATCGGGGTTGCTTTGCGTTTACACTCTCTGAGTTGGGGCATTCCTCGGTTTGTGAAATGAGCATTGACCTGCACTGTGACACACCTGTAGTCTATAGGCCCTACAGGCTGGCAATTAAAGAGAAAGAAATAGTCAGGGATATGGTAGATGAACTAATTCAAAATGATATAGTACGCCCTTCAGTTTCTCCTTTCGCTAGTCCTATTGTACTCGTACGGAAAAAAACGGGCGGTTACCGCCTTTGCATTGATTATAGAGCCTTGAATAAAAATACTATACGCGAAAATTACCCAATGCCACTTATAGATGATCAGATCGATACGTTAGCTGGTAACATGTACTTCACAGCTCTTGATTTAGCATCTGGGTACTACCAGATTTCTATCAGAGAGCAGGATAGGCACAAAACAGGGTTCGTCACGCCGGAAGGCCATTTCGAATTTAACCGAATGCCTTTCGGCTTGGCAAATGCTCCAGCAACGTTTCAAAGAATGATGCATCAGGTTCTGGGCAACTTACGTCATAAAGAGGCACTAGCTTACTTAGATGACATAATCATACCATCAAAATCAATTCAAGAGGGTATGAGACAATTAGAAACTGTATTAATTTTGCTGTCAGAAGCAGGTCTTACTCTAAATTTGTCCAAATGTGTTTTCTTCGGCCGTTCAATAACTTACTTGGGGTTTAATATTTCAAGTGAAGGTATCCAACCAGGGTCTGCTAAAATAGAGGCAGTAGAAAAATTTCCCGTACCAAAAGATCAACACAACGTAAGGCAATTTTTAGGGCTAGCGAGCTTTTTCCGTAGGTTCGTAAAGGGGTTCTCTATTATTGCAAAGCCATTAACACAGTTACTCAGAAAAAGTGCTGTTTGGGTATGGGGACCCGATCAACAAAACGCATTCGATACATTAAAAACAATTTTAATTCAAAAACCAATATTAGCCCTGTATAATTCAAAATCCATAACAGAATTGCACACCGACGCATGCAAAATTGGTATCGGTGGTATACTATTCCAAAGAAATGAACAGAATATTTTAAAACCCGTAGCTTATTTTAGCAGGCAAACTAGCCCTGAAGAACAAAATTATTGCTCTTATGACCTGGAAACCTTAGCAGTGGTAGCATCATTACAGAAATTTCGGGTATATTTAGTAGGGATACATTTTAAGATCGTGACCGATTGTAATTCGTTAAGATCCACTTTCATGAAACGCGATATGATTCCCCGGGTAGCCAGATGGTGGACCCAAATGCAAGAATTTGATTTTGAAATCGAGTACAAAGCGGGGTCTTCTATGGCTCATGTGGACGCTTTGAGTCGCAACCCATCGATCAGTAGTGATCATTCGGAAAAAATGGTTAATTCTATAACAGAAACAGACTGGCTTTCAACAGTCCAGAATTCAGATTCAGAACTTCAACGGATTATTGGTATTTTAAGTAACTCTGAATTTAACGATATTTTAGAAATAAAAGAAAAATATAAAATTAAAAATGGTAAGCTTTTTAGAATCACACCTGATGGAGATAGATGGGTTGTGCCTAAAGGCGTTCGATGGCAAATTGTCAAACAGAATCATGACGATATCGGCCATTTCGCTCTAGATAAAACGTTGAAAAAAATAAAAACTCATTATTGGTTCCCAAATATGCGTGCTTTCGTTACAAAATATGTATCCTCATGTCTAGAGTGCGCGTATAGTAAAGCACCTGGTGGGAAAAGACCTGGGTTTTTACACCCAATCCATAAAGTAGACGTACCATTTGATACTATACACATGGATCATACGGGTCCATTTGTACGCAGTAGTAGGGGTAATGTGTATATTCTCGTTTTAATTGACGCTTTTACAAAATATATCTATTTGAAACCGGTGAAAAACACAAAATCAAACACCACTATTAGAATTTTGCGCGAGTTTATTAGCATTTTTGGCGTTCCTAAACGAATTATATCTGACCGAGGCACGTCATTTACAAGTGATCTATTCAAAAAATTTGTATTCGATAAAGGCATCAAACATGTATTAAATGCAGTTGCTACTCCACGGGCCAATGGTCAGGTGGAAAGATATAATAAAGTCATTGTTGACTCATTAACAGCTAAATGTGTTGGCTCATCTGAAAGCAAATGGGAAGACCACCTGCCCGATGTCCAGTGGGGCATCAATAATACCTTTAACAAAGGTATCAATAAGACACCTGCAGAGGCTCTTTTTGGGATAAGGCTACAGGGCTCAAGTGATAGTAGAGTCATTTCTGCAATTGATGACGATATCACTTCAATAAATAAAAGTCTCCA
The DNA here is from genome assembly GCA_914767645.1 of Hydraecia micacea. NCBI lineage: Eukaryota > Metazoa > Arthropoda > Insecta > Lepidoptera > Noctuidae > Hydraecia > Hydraecia micacea. Next base: position 2,943,392 of record OU611775.1, read on the forward strand.
AGAAATTCGTACTGAGATTTCTTCTCATATCGAATCCACACAAGAGACTCAAAAAGCAACTTTTGATAAATCTCGTTGCAAGTCTATTAAATATAATATTGGGGATTTAGTAAGGGTTGAGCGGCAAATTCCCTCTACGGGTGGTAGTAAAAAGTTAATCCCAAAGTATCAGGGCCCATACAAAATTACTCATGTTTTCGATCATGACCGTTACCAAGTAGAGGACACGCCTCTTACAAGAAAGGGAAACAAAAAAATATTCTAATATTATTGCTATAGATAAGTTAAAGCCATGGATTTGTTTCAATAGACCACATGATGACGTCTTAAGCGAAAACTCGGATTACGGAAATTCTAATTGATTTAATTATTATTTTTTTATTATAGCTATGTAATTGTACAGACCAATGGGGTCAATACTTTTAGACCGATGGGGTCGATACTTTTAGACCGATGGGGTCAATATTTTAGACCAATGGGGTCAAATATATTGATAAGGACCAATGGGGTCCAATATATTGATAATGACCAATGGGGTCAAATTTATTGAAAAGGGCCAATGGGGTCAAATCGATTGATTAACTAGTGAAGTATGCATATTAATTTGGACCAATGGGTCTATCTAATTTTTGGTATAAATATTGTTACATTTATATACATACATATTGTTGTTGTACTGAATATTGTTTTCATTTTTATTACTATTTGCTTGATTTGCAGCTAAGTACGGGGACGCACTTACAATTTGCTCGGATGGCCGACTGTAAGCACGTTTGCACACAAGTGCTCAGACACGTGTTCAAATACGCGTTGCAGGTTAGCCTCACGTGTCATTTTATGCCTCGTAATATTATGTTATTTTATATCACATTATTTGTTGTCAAATAATTACAGATTATTAATGACCTTAAATCGTAATTTAGCTGCAAAGAAATATTATAATAATTTTAAACTGTCAAACCCGCAATGATGGCGCCATCCCCACTTTTACTGTATAAAAGAGCGTGCCGCCACCATTGCGGGCACAGTTTGTGTGCGACGTTCGTGGAGTTACCATCACCCGATATTAGTAAGTAAAAACTTGTAATACTTTATTTTTGATGATTGTTATTGTATAAATTTATGCTGATTCTGATAATTATCGAATATGTTGTCATATAAAAATGTTTGTAATTTACTTCGCAATACCCTGAATTTTTGTAATTTTATTAATAAAAACATCATTTATATGAACCACTCTATTATTTTTACAATTGTTATTAGATATCGTATCCTAATCTAATAAAACTGTAAAAGAAAGGATTTTCATAAGAAATAATTTAGTCAAGGCATATTTACGTAAGTTGAAAACTTACTTTTTTGTTTGTGGATAGATTTTAATAATTTTAATTTTAAATGAAAGGATTAGATGTAAAACTAGTTATACCGTTTGAATCGTAAGGATCGAGTCACTAGTTTAGAAGATATAAGGAGTTTTGTGTAACAAAAATTTGCCAACTCGCTATTTTTAACAGTTTTTGTTCTAGAATAATTTTATTATTAATAGTTAAGTGTTGGAAAACTGTTTAATTATTGAAAGGACTATTTAAATGATTATATAAAACCAAAAATTTGTAAGGAAACATTATAATTATAAAATAAATGGGGCAAAACAGATTTTGGCTTGGTGAAAAATAACGCGAGAAAGGGCTCAAAAATCGCGGTCGTCGATAAGGTAATGTAGGCCGGCCTCGCCGGGTATAAATATCGCGCCATTTGGGCGCAAAAAGTCAGTCGCAGCTCAGCCGTTGAAGAGGCAACACTAGAAGAACAAGCCGAAATCTGCAAGCCAATATTCAAGAAATCAGGGTTTTTATTTCGCCGCCTCTTCACCGCCCTACATAACTCCGAGGTCCTCCTAGTGGGTTGTACCCACGAACACATAGGTACGCATTCAGGGGTGAAAGAAAAGAAAGAAAGAAAATACGTTTATTTGCGGTGAACATGACGCAAAAATACATATGACACAAAAGTAAAAAAATAAAATAAAAAGAAGACAAGGGTAACATGCGTCACATCCACGCAAAACGGCTATCGCTCAGCATTATGCTGCGACCCTATGCAAGACAGAGCCCCAGCGCTGGTTTTCAGCGACAGCCGGCGCTGACGTGATGACGTCGTCCGATGCAGCCCACAATTATTACACACTAGGCTTTATATTATACTAAACATTATACTAAACAGAAAACAGAAAACAGACACAGATACAGTACATGCTATGAGAATATCATCCTCAATAATCATTTTACACTTTATGTAGTGGCAACATTTCGAAGCGTCCTTTTAATTTGACGTAGGTGCACCCATCACGCACTGGTGCGTGGTGGCGTATGTCACCAGCAGAGTATTATAAGTATAACATACGTCAAAAACGTGGGAGATTGTCCCAGGCACGGCCGTCAGGTACTGGACGTACCCCGGTCGTCCACAACAGTAATGTATAATTAATGATAAGGATAAATAGGTATAGGTGGGGGTATTTGTGATAAGTAACTATATATCTGTAATACACTAATAACATGAAAGATGTTACTTTTAAAGAAACTATTAATCCATTAAAGGAATGTAAAAAAAAAAAAAAATGATAACAAATTCTTTTTTTTTTTTTCGCTTTCCCCGGGAGGTGAAGTGTAAGAACATAATACATTGTGTAAGCTCCTTTACTTTAGCAAGTAAGTACACTCCTTTATAACGGATAATGTATGCTGAGTTTGCACTATACCTCATATGCCTTTATTGTATAACCATTCATGCATTCATTAAATAGTACTTAACAGATGTGGTTGTTTCCTTAAACCACCCATTAGGAACCCCAACATTACATACACAACCGATCATCATGGAATTTTGCATACCTACCTATCAGAAAAGGACATAGATTAGGTTCCTACGGGAACGCGTGGGAAACTGCGGGAAAAGTATCAAAATAAATGCGGAATAACAATCTTTTTAAACATAACTTTAATTAAAAACAAATACCTACTTTATATTAAAATATACTTACAACAAAATGTATAAAACCAAACTATACAATAGATTAAAAATTTCTGTAACCTATTATGTCAATAAAGAATTATTATTATTTTTTAAATGTCTTTGCACATCTCGGGACCCTCGGGCTCCGGACCTTTGGAAGGCGTTATGATTATTATTTTAAATTAAGTTTTAAAATCTCGGGACCATGGGGTCACGGTCCTTTAGAAGGCGTATTAGAATCTTCTTAGCAGGGCGGCGGCATTTCTTTCCAGCGTCCTTCAGTCGCCTCCTGACGGTGTCCATTGATATCTTAAACAAAGAACATTTTGTCAATTTCAATACTTACATAAGATTCTTTATTATGAGAAATTGTATGGACCAACTTAACTAATCTGCATTCGCGATTTGTTTGCCAAAAATGTAAACAAAAATGAGTTTATGGAAAAATAACTTTAAATCCTACACAATAAATTTCAGTTTACGCTACAACTTTAACTGTTTCAATAGTACTAGTCACTCTGAAATCAACTTAATTGCCATTTAAATAAAATTGATATTTGTTTAACTGATAAATTGATAAGAAAAAATAACGTGTATAAAATAGTAGCTACAAATAGTCCAATTAAATCAAACCAAAATACACCAAGAAAAAAAACTCACAGGAACTGTAAAACAAAGCAGACGCAAACGGATATTCTGGAACCTGAAAAAACTGATATAACTATTAACACGGAAAATCAACTAAATACTACCAAAAATGAACAGGGGACAAAAACACATATGAATAATTCAGACATAAAAGAAATTAAGAATTATATAGGAACCAAAACCAAAACCCAGACCGAGATTCACACTCCACAACAACTTGAACAAAACAAATTGTGCATTCTGAGTGCTAATAAACAAAACAGGATCCTGTCTATAGTAGAAGAAACTTTTGAGAAACAATATAATTTTTGTCACTATCTAACTGTGCAGCGAGTGGACTGTATGGTTTTATTGGTTTAACTGGACTACTGATTTATGGGCATAGTCACGTCTTAACTGACTTTAACTTGACTGGTTGACTCGACTGGTGACAAATGGTTTTAACTGACTGGTCTACTGACTGACTGGTAGACTGGTCTACTGACAAATGGGCATAGTCACGTCTTGACCGACTTTAACTTGACTGGTTGACTCGACTGGTGACAAATGGTTTTAACTGACTGGTCTACTGACTGACTGGTAGACTGGTCTACTGACAAATGGGCATAGTCACGTCTTGACCGACTTTAACTTGACTGGTTGGTCCACTGGCTAGCGCAACCCCTTTTATACTAATGGCAAATTAGTCTGGCCAGTGGACCATTGTGTTTGCACGATTTTACGAGCGGCAAACTCGCGTCCAAGCTCGTCATGGCGCGTGATTGGCTATTCTGAGTCCCCGCCCCTTTTTTATTAATTTTTGTACATTTACATTATTTACAAATCCACTTTATTACATAATTACGACATTATTGACGTATGTCAAAACATACGTCGTGTCTGCGTGCGACAGTCAGGGTCCATGGTGCGACGTGTTTTACCTTAACCCTAAATCTATAAATATAACCCACGTGCGCATACCAGGAGCGCCATTCAGACGTTGACCGTCGCAACCAGGGGGAGTTAGCTTTCTTAGCAGCCAATGCCAACAGTGGCAAATTTTGCAAAAACGAGATAGCGCTCTACAAAAGAAAACGATAGCATGATCAGTGATGTCACATGCCCGATTGAATAGATACCAGTCTTTTCGGTAGCTGCGATGATTTTAATGTTCATTAAAATAATTTTCAACAACGATTGAAACTAGTTAAAACGGTCAGCGGGTCGTCTTAGAACCCTTATTTTGTGTTTCAGTGGTCGTAAAATGCTGTCTAGAAGAAAAAAACTTTACAAACCAAATAATGATGTATGGTGATTTTATTTATGAAATGGCCACACTCATTTCTGTCATGGCGGATTTGTTTTCTTTGTTGCTAACTCTAACTCAAAGCGAGTAAAGTAATATAGAGGGAACTCTAACTGAACTGCTATAGTGCTAACTTGCATGTTATAGTTTACTCTGTGCTTGCTTGTTTTGCGAGATATAGACTCTACAGTGCGAAATTGACGCTTTCTGTGTTGTGAAATCAACAAATTTATGAGATAGAGACTTCAGTGCGAAATTGACGCTTTCTGTGTTGTGAAATCAACAAGTTTATGAGATAGAGACTTCAGTGCGACTCTATTTCAAACACATAGTTTTACACCTATGTTTAACAAATAAAAAAATGTAGACTTTGACTTAGTTTTATTTGTTTTCTTTTGCAGAGATTTTTCAGTTTTTTCAAAGGATTATGCATTATTATAATAATTATGCAATGCATAATCGTCTGCATAATAAAAATTCGTTGTAGTTAATGCCTAATAAACTAAAAATAAATAGTAGGTATGTCCCTCTGTTCATAATTCCCGCGCCTCACGAGTTTCTTATGGCATACACTGGAGCGCTAGTGTGTTCTCGTGTAGGCTTTTTATTTGTATGAAGTTGTCGTTCTTCTCTTGGAGTATTAATGTTCTGTGGTCGCAACGAAAACATATATTTTTACATGAGCTTATTATTAAGTATTAGATAATCAGACAAGTAATTTAGGTACATTGTTTCTTATAATTAAGTATTAATGGCGATGCCGCTCGGGTTTCCATTGCTGTCGTGCACATTTCTCCCGCCGTCGCCATCAGGCGATCCCGTGGGGAGCACGACAATGCGCTTCGTTGGTCTTCGGAGTACGTGTCCTTTGGTCATCACGTCTACGACACGTACCTCGCCGTCTGCGCCTGGCAACACCTTCGTTACCCTTCCCTTGGGCCAAGTGTTACGGGGGAGGTTGGGGTCGCAGATCACGACGACGTCTCCGACCTTGGGTGGAGTACCGCTGCCGTAGGGCTCCCGCCGGTTTTGTAGGAGTGGTAGGTACTCACGTACCCATCTTTGCCAGAAGACATCTGCGAGTGCCTGGGCGCGCCGCCATTGTTGTCGTGCTGTGACGTCAGCTTCGGTGAAATTACCCGGTGGAGGTACATGTGAGTTAGGGCCGATCAATATGTGGTTAGGCGTCAGGGCTTCGGGCTCGTCTGGTGCCACGTTGACATGTGTGAGTGGCCTGGAGTTCACCGTATTTTCTACTTCTACGAGTAGCGTAGCGAGGGTCTCGTCTGATGGGTGAACTTCTTTCAGTGTGACGTACAGTGCTTCCTTGACTGCCCTCACCATCCTCTCCCATGCTCCGCCCATGAACGGCGACGCGGGAGGTATGTATCTCCAGCTTATGGACCGCGCATTGGACTCACTACCTAAAGCACTTAAGGCGCTTTCTCCTAGTTCCCTATCAGCCGCTTTGAAACAAGTAGCGTTGTCACTCCATATTTCTTTTGGACAACCTCTCCTACCTATAAATCGCCGGAGGGCGGCGATGGCTGAATCTGCACTAAGTGAATTTGCTATCTCTATATGTATAGCTCTATAAGTTAGACATGTAAATAAGGCTCCGTACCTTTTTTCTTTATGTCTACCTACAGTAACAGATATGGGACCGAAATAATCTAAACCAGTGAAAGTGAAAGGTCGTACATGATGAGCTAAACGGGGGAATGGTAAATTCCCCGTAGAGGGATTGGCTGGCTTTGCCTTTTTTATTCTACAGTATAAACAACCCTTTAAAACATTCCTTACAGACGGACGCAGTCTTGTTATCCAAACACGCTGTCTTAACTCGTTTACCGTTATCTCAGTACCGCCATGATGTAAACTTTCATGCACATGAGCTATGTATAGCTTCGTATATCTGTGCTTACCCTCGAGTACAATTGGGTTTTTTATTTCTTCATTTACGTCTTGTGCCGCTGTGATTCTCCCGCGCAAACGTAAAACACCTGTGTCGTCTAAGTATGTACTTAATACAGATAACGGGCTGTCGCCGGGCGCCTGCGCCGCTTTGTTGTCTATTATGGCGGCAATTTCTTTTGTAAAGCTCTCGGCTTGTGCGCCCTTGACCCATTGTTCTTCGGCGCGTAGGATATAAGTAGCCGGTATAGGTATGTAGTTTAGGGTTTTTGCGGTAGTTATTTTTTGCTTAACTTTTTTATTGGGTTTATTTTCGTTTCGTTTTTCCCACGTTGGATCTTTTAATGCATTTTTCTTAGTACGCTTATCAAAATCAAAATCAATCAAAATCAAAATATTTTTATTTCACATAAACCAACATGGGCACTTATGAAACGTCAGAAGCTAGGTGCACGGTTCCAATTGGTCGTTTCCTATGGAGAAGAACCGGCAAGAAACTCCATGGTTACTCTTTTAAAAATAATTGGCTTTTACAATGTTTTCGAGTTACAGTAGGTATGGGAGGACAGCGTAGGCCTGTCAACAAGTACCAGGTACTTGATAAAATAAAAAATGGTCTACAGATCTAGTCTACAAGGCTTACAAAGTCCTCACATTTACAAAATAAGGATGTATCAAAAGGATAAACAAAATATAAAAATCTACTAAAACCAAGAGATATGATTGCCATTTCAACTAAGAAAGAGGTGAAAAATTAAAATTGTCTGTATATAATGTCAAATAATAAAAAGATTATGTCATAGAAGTATGTACAAATAAAAAATAAACATCGTAATTTGAGAGCAGTTAATAGACATTTACGTAGAACTTATGCCGTCAAAGAGGTGCCAGGGAAGCCACATGTGCAGAAGGAATTATTGCCAAACTACCTTGTCTTCAACGTAGTCTTTAATCTTATAATATGCTTTTTTGATAAGGACTCGTTTGATGAGGGTTTTGAACTTTCCATCGCTAAGTTCTGTAACCGACTTTGGCAACTTGTTATAAAAACGGATGCTGTTTACAAGAAATGACTTGCTAGTTTTAGTTAGTCTAAATTTAGGTATCACAATTTCATTTTTACTGCGTGTATTTATATTATGGAAATCGCTTCTTATTTTGAAAAGTCCTAAGTTTTTGCGAACATACAAAATACTTTCTAAAATGTAAAGAGAAGGCAGAGTTAGTATATCAATTTCTTTAAATTTGTTTCTAAGAGACTCGCGAGGACCCATTTTATATATTGCGCGGATTGCCCTCTTTTGTAAAATGAAAATTGAATCTACGTCAGCTGCCGATCCCCACAGCAGAACACCATAAGACATAATACTGTGGAAATATGCAAAGTATACTAAGATGTTATGTGTAATATCTAGTTTTAATTCCGTGTAATAAAAACCCAGGCTTGGATGCTGGAAGCAATCTCACCTTCCCACGCCCATGCATATGCTGATGCAAGAAAGGTCCCACCCTCCCGCCCTCATGCAAATGCAAACATGCAGGAAAATGAGGATAGCATGCCACACAACCGAACCTATACTCGACACGTGTTTCACCCCTCCACGGGGCATCCTCAGGAGATGTTGACTCGTCGACCGCTAGTCGTAAAGTGAGCTCAACGCACGGCTCTCCCCACCTTATATACCCTACCGATGACGCACGGTACCGGTCAACACAAACGTCACGAAGACGTATGTGTCGAACTACCCGCAACTATACTTAAAAGCGGTGAGGTGACCAAGCTTGTTTGTTCATTCAGCAGTGCATAGCTGGTGTTATTATTATATTTAGAGATTTCTAACTGTTCCAACACACACAACCGGAAACCCTTATCACACACATGCAAAATGTTATATGTATTGTTGTCGCTCAAGGAATGGCCGGTATCGATTAAATGTTTTGCGAAATGAGATTTTTCTGGATGGCCATTCCTGTAAGCGGCAACATGTTCCCTATACCGTACTTCAAAATTACGGCCTGTCTGACCTACATAGACCCCGTTGCAATCATTGCATACTAATTTATAAACACCGGATTTTTTTGAATTTTCTAACTTATCTTTACCGTTACACAGATTACGCAAATTTTGGTCTGAACGAAAAGCAACGTAAATATCATGTTTTCTAAGAATATTCGCGATTTTATCGGATAAAGGGCCTATGTAAGACAAACTACCGACATACTTGTTAATTGATTTGATGGGACATGCATAAAGTAGTGAGCGAACCCTGTCATCCTGTTTATTTTTAATTATATTATCAATGACTTGTTTGGAATACCCGTTTGAAATCGCGATTTGATATAATATGTTAAGTTCCTTGACGTAATTATCCGTGGACAGCGGGACTGACATTAAACGGTGGACATAGCTGCGAAAAGCTGCTAGCTTGTGTTGTAATGGGTGACAGGAAGAAGCGGGAATTGTTGTGTCGGTGTGAGTGGGTTTTCGATAAATTTGGAAATCGAGTTTGTTATTTACTCTAGTTATTGTTAGATCTAAAAAATTGAGGGACTGGTCGGATTCTAATTCTAATTTGAATTTTATTTTGGGATGGGAAGTGTTGAGCTTACTGACAAAATTATCCATTTGTCGAATAGTACCCGTCCAACAGATAATTACGTCATCCACATATCTATAATAAAACAGGATGTTGGGCTCGCCCACCACATATTTGCATTCAAAGTGGTTCATAAATATTTCCGCCATTAATGGACTTAAAGGTGATCCCATTGCTAAACCCTCCTTTTGGCGGAAATATTCGTTATTGAAGCGAAAATAATTCTGTTGCATGCAAATACGTGTTAGATTCAGAAGGTCATATATTTCTCCAGGATGTAAACGTTGTCTCTCCAAAAGGTTCCCCAAGATACGTAAACACTCTTCAAATGGGACATTTGTAAATAAACTATCAACATCCAGTGACATTAATTTTGAATTGTGAGGTATGTTGACATTTTTGATTTTTTCTATTAAATCCAAACTGTTTTTTAAACTGTACTTTGGTTGAAAAGAGGACTTAGTTCTTAATAAGTTGTTCAGATGTTTGGCTAACTCGTATGTTGGGGCACCAATGTAAGAGACAACGGGGCGAATTGGGATATTATCTTTATGAGTTTTTGGTAAACCATACAAAAAAGGAGATCGTGGGTTCATTGGAATTTTATATTTTAATTGGCTTGGAGAAATATATGATGTGTTATTAATCGTATTCTTCAACTCCTCTGTAAACTTTTTGGTGGGGTCGGATCTCAGCCGTTCAAAATCCTCCCCCTGGATGACGTCGTTAACCTTCTGGTGGTAAGCAGTTTTATCCAAAATAACTACAGTACTGCCTTTGTCGGCTTTTGTGATTATCAAATTTTCTTGAGTAATTTTGTTTTGTAATGACCGATATACTTGTAATTCGGAATAATTATGAGAAAGGGGGGTAGATGAAGCTTTCTTTATTTGAACTGCCACAGGTGTTTAACGGCGCCATCCATCTTACTTCTAACACAAGCCATTTCTGAGTCCACCACCAAAGTCTCAAGCGATTTCTGGGATAACCGTGGCCTGATGTTATATTTTAGGCCTTTCTCTAATAATGAAATTTCAGATGGTGAAAATTGTGTATTCGTATAATTTTTAACGCGTGGATAAAAAGAGTGATTCGTATCTGAGCTATTGTTTACTGAACGGTTGGTATTATTGTTCTGGTTATCCTGAGATAATCGCTCCAACTTCCTACACTGTGTTAAGTATTTTTCATGCGCTGCTCGGGAAGCGAACTCCCGAGCTTTATTATCTAAAATATCAAACTCCACATTGTGTAGCTTATAGCTTAATTCTGAGTATAACACCTTTATGTGGAGTTTGATATTGTCCCTAACTGAAAACCAATGTTTGCATTCCTCATTCAACCACACCTGTTTTGCCTTCACCAAAGCTAAGCTACTTGACCGGCTGTGTGTGTTGGTATGTATATTAATGTATTGGGGAAATACTTTTAAGTGTTTACACTGCTGATTGAACCAAACGTTCTGAGCTGCTAAGCGGTGGTCTTTTGTTAATTTGATGTAGAGTCTTGCCTGCTCAGCTATACTTGCTGATTTAAGATATATTATGGAATCAGGCGTTACTTTACGGAAATCCATGACATTAAGATGTTATGTGTAATATCTAGTTTTAATTCCGTGTAATAAAAACCCAGGCTTGGATGCTGGAAGCAATCTCACCTTCCCACGCCCATGCATATGCTGATGCAAGAAAGCATGGGCGTGGGAAGGTGAGATTGCTTCCAGCATCCAAGCCTGGGTTTTTATTACACGGAATTAAAACTAGATATTACACATAACATCTTAATGTCATGGATTTCCGTAAAGTAACGCCTGATTCCATAATATATCTTAAATCAGCAAGTATAGCTGAGCAGGCAAGACTCTACATCAAATTAACAAAAGACCACCGCTTAGCAGCTCAGAACGTTTGGTTCAATCAGCAGTGTAAACACTTAAAAGTATTTCCCCAATACATTAATATACATACCAACACACACAGCCGGTCAAGTAGCTTAGCTTTGGTGAAGGCAAAACAGGTGTGGTTGAATGAGGAATGCAAACATTGGTTTTCAGTTAGGGACAATATCAAACTCCACATAAAGGTGTTATACTCAGAATTAAGCTATAAGCTACACAATGTGGAGTTTGATATTTTAGATAATAAAGCTCGGGAGTTCGCTTCCCGAGCAGCGCATGAAAAATACTTAACACAGTGTAGGAAGTTGGAGCGATTATCTCAGGATAACCAGAACAATAATACCAACCGTTCAGTAAACAATAGCTCAGATACGAATCACTCTTTTTATCCACGCGTTAAAAATTATACGAATACACAATTTTCACCATCTGAAATTTCATTATTAGAGAAAGGCCTAAAATATAACATCAGGCCACGGTTATCCCAGAAATCGCTTGAGACTTTGGTGGTGGACTCAGAAATGGCTTGTGTTAGAAGTAAGATGGATGGCGCCGTTAAACATCAGGTGGCAGTTCAAATAAAGAAAGCTTCATCTACCCCCCTTTCTCATAATTATTCCGAATTACAAGTATATCGGTCATTACAAAACAAAATTACTCAAGAAAATTTGATAATCACAAAAGCCGACAAAGGCAGTACTGTAGTTATTTTGGATAAAACTGCTTACCACCAGAAGGTTAACGACGTCATCCAGGGGGAGGATTTTGAACGGCTGAGATCCGACCCCACCAAAAAGTTTACAGAGGAGTTGAAGAATACGATTAATAACACATCATATATTTCTCCAAGCCAATTAAAATATAAAATTCCAATGAACCCACGATCTCCTTTTTTGTATGGTTTACCAAAAACTCATAAAGATAATATCCCAATTCGCCCCGTTGTCTCTTACATTGGTGCCCCAACATACGAGTTAGCCAAACATCTGAACAACTTATTAAGAACTAAGTCCTCTTTTCAACCAAAGTACAGTTTAAAAAACAGTTTGGATTTAATAGAAAAAATCAAAAATGTCAACATACCTCACAATTCAAAATTAATGTCACTGGATGTTGATAGTTTATTTACAAATGTCCCATTTGAAGAGTGTTTACGTATCTTGGGGAACCTTTTGGAGAGACAACGTTTACATCCTGGAGAAATATATGACCTTCTGAATCTAACACGTATTTGCATGCAACAGAATTATTTTCGCTTCAATAACGAATATTTCCGCCAAAAGGAGGGTTTAGCAATGGGATCACCTTTAAGTCCATTAATGGCGGAAATATTTATGAACCACTTTGAATGCAAATATGTGGTGGGCGAGCCCAACATCCTGTTTTATTATAGATATGTGGATGACGTAATTATCTGTTGGACGGGTACTATTCGACAAATGGATAATTTTGTCAGTAAGCTCAACACTTCCCATCCCAAAATAAAATTCAAATTAGAATTAGAATCCGACCAGTCCCTCAATTTTTTAGATCTAACAATAACTAGAGTAAATAACAAACTCGATTTCCAAATTTATCGAAAACCCACTCACACCGACACAACAATTCCCGCTTCTTCCTGTCACCCATTACAACACAAGCTAGCAGCTTTTCGCAGCTATGTCCACCGTTTAATGTCAGTCCCGCTGTCCACGGATAATTACGTCAAGGAACTTAACATATTATATCAAATCGCGATTTCAAACGGGTATTCCAAACAAGTCATTGATAATATAATTAAAAATAAACAGGATGACAGGGTTCGCTCACTACTTTATGCATGTCCCATCAAATCAATTAACAAGTATGTCGGTAGTTTGTCTTACATAGGCCCTTTATCCGATAAAATCGCGAATATTCTTAGAAAACATGATATTTACGTTGCTTTTCGTTCAGACCAAAATTTGCGTAATCTGTGTAACGGTAAAGATAAGTTAGAAAATTCAAAAAAAATCCGGTGTTTATAAATTAGTATGCAATGATTGCAACGGGGTCTATGTAGGTCAGACAGGCCGTAATTTTGAAGTACGGTATAGGGAACATGTTGCCGCTTACAGGAATGGCCATCCAGAAAAATCTCATTTCGCAAAACATTTAATCGATACCGGCCATTCCTTGAGCGACAACAATACATATAACATTTTGCATGTGTGTGATAAGGGTTTCCGGTTGTGTGTGTTGGAACAGTTAGAAATCTCTAAATATAATAATAACACCAGCTATGCACTGCTGAATGAACAAACAAGCTTGGTCACCTCACCGCTTTTAAGTATAGTTGCGGGTAGTTCGACACATACGTCTTCGTGACGTTTGTGTTGACCGGTACCGTGCGTCATCGGTAGGGTATATAAGGTGGGGAGAGCCGTGCGTTGAGCTCACTTTACGACTAGCGGTCGACGAGTCAACATCTCCTGAGGATGCCCCGTGGAGGGGTGAAACACGTGTCGAGTATAGGTTCGGTTGTGTGGCATGCTATCCTCATTTTCCTGCATGTTTGCATTTGCATGAGGGCGGGAGGGTGGGACCTTTCTTGCATCAGCATATGCATGGGCGTGGGAAGGTGAGATTGCTTCCAGCATCCAAGCCTGGGTTTTTATTACACGGAATTAAAACTAGATATTACACATAACATCTTAATGTCATGGATTTCCGTAAAGTAACGCCTGATTCCATAATATAAAGTATACTAACCTAGCTGTGGCTATATCTGTCAACTGCCTTATTTTTCTTACTGCATATGCAGCTGAACTTAATCTACCTGAAAGAGCTCTAATGTGTGCGCCCCATTGTAATTTTGAATCTAAAGTAATTCCCAGAATTTTTTAGATTCAAAGAATTATACTCGACAGTGTACCTGTTTGGTCTACACAAGTCAATAAATTGAAGTACTCGCGCGGTTGTTCTTATCAGCCGTGTCCATTTGGAAAAACGTGTAATATTTGGCAGATGATCGTTCATTTTTACGTTATTGATTTGATGACATTTGACACGTTCTTCGCCCGTGTTTGTGGGGGCAATGACCTTTTTGTCTTGAGGCCATTCATCTCTGTTCTTTCTAAGGAACTCTGGACCGTTGAACCATCTGTGCTCCGAGTTAAAATGTTCCGGGGTGCCGCGTGTCGCGTCGTCTGCTACGTTGAGTTTTGAGGGTAGCCACCGCCATTCATTTTTCTTGGTGAGTTCCTCAATTTCCGCAATACGATGCGCCACGAAGGTCTTGAATGTGCGTGGTTCAGCTTGTATCCAGGCCAGAGCGGTGGTAGAATCGCTCCAGTATGTTATGTCGCTCACCTCGAAGTCATGTTCTCGAACGACCGTCCGGGCTAGACGCGCTCCTAATAGTGCGGCTTGCAGCTCTAGCCTAGGTATTGATACCGGTTTTAGTGGGGCTACCCTGCTCTTGGCTGCCGCCAGGGTCACTTGTACGCTGCCGTCTGATCTTTCCGTTCGCCAATACACCGCCGCGGCGTAGGCCTCCTCGCTCGCGTCTACGAATGTATGTACTTCTCTGGCTGTAACGTCACCGTAATCGTAGCAACGTGGGATCAGTAGCGCTTCTATAGTACCTAGTGACTCCATCCATTCTTTCCATTTTGGTTGCAGCTCTTCGGGTAGTGGCTTTTCCCACTCTGTTTTATACTTCCATGTATTTTGAAGTATCCTTTTAGCCGGTATAGTGATAGGTGATATAATTCCTAATGGATCGAATACAGACATTATTATGCTGAGTGCCTCCCGTTTGGTGGGTGGGCGTGTGTTGTTTAATAATACAATGGGTGTTTTGTTTTTGTTGTATTTTAAATGTAAAACAATCTTCTTTAGTATCCCATCGTATTCCTAGGGCTTTCTCGGTGTCGTCGCCGCCTAATACTTTTATATCTTGTGAAGGCGCGAGATTATTGTTCAACACATTTTTATTGTTTGATATCCAATCACATAAAACAAAGTTGGCTTTTTTATGAATGTAATCTACTTGCGTTGTTATTTTCTTGGCTTCCTCTTCGCTGGCAAAACTCTGAAGATAGTCATCCATATAATGATTGTTTACTATTGCTGACGCCGCGGCTGGGTATCTGTCAGCAAAGTCGCTAGCGTTGCGATCCTTTATGTATAGCGCTGTACATGGGGATGACGTCGCGCCAAAAATGACAGATGTCATGCGATATTCGTCTGGCGGTCCTTTCCGTTGGTCGCCGCGCCATAAAAATCTCAACGCATCACGATCTTCTTCTCTTATCTTTATCCTCATAAACATTTCTTTAATATCCGCTGACACAGCTATTTTATTTTGACGGAAACGCATTAAAATACCGGGCAGCGATTTTAATAGGTCAGGTCCCGATAGAAGTAGGTCGTTTAGGCATAGACCCGCTGTCTTTGCCGCTGCATCGTGTACGAGTCGTGGCGGCTTATGTGGCTTGGCTGGGTTTACAACTGGGAAGTGAGGTAGGTACCAGGTTTTATTAATTGTGCAGGTATCAGGTGCCTTTTCTGCATAACCTGAGTTGAATAGATTTTCAAGGCGTTGCAAGTACTGGGTCTTGAGGTTCTCGTCTTTATCTAGGCGCCGTTCTAGATTTTCCAGTCGCTTTAGGGCGCCTAGGTAGTTGTTTGGTATTTTAGGTACCTCTTGTTTCCACAATAGTCCGGTTTCGAAGCTGCCATCGGGTAATCGTCGACTTTTCTGATCTAGGATGTCTAAGGCTTTCTGTTGCGGGTCATCTCTAGGTATCCTAGGTTCTATGCCTAGTGATTCTAATTTGAAAAAGTTTCTCATGCTTTCTTCTATTGGTTCCAGATTTTCTTTAATTTTAATGTTGCCGCAAAATATAGATGTAACTTTATTTATAGAGTACTGACATCCATGCAATACCCATCCGAGTTTAGTGTACGATGCTACCGGTTGATCACGAGCACCTGTCCGCGTTTTTATGGCTACCAATAAATGCCAGTTATCTTGGCCTATTAAAATCATTGGCCGCGCGTGTTCATAAACAAGGGTGTTATGAATGTCCTTCAAATGTTTACAATTTTTTATGTCCTCGGTATGTACAGTCTGCGTCATAATTTCAAGCCTATCTACGGTGCGCGCTGCCTCTATCTTCTGTGGCTCGCTATGATGCTTGCCTTGTATGTGGAAGCTCACGGTACGGCTTTGCTCATGCTTGACTTCCGTGCCTATGCCTTGTATCCACATAAGTCTGGCTGGCCCATCCGCACCTAGGACATCTGCTACTGATGCGTCTATCAAGGTAACTGTACTCCCATCATCTAATAAAGCGTATGTGTCTATACTTGTATGTGGTCCGCTCAATGTGACAGGTACTATTTTTAAATACGCGCGGCAATTCTGAGGCGATGTTGTTGATACTGTTTCCCGGGCTGACGTAACGGCTTCGTGTGTGATAACGGGCGTCGGCGCCGGCGTCGCTACATTGTTGTGTGTCGCCTCTACTTTCCGCTCTTTATGCAATAGTTTGTGATGTTTCATATTGCATTCTTTTATGTCACAAATAGGCGCTTTACACATTAACCTTCTATGCTTGTTTCGTAGACATCTAAAACACATGTTGGATTTTTTTGTTATTTCCCATCGTGCGTCTATATCTAGCTGTTTATATTTATAGCAGTCTGGTAATTTGTGGTCGTATTGCTTGCACGCTGGGCATTGCTCGTTTGACGTTTCCTTATTTACGTTGAACGTACGCTCTACTCGGCGCCGTTGTCGTACACCGTTAGCGTCGTCATTGCCTCGTTCCGGCTGTGCGTACGCACCACACTTATCTGCCTCGTCATTCATAAACATAGATAAGCGCTTTAGCTCGGGAATATCTTCATTCTTTCTATTCGCCGCATAATCGTACCATTTGTTTTTTAGTATCGGCGTTAGTTTTTCTACTATACAACGCGACATTTCGGGGCTATGTAAATACTGTATTCTTTTTAATGCTTCTACCGTACCCACCGTATTTGCTATACGGCTGGCGAATATACAAATCTCCCTAGGATTATCATTTAATTTAGATAATGACTTTATTTTATCTAGCTCGGCTATAATCAAGGCCTCGGGCCTACCGAAACGTCTTTCTAGTGCGTCTAAAATGACCTGAGGGTCATGCTGGCTAAACAATAGGCAACCTACAGCTTCCTTTGCGGCGCCTCTGAGGCTTATCCTAACTCTAGCAACATTTTCTACACAGGAAAAATACATTTTTGAGTCACAATACGCGGCCTTAAAAGCTATCCACTCACCGGGTTTTCCATCGAAGATTGGTAGCTGCTGGATGTACTTGGGGGGCTCTCTTGAGCTGCGTGCGGCTTGTGCTAGGGCCGCGGCGAGCGTCCCCACGTCTATCACTTTATCACTCACTGTATTACCGTGTAACACTTTACCACTCGCGATATTGCCCTCGTTTATTTTCGCACTCAATGGATTACGTACACTTTCTTCATGGCCGTCGTCACACAGCGGTTGAGCGCCTGTCGTGGCGCCGGTGTCCTTCGCTGCATCCCTGCCGGTCCTCCCGCCGCTGACGTCGTGTGGCGGCGGTCGAGTCTCACCTCCGGGTGGCGGCGCCGGTCGCGCTAGCCACGTTCCAATCCTTACGGAGGCGAGGTCGTCGTCCACCATGTCATAGTCTTCCTCACTCGAGTCAGCTTCGGCTCTGACGCGCTGCAGGTGTATCTCTTGCAGCTCTCGCTCTGCCTGCGCTTGCTTCACTTTCATTTCAGCCAGCCGCTCTCTAGCCTCGAGCTCCGCGAGGCGCTTTTTCTTTGATGCTGTAGAGCGACGTGACCTGGTGTCGCCAGGCTTGAGCGTACCATATGAACCAGTAGCCTTGGTGCTACGCGTGTCTTCTGTCGTAGTCGTAGTCTGCGTGATGTCGATGCTGGTAGTCTCCGTAGATCCGCTGCCTGTGTCCGTTTCAGCGACCACGCTCGTGCCGGTCTCTGGTGCCGGCTTGCTGGCACCCGGTTCTGCGGTCGCTGACGGCTCTTGCTGGGCCTTTTCTCTCTTGGAGTCTCCGCTACAGCTGCGAGTCACCACCATCCTGCTGGATCTTGAAGATTCGGCTCTCGAAGGACCAGAATGTGCAGCGAGTGGACTGTATGGTTTTAACTGACTGACTACTTCTGACTGACCTAAGACAAATGGGCATAGTCACGTCTTGACTGACTTTAACTTGACTGGTTACAAATGGTTTTAACTGACTGGTTGACTCGACTGGTGACAAATGGTTTTAACTGACTGGTCTACTGACTGACTGGTAGACTGGTCTACTGACAAATGGGCATAGTCACGTCTTGACCGACTTTAACTTGACTGGTTGGTCCACTGGCTAGCGCAACCCCTTTTATACTAATGGCAAATTAGTCTGGCCAGTGGACCATTGTGTTTGCACGATTTTATGAGCGGCAAACTCGCGTCCAAGCTCGTCATGGCGCGTGATTGGCTATTCTGAGTCCCCGCCCCTTTTTTATTAATTTTTGTACATTTACATTATTTACAAATCCACTTTATTCTAATTATGTACAGCACAGTTATTGCACGACCTTTGACATACGTCGTGTCTGCGTGCGACAGTCAGGGTCCATGGTGCGACGTGTTTTACCTTAACCCTAAATCTATAAATATAACCCACGTGCGTGTTAGAATAATAAATATGTAGTTTTGATTAATTTCTGATTATAATGTGAAAGGAATTAAGCAAATATTGTTATAAATACTAAATAGAAAAACCCACGTAGTTTCTGACTCACAAAATAGCGCCACGTGTTGTTTGTCTGTTTGAAACGAAGTGGGGTTCGCCTTATAAAAGCGGTCCGACCCGTCAGAGCGGCACTTTGGCTCGAGACGCGGACGGTGAAGGACTACTTGTCAGAAAGCTAAGTAACTATCGTTATTGTAATAGATAGATAAATAAATATGATTATTAAATATTAAATTATAATATAAATAAATATGTATTATTTTCTTTTGAGACTATTTCTTACATACTTTTAGGGTTTAAATAAGGCTATATACATAGTTTTGCCATTATATACTTAATCTATTGCTATAGAAAAGAAAATATATTTTATGGTATATTACAAGAAGTTATGGCTTTTCTTTTAAATAGTCCTATATATAAATATTCTTTTATTTGGTATTTATTTAATCGTTTCTGTAAATATTTACATAATATAAGCTAACATATAAACTATAATAATATCTACTTTTATTTCAATTGCTTACAGACTAAATACATACACATATATCTTACAGACTAAATACATACACACATCTATAGGTACATAGAAAATCTAACATCAGAAGTGGGATCAGCTCAAGTTCGCAATTATTAATATTCCTTATGTTTCAGGATGGACGCTGAAGTTGTCGCAAGTCTTCTCACTGCAATACGGGATGCCGTCTCCAAGCTTCACTCAAACGATGATGACATCGCGCTGCCAGTATTCGACCCTGACAAAAACGACTGCGGAGCAGCAAGCTGGTGTGACAGCGTTGAGACTCTCGCCAAGGACCTCAAGTGGAGCAGTATTAAAACCGCAGCAAAAGCAGGTAAAGCCCTGAAGGGTTCTGCAATATCTTGGTTTGAATCGTGGGAACCATTCGAAGGTAGATCTTGGGAAAATTTTCGTAGGGATATAATTGACGCTTACCCAGAGAAGAAAAACCTTTCTGAAAAACTTGCAAAGGCCGTATTGTACACGTCTGATACATCTGAATCATATGGTGAATATGTCAGAGAAAAATTACGATTGTTACGCAACACTAAAATCTCTTTCACCGAGACTCAGCTTATAGAATTAGTATGTGGAGGTGTTGACAATATTGGTGTAAGGATGGCGTCCTTAAATAGCGGAGTTAAAACAACTTCTGCTCTAATCACACTGCTGTCTACTTATACGAAGTCTAAGAAACGTTCATTAGAAAATAGTGATAAGAATAATGGTTTAGGATTCAGTGGGGTTAAACGAGCTAGATTTAGTACCGAAAAGAAATGTTATCTTTGTGATCAGGTTGGGCATGTGCAAGCACAATGTTCTAAAAACAAACAATCTCAGTCCCAGCAATCTCCAATAACTGATCAAATCCCACCGACTCCTAAGCAAAATAAGCCACAGATAAAAATTTGTACATATTGTAAAAAACTTGGCCATACAGAATCTGTGTGTTATCACAAACTAAGAAAAGAATCTTCCTCTTTAATTGCAGTTCCTACTAAAGAAGTAAATTTTTTAGAAAAACCGAACTAAATCTCACCCCAGTTTGTATCAATGGGGTGACGATAAGTTCTTTAATTGACACAGGAGCAAATTGCAGTTTAATCAAAGAATCAATTGCTAAAAAAATAGGCTGTCATCTTTCACCAATATCGACGTATGTAAGTGGTTTAGGACAAAACGAAATACATGTGTTTGCTTTAATTTCTGTAATCGTTCAATTTGAGGATATATGCTTAGAGCTTGATTTTAATGTGGTCAGGGACAACGCATTCCGTTATGATCTTCTTATAGGCAGAAACGCTGTAAATTATCCAGATATAGAAATCGTTACGGATTCATCCGGTTGTCGGTTATCGAGAAAGTCGTGTGAAGTAGCGACCGAAGTAAATTTAGTAACCTCGTCACCTGAATTATGTGGATTAACTTCAAAAATAGAACACTTGCCATTTGAGTTACAAAATAGAATAAAAGAAATTTTCGACAGATATCCATCAGTTCTTGGTGAGGTGGGCACAGTGCGAACTGGTGAATTAATTTTGCGTTTAAAAGAAAATAAGATCGTGTCTTATCGACCCTATCGACTGGCTCCGGTTGAAAGGGAAAAAGTAGATAAAATAATACATGAACTATTAGACAAAGGAATTATTCGTGAAAGTGACTCGCCTTTTGCAAGTCCTGTCATATTGGTAAGAAAAAAAGACGGAAGTGATAGAATGTGCATAGATTTTAGATCGTTAAACAAAATTCTAGAAAAAGACCGATATCCACTTCCTCTCATTGAAGATCAGATCGATAGGCTCGGTAAGGCTAAATATTTCATCTCATTAGATATGAAAAATGGATTCTACCAAATTCCTGTTTCACCCGACTCAATAAAGTATACCGGATTCGTGACACCTAACGGGCACTACGAATTTTTAAAAATGCCATTTGGCATATGTAATGGGCCTGCAGTTTTTCAAAGAGCCATTACAAAAGCTGTACAACATTTAAAGTTTGTTTTAGTATACATAGATGATATACTTATTCCTTTTTCAACGATAGATGAAGGGTTAGATTATCTTGATAAAACTGTTCAGGCACTGTATTCGTCCGGATTTGTTATTAACCTAAAAAAAAGTAAATTTTTTGTTAATATTATCGAGTATTTGGGTAGACACATATCGTCGGAAGGTGTGAGGCCAAGTGGAACAAAGGTAGCTGCATTAGTTAATTCTCCCGCCCCATGTAACGTCAAACAAGTTCGACAATTCATGGGTCTTGCTAGCTATTTTCGAAAGTTCATCCCAAATTTTTCTTCTAGAACAGCATGTATCAGTAAATTAACAAAAAGCGGGCAGAGATGGGAATGGGGTCTTGAACAAATCGAGGCTAGAAGTTACGTTATAAAACAATTATCAAGCAAACCTTTATTATCTGTTTTTGATCATAAACTACCTACGGAACTCTATACAGATGCCAGCTCCTTGGGCTATGGTGCCATGCTAATACAGATAGTTGACGGTAATAAAAGGGTTGTTGCTTATTATAGCAAAAGAACTACCCCCGTAGAATCAAAATACTGTTCCTATGATTTAGAGACATTAGCCATATATAATGCTTTAAAACATTTTAGAGTGTATCTTTTGGGTATTCGATTTAAAATCTTTACAGACTGTAATTCCATCAAGTCCACTATGAGTAAAAAAGATCTGTCCCCACGAGTTGCTCGTTGGTGGGCATTTATGCAGGACTTTGACTTTGAAATTATCTATAAAAAGGGGAAATACATTGGGCACGTTGATTTTCTTAGCCGAAATCCTGTCGATGCTTCAGTTTCGGACGATATTGAGAACAGACTGGATTCCTCCTCCCTCGCAATTCCTACAACTTCGAGCAATATTAACTTTTCACACAAAAATCCTCTTAATGTGGTTAATTTAATTGATAATCCTCAATAATGGCTGGAGATAGCTCAACAAAATGATCCCGAAACTCAAAACTTGATAAGTCAACTAGTAGCTGGAAATTTAGATGAAAACCGATATAATTTACAAAATAATTTATTGTATTACAAAACTCAACCCGACAAGCCTAAGCTTTATGTACCTAAGGGATGTAGATTTGGTTTACTGCAGCTCTTTCATGATCAGAACTGTCATACAGGATTCGATAAAACACTGTCCAAACTTCAAGAACACTTTTGGTTTCCTCGTATAGCAGCTTACGTTCGGAAATATCTCAAACATTGTCTAATCTGTATAGAGAGAAAGGGGCATTCAGGTCCGAAACAAGGTTTCCTACACCCTATTGAAAAGATTCCAGTACCTTTCCATACAATTCACTTAGATTGCACCGGTCCTTTTTCTCAAACATCCGAGGGATATAAATATATATTACTTGTAGTAGACGGTTTTACCAAATTCACTCTATTAAAACCCTTAAAAAGTCAAACAGCTCAAGAATTGGTACCCCTAATCCGGGACACTGTCACTTTATTTGGTACACCTAGAAAAATAATCACTGACAGAGGTACTAACTTTAGTTCACATCAAGTAATATCACTATTAAGGGAAATGGAAATTGAGCATCACATGATTGCTACGGGCACACCAAGGGGAAACGGCCAGGTGGAACGTTATGTAGCTACCGTTATTGATATGCTTAACACCACTTGTAATGGTTCGTCAGATTGGCCAAGCGGTTTGTGGAAGGTTCAGCAGTCTATCAATACCACTATCCAAAAATCGACTGGTTTCTCTCCGATTCATTTACTCGTCGGTTGTAATGCTAACATACCAAGCATCCAAGCCCATTTAGATGAAATTAATGTCACTGAACCAAATATTGATTTAAGGGCAGATCGAGAATTAGCATATCAACGACTACTACATGAATCGGGCAAATTTAAAAACAGATTTGATTCGGTAAGACGGGATACTAAATCTTTTGAAGTAGGCAATGTAGTTTACGTAAATCAGGAACATAGGCGTCATGACAAGCTGAGTCCCCGATTTAAAGGTCCATATGAAATACGTTGTGTACTCCCACACGATAGGTACGCTCTCAGAGGAAGAGGAAATTTCAGAAATATAATAGTATCTAAAGATAAATTAAGGCTATGGCCAGGTGTATGGACAGATGAACTTCCTAACAATGTGTCAATGAATTAATAAAATTAAAATAGTATTTCAAATAATGTTTTAACTCTTTATATACGTTTTTGCTTAGATGTATGTATTTTATATTATATACACTTAATGTGAAAAGTGGTCCATTGTACATTCCATAATTAGATTAAAGAAATGTTATTGGAATATTTGAAATAAATGTCTACTTAATGTGAGAAGTGAGACATGTTTTGATTAAGCGAATGATATTAGAATCAATGTTCACTGTGCAGAAATAAGACTATGGGTGCTCACAATGTCTACTTAATGTTAGAAGTGAGACTGTGATGCCGAATAAAAGTTCTACTGTTAACTGAAGTAATTTACTTATTTTTAAGAATTAACGTTTGTATGATTAATGTATGTACTGGTATAAATATCAATCTAGGTACTTCAGGGAACGAAGTACATATCAGAATGGCCGTGTTAGAATAATAAATATGTAGTTTTGATTAATTTCTGATTATAATGTGAAAGGAATTAAGCAAATATTGTTATAAATACTAAATAGAAAAACCCACGTAGTTTCTGACTCACAAAATAGCGCCACGTGTTGTTTGTCTGTTTGAAACGAAGTGGGGTTCGCCTTATAAAAGCGGTCCGACCCGTCAGAGCGGCACTTTGGCTCGAGACGCGGACGGTGAAGGACTACTTGTCAGAAAGCTAAGTAACTATCGTTATTGTAATAGATAGATAAATAAATATGATTATTAAATATTAAATTATAATATAAATAAATATGTATTATTTTCTTTTGAGACTATTTCTTACATACTTTTAGGGTTTAAATAAGGCTATATACATAGTTTTGCCATTATATACTTAATCTATTGCTATAGAAAAGAAAATATATTTTATGGTATATTACAAGAAGTTATGGCTTTTCTTTTAAATAGTCCTATATATAAATATTCTTTTATTTTGTATTTATTTAATCGTTTCTGTAAATATTTACATAATATAAGCTAACATATAAACTATAATAATATCTACTTTTATTTCAATTGCTTACAGACTAAATACATACACATATATCTTACAGACTAAATACATACACACATCTATAGGTACATAGAAAATCTAACATGCGCATACCAGGAGCGCCATTCAGACGTTGACCGTCGCAACGAAAACATATATTTTTACATGAGCTTATTATTAAGTATTAGATAATCAGACAAGTAATTTAGGTACATTGTTTCTTATAATTAAGTATTAATGGCGACGCCGCTCGGGTTTCCATTGCTGTCGTGCACACTAACAACAGCTGATGGAGCTACATGTGACCTCCTGCAGGGTATAAATACAAAACTTGCGGATTACACGATGAGTGACTACTGTGTGATTTTAATTGGTGAACAAGACTTTAAAATAGCTAAAAATTACTCTGAACTCATATTAGACATAAGGAAGACTCTTAGTGAAATAACTCATACTAATATTATTATCTGTCTACCCACATATAAATATAACATGAACTCAAATATGTATAATTGGCGAGTCATGAACTTTAACTATACTTTATGTCAAGATATCTGGACACACAGATATGCTCATGTATTAGATTCAAATGCAAATGTCAAGTATGATTATAATACATTCTTCAGGCAGTCTGGCCAACTAAACAATTTTGGGTTCCATGCCATTTTTGTTAATCTTCTAGAGTTAATTAATTACATTCAACGCATCAACATTTATAACAATAAAACTGTAAATACTCCCCTAATAACATTAACGTCTCACAATCCCACACACGTACTAGAAACAGAAAAGCAGTTTTTTCTTCACTAAAAGCCTTTAAGTGATGCATCAAAACATAGCGGGGCTTTTAAATAAGGTCAATGCTCTAAATGTTTGCCTAGATGAATTGTCAGAAAAGGACATTACTGTTGACGCGCTGTGTGTTACCGAGCACTTCATGATGTCAGGGTATGAACGACATTTAAATATCCCCAATTACTCTTTAGCATCATTT
This sequence comes from Hydraecia micacea, assembly GCA_914767645.1. NCBI lineage: Eukaryota > Metazoa > Arthropoda > Insecta > Lepidoptera > Noctuidae > Hydraecia > Hydraecia micacea. The sequence continues at coordinate 2,969,142 of OU611775.1, forward strand.
TTCTGTAGGAAAGAAAGTAAACGAGTTGGGGCTTGTATTTTGATTAGAAACGGGCATCAATGGAGAGAAGTTCCATATATAGCTGGGGCATCTATAACTGGTGTAGTTGAATGTTGCGGTGTGGAGCTCATACAATACAATATGATTATTTTATGTGTCTACAGAGTACCGAAACGAAATAACCTAAATGTATTTTATGAAGCAATAGAACAAATATTACAAAAATATGTAAAAAAAAGTATGAGTATATTATAATGGCGGGTGATTTTAACATTGACATAATGAAGAAAAATAAGGTTGTGTTGGATTTCGAATGTCTGTTATTAAATTTCAATCTTAAGTTAGCGTTAAAGCAACCAACCAGAATTCATAGTCAAACTTGCATTGACAATTTCGCACATAATTTGAGAGCCAAATGTAAAACGGACGTTATTGAATTTGCGCTGTCAGACCACACAGCACAAATAATAAAATTCCCGGTGAAAAAAACTTTGATGTTAAAATACTGGCGAAGAAAACGACGGGACTTTAGCGTTGAGAATATGGTTAAATTTAGGGACTGCTTAAATAAAAAAAAAAAAAAAAAAAAATATTCTTTATTTCAGACAACTTGTACACCGTCCATATGTAGAGAAAAAGAACAAACCAAAGTATTCACTAAATCAAATAACCCTATCAATTAAATACCTCCACAGCGGAGATGAGACTCTGTCAGCTATCGTCTTCAGGATTTCATTGCGGCTACCACGCACTCTGTAGATCAGGGACACCGTCTTCTTGCGCATGACGGCATGAAAGCCGTCGGTGTGATGAAACGCGAACATTCCCGATGCACTACAGAAGCGAGGCAGCCCCAACATCATTCTGAAGACGTTGTTATATTGGATTCGCAGGTTCTCAAGCGATCTTTTGGTATGACTGGTCCACAGACTCCCAGTATACATGCTCTGACAATACGCTTTAAAGAGAGTTATCTTAACTTCATCAGAGCTCCTGTAGAATCTGCGGGCCAGCATGTTGCCTCTGACAGCCAAAGACCTGCGTTCCCTCTCTATGTCAACATTGTCTTCAACACTTTCGGTAATGTAATGTCCCAGGTATTTGACCTTATCAACTCGATTAATGCTTAAACCATTCAAAGTAACTTTATGTGAATGGTTGGGGCACTTACCGGCGGCCCTGAAAACCATGTATTCACTTTTTTGTACATTATACAAAAGGCCATGGGTTTGAGCATACTCTTCACATACTCTCAACATCTCTCCAAGTCCCCCCACCGTCGGGCTCAGCAGCACCATATCGTCCGCGTAGCTTATGTTGTTAATCTTAACTCCATCTATCGAGCATCCGACGCCCATGCTGCTGAGCTCCACGATGAGGTCATTAACATATAGGTTGAAGAGCTTGGGAGATGTCAAGCCCCCCTTTTTTTTTTTTTTGTTTCCGGGGTGGAAAATCCTCATGGATGTCCGCCGCCGGGCCCTATTTCTCAAAACTTATTAGACTAATAATATTAGTCCATGAACGAATATTTTTTACAAGTTTACTAGTGTGCGTTTCTCGAAGCTACGGTAGTAAACTATTAGTTACTAGTTGCCAACTAATAAATATTGGCTAAAATTACCAAAGCAAATTCAATTCGGTTTCATAAAATAATGTTTTATTAAATACTCTTGTAAATTACACTGGTAAAGCTATTAGTCTCAGAAGGCTTGTAAAAAATATTAGCCAAAATTATTAGTCTTAAAATCAAACAAATTTTATAAAATGTGGTCATATTCGAACACTTCCGACTACAGATATACAGGGTTATTGGAAAAACACCAAAAACCTCTTAAGAGGTCATTGTACTTCATTATGAACAACTTTTACTATGGGACCAAATCTGACATTTATGTTCGCATAACTGGTCAAAATCTAGGGAACAGCAGATGTTTTTATCGCGATTTCAGGTTTGGTGCCATAGTAAAACTTGTTCCTTATGATAAGTACAATGACCTCTTAAGAGGTTGTTGGTGTTTTTCCAATAACCCTGTAGATACACCTAGATAACGCAAGAGCAACTACTTCGCGTGCCCAGCTTGCGTACAAAAATCGTAAGCCGCCACTTTCGCGCTCAGTCCTGTAACTCCTGTAGTACTGTTGGCTGGGTGAGCATGAGCGCTGGCGCTAGGTCCCGGGGGTGGGGCGAGATGGGTGCCGCACGCGGCGGCGTCTTCGAATCTAAATACGTCATAGTAGGTAGTCAAAAATGGCACGCTTGGTTTTCATACAGATCGCGATACTTGCGTTATATAGGTCTATCTATATCGTTGCTTCCGACAGTGAAGGAGATACAATAATAATGTTTGAGAAACCCTAAACAGAATGTATCTTGCTTCTAATACACTTTTCAAAACCATTAGCTTTAGATCCATGGTAAATTGAATTTAATAAAATTATTTACTTTAAATAAAACAATTCGCTTTTACCGCCAATGTGCAAACGACAAAATCAAACGAATCCAAAAATGGCGGGAAGCCAAGCCAGCCTAATATTTTTTATTAGTCTGCCACTATTAGTTATTAGTCCAGTACCTGTTTTTGAGAAACAGGAAATATTAGGACTTGTAATTTTTACACTAGTAACTAATAACTAATATACTAGTAAACTAATAGTTTCGAGAAATAGGGCCCTGGGGCGGGCGGCGGGGTCTGTCAGACTCTTACTGACTAAAAACCACCCCGGTGTTCCATCTCACACCTACGCCGGGGGTCGCAGGAACATACGATGCTTCCGCAACCCCACCGTGACAAGCCAGAGCCAAGACTGACTTGTTACACCGCTGCATGCTCTCCTCAACTCCCCACGAACTCAGGCTAGACTCGGTCGAGCGCCGCCGGGTGGCGCTGGCGTTCCAAATAGTCAAACGAATGACTCCGACACGGCAATCTTGCTCGCACACGTCCTCGTGTGTTAATCTGCAAAGAAACATACCCACAAAGTATCACATAGTTCGGTCACTTCTGACCTACGGACAAAACCACAATGAAAATTCAAACAAGCTAAAAATAGCAGAGTTCAGAGTATTCCCACTCTTTGATTCCCAAATCTCAAGATCACCAAATAATCAACTCAGGTGCACGTGTCTCCTAATATCTAGTAACCACCAGTTACTCAACCATGAATTTGCGCATCCCCACGGATTGCCAAATCACTCCCGGAATTTACGTTTACCAGAGTTGACTGCCTATCACGTACTCGAGGACTACTAGTTCCAGCGCGGCTACAAATTAACCTCTGATCCAAACTATCATCACACACACTCAACCTAATCTCTACTCTAATTCAACAACAAGATTATTACTTGACTTTCCTCAAATTTGTCAGTAATACTGATTCCTTGGCATGTGCCTTAGCCTCATGAGCGTACTTGATTCAACCAGAGCCATATAATCAAACTTTAATCAATCATAGCAAAAAAAAACATCAACCAGAAACATGTACCATCGTTATCCATATTGCAACAATCATCTTTTTCACTAAGAGTCTTAAACACCTGGAAACCCACACACGAGTAAACCACTCTAACGCCACGGCTCTCTAGCCGACCAGCAATCGCATTGCTCTCACACATCCATCGCATGGATCCGTGTGCATCACCCAATGACTACACACTTTTTACTACGGCCGATAGAGAACCCCCACTCGTGTGGTTCCCATAATGTAGCCCTGCTTATCACCACCGTGATTACTATCTACTTCGACTGGTACATGACCTACTGGCATCATTCATTACCTATCGTGAGCGTATTTAAAAATTACATTGTAAACTAGATAGGACTACATCTAACATTGTAACCGTTTTTCCTGTTGTTTAACAGGGAAGCACTCGGTGCCAGAGTCAAAACAAAATGAAAACGACTCACCAGATTCGGCAGACAATAGATCTGTAGCTGGCTGTAGAGGTTGCAATCCGCTGTTTCCTTGGCAGAAGTCATGGAACTCCTTGCTCGAAAAGCACAGTCCTTGATCAGCGATTATTCGTACTGGAGATCCAAAGAGTGCAGCGCTGTTTAACACTGTCATTCTGCTTGCACATGTCCTTATGTGTTAACCTGTAACCAAAAAAATCAACAGCAGTGCATGTTCCACTCGGCCAATTCTGACCACATTGTTATCGGAACGCATTAACTTTACCAAAAATTTAATAAAAACAATAGTAATCATCGACAACAAAAGATTCCTCTAAGCCTTAGTAATAATTGGTCAGGAACTATATCAACTTAGATCACATACAACGCTCATGGCCCGGCTGCCGCAGCAGCTAGTGACACTCATGCCACCCATATCGTCATCACTCAAGTGATACGACCAACACATATCACTTCACAGAGTTCTAGAGTGTTTGTCATGTACCAGTCGAAGTAGATAGTAATCACGGTGGTGATAAGCAGGGCTACATTATGGGAACCACACGAGTGGGGGTTCTCTATCGGCCGTAGTAAAAAGTGTGTAGTCATTGGGTGATGCACACGGATCCATGCGATGGATGTGTGAGAGCAATGCGATTGCTGGTCGGCTAGAGAGCCGTGGCGTTAGAGTGGTTTACTCGTGTGTGGGTTTCCAGGTGTTTAAGACTCTTAGTGAAAAAGATGATTGTTGCAATATGGATAACGATGGTACATGGCTCTGGTTGATGTTTTTTTTTGCTATGATTGATTAAAGTTTGATTATATGGCTCTGGTTGAATCAAGTACGCTCATGAGGCTAAGGCACATGCCAAGGAATCAGTATTACTGACAAATTTGAGGAAAGTCAAGTAATAATCTTGTTGTTGAATTAGAGTAGAGATTAGGTTGAGTGTGTGTGATGATAGTTTGGATCAGAGGTTAATTTGTAGCCGCGCTGGAACTAGTAGTCCTCGAGTACGTGATAGGCAGTCAACTCTGGTAAACGTAAATTCCGGGAGTGATTTGGCAATCCGTGGGGATGCGCAAATTCATGGTTGAGTAACTGGTGGTTACTAGATATTAGGAGACACGTGCACCTGAGTTGATTATTTGGTGATCTTGAGATTTGGGAATCAAAGAGTGGGAATACTCTGAACTCTGCTATTTTTAGCTTGTTTGAATTTTCATTGTGGTTTTGTCCGTAGGTCAGAAGTGACCGAACTATGTGATACTTTGTGGGTATGTTTCTTTGCAGATTAACACACGAGGACGTGTGCGAGCAAGATTGCCGTGTCGGAGTCATTCGTTTGACTATTTGGAACGCCAGCGCCACCCGGCGGCGCTCGACCGAGTCTAGCCTGAGTTCGTGGGGAGTTGAGGAGAGCATGCAGCGGTGTAACAAGTCAGTCTTGGCTCTGGCTTGTCACGGTGGGGTTGCGGAAGCATCGTATGTTCCTGCGACCCCCGGCGTAGGTGTGAGATGGAACACCGGGGTGGTTTTTAGTCAGTAAGAGTCTGACAGACCCCTCCGCCTGCCCCGGGGCGGAGGACATCCATGAGGATTTTCCACCCCGGAAAGCGTGTCACGGGCACAATGCAGTACTTTATGTCCGTTTATTCGGAACCAATCAATAGTAACGCGAGCTGATGTCCATAGAACTAATGATGACAGTTAAATTGCAATAATCATTGTAGGGTTAAACCAGTCCAATGATAAATCAGCTATAGGGAATAATAGTATTCCGGACTAGCCAAAATAAGATAAAATAAATTCTGGAGGGTTTGTAGCCGGACCAGAAATTGTTCATCTGAAGGGTTTGTAGCCGGACCAGAACTTGTTAATCTGTAGGGTCATGAAGACCGGTCCAGAACTTGTTAATGTGTAGGGTCATGAAGACCGGTCCAGAATTAATTCTTACCAGTCTGTCTGTAGGGTTTAGATGAACCGGTCCAGATTGTAAAGAATGATTTTTGTCAGGATAAACGAACGATTTATGCTAATTACAGATGTATGAATTATAAGCTCACGAGGACGTTCGCAAGTCAGTATGGCCGTGTCGGCGGCATCGCCGTGCGTCATTTCCCTAAGTTGGAAACAACACTTGCACCGATCACGCCATCGGCAAGTACGTCACTCGACCTCACCCACCGCCCCGCTACTCGACTTGTTTTGCTACCAGTATAAAAGAGCGAGCGGCTAAGCGGCGGGGAGGACTTGACCATTGGACATCGTATGGACAACATGTGCTCAGGAACTAGCTCGCGTTCCGTATCTGGTTGTATCGTGTACCTATAATATGTGATTTGCTAATGTGATAATTGTTCGTGAAATTATAACCTGATTTGTACTGCAAACCGTTTTTCTATTGCGCAATAACCAACACTACCCACTGAATGCCCACAGTAATTATAATATCCTGATAAATAACGAGACACAATACCTTTTCCGATAAATATAAAATTAAGCATAAATATCCAAACTAATATTATAAATGCGAAAGTAACTCTGTCTGTCTGTCTTTCTGTCTGTCTGTCTGCCTGTCTGTCTTTGCTTCACGCCTAAACTACTGAACCGATTTGTGTGAAATTTGGTACAGACATAGTTTGGAACTTGAGAAAGGACATAGGATAGTTTTTATTACAAAAAATAAAATAAAATTTATTCCGGACATATAGCGCCATCTATTGGTCAAGAGTCGGCATCAATTCAGTACTGAAAATTCATCGGAAAAATGTAAATAAATAGTAAAAAGGTATGAAAATATAATATAATACAACTTTTAGTACAAAGAAAATGCTCTAACGGAGTATAGATAATTCTATTAGTACTATATGTCGAGTTGGTGATCGCGCAATGGTGTCGATCGTTACACGAGTTCGGTTCATGTTATTGTTTTAATTCATCGGAAAAAAGTAAATAAATAGTAAAAAGGTATGAAAAAAATAATATCAATATAATAAAACTTTTAGTACAAAGAAAATGCCCGAACGGAGTATAGATAAATAATCCGAGTTGTCACTATGCTCGATAGATGGCGTTGGGATCGAAATAGATCGCGCTATGGTTTCGTTACACGCATTTGGTTGGGTATCGGCCGAGCGCTTCGGTACTGTCGTGGAATTGTGGATTGATCGTTTCGTAAATTTAAAATTGGCTCATTATGTTGATTTTTGAAGAGTTCCCTAGAATATCTTCCACATTTAATTTTTGAAGAGATCCCGCGAGATCGGGAACTATGTGGGTAAAACCAAAAATCTGCCGGAAGTCACTATTCCACGCGAACGAAGTCGCGGGCAAAAGCTAGTAATATAATAATTTTGTAACATTTCTATTTTCAAAATAATGTTGTTTCAAAATAGTAATAATATTTTATAATTTTGCTAGTTGCCTAACAGTATTCCTTTTTTGTTTTAGAGAAATTACCAACTGTGAGTCGGAGGGTCAAAAGATATAAGGAAGTAGGTAGCCATGCCAGTCGAAAGCGAAGTGGAAGGCCCAGCTGGTCAGTGAATATGAAACAAGTGGATTCATACCAACAAGATATTTTGCCGAATTATTCGACAAATGTTTACGAAGCGTTCGCCGTGCAAGCGAAAACCAGCTCAAAAACATAATATTTGATTGGAAATCATAAACAAGAACGTTTTTACAAAGTATTAAGTTATGAATTGATTTTAGTAATATTAAAATAAAATTGTGTCATATCCGTAATAAGTATTATTTTGAGGTTTAGTTTCAATCTTCTTTTCATAATGAAAATGAATACTTAAGCTATAACCGCAATAAGTCCTAATTAATACGTCTGTTTATAACGAATTAACATTTTGAAAACACTTAAGTATAAAACATTTTTATTTTTAACCCCATATAACATAAGCATAACAATATAATAATAAAAATATAAAAATTGTTACATTATTATTCTCGTTTATTATCTCTATTGAATAACAAATAAAAAAACGAAAAAGATAATTGTTGAAAAGAAAAATAATAAGTCATCTCGAGATTGGAACCCAGACTTTCACGTTTGCTAAACCATTAGGTTACGTTACCAGCTATCTATACTTGCTGTGGCTGTGATAAAGTGAATTTTAGTAGTAGAGGAAAGTCACCAAATATGAAATAGTATCCTAATATGGAATTTCTTCATTTCTCGAAGACTATAAGTATGAAACGCAACACTCGACCATCTTCTGTTTCATTCGGTCTACTAACTATCGCACTCACACCATCAAGTCAGTTGCGCGAACGCTTCACGTGTGGCAGGCGTGTTTTGTTTTGTTGTCGTGCAGAAAATTTTAAAGGTTAATTAATAAATGAGTATTACCAGCTTTTATGTTTGTATACATAAGTGTTATACTATTTAGTATATCGGTATTATGTTTATTTCACCATTTTGTGATCTTTTGTCATTTAAATATTGTGACTTGAAAAAATATTTAGAAGAGTTTGAACTAGTATAAAAATCCAAATATGGACAGTGGGCTCTGGACACATTATGATTGTGCTGGTCTCAATACTGAATACTTTATTGCATTCCATAATGTGCACATAGTTGGTATGTTAAAACATTGAATCAATTATGGACCCTGTCGGGCACAGCAAAATTTGATACTGGTCCAGAGTTTGATACTTGGATCTGTGACTTTTGCAAGTAATTATGTAACTTCTTTCATTTATCACAATATGTTATATTCATTTAATTGATCTCAAAGATATTAATGTCCATTTTTGTTATTGTTATGTTGATTTATGCTTATATTCCATATATGGGTACCTATTCCATATTTGGTTACTCATTTGTGATTTTGTATTTTGTGTTAGATTTTAATTTGATAACTAATATATTTGATTAAAGGCTGTTAATTACTACATATAAATGTATGACTGATTAGTAAAAACATTAAACTGTTTTAATTTATATGAAGTTTTTTTTTTATATCCCAAAAACAAAATGGTATTCCATATTTGGTGACTTTCCTCTAGTATCAATCTACCAAGGTCATGCGTAATTTTACGTAGTACCGTGTGCGTAAAAGCGACGATATGTTTTGTTTCGTTCGACGCTAGCCAATGCGTGTTCGACACACACAGAGATGTGGTCTGCGGCGCGAGGCGGCCGGTATTATCACAGCAATTTGAACTTTAATATGCTTATGCAAAATTGATGCCTGACTGTACCTAAAATAAAATAACTATACAACAATAGGTAAAATAATTAAAAACGAAACCATGACATATAAATTAATTATCTGATAGATACATGGTGCTCACATATTTACAAACATGGTAAATGTAAACGATTTTCATAAAAAAAAAAAAAATAACAAGTAATAAGTCAGGGTGTGAGTAAAAGTAATTACAGAATGTAAATCAATGTCAAAAAAAGAATAAATTGTACAACTAAATTAGCAACCAGTTTGATTTTGTCTAGACTCTAGATTGTCCTATGGAGCAGGACCAGCATCAATATTTATAATAAAAACTTAAATTTGATTGAAATGTTTTACAATATTTTGTGTAAGTATATTACCACCACCAGTCGGTATGCATTTAAGCGGAAATTGCAGAGTTATTTTCAAAATAGCATATAGTAGCGTAGAGTCATCTCAACATCTCTGTCCCTTGAATTTGTATATATATATGTATAAATATATAAATATATATATATATATATATATATACAGTATGTTAACTAACAGAGGGCGTTCCCGTTAACCCGCAATAGTATAGCATCCATACATGCTGAAAAAAATATTACCATTCGAAAACAAAATATTTTTATTTTTTTTAATATTAAAATATTCACTAAAAATGTTAAATTGATACGTAAAAGAAACACTCTGTACACGCGTACTTGAAGGACGGCAATGTCGCAATTTATTTTTGAATGACGGGCCGCGTGTGCGGCGATCTAATTGATGTACCTAGAACCGCCCCCTACCCCCGAATGTCCACCTAATTTTAGTCGGAACTAATCTCACGCGCTGACCGGACGCGCATTATTTTCGCATTGCAACATCTTGCGTCATTCTTGTGTGAAAAAAGACACGTTATCAGTTCAGTGCTCAGGAGTATGTGAACATGGTGCTCGTTTATACTGAGTATAATTATGATGGTGCACGTGCTCTGAGGATGTATGCTGAGAGGTACCTGTGAGGTATTGTGAGTGCCCTAGTGCGTATTCGTAACAATGAACCGGTAGTGCCGCGGCGTTCTGGTGGCATTCGACCCGTGATCTCTGTGCGGCAGGAAGAGAACGTGCTAAGGCATTTTTAGGAGGAGTCCGGTTCAAGCACTAGAAGAGCCGGCCGCCTGTTAAACATGAGTCACGTCGTAGTCTTTAAAATTTTAAAGAAAAACAAGCAGCATCCGTACGACTTCGAGCGCTGGTTAGTTAGTTAGCAGTTCAAAATCTAGGTAAGTTTTTAACATTATTTAAATGTATCATAATACCTAAAACATAGTCGAAAATTTCGAAAACATTAAAATAAAAAATAATACTAAACGACTGTGCCAAAAAATTAATAAGTTCAGAAGGCCCACTCTTTCCTAAAACTGCTTTTGAACTCAGGGAGTACCCCGTTCAACGAACGTGTTACTACTGTGACGTTACACGATTGCTATGAATAAACGCAAGTATGTACTTATATTACGAAGGCAACTGCATAAAGTAAAAGTTTTTAAATTTCTGTTATTGGAGAAAACATTCACTTGCTAACGTGTAACACCGTCATTATCATTTAAATCCTAGCCTAAACTGTGGTTTAAATAAATGAAACTTTCTCCAAACTTAACCGCACACTATTTATTAGCGGTACATTATTTTTTAGATAAAATTAATTATTCATAATTAACACTGTAAGCCTGTTATACCACCGCACCGGTCTGAGTGGCTAGGTAAAACAAATTCGTGTACTGGTTCCGTGAGTGGACCTTCTGTACTCATATCTGTTTATTTTGTGGCCACGAGCCCGCGACGACGTGTCGGCAGAACTCAGAAGCGCTGCCACCACCACACGTTCATTACTCGGCCGCTGCGTGCAGAATAACTGTCTAATACTCTGTATTTTAATTTTAATGTTATTGAAACGTGGTTTAGATAGGTTGGTACATGAATTTATGTTTTTTTTATTTACTTTGTTTGTGAATAGATCCTTCCAAGCTCATGGTGCCTCAGTGACGCGTTCCTTTGTCAGCCGGGCATGTGAGACGGGTTGTTAAATGTTATTTCTTAAACCAAACATACTTACATAAATGTATATTTTACTGATAACGACCCGACGACGTGTCATTCTAAAAGGCGTTCTACACGATCCAGACCGACCGCCGACAGAGGTGACCTTGGTCCAGTTGGTGTGAAAATCTACCGTGTAGACGTTGGTCGGTCGACCAAATATGGGCGGGGTCAAACGACCTTTGGACAACCTTGGTCGGCAGCGCATCCATCGCGACAGGCTGCGTCCGTGGTCGGTACCAACCGTCTAGAACGCTGTCGGCCGACGGGAGAGCTTCAGTGTGCGTTTGTCAGTCAATATGGGCGCACGTCATTGCGTGTCACAGCGATGGATTCACAAAACGAACCCCGCGAACGAGAGGTTCTGACCGAATTTATATCTTTATACACTGACTAGCTTCTGCCCGCGACTTCGTCCGCGTAGATTTCGGATTTGTGACAGGATTGCGTATCTCAAAAGGAAATCAAAATAACCCATAAAGATACAAATTAAAAAAAATAAAATAAATAGAAGTAAGAAGATGAATTTTTTAAACTTTGCGAAAATTATGAAAACTTTATAATACTATACAGATCATGGATGTGATGTAAATAGTTATATTATGACTTGATTTTTGATTTTGTAAACTTATTTACCGACAATTTTTTTCTATACATATAATTAAGATATCTATACATATAATCGACCGAATCTGTAGGTGTACAATGAATATTTTTTGAAAATTCAAAGCTTATTATATTTTTATAAACGTCCAATTTTAATCATTCAAAGACCAAATATTATCTACATAAACTGAACTTAGTGATGAAATAATTTATTTTGATAAGGATTAATAGCATGAGTAAAATAAATGCGTTTAAATGTAGTCCAAAAAAAATTCAAGATTTTTAAATAAAAAAATGGTTGTTGTGCCTCACTCGACATAGAAAGGTATAGTGTGTTGCGTACTTTTTTGTAGATATTTATAAGATCTACAATTAATTTGAACATTTTATGGTTCTATCTTTTATAGTTTAGGCAGCGTACGCAAAATAAGTAACTTTTCTGGTTGATTTTTTACACCTAGTGTCCAAAAAACCCAAATTTCTTACGGAACCCTATTTTTTTCCAAAATAAAATTTTGCCTATGTTACTCGCGGATAATGTAGCTTTCGAATGGTGAAAGAATTTTTTAAATCGGTCCAGTAGTTTTTGAGCCTATTCATTACAAACAAACAAACAAATTTTTCTTCTTTACAATATTATTAGTATAGATTTATCATGTCTTTGGGACATTGAATCTAATTTATATAAAGATAAGAATAAAAAAATGTTTATTTAATTTTTATTAATAATTAATTTTTCTTCTTCATTCAAGCATAAAAAAGTTATTGCCAAACCGACCTTCCGTTGCTTTGAAAGGCAAGGAGCCATATTGATACGTCTTTACGCTGTGAACACCGGACGGAATTGACAAGTTGGTGTCAACCACCGACCGTGTAGAACGAATACAAAAGTTGGTTGATCCGACCAAGGTCACCTCTGTCGGTGGTCGGTCTGGATCGTGTAGAACGCCTTTAATTCATTATGCCGCCTTTATAAAAGTCGCCGCTCGCCATGTAGCGCGGCGCGCGGCAGCCGGTTCGCTCGGCTTCGTGAGTATTCGTGAGACGCTCGGCATCGTGTGCGCATTGCGAATTTGCGACGCGACGTTGCCGGTTTGGGCAATGCTAGTACGCTAGGTACTATTCCGCACTACTATTTTGATTTTATAAACAGCAGGTTTCGAATTTATTGTCAATTAATAATTTTTTTGAATTCGGATTATTTTATGCTTATTTTTCTATGCAGATATTTTTATTTTAATCTATTAATGATATAGATTAACGAGCTTAAGGGAACGCCCTCTGTTATTTAACATACTGTATATTATAAGTATATATTATAGTAAATAGTATGTATGTGTATATAACCTATTTATGTATTTGTGTACCTAGTTTTAATAGTTTTTTTATCATTGTTCCTCTCAACCAAAGCACCTGCCATCTAATCTCTTAACCACCCTTGGTTGACTGGTAGAGAATGCCTAAGGCATAGTCCGCCTTTGTACCTTTTTTGTGCAAAAAGTTTAAATAAATAAATAATAAATAAATTATATAATTAATTATATGTGAAGACGATATTACTATACTGTAACACCAATACAACTGCGTCACAACGAGTCGACTACCGAGCGGGCTGAGCGACCACAAAGGCCGACCTCTCGCTAGTTCTTGTAGTTTGGAATTCAATTGATATTCAAAGTGTACAGACGTGCTCATCAATGCATTTTAAAAATTAAATAAATTAACGTTTGCATAAATAGTGACCTAGTTTTAGTATATTAGCGTGAGAAACATTTTAAGTGACAAGTTTAAATAATGAACTGACTGGATTATTTTAAATACTCTGTTATATGGAAGGCAGCCCCTTTTAATCGGAGCGCGATGATACGACGCAGCCCTCCACCGACACCGACCCCGGTACCGACGACCCCGGTACCGAAGACCCCAGTACCGACGACCCCAGTACCGACGACTCCGGTACCGACCCCGGTACCGACACCGGCATCGACACCGCCCCGCCAACCAAAACAGGACCAAAATGATACAATTGAAGTAGTGACCACTCCGGAGATCCAGAACTGGATGACATCAATTGAGCAGTGCCTGAATGAGGTCTGCGCTACTGCTTCTGATGGTAAGCTCAACACTGAGCAGAAACTAAAAATAAATAATCTTTGCCGAAATGTTGGACATGGAGTTTCGCAAATGGCGGTTCAATACCAGTCTCTAAAGCAAAAAGCCATTCAAACCCATTCTTCTCTTAAAACGATGACCGAAGCTCGAGACCTATCCGATTGTCTAACGGAGATGAACCGGACGATTCAGGAGTCTTGTACGAAGCAGGATGGGATGCAGGCACATCTTTTGCAGATATGGTGAAGAAGGGGTACAACAGCTTTGTTCGTCCTAATACTTTTAGCTCCGTGGCGATTTATCCCTGTGATAATTCAAAGACCAGTGACGAAACCAAGACCATGGTCCAAAAAATCATATGCCCTGGAGAAATGAAGCTGAAAGTACGAGGCGTACGTAAAATAGGAAAAGGAGGATTAATAATCAGCACTGAGACTAAAGATGACCTAGATAAACTAAAACAAACAGTCCAACTCGCTTCGTCAGGGCTTACCGTCGACGAACCTCAAAAACGCAAACCTCGCATTATAGTTATAGGAGTTCCCACATCCATGTAGGAAAATGAGGTTTATAAATGTATCTATGAACAGAACTTGACCGACAAACTGCCGACTATGTCCCAAGATACATTATTGACCTCAATAAAACTGAGCCAAATCTGGCAGGAAGGATGCTGAGAATTGCAACTATATTATAGAAGTTCCAGCCATCATTCGCAAGGCCCTTGTCACACAGGACAGATTATTTATAAATTGGACGTCCTGTCCGGTACGAGACTTCACACTGGTAACTAGATGTTACAAGTGCCAGCAGTATGGTCATGCAGCCAAAACATACAAAATAGCTGCTCCCACATGTGGCCACTGTGGTGAAGAAGGGCACACGATCCAAGACTGCGCAAAGTGCATGAAATGTGCTACATGTTCGCGCTTTAAAAAACAAGCCAACCACAAGACGGGAGATACAGATTGCCCTGCTAAAAAAGCTGTCGAATACAGGTACATTAATTCGATAGATTATGAAGGCGCCTAAGAGCGCCACATACTAGTTTATATTTTAGACTTAATTTATTGTTTTATTTTAATATGGATGATAACTTAATTACCGATATAGATAACACATTTTTAACAATATCAAAGACATGTAACGTTGAGGACTGCAGACAATATCTTTCCGACTATCAAAATTCGCTACCCGTACTAACCCAAAACATTCGTAGTATTTTTAAGAACATAGATAGCTTTAATATTTTTCTTCATAGACTTAACTTTGATTGTGATATAATGGTACTTACCGAGTGCTGGCTTTCTAATCGCCACGATAACCTCCCAGTAATACCGGGGTACAACTTATTACATACCACAATAAACCACAATCAAAATGATGGTGTGGTAATCTATGCTAAGGAATCACTAAAGGTCACAGTCGAGGAACATACTCTACAAGACTGTATGAGTAATTGCTTAGTCATCAAAATTGGTACAACCACAGCGATAATCGCTATGTATAGGTCCCCTTCTTCTAGAAACATAGATCCTTTAAACAACTCCTTAAACCAGATTTTTCAAGCACTAAGCCCTTTTAAGAATGGTATACTAACAGGTGATTTAAATATAAACATTGGCTCCGAAAACTACGATGCAGGGACCCAAGATTACCTTAATATCTGCTTATACCATGGTTTTTACCCCGCTCACACATTGCTCAACGTCTTACTCAACGTAAATTTAACGCTGCCTAAGCTAAATCGTCCTCAGACTATTAGCAAATTAAATACAAACAAACTCGAATATGATTTGTGCAACATTGAGTTTAGCCTAGTTTACAATACTGCTGACGCTAATCTGGCTTTATCGTACTTAATAAAACATGTTCAACAAGCAATATTACGTAACACTACAGTTTCTACAGTAAATTAAAAATTTTATAATATTAAACCATGGATTACTCCGGGACTAATTCGGTGTATACGACACAGAGATAAACTTCATCAGAAAGCTAAAAGATACCCTGATAATCTAATAATTCAAACCACCTATAAAAGATACAGGAATTTCTGCAACAATCTCCTAAAGAATTTAAAAAATAATTACGATAAAACTGAATTAAATAAAGCAGGTAAAAATACCAAGCAACTTTGGAAACATATTAAAAACGTCACTAATATGTCTAAACAGCGTGAATCAAATTCGAGTTTATTGCTGGCTAATCCTTCACCACTCTTATCAGCTAACAATGTAAATAACTTTTTTGTAAATGTTGGGAAAACTCTTGCCGATCAGATTCCGAAATATTGCGTCCAACCATCTCTCCAAATATCAAGCAATAGCTGTGACCTGTAACATGGCTAATGACCTCGTAATCGCAAATGTACCTGAGTCTCCAGCAGAAAATCCAGCACACCTGGTACAGCTAATTGCCACGAAGCTTGGAGTCGCATTGGAGGTCCGCGACAACGTGAGCGCGGAGCGAGTCGGGGGCAGACATATAAAAGCTACGAGTCCCACAGCTTCAGCTGAGCCTCGCCCACGTGCTATCATGGTGCGCCTCGCTCGTCGTGACCAGCGTGACGCCGTATTGAATGGAGCCCGAGTGCGCCGTGAGTCTACAACAGAGAATCTCGGAGTCTCTGGGAAACCTGTGCGATTCTTTGTTAATGAGAGGCTGACTAAACTGAACCAGCAGTTGTTTCGTCAAACCAGGGCCGCTGCGGGTATTCATGGATGGCGATTCGTATGGACGAAGCGCGGTCGTATCTTGGTTAGACAGAAGCCTGGCGACTCCACACAAAGGATTGCATCTGAGGAAGATATACAGCAGTTCATTGGCCCATACACAGACAATAATAAATAAGCTTTTGTTCTATTCTGCATACTTTTTCTCTCTAGTTGATAGTTTTTTAGATAATAATCGGTTGGCATACACGGTATCTGTGTGTCGTATCTGTTGTGATCTGGAGAGGTGGAAATATGAACGTGAGTACTACATTAATACGAAGAACATAGATTTATACCTATTTACACATATTATCATTTACACACTAACAACAAGATTATTTACAAAAAATACATATATATTATTTTTAACTCATAATGATTGTAGCACATTTATTACTATACTACCAGAATTAAAACTTATGTACAAAAATGACTTATTCAAAAGAAATAAACAGAGTTACAATAATACATATATGAATAAGATACTATCATTACTATATAAATACACATATACAGCTATTACTCCTAACATAACATGACTAAGTCAAAATTATTAAAGTTTGGTTTATTCAATGCGGGCTCTCTGGCAACTAACCAGGACGAGTTTCTGATTGCCATGGCACAACAACACTCAGTGGATATAATGGCAATTAACGAAACGTGGCTGAGACCTGGGGAGGAGGGACGCGCGCCTAAAGTTCCCGGATACAGGTTGAAGCATGTGCCGCGCCCTGAGACTATACGTGGGGGGCGAGGCGGAGGAGTAGCGTTTTACATCAAAACGGGGGTAAGGGCGCGTGCGTGTACGGCCGCACTCAGAACAGTCTGATGTAGAACAAATGTGGTTAAACTATTAATGGTAGAAAGTTGTTGATTGGCACTGCATACAGGCCGCCCTGGTTTGAATTGGCAACATTTCTGGACGGAATAACTGACAGTATTAGCGCGTTGGCACCTTATGATCACTTGGTATTGCTGGGGGATTTCAATGTTAATTTACTGGATACAAGCAACAAAAAAACTAAAGATATGATGGAATTCTTAAATTATACTAATTTAAATCAGGTAGTACAGTCACCCACTCATTTTGTAGGGGATAGTAGTACTCTCATAGACGTGATCTGTACCGATGTAGGCGTTCGTAATGTTCTAGTCAGTCATATCAGTGAACTTGGTCATCATTCGTTTATTGTATGCGATACAGTAATTAAGAAGGTAAGTATCAAACCTAGGCTAGTAGTATATAGGCCTTTAAGGGATATATTGATGGATTATTTTATAATAGATTTGAAATTAATGCCATGGTTTGATATAAGCTCATTACCGGATGTTAATAGCATGACTCAATATTTTAGTGTCTGTATCACTCAATTGTTTGACTTACATGCCCCCATAAAGAGTAAGATTTTTAGAGACCGGCCCACACCATGGATAACAGAAAATATCAAATTAATGATTAGGCTGAGAGATGAGGCAAAAAATAATGATCGTAAGGACAAGCTAGATACAACAAAAAAATATTATTTGGACTTGAAAAAACAAGCTGTTACAGCACTAACGCAGGAAAAGAAGGTATACTTTGACGGGAGCATTAATGGTCAGCTAAAAAACCCCAAAAAGCTTTGGAAAAATCTTAAAACAGATGTATTTGCTGAACATAGTGAAGGTATACTTCCCGGACAATTTAATGACCCAGACGAAATTAATAAGGCATTCCTGAATGTACCTGGAAAGAGTACATTGCCCACATCGCAGCTTACATATTTTGATAGAAATAGATTTGGTGAAACACAATTTGAATTACGAAATGTTAATGAGGAAGAAATTTTAAAATTTATTAAAAGTTTGGGGTCAAATGCTAAAGGGACAGATGGAGTGAGTCTGGATATGATAATGCTAACATTACCTACCACCCTTCAGGCTATCACCACAATAGTAAATAAGTCGATAGATACCCACACTTTCCCTGACTTATGGAAGTGCGCTATTGTGCGTCCTCTTCCCAAAATCAGTAACCCCAGTACTTTCAAAGATTTACGTCCTGTTAGCATTTTGCCTTGTTTATCTAAAGTATTAGAGAAGGTGGTTTATAATCAAATGCTGGAATATTTAGAAAAGAACGATATGCTCCCCGATCTTCAGTCTGGTTTTAGGAAGGACCGTGGGACGACCACAGCCCTTTCTGACGTAGTAGGGAATATCCTAGAGGCACGGGACAGGGGGGAGGGAACAATCCTTGCACTTCTGGTTTTTTCTCGGGCCTTCGATGCAATAAACACCACTCTGTTGCTTTCCAAGCTAGCCTATTATGGTTTTACAAAGGAAACAATTGAGTGGTTCGCTAGTTACTTGCAAAATCGGTCACAGCTCGTTGAAATCCAGAAGGAGGATGGATCAAAGCTGTCATCCCCCTCTCGCCAGGTGCCACGTGGTGTGCCTCAGGGATCAATTTTAGGGCCCCTTTTATATATCCTTTACAGTGCAGACGTTATTAAGTCATTTCAGCATTGCATGTACCACATATACGCAGATGATATCCAATTATATATATCTTTTAAACCAGCTGATACATTGGAGGCAGTGGAGAAAATCAATGACGATCTTGAAAGAGTGGTAGTATGGTCAGAGGATAACTCACTGGTATTAAACCCACTGAAATCTAAATTTATGGTTTTAGGAAGTCGGAAAATGATCAGCACTATACTGTCAGCCAAGCCAGAACTTGTTATTAGGGGGGAAAAGATAGATAGGGTAGAGATAGCATGTAACCTTGGGTTAACCATTGATCCAGAACTACATTTTGAAAAGCACATCAGTAACTGCATGAGGAATTGTTTTTATAGGTTGAAACTCCTATATTCAATTAGAGACTACCTGAGTGTTGATCTGCGTAAACAATTAGTGGATAGCCTAATTTTATCAAGATTAAACTATTGTGATACCGTGTATGGCCCATGCCTGTTAGCAAGAACAGAGAAGCTGATACAGCGCATACAAAATGCATGTACACGGTTCTGTGTAAAGATACCTCGTAGAAGTCATGTCACACCATATATAAATGAGAACAATATTTTGAAAATGGCTGCTAGGAGAAAGTTACATATGGCTGGTTTACTTTTTGGAGTAGTCACTACACAAAAACCTCACTATCTGTTTGAGAAGTTAAGTTGGAGACAGAGCAAGTATGAACCACGTTTTTCTACCAAACCTCTTTGTACATCGACACATAGGACCGCAGCATTTAGGGGGAGTTTCAGGTATGCTGCCACACACTGTTGGAATAACCTTCCTCCACCAGTAAGAGTCCTGAGAACAAAGAAGCATTTTTTGAGTATATTGAAGAAATATTTCATGCAGAAACAGCAATCCACATGATTGTATGTAGATTTCAATTTAATAGCTGCTCTTTTTGTACTCACCTCGAGGGTCACGGCCTACGGGCATTGGATATGGCTTTCCAACGGTGTGAGTGGCCTGTCTGATTCCTCCCTGTTTAGGTCCCGTCTGTGTCATTGTCACAGGAGGAATGGTAGTCCTGTTATCTGGGGCGTGTTAGCTGTGTGTCTTTCTGAAGCTGCATTATCTAAGTTAGACAATAGGTAGAATAGTTAGTGAAGTATCATAGGGATTACCTACCGATTTTATTTAGTGTACTTAAGGCTGTGTTTCTGTCGAATGCAATGATAATACTTACCATTTAGAGCATGGAGGATTTGGAGGCGATATGGTTTTGAACTCCTTGGGTAGGTATGTCCGAAAAAGCATGGGTGTCGTTTGCCAACGCCATGCCTCGATGCATGGCCGTTATGCAAATGGCCGCCATTCGCGATTTCCCATGGTACAGTCAAACTAAAAATTATGGTGTATCAATGCATACTTCTATACTTAATTACGGAGTATCGAAGTTATAATTACTAACATAGCTTAAATATAATAGAAAAACACACCACACTGTACAGTTATTACTTAATCATTTTTGTTTTAATAAAATTGTAATATGGTTATGGATTTTTAGTTTACGTATGTATGTTTTAATTATAAGAGTAACGCTTATATGTATATAGATATATATTTTTCTTTAATTTTGTTATAAGTACACACTATGTTCAGCTAGAATCACACATATTTCGGAGAACTAGACTTACCCGATTTACAGTGGGACGTCATTACGTCATTCGAGAGGTAGTTGCTGAAAATCAGCGCTGTTGACAATAGGTTCGTCCGAAGTCACAGCATTTTGCTGAGCAACGACCTATTCTTGCACAGATGCGACGCACGGATTAATTGTCCTTGTTATTGTTGTTTGTTACAGAAGTAGTTATTTTTCCACTCTGCAATTGGCATTTTGTTTTTGTTTTGTTGTTTTCAGTGTTTTGGCGTCGCGGGCGCATTACGGATTAATTTGTATTGTAATTGTCATTGTCAATCGGAAATTGTCATTTGTCAATGTCAACTAATATGTGTTGTCTTTGGTCCCTGGCCCTAATAGACAAAATTGTCAACATTTTGTCACAATAGACAAAATTGTCAACATTTTTATTATTATTAAGCTGGAGTACGAGGCTTTTGACTACGTTGTATGTGTATATTTTGTCTTTTTTATTTTTATTTTATGTTATTTTATTTGTAATGTGCGTTTAGTTTGTGCAGAATAAACCATTTTTCTTTCTTTCTTTCTTTTCTTTCTAACCAGAAATCTTTTGCTATGTTGGATACCGATGAAGACGAAATAACCTGAATCATTTCTGGGCTAAAAGATGACTGTGCAGTTGGATGGGATAATATAAGCAATAAGATCCTTAAACTCTTTAAGCATATTTTGGTACCTCCCTTAACGCATATATTTCGAATCTGTCTTTCCGAAGG
The DNA here is from genome assembly GCA_914767645.1 of Hydraecia micacea. Taxonomy (NCBI): domain Eukaryota; kingdom Metazoa; phylum Arthropoda; class Insecta; order Lepidoptera; family Noctuidae; genus Hydraecia; species Hydraecia micacea. The sequence continues at coordinate 2,990,613 of OU611775.1, forward strand.
AATTTTCCCTAGTTGTCTAAAAAAGGCAGTTGTAATCCCTATATTTAAATCTGGAAGTAAAGACGTAGTTAATAATTATAGGCCAATATCCTTACTCCTCTCAATTTCAAAAATTCTAGAGAAAATTATAAATAGTAGACTAGTGAAGTACCTAGAAAAAAACAACATCTTATCCCCTACGCAATTTGGTTTTAGAGCCAAACTGTCGACAGCAGATGCGGTACATAGCCTGACTGAATATATTTCAGAAGAACTCGGCAAAGGAAACCAGACCTTGGGAGTCTTTCTCGATTTAGCCAAGGCCTTCGACACGGTTTCTGTTTCTGTTCTTCTGAACAAATTAGAGATCATAGGAATAAGGGGAACGCCGCTGAAACTTTTTACTGACTATTTAGACCACCGGTACCAATGTGTTAGAATAGATAATATTACGAGCGATGAGCACAAAAATACTGGTTTTGGTGTTCCTCAGGGAAGTATTCTGGGACCCACCCTCTTCCTTATTTATATTAACGACTTGTGTAACCTAAATATTAAAGACGGCAAAATAATATCTTATGCCGATGACACGGCGTTAATATTTAGCGCTAAAACCAATAGCGAACTCTTCAAAATCGCTCAACTAGGTTTCAATACTGTGAATAATTGGCTTCATAGCAATTTACTAACATTAAATGCCGACAAAACAAAATATATTCACTTCTCCATGCGCAAGCCTCAACTTAACATAACTAACCCTTATCTATACGCCCATCAATGTGGAAATCGTACAATCACCATGTGTAATTGTCCTTTTATCCACAAAACGAGCAACATAAAATACCTGGGGGTTATAATGGACGACACACTCTCTTTTAAAAAACATATTGAAAGCCTAGTTAAAAGAGTGCGCAAACTAATATATGTTTTTAAAAAATTGCGAACAATAGCAGATTCAAAATTAATCACACAAGTTTATTTGGCCCTATGTCAATCTACGAGTATAATTCAATACTGTATCACTTCTTGGGGTGGCGCACCAAAAACTAACTTGCTTCCTCTTGAAAGAGCTCAGAGAGCAATTTTAAAGGTAGCAAACTTCCATCACTTCTTTTTTCCCACAGATCTGCTATATAAATCCTGCAATGTACTAACTGTTCGCCAGCTTTTCATTATGCACTTAGTATTAAAACAGCACACTATGCTTGCCTACAATGCCGACAATACTAACAAGAGACTGAATGATTTAGTATGCATATCTAACGCAACCTCAAAACATGTATTTGGAGAAAGATTTATAACTTTCTTAGGCCCATTCCTGTACAATAGATTAAATAGAAAACTAAGTATCTATAATCTAAATTACTATAGCTGTAAAAAAATGATGCTTAAATATTTATTAAACATCGACTATGAAGACCTACTTATTGTCTGCAAATAGAACTGCTAACATGCTATTTTACTTTTAGTAAAGTACCTAAGTTTTAATTTAGTTTTTACATTATACTCATTTTTAATTTATTACTTTAAGTATTTATGCACTTTCTAGTCTGAAACACAGGTTCAACCTAGTTCAGGCAAATTAGCAACTGTGCGCTATTTTAATTGTTAAGCTATTGCAGTGTAAATGTATCCCTTTTTATAAATAAACGTTTTTTTTTTTTTTTTATGATTTTACATATCTCGGGACCATGGGGTCCCGGTCCTTTGGAAGGCGTACGAGGGGCCGAAGCCAACTCGCAGAGGCCCCTTAGGAAATTTTAATGAAATGTGGCATCAACCGACGATTATCCCTGTATGCACTATGCAAGTGCACCCAAGGATAACCCCCGGTTCGTGTAGGACTATTGCGGGATATAGAAAAATAAAAAGTTGGATTATGGGTTTGGGTGGCTATAGTGGACTGGTTACCAAGAACTGGAAAAACTATGACCCCTGCCTGATCAATGTTTTATATATACACGGATAAAATGGCAGGGGGTAAGTCACCCCCTCAATAATGGGCCCCCGGAAACGGTCGCTAGCACATAGTGACGTAGTGACAAGGGGGCAACATGTCCTGAGGTGCTTATGAGGAGTGGAGAGGTATTCCACGGCTATCAGGACAATCCCGGAAGTACGGTCAAGATCCCTACCAGCATCTTACTGGAATACTTCCTTCCTCCGAGCACGTTTGCTCTTGCGAATCTCCACTCAAGCCGGCCAATAAAGGCAAGAATGAGGTGGGAGCTCTGTTCCTCGTCATTTTTCACTCCAGCCGGCCAATAAAAGCAAGCCAGAGGTGAGGAACAAGACTTCTCCCGGGAGATAGGGTTCGTGGGGTCGCTACTGCCCAACAGCTCGCCACATTCTGCCCTGCGGGTTTCTGTATCTCTCTTGGTCTGGCTCCTCACCTTAGACCTATTCCGGAGAGTAAACTCTTCCGGCACAGGCCCAGAGTTTGGAGCGCGCAAGCCCCACCACGACATCAACGTAGAGATACGGCGATGGGGTTATTATTATTATTATTATAGTTCAAGCAGAGGATTGGCTAGTGGCTCACCGCAACTAGTACAATTCTACGCACGTAACTAGTTGCTCCGCGCGGACCGCTCACTAGCGCCCGCCTGGTGTTCGCGGGTGTACCGCAGGGCAGCTGCGTGTCGCCGGCGTGTTCTCACGTTACACCGACGACATCCCCACTACATCGGACGCCATGCTCGCGCTGTACGCAGACGACGACGCCGCGTACATTACTACATCGCTTAATGCGAAGTACGCAGCGGTCAAGATGCAGCGCGCGCTCGACAGGCTGCCCGAATGGCTGTCCAGGTGGCGGCTGTCGGTTAACGTGAGTAAGACGCAGGCGATGGTCACCGGCTTCGCGCCTCTCCCACCACCCTTGAGACTGCAGGGAGCCGAAATCGCGTGGTCGCCTCGGGTCAAGTACCTGGGGGTCATCATCGATCGTCGGCTCACGATGGGGCCACACGTCCGCTCGGTCGCCGCAAGGGGTAGGGTCACCCGCAACCTCCTCAAACCGGTGCTCTCGTCCCGCATACCGGCGCGCGTCAAGTTGGGCGTGTACAAGTTGTACGTGCGCCCAATCTTGACGTACGCCGCCCCGGCATGGTTCGCCCTCACGAGCGAGTCGAGCCGAAAGCTGCTCCGCACGCAGCAAAGTCAAGCGTTGCGGACCATTGTTGACGCTCCTCGTTTCGTGAGGAACGATGTCATCGAACGGGGACCTCGGGATAGAGAGCCTGGACGAGTTTGTGCGGTGACTCGCGAAGGGAATGTTCGCGCGTGCCGACGCATCTGCCTAGCCCCATGTCCAGGACATTGCGCCCTGGCACGCGCGCCCCCCCGACGCGAGACCCTTGCCCCGCGACCTGAAGGTCAATTCTACTAATTAACGTGCAATGTGAAAAACACGAGACTAGACTGCGATGACATTGTGAATAGACCAAAAAATGGTATTCTGCTAATCTTAAAGTTCGGTTTGTTCACATTCCGGTCGCAGTATCATTGCAGTATAGTCTCATAGCGGTCAACTTTGTTCTCGTTTACGAAATTAAACATATTTTCATGTTGGTTCAATGTACGTAGACGATATTGTGATACTTAGTGATACTTTAATTTTTAGCAGCCTTATTTTCTGATTTTTTAAATTTATTAATTAGTTTGCTTGATTAAGTGCATACTCATAGTATTAATTTCTCATTTGTTATTATATATCTTTGAAAATATAAAAACATTAAAATAAATAATCGGCTAGAAAGCTAACATGGAACGTATTCGTAAACGCTACGCGCATGCGCGACGAAGATGTCAAAAAGCTGAGACTTCATTAGATATATTTTTACTAATATCAAACTATAATTCAGTAAGGTGAACAGTTTTTATTTAAGCCTTACACAAATTATTCAAAATCATTACAAAATAAAAATAACAATATAGGTATAATACACATTTTTAGGGACCGACACCCTCCGAAGCGTCGCCGTCGGCGTCGTCCTCGTCGCTCGTCTCCCCGCAAAGGATAAGAAATACCTTTTTATTACAAGCTTTATACTTACCTAATATTATTAACTTGCTTCTTTTAAATTATTTAATCATCATTTCAACCGAAAGACGTCAACTGCTGGACACAGGCCTCCCCCAAGCACTACTTCTTTTAAATACTTAATGTATATTGCATTATTGTTGATTGGTTGACTATTGATTATAATGCAACTGTTAATTACTGGTTTTAGATGACAAAGAATTTGAAGGGGCCCAGCATCTAATAAAAATAGAGCAGTCTTGAATAGCGGTCGACAGAGAGTTGGCACGAGCCATGAACAGGCAAGCCTCTGCTATGGAGGAAATAGGAGGGGCTACAAACCGTTTTGTCGGCCTCTATGATGAGACTCTTCGGCTGCGACGACGTACCGCAAGTGTAAGTATATAAGCGAATAATAATTAATCAGAAAATCATGTCGCAACAGGATTTTTTGTAAAAAAAATTGCTTGTTTTAGTATTCAAGCATCAGCAGCATCCGAATTGCCGAGTAGGCAGTACCTATCGATTAATGGCCAAGGTATGTAAATGTAATTTGTGAACGTATTACTAATTAGGTACCTATTAGAATTAGACATTTGTTAGGATTTTTCAGCAAGCATAGGTATTTGTTCTGAATATGCTCTGATGAAAAATCCTCTGGGCTTCCCCTGCCATTTGTTGTTTTGTAAATAAAACGCTGAGTTAAAAATAAAACAAAATCTTATTTAATAATAATATGTACAATATGAAAAACTAAATTGTGTTTTCTTTCAGGGCTTTGTTGACGCTGCCGCGTCGTGCTCCACGCAAGCGACGCGCGACGGGCCATTTTTTTTATTTGTTTTTATTGCCTTTTTAAGTTAATTAAGTACTTAATAAATACTATTAAATTATACTCAATCTTATTTATTAAACAATACCTATAAGGCGCTCGAGGGTAAGTAACAGACACACGGGTCCATCGATCAAAGTTAAGCTACGCATGTCACGCGCAGTCGGTCCGTGGATAGGTACCTATCATCTAAAAATGGTACTTAGCTAAAACCAACCGGACGCCGACCTCAACATAGTTGGTAACCAAAGAAAACATACTCAAACTCACGCCGTTTTCCCATGGGGTAAGCAGAAACTAAAGACAGTCACCTACTACGATCCTTGCACACACATTTGCTTCGGCCACGTTCATACAGTCATACACGCGCACTGGCTGGTAGAATATTTATGGCATGTATTTCATCCATCCACAAATAATTCTCTCATTCTGATTTCCTAAAAAAAACTTTTTTACAAAAAACAACATTTTTTAGTCGGTTGTTTTTTTTGTTAAAAAGTTTTTATTTTTCACTTTTTAGTTGTACAGACGCCAGCACATCAAGCTACCCGAAACTGTCAAATTTTACCAATCAACTTTGAACCTTATGCTTTTGCGATAAAGTTGAAAATCTATTAAAGAAATTTGACAGATTGTAGTAGCTTGATGTGCTGGCGTCTGTACCTACTCCACACAAATTCAAATAACACTAGTGCATTGAAGAATTGAAGACACTGACTAGAAGAATCATCAAAATTCGCATAGAAATGCCGGAGATGCAGTACATTTATGCAAACAACATCGTACATAAGAATAATTAAATATTGTAGTATATACTAAAACCTTCCTGAAAGTATGTAGATCACATTAGTGAAAGAATTATCAAAATTGGTTCATTAGTTTTAGAGAAAATCGCGAACATACAAACATACATACGGGTCGAATACAGAACCTCCTTTTTTGAAGTTGGTTAAAAATACTAATCGATAAGTCAATATGCTCAGTGATCATCTTTTTCGGATGATGTACCCTATCTTATAAGCCAACTTGGATGTAGTGGTTTGTCACCATTCTAACCTAACCATTTGGTTGGGGTGCCCTAAATTAATTACTTACTGCAAAAACTTTAACAGTAAAGACAGTTTTTAAAAAGATTAAAAATTAAAATAAGATCATAAAGTAAAACCACAACCATCAGTAGATTGCTTAAAAGGGGATGAAGGGACATAAAATACCATAAATTATTCCTTGTTAATTTATTACCATGTTACAATAAAAAATCTCATATTTCTTTTAAACATTTTACTGAAAAATAAAAATAAGTAAATCTTAAATTCTTATTTATCCTTGTTATGAAAACTTGTAATAAATGAAACTAATACATGTACACAAGATGAAAAATTAAGATATCTTGTCATCATTGAACTTAGAAAATAATTTATAATTAATAGAAAGAAAACAATAGACGGAGAGAAAGTTTCATGTATTTATTTTTTAAAGAGTTCTTTTTTTATTACTATTTAAATGTTAATGATGTTCTTCAATATTATACTTGTATACATAGAACAAATTATACTGTACATACTGTGAATACAATATTACAATACAATTCAACTATTATTGTGCCTACACAAAATTTTGACAAAAACTGCTTTTTTTCAAAACTGTCATTGTGTGGGTTTCTTCCAATAGGTCTAAATACTTTTATTAAGTAGTTTATTAAACAACACAGAATCAAAGACTTCTTAGATGTTGAAAATAGAGTTATATCAGCACGGAGCCATGTAATTCAAGTCTTTTTAAAAATATAGGATTATGCCATTTTTAATATTATGCAAACAAGAACCAACCCACCTGGTTCTACATAATTGATTAAAAAATATATTTTAAAAGGAAACATGTGGTATGAAAAATAAACCTTTCAACGATTTTTTAGATTGTCGGGTTACCATGGGACGTGGATCTTGTTAGTTTATTGAACAACAATGTTACATGGGTTGATATCCTTGTCATAGAAATGTTTTGTTCTGTTAAAATTGTCATATCATTTTGATCTTTACAGGGTCAATAGAAGTTGCATTTTTTAAAGCTTTCTACATTTATATCTCATCTTGATTTTGGCATGTGTGTGGATTGGTTGCTGTTTGCATAAGTAGGTCCTACCTACTGACATAGTTACACTTCAAAGAATAATTGTGTAAAACAACATTACGACTATCAGTGTTATCAAAAATCTTATTGTGGTCTAACATGTTAATATCGAGAACAGAAAATGATTCCTTAGTACTATTTACACTATATACGGATATTTAGGGCAATTAGATTGTATGACACCGTTAGCTCCACAACCACAACACTTCACTGAACTTTTATCGGTTATATCTTTAATATTTTTGCAAGAGTTGCGAGTATGTCCGACTTCACGGCAATAAACACAAAATAACCATTTCCATTCTCCAGACGAGTTTTTGCTATTGTTTACCACAGTCGGCAGGGGCTACGGGCTAAGCACTACGCATAGCGCTCGTTGACGCAGTAGGTATGTCTGCCGGCGCACTCGTCGCGGTCTCGCGGAGGCCGAGATGCGAAAGCGCGCGCGGGCGACGCGGGCGACGCAGGCCGGGGCAGCGCTAGCGGCCGCGCGCGTCTTTCTATACTTCGGACAGTCCTTTATGTTTAGCGCCTTCTCAACGAACATAGATCTAGGTTGTAAACGGACTCATGGGTTAACGTTTCCATATGCGTCGATGAGACGTCGACGTTGTTGGCCGACGTAGTAAAACAGGCTCTGAACCAATTGACGGTTCGATTCCACTTGAACCTTGGCGACCGCCTCCAGAAACGACGTAGCGTCCCTTCCGATAACGGCGCGGACGTCGGGGACGCCGGCGCGCCTCTCATGGTGTTGTCATCGTTGCCTCTACTTTTACGGTCGAGGCAATATTGTTACCTACACAATAGTCAACTAAACACTAGGAAACACTATTTAGTTACGTTACGATGTGCACGAAAGTTCTCGTATGAAGAAAACCGTTACTTTGTAAATAGGTAAGTACTTTGAGTTCGCGTCGTATCGGTCGCGTTGAAGCGCCAGTTTGTACTTTGTATGGTCACATGAAATAAAGTTTTGCGGCATATTAATACACAGTACTGTCTTATAATCGTTCACACAATACAAAACACAGAAAATTCGAGTGGAACACTGAGACAGTGCAAAACTCGTGCCGTTTGCGATCGTGATTTCAGCCGGACTGACGGGCGCGGAGAGGGGTGCGGGCGACGCGACGGAGCAATCTGCGAAGGGCGCGGGAAGCGGGCGCGTGGATACGATACGCGTGTTTATTCGCCTCAGAGTACATGATTCGCCTCGCCAATCGCCTCGCGTTATGTTCGTGTGCGAATGTCAAAATATTCCGGCCCACCAAAGGCGGGAAATAAAAATTTTATACGCATAAAACTATACAGAAGCTAAAATTATTTGTCACAGTCCGGTCTACAAATAATCTCATGCTGGCGTCAGTTTTGACGTTTTTATTTTTAGTGGAATACCAATTTTTTTTTGATGTCATGGCTAAAGTTTAGCAGAATACCGATTTGGTACATTTTTTGTTTTCGGTCTAGTCGCAATCTCATTGCAGTAAACGTCACGTTTGACTTACTTTTTTGGTTTAGTAGAATACCTTTTGTGACATTTTGGAACTTTTGAGGCACTGCGACTTGAATGTGAACGGTTTTTAGTTAGCAGAATTGGCCTTCTGGTAGCGGACGACGACCCCATCGCACCGGATTGACGCCTCAAGTGAGCCGCACCCAGGTTACACGCGGCTCACTTGAATCAACTGAACTCCACATATTACACACACATTCGTTGCGTAGCGTGTGCTAGGTTAATATAGGCACGTTACGTAGCGAGCGCAGCCACTCACCACTACACAGATGCCCAAACTCACACGCGTAGGCGCAGCGCGGGCCGTGATAGGCGTAGACACTGAGCGGTGTTACACAGTACAATACCGCTCACACACACATGACTGCTCCTTAGCCCGGACCGTAACCGGCTAGGTCTGGAAGCGGGGCGGGCGGGAGCAAAACACCTATATTCTGTAGGAGCGTCGAGTCGGCACCTCCGTCGCTGGTCGTCCTCCGCCGGGCCTCCCCCAGGCAACTGGGGGTCTCACCTGGCGGGGACAGACCACCGAGGTGTCGTCAAGAAAGCGGCGCTGTGTGAATCAGCGTCGCGGCGCGCCTACAGAAAAACAACATGAAACTCTCATGACCGCACGTAAATTACGTGCGGCCAACAAAGCCGCAGGCCATTGTAGCCAATACAGGGAGGGGCCTGTTTTTGCAGGCCACCGTATTGCCTCCGCGGCCGGGGGGCTCAGCCCCGGAACCGCTCGCCACGCCCCCTGACTGTTCAAGTAGTCAGCGTTCGGTACGGTTCGGGTGCAGTACTCCGCATCGACTTAGGTCGGTCACCTCCTTGCTCCCGCATCTTATCGGACATTAGCTCAGCGGCATGTATTGCCTATTGACTGTGTTGACTTCGTTAGCGAAACCGCACAGTCAGTTTATAGTACGCGCCGCTACTAGGGCTTCAATTAGGAACTTTGTTATTATTGTATTTAGAGTAATTTTAAAGAATAAACCAATTTTAGTGTTACGATCCTCCATTTAAATTATCTCCTCACATAAATACCCGTTACAATACCACAATAGTTCAAAATAATTAAAAATGAATATTTTTAACAAATAACACAAACTATACATTGCTACATACAACATCACTCGTCGAAACTCCTAAGACTACGTTACCAAATTTTATTTTATTTAAAATCGGGTTTTTTAATTACTTTTTTTTATTTACAATCGTGAACGATTTCGCGGGCGATTTAGTTCAATTTTTTTACGATTTGTCACTTCGAATTACTTTTAACCATATAAGTTGTATATATATTTTTGTAATCACCTTTTAAAACACTTTATTTTGATACCCCACTCGATAGGTTTTGCGAAAAAAAAATTTTTGAAGACATAATATTGCGCCAACAATCCGCCATTTTGCTTTTTTACTTTTATTTTGATATACCCAGTGTCACTCACAGTAAATACGAATCTAACGACACCTTTCAAGCTAAAATCCATCCAGCCGTTCAGGCCGCAGAGCGTGCCAAACAATTATACATACATACATACATACTCTCGAAAAACATAACCCTCCTTCTGGCGCAGTCGGGTATAAAAGAACTCGTAGGTAACTACCACTTCGATATTTTTTAAATAAAAATGTTTTAAAGGAAAATGGGTAAGACCGTACCCAGACACAAAATTAATTGTAGCATTATGAACTATGTTGATCTTTATTGCCCTCGTGGATTAGTTTAATTAATCCTAAGACAGCATGTCAGAATTCAATTGGAGAAAAAAGTTATGTGAGGAAATTAAATTGATTTAGTAAAACGAAATATTTAAGTTATCCTTTCAAAAGTTATTGACCTGCTAATGATGGACACTTTTTGAAATTAATGAACCTCTAAAATCTTTTTGCGCTTCTAATGATGCACTTTTTTAAATAATTGAGCCTCTTTTTAACTTTCTGTACTTAATTATTTGAGGTTCACAAAAGAAAACATGTGATTAATCAAACCTTTAATAATTCTCATTTTACGCTGCTAAAAATATTATTGAATATTCTAATATAACATTGCACAACAAAATTGCAACTTTTGTCTGATGAATGAATTTTATCACATGATGTTTACCCTCATTTGTTTTGTAATAGCTCTTGTTTACGAGTTATAGCTTCCACTAAAAATTCACTGTGTTACACTGTTAATTTGCTGGTAATAATGAATTAATTAAGTTTTCTTAATATAATTTGATATGGCATGGTCAAGTCGAGTTTGTGTGAATGATCCGAATCATTTTTGTTTCATTTGCGAAGAGTATATGTGACAGCGTTCGTAAATGAGGCTTACAAAAACTACTTTGGTCACCCGCTGAAAATGAAAAATAAGCCTTGGATTCCGCAAAAGGCATGCAAAACGTGTGTTGAGTTTTTACGTTTGTGGACAAATAAGAAAAGGAATAAATTTAGGTACGAAACCGCAATTTTTTTTGGGAAATAAGAAAAATTCTGACTGTTCTCAACACGTCGAACAACTAATGAGTCACTTTCAAAGGCTACCTTCAGCCTCAAATAGGAAATCAAATAAACGAAAGTTTATTTCAACTTAAAAACTAAATAAAATAGGATTATCTTTAAATATATAGTTTTTTATTATAAAAAAAAACCTATGTGTAATATTTTTTTAACTAGAGCTGATACAGAAATTTCAGTCACAGATTTGAAATCGTCATTAACAATTGGACTAATATCATGTAACATAACCCAATCATCAGACATGCTGTTGTGCAGTGTAATCATTGCGCCTCTTTTTGTGAACCTCAAATAATTCCTAGTTTGGGGTTTTAAAAATACTGAATAGCACAGTAACTGCGACCAACTTGGATGCAGCGCTCGCTCGGCTTGCGCGGTTGGTCACAGATCCAACCTCAATTAACCCGTTTGGTCGGGGTACCCTAGCAAAAAGGTAACAAAACCTTGCTGAAGAACTAGAGACTCATCTCATTTCTGAGAATAGAATAGAATACTTTTTATTATGTACACCATATAAGCCACGTATACAAGCTGGTCACGAACCGTCTCGTCAGGAGACTTGACGAGTTTCAGCCACCAGAACAAGCCGGTTCTCCGGGCCATCATCCGCAGGTGAATAAGTGCTTAGATGATAAGTTAAATATTTCCCTTTATAAAATCAATCTTACTTCCTCAAATAACTTTTTTCTCCAAGTGAATTCTGACATGGTTTCTTAGGACTAATTAAACTACTCCCTGAGGGCATAAAAATAGGCATTGTTCATATTGCTACAGTAATTTTTTTTTTTTGGTACCTGGTCCGTACAGAATTACCCATTGTCCTTTCATTGAATCAGTTTTATTTCAAAATCACCCACATCTTTATTTTTTCCAAATCACACTCAAAATAAATAAAAATAATTAACAAATTCAATCTAACAAACTTTGTTAGATTTTTTTGTTTCCGCGCCATCTATTAGAATACTCGGGCGTAATCTCACAAAACCGTTACTTCTAAATCTCATGTATGCTTTATGTCATAATTATGATTTGCGTTGTCGTTAGATGGCGTTCGCGTCGATTGTGTACATGTGTGCGTGCGTTTTTCAAGGACACTTAGGTCTTGTAGTCCTCTTAATATTATACTTTAAAATTGTAAATTATAAAACGACAGTATTCAATTGAGAAGATACGTATACATACATGATTAGTTTTAGAATATCACAGCAAAATCAACAACTCTTCAATATTATAATACTTAGAATAACAGTTTCTATAATATGTAATTCCGAAAGGATAGCGTCGGCGCACTGAAAAAACAAGTTTTTTAGAGGCCCCACTTACCGATCGCAAGGATCTAGGATACAATAGCAACACACTGACCTATTTCTATTTCTTTTACGCGCGGGACGTTTTGCTATGATCTTGTCACTCTCGTAATGAAAGTGCAAGTGTGTGTGTGTATTTATTGCTTCCTTTTTTGCATTGCCAACTTTTTAGTGAAATATTTGGTTGTAGGTACTTGTGAGTTGCGTCAGAGCGGCAACAACGCATCGTAGTTATACTCAGATTTATCGTTTTAAGGTGCATGACATATGCGTATAGACATAATCAGCTGTAATGTTAGGAAAGATACATCGTGTTCAAACGGGGTAAAAACTTAAAAAATCATTTGCGATTAAACTACTGCTCCTATTTAATTGATTTTTGGTACAGACCTTGAAAATGGTACCTAGTATAGGCAGTTTAAAGGAAAGCTCCTCTGTCGTATCAACTCGGTATATAAAAAACGTCATTATGGTTAACACGCCGCCGACTCAGAGTACCCCGACCCGGATAGGATAGGTTAAAAGGCTAAGGCGGGAGCGAAGCGGAGCGGAGCTCCCGCCTTAGCCTTCGTGGTTATTTTTTTTAAACCACCCAGAAATAGGAGCCCCGCGTTGCGGGGCTCCGTCGACCTATCTTAGCGCAGGTGGTAATCTACTAGTTATGTTTAATATCTACTTAGGTTACTATTACCTATAACTATGATAGAACTTACAAAGAATAAAACAAAGAAAAAATACTTTTAAATATTTATTAAATAAAATACAAAGTTATTGTTTTTTTAAGCTTAAATTAGAAGCCACAGCTCGTAAAAATTCACACTGAATATTCGTTTTGCCGCTGCAGTATATTGTTAATTCTCTGTTGCTTTTGCTTATAAAATTTCTTACGTTTTGGTGGTGTTACGACGTTTGTTAATATTTCTATATCTGTAAGTATTTTTATAGTTTCATGTAGAAGCTCATTTGCCATATAGTAAAAACCCGGATTCGGTTTATCGATAATCGGGTGGAATCGGTGGTGCCAGGATTCTGCACTATTCTGGGATCGCGGTAAATCACTTGCTTGAAGATTCTTAATGCTCCATAAAGAAGGAGGAAATCTTGCAGGGTGGTTTTTTTCACCAAATACATAATCTTTGCCAAAATTTGTTATTATATCTACGGCGTCAGCAACTTGATTCCAGTAGTTTTTTAAAGTACTGCGGAATTTCACTGGTTTCCAAAAACGCTAATGCCATTTCAATTGAAAAGTTAATATTTGTACCATATAATATAGATTTACCTGCCCCTTGTATTCTGTGATAAATTATTTGGGCTAAGTGGAAAAAACACCCATTTATTTTAATATTTTCAAAATTAGATCTGACACTGGATTGCAGCCATCTCAAAATCCATTATAATATTTTTGACAGAATGTTCAATAGCATGTTCAGTAGTGTACTCATTAATTAACTCAAATAATTTATTGTATGTTGTTTTATCTTTATGAGTACAAAGTGCAAAATACAAGCAGAAACGTCTGTTTGCTATCATGAAAAATATTTCCATGGATAACATAAAGTTGTTGAAATATACCTGCTACAGCAAATGTTCCGTCCATAATCCATCATTTTGATTTACCTAGATTTTTCATTGAATTCAGGCATGAAAATATTATTAATCTCTTGCGCTCACTAAAAGCTTGATCAGCAATTACAAAGTTGTGGTTATTTAGTTGCAAATTTTCATGATGAATAGTAAAATAAATATCTTTAGGTTCAAGGTACACTGGTTTTCCCTTTTGTTTCTCTCGATATGCAATCTGACGCAAAGCTGACGTTGAAGGTAAATTGGTAAGCACCGAGTGATCATAATTTCTTTTACACTTTTGTATAATACGTCAAGTTTTACGATCATAGTTTTGAAAGGCCTCGCTTCTAATATTTTCAATGATTGTCGAATTTGCCAATTTCGAAGGCTGAGGGTCATGATTATGATCACCTAATTTTAAAACAGAATGAATTTTTTTTTTTTTTTTTTATTCTAAATTTTAAAGGAGGCTTTTATCCACAATGGCAAGTCAGCCTCATCATACCTTAAACTAATTCTAAGCTACAACTATCTAGGTTATTCTAAAATTTATATACTTAATTTCTAAACAAATCGGAAAGTAGGTTTGCTATCTCAGGCGATGGTTGCGCTAATACTTTAACATAGGGACCAGTATCATATTCGTTTGCTTTTACTTTGCACAACAGTGTCTCTCTTTCCTTCTTAGTCCTAGTACACTCCATAAGTAGATGGTGAACATCTTCAACCGTTCCGCATGTTTCACAATTGGGAGAATTCACTTTCTTCATCAAATACCCAAACTTGCGGGATGTGTAGTGACCAGAGCGTATTCTATGAAGCAGAACAATATGATACCTACTAATTTCCTTGATAGCAAACCACGGTATTCGAGGAGGCTGATATTGTATAGTTTTATACCAGATACCCTTTTCCCTACTGCGTTCATCAAAATACTCCTTAAACATATCATAACAAATTGTTTTGCACGTACACAATTGTTCTAAATAGTTAGGCATTATATAGTATTCTTGACCTTGAGTAACCGCTAATTTTGCTAGTCTATCGGCTTCTTCATTACCTCTCAAACCTACATGAGATGGAACCCATTGCAATTTTAGCACTATGCCATTGTTCGTAAGATCTAACCTTACTTAATATGGAGTAAGCTATCGAAATACCTCTGAAGCCAGAGGCACAACGAGCTAAATGCTGCAAACCACTCTTACTATCTGTGAAAATCACAAAATAACGATCTCCCGAGTTATAAGCAGAGTTAATGGTTTCATAAATTGCAATGAGTTCCATCGTCATAATAGTCACATTATTGTTTACTTTGTACAGACGCCAGCACATCAACCTACTACAATCTGTCAGATTTCTGTAATAGATTTTCAACTTTATCGCTAAAGCATAAGGTTCAATGTTGATTGGGAAAATTTGACAGTTAGGTGTAGGTTGATGTGCTGGCGTCTGTACATAGCTTAGTAGTTTCTATTAGCATCAAAAAATGCTGCTCCCAAACCATCTTTAGACTTCAAACCATCAGTAAAATATTTTTTATAATGTAGGTATTTATCATAAATTTCTTTAACAATTTCAAATTTGAGAGAAGAGAAATTTAAAGATTCTTTAGGACCTGTTACACTTTCCAAATTACATATAATTATTTCATCTATTTTAATACTGGTTACCCAAACATCCAATGAAAACATTTCTAAGGGATCAGAAGAATGTACAATCTAGGGACAAAAGTGGAGTAGCACGGTAAGGATTGTTTTGCTGTGAACGCGCAGTACAAGCCGTACCCGTACCTAATATGTATGTATAAGTGTATTAACACAGAACGCACACCTCAGAATTTATATACTGGTGTCGAGCGAATCAAAAACATATCGCTATCTAATTACGTGTGACCTTGGGCGGTTCATAGGATTGCTAAAATTGACAGTGTTTTAATAAGTTCAAATAGCTCATAGTGTAACGTATAGGATAAAGAAACACTAGGTTCTAGGTTCCAATCTCGATATGAGTTTTTTTTTTTTTTTTCTTTTCAACAATTATCTTCATCTGTTCTTTTATTATTCGATAAATTAATAAACGGGAATAATAATGTAATAATTGTTTTTATTATTATATAGTTAGTGAAATATGGGGTTAAGAATAAAAATCTTTTATAAGTGATTACAAAATGTTTATTCGTTATAATTTTATAAAGTATCCTTAAATAAACTTCTAGTTTAGGACTTATTGTGGTTATAGCTTAAGTATTCATTTTCATTACGAAAAGAAGATTGAAACTAAACCTCAAAATAATCCTTATTACGAATATGCTACAATATAATTTAATTATTATTTACAATTTTTTATTTAATATATTTTTTTTATTTTCTAATTCCTTGCTTTCCATCGCTGTATCGCAAAATGTAAACGTTCTTGTTTATGATTTTCAATCAACTATGGTTTTTGAGCTGGTTTTCGTTTGCACGGCGAACGGTTCGTAAAGACGTGTCGAATAATAATTCGGCAAAATATCTCGTTGGTATATAACCAGTCGCTTTCGACTGGCAAGGCTACCCTCTTCCTTATTGAGTGACCCTCCGACTCACAGAAGGTAATTTCTCTAAAACAAAAAAGAAGTACTCTTAGGCTACTAGCAAAATACGAATAAGTAGGTATTACCTACGATTTAGAAACAAAATTATAATGAAAATAGAAATGTTACATATAACTATAATATAATCATCATTTAAAATCTAGGACTTCGAAATTATAATTTTTTCATCTATTTAGACCTTATAATACGTTTCAAAAAAATAACTACAAAAATCAGCAGTTCTATTTTAATAAAATAAATGTTTGAAAAAATAATTAAAACATATTTATAATACTCACATTCAGTTCGGTTTCATAAGATATTTGTGTTATATTAAGTCCACTTTTATGCAGCGCAATCATAATTCGCTTTCGTTTCAATATTATTCTGCATTTTAAAAGGAACTACAACACGGCTAATAGATAGAACACAGACACACGTCGCTATCCCACAATAAACAACCAACCAACAACGTTCTATTTAATCGCGGTGAATGACTCGTATAACTTAACTGTGTCTACCTTATAATTTATTTATTTAGATATCTGTGGGTATAATCATAAAGTTTTACGAATTAAGCGCACAAGACGAACATGACAAGGAAATATAATTATAGTCAAAAGCGTGATTATTCAAAGTAGTTATTAAAACATTAAAAAAACTATCATCGCGCGTGAGATTTGAACTCAGGCATCGCTACGCAGAACGCACTTACCCAAATATGATAACCGCTAGGCTATCATGCCATATACCGTAGCGGTTGAATTTATGAAATACAATCACTTGCAAATGAATGTGAGTGTGTGTGTCTATAGTAGAGAAATGACTCATTAAAAGAAGGTCGTAAGTAAAACCAAAGTGTCAATCTATTGCTTTGTGAAATTGCTACTCCACTTATGTCCCTTACTGTACACACAAAGATTCACATTTATCGAGCGCCGACACAAGTAAAGGTTTCTTTTTTTTTTGACAATATCTCATCTGCATAAGATCATTTAGTTCTGTAAGACGTCGCATAATTATGCTGTTTGACCAGGACATACTTTTCAGACAGTATTTATAAGAAATAAATAATCTTCTAATGTGCAAAGGAGGTAAGCACAGCTCGCTTTCCATTACATGAATGGGACTGCTTTTGATGAATCCTCCGATTATTCTGGCAGCCTGATTCTGAATTTTATCTAATTTATATAAATGGACATTGGCACTATTCCCAAACAAAAAACATCCATAATCCAATCTACTTCTAATTACCGATATGTATAATGTACGTAAATATTTCGGATGCATCCCCCATTTAGAACCCGCTAATACATTTAAAAGTTTAAAAAATTTGAAGACCTTCTCAGCTACTTCATTAACATGTTTACCCCACAATAAGGATCGATTAAGCCACATACCCAAATATTTAAAATTTTCAACTATATCAACTTTATTCTTATTGATTTTAAGATTTATTTTGTTTCTTTTCCGACCTCTAGTAAAAATACATATTTTAGTTTTATTAGGGGAAAGTTCTAAACCTACTTCATCCAGCTTAACTATCATGTCATCAAGTGCCGACTGTAAAGTACTTTCACAAAAATGCATGTCTCTGTGCTTCAAATGCATTACAAAATCATCGGCATATTGCAATATAGAAACGTCTTCTATCTCCCGACAAATTTTATACGTGGTTAAATTAAAAAGTAACGGGGAAAGTGGGTCCCCCTGAGCCAAACCCCTATTTGTCCATCTGCTTACAACTGTCTCCCCAGAATACATTTTCATCATTAAGCATCTCGCACTTAAAAACTCCCAAATGTATTGACAGATATTAGAACCAACATTCAATTTATCTAACGTCGCCACGACACTCTCAATTAAAACATTGTTGTATGCATTATCTATGTCCAGAAAGCAAGCTACAGTAGGAACGTTATTTGTAAGTCCTATTTGAATATCAGTGACGAGTCTCGCGAGACAGTCCAAGCAGGATTGCCCCCTCCTAAAGCCAGACGTGCCAGTAGATAAAAACTTATTTCTCTCTGTATACCACTCCAATCTTTTAACTATCATTGTGTGAAATATCTTGCACACGCATGAGATTAGAGAAATCGGCCTAAGCTTTGGTTCTAAATCAGCATTGCTGGTAGCTTTTGGAATGGGAACAATGCTTATTTCCCTCCATTGATGTGGAATATACCCCGATGTAAAAATCCTGTTATAAATGTTTAATAAAAATACCTTGCCAATCAAAGGTAGGTTATAAATCATGGAGTAAGTTATCCCATCCTTGCCCGGAGCGGTATCTTTTTCTTAAAACAATGTTTCATTTCTTGCATAGTAAATGTGATTCTAGTAAACTATTACGAGATGTGAAAGTTGGTTGTTTGTTAATTACTGAATCTGGCCCTAAAGAATATAACAAATCTTTTTGTTTATTTTCTGATGGAAACGATTTTGACTGTTTATAGCCTTTGAACCAGCGCATTTTACGCCACATTTCAGACACTGAAGTAGTCTCATCAATACTACTGCAAAATGATTTCCAATTACTTGATCTAGCCTTACTTACGAACGAGTGTGCTTCTACGGTTCTATCCTCTAAAGTGTTGAGATTATTAGGTGTAGGATTACGCCTGAATTCACTCAAAGCCAATCTTCGTTTAGCTACCGCTCTGGACAATGATGGGTGCCTATACTCCTTAGGTTTAAAATTAGCAGTCGGATTGGTACAGATCTTGGTCTCAGGAATATTCTTACTGGCGGACTGATTAATGTGATCCTCGAAATAGTCATATAAAACCTGAATATCTTCAAAGTTACGGATATCGGAAAATGGCTGTCGAAGATTTTCTTTATATGCTTTCCAGTCTGCTTTTTAAAATTGCGTTTCTTTATATATTGTCTAGCTTCTAAATAGTTTAGTGTTATTTTAATAATAAGGTGATCGCTCCCCAGATTTTCATTAAATACTTTCCAATCACAATTTACCGATATAATATCAGACGATGCGAACGTAATATCAGGTGAGGTCCTCTTAATTAATCCGTTTACCAATTTTACTCTAGTAGCATCGCCATTATTTAAAGAAATCCAGCCATTTTCCAATGAAGATTCTAGTAATTGAGTTCCTCTTTGATCTATTTTGTAGGACCAATTAGTGTGGTGTCCATTAAAATCCCCTGCAATCAAAGTATTGCTGAGCTCTAAGTTAAACAGACTATCCCAGTCTGCAGCACGTGTGACTACAGAAGAAGGGCAGTAAATCGATATAATATTTTTTAAACTTATACAATTTAGAATTTTGATATGAATAATTTCGATGCCTGAGTTTGATAGATGAATAGGACTTATTTGCGAATGCAATGATTTATGGATTATAATAGCAACTCCTCCGTAAGAATCCTGTCTATCTTTTCTAAAACTATTGTACCCACTCAAATTAAAGTTAATACTTGGATCAAGCCATGTTTCACTTAAAATAGCAATATGAATTTTTTCCTGAATTAAAAATGCTTCAAAACTAACTAATTTGGGCCTTAAACTTTGTGAATTCCACTGACATATATTTATCGAGGTCACTTTTTGTGTACTATCCATTATACTTAAATAAATAACTGTGTAAAACTTCTCTGTCCATAAAGCTACCAATTAAAAATAATTTAATTTCTTCACATATAACTTTCAACATAGATACCATTTTTTCCATTAGGTCCTTCTCTTCAGAAAATACAATTTCCATAATACTTTGCCAAATTTTCTTCCATTGAAATTTTCTCTCTTTCGCACTCCTTTTTTCCTCTTCCTGATTTTGAGTAACTTCTAGACTTTCTGTGGATACCGACATATCATTATTATCATGCAAATTTTTGTTATTCTTTTTTTTTGAATTATTTGACCCTTTTTTTCCACTTTTTCCGTTTTTTTTTTTGCTGCTGTTACATGTTCTTCTGGTCTTTCTTCTAAAATATCCGGCTCGTTATCCATAACCTGTTCTATATAGTTTTCTGCCTGTTTACCAGTCAACTTTTCGTTGGAATTAATATTTGTGGGACTACTCATATCCGCATTTATAAAACTTTGTTCATCTCTCATTCAATCATTCTCTACTTCAAGCGGGGCCTACTTGGTATTTTCCCTTTTTTCTTGAATATACATCTGCAACGCATTTTTGTAAGTTGTATTTTCTAAACTCATTAGAATACGAATCCTCTTCTCTTTTATAAAAAATGGGCATGTTTTATTAATAGCCATATGTGGACCCTTGCAGTTTAAGCATATAAATGTTTCTGTCTCACAATTAATATGTTCTTTTCCACATTTTTGGCAAAGATCCTTATTAATTGGGCAAAACTTCTTATGATGTCCAAACTTCCAACATCCTGAGCTCTGGGTTACAGGAAAGACATATTTGTCAACCCTAAATCTGCATCCATATACATACTCTGGTACAATCTGAGATTTGAAGCCTAACCTCACAGTCTCGCTTTCAATCCATTTGCCTACTTCATTCATCCGTTTTAGTCTTCTGACAGATACAATTTCACATGAGGTACTGAATGTGTCTATCATTTCCTTATCTGTCATTTCTAGCTCAACCCCTTTGATTAGTCCGTAGGATAGATCAACCTCATCAGTAAATTGAGCTCTAATGTCTAGATCCTGAAAACAAGCTGAAAAATTATTAACTTTTCCTAAAAACATTTAGGAAAAGTTAATAATTTTTCAGCTTGTTTTTTGTCATCAAACTGTACAAATACCTTATAAGGACTTTTATATTTGATTCTAATGATATTTTGTATGTTCCCGCTTCTTAACCACTTAGCCAAGGCCATCTGTTTCGGTAAAACTTGTAATGAAGTCAAACATATTTCAAAAGAATTATTTGTTACGTCATCATTCTCCACAACCTCATCATTATTATGTTCATAACGTTTATTTAATTGGACTATGTGAGTACTCAAGTTTCCGTTTGATTTACTTCGAGAAAGTTTCTTTGGTCTTTTCCTGTTAACAGTAATAAAACCTTCTTCGCTACTATCTTCCCTTTTTTCCCTCGATCTTTTCTCCGTTGGTCTTGCATCAATTTGTTGGTCAACATCCACCGTACCCGTCATCGTCAACATCTCTTGCTCACATTCATTTATATTATCCGTGTCGCTGATATCGTTCAACGCTGCTTCATCCGTGCTACTGTCCTCCATTCTCACTAATAGCGGGTACACCCGCACCGAACGTAATCTACACTAGCCGGAATGTTTTGCGATAAGCACGTGCGTGCAAAACACCGCCTCACGCGCAACTCGAATGAATATTTGACTCACTATTAAGTGTTGTGATGGCACGAGAATTACATTCCTCTCGTTTGTTCAATTCACAAATCCAGTAGAAGCTCAGCAGACGCGAATCTCTAAGGGAACTGTTCAAAAAATTAACATCATGACGGTTCCTTGTCAATATGTATATATGAAAACATTATGTACGTTCGAAAAAATCTACATCTTTTTAATAAGATAAGTGACAGGCATAATTTTAACACTAGAAATAGGAACAAATTAGATCGACCGCGTTTCAGATTGTCTAAAGTAAAAACTTCTTTTATGGGTTACTGTGTAAAATGTTATAATAAAATACCACTCGATATTCTTCAACTAAATGAGAAGAAATTTAAAACATGCATTAAACGCACACTATGTAGACAAGCATATTATAAGTTGGATGATTATATTGTAGATAAAAATGCTTGGCTAAATGCTGGTCCTGCTCCACAGGCACCTGGGCTCACTAGTTAAAATTTTCAATATTTGGAAGAGGTGCTTCCCTTTTTCTCTTTTTTTTTTGTGTTTCTGACATTACGATCTCAATGTTAATTTTTATTTTATTCAATCAAGTTTAATTTGTTTAATACATCAATACTAAACACCTTTTGCTGTTTGGTAGTAAACAATTTTAATCATCTTTTAAATAAATTGCAATCTATAGTTTTGTATAATTTAGATGCATTTTTTTCAATTTTGTAAATGTAAGAACCATGGATCCGTTTATTATGATTTTTTGATGTTGACTTGAAAGAGCTTCGCAGTTGAGAATGTGTCATGCTCACTTAAATGTCTCACTGATGGTGGCGCGTGTGTTGGATCGTTCGGTTCCCTACAAAATGGTTGAGCTGGGCGGTGCTGATCCACGCGTCATGTTCGTGAACGGGCGCCGTCGGTTGAGACTCGTCATCTCTTAACTGCCAAGGCTTATTTTTAATCTTATATCTTGAATTGTTTCTTCACTTGTGTTTTTTTTTTTTTTACATTGTTCTCACATATAGAAGCATCAAGAATAATGTACACAGGATTTTGTAATATCTTGATTTAAAAGAGTGTCCATGGAGTTTCTTGCCCGTTCTTCTCCATAGAGATCTACATTTTGGAATGGGCAACTAGCTTCAACTTTCTGACTAACTGACTGACTATTTAATTTTGACAATTCAAAAGTGCCTGTACATGGTTTAATTGAAATAAATGATTTGATTTGATTTGACTTATTATTAATTTGTCTGTTTTTGGTATAGCCATATCCATTTACAGACAATTTTATTGCACCCTTTGAACTTTTGTATGTCTCACACTTGTATGAATTCATTTTTAAAGGAATATTTTAATGATTATTATTTAACTGAGCAAGATTACGCACACTAAGTGACAACAATAACTTTTGTTGAGCTACCCACCGGCTACAACATAAAAATAATACTAAATAAACTAACCCGTGTCTATGCAATTTTGCTTTGTGTTTTTAAGTAGGCGTTTTCATCATATTAGTCCAAATAAGTTTTATATCTTTTGAGTGGTATGTCAAAAGATTTTATATTTAATGTATGTTATGTCAAACGATGTTATATTTAATGTATGTTATGCTTATTAAAATTAGAATAGAATAGAATAGAATACTCTTTATTTTGTTATTTTAAAATTATATCAATCGTTCATTATATTAACTAATCGCTATATTTAATAAAATTATAGTTTCCGTTGTTATATCTTGTTAATATTAGAGATTTTGTTGTTATATCATCTATTACTTACCCTTGCTAGAAGCAGGCCATCTCGTTTTCTGCTGTAGGTTTGAAATATATTCAAGATTAAACCTCTTCCAAAATTGTTGCTTGATGCATTCCACACGTTGGTAGCACTCCAAACGATTGATGTTGGCGTCAGTGATCTGTGGATTTGGAACCGACATTAGTGAGCGTCCAATAAGGAAGTGAGAAGGAGTAAGGGCAGAGAAGTCGAGAGGATTAGTGAAAAGAGGAGTAAGGGGCCTTGAATTTAAAATTGCCTCTATTTGAGTTAGGCACGAAGCCATTTCCTCGTAAGTAAAATGAGTAAGCTGCAAGAGTCTTTTTAAATCATGTTTGGTTGAACGAACCGCGGCCTCAGCGAGGCCGTTAAAGTGTGGAGAATACGCCGGTGCAAACCTGAATTCTATTCCCTCCTGAGCTATTTCATGTGCAACATCAGTGCCCTGCAAAAAATTATATAATTCATTACATGCTCCGACAAAGTTTGTACCATTATCGGACAAGATAGTACGTGGCCTGCCGCGACGTACAGTGGGTTATAGCTGTTAGCTGACCCACCTAAAAGTTAGACGAATTAGAACCTTCTGTAATTAGCAGTAGATAAATGTGTTATTCGATTTCGAGCTTCACGAACTACATAGAACGACTTGTTCAAGGTAAGCAAATATTATAGAATACAGTTATGCCAATTTGATCTTTAACACGTAACCTTAGGGTAGGTAAGCTTTTGAATACTGTTTTGTCACATGATGGAGTTGTTAATTTCAACAATACTTGTTAAGTCGATTTGGTCTAGTGGTTGCAACAGTGAACCTATATCAACATGGTTGCGAGTTCAAAACTAACCTTCCACTTCTTGTAGCTTTATGTTTACAATATTCAATTATGTTTTTTTGAATCCAAAACATTATTTATATTAAATTAAAATAGTTAATTTAAAATAACTATTTAAATACAAATATCTAACAACAGAAATAATAAAAAACAATAATGATTATGATAACGATTTTATTCAAAATAAATACAAAATAATTACTTACAAAATTAAATACTTGTTTTAAATATAAAGCTAAAACATATAAAAGAAGTTAGAATACTAAACTACTTAGGTATTCTATGATAAGCTTGAATTTTTGTTTCTTCGTTTCAACAATTCCTATAAAATACCCATGTAACGCGACGAACCTATCAACGCGGCATCGCTGCTCCCGCGCCGTCCGATCGACCCAACGAGTCATCACCTCCTCCCCGCGCTACGCGTCCCCGCCGTGGCCTCGACCGCCTATAAAGCCCCTCTCAGGAGCTAGCAGCGGCAGTTAATTCCGATCCAGCCTGTCCCTTGCTGCCCCCCCCCAGCGACGCCCTAAGCCGAGGCCCGTACCCCACAGGGGGTGCCCTTAGCGTGTAGTCGCTTAGTTTTTAAGTTTTTAAAAGCCCTGGCTGGAGGCCTTAATTTTGAGGCATCCACAGGCAAGCCCGGTTAAGCAGACGACAACCTCATAGGTTGAACTGCGAGATGCCATTCACAAAAAAAAAAAAAAAATAGCAGCGGCAGTTCGAGTTCGGCACGCTCCGAGAGTACTCGCTGTATCGACTTAGGTCGGTCACGGTTACCTCGCCTCTTGCTGGATTTGAACTAGCGGTGTGTATTGTTTGTTTGACCGTGTTGGCGCCGTTAGCGGGCCGCGCATCACTCAGACGATATACAACGCGCGTAGGGATTCGTAGATATTGTTAACCTTCTCTGTTAGTTAGACCCCAACCTTGTAATTAGCTTTATTGTATTAGTTTATCTTTCTCCAACGTTCCGTCTTATTATTGTAATTCTGTCTAGGTTTGCTTAAAATAAATAATTGTTGTTATATGTATTGTGGATTTAGTTTATCTCCTCACACATACCCCGCTTACATCTGGCATCCCAACGTAGAGGCTTTCTTTAGTTTTACATTAATAGGTACCCACGTAACTGTTAGGTTTTGTTTTCCGTTGTTTTGGTTTTAGTAATACTAGTTTTAACTATCTACCCTCTTTCTTTTTTTTGTTTACTTAGGCATTATATAGTCACAACTTGTTTTTTACATTGTTTTATTAACTTCACGTTAAGTTCCCTTAGGGGTAGGTAGAATTTTACTTAGTAGGGTAAAGTGGTTAGTCAACAATATTGAGTTTTATAACATATTACCTAGGCGTAGCCGTAGGAATTTAGGCAATAATATGTCGAACGTCAGCTTCTCTGACGACCAGTTCCGCGATCTATTAGGGATCTTGGCCGGACGGAAAGATCAGGTCCCACAAAAAGGTGGTAGCTTTGCGTCATGCACTGCTCGCTTCGACGGATCTCGAAATACAGCTGTGGTTGAGGCATTCCTATCAACCATTAGCACGTATAAGAAAATAGAAGCTATAAGTAATGACAACGCCATTGAGGGGCTCACATTGCTGCTGGTTGACGAGGCATCCATCTGGTGGCTAGGAGTGAAAGAGACAATCACGAACTGGCAGGAAGCTGTGTCCTTGATAAGGACGACGTTTGCGCCGAAGAGACCAGCTTATCTGGTGTATGATGAAATTGTTTGCGATAAGCAGCAGAGTCTTTCGGGCACAGAATTATTTGTTGCTAAGAAGCGAGCCCTTATGGCGGAGTTGCCCAAGCCTTCTCTTACTCCATCGCAAGGCCTGGATCTCTTGTATACTTCCCTACATATAAGTATAAGAGATAGGATACCAAGAGATTCTGTTGCGACCTTTGATGAGTTCTTGACGAAAGTACGTCAAATTGAAGAGACAGTCGCTGCACAATCAGGACCCAACTCAAGCAACACCTTTGCCACTCCAACAGGGAAACGACCCAGGTGTACCTTTTGCCGTGCTTTTGGCCACAACGAACAGAGCTGTCGCAAGAAAGACATCAAAGGCAAGACTCCAACGGAAGATGTTGCAGCAGTTCCAGCCACCTCCAGACCAATGCCTAGTCACAAGATCACCTGTTACGGTTGCGGTGAGCCCGGCGTAGTCAGGAGCAAATGTCCAAAGTGCAGCAAAACCAAAGTTGGCGCAGTGGACGTCGGGTTTTATTCTTTCAACCCCACCCTGGCATCTGCAGCAAGACTTAGGCCAACTGTCAAGATTTGTATTGCTGGCGTCAACGAACAAGTTCACATCGACTCTGGGGCCAAGCTGAGTGTCGCATCTACGTCATTGTACGGTATGCTAAAGCAAAAGGGAGTTGAATTCAAAACTGAAAATGCGACGATTACCCTTGCTGATGGCTTACGCCGGAGACAGCCTGTCAAGACAGCTGCAGTGACAGTCACATTATGTGGTCGGAATATCCCCACAAATTTTATCGTGTTGCCTGAGTCACACGATAACCGAACGCTCCTAGGAGTAGATTTCATCCAAGATGCAGGCATCGTACTTAACCTGCCACAGTTATTATTTCATTTCTTGGATGAGCCTGGCAAGAAGTACGAGCTCTTCAATGAGGAAGAAGTTGCAGATGCATCCGTTTCCACGGTGCAAACACAACCAGAGAAAAACGAGTCAGTGATTGCTAGGTTAGCCAAAATGACGTCTCTGGAACCATTGCTTAGCCCGTTGCCCACGACACCGTCCCAGACTACACATGTTCCTGAGGAATGTGACATGGCGGATTCGTATGGACCACCTCCATTAATTGAGTACTGTACGCCGCCGCAATCGCCCTCGCGACCAGAACCCAAGCTAACTGGCTACTCGCCGAGATTTGTCGGGTCACTGTTCCGGGATGCGCAATCAAACATTAACAGTGCTGAAGTAACACTCTCCCCACACAGCCAGCAGCTATTTGGTACCAACATCGATATTGCTATGGTCGCAGTATCTGATCCGGGAGACACAACCATTGGAGAGAGTATCCAGCTGAATACTGTATTGGATCGTCATTCTGCCGTCTTTATTGGTAACGGAGAACCAGTCAGCCTCGTGGAGCATAGCATAGAAACCGGAAATCACAAACCAATTGCTGTGCCCCATATCGACTATCACCACAACGTAAAGAAATCCTACGTAAGGAGGTTAATCAGATGCTAGAAGAAGGTATTATCACGCCATCGAAATCTCCGTGGGCAGCACCTGTTGTAATGGTCCCCAAAAAGAACGGCGATATAAGGGTCTGCATAGATTACCGCCAGCTAAATAGTATAACCGTGGCTGACGCGTATCCCTTACCAAGGATAGATTACTTATTACATGAAGCCAAACCGACACCTTATATGTCATCTTTAGACCTTAGAGCAGGATATTGGCAAATTAAAGTACGTAATGAAGATCAGGAAAAGACGGCTTTCGTCACACCGTTCGGACTTTACCAATTCAAGCGAATGCCCTTCGGATTACGTAACGCTCCAGCAACTTTCCAGCGGTTTATCGACAGATTGAGGCTGCAACTAGACGGAGTGAAGTTACTGGCTTATCTGGATGACCTGATCCTGCTCTCTCCATCATTCGAACAGCACTTGCAAGACCTGGATAGACTTTTCCAATTGCTGCGGGAAAATAATGTCGTTGTTAACCGGCAAAAGTGTCGATTTTGTCAAGATCAGATCCCCTACCTAGGACATATCATAACCAAAACAGGCTTGTGCACAGATCCTGAGAAAATATCAGCTATACTCAATATGTCAGCACCGAAGAATGTTCGGCAGGTACAATCTTTCCTGCAGACTTGCTCCTGGTATCGTCGTTTCGTTCCGCACTTTGCGAAGATTACCCAATCACTTACCCGATTAACGAAAAAGGATGCAACATGGGAGTGGGGAACTAGTCAGAAGGATGCTTTCAGTGAGCTCAAACGATGTCTAACTAGTGCACCAATCTTATGTCAAGCGGATTTAAGTAAACCATATATCATTAAGACAGACGCTAGCGACTACGCCATTGGAGCTGTTTTGATGCAGGGGGAGGGCACAACTGAGCACCCCGTGGAATATGCAAGTCGCTTGTTGACTAAGGCGGAACGGAATTATTCCACCACTGAGCGCGAAGCATTGGCAGTCATATGGGCTGTCTCAAAGTTTAGAGGCTACATAGAAGGCTCTACGGTAGTAATTGCCACCGACCATCAAGCACTAAAATGGTTGATGTCCATTAAATCGCCGACAGGGCGACTCGCTAGACGGGCCTTACAACTCCAACCGTATAATTTATCAGTGGAATATATACCAGGGAAAACTAACGTCATTGCTGATAACCTTTCAAGACCGTCGTGCTCTGAACTGCAAGAGAACTATGGAGTAGGCATAGTATCCGTAAATATGCCACGCCGCTCTGCAGCCGAAATACGACAAGAACAACAGAAGGATAGCTATTTAAAGACAGTCATAGATGCACTGGAGAAACCAGTCCAAAATGAAGACGCTGTTTATTGGGCCAATAAAGGTTACATAATGAATAATGGGCTGCTACACCGCTATATACAAGAGAGTGAAAACGATAGCGCCCAATTGGTCATTCCCCAACATGAAAGATCGACCATACTATCGCAGTATCACGATGATCCTACCGCGGGCCATTATGGTGCTGACAAAACCTTTCGCCGTATAGCTGCTAGATATTATTGGAAGGGAATGCGAAAAGAAATCGAACACTACGTCCAAGACTGTATCAAGTGCCAGCGATACAAACCTAGTAACTTAAAACCAGCAGGGTTATTACAGACTACAGCAATGAATCAGCGATGGGAGACATTATCTTTTGACTTATTCGGCCCTCTTCCCCCGACTTCAGATAACAAAACCTGGATATTCATCGTCGAAGATATCGCCACTCGTTGGGTTGAATTATTTGCCTTAGAGCAAGCTACCGCTGAGGCTTGTGCAACTGTATTACTCAATGAAGTCTTTTTGCGTTATGGAGTTCCCCGACGACTGATAAGCGACAACGGAACGCAATTTGTTAGTTCGGTAATGCAAAAGCTTGCTTACTGCCTAGACATACAACATGCGTTCACCCCGGTCTATCATCCAGAAGCAAACCCAGTCGAGAGAAAGAACCGAGACCTAAAAACTCAGCTTGCAATATTGGTGGAAGGCGATCACCGTGCTTGGGCGGAAAAGCTGCCGAGCATAAGATATGCTATGAACACATCAAACTGTCTTAGTACAGGATATACACCGGCATATCTTACCTTTGGCAGAGAATTAAGGACATACGATGATGTTAAACACGATCTTCGTCAGATAGTTGTATCAGAAAATTTTATACCCGAAATAACCCCTAAACTCATTCTATTAGCAGATACATTGAAGAGAGCGAGAGAAGTGCAAGAAAACAAAGAAGAAACAAGAAAGAAGCGGATGGATGAACGTCGTCGACCTGCTCCTGCCTATCAACCCGGCGACCTCGTCCTGGTCGCGGCCAATGTCCTGAGCAACGCAGCCCGCTACCAAACGGCGAAGCTGGCACCACGTCGCGACGGACCCTACATCATTCTGCGACGTCACGGGCCCTGCTCTTACGAAGTAGCACACCCATCGGACCAGAAAATCCCTCTGGGTATTTACCATTCCTCCGCGTTGAGCCCATACCAGGGCTCAGTCTTAAACTTACCTAATCCAGAAAGACCTCTGCGCAGACGCGGTAGGCCAAGGAAGCAGCCGGCAGCCACGGAAGCATCAACTGGTCTCCTCGCCGGGACGACTTCGGGACCAGAGGGGGAGACTGTAACGCGACGAACCTATCAACGCGGCATCGCTGCTCCCGCGCCGTCCGATCGACCCAACGAGTCATCACCTCCTCCCCGCGCTACGCGTCCCCGCCGTGGCCTCGACCGCCTATAAAGCCCCTCTCAGGAGCTAGCAGCGGCAGTTCGAGTTCGGCACGCTCCGAGAGTACTCGCTGTATCGACTTAGGTCGGTCACGGTTACCTCGCCTCTTGCTGGATTTGAACTAGCGGTGTGTATTGTTTGTTTGACCGTGTTGGCGCCGTTAGCGGGCCGCGCATCACTCAGACGATATACAACGCGCGTAGGGATTCGTAGATATTGTTAACCTTCTCTGTTAGTTAGACCCCAACCTTGTTATATTAGCTTTATTGTATTAGTTTATCTTTCTCCAACGTTCCGTCTTATTATTGTAATTCTGTCTAGGTTAGCTTAAAATAAATAATTGTTGTTATATGTATTGTGGATTTAGTTTATCTCCTCACACATACCCCTCTTACACCCATTTTTATTTTTTAAGTAGGCAATAGTAATCTGTTACATGTAGTGATTCAACATGTTATATGTTTAGAAATATATATATTTCTATTTTATAACAATAACATCACCACAATAAGTGTCATACCTACTTCTAAACTATAAGTGAAAATTTATTTTTAGAAAATAGTAATTACTAAAATATAAGTGAAAATATATATACTTTACCATTTTTTTATACTTAAGTATTTTTAGTTTTAAATATGGTTATGATCGTAAAAAGGACCTGCTTATTCATTTTATGAAACACTTCCATAGAAATTATGATAACAACAGTTTATTTAACACACACACTGACAGGTAAGTAAGTATTGTTGACTGCGGGCGGTGGTGATATCATAATAGCGAAATGGAGCACCATCTCTTTCCATAATTTGTTGCAAGCGGTTTCGCATACCGCACACCATGTTCCAACAAGCATCACTTCCTCTCATGAGAACGTTGAAATCACAAGTTGCGCCAAATTCTCCTGACTTCTGATGAATCCCAATTGAAAATCATTTGACCCTACAAGTTTACGTCTTAACCACAATCTGACTATATTTCTCTGAAACAAAGAAATGAAACAGGTATCACTTTACGTCACGGCATAAGGAATAGCTAGGTATAAAAACGAAGTATAAAATTAGAAAAATACACTTACTGCCATAATATTATGTCTCCTAGCAATCTCTCTGATGCCAACGTTCTCCTCATGCAAATAGATTATTTTGTATTTTAAATAATCACTCAATTGAGACATGATAATAAAACTATAAAAAAGAAATTTAAAACTTGGAAAAAGACGTTGTTTTTCGCAATTTAGTAAGGCAAGGTAAAAAATGTTCACGCGTTGTCACTGCAATTGTGCGTAGACTGGCTTTAGCTTTATTATTGTGACGGTTCATTTTTATTTTCCTACCCGTATTTTTAGTAACATTTGAATACCAGTTTTATAATGAATACGCATATTTGTCTTTCAACTACCCACTTATTACAAGTTAGGCGAAAATATTACCGAATAGCGCTAGTCTGATAAACTCATATAAATGAAAAACCCTTAATGTTACAGGCAGAGGGTTCAAATTCCTTTGTTTATAGGGTGGGTCAGGTAACTCCTATCACCGGCTGTACGACAAAACGGTTTAAAGCAGCCCTGTAGGCCTCTTTAGAGAGGTCCGTAACAAGCTCGAGATGCGCAGCTTTGGTAGCCATGCATACAAAAATGCACAGGTAGGACTTAATTAATCTAGATCCCCGACCTTTCCGGTCAGAGATCAGTATTGGCTCAGCATAGTCGACGCTCCTATTAAGAAAAGGAAACTCTAAAGTGCTTCTAGTGTTGGGTAATTGTCCCATAATTGCCTGCACATTTTGAGCTTTAAATCTAAAACATTTCAGGCATTTGTTTACAGTCAACTTAGCAAGATTTCTGCCCCCCAAGGGCCAATAAGTTTGGCGAATAGTCGATAAAAGCAATTGTGGACCTGCATGCAGTAGTTTTTGATGTTGCATCTGAAATAATAATTTCGTTAATTGATGCTCACTACAGAGCAAAATTGGGTGTTTTACGTCATATTCATACGGGGAGTTATCTAGTCTGCCCCCTATATGAATAATATTGTCACAGTCTAAGAAGGGAGTCAAAAAAGTTAAAGTTTTTAAGTGATAATGACTTCCCGGATTTAAGGACAGCATACTCATCAGGGAACATTTCAGATTGAGCTAGACGTAGTATAAGAGACAAGGCCTTTCTTAGGTCATCAGCAGAAAGGGAACCTGTTATTTTAGAATTATTATTTACTAAATTGTGAATAACTCGTAGAACGTAAGCTACGACGCGTTGCACGGCACGTATCTCCACATAGTACCCGAGCTGCTTTCTTAAATCTCGTTGACACGATTTCTAACGAAAGGCTTTAGTTGCTGGGCCTCTGTAGACAACCATCCCAGCACTATTGTAGAATCACACCAATATTGAAATCGGTGGATTGGTAACGTGAGATTATCTCTTACCTTTGTTCACAACCTGGAACCTAACAGAGCGCCACACAGTTCTAACCGTGGAGTAGTAGTAGGCTTGACTGGTGCCACACGGCTTTTCGAAGTTAACAGGTGAACAGTGACTGTACTATTACGGTCATAAGTGCAGTTGCACGGTAAGGATTGTTTTGCTGTGAACGCGCAGTACAAGCCGTAACCGTACCTAATATGTGTGTATAAGTGTATTAACACAGAACGCACACCTCAGAATTTATACACTGGTGTCGAGCGAAACAAAAACATATCACTTTCTAATTACGTATGACCTTGGGCGGTTCATAGGATTGCTAAAATTGACAGCGTTTTAATAAGTTCAAATAGCTCATAGTGTAACGTATAGGATAAAGAAACACTAGGTTCTAGGTTCCAATCTCGATATGAGTTTTTTTTTTTTTCTTTTCAACAATTATCTTCATCTGTTCTTTTATTATTCGATAAATTAATAAACGGGAATAATAATGTAATAATTGTTTTTATTATTATATAGTTAGTGAAATATGGGGTTAAGAATAAAAATCTTTTATAAGTGATTACAAAATGTTTATTCGTTATAATTTTATAAAGTATAAATAAATTTCTAGTTTAGGACTTATTGTGGTTATAGCTTAAGTATTCATTTTCATTACGAAAAGAAGATTGAAACTAAACCTCAAAATAATCCTTATTACGAATATGCTACAATATAATTTTATTATTATTATTTACAATTTTTTATTTAATATATTTTTTTTTATTTTCTAATTCCTTGCTTTCCATCGCTGTATCGCAAAATGTAAACGTTCTTGTTTATGATTTTCAATCAACTATGGTTTTTGAGCTGGTTTTCGTTTGCATGGCGAACGGTTCGTAAAGACGTGTCGAATAATAATTCGGCAATATATCTCGTTGGTATATAACCAGTCGCTTTCGACTGGCAAGGCTACCCTCTTCCTTATTGAGTGACCCTCCGACTCACAGAAGGTAATTTCTCTAAAACAAAAAAGAAGTACTCTTAGGCTACTAGCAAAATACGAATAAGTAAGTATTACCTACGATTTAGAAACAAAATTATAATGAAAATAGAAATGTTACATATAACTATAATAATCATCATTTAAAATCTAGGACTTCGAAATTATAATTTTTTCATCTATTTAGACCTTATAATACGTTTCAAAAAAATAACTACAAAAATCAGCAGTTCTATTTTAATAAAATAAATGTTTGAAAAAATAATTAAAACATATTTATAATACTCACATTCAGTTCGGTTTCATAAGATATTTGTGTTATATTAAGTCCACTTTTATGCAGCGCAATCATAATTCGCTTTCGTTTCAATATTCTGTATTTTAAAAGGAACTACAACACGGCTAATAGATAGAACACAGACACACGTCGCTATCCCACAATAAACAACCAACCAACATCGTTCTATTTAATCGCGGTGAATGACTCGTATAACTTAACTGTGTCTACCTTATAATTTATTTATTTAGATATCTGTGGGTATAATGATAAAGTTTTACGAATTAAGCGCACAAGACTTATAGTCAAAAGCGTGATTATTCAAAGTAGTTATTAAAACATTAAAAAAACTATCATCGCGCGTGAGATTTGAACTCACGCATCGCTACGCAGAACGCACTTACCCAGATATGATAACCGCTAGGCTATCATGCCATATACCGTACCGGTTGAATTTATGAAATACAATCAGTTGCAAATGAATGTGAGTGTGTGTGTCTATAGTAGAGAAATGACTCATTAAAAGAAGGTCGTAAGTAAAACCAAAGTGTCAATCTATTGCTTTGTGAATTTGCTACTCCACTTATGTCCCCCACTGTACCTGAACTGGTTACAGAACGAATGCATAGACATGCGCCATAAGCTCTTTCAGACGCATCTGTAAATACGTGAACTTCATAGGTTATGGAGTTATTACATGAAATCCATCGTGGAATTTTTATGTAATTTAAATTTGGCAAGGTGCTCGCAAATACTAGCCATAAGTCTGCAACCTCCTGCGACACTTCGTCATCCCACTCACATTTGTTCATCCAGAGCATCTGCATTAATATTTTTGCTTCGACAATGCAGGGACTAACCAAGCTGAGTGGGTCGAATATCTGACTAATTACAGATAAGATGTATCGTTTTGTTATTTTGCTACCAGTTTCGATATGAATAGAGAATCTTAATTTATCAAAATCGCATAACCAATGTACACCTAACGTTTTAGAAGGAGTATTGTTGTCTGAAAGATCTAATATTACATGACTTGTGTTGTCTGAACTACCTAGTTCTTTTAAAATTTCTGGGCTATTCGACTGCCACTTTCTTAAATTAAATTTAGCATGGGCCAGAATAGCTCGAGTTTCCTTACACAAACCTAGAGCACTTGAAATTGTATCTGAACCACTAAGATAATCGTCTACATAGAAGTCATGCTGAATAGAACGCTTGACTAAAGGATTCGATGCTTTGTCAGCTAAGCTCACTAAACATTTAGTAGCCAAATATGGAGCTGACGCTGTACCGTACGTGACCGTGTTTAATGTATAAGTCTTTAACGGTTCTGTGGGATTTTTCCGAAAAATTATCTGTTGTAGTGAACTTTTTTTTATTTTCTCGACATCTGCCGAGATCCCAAACTTATGCTGTCGTCGAAACCGCAATAAAATAGAAAGTAAATCGTCCTGAACGGTCGGACCTAAAAACTACAAGTCGTTGAGGGATATACCTGTAGTCGTTTTTGCAGACGCATCAAATACGGTGCGTAACTTTGTAGTAGCACTAGACTCGCGCATGACCCCATGGTGAGGCAAAAAATATTTGACCTTACCTGCTGGCTTTAAACTAGAATCATTTCCCGTCATATGACCTAAATTCTCGTACTCTGTCATAAAGTCTAAATACATTGACTTGAATTTAGACTCACGTTCAAATCGTTTCTCTAACGACAAAAAACGGTGTTTTGCGATGCCGTATGAATCTCCTAATGCAAAAAGATCAGACTTAAAAGGTATTGTGACAACAAAACGACCGTCGTCCTTTTTTTTTTTGGATGGGAAATCATCGCTCTGGGTGGAGCGGAAGGGACTGTCAGACTCTTACTGACTAAAACCCACCCGTGTTCCTTCCTTAGCCCTTTATGTTCCGGGGCAGCGGTAACCCTTTCGGACGATCCCGCTACCCCGGCAGGCTTCGGCCCTGGCGGGCCCCTTCCTTTATGCTGACATCTCTTTGAGGCGCGCGTGGAACACATACGCGCCGTCCGGCACGGGCCTGGTCCTGATCGGGCGGAGAGCTACCCATTACTCTCCGTCCGCAGGCCCGCGCCTACGGTGGCCGGGAGTCGTCACGCGGCTCCCGACGCCCGTAGCGTCTCCCGCGGCGGCTGAGGCGTGAGGCTCTCTCTCTGAGCCTTCCCGCCACCTCCTTCGCTAGCATGACTGCTTCGCAGAAGGAGGTGACTGCCTCCCACTCCCTCTCGCCCCGGACCATGGCTTGAACCAGGGCCGGACGCGAGAGGTCGCCGCTGCTGCCGATCGCCTCTACAAGGACACGGCGGTGCTCCGCCCAAGCGGGGCAGACCTCCACCGTATGCTCCACCGTGTCCTCTGGGCGATCCTCACAATGGTGACACCTGGGCGTCTCCTCCCGCCTGATGATGTGCAGGAACCTCCCGAAACATCCGTGTCCGGTGAGGACCTGCGTCAGGCGGTAGGTGAGAACGCCGTGACGCCTCTCAAGCCACTCCTCAAAGAGGGGTCTTATCGCCACTATCGTGGCGTGCCCTGCGCTGGGTTGCGAAAGTCGCTCTTTCCATGCCACCATGAGATCGCGCCGGAGGTCCGTCCGCTCCGCCGCGATTTGCCGCGGAAGCGGAGTTTCCCCCCGGCGTAGTGCCTCCGCGCGCCACTCATACAGGCGCGCGAGGACTATCGCCTCCAGATCCCATGACGGCATTCCGGCAAGGAGGCTTGCCGCCTCGCCCGAGATCGTGCAGTAGCCCCGGATCAGGGGGTCTACTCCCTAAGCACGAAGTCCGTCGCTTCGGGCTTCGTTACGGGCGTTTCCTACTCCCTATGACCTACGAACGGATGAATCGTTCGGGGCCCGAGCGAAGAATGAATGACAACGCGATTTGACTGTTGTCCCTACTCCCGATGTGTTTTTCCCCGTCCGAACAGTTGAACATGACACTGGTTTTGACGGATAGTTATGTCAGTTGATACGACATCAAACTAGTTCTCGTGCTATCGACGAAAGTTACTAAAATAAAATAATTTCAAACTATGGCTGCTTTTTTATTGATTGAAGAAGCTTTACAGGAAGAGCGGAGGCAACGTCGGTATCATTTACGCCGAAACTTTAGGTTGGCGAGTATTCCCGACGTTGAGTTCATAGGGAACTATAGACTCACTCGGGAATTATTCTAGGGCTTATGTGCGGATTTAATACCTCTTTTGCCTCAACATGGCCTCAACACATACGCCGAAGTGGTGTTGATCCAAGAATGAAAGTAAGGACATATTAAAGTTTCTGCAACTAATTGAGCTTTATTACCAATCCGTCCCACCCATTTACTGTGGTTTTTGTTTACTTTTAGATCTTGCCACTGCTCGACGGACTTAGTGCAACTTCCCATTGAGTTAAGGGAGCTGCACAGGTTTTCCCACAGCCGTTTTGAGCGAACTCTCCCGTCGGCACCCCTCAATAATCCGCGAGCCAATTCTTGGTTCTCACCCATAAAATCGAGAAGGGCCTCAATTTTGCCCGTGAGTTGTTGCAGCGGTTGGGGACATTTTACACAATTAACCATGGAATGGAAAGCTAATTAGGATACAGAAAACTTCCCGGCTAACAAAGTTTATGAACTTTTTAAAGTCACTTCTTTAAATAATCATTTAATGGGCTTTTTAACACACAATGAGTAAAACACATTGTGTACAAAATATAAAAATGGCTTTGCGACTGAGAGTCGCGGAGGATCGCCGTTGTACGTCCGTATTATCCGTTCGCGATCGGGGTTCTCTCTCTCTGTCGCGGCGCACGCGCTATACCCCACTGCGTAGCATCAACATCGTACCGGGTCCTTTCCTCTTTTTAGTGTATATTAATGATCTACTGCATTTATTAAAAAATCAACCACAAATGGTGTTATTTGCTGATGACACTTCCTTAATTTTTAAGGTAAATAGACGTGCTACAAATTTTGACGACGTAAATAACGCCCTACTGCAGGTCCAAAATTGGTTCACTGCTAATAATTTAGTATTAAATGGAAAAAAAACTAAGTGCATAAGATTTCCTTTACCAAATGTCAAGGGTAGTAATTGTGAGATAATATTGAATCAAGAGAAACTAGAATTCGTCGATAAAACTGTTTTCCTGGGGATCACGCTCGATTCAAGGCTACAATGGGGTCCTCATTTAACATCTCTTGCAGGACGTCTAAGTTCAGCAGCTTATGCTGTCAGAAAAATCTGTCAATTAACTGATGTAGATACTGCGAGACTAGTCTATTTTAGTTATTTTCATAGTATCATGTCATACGGTATTTTACTTTGGGGACGGGCTGCAGACATCGATTCTATTTTTATTCTGCAGAAAAGAGCCATCAGAGCCATATATAATCTCCGCGGGCGCGATTCTCTAAGGGAACTGTTTAAGGAAATTAACATCATGACGGTACCTTGTCAATATATCTACGAAAACATCATGTATGTAAGGAAAAATTTACATCTTTTTAGTAAAAGAGGAGAAAGACATAATTATAGTACTAGAAATAGGGACCTATTGGTTCAACCAGGTTTCAGACTGGCTAAAGTAGACTCATCCTTTATGGGGTACTGTTTAAAATGTTATAATAAGATACCTCCCCACATTCTTCAACTGAATGAAACAAAATTCAAGTCTTGTATAAAACGCACACTATGCAGGCAGGCATATTATAAGTTGGGGGATTACATCGCTGATAAAAATGCCTGGCTCATTGCTGGTCCTGCTCCACAACCACAACTAATCGATTAACACTTGAAAATACTGTTGGAGCTGCTGAAGATTGTAAGACTATCTTTGCATTGTATAAACTCAACTTCCTTTGTATTGTATAATTGCATAGCACAGACTGATGTGAGTTCTATGTACTGTAGAGCTACCATTTACCGGGTAATATGTCTTTCATTGACTTGAATATGCCCTGGCAGCTGATAGTATGTCATGCTCACACAATTGTCTCGCTGACGGTGGCGTATGTGTTGGATCATTTAGCTCCCTTCAAAATGGTTGAGCTGAATGGTGCTAATCTATGCGTCATGTTCGTGAACGGGCGCCGTCAGTTGGGGCTGGTCATCACTCGGCTGCCTCGACTTATTTTTATTTTTAATTATTTTATTTTTGGATTGTTGTTTTTTTTTTTATTATTTACTATTTGCTGTACTCTGGACGCTTTTAACGCGTAGTAAGTTTCTTTTTTTTACATCGTTCTCACATAATTATATATTCAAAATAAATGATGTAACTAATATTTTTGTAAAACTATAATTTAAAAGAGTGTCCATGGAGTTTCTTGCCCGTTCTTCTCCATAGGTACCTACGCTTTGGAATGGGCAACTAGCTTCATATTTTCTAACTGACCGACTTATTGACAATTCAAAAGTGCCTGTAAATGGTTTAATTGAAATAAATGCTTTGAGTTTGAGTTTGAGTTATGCACACAATGGGCCGGTATGACAGTCGTCCTTACGTTTCGTATTCTTATAAAAACTGTCTTCGCAAGCCCTTTCTTCCGAAGAAAGGGAGTGCTTTTCAGACACTGTGTCCAGTTCCCAAAATGTTGATAAATCTGTACTGGGCTTAGTTTTAGCAAGATTACAGAAATATTAATGGGACGCACGTGGGTGACAGCTTACTGAGCCTGAAACTAACCATCCTAATCTACTCTCACACAACCTCGGTCGGTTCTTGCCAAGCTTTATGTGGTTGGTTGATATGATGCTCCAGAAAACATCTACACCGACCAATATGTCTACAGCTGATGGAGTATAAATGTCGGATCCGCCAGCTGTAGACCCACAGGTATGGTTATCTGCTTTAAACTAATTGGCGTTGATGGTAAAAGATGTGTAATTTCTGGTAAAATTCCGTTAACATTGACTGTTTAGTCAATGTTAACCAAATAGTCACCGCAATTAGACTTGATTGTTAGACTGCAAGATTGTGCTAAGTAAACTTTTTAAAGATAGTAAAGTTTTTGTTTGTGGTGACTTAAATATTGATCTATTAGTTAATTCACCAGAAAAATGTAAGCTAATCTCATTGTTTGAATCATTTAATTTAAAATGTGTATTTAATGAAGCAACTAGAATAACAGCAACTTCAGCTTCATGCTTAGACAATGTATTTACTAACTGTAAAATAAAAGAATCGTCCTTAATTAGTGGCGTCAGGTCAGACCATACTGGTCAACTTCTATCATTTGACTTAGGTAAAAAATTACACGTTGATAAATCCATTCAATTAAGACCTCTAACTAAAAATAAATTGAAAATGTTTAATAATAATGTTCTTAGCAATCTTTTAACAGTTAGTTTTGATTCACAAGACCCCAACATAAACTATGGTACATTATTTTCTACAGTATGCCAAGAATTCAATAAAGCATGTCCTGTAAAAAAGTTACTATCAATACTAAACCAAAATTTAGTGAATGGGCCACTGCTGGCATTAGAAAAAGCAGAGATATTTTATATAATTTGTATTTCAAGAAATCATTAACTTCTGATCAAGCCTTTCATGATTATGTAAGAAACTATTCAAAAATATTCAAAAGAGTTTGCGCTGAGGCTAAATCTAAATTAATAATTAACGCAGGTAATTAACAAAGAAACTGGAAACACAAAACAGCGAGATCAGAATGAGTTGTCTATAAAAATTGATAACCTAACCTAACCTTTTTTTTTTTTTTTTTTTTTTGTTTCCGGGGTGGAAAATCCTCATGGATGTCCGCCGCCCTGGGGCGGGCGACGGGGTCTGTCAGACTCTTACTGACTAAAAACCACCCCGGTGTTCCATCTCACACCTACGCCGGGGGTCGCGGGAACGTACGATCCTTCCGCAACCCCCGGCTGGTGCCCCCGCAATTGCGGGCCTCCTCGGGTCAGGGGGGGGGAGTGAGGTGTTTGACTCCCCCCGTGACGTCTAACAGGGGCGCGCGTGGAACACTACGCGCCGCCACCTCGGGTCCTAGTGTGTGGGGGGCGACGGACGTCCCCGAGTCCGTCGCCCCTGGACCCATTTAGGGGGGCTGGAAGAGGGCATTGTCTGCCCTCCGCCGACGCCCGGTGCGCCTGCTGCGGGCCGGGTGAGTGGACGAGATCTCCCTCTCCCTTTCCGCAGCCTCCTTCTGCGAGACGACTGTTTCGCAGAAGGAAACCACCGCGTCCCAGGACTCTTCGCTGCCGACCATCGACTCGACCACGGCCGGCAGCGACAGGTCACTGCCTACTTCTGAGATGAGGGCACGGCGCGGCTCCTCCCAAGCGGCACACTCTGCCAGCGTATGCCACGCCGTGTCCTCCCGGCAGTCGACGCAGTGGTGACACCGGGCGTCCGGCTCCCTGTTTATGCGACACAGGTACTTCCCGAAGCAACCATGCCCCGAGAGCACCTGCGTCACCCGAAACGACAGGGAGCCGTGCCTCCTCCCGAGCCAGCGCTCGAGTACCGGCCGGACCGCCTCGATAGTGACGAGGCCGGCGGTAGGGCGGGAAAGCCTGTCCCGCCATTCCGCCACCAGGACCTCGCGAAGCTGTGACCGACGCAGCTCCATATGGCGCTGCATCAGCCACTCGCCTCGCGCCCGCGCTTCCTCGCGCCACCGATACAGCGACGCGAGTACTTTCGCCTCTAGGTCCCAGGGCGGGGATCCAGCCAGTACGCAGGCCGCCTCGTAGGAGATCGTGCGATAGCCCCGGGCGACTCTGACGGCCATCGCCCTCTGCGGCTTTCGCAGTATTGCGATGCTACCGGCCGTCAGGTCAGTCGCCCAGATCGGGGCCCCATACAGGGCCATCGATCGCACGACCCCCATGTAGAGCCGCCTACAGGCGGCGCTCGGGCCCCCCAGATTGGGAAGCAGCGTTGACAGAGCCCCAGCGGCGCCCAACAGCTTAGGCGCCAGCCGCCGGAAGTGAGGGCCGAAATCCCACCGGCTGTCGAGCACCAATCCCAGGTACTTCATGGTAGACTCGACAGCGATCCGGGCCCCCCCGACCACGATGTGTGAGCCGGGCGGCGGCGCCCGCCGGGGGCCATGAAACACCATGGCCTCCGACTTGTTGAGGGCCACTTCCAGTCCCAGGCGACGTATGCGGCCCACCACCTGTGAGACCGCAGCCGTCGCCAGCAACGCTGCCTCCCTGTACGAGCTCCCCCGGGCAGTGACCAGCGTGTCATCAGCATAACACGTCAGGTCCACGCCCGGTTGGAGCTCGCCTCTCAGCACCCAGTCGTACCCGATGTTCCACAGGAGCGGGCCTACGACCGAGCCCTGTGGAACACCGCACGACATGCGGTGCTGGTTTTCGCCATCACGTCCCATGTAGGTGACACACCTCTCCGACAGATAAGCCCCAACGATGTGGCGGAGGTAGGGAGGCACCCGATGATACTGCAGTGCCTCCCGAATACAACTCCAGGGCAGGGTGTTGAAGGCGTTGGATATGTCCAAGGACACTGCCAACATCACCCCGCCCCGAGACACTGCTTCCTCCGCCAGGACTCTCACCCGCGACACAGCGTGAATGGTGGAGCGCCCGTGCCGAAAGCCGAACTGGCTGTCGTCCAAGTCCGGCCCCTCTCTGCACAAGTGGCCGACGAGGCGGGCTGCGATTATCCGCTCAAACAGCTTACCCACCTCGTCAAGCAGCACTATGGGCCGGTATGCAGACGGCGAATCCGCAGGGCGCCCCGGCTTCCCGAGCAGGACCAGACGACCAGATTTCCACAAAGTGGGAAACTGGCCCCGCTCAAGACACGCCGTGTAGAGTCCTCTCAGTTGGGGCTCAAGCTCCTTCAGAGCGAGGGCTAACACGCAGCCGTGGATCCCGTCGGGCCCCGGAGCCACGTTCTTGGCCCGGAGCCGCTTCACGGCTGCCCCCATCTCTGCCTGTGTCACCTCTGGGACGCTGATGGCGTTCTCTTCTCTAGACTCTGCGGCTGTGGGCAAAGCCATCGGCGGCGGAGTGTGTTCCGCTCTTGCCGGGAAGAGGGCTGCTACCACCTCCTCCAGCAGCTCGGGTTGGAGACTCTCCGTAAGTGGGGGCGCCGCGGCCCGAAGTTTCCCTCGAACCGCGCGATAAGGTCGCCCCCACGGATCCCCGTCTAGAGTCTCCAACATCTCCTCCCTGGCTCGCGTCTTCGCGTCGCCGATGGCCAGCCACAGAGTCTCCTTCGCCGCGCGGTACACCTCATACAGCGCGGCTTCTTCGTCAGGGACCCGACGACGTCTCCTCCGGTATCAGGTGTACTGGCGCCTAACCGCCACGCACGTGACGCGCAGCTGCGCGATCTCAGCGGTCCACCAGTAC
The DNA here is from genome assembly GCA_914767645.1 of Hydraecia micacea. Lineage (NCBI taxonomy): Eukaryota > Metazoa > Arthropoda > Insecta > Lepidoptera > Noctuidae > Hydraecia > Hydraecia micacea. The sequence continues at coordinate 3,033,932 of OU611775.1, forward strand.
ACCTGGCGCCTTGCTGACTGTACGTGGACCCGGGGCATTGACGCGTCACAAATTTGCGTCATCGCCCCGCGGAACCACAGCGCCTCCTGCTCGACGTCGACGGGTCCGCTCGTTGCCGACTCCCGGATCCAGGCCTGGACAATAGCAGCCTCCTCGAGGAGCTCCCTGTCGATGCGCTTACGTGCCCAGCGTGGACCGTCCGTTCGCGGGGCCGGCAGACTGCGGCCGCCGACGGTCTGGGCGGAGACGTCGAAACGGATGTATCGGTGATCCGACAACGTCTCCACCCCCACGGCGACACGCCAGTCGTGGACACGGCTCGCGACAGCGGGGCTAGCGAACGAGACGTCCACTATAGACCCGCCCCGTTGCCGCACGCACGTGTGCACCGAGCCCCGATTTAGGACGGTCAGGCCAGTCGCGATCGCCCACTCCTCCAGCACCTCGCCCCTAGCATCAGTCACAGGAGATCCCCACGCCACTGACTTAGCGTTGAGATCCCCCAGCAACAGCACCGGGCGAGGGTAGAGTCGATTCACGACGGCACCCAACTCGACAAGGAACCTCTCGAAGTCGGCGAGACTCTTGTTGGGCGAGAAATACGCGCCAACCGTGCCAATGCCGTCCGCGAGGGCGGCTACCCAGCCGTGACCTCGGGACGGACCGGCGAGAGCCCCGCCAATGATGGCCACCAAACCGTCCAGGTCTCCCACCCAGTTATCCCTGAGGGGGACAAAGTACGGTTCGGCGACCACAGCCACGTGAATCGACCACTCTGCCATGCTCTGGAGCAAGAGATCCTGAGCTCTGGCAGAGTGGTTGATATTGCCCTGGAGGAAATGGTAGAGCGCCATTATGCGCAATCCATTCCCTCCGCACCATTCCTAGGCCGGGAGTCGGCCGAAGAGCAACCAGGCTGAGGGGGGGGTAAAGAGCCCCCGGCAGCCTTGGCACCCCCTCTCTTCCCTTTCTGGGCGGGCGCACCACAGGCCTTTCCGCCCGCTCTGTGCCCAGCGGGCCTCCCTGCAGCTGTACAGAGGCTGCAGTTTGGCGCCGCGGAGCACTGGGCCGCCTTGTGGCCGGTCTGACCGCAGCGATAGCACTGCTCGCTGCGGTCTACAGAGGTGCACCGTGCCTTGACATGCCCAATGTCGAGGCAACGGTAGCACCGCAAGGCCCTGGGTTGCAGCAGCTTCACCCTCGCTGCAACCCACCCCACCAACAGACGTCCAGCGTCGGCGACTTTGTTCGCCGCCGCCACTGGACACCGCACCCAAATCGCGCCGAGCCCGGAATCGGCGACGCGGATCTCGCCCGTCCGCACGTCCTCGGGGGGACATCCACCGGCTTGGGCGACGGCCGCCACGACCTCGGCCGGAGTCGTCGAGTCGTCCAGTCCGTCGACGCGCAATTCAGCGGTCTTCATCGGCCTGGACACCCGAACGTCCTCCGGGTTGAGGACCTCCCTCAGCTTGGCGGCCAGGACGTCTGCCTTTTCGCCGCTAGAGGCACCCGACACCTCAAGTAGTCGCGCCCCCTGTGACGTTGCAAAAAATTAAAAATTAATCGTGTCTAGTAGCGACACCTGCTGTAATTAACGGCGGACTAACGCCTTGGTTGTCAACGCTGTTCTACGTTGACACAGATGGCGTTGATGCCTTTTGTTTAGTTAATTAATTGCAAGTTTATTGGATAACTAAATAATAAATAAACAAACTTACATAATTTACCACATTTTATTTTAAAAAACAATGTCTGATAAAATGAAGATACAAATCGATAAGAAATCTTATATGGTCTGTGAAAGATGATTCGAGAAACTGTCAGATTGGTCTGGAGGAAAAGGCGGGGTACGGTGTCCGGTCTTTACGATCAAGGACACGAGCCTAAAGGCCGATTGAGAGGGACTTAATCCTAGGAGGATTGGGATGTGCCCAAATAACCCGATGGGGTTTTTATAAATATGAGCTGTTATAGGCAGAATTCCGTGAGTACTAAACCATTTTCTCTGTTCTTGCTGGATAGCCTATAGCTTAGATTCTTGCATGTGTGTTCTGACACGAGGACGTTGTTTCAGGTCTGGCTTTTATGCTAGCCTTTTAAGATTGGTGCTATGCGCGATTGATTTGATGCCTTGGTGTTGCGCCGTGTGATGATTTGGTATTCATCAGAGCGCAGGCGGATTTGAGGTTATCCCTTGCGGTGTGGTCCTCCGACGTTAGGAAGGCTTTACCTAGCCGAATCCAGGTGATGAGGGAAGTACGCCACTCCAGGTAACGAAAGCGTCACCATCTTGTCCGTAGGCCGCGTTCGCGTGTGTTCACAGGTTTCTCCTGTGAACGACGCCAAGGACCCTGAACCGTCAACTGAGGGTGTTATACTGAAGGTTTTATAGAGAGTATTATCTGTGTGTCATTGTGATTTAATCTATGAGAGAGTTAGGCCTTTTGTAGGAACTAGGTTGTTTTAAGACCAGTTGTTGTAAGGATATTGTGTCTCGGGTTTGCTTAGTATAGTAGTTATTTTCCCTATATGAGCACAGTCCTAAAAAGGCCAATACATGTTCGATTGAGCTAGAAGTTGTTAATTCGATCACCTCACGGATTCGCTATAGCGACTCTGAGAAACTGCTATTTGTCTCATTGCTGGCGTTCACTGACACCACTAGGAACGGAGACTAGTTGTGTGGGTGTATGCCGTAGACTCTGGGAAGGGTACATTGGTTTAGTGGCTTGCTTTCTATTTTGTATAATTCCAATAAACTTTGTGTTGTGTAAGAAGGTACTTGTTTAATTAATCCTTTCCTAGCAGGTTATACCTTATAAATTTACTTTAGCACGGTGGTGAGTAGTATAGTCAAATAGAAACCATCATCAGCTTGTTTCCAGTTAAATAAACAAATAAACTACAAAAACCGGGTTACACCCCGTAATCGCCGGCCTCACTTTGAGGCCGGACGGTATGCCAAGGTCGGGGAACGCGACTTTGGCTTTTGCCTCCGTGAGGACCGCCTTATAGGAGACGCCCCTTTCGACGGCTCCGGGCTGCAGTGTAATCACTACAGCCGCGGTGCGTGGAGCTCTGACCTTAGGCGGCCCCTGAGCCTTCTTGGGTGCCGGTGTTGGTGCACCAGCGGGTACCGGTGGCGGCGGCGCCGTCTTTCTCCTACGGCGGCCCCTCCTGACGACCGTCGTCCAGGCCTCCGTGGTGGACCCAGGTGCGGTTGCCAAGGGAGCGGTCGCCAGGGGTGCGGTCGGCGGAGGCGCAGCTGTCCGGGAAGTTGGCGCGGACTTGCCCTCCACGGGCTTTCCGGGCCCCTCCGCGGGCTTGTTGGCCCCCTTGGGTTTCCGGGTTGTCGGGCCCGGCTTAGCGGGCTCCTCCTTCCTCCGCCTATCCGCAGCGAGCGGCGGCCGGAGAGTCTCTGCCGGGAGAAGCCTCGACTCCAGGCCCTGCAGGCGGGCATTCACCATACCCCCACACTGCAGCATGCAGATGCGAACAATCTTCTCGATCTCCACATCCGCAGGTGTAGGGGCAGGGACCGACGATGATGGGGCCGACGGTGGCGGGGCAGTGACGGGAGTGGAACCGGTGGCCGCAGGACGCCTCTGCTGCCATTCCGCCCTCTGCGCGGCAAGCTCCCGCTTGAGGTCCTCGAGCTCAGATCTGAGACGGCCGTTCTCCTCCCACAACTTCGCCGTCTCCTCCGAGCTGGTGCGATTAAGGAGGACCCCAACTGCCTCCTTTATGTCGTCAGCCGCCTCCTTTAGAGCGCGCGTGAACGTGCCCTTCAGGCTGCCAGATTTAGTGGCAACCTTCAGGACGATGTCCACGCCGTCCAAAACTTGGCGACTGAGCGCCACCGCCGACAGGCTCTCTCCGGCAGCCACCTGAGCAGAGCGTCGCTCTCGGGCCAGTCGGGCCATTTCGCTGACCTCGTCAGCCGCCACCGCTTTCCGCTGCGCCCGCTTTGCGGCGTTCGCCTCCGCCTTGTTGGACCCCAGCAAGGACGCCGAGGAGCCCTCACTGAGGTCCACTATCGAGGGCCCGGGGTCGCTCTCCACGCTCTCTGCCAGACGCTGAATGGGAGCCGGTGTAGCGGGCCGAGAGATCGGCACGAAGCGACCCGCTCGATCACGGCCCGGCAACCGACCCCGCCCTCTTTGTGCCGTTGGCACCTTGGCGGCCGACAGGTTCTCCTCACTGGAGGAGAGGCCCATCGACCCCGAGTCCACGCTTCGCGGGCGCTTCCTCCGAGATTTGGAGGTGCACTCACCCGAGTTTGGGTCCTTCTCAGGACATGAGCCTCCTCGGCTCTTGTTGCCGTCAGCGACGGCAAGCGGTACTGTGGCGTCGCACAGGCGCTCCAGGTTAACCCGGAGCTCCTTTTCTTGCGACGCCGGTTGACGCAGGTCGGCGGTGGTCTGCCGGCCCGCGAGGCTATTGGTGCCCCCCCCAGATACGAAGGGGCTGCCTTCCGAAGAAGGGCGGGATTGTACCTCCTTGGGTAGGAGGGTGCCCGCCTGGGGAATCATTTTCTCATTAGCCTTTTCCATTTTTCCTTTTTAAGGGTGAGGTCCCTTTTCACCGCGCTAACGACCGGATCCCCTCCGGCCATACATCCCCTCGGCACGCTAGACCTTGGGATTGGGGTAATTTTTTAAAGAAGTTGTCTTCCTCGCGGCCCGAGCCTCAGTGGCCCGGACCCCCGGTCCTGAACTCAGGATTACGGGGTGGCCGACGGCTGGGCAGAACCAACCGCCGCCCCGGCATCCCCACGCTGCCGCCGGATGCCGGACAGACGCAGCGCGGGCATTGGACACCCTCCACCACCCACACTCTCGTGGGTGCAGCGGCGCGAACCGCCTCTTCCCAGTCTACGCCCACTCAACTCCCTCGGTAAGCAGAGGGGGAGTAGACGTAGGCCCGCCCGTCTGTAGCCCGGTTCCCTTCACCGACCATCATGGATGATCGGTGATTGGAACCATGACCTTTCCCCGCCTGTTGAAAATTAGCCGCCGGCCCCAATTGTCCACCAAAACCTAGTGGGCAATTGTAGCCGACGTTGCCCAGGGTGCGCCACGAGGAGGCTTTTCAACGTGCACCCCAACCTAACCTTTTTTTTTTTTTTTTTTTTTTGCGCTGGGAAAAAATGCATTACGCATACCCTCCCATCGGGGGATGGGGGGCTATGTGGGACTCCCCGGTCTGACCGGTATACCCACTAAAACAACCCAGCGACACTCCCGCTTCGTCCGAATGGCGGGGGACTGGGAAACAGGCGTAGCCTTAACGTCCAGTCCTCCGCCGACGATTGCCCTTCATGGCGGGCCCCTCACGGGGGCCCGGGAATGACCGACGAAGGTGGTGATGGGTGGTGCAATGCGGGAGAAGGCACCCCCGTGCCTGTCGCCCGCCCATCGCCACCATGAGGAAAGGAAGGCTGGCGCGAGTCCCACGCGGCGGCCACGTATCCCGGTCCCCTCTCTAAGAGCGAGAGGGGAGGGGAGTCCGTGGAAGACCGCGACACCAACGCCAGCAGGCCGTCCCGGTCGCCCAGCCAACGGCCAGGGATCAAGTAAGGGTATGCGATGTTCGACCCTATCCATCAGTCGGACATCGCACCCCCCTCCGCAGCCACCGCAGAAATAGCGGTGGTGTAGGCAGCGGCAGCAAACCCGGTCGGCGCCTGCGCTTTGCCCCGCTTAGGGGGAGGATTGCAGTTCCTCCCCTTCATGACGTGCCCTGCCGGGCAGCCACTGGCGGCACACACCGCGCAGTGCGGCGTGGCGGCCTCGCAGGAGGCGGCTTTGTGGCCGTCCCTGCCGCAGCGGTAGCAGGCGTCCGACCTGTCCACTGTGGACGGACACACAGGCCGGGTGTGTCCGATGCCGAAGCACCGGAAACACCGCAGAGGCTGGTCCTCGAGAGCTCGGACTGCTCCCGAGCTAAACCCGACCGTGAGCCGTCCCTTGGCAAGGACGGCCTTGGCAGCGGCGATTGGGCACTCGAGGCGCATGGTGCCCATGCCACCGCGGCCGGGCCTTATGTCCCGGCCCTGGACTGCCGCAACGCCACAGCCCCCTACCGCGGCGACCGCCGCCACCACCTCCTCCTTGGTGACGGAGTCGTCCAGGTCCGCCACCTCTATGGCCGCCGACTTGACCGGTCGTGCCACCTTGGCCGAATCGGCAATGACCTCCTGCAGCTTGGCCGCAAAGAGGTCCGCATGGGCACTCCCCTCCGCCCCCGGGAACTCGAAGATTCGAGCCCCGGCTTGGGTCCGCCGGCAGGACACACTGCCGATCCCCAGTTGGGTGGGATCGGCGTTTGCACGCGCCCGCACCAAAATTGACGCGTACGTCTCCCCGCGGTCCGCAGCCTCCGCGGTGAGCGTCACTGCCTACTTCTGAGATGAGGGCACGGCGCGGCTCCTCCCAAGCGGCACACTCTGCCAGCGTATGCCACGCCGTGTCCTCCCGGCAGTCGACGCAGTGGTGACACCGGGCGTCCGGCTCCCTGTTTATGCGACACAGGTACTTCCCGAAGCAACCATGCCCCGAGAGCACCTGCGTCACCCGAAACGACAGGGAGCCGTGCCTCCTCCCGAGCCAGCGCTCGAGTACCGGCCGGACCGCCTCGATAGTGACGAGGCCGGCGGTAGGGCGGGAAAGCCTGTCCCGCCATTCCGCCACCAGGACCTCGCGAAGCTGTGACCGACGCAGCTCCATATGGCGCTGCATCAGCCACTCGCCTCGCGCCCGCGCTTCCTCGCGCCACCGATACAGCGACGCGAGTACTTTCGCCTCTAGGTCCCAGGGCTGGATCCCCGCAGCCAGTACGCAGGCCGCCTCGTAGGAGATCGTGCGATAGCCCCGGGCGACTCTGACGGCCATCGCCCTCTGCGGCTTTCGCAGTATTGCGATGCTACCGGCCGTCAGGTCAGTCGCCCAGATTGGGGCCCCATACAGGGCCATCGATCGCACGACCCCCATGTAGAGCCGCCTACAGGCGGCGCTCGGGCCCCCCAGATTGGGAAGCAGCGTTGACAGAGCCCCAGCGGCGCCCAACAGCTTAGGCGCCAGCCGCCGGAAGTGAGGGCCGAAATCCCACCGGCTGTCGAGCACCAATCCCAGGTACTTCATGGTAGACTCGACAGCGATCCGGGCCCCCCCGACCACGATGTGTGAGCCGGGCGGCGGCGCCCGCCGGGGGCCATGAAACACCATGGCCTCCGACTTGTTGAGGGCCACTTCCAGTCCCAGGCGACGTATGCGGCCCACCACCTGTGAGACCGCAGCCGTCGCCAGCAACGCTGCCTCCCTGTACGAGCTCCCCCGGGCAGTGACCAGCGTGTCATCAGCATAACACGTCAGGTCCACGCCCGGTTGGAGCTCGCCTCTCAGCACCCAGTCGTACCCGATGTTCCACAGGAGCGGGCCTACGACCGAGCCCTGTGGAACACCGCACGACATGCGGTGCTGGTTTTCGCCATCACGTCCCATGTAGGTGACACACCTCTCCGACAGATAAGCCCCAACGATGTGGCGGAGGTAGGGAGGCACCCGATGATACTGCAGTGCCTCCCGAATACAACTCCAGGGCAGGGTGTTGAAGGCGTTGGATATGTCCAAGGACACTGCCAACATCACCCCGCCCCGAGACACTGCTTCCTCCGCCAGGACTCTCACCCGCGACACAGCGTGAATGGTGGAGCGCCCGTGCCGAAAGCCGAACTGGCTGTCGTCCAAGTCCGGCCCCTCTCTGCACAAGTGGCCGACGAGGCGGGCTGCGATTATCCGCTCAAACAGCTTACCCACCTCGTCAAGCAGCACTATGGGCCGGTATGCAGACGGCGAATCCGCAGGGCGCCCCGGCTTCCCGAGCAGGACCAGACGACCAGATTTCCACAAAGTGGGAAACTGGCCCCGCTCAAGACACGCCGTGTAGAGTCCTCTCAGTTGGGGCTCAAGCTCCTTCAGAGCGAGGGCTAACACGCAGCCGTGGATCCCGTCGGGCCCCGGAGCCACGTTCTTGGCCCGGAGCCGCTTCACGGCTGCCCCCATCTCTGCCTGTGTCACCTCTGGGACGCTGATGGCGTTCTCTTCTCTAGACTCTGCGGCTGTGGGCAAAGCCATCGGCGGCGGAGTGTGTTCCGCTCTTGCCGGGAAGAGGGCTGCTACCACCTCCTCCAGCAGCTCGGGTTGGAGACTCTCCGTAAGTGGGGGCGCCGCGGCCCGAAGTTTCCCTCGAACCGCGCGATAAGGTCGCCCCCACGGATCCCCGTCTAGAGTCTCCAACATCTCCTCCCTGGCTCGCGTCTTCGCGTCGCCGATGGCCAGCCACAGAGTCTCCTTCGCCGCGCGGTACACCTCATACAGCGCGGCTTCTTCGTCAGGGACCCGACGACGTCTCCTCCGGTATCGGGTGTACTGGCGCCTAACCGCCACGCACGTGACGCGCAGCTGCGCGATCTCAGCGGTCCACCAGTACACCTGGCGCCTTGCTGACTGTACGTGGACCCGGGGCATTGACGCGTCACAAATTTGCGTCATCGCCCCGCGGAACCACAGCGCCTCCTGCTCGACGTCGACGGGTCCGCTCGTTGCCGACTCCCGGATCCAGGCCTGGACAATAGCAGCCTCCTCGAGGAGCTCCCTGTCGATGCGCTTACGTGCCCAGCGTGGACCGTCCGTTCGCGGGGCCGGCAGACTGCGGCCGCCGACGGTCTGGGCGGAGACGTCGAAACGGATGTATCGGTGATCCGACAACGTCTCCACCCCCACGGCGACACGCCAGTCGTGGACACGGCTCGCGACAGCGGGGCTAGCGAACGAGACGTCCACTATAGACCCGCCCCGTTGCCGCACGCACGTGTGCACCGAGCCCCGATTTAGGACGGTCAGGCCAGTCGCGATCGCCCACTCCTCCAGCACCTCGCCCCTAGCATCAGTCACAGGAGATCCCCACGCCACTGACTTAGCGTTGAGATCCCCCAGCAACAGCACCGGGCGAGGGTAGAGTCGATTCACGACGGCACCCAACTCGACAAGGAACCTCTCGAAGTCGGCGAGACTCTTGTTGGGCGAGAAATACGCGCCAACCGTGCCAATGCCGTCCGCGAGGGCGGCTACCCAGCCGTGACCTCGGGACGGACCGGCGAGAGCCCCGCCAATGATGGCCACCAAACCGTCCAGGTCTCCCACCCAGTTATCCCTGAGGGGGACAAAGTACGGTTCGGCGACCACAGCCACGTGAATCGACCACTCTGCCATGCTCTGGAGCAAGAGATCCTGAGCTCTGGCAGAGTGGTTGATATTGCCCTGGAGGAAATGGTAGAGCGCCATTATGCGCAATCCATTCCCTCCGCACCATTCCTAGGCCGGGAGTCGGCCGAAGAGCAACCAGGCTGAGGGGGGGGGTAAAGAGCCCCCGGCAGCCTTGGCACCCCCTCTCTTCCCTTTCTGGGCGGGCGCACCACAGGCCTTTCCGCCCGCTCTGTGCCCAGCGGGCCTCCCTGCAGCTGTACAGAGGCTGCAGTTTGGCGCCGCGGAGCACTGGGCCGCCTTGTGGCCGGTCTGACCGCAGCGATAGCACTGCTCGCTGCGGTCTACAGAGGTGCACCGTGCCTTGACATGCCCAATGTCGAGGCAACGGTAGCACCGCAAGGCCCTGGGTTGCAGCAGCTTCACCCTCGCTGCAACCCACCCCACCAACAGACGTCCAGCGTCGGCGACTTTGTTCGCCGCCGCCACTGGACACCGCACCCAAATCGCGCCGAGCCCGGAATCGGCGACGCGGATCTCGCCCGTCCGCACGTCCTCGGGGGGACATCCACCGGCTTGGGCGACGGCCGCCACGACCTCGGCCGGAGTCGTCGAGTCGTCCAGTCCGTCGACGCGCAATTCAGCGGTCTTCATCGGCCTGGACACCCGAACGTCCTCCGGGTTGAGGACCTCCCTCAGCTTGGCGGCCAGGACGTCTGCCTTTTCGCCGCTAGAGGCACCCGACACCTCAAGTAGTCGCGCCCCCGTAATCGCCGGCCTCACTTTGAGGCCGGACGGTATGCCAAGGTCGGGGAACGCGACTTTGGCTTTTGCCTCCGTGAGGACCGCCTTATAGGAGACGCCCCTTTCGACGGCTCCGGGCTGCAGTGTAATCACTACAGCCGCGGTGCGTGGAGCTCTGACCTTAGGCGGCCCCTGAGCCTTCTTGGGTGCCGGTGTTGGTGCACCAGCGGGTACCGGTGGCGGCGGCGCCGTCTTTCTCCTACGGCGGCCCCTCCTGACGACCGTCGTCCAGGCCTCCGTGGTGGACCCAGGTGCGGTTGCCAAGGGAGCGGTCGCCAGGGGTGCGGTCGGCGGAGGCGCAGCTGTCCGGGAAGTTGGCGCGGACTTGCCCTCCACGGGCTTTCCGGGCCCCTCCGCGGGCTTGTTGGCCCCCTTGGGTTTCCGGGCTGTCGGGCCCGGCTTAGCGGGCTCCTCCTTCCTCCGCCTATCCGCAGCGAGCGGCGGCCGGAGAGTCTCTGCCGGGAGAAGCCTCGACTCCAGGCCCTGCAGGCGGGCATTCACCATACCCCCACACTGCAGCATGCAGATGCGAACAATCTTCTCGATCTCCACATCCGCAGGTGTAGGGGCAGACCCCAACCTAACCTAACCTTTTTTTTTTTTTTTTTTGTTTCCGGGGTGGAAAATCCTCATGGATGTCCGCCGCCCTGGGGCGGGCGGCGGGGTCTGTCAGACTCTTACTGACTAAAAACCACCCCGGTGTTCCATCTCACACCTACGCCGGGGGTCGCGGGAACGTACGATCCTTCCGCAACCCCCGGCTGGTGCCCCCGCAACTGCGGGCCTCCTCGGGTCAGGGGGGGGAGTGAGGTGTTTGACTCCCCCCGTGACGTCTAACAGGGGCGCGCGTGGAACACTACGCGCCGCCACCTCGGGTCCTAGTGTGTGGGGGGCGACGGACGTCCCCGAGTCCGTCGCCCCTGGACCCATTTAGGGGGGCTGGAAGAGGGCATTGTCTGCCCTCCGCCGACGCCCGGTGCGCCTGCTGCGGGCCGGGTGAGTGGACGAGATCTCCCTCTCCCTTTCCGCAGCCTCCTTCTGCGAGACGACTGTTTCGCAGAAGGAAACCACCGCGTCCCAGGACTCTTCGCTGCCGACCATCGACTCGACCACGGCCGGCAGCGACAGGTCACTGCCTACTTCTGAGATGAGGGCACGGCGCGGCTCCTCCCAAGCGGCACACTCTGCCAGCGTATGCCACGCCGTGTCCTCCCGGCAGTCGACGCAGTGGTGACACCGGGCGTCCGGCTCCCTGTTTATGCGACACAGGTACTTCCCGAAGCAACCATGCCCCGAGAGCACCTGCGTCACCCGAAACGACAGGGAGCCGTGCCTCCTCCCGAGCCAGCGCTCGAGTACCGGCCGGACCGCCTCGATAGTGACGAGGCCGGCGGTAGGGCGGGAAAGCCTGTCCCGCCATTCCGCCACCAGGACCTCGCGAAGCTGTGACCGACGCAGCTCCATATGGCGCTGCATCAGCCACTCGCCTCGCGCCCGCGCTTCCTCGCGCCACCGATACAGCGACGCGAGTACTTTCGCCTCTAGGTCCCAGGGCGGGGATCCAGCCAGTACGCAGGCCGCCTCGTAGGAGATCGTGCGGTACCCCCGGGCGACTCTGACGGCCATCGCTCTCTGCGGCTTTCGCAGTACTGCGATGCTACCGGCCGTCAGGTCAGTCGCCCAGATCGGGGCCCCATACAGGGCCATCGACCGCACGATCCCCATGTAGAGCCGCCTACAGGCGGCGCTCGGGCCCCCCAGATTGGGAAGCAGCGTTGACAGCGCCCCAGCCGCGCTCAACAACTTGGGCGCCAGCCGCCGAAAGTGAGGGCCAAAATCCCACCGGCTGTCGAGCACCAATCCCAGGTACTTCATGGTAGACTCGACAGCGATCCGGGCCCCCCCGACCACGATGTGTGAGCCGGACGGCGGCGCCCGCCGGGGGCCATGAAACACCATGGCCTCCGACTTGTTGAGGGCCACTTCCAGTCCCAGGCGACGTATGCGGCCCACCACCAGTGAGACCGCAGCCGTCGCCAGCAACGCTGCCTCCCTGTACGAGCTCCCCCGGGCAGTGACCAGCGTGTCATCAGCATAACACGTCAGGTCCACGCCCGGTTGGAGCTCGCCTCTCAAACCTTTTTTTTTTTTTTTTTTTTTTTTTTTTTTTTTTTTTTTTTTTTTGCGCTGGGAAAAATGCGTTACGCATACCCTCCCATCGGGGGATGGGGGGCTATGTGGGACTCCCGGGTCTGACCCGGTATACCCACTAAAAAACCCAGCGGCACTCCCGCTTCGTCCGAGTGGCGGGGGACTGGGAAACCAGCGTAGCCTTTACGTCCAGTCCTCCGCCGACGATTGTCCTTCAGGGCGGGCCCCTCACGGGGGCCCGGGAGTGACCGACGAAGGTGGTGATGGGTGCAATGCGGGAGACGGCACCCCCGTGCCTGTCGCCCGCCCATCGCCACCATGAGGGGGGAGAGGCTGGCGCCTTCTCCGACCCCTCCTTCGTCTGCGGAGCGGCACAGCGAGAGGGTCGTCCTCCCGCGCGCGCTCCGCCTCCTCCTTTTGCGAGATTACGTCCTCGCAAAAGGAGGCCACCGCTGCCCAGGCCTCCTCGCTCCCCAGCATGGCGTTGATCACACCAGGAAGCGAGAGGTCCTGTCCGACCGCCGCGGTCAGACCGCGGCGCAGCTCGGACCAAGCCGGGCACACCTCGAGGGTGTGCTGCGCCGTGTCCTCCGCCGCGCCGCAGTCGTGGCACGCCGGGGTCTCCTCCCTCCCGATCCGGTGCAGGTACGTTCCGAAACATCCATGGCCGGACAACACCTGCACCAGACGGAACGAGAGGAAACCGTGGGACCGCTCGAGCCAGCTCTGCAGGACCGGGCCGAGCGCGTCCAACGTCCGGCGGCCAAAGGCGGCGGTGGCGAGGTCCTCTGTCCAGTGAAGGACGATTGCGTCCCTCGCCTCCCGCCGCACGGCCTCCCGCTCCTCGGCGACGGGGCGCTCCCCGAGCGCCCTTCGGTGCGCGGTCCACTCGTACACTCTGGCGAGCACCCAAGCCTCCAGCTCCCAAGGAGGGGTGCCGGCCAGAGCGCACGCCGCCGAGAAGCCCACCGAGCGGTAGGCCCTCGCCACCCGCAGTGCAATGGCCCTTTGGGGCTTGCGGATGGCGGTCGCCTCTCAAACCTAACCTAACCTTTTTTTTTTTTTTTTTTTCCGGGGTGGAAAATCCTCATGGATGTCCGCCGCCCTGGGGCGGGCGGCGGGGTCTGTCAGACTCTTACTGACTAAAAACCACCCCGGTGTTCCATCTCACACCTACGCCGGGGGTCGCGGGAACGTACGATCCTTCCGCAACCCCCGGCTGGTGCCCCCGCAACTGCGGGCCTCCTCGGGTCAGGGGGGGGAGTGAGGTGTTTGACTCCCCCCGTGACGTCTAACAGGGGCGCGCGTGGAACACTACGCGCCGCCACCTCGGGTCCTAGTGTGTGGGGGGCGACGGACGTCCCCGAGTCCGTCGCCCCTGGACCCATTTAGGGGGGCTGGAAGAGGGCATTGTCTGCCCTCCGCCGACGCCCGGTGCGCCTGCTGCGGGCCGGGTGAGTGGACGAGATCTCCCTCTCCCTTTCCGCAGCCTCCTTCTGCGAGACGACTGTTTCGCAGAAGGAAACCACCGCGTCCCAGGACTCTTCGCTGCCGACCATCGACTCGACCACGGCCGGCAGCGACAGGTCACTGCCTACTTCTGAGATGAGGGCACGGCGCGGCTCCTCCCAAGCGGCACACTCTGCCAGCGTATGCCACGCCGTGTCCTCCCGGCAGTCGACGCAGTGGTGACACCGGGCGTCCGGCTCCCTGTTTATGCGACACAGGTACTTCCCGAAGCAACCATGCCCCGAGAGCACCTGCGTCACCCGAAACGACAGGGAGCCGTGCCTCCTCCCGAGCCAGCGCTCGAGTACCGGCCGGACCGCCTCGATAGTGACGAGGCCGGCGGTAGGGCGGGAAAGCCTGTCCCGCCATTCCGCCACCAGGACCTCGCGAAGCTGTGACCGACGCAGCTCCATATGGCGCTGCATCAGCCACTCGCCTCGCGCCCGCGCTTCCTCGCGCCACCGATACAGCGACGCGAGTACTTTCGCCTCTAGGTCCCAGGGCGGGGATCCAGCCAGTACGCAGGCCGCCTCGTAGGAGATCGTGCGGTACCCCCGGGCGACTCTGACGGCCATCGCTCTCTGCGGCTTTCGCAGTACTGCGATGCTACCGGCCGTCAGGTCAGTCGCCCAGATCGGGGCCCCATACAGGGCCATCGACCGCACGATCCCCATGTAGAGCCGCCTACAGGCGGCGCTCGGGCCCCCCAGATTGGGAAGCAGCGTTGACAGCGCCCCAGCCGCGCTCAACAACTTGGGCGCCAGCCGCCGAAAGTGAGGGCCAAAATCCCACCGGCTGTCGAGCACCAATCCCAGGTACTTCATGGTAGACTCGACAGCGATCCGGGCCCCCCCGACCACGATGTGTGAGCCGGACGGCGGCGCCCGCCGGGGGCCATGAAACACCATGGCCTCCGACTTGTTGAGGGCCACTTCCAGTCCCAGGCGACGTATGCGGCCCACCACCAGTGAGACCGCAGCCGTCGCCAGCAACGCTGCCTCCCTGTACGAGCTCCCCCGGGCAGTGACCAGCGTGTCATCAGCATAACACGTCAGGTCCACGCCCGGTTGGAGCTCGCCTCTCAGCACCCAGTCGTACCCGATGTTCCACAGGAGCGGGCCTACGACCGAGCCCTGTGGAACACCGCACGACATGCGGTGCTGGTTTTCGCCATCACGTCCCATGTAGGTGACACACCTCTCCGACAGATAAGCCCCAACGATGTGGCGGAGGTAGGGAGGCACCCGATGATACTGCAGTGCCTCCCGAATACAACTCCAGGGCAGGGTGTTGAAGGCGTTGGATATGTCCAAGGACACTGCCAACATCACCCCGCCCCGAGACACTGCTTCCTCCGCCAGGACTCTCACCCGCGACACAGCGTGAATGGTGGAGCGCCCATGCCGAAAGCCGAACTGGCTGTCGTCCAAGTCCGGCCCCTCTCTGTACAAGTGGCCGACGAGGCGGGCTGCGATTATCCGCTCAAACAGCTTACCCACCTCGTCCAGCAGCACTATGGGCCGGTATGCAGACGGCGAATCCGCAGGGCGCCCCGGCTTCCTGAGCAGGACCAGACGACCAGATTTCCACAAAGTGGGAAACTGGCCCCGCTCAAGACACGCTGTGTAGAGTCCTCTCAGTTGGGGCTCAAGCTCCTTCAGAGCGAGGGCTAACACGCAGCCGTGGATCCCGTCGGGCCCCGGAGCTACGTTCTTGGCCCGGAGCCGCTTCACGGCTGCCCCCATCTCTGCCTGTGTCACCCCTGGGACGCTGAAGGCGTTCTCTTCTCTAGACTCTGCGGCTGTGGGCAAAGCCATCGGCGGCGGAGTGTGTTCCGCTCTTGCCGGGAAGAGGGCTGCTACCACCTCCTCCAGCAGCTCGGGTTGGAGACTCTCCGTAAGTGGGGGCGCCGCGGCCCGAAGTTTCCCTCGAACCGCGCGATAAGGCCGCCCCCACGGATCCCCGTCTAGAGTCTCCAACATCTCCTCCCTGGCTCGCGTCTTTGCGTCGCCGATGGCCAGCCACAGAGTCTCCTTCGCCGCGCGGTACACCTCATACAGCGCGGCTTCTTCGTCAGGGACCCGACGACGTCTCCTCCGGTATCGGGTGTACTGGCGCCTAACCGCCACGCACGTGACGCGCAGCTGCGCGATCTCGGCGGTCCACCAGTACACCTGGCGCCTTGCTGACTGTGCGTGGACCCGGGGCATTGACGCGTCACAAATTTGCGTCATCGCCCCGCGGAACCACAGCGCCTCCTGCTCGACGTCGACGGGTCCGCTCGTTGCCGACTCCCGGATCCAGGCCTGGACAATAGCAGCCTCCTCGAGGAGCTCCCTGTCGATGCGCTTACGTGCCCAGCGCGGACCGTCCGTTCGCGGGGCCGGCAGACTGCGGCCGCCGACGGTCTGGGCGGAGACGTCGAAACGGATGTATCGGTGATCCGACAACGTCTCCACCCCCACGGCGACACGCCAGTCGTGGACACGGCTCGCGACAGCGGGGCTAGCGAACGAGACGTCCACTATAGACCCGCCCCGCTGCCGCACGCACGTGTGCACCGAGCCCCGATTTAGGACGGTCAGGCCAGTCGCGATCGCCCACTCCTCCAGAACCTCGCCCCTAGCATCGGTCACAGGAGATCCCCACGCCGCTGACTTAGCGTTGAGATCCCCCAGCAACAGCACCGGGCGAGGGTAGAGTCGGTTCACGACGGCACCCAACTCGACAAGGAACCTCTCGAAGTCGGCGAGACTCTTGTTGGGCGAGAAATACGCGCCAACCGTGCCAATGCCGTCCGCGAGGGCGGCTACCCAGCCGTGACCTCGGGACGGACCGGCGAGAGCCCCGCCAATGATGGCCACCAAACCGTCCAGGTCTCCCACCCAGTTATCCCTGGGGGGGACAAAGTACGGTTCGGCGACCACAGCCACGTGAATCGACCACTCTGCCATGCTCTGGAGCAAGAGATCCTGAGCTCTGGCAGAGTGGTTGATATTGCCCTGGAGGAAATGGTAGAGCGCCATTATGCGCAATCCATTCCCTCCGCACCATTCCTAGGCCGGGAGTCGGCCGAAGGGCAACCAGGCTGAGGGGGGGGTAAAGAGCCCCCGGCAGCCTTGGCACCCCCTCTCTTCCCTTTCTGGGCGGGCGCACCACAGGCCTTTCCGCCCGCTCTGTGCCCAGCGGGCCTCCCTGCAGCTGTACAGAGGCTGCAGTTTGGCGCCGCGGAGCACTGGGCCGCCTTGTGGCCGGTCTGACCGCAGCGATAGCACTGCTCGCTGCGGTCTACAGAGGTGCACCGTGCCTTGACATGCCCAATGTCGAGGCAACGGTAGCACCGCAAGGCCCTGGTTTGCAGCAGCTTCACCCTCGCTGCAACCCACCCCACCAATAGACGTCCAGCGTCGGCGACTTTGTTCGCCACCGCCACTGGACACCGCACCCAGATCGCGCCGAGCCCGGAATCGGCGACGCGGATCTCGCCCGTCCGCACATCCTCGGGCGGACATCCACCGGCTTGGGCGACGGCCGCCACGACCTCGGCTGGAGTCGTCGAGTCGTCCAGTCCGTCGACGCGCAATTCAGCGGTCTTCATCGGCCTGGACACCCGAACGTCCTCCGGGTTGAGGACCTCCCTCAGCTTGGCGGCCAGGACGTCTGCCTTTTCGCCGCTAGAGGCACCCGACACCTCAAGTAGTCGCGCCCCCGTAAGCGCCGGCCTCACTTTGAGTCCGGACGGTATGCCAAGGTCGGGGAACGCGACTTTGGCTTTTGCCTCCGTGAGGACCGCCTTATAGGAGACGCC
This sequence comes from Hydraecia micacea, assembly GCA_914767645.1. Classification (NCBI taxonomy): domain Eukaryota; kingdom Metazoa; phylum Arthropoda; class Insecta; order Lepidoptera; family Noctuidae; genus Hydraecia; species Hydraecia micacea. Next base: position 3,051,470 of record OU611775.1, read on the forward strand.
CCTTTCGACGGCTCCGGGCTGCAGTGTAATCACTACAGCCGCGGTGCGCGGAGCTCTGACCCTAGGCGGCCCCTGAGCCTTCTTGGGTGCCGGTGTCGGTGCACCAGCGGGTACCGGTGGCGGCGGCGCCGTCTTCCTCTTACGGCGGCCCCTCTTGACGACCGTCGTCCAGGCCTCCGTGGTGGACCCAGGTGCGGTGGCCAAGGGAGCGGTCGCCAGGGGTGCGGTCGGCGGAGGCGCAGCTGTCCGGGAAGTAGTTGGCGCGGACTTGCCCTCCACGGGCTTTCCGGGCCCCTCCGCGGGCTTGTTGGCCCCCTTGGATTTCCGGGCTGTCGGGCCCGGCTTAGCGGGCTCCTCCTTCCTCCGCCTATCCGCAGCGAGCGGCGGCCGGAGAGTCTCTGCCGGGAGAAGCCTCGACTCCAGGCCCTGCAGGCGGGCATTCACCATACCCCCACACTGCAGCATGCAGATGCGAACGATCTTCTCGATCTCCACATCCGCAGGTGCAGGGGCAGGGGCCGACGATGGGGCCGACGGTGGCGGGGCAGTGACGGGAGCGGACCCGGTGGCCGCAGGACGCCTCTGCTGCCATTCCGCCCTCTGCGCGGCAAGCTCCCGCTTGAGGTCCTCGAGCTCAGATCTGAGACGGCCGTTCTCCTCCCACAGCTTCGCCGTCTCCTCCGAGCTTGTGCGATTAAGGAGGACCCCAACTGCCTCCTTTATATCGTCAGCCGCCTCCTTTAGAGCGCGCGTGAACGTGCCCTTCAGGCTGCCAGATTTAGTGGCAACCTTCAGGACGATGTCCACGCCGTCCAAAACTTGGCGACTGAGCGCCACCGCCGACAGGCTCTCTCCGGCAGCCGTCTGAGCAGAGCGTCGCTCTCGGGCCAGTCGGGCCATTTCGCTGACCTCGTCAGCCGCCACCGCTTTCCGCTGCGCCCGCTTTGCGGCGTTCGCCTCCGCCTTGTTGGACCCCAGCAAGGACGCCGAGGAGCCCTCACTGAGGTCCACTATCGAGGGCCCGGGGTCGCTCTCCACGCTCTCTGCCAGACGCTGAATGGGAGCCGGTGTAGCGGGCCGAGAGATCGGCACGAAGCGACCCGCTCGATCACGGCCCGGCAACCGACCCCGCCCTCTTTGTGCCGTTGGCACCTTGGCGGCCGACAGGTTCTCCTCACTGGAGGAGAGGCCCATCGACCCCGAGTCCACGCTTCGCTGGCGCTTCCTCCGAGATTTGGAGGTGCACTCACCCGAGTTTGGGTCCTTCTCAGGACATGAGCCTCCTCGGCTCTTGTTGCCGTCAGCGACGGCAAGCGGTACTGTGGCGTCGCACAGGCGCTCCAGGTTAACCCGGAGCTCCTTTTCTTGCGACGCCGGTTGACGCAGGTCGGCGGTGGTCTGCCGGCCCGCGAGGCTATTGGTGCCCCCCCCAGATACGAAGGGGCTGCCTTCCGAAGAAGGGCGGGATTGTACCTCCTTGGGTAGGAGGGTGCCCGCCTGGGGAATCATTTTCTCATTAGCAAAAACCTAACCTAACCTAACCTAACCAAACCATTTCAGATAAGATAAAAGTTGCTGAGACACTAGAACATTTTTTTACCAACATCCCAATAGAGGTTACAAAATCTCTCCCCTCATCACCTATATTAGCTGAAGCTCTTCTTAAAGAAAACTTCAATAAGGATATTCCAAGCTTTGAGTTCAAGCCCATTTCTGTTGCCACAATTAAAAAAGCATTTAAAAGTCTTAACATAAAAAACACTGAAGACTTATGGGGGATTTCTGTTAAGGTTCTTGGAGATATTATTGACACAATTGCCCCTGCCCTAACAGGCATATTTAATCAATGTGTAGACAGCGGTACGTTTCCTGACTTAATGAAACATAGTAAAGTTGTACCAATTTTTAAATCGGGTAGTAAGTATGATCCCTCCAATTATAGACCTATATCTGTGCTACCAGCATTGAGCAAAATCTATGAAAAAATCATGCTGGACCAGACAGATGTTGTCACATTTTAACTCAAATGGGATTTTACATAATCGCCAGTTTGGTTTCACGAAAGGTAGGTCGACGACGGACGCGGGAGTAAAACTCATCAGTCACATTTTGGAATCCTGGGAGAAGTCCCAGGATGCAATTGGCATATTCTGTGACCTCTCAAAAGCGTTTGACTGCGTTGACCATAATACACTGCTCTGTAAATTATACCATTACGGAATTCGTGGACAAGCTGCTGATCTTGTTCTTTCTTATCTATCAAACCGGCAGCAAAAAGTAAACGTTAACGGGGCGACGTCATCGGGGTCTCTAGTTAAGATGGGCGTGCCTCAAGGCTCAATTCTTGGCCCTTTCCTATTTCTAGTATATATTAATGACCTTCCTTACATGATGGCTAACTTATCGGACATCATTTTATTCGCTGATGACACTTCCCTTATTTTTAAAGTAGATAGAAAAGATACGGATGTCTTACATGTCAACGATAGTCTGGCTGTTCTTTCGAAATGGTTTGCAGCTAATAATCTTTTACTTAATGCGAACAAAACTAAATGTCTTAAGTTCTCATTACCAAATGTACCTCAGGTTGGTCTGAATTTAAAACTTGATGGTAAAAAACTAGATGCTGTTACGGAAACTGTATTTCTGGGAATTACTTTAGATTCAAAATTACAATGGGGCGCACACATTAGAGCTCTTTCAGGTAGATTAAGCTCAGCTGCATATGCAGTAAGAAAAATAAGGCAGTTGACAGATATAGCCACAGCTAGGTTAGTATACTTTGCTTATTTCCACAGTATTATGTCTTATGGTGTTCTGCTGTGGGGATCGGCAGCTGACGTAGATTCAATTTTCATTTTACAAAAGAGGGCAATCCGCGCAATCTATAAAATGGGTCCGCGAGAGTCTCTTAGAAACAAATTCAAAGAAATTGATATACTAACTCTGCCTTCTCTTTATATCTTAGAAAGTATTTTGTATGTTCGCAAAAACTTAGGACTTTTCAAAATAAGAAGCGATTTCCATAATATAAATACACGTAGTAAAAATGAAATTGTGATACCTAAATTTAGATTAACTAAGACTAGCAAGTCATTTCTTGTAAACAGCATCCGTTTTTATAACAAGTTGCCAAAATCGGTTACAGACCTTAGTGGCGGAAAGTTCAAAACCCTCGTCAAACGTGTCCTTATCAATAAAGCATATTATAAGATTAAAGACTACGTTGAAGACAAGGTAGTTTGGCAATAATTCCTTCTGCACATGTGGCTTCCCTGGCACCTCATTAACGGCATAACTACGTAAATGTCTATTAACTGTTCTCAAATTACGATGTTTATTTTTTATTTGTACATACTTCTTTGACATAATCTTTTTATTATTTGACATTATATACAGACAATTTTAATTTTTCACCTATTTATTAGTTGAAATGGCAATCATATCTCTTGGTTTTAGTAGTTTTTTATATTTTATTTATCCTTTTGATACATTCTTATTTTGTAAATGTGAGGACTTTGTAAGCCTTGTACCTAGACTTTAGATCTGTAGACCATTTTTTATTGTATCAAGTACTTACCTGTACTTGTTGACAGGCCTACGTTGTCCTCCCATACCTACTGTAACTTGGAAAACATTGTAAAAGCCAATTATTTTTTAAAAGAGTAACCATGGAGTTTCTTGCCGGTTCTTCTCCATAGGAAACGACCAATTGGAACCGTGCACCTAGCTTCTGACGTTTCATAAGTGCCCATGTTGGTTTATGTGAAATAAAAATATTTTGATTTGATTTGATTTTGATTTGTGCACTAGTACTAGTTTGGTTGCCAATACCTGTTATCGTGGAGCCCATGCCGTTTCGGGACAAACGCAGCTTATCTCATAAGTTCTCGGTAATGAAATTGGCTGTATTACCGCTATCCAGTAGGATTCTTACGTCACACCGCTCACCATTGGCACTCACCGCCTTCACCAGCGCTGTGGAAAGCAAAACAAACGAGCGAGTATATGATTGCATACTGGCTGTAGCGTTAGCAGAAACAGCAACACGTTCGGAAGTACTAGGCATTGGGTTTTGCGAAGGAGGGGTTTCTGTGCATTCCATGTGCAATAGGGTGTTATGCCTAGCTGCACAGTACCTACAGTGGGTTATTCTGCACCTTTTTTCATTATGACCCAATCTTAGGCAATTTAAGCAAACCTTGAGGTCCTTGGCCTTTTTATTACGTTCTTCTATTGTTAACTTTTTAAAAGAGTCACAAACGTATAGAAAATGATCGCCAGAACACATAGGACATTTGAACTTTTTTTTCTCTGAACTAGAATTAGTGTTATTATTACCTTTATTTGTTAAATTCTGTGAAACTAATTATGTCGAACGCTGTCGGAGGACTCAAAAAAAACCGAAATTTCTTATAATGATTTAATTAATTTAGATATTACAAACTTTACTTAAAATTAGAATTAAAAATCTAGTGCCCAGATTCGAAGTAGGAATCGGAATGAACGAGCTTGTTTGTCACGTAGGCCACCGCGCCGCGCCGCGCCGTGCGTCGCTTACACGTGCCGCACCGTCAGCGTTTCCGTCAGCTTGCCAATTCGTTGTATGTAGGTCATGATTGTACACCGTCACCGTCGATGCACCGTCAGCGATGTAGGTATAAGGCCGGCGTATAACACCTCCCCCCGTAGCTCAGCAACTATTTTAAGACGTTTAGTGAAAATGTTGCTGGCATCTGAGTTTTTCCCTGGCGTTGCGATGGTTCTGGATCTTCATAAGGATGATCTTGATTTGCAGTAGCAGCGTTGGGTAGTGATTGCTCTGCAGGTGGTTTGAGTCTCCAGGCGTTGCAGCGGTGACGCAATACTATGGTGGTGGCTAGTACAAGTGCACCAAATAAGATCACGTAGAATGGTATGGTTGTATGGTAGAGTGATGGTGTCTCCAGACTTTCCAGTTGAACGGGTGTTTGAAGATTGATCTCATCTTGTAAGTTATGTAGATTTCTCAGGTTGATAGAATTTATCTTGAGCGGGCGTTGAGGTACGTGATCTCCATACATTTTCGTAGTAATTTCGGTTATCTTCACTGGCTGACCATACACTCGATCATTGATGTTAGCTATGGTGAATTCATGTGTTCGTAGCAGACAATTACGCGGGATGGTGACCAGGAAACTGCCGGTTAATATGTTAAATTCATCTCGTTCACAGGTGAGTTGCAGTTTCGTGGGTTTTGGGAAGACGACTACGTAGTGGCGGTCGTCCAGCTTATCCATGGCTTGTCTTGAGAGTGAAATGGCTGTCTTCACGCAGGAGTCATCTGTCGTTTTGCCGTCTATTATACGTTGAATACAATCGGGTTGCGATTTTAACTGATGATTGAGTTTTTCTTCGCATAGGTACTGCTCTGTTAACTTCGGGCATTCAGCCTCTATATACACGTGAAAATTTCTAGTGATAGCTATAAAAGGGTAAGGGGGAACTATGATCTGCTTTCTTTCGTTCGGTACTATAGCTAGTCTATATAGAGTGTATTTGAAGGGAGATAGGATGGGGAATTGAAATGCTATGACAATATGTTGACCGTTATAAAATGATCCCGGTTTTATGATGTTATAATATTCCCTAGTTTCCAGATCTAACAGCTGGTCCTTATCGTAGATACTACTAAGTTTTCCTAACATACTATTCATTGTCTCTAACTTTATCATGGAATGGTGCGTGCTTCCGGCACGGCTGAAGGCTATTGCATCTTCAATTCTATGTAGTTCATCTAGTAACTTATCTACGTTATCGCTAACTATACTTAGGATTTGCGCAAACTTTGCAAATTTTATTAGACTGTATTGAGTATACTTTTGTTTGTCCAGTAAATCATGTAGAGTGTTATTAATTCGGGACTGGTTTTCAACAATTTTGGTTATAATTTCGGTATGGTGGCTCATCCAGTGTTTGCTGAGACTGATATGATGGTTCTGTTCAGCGATTACTTTGTCCTGGTTATCCTTGAGAATTTTAATAGCATCATTGTACCTCATGGCATCTGTATAGTCCAGATTTCCGGTTATGCTTTTTACTACGGATCCTAGGCCGTCTATAAGACCTCTTTTGGGGCGGTTAGGCCCTAAGCTACTTAATTGAAGCGAAGCCTTATTTAATTTACTTGTTAAATGATCAATCTGTAACTCGTACAGGGCATAAGTATAGTTATCTAGTGTGTCTTTGATTTCAATTAGTTGTGTTCGTACGGAGCTGATTTTATTATCTATCTCTTTAAGTTCAATGTATTGTAGAAATGTATGATAATGAGTTGTAAGTCTCATTAATCCTAATTTAAAAGGTAGGATCCCTGGTCCATCGTTGAGTCCCTCAAGTTTTATCTCTTGCGCCTGCATCAGGTGGAGGACCAACATCAGTAGTGGAATTCTGTAACAATTTAGCACTGTTAGGGACTCGTTTGAGTCTCGATTTTGCTACTGGACCACGTTTCTTAGAGGTGTATATGTGGATTGGCAGATCTGCCAGGACCGTATCCTGAGTGTATCTCGGTGCGAGCTTTTGACGGCTAGCACTTGGGTTTGTGACGAATATCTGCTGTCGTGGCTGGTATTCTACGTCTGGTTCACGACCTTTGTTCCTATTTTCTATTATTGCAGTTCTATTAGAGAGAGATGTTTCATTAATTAGCTCGTAGACTTTCTTCATTTGTTCCCTATGTGAATGTGTGTATTGCTGTAGCAGATGTTCTGTTAGGTCAATATCTAGTGGATCTCTTGGATCTGTATGTCCTAAAATAATATCGTATGGCCTACATTTCGTAAAACTGTGGACTGAGCTGTTATACCCTATCAAGGCATATGGCATTAGGTTAATGACAGATTCGTCCCGATGCTGTAGTTTTAGGATGCGCAAATGTTCTAGCAAGGTTAGGTGAAATCTCTCGATGTTGCCGTTGTCGTTTGGCGCATGAGCTAATGTTTTATGATGAGTTATTTTGTGTGTTTTACAGAACTCCGAAAACATTTGGTTCGTGAATTCTGTACCCTGATCGGTTATAATGGTGAGTGGCAAGCCGTGATGAGTGCTGAATATAAGTAGTGCTTGTATAACGCTTAGTGCGGTACCATCTTTGAGGTTATATGCCTGTCCGTACTTAGAAAACACGTCTATAAGGGTTACATACTTTTCATTTTGTGGTGTAAATAAGTCCATATGGACAATTTCGAACGGTTTTGTGGCTGGCGGAACTATATTGAACATGGGTCTAACAGGGTTCCTATCGTATTTTGCCTGGCCACATATGGTACAGTCGTTGATATATTTAGAAATATGCTCCTTCATTTTTGGCCAGTAATACCTACATGATAAGGCCAAGTAACACTCGTTAATACCACGATGGTTGGTTTTCCATTGTGATAATGACGGATGATTTCCTGTTGTCTAAGGTACTCTTTGACATTTTCGATTTCCGTTTTGGCTATTGGGTCATAAACAAAACACACAAAAAAAATGTGCCGTTTAAAAAAAAAAGTTAATACATACTTTATACATTTATGTTTTTGTTTAATATAATAACTGTTTAGTTGTTTATTAATTTGCGATAAAATATCCTAATTATATTTTATTTACTTTAAAATATTAAAAGTAAAGTGAGACTCAAGTCCCCTTCCGTGGGCCGTTCCCAACCTAGGTTCATATGTTTGCTTAAACATAAAAAATACTTGAAAATAAAAGTGTGAATATATTTTCCTATACGTATATTACTAACATCTTAAAGTTCTTATTTTACGTTATTATGAAAAATCAACACACAAAACCAATGAATTATAATACATAAACATTTTGTTACCTATTTTGCGACCCCTTCCGTGGTCCAACTAAATTGAATATTCAATATTTGTGAAATGGAACGCAGCCCTAGTTTATTTATTTTGGTTGGCAACATTGTCGAGCTTTCAGTTCGAGTAAAATTTTTAAGTGATACACGTTAGCGCTCTGTGAAAAAGTTTTTGCAAAATTTATAAACAAGTGTTGTTTTACTTTTGTGTAAAAGATCGTTGCAACTTTTCTGTTCCATCCATATTTTGGTAAGTACTGGCTTAAAAAATGCATAAATCGATTAACGTGGTGTAATATGGGAGGCTATTTGCAAAAACCAGGTGCGCCATATTGTAACCTCAAAACGTTGTGTTATGAATGACAATTTTAGTTTTTTTAACACTTCCGTGGACAAACTTTTCGGTGGACACAATGTCCACGGAATAGACCACGTCCACAAAAGTGACCCTTAATCCGACTTATACTTTTTATGACACAACTAATATTAAAAAATATGTGTTGCTAGGTTTGGCTTGGCACTTATGCATCGCCCGCACTCCCGCCTTAGTAAATAGTACTTACCTATAATTATTTTCGACAAACATTATAAGATGTATTAAGTTGCATTTTTTTAAATTATCTGTTTTGATAACGCTTCTTATTGCTGAAATTGGTGTGTACATGTGGGTTATGATTTCTATTTCAGCTAATAATGCCTAGAACAAGTACAATTAGGCATCTAACTGAAGAAGAAAAGAAGATTAGACGTCGTGAACAAAAAAAAATTTGTATGCGGCGAGCGCGTGCAAAACTGAGCGATGCTGCTATTGAAGAGATACGCAAGAAAGACAGGGATAGGTATCATAAGAAGAAAGAAAGAGGTGAAATTAAGACTATTGATCAATGTACTCCTAGACAACAGCGTCAAATTAGGAAAATGTGGCGAGAGAAATCAAAAAAGCGTCGTGAATTAATAAAAATGCGGAAAGCCACCGCTGCCCTATTAGAAGAAAATACCCCGCCGTCAAGTCCTTCTTCGTCATTTTCACGTGCTGAAGTTGATGTATTTTAATAAAAGATAAAAGAGTAAAAGAAAATTTTATGACACGTAGTTTGAGATTCCACACAGAGTAAAAAGAAATAGACGTTGCTAGTGCAGTACTACAAAAATAGTGTTGTCACTAGTAACCGGTATAATCAAATTTTATCATTTCAACACTCTCACCAAATTTGAACTTTATACAAAAATAATAACTGACAACTCTCACCTATAACAATAACAATAAAACAAAGAAAAGAAATTACTTTACTACGTTTTCAATTGCTTAACCCCAATTTTACTTCTGAGATATTCAAATTTATCTTTGGGTAAAGCCTTAGTAAAAATATCAGCGTATTGCTCTTTAGTGTTCACATATTTGAGATCTATTTGTTTCTCTAAATAATTTTCTTTAATAAAGTTATATTTTATATCTATATGTTTGCATCTCTTGTGATAATCTACATTCTTAATTAAGCAAATAGCGCTTTGATTATCAATGTTTAAACATATAGAGTTCTGATTAAATTCGTTAATGTCCATTAGCAATCTCTTTAACCATATAGCTTCTTTTGTCGCATTACATGCGGCCATGAACTCGGCTTCAGTAGTAGATAATGCTACACTATGTTGGCGTTGTGTTGACCAACTTACAGCAGCTTCATTTTTTATAAATACATATCCAGTTAAAGACCTGCGCGTTACTGTGTCTTTTGCATAATCTGCATCACTATAAGCTTCAAGGTCACTCTTTGAAGGTGAGTAACATAAACCATAGTCTTTTGTTCCTTTCAAGTATCTCAATATTTTCTTAATAACATTCCAATGAGTCAGATTATAAGAATTCAGATATCTGCTTACCAGACTGACTGCATACATGATGTCAGGTCTGCTTACCACAGCCAGGTGCATGAGTGACCCCACAGCCTCTCTGTATGGAATATTCTTGTCTGGAGGCTCAGTTCCCATCTCCAGATTAGTATTAGGGTCGACTGGAATGTTATTACTATTAGCATCTTGCATATTAAATCTATGTAATAACCGTTCAATATATTTTGATTGGTGAATGAAAATACACTCTTCCATTTTATCTATTTGTAATCCTACATAAATCTTAGGATCACACTGTTTAATTATAAAATTTTCTTTTAATTCACATATTACTTTATTTAGTGAATCTTTTGACCTAGACATTAGAAGCCCATCATCGACATACAGCAGCAAGTAAACTTTATTATTGTTTACATTTCCAATGTAAACACATCTATCTGCATGACTATTAACAAAGACTATTAATAAAGTTTACTTGCTGCTGTATGTCGATGATGGGCTTCTAATGTCTGGCCTTTTTCCACTCCACTTCTCTTCTGGTGTCGAAAATTGCAACACTCGGGTTGGGCACCTATTTGTGATGTAAGCTGCAGTTGACACAGCTTCTGCCCAATACTGTTTCTGCAGTTTGGCATTCAGTAGCATGCATCTTGCTCGATCTAAGAGAGTTCTATTCATACGCTCTGCTAAGCCATTTTGTTGGGGAGTGTAGGGAGCGGAAGTTTGATGTGAAATCCCGGACTTCTTAAGAAAAGTTTGAAATTCATTACTTAAATATTCAGTTCCATTATCTGTACGCAGAGTCTTTATAGTCAAATCAAGTTGGTTTTCCACCAAAACTTTAAATTCTTTAAATCTCTCAAACACCTCAGATTTCTTATTCAATATGTATATAAATACTTTCCTGGTGAAATCATCAATGAAGGTAAGGAAATAGCGAGCTCCTCCGAGTGATGGCACCTCCATAGGTCCACAGACATCTGAGTGAATGAGCTCTAGCTTTGCTTGTGCTCGAGATCCTTCAGAAGGAAAAGGTATTCTTGTTTGCTTTCCTTGTAAACATGAAATACACAGTACCTTTTCTTTATTTTCTAACTTAATTCCTGCAGTTTCTGTTAGTTTATTCAAATCTTCAAAATTTAAATGGGCCATCCTCTGATGCCACAGATAACAATCATTGTCCTTTGATGCGGATATGTATGCTGGAATACTGTGAGTATTTAGCCTGTACATATTATTTATCATCTTTGCAGCGGCAACTTGTTCATTGTTTCTGTTTAATATTTTGCAGCCTTTCTGATCAAACTGCACTTGACATCCATTTTTAATTATTTGACTAACAGAAAGAAGATTGGTGGCCAGCCCAGGAACATAGAGAACATTCTGCACTTGAATTGTATTCATCTTGCCATTGCTATTGACAACCTTTAAATTTATCTTTCCGCAAGCTTCTACAAAAAGTTTCTTATCATCTGCCACCTTTATAGTACTAATCGGAGGTGAGCTTTTATCATAGAGCCAGTCACTGTGCATAGTCATATGCATTGATGCTCCAGAGTCTATGTACCACCCGTTATCATTGCTTGTAGTTGCAGAAAATACAGCAACGTAATTGGTACCTTGATCTGACTTTTGTTTCTTATTTCGACAATATTTACTTACATGTCCATATTTATTGCAGGCGAAGCACCTAGGACCTTTCGACTTATTGATTTTGTCTGAAGCTTGTTTGGCAGACTGCAACTGATTTCCTGTGTTTTTATTAACGTATAAAGCATTAGAATCAGAGTTTCCCACATCTTGAAGGAGTTTAGTTTTCACAGAATCAGCTGATATTGCCACACCGGAGCTTTCGAGGGCCATAATCATCGGCTGATAGACCTCGGGTAAACCAGCTAGTAGCAAAGTACCCAGCCATTCGTCGTTTACATTAAAATCAATATTTCTCAGTTTATGTGCGGTTGACATAATTTTATTAACATAGTCTTCGATGCTTTGACATGTTTCTAGTTTTGTGGTTATCAGATCTCTTAATAAGCCAACTTTGCGAGTCAATCCTTTGTCATCGAAAGCTTTGGATAGGTTAGTCCACACTTCTTTTGCAGTTTTGGCCTCTTGAATGTGTACATAGTTGATAGGATGCACTAATAAAATAATTTTGGACTTAGCTTTCGTATCTTGTTTGACATCGACTTCTTTTTCTGCTGTGACACAATGCCATAAATCCTCGTGTTCAAGATATGTTTGGACGGCAAATCTCCACGTTGGATAATTTTCTCTTCCGGTCAGCTTTTCAATCAGTGTCAACGTATTAACAGAAGACATTTTGCTGATGAAGTAATTGTGCACAGAAACACGGGTTGACTTGTGTTATACTAATACGGAACTAGTGTTAGCGGAGATTTTTACTTTTTCTTTTATCAGTTTTCTTTCTCTTAATATTTTGGAAGGAATCAGGTGTCTGGGCCCATAACCTGATGTATTTTAATAAAAGATAAAAGAGTAAAAGAAAATTTTATGACACGTAGTTTGAGATTCCACACAGAGTAAAAAGAAATAGACGTTGCTAGTGCAGTACTACAAAAATAGTGTTGTCACTAGTAACCGGTATAATCAAATTTTATCATTTCAACAGAAGTTGGAAGGGCAGTAGCTGCTCGTAATAAGAGAAAATTAAAAGCAGAAAATGAAGCTTTAAATTTAAAGGTCTTAGCAATGAGCAAACAAATAAGAAAATACAAGATGCGTATAAGAAGGTTACAAAAAAAGAAACAAAACAACGGAAAAATGGATGGTTCTAAAAAAAAAGTATTAAACAAGGATATGAGACAAGCTGTGCATGATTTTTTAACACAAGATGAGTGCAGTAGACTAACATCTGGTAAAAAAGAGACCATTACTCGAAAGAAAATCAAACGTCAAATTCGTTTATTAAATGACACTCTGTTAAATTTACATGTATCGTTTCAAAATAAAACTGGGATTAAAATTTCTTATCAGACGTTTAGAAGATACCGTCCGTTTTGGGTGTTGTTTCCGAAAGCATCTGCAAGAAATACGTGTTTGTCTGCGTTACATGAAAACACTGATCATATTGTCCGATCACTTCATAAGGCAAAAATTATGTCTCATGGATCTGCTTCACGTGTGGCGAGAGTACTTTGCTGCAATGATACACTGAATCCAAAATGCCTAGAGAGAACATGTGAGGACTGCCATGATAAGAAACTCACCTTTAACTTATATAATGAACAGGATCATATTACTTACGAGAGATGGATTGTCAAAAACGTTGAAGTAATTATCAAAGGTAAACCGAAACACTGTAAGAAATGTGTCAAAGAAACTATAAAAACCACAAAAGGATCTCTTATAAAAGTATTCAACTCGAATTTACCAATATACATGCAGCACATTGCCAATATGATTCATCAAATTAGATCAATACAAACCATTAAACAACAGCTATCTTCTTTTCAAGGTTTGTTACATGTTGACTTCTCGGAGAACTACAATTGTAAATATGGTGCTGAAGTCCAATCCGCCCATTTTGGTGGTTCTAAGCCTCAATTGTCACTTCACACATGCGTTTACTACAGCAGTGGACCAAAAACCCAAGAAAAGACTTTTATAACAACATCAATGTGCTCCATATCAGAAAACTTACGACATGACCCTGTAATGATATGTGCTCATCTAAGACCTGTCTTACAAAGAATCGTAGAAATAAGTCCAAACTTGTCAGAGTTACATATATTAAGCGATGGACCAACAACTCAGTACCGTAATAAATTAATGTTTTATTTTATTGCCAATTTCATAGGCAGAGAATTAAATAACGTTAATAATATTATTTGGCACTACAGTGAAAAAGGTCATGGAAAAGGATCTCCTGATGGCGTAGGTGGATGTATCAAAAGGCTGTGTGATAATTCGGTTGCAATGGGCAAAGACGTATCGGATTATGATTCTCTTATGTCTTGTTTAAAAGAAAACTGTAAAGGAATAGAGATTTATGGAATTGGTGACCCGTATGTACAAGATATTCAAAACATTGCTGATAAGAGTAGAATGAAAGCTTTTAAGGGCACATTAAAGATACACCAACTCTCTTGGAGTCAAAGTGAGCCGAATACTTTACATGCAAGAAGACTAAGTTGTCTGTCTTGCGCACCAACGACAATATGTCCTCATTTTGAAATCGGACAAATAAATGTTCAACCTGGAAGTACAAGATCAAGCACTCCCGTTAGTTTTGTTTCTGATGCCTTAAATTTATCTCCAAGAAATATAGCCACACCTGATGCTTCTACAGTATCTTATAGATCGATTCAAGTCACACCAGAAGAAGGAGTTTTCCAAAGTTTTCCTGCTCGTCCTTACAAAAGATTGAGACTTAATTCAGATTCCAATGATTCAGATTCGGATAATACAGATATTATATTTCCGCCGCGATATGTAAGACAGACAATTAATACTAAAACAGACACCGAAGATGAAGAAGACTTGGTTCTCCCTCCGCAACAACCTAAGAAACCGTTCATTAATCCTTATACAGACAGTGAAGATGAAGAATCTATATTTTAAAGTGCTACGTGAGCACCAGCGTTTATTTTGCTACTAGCTTTTATATTGAATTTTATATAAATATCTTCGGCAAAAAAAGTTTCTAAATTGCATTTACAAGGTTCTGAAGTCCTGCACTGACGTCGACGATATAATAATTATTATGGCAACGAAAAACGACGTAATTTCTGTGGACGTAAAAGTATTATTTTATTTGATTGATTATTTTGGATTTTTTGTTTTATTTTTAATATGAAGAAGTAAAGTACAATGTGATTGTTTTTGTTCTTAAGGTTACGAAGTATTAGAGTTTATTTTGTTGATTAAAAGCTCTATTTTAAACTTTTCTGTGGATTATTTGGTATTTTCGGTGGACACAAAAAAACTAAAATGTCACATATTTTCATGAAAATAAGGTTTTGTTCTCTGATTTTGTGGACAGTATAATTATTTTGCTATTTCCCATAATAAATGCTGATTTTTTATAAAAAAGAAGACATTTTTATTTTTTTAAATTTTAAATAGCTGTGTTGTTTATGACCCTATTACTAGATTCATGGCTGAATTCCTGAATTTTTCCTGTAAAATGGGCACAATTTTGTACATGCCTAAGGGCGGATTTATTAAGAGGGCTGTTTTAATTTTAGGGTTAACATATTCTTTTATTGCATTAACTAGGTCTTCTTCTAAGTTTGACTCGGAAAGTTGCACAGATGTTCGGAGGTGTGTGTCGAAGGGTTTAGTCACTGTCAGTCGCCTTTTAATGTCCCCTACAATAGTTAAACATAATTGACGGTGGAATTTGTTGAGTGGATCGTCGACGATAGGTATCTCTAGTATAGGGTTTTCACTGTCGGTGTGTGCGGTAAGAGTATTCGAGTTATCCAGGGTTGGGGGTCTGTCAGTCGGATTGGCTATCATTGAGTTAGTCTCCTCATTGTTCAACTCGATGCGGGATAGGGCGTCGGCATTAGTGTTGTTACTGCCCTTTTTATAAACGACTGTGAAATCGTACTCACTTAGTTTTAGCCGCCATCGAGTTAACCTCGAGTTTGGTTCTTTAATATTCATAACCCACTGGAGGGGTTTATGATCCGTTACGATTTTGAATTTGCGCCCAAAAAGGTATGGCCGGAAGTATTTAGTGGCCCAGACAATCGCTAATAACTCTTTCTCTATCGTGCTGTAGTTGATTTCGCTCTCATTGAGAGTACGTGAAGCGTACGATACGGGTCTATCCGATCCTATGGGTCCTTGTGATAGCACCGCGCCTATTGCGTAGTTAGAGGCATCAGTCGTCAGCACAAATTCCTTCGTGAAGTCAGGGTATCTCAAGATAGGGTCATTAGTCAGTAACGTCTTGCATTTCTCGAAACTGTTAATGTAGTCGGGGTCGAATGTAATTTTCTTTCCTTTCTTTAGACACTGCGTTAGGGGTTTTGTAATCCGAGCGAAGTCGGGGATAAACTTCCTGTAATAACCTAAGAGTCCTAAAAATTGCTTTATCTGTTTAGGAGTTTCCGGTAGGGGATATTTCTCTACGGCTGCTATCTTGTCGGGGTTAGGTTTGATGCCTTCACTGCTTATTACGTGACCGAGGTAGGCGGTTTCCAACTTTAAAAATTCCGATTTGTCTAGCTGAATTTTAAAGTTGGACTTGTTAGGGTTAATGGTTGAACACCAAAGGAAAGACCGTTCTAAGGATTTCAATAATACGTTTATTATCCTTTTATTTATATATTGGAAGGTGTGTCTACTAATATTATGTGAGACGTGTGATCCCACACAAGGCTAACAGAGTAGTAGTGTCACTATGCGAAAGTAAGGATTTCGTTCAAGTGCTAAGGGCTGGCTCGGATACTTAAATAATATTTATGAGTTAGAATGAAAAAGACGATAATGTTGAAGTAGGATCGATTTGTTTTTGCTATACTCCAACACGCCCCCTCAAAATCCTTCTCTTTTTAATTACGATATATGATATCAAACATCGTTATACAATTACAAAATCACACACCTCCAAATTATCTCTCACTGGGGATACAATCATCATGGTCCAACATTTGTTGCGCAGGATTAGGGAAACCCAGAAAAACCTAATCAAACCATTATCAATCAATTTATCCATTATAACTGGATACTATTAATGTTATTCATCTACATATTATAACCAAGCTCTTATAATTAACATATCCTTATCATTTTATTTATCCACGTTGAATATAATTACAACGTCACCCCGAGTTTTATTCTCATTTCGGTGAAACGCACCGCGGGTAATGATTTTGTCAGGATATCAGCCAGCTGGTTATCTGTAGAAACATAAACCATTTTAATCACATTTTTCTCAACCTGTTCTCTAGAAAAATGATACTTAATATCAATGTGTTTAGATCTTTTGTGACTAGTAGGATTGTTCGCGATGCTTATGCATCCATTATTATCCTCATAAATACAAATAGAATCTGGTATCGCTATGCCAATACTTGTTATTAATGACTTTAACCACAAAGTTTCTTTTACTGCTTCATATAGAGCCATGTACTCTGCTTCAGTGGATGATGTTGCCACTGTATGCTGCCTTTTTGTTTGCCAGCATATTGTGCATTGGTCAAATAATTTAAACAAATAACCCGTAGTACTTTTTCTATCTATTGTATTACTACCCCAGTCAGAATCAACAAAGCCACTTAGAATATTTTTGTAATCATTTCGTGTAAATGTTAACTTGAGATTTATAGTGCCCTTTAAATAACGCAAGACCCTTTTTAAGTGTGACCATAATGAATGGTTGTTTTTGCTTGCATATCGACTCAAGATGTTAACAGAAAAACTTAGGTCAGGTCGAGTGCACAACATGATATATATCAAACACCCGATAAGATTTCTACAAGGGGCACTTGTAATTTCACACGAATTTAATGCTTCGTAATCTAGTTTACTTTCAAGGGGTGTAGTGACAGAATTACAGTCACTCATGTTAAACTTCTCAAGAACTGTTTTTATGTACAACTCCTGATCCAAAGTAACTTTGTTTTCTGACTTGGTTATTTTGATTCCCAGAAAACATTTGATCTCTTTTAAGTCTACCATTTTAAAAGTGTTCATTATGTAAGTTTTAAAACTATTCATAGTATTTATATCTGCGGTTGAAATCACAAGATCGTCAACATAAAGTAAAACATAAATATTCTTTAAAACATGACCTGCATCAAAAATGTAAATGCACCGGTCCGCTGATGAGTATTGAAAACCCCTTTTTATCAAAGCTTGCTCAAACATTTGGAACCAACAGCGTGCAGACTGTTTCAATCCATATAATGACTTATTCAATTTGCAAAGCATATTACTGCCAGCCGGGATACCCTCAGGAATTTTCATATAGATTTCCTCATTCAGTTTCCCATTCAAAAATGCTGTTTTTACATCCATATGGTGAACAATCAAATTAAATTGATTCGCTAAAGCTAATATTAGTCTAAAATTTGCAATCCTTGCAACAGGTGCAAACGTTTCGTTATAATCAATCAAATATTTCTGACTAAAACCACGAGCCACTAATCTCGCTTTATACTTCAAGGGTTTTCCAAACTCATCATTTTTAACTGTAAATACCCACTTACAATCGATAATATTTCTATTATCTGGCTTTGGTACTAAAGTCCACGTATCATTTTCAATAAGTGAATTAATTTCCTCTTTGATAGCATTTTCCCATAGATGCTTGTCATCCCTGGTTTTAATTTCTGTATATGATTGAGGGATTTGAAATATCAAAGATTCTGCACACAACAAGTAGTTGTCATAAATACTGTCCTCATCATTTTCATTATAAGAAACAGTTGGCATGTTTTGGACCCTATTACTTCGTCTCAAATTATGTGATGTACCATTGTTTTGACATAAAGTTAACTCATTTTCATTGTGATATGAAGACCGGTTCGAGTGCTCCCCTGTTTTATGAATTGATTTATTTACAGGTATTTCATCTGTTTGTTTACTCATACCATCTGATTGATACTTATGAGATTTACACCTCTTTTCAAAAGGGTGTACAGAGTCAGAATTGTCAACAACAGAGTTATTGCTATTTACGGTTTGAATTCATTTATTTCTAGCCATAATCCGTTCGAGCTCAGGTTGCACTGGCCTATTTGATAAGCTATTAATCTCATCCATTACGACATCTCTTACAGAGGAGTCAACAACAGAGTTATTGCTATTTCTAGCCATAATCCGTTCGGGCTCAGGTTGCACTGGCCTATTTGATAAGCTATTAATCTCATCCATTACGACATCTCTTACAGAGGAGTCAACAACAGAGTTATTGCTATTTCTAGCCATAATCCGTTCGAGCTCAGGTTGCACTGGCCTATTTGATAAGCTATTAATCTCATCCATTACGACATCTCTTACAGAGGAGTCAACAACAGAGTTATTGCTATTTCTAGCCATAATCCGTTCGGGCTCAGGTTGCACTGGCCTATTTGATAAGAAGTTAATCTCATCCATAACGACATCTCTGACTCTCACAAACTTTTCATTTACCACATCCCACACCTTATAACCATTTGGTTCATAACCAACGAAAATTCCCTTAGATGATTTCTTGTCAAATTTCGTTTTTCTACTTTTATTAACAAAATAAACAGTTGAACCAAAAACTTTTAAATACTTCAGTTGCGGCTTAGTATTATGCCATAACTCATAAGGTGTTTTATCTAACCACAGTGCTTTAGTGGGGCTGATATTTATTAAATAAGTTGCAATTAACACAGCCTCACCCCAGAACGATTGATTTAATTTAGACCCTTGTACCATTGTACGACTCCGTTCTGTTATTGTTCTTATCATACGTTCGGCAATACCATTCAAAGCCGGAGTATGTGGCACTGTTAAGTGGTAGCTAATGCCTTTACGCGCACAGAACTCTTTCATTTCATTGGATACAAATTCCCCTCCATTATCACAATATAAGTTAACAATTCTCAAACAAAAACGTGCTTCACTTTTTGCTACATAATCCCGAAACGTAACAAAAACATCTGATTTACGAGCTAACAAGTAGGTAGCACAATAATGAGTGTATTCATCCACAAAAATCACAAAATAATTTTTGCCATCAATAGACGAAGGAGTTATAGGACCACAAACATCTGTGTGCACTTTAAATAGAGGTCGTTTCAAATCTTTTGTTTTCGATTTGTTAAATGGCAGGCATGCTTGTTTACCATAAATACAAGCCTCACACAATTTATCGTTTGGCACAATATTATCAATTTTATCAATATCAGAAAATAATTTCTTTCTTTTTATTTCCATAAATTTTGATTTGCCTATATGGCCTAACCTCTGATGCCACAATTCATAATTATTATTTACGACTCTATTTAATGAGCATTCGCTATTTAAAGCATGTTTAGAAAGCAGAAAGTTAATGCCGATTAGACTGTTCAAAGACTCACCCTTTATTACCGGCTTACCATCGTTGTACACAACAACACTACCGTTTTTATCAAAAACGACGGTCATTCCCGCATTCTGCATTTTCTTTACCGATAGCAGGTTGTAGGGAATATCAGAACAGAAAAGTACATCCTGTAGTATTCCTGGTACGCCCATCTTGCTGGTAACGGGGAGATCACCTTTCTTTGTCGCTTGTATAAACGTGCCATTTTTCGCAACAGAAATTTTCATTGGCTTTTCAAGCTGAGTGAAGTTTAGGGCCAAATCTTTTCGATTTATTAAATGATCTGAGGCTCCAGAATCCAACACAAAAGTAATATTGTTTTGCCCGTCATTACTGTCATTTGTATCACTGTCCGTCATAAAAGCAAATCCACTATTTTGTGGTTTTGAACTCACCATCTGAACCGTTTTATTGTTTGTTCTTTTGTTTTCAATAGCTCTTTTGTAAGAAAAACAATTCTTTATCAAATGTCCCTTTTTGCCACAGTGATGACATTTCTTTTGTTTAAAATTGTTCTTGAACAGTTTTATTGACTTTTGCTTTTGTTGATGACGATTTCTTGAAATATTTGAAGGTGGTCTAGAACTTTCAGCCTGAAGTACTTTTACACTTAGATCATGTCCTTCGCTTGTTAATTTGACTTCATGATCTAATAATCTCGTTTTTACAAAAGCTAATGTTATATTGTCTTCAGTCAATGTCTCGATTGCTGTGACGATGCTGTTATAGATGTTCGGTAGAGTCATGAAAAGGTGGGTCACTTTATCGGATTCTTCTAATTTCGCACCTGCAGCCATAAGTTCGGTGACAATTTCATCAAATATTTGGAAATGTTTGAATAATTTGGTATCACTATCCAATTTTAAGTTCAACAACCTTTTTCTAAGAGACAGCTGCGTCGCCACGCTTTTTCTTTCAAAGATGGAATCAAGCTTCGCGAAAATTTGTTGTGCGGTGTCTTGTTCTGTAGTCAGGCCAAGTAATGAGTCTGACAAACATTCTATAATCGTATTCTTAGCTGATGCATTGTTTTTAAGCCACTCAGCACTTCTCTCTGTCGGAGATTCATCGTCGATAACGTTCAGAACTCCAAGTTCACTTAATAGATTGCGAATACGAAATTTCCACACACTATACTTTTCTCCATCAAATTGTTTAATGTTCCTTTTAGATCTTAAGTCCATTTTTAAACACTTGCACTAAAATAACTTTTTATGAATTATTTAGTGTCCAATCACTTTCACTTTATATTATTTATTCGCACTTTGGCTTAGCGCTCTGGGCCCATAACCTGTTAGGGTTAATGGTTGAACACCAAAGGAAAGACCGTTCTAAGGATTTCAATAATACGTTTATTATCCTTTTATTTATATATTGGAAGGTGTGTCTACTAATATTATGTGAGACGTGTGATCCCACACAAGGCTAACAGAGTAGTAGTGTCACTATGCGAAAGTAAGGATTTCGTTCAAGTGCTAAGGGCTGGCTCGGATACTTAAATAATATTTATGAGTTAGAATGAAAAAGACGATAATGTTGAAGTAGGATCGATTTGTTTTTGCTATACTCCAACAGGACTCACTCAACCTTTGGAAGACTTTCTCCAGGTTATCCATATGCTCCTGTAATGACGTGCTGAATACTATAATATCGTCTAAGTAAACGAGACAGATAACATTCTGAAGTCCTCTGAGGACATTGTCCATTACACGCTGGAACGTAGAGGGTGCATTCTTAAGTCCCATGGGCATTCGTAAAAATTCGAAATGCCCATGTTCTACATTGAAAGCGGTCTTGGGGATGTCACTGGGGTGCATTTCAACTTGATAAAATCCTGACGCTAAATCAAGGGTTGTAAAATATTGGCATTTTCCCAATTTATCGAGTACGTCATTAATATTCGGTATGGGGTACTTGTCGTCGATCGTTTTTTCGTTTAGTTTACGAAAGTCGATGACGAGACGCCACTTTTGCTTTCCCGAAGCGTCAACTTTTTTTGGTACTACCCAAATGGGTGAGCTCCATGCTGACTCCGATGGCCTAATTATCCCTTGTTCTAGCATTTTTGATATTTGGCTAGTGACTTCTTCCCTATGAATAAACGGATATCTGTAACTTTTAGTATATACGGGGTTTTCGTCGGTAGTTCTAATGCAATGCTTAACTTTATTGGTGAATGCCAATGGTTGCCCTTCGATATAAAAAATGTCAGCGTATTTGGCACACAGTGATTCCAGATTGGCCTTCTCCTCTAGATTCAAATGACTTGTGCGCAACTTTGATATAATTTCCTTTACACGGAGTGGCGATTGTGTCGAATGTGTGCATTCAATATTAAACACCGATGCCTGTGTCGGGTGGTCTAATGAGAATATTATATCATTAGGAGTTGGGTTCTCGACTTCTACTATACCACGGTTACTTATAACGGTTGTTAGGCATTCATGAATGATACAGTTACAAATTATCTGTTCTTCAACAAAAACTTGTCCATCTTGTGCATTAATTGGTAGTCTAAGTAGCCTTTTGCTTTGTGCCGGGATGATATTTTCATACAAATTCAGGTTGCTGGAGTTATATATACTAATATGATTCACCGCGAACTTCGTAGTCAACGTCAAATCTTTAAGGTCCAATTTAGCGTGCCATTTTGCGAGTAGGTCAAATCCTATAAGTCCCTCAAAATGGTTATGAAATTTGTACACGAATAGTTTTATGGGCTCTGGATCGTTGAATTCGAAGAAGCATGGTATGTTAATGGAGTGACTATGCCTACTCGTTGCATGTACGTTAGTGACCTCGAATGGATCATGGTTCAATGGTAAATGTGCAAAATATCTCTCCACAGCATCCGGGCTTATGAAGGATTGATTAGCGCCAGTGTCTATTAATAAATTTAGGTTAGGGTTAGCAATATGAACGTACGGTAATTGTCGCTGTGTTTGCAGGTTTAATTCTATTTTGATCTTTTTGATTTCGTGGTCTCCTGAAAATCCTCCTTGCTGGTGGAAGGCTGGGGCTGTTCACTCACCTGGGTGCTACCGTCACCTATCATGTCAGTCGTCACCTCAGTCTGCGGAATGCCATCGTATACGCATGGATAATTGCCGTAGTAATCCATAGGATAATAATTTTCGTAGTAGTTAGGCTCCTGCTCATACCCGTAATACCCGGGATAGTAAAAGTCTTCGAAACTTGAGCATTCGTTGACATTTACATCGCGTGTTCTGAAATAATTAATAGGTGGCGGATTGCCTTGCCTAGACCAATCCCAATTACTACGAGTTGGTGGTAGTGGCTTAGCCACAAAATTGCTCACACCACTCATGGGCTTGGGCCCTTGATTTTGTGGTGGGGGTCTTGGAGCCATACCGAACGTGTTACCTCGCGGATTGTAGTTTGGAGGTGGGGCATTGAACATTCGCTGCGTATGCGAAGGCATACGGGGTTGATTATGGTTAAAGGGTGGATTAAAACTATTAAAACCTGCATTAAATCTATAGTTATTTGGCGGCTGTGGTTGCATCATGCGTGGTTGCATATAGGCGGGTATGACCGGGTTAGGCACGGGCATAGCGTTATTATTGCGTGAAATGGGGAAGCCTGCATGCATGGGTGACGGGTTAGGCTGAGTCGCAGACTTGGAATGAGTGTTAGTGGATTTGGGTAACCCGTCGTTTCTCTGTTGAAAATACATTACATTCAGTTCCCCTTGTACGTACTCTAATGCTGTTTCAATAGAATCTGGCCGCATGCAACGTATGCGCGAACCTAAAGGTTCTTTGAGCCCGCGCACAAAGGCCTGCATTGTTAATTTTTTATACAAATCGCGCTTGGCGTTAATAGTCGTAGCCAACGTTTCATGAAGTGTAATATATGTCATGATAGTGCTGAATAAGGTTTGGCACCTATCATAAAGTTCTTGCGGCGTATCGTTACCCTGTGTCTGCAATGAGAGGTCATTATAGAGGGTGTTTTCATCCCTACGATCAGCGAAATTATTTATTAACACACTTCTGATGCCATTCCAGTTCTCGGGGATACCGTTAGAGTTAACAGTTCGAGCAGCATTGCCCGTTACTTTATTTAATATGCCACTAATCAAGGATAAGTTGTTTAACTCATGCTCAGGACCCTCACGTACATAAGCATTCACTAACTTATCGCAAATTCTAATGAATCGAGTCAAGATATGGGGGTTCCCATCAAACTCTGGGACCAGGCGGATGGCCTTCAAAATGCTATCGGGGTCGTGTGCCATTATATTATCTGTATCTACGTTCCTATTTCTATCCACTAAGTTTTCCCGCCTCAACTGCCTATAAGAAACAGTCTCGCGGGTCCCTAAATTCCTAGGGTAAAAAATCTTGAAAGTATCAAGGGTTAAGGGTAAGGGAAAGCGACACTAGAAAAATTCTTGTGCACTTACTTGTACATCTCGGCTTCTCCTGAGCAGTATCAATGTCTGGATCTCCGCAGCTCTTCGACGATTCGGGATACTCGTTAGAGGTGCCTAAAGCCACCCGGGCAACTCGCCTAATTTCGGTATTCGGGAATTTATGTCGCGAACCGGCCCGCGAGTATCCTACCGACTGCGCCAATTATGTCGAACGCTGTCGGAGGACTCAAAAAAAACCGAAATTTCTTATAATGATTTAATTAATTTAGATATTACAAACTTTACTTAAAATTAGAATTAAAAATCTAGTGCCCAGATTCGAAGTAGGAATCGGAATGAACGAGCTTGTTTGTCACGTAGGCCACCGCGCTTCGCCGCGCCGTGCGTCGCTTACACGTGCCGCACCGTCAGCGTTTCCGTCAGCTTGCCAATTCGTTGTATGTAGGTCATGATTGTACACCGTCACCGTCGATGCACCGTCAGCGATGTAGGTATAAGGCCGGCGCATAACAAACTATTGCAAAACTTTTGGATTTATTATTATTATTGTTTGTTTTATTACTATGCTTATTATTATCTTCCAACGTTTCCAGTAATTCAGCCTTGTTGTTTATAAATGTAGCAAATTGAGAAAGTGTGGGAGTACCAGACAATGTATTTCGATACTCTTCCCAATATCTACTAGTGTTTGAATCTAATTTAGTTGACATCATGTATATGATGATAGTATTCCAATGCTCAGTAGGCTCATCCATTGACTTGAGTGCTCTAATATTTTTATTAGTTATGTCTATAAGACGACGCAAAGCAACACTAGATTCAGTAGCCACTGGTTCGACATCGAATAAAGCCTGCATATGTTTGTCTATGAGAAGACGACTGTCATTGTACAGTAAGGCATCAATTTTGCATAAGCATATTAAAGTTCAAATTGCTGTGATAATACCGGCCGCCTCGCGCCGCAGGCCACATCTGTGTGTGTAAGTCGAACACGCATTGGCTAGAGCGTGAGCGTCACAGTATAAATATCTTTCTACTGTCCTAGCGTCGAACGAAACAAAACATATCGTCGCTTTTACGCACACGGTACTACGTAATTACACATAACCTTGGTGGGTTCATACTACTGCTCAAATTCACTTCATCATAGCAAGTATAGATAGCTGGTAACGTAACCTAATGGTTTAGCAAACGTGAAAGTCTGGGTTCCAATCTCGAGATGAGACTATTATTTTTCTTTTCAACAATTATCTTTTTCGTTTTTTTTTTTTTTTTATTCAATAGAGATAATAAAGGAGAATAACAATGTAATAATTTTTGTTTTTATTATTATATTGTTATGCTTATGTTATATGGGGTTAAAAATAAAAATGTTTTATACTTAAGTGATTTCAAAATGTTTATTCGTTATAAACAGTCATATTTATTAGGACTTATTGCGGTTATAGCTTAAGTATTCATTTTCATTATGAAAAGAAGATTGAAACTAAACCTCAAAATAATCCTTATTAATACGGATATGACACAATTTTATTTTAATATTACTAAAATCAATTTATAACTTAATACTTTGTATAAATGTTCTTGTTTATTATTTCCAATCAAATATTATGTTTTTGAGCTGGTTTTCGTTTGCACGGCGAACGCTTCGTAAACACTTGTTGAATAATTCGGCAAAATATCTCGGAAACCAATTGTTTCATATTCACTGACCAGCTGGGCCTTCCACTTCGCTTTCGACTGGCAAGGCTACCCTCTTCCTTATATCTTTTGACCCTCCGACTCACAGTAGGTAATTTCTCTAAAACAAAAAAGGAATACTGTTAAGCTACTAGCAAAATTATAAAATATTATTACTATTTTGAAACAAAATTATTTTGAAAATAGAAATGTTACAAAATGATTATATATTATAATATTATGCTTAATATTATATTCATCATTCCATAAGTAAATAAATAAACTTTAGGAAATATTTTTTTTTATTTTCTATTTAGGGCTTATGGTAGGTAAATATAAAACGTTTAAAAAAATAACTACAAGGATCATCATTTATACTTTAATTAGATAAATGTTCGATAAAATAATGAAATCATAATACTCACAGTCAGTCCGGTTTCATCAAATATTTGTGATATAATAATAAGTCCATATTTACGCAGCGCGATAATATCAGCAGTTATCATCTCGATATTTAAATTTGCTTGCGTTTCAAAATGAACTACAACAACGCTAATAGATTAAACACACTTCACAATAATATCAAATTATCCACCAACCAAGAAGCAACAACATTCTATTTAGTCGGGGACTAGCGGTGAATGAGTTAAGCATCTGTCTACCTTATGTTTTATTTATTTAGATTTCTGCGGGTATAATCATAAAGTTTTACGAACTATGTGAACAAGACGAACATGACACGGAACTATATTCGAGTAATATGCGAGTGTGTGTGTCTAATTACTCATTAAAAGAAGGTCGTAAGTCAAACTAAACGTCAAGCTATTGCTTTGTGACTTTGCCTATGGACTTTTGGAGCCTACTGTACCTTTCACACAATAAGTCCCATGCTAATTGATAATGATCTGCCTTAAAATCTATATTTTTAATAACTTCGACTGCCTGGCCTTTTAAAGAAGCGCGTAAATAATGGAACTTATTGATGTTGTCGATACAGGAACTATCGTGAATTAAAGATATAAAAGTGTCCCTAAACTCTAGCCAGCACTGATAACTGCCATTAAAGCGTGGTAAATCTATTTTAGGTAGTCTAGGGAAGGGAGTGAGTAGGAAGGGAAGGGAGTGTCAGACTCTTACTGACTAAAACCCACTCGTGTTCCTTCCTTAGCCCTTTATGTTCCGGGGCAGCGGTAACCCTTTCGGACGATCCCGCTACCCCGGCAGGCTTCGGCCCTGGCGGGCCCCTTCCTTTATGCTGACATCTCTTTGAGGCGCGCGTGGAACACATACGCGCCGTCCGGCACGGGCCTGGTCCTGATCGGGCGGAGAGCTACCCATTACTCTCCGTCCGCAGGCCCGCGCCTACGGTGGCCGGGAGTCGTCACGCGGCTCCCGACGCCCGTAGCGTCTCCCGCGGTGGCTAAGGCGTAAGGCTCTCTCTCTGAGCCGTCCCGCCACCTCCTTCGCTAGCATGACTGCTTCGCAGAAGGAGGTGACTGCCTCCCACTCCCTCTCGCCCCGGACCATGGATTGAACCAGGGCCGGACGCGAGAGGTCGCCGCCGCTACCGATCGCCTCTACAAGGACACGGCGGTGCTCCGCCCAAGCGGGGCAGACCTCCACCGTGTCCTCTGGGCGATCCTCGCAGTGGTGACACCCGGGCGTCTCCTCCCGCCTGATGATGTGCAGGAACCTCCCGAAACATCCGTGTCCGGTGAGGACCTGCGTCAGGCGGTAGGTGAGAACGCCGTAACGCCTCTCAAGCCACTCCTCAAAGAGGGGTCTTATCGCCACTATGGTGGCGTGCCCTGCCCGGGAGATACTTGTACATTCGCCGCACCTCCGACTGGTATCAGCCCGCCATGCCTAGCGGGCCCCATCCCCAAGTGCGGGCGATCCCACGACCACACGTCCTTCCATTATATAAAGCGCGCATATTGCGTGCTACTTCTTTGAGCCCGACTGCTCGTGCGGCCCCAATTTCGCTGCCCGCAGGCCCCTTCTTATGATGGCCCGGCTGCTCTTCTGGTGCGGGTGGAATGAGAGGTATGCTCTCTCTCCATCTCCGCCGCGTCCTTTGTATGCATCACCTCCTCGCAAAAAGAGGCCACAGCATCCCACGCGTTTTCGCTTCCGACCATGGACTAAACTACCGCCGAAAATGACAGATCACCTGCACCAAGTGTCGCGACGAGGGCACAGCGCTGTTGGGCCCAAGCTGTATTCCTCCAACGTATGTTGCACCGTGTCCTCGTGGCAATCCACACAGTGATGACAAGCAGGCGTCCGCTCCCGACCTATGCGACGCAGGTATTTCGCGAAACATCCATGTCCAGTAAGCACCTGCGTCAGCCGGAAACTCAGGGCGCCATGCTGCCTCTCCAGCCATTCTTCCATAACAGTCCTTACCGCCACTATTGTGGCGAGCCCCCACCTGGGTTGCGCAAGTCGCTCCTTCCATTCAGCCACTAGGATTTGACGGAGCGACTAAGTAGTAGTTTCATACATTTGAAATACGAGTTACCTTATTTACCCATCACTAGCTGTCGTGTCTTGACGACTGTGGCGTGAGGAAGAACACTTTTATACGGATTTCGTTTAGCAATTTTTGATTATTGTTTTTTCTAGTGAAATGTAAATAATGAATATATCTTTGTGCTATTTTACAATATTTCATTAATGTAGTTTTAAATAATAGGAAAAAGAAACACTGAAAACTTAATTTAGTATATTTATTTTGTACTTAGAATATGTCGTTTTCTTGTCGTCTGTAGACGACGGTGGCGTGTTTGGCATGTTTTCGTTTGTCGGCTATATCCGACCATGGCGTTCAAAAGGTTAAAGGTTGCTACTTTTCGCCCTTTTAGATTTCCTACGCACCAACTCTACATAGCATGTAATGTACTAACAGTAAGGCAATTATTTATTCTAAGCATAGTACAACACCAGCACACTGCACTTCCTTTTGACCCAGTACCTTCCGACAAGAGAAGGAAAGACTTGGTTTGCTTAAAGCCTCAAACCAGACATGCGTTTGCTAATCGTTTTTATGTGTTCTTAGGACCTTTTCTGTATAATAGACTCAACAAGTTACCAAGATTCTATAGTGTAAGCTATGAAAAATGTAGTACAATGTTATCAGAATACTTAGCGATGCTCAATTACACAGACACAGAAAAACTTCTAGAAATTTTGTCATGATCGTAATTTTATTCCCTTGTAAGTATTTACTTTTGTATGTTTACAAAGACTTAGTATTAGGTATTAATGTACCAATGTGCTTTTTCACAGAATTGTTAATGAATTATTTTTATATCAGTTTCATTTAAAAATTAACGCTCCAATTTAATTGAAATGTAAAGTGATGGCCTGAAACACAGGTTTGAATAAACCTAGTTCGGGTGGGTCGCTACCTAACACTCTAATTCCGAACCATCACTACTTGCACCTGTAATAAAACATATTTTAGTTTTAGTTTATTTTTAGGCACTATAATTGTATGGAAAATTTGCTACTCTCGGCCAAATGTACACTGTGGTGTTCACTATGATCTACCATTAGGGACTTAGGGATTAGGAATAAAACGATCGAATTATCAGTAAGTACACACCAACCCAAAGGGAACGTCCAGTCGCCACCCCGGCTCAAGCGTGACAGCCCGCCGGTGTTGCCAGAGAGTTGAGTGCTACATTTATTAGTACATCACATACACCTTTTGTAAACGTTTTATTAAATAAATTATTATTAAATTACAAAAAAAAAAAAGTTATCCCTGGGGGGGACAAAGTACGGTTCGGCGACCACAGCCACGTGAGTCGACCAAATAATACATACATTGTTTTATAAGGTAAAACTAATAACTAATAAAAAAATTTGGAATTTATAATATTTAATTGTAAAAGGAACTGTGTGAACCGGGTCAGCGGAGCATCTATTTCTTGAAATTTCCCTGCATCACGCTAAAATGCTTCTCGGAGTCGTTTACAGTCCTAACCTCACTATTGACTACTTTGACTCTTTTGATTCGCTTTTAGAAGATTTCTGTCCCTCTTATGACCACGTAGTCTTGATGGGCGATTTTAATACTTGCCTTCTTAAAAACGACAGTCGTACTCACAAACTTCAATCTCTCTTATCTTCTTATAACCTCAGTATTCTGCCTCTCTCTGCTACTCATCATTCTCCTAATTGCACCCCTTCTCTGTTGGACCTGATGATTGTCTCTAACATAAATAATGTATCTGTCCACGGACAGCTCACTGCCTGTTTTTCTTACCACGACCTCATCTTTATGTCCTACAGGATTCGCCCTCCTAAGCGTAAGCCGCATTATATGTTCCTTCGGAACTACAAGGGCATAAGCCTGGAGGCATTGCTGAGTGATGCTGGTAGCATCGATTGGACGGACGTTTTGGAGAGTTCATGTATCAACGATATGGTTCACATCTTTAATAGCAAGTTACTTAGTTTATTTGACCGGCATGCCCCTATCCGTCGAGTCAAAGTTAAATATGTTCCGGCTCCTTGGCTTACTCCTGCCATTAAGGATGCAATGGCAAGTAGGGACAGAGCCAAAAGAAGGTTGAAATGCTGTCCTTCTGAGCACAACTTGAATGCGTATAAGGTGCTGCGTAATCGCTGCAGGCGTATGTGTAGAGATGCAAAGAGACGCTACTTCCATAATTCTCTCGACAATCGTAACTCTTCTGAAGTCTGGAAGTTTCTTAAAACTGTCGGCATTGGCAAGTCTCCAGTCGTTTCTAGTAATGACATTGACGTGTGTGCTCTTAACAAACATTTCTCACTTCCTCCTGTTACTTTTGATCCGCACGTCAAATCAGCTACGTTAAATAGACTTTCTGGTTTGCCATTACCGCAGTGTTTTTCTTTTGAATTGAATCTAGTGAGTGAAAGTGAGGTCAAAAAATCTATTTGTGCTATCTCCTCTACTGCTGTTGGTAATGATAATATTTGTTCAAGAATGATTTCTCCTATCCTTCCTATACTACTTCCCGTTTTGACCCACATTTTTAATTTCTCCTTGTATTCTCGTACTGTTCCTGATGTCTGGAAACAAGCTCATATTATCCCCTTACCCAAAATTCCTAAGCCGGTCTCTCCTACAGATTTCCGTCCCATTTCTATCCTCCCATTTCTCTCTAAAGTTCTTGAGCATATTGTTCACCAACAACTTTCTGCCTTTCTTTCTGCGAATGACCTCCTTAGTCCTTTTCAGTCTGGTTTTCGACCTGGTCATAGTACAGTGACGGCATTGTTGAAGGTTACTGATGACATCCGCTGGGCAATGGACCACAAATCTCTTACTTTACTTGTACTTCTTGACTTTAGCAGTGCCTTTAACTCTGTCGATTTCGATATCCTCCTTGGGATCCTTAAATCTCAAAATTTTTCCCCTTCCACTATTGTTTGGTTTAACTCCTATCTTAAAGCCCGCTCGCAGCGGGTCCGTCTCGACGAGTCGTCTTCTGATTGGTGCTCTCTTACTGCAGGTGTGCCTCAGGGTGGCGTTCTCTCTCCTCTTCTCTTTTCTATTTTTATTAACTCTGTCACCAGAGTCATCTCTTCCTACTTCCATCTCTATGCCGATGACCTGCAGCTTTACAATAACTTCCTAAGGGAAGATGCGGAAGCCGCTGTTTCTGCCATGAACAGTGACCTGGATTTGATTAGTGAGTGGTCGCGGTCTTTTGGACTGCAAATCAACCCTAGGAAATCACAGGCCATAATTATCGGCGGCAGGTATATGCGCAATAGGCTCGATGTGGCGTCGCTGTCTCCACTCTGTCTGAATGGAGTTCAGATTGAATACGCTCACACGGTTAAAAACCTGGGGGTGACCATGGACTCGTATTTGTCGTGGAATGCTCATGTTGCGCAAGTCAGTCGGAAAGTGCATTACACGTTCCATTCGTTGAAATGTCTCCAGGGCTTCTTACCATTGTGACGTTGCAAAAAATTAAATATTAATCGTGTCTAGTAGCGACACCTGCTGTAATTAACGGCGGACTAACGCCTTGGTTGTCAACGCTGTTCTACGTTGACACAGATGGCGTTGATGCCTTTTGTTTAGTTAATTAATTGCAAGTTTATTGGATAACTAAATAATAAATAAACAAACTTACATAATTTACCACATTTTATTTTAAAAAACATTGTCTGATAAAATGAAGATACAAATCGATAAGAAATCTTATATGGTCTGTGAAAGATGATTCGAGAAACTGTCAGATTGGTCTGGAGGAAAAGGCGGGGTACGGTGTCCGGTCTTTACGATCATGGACACGAGCCTAAAGGCCGATTGAGAGGGACTTAATCCTAGGAGGATTGGGATGTGCCCAAATAACCCGATGGGGTTTTTATAAATATGAGCCGTTATAGGCAGAATTCCGTGAGTACTAAACCATTTTCTCTGTTCTTGCTGGATAGCCTATAGCTTAGATTCTTGCATGTGTGTTCTGACACGAGGACGTTGTTTCAGGTCTGGCTTTTATGCTAGCCTTTTAAGATTGGTGCTATGCGCGATTGATTTGATGCCTTGGTGTTGCGCCGTGTGATGATTTGGTATTCATCAGAGCGCAGGCGGATTTGAGGTTATCCCTTGCGGTGTGGTCCTCCGACGTTAGGAAGGCTTTACCTAGCCGAATCCAGGTGATGAGGGAAGTACGCCACTCCAGGTAACGAAAGCGTCACCATCTTGTCCGTAGGCCGCGTTCGCGTGTGTTCACAGGTTTCTCCTGTGAACGACGCCAAGGACCCTGAACCGTCAACTGAGGGTGTTATACTGAAGGTTTTATAGAGAGTATTATCTGTGTGTCATTGTGATTTAATCTATGAGAGAGTTAGGCCTTTTGTAGGAACTAGGTTGTTTTAAGACCAGTTGTTGTAAGGATATTGTGTCTCGGGTTTGCTTAGTATAGTAGTTATTTTCCCTATATGAGCACAGTCCTAAAAAGGCCAATACATGTTCGATTGAGCTAGAAGTTGTTAATTCGATCACCCCACGGATTCGCTATAGCGACTCTGAGAAACTGCTATTTGTCTCATTGCTGGCGTTCACTGACACCACTAGGAACGGAGACTAGTTGTGTGGGTGTATGCCGTAGACTCTGGGAAGGGTACATTGGTTTAGTGGCTCGCCACATTGTTTGTAAGTACTTTCTATTTTTGTATAATTCCAATAAACTTTGTGTTGTGTAAGAAGGTACTTGTTTAATTAATCCTTTCCTAGCAGGTTATACCTTATAAATTTACTTTAGCACGGTGGTGAGTAGTATAGTCCAATAGAAACCATCATCAGCTTGTTTCCAGTTTAATAAACATACAAACTACAAAAAACCGGGTTACACCATTGAAAACCAAAATCTCGCTAGCTCAAACCCTCATTCAGCCCATCATTGATTACGCTGATGCCTGTTATTTGGATGCCACCGAGGAGCTTTTAAATAAACTTGAGCGTTTGCAAAATATCTGTAAGTATTCGTTTTGTTTTTAATCTTAAAAAGTATGATCACGTCTCCAACTTTCGCAAGATACTCAAGTGGCTCCCCATTCGACTTCGCAGGAACTCTCGGATATTGTGTCTGCTATTCAATCTCCTTCACAATCCCAAAACACCATCCTATTTACGGGAGCGTTTTTCCTACGCCCGTGCTTCAGATGCGCCTTGCAGGTCGCATCTTAAAAACCTTCTCAACTCCACTCCCCATTCCACTGACTTCTACTCCTACTCCTTCACAGTGCACGCGGTGCGGCTGTGAAATTCACTACCACCTGCAATTAGGGACTGCCAAACTGTTGCAGCTTTTAAAAGAGGAGTAAAAGAACACTATCTTTCCACTTTATCATAGTTGTGTATGTATTTATTATTTTGATTACTTTATAATATGTATTTTAGAAGTATGTATGTTTATTTGTATGTATGTAAGTATATTTTCATATTATTTGTGTAGTTTTATTTAGTGAATTGTTTTTAGATTTTATGTATTTTTTTTTGTCTCCTTTACTCTTTTACACGCTGTCTACATCTCTTTATTTCTTGTCCTATCGCAGGTATGCTGGAAGAGATTTCTTATGAAATAAGCATCACCTTTGTACCTATTTTTCTGTTCTGTTTTTTCTTGTCTGTTTACATATGTGTGTACATAAATGGTAAAAAAAATAAAAAAAAATAATAATATCATATTTGCCTCTGGGGCGTTGATGACGTTACAAAGTACGTACAGTAGGCTCCAAAAGTCCATAGGCAAAGTCACAAAGCAATAGCTTGACGTTTAGTTTGACTTACGACCTTCTTTTAATGAGTAATTAGACACACACACTCGCATATTACTCGAATATAGTTCCGTGTCATGTTCGTCTTGCTCACATAGTTCGTAAAACTTTATGATTATACCCACAGAAATCTAAATAAATAAAACATAAGGTAGACAGATGCTTAACTCATTCACCGCTAGTCCCCGACTAAATAGAATGTTGTTGCTTCTTGGTTGGTGGATAATTTGATATGTGAAGTGTGTTTAATCTATTAGCGTTGTTGTAGTTCATTTTGAAATGCAAGCAAATTTAAATATCGAGATGATAGCTGATATTATCGCGCTGCGTAAATATGGACTTATTATTATATCACAAATATTTGATGAAACCGGACTGACTGTGAGTATTATGATTTCATTATTTTATCGAACATTTATCTAATTAAAGTATAAATGATGATCCTTGTAGTTATTTTTTTAAACGTTTTATATTTACCATAAGCCCATAATAGAAAAAAAATAATAATATTTCCTAAAGTTTATTTATTTACTTTTGGAATGATGAATATAATATTAAGCATAATTATAATATATAAGTAATCATTTTGTAAGATTTCTATTTTCAAAATAATTTTATTTCAAAATAGTAATAATATTTTATAATTTTGCTAGTAGCCTAACAGTATTCCTTTTTTGTTTTAGAGAAATTACCTACTGTGAGTCGGAGGGTCAAAAGATATAAGGAAGAGGGTAGCCTTGCCAGTCGAAAGCGAAGTGGAAGGCCCAGCTGGTCAGCGAATATGAAACAAGTGGTTTCCGAGATATTTTGCCGAATTATTCAACAAGTGTTTACGAAGCGTTCGCCGTGCAAATGAAAACCAGCTCAAAAACATAATATTTGATTGGAAATAATAAACAAGAACATTTATACAAAGTATTAAGTTATAAATTGATTTTAGTAATATTAAAATAAAATTGTGTCATATCCGTATTAATAAGGATTATGTTGAGGTTTAGTTTCAATCTTCTTTTCATAATGAAAATGAATACTTAACCTATAACCGCAATAAGTCCTAATAAATATGACTGTTTATAACGAATAAACATTTTGAAATCATTTAAGTATAAAACATTTTTATTTTTAACCCCATATAACATAAGCATGACGGCATATTGTCTAGCAGCTGCGAGAGACGGCGACTAGGTGGCGCTAGTGGAACGTGCACCGGACGCATCATAGACAAATCATTCACTCTATCGATCATTTGGCTTAAAGGACTTGGTATCCAATCCAGTAAAATATTGTAACGTTTCCCCCCCACTAGCGAGCAGCCTTTATAAGGAGCTGCGCGGTTGAGTCTGTACGCATTTCCAATGGATGCGTCTTGGTGCACGGACTACTGTCTCTCGACAGTCAGTACTGCCCGATTATTGGATGTGGAAAGCTGTCTCTGACAACTAGTACTGTCCTTATTGCGGTGGGTGCATGGACCACTGTCCCTGACAGTCAGTACTGCCCTATGTGACCGCCCTCAATGTCATTATTAGTTATTTAACAATTAATTAATTTAATTTCTATATTTTAAAGATTTAAGATAACTGATTGTTCGATTGAAATAAATTTATGTATTAGTTTTACTTCTGATGTCTTGGCCGAATCCGACAAGCATAACAATATAATAATAAAAACATAAAAATTATGACATTATTATTCTCCTTTATTATCTCTATTGAATAACAAAAAAAAAAAAAACGAAAAAGATAATTGTTGAAAAGACAAATAATAGTCTCATTTCGAGATTGGAACCCAGACTTTCACGTTTGCTAAACCATTAGGTTACGTTACCAGCTATCTATACTTGCTATGATGAAGTGAATTTGAGCAGTAGTATGAACCCACCAAGGTTATGTGTAATTACGTAGTACCGTGTGCGTAAAAGCGACGATATGTTTTGTTTCGTTCGACGCTAGGACAGTAGAAAGATATTTATACTGTGACGCTCACGCTAGCCAATGCGTGTTCGACTTACACACACAGATGTGGCCTGCGGCGCGAGGCGGCCGGTATTATCACAGCAATTTGAACTTTAATATGCTTATGCAAAATTGATGCCTGACTGTACATGTCTCTTAAGTTTTGCCTTAAATATGTTTATACTATCACACCTCTTTAAATCCTCCGGTAAATCATTAAACAGTTGTGTCCCCTCAACTAATATTGTTTTTCTCCCGTAATTAGTCCGTGCGCGTGCAGTCATTAGTTGAAATTTGTTTTTGCTTCTTGTGTTGTATGTTATTGCTTTTTTATGTAGTTGTATGTTTGTTTGTACGGAATTCGTGGTGATTTTTTTTATGAGAATGCAGGTGTAATATGTGTATAGTTATGTGAGATTTAGTAGTTTAGTTTTTTCGTATAATTTTTTTGTTGGATATAGATAGTTATAGTGAAATAATACTTTGATAATTTTGTTTTGTATTCGTTGTAGTGAGTTTAGATTAGATTTAGCGGCTGATCCCCACACTTCGATTAGGTATTCAAGGTTTGATTTTATTAGAGAGTTGTATATAATTAGACGAACTTTTTTCGGGATACATTTTGTAACTTTCCGTAACGCTCCTAATAGTGATATTAATTTTATTTTGACGTGATCGATGTGTAGTTTCCAAGAAAGTTTGTCATCTACCCACAGACCGAGGTATTTTTCGTGATTGGACCGTTTGACTATTTCTCCGTTAATCGTAAGAGGTGGACACTCCGGTAAAGGCTTATTTTTGGCGGAGAAAATTATAAATGTAGGAATGGAACGCGACGGATGCATGAGATGTGTGAAAGAGACAGAAGGATAAGTGTGAGGGAGACAGGTGATGTATGCTTGAGATGACGTGAATGTTTAGGAAGAGGAAGGAACACAAGTAAGATGGAAGAACGACAGTACGATCATAAAAAGACGTTGGGGTGAAAATTAAGTTGTGGAAGTAAATTAAATCAAATTATTTAAGAAGACTTGACTTTTATTAACTGATCCCACAAATTTTGAGGGCTCGTCCGGGATCAGGCCAATAAAAGTCAACAAAAGGCGTAATAAGACGAAAGACGAAGTACCGGCGCGGCAAGGCGAACACGTGCTCGGCTACGAAGAAAACAGCAGAAGTAAGAAGAAAAGACGATGGCTACAGACGACAAACAAACAGCAATGGGCTTCGGGCTCGCAGACGGATTAACCGGCATAGGGAAGTTCAGCGGCGATGATAAAACTTATTCGTCGAGCAAATGGGCGCAAGAAATCGACGACAACGCCGAAATTTTCCAATGGACGGCTCAGCAGACTTTAATTATAGCACGTAGAACGCTTACAGGAACGGCGGCGTTATGGCTACGGTCAGAGAAAACTTTCAAATCGTACGAAGATTTAAAAGCTGCCATCATCAAAGAATTTCCTGATTCTGTTAACGTAAAAGAAATGCACGAGCTGATGTCTAGAAGAAAAAAGCAGAAGAATGAAACATATTTTCAGTACATGCTATCAATGAAGGAATTAGCACGGCGGGCGAAGTTTCCAGACTACATTGCAATTCAGTACATCGTAGACGGTATCGAAGATTATGAATCAAATAAGGTCATTTTGTACGGGGTGACGACTTTCCCGGCGTTAAAAGAAAAATTAGCTATCTATGAGAAAATGAAAACAAAAGCTGGGGAGCGTGCAGTTAAGAGTAAGCGACCGAAAGATAAAGCAGTGTCATCATCAGCTACGGGCAGCCAAAAGCGTTGTTATAATTGTGGAAGTGTGGGGCATGAAGCGAGTGCATGTCAAAATGGTGTAAAATGTTTTAAGTGTAATAAGAAGGGCCATATTTCTACACAATGTAAGGAGAAGGTAGAACAGGAACAGTCATCGAAAAAACATGGCGGCGGTGAAGCGAAAACCAACGAACAAAAACGAACGTTGTGTGTGACGGACTTCACTTCGAACGTTGGTGAGGTTGGCCAACATGACAGCGATGACAGCAGCGGCAAGATGGCGGAATACCAACCTAACATTTGCACGAACTTCGTTAACAACAATGGGACTCAAAATACGATGAAAACAAATGCGAAAGTACAACTTGAAAATGCCTGCAAGATCGTAATTGTGAATAACTGTGAAGTGAACGCGTTGATTGACCCTGGTAGCGAAGTAAATCTTATGTCGAGTGAACTCTATGTGCGTATAGGGGCCCCGAGGGCTGAGAAAACGGCCACAACGTTTGCAGGGCTAGGGTGTAGCAAAGTGATCGCAACAGAAAAGTTAACGATGGATGTAAAGATAGATGGACACGATTATAGTGTTAAGTTTTATGTTGTACCTAGAGATGCCATACCATGTAGTATAATATTGGGTCAAGATTTTCTTAAAGATGTGTTTACTGTATTGTCTAAAGGGTCAATAGTTATAACCCCAAGTGCTGAAAACTGGCTCAGTAAATTAAGTTGTTCAGTGTGTTATGATAATTCTTATGTTTTAGGTGAGATCCAAAATGAAGAGATAAGGCGACAAGTTATAAGTTGTGTTAATAGTTATAATCCTGTTCAAACCAAGGATGCTCTTGTTGAGTTACGCATAGTGCTTAAAGACGACATACCAGTAGCCCAGCGTCCAAGGAGAATATCGATGGCTGAACAGGTAACAGTGGAAAAGCAGATAGCAGAGTGGCTCAGAGAGGGGCTAATTAGAGTAAGTTACTCTGAGTATTCTTGCCCTTTGGTGCTAGTGAAGAAAAAGGATGGTAGTACGAGAGTGTGTGTGGACTACCGATCCATTAATAGAAAGATGGTCAAAGATGAATTTCCACTTCCCATTATTGAAGACCTGATAGATAGACTTAAAGGTGCCCGAGTATTTAGCGTGCTAGATTTAAAGAACGGATTTTTTCATTTAAAAGTGAGTGAGGATAGTATAAAATATACTGCTTTTGTCACTCATCATGGGCAGTACGAGTTTCTAAAAGCTCCATTCGGTTTGTCAGTGTGCCCGAAGTATTTTATGCGTTTTGTAACTACGGTGTTCCAGGAGCTTATTGCAAAAGGCATCTTGGTGATTTTTATAGATGATTTGCTGATTCCTGCTTGCGATGAATTCCAGGCTTTGGAACGTCTTAAGGAGGTGTTAGCAGTCGCATCACAATATGGTTTGCAGGTGAACTGGAAAAAAGCACAATTGCTATCCCGACGTGTAGAGTATCTTGGACATATCATTGAAGATGGTCAGGTGCAACCTTCTAAGGAGAAAACTGAAGCCGTAACCAGGTACCCAGAACCAAAGACTCTAAAGCAACTCCATAGTTTTGTAGGGCTAACCTCCTATTTTAGGAAATACATTAAGGACTTTGCTCTAATAGCAAAACCCTTAACCGATTTGTTGAAGAAAGATGTAAATTTTGTTTTTGACGATATACAAAGAAGTTCATTCAATATGTTGAAGGATGCATTAGCGAGCAGCCCAGTATTAAGGATTTATGATCCTCAGTTGCCAACAGAACTACATACTGATGCCTCTTTGGTAGCATACAGTGCTATACTACTTCAAAGAGATTACACAGGTGGGTTGCATCCAGTATATTACTTCAGTCGCAAGACTAATGATGCAGAGAAGAAATACAGCAGTTATGAATTAGAAGCATTGGCTGTAATCGAGGGGATAAAGAAATTTAGGCATTACTTATATGGTAAGCATTTCAAGATTGTAACAGACTGTCAAGCTTTTCAGAAAACTTTAAACAAAAAGGACCTAGCCACTAGAGTAGCACGGTGGGTATTACTACTAGAAGAGTATGACTATGTGATTGAGCACAGGCCAGGTAATAAGATGCAACATGTGGATGCCCTGAGTAGAAACCCGTTTGTTGCTGTCGTCGAGTTAAGTCTACATGAACAGGTCAAGCGCGCACAGATATTGGATGAAGGTATCAAAGCAATTATTGAAGTTTTAAAATTACAATCTTATGAAGATTACATATACAGTGATGGTTTGCTATATAAAGGACCAGATAAAAGGTTGGTAATTCCTAAAAGTTTAGAAATTGAAATGTTTAAGAGGGTACGTGACAAGGGTCATTTTGGAAAGAAGAAAATGATGGAAATATTAGAGAAAGACTATTACATCAAGAACTTGCAGAGAAAAATAGAAGAATTCATGTTAACATGCATACCTTGTTTACTAGCAACTAAGAAGGAAGGTAAACAGGAAGGTTTCCTAAATTGTATAGATAAGGAGAGCATTCCTTTGCACACAATCCATTGTGATCATATAGGACCGCTTTCGGATACAAGGAAGCTGTACAATCATATTTTAACCTTGGTTGATGCATTCACTAAGTTTGTGTGGTTGTTTCCAGTAAAAGGAACTACCAGTAAAGAGACAATTGACAGATTAATGGTACATCAGCATACATTTGGTAGACCCTGTACGTTTGATTTCAGACAGAGGAACTGCTTTCACTAGCAATGACTTCAAGGAGTACTGTCAAAGTGAAAACATTCAACATATCACAATCACAACAGGTGTTCCAAGGGGAAATGGGCAGGTGGAGAGGATACACCGAACAATAAAAGCAGTGTTAACGAAACTTTGTATTGCAGATCCCTCACAGTGGTATAAGCACGTCAGCAGTGTACAGCGTTCTCTGAATAGTACCTACCAGCGAAGTATTGCAACTACTCCATTTGAGCTACTGATGGGCACAAAGATGAAAACCAAGGAAGATGTTGAAATTTATAATTTGATCCAGCAGGAAAGCCAAGTCAATTTTTTACAGAACAGGGAAGAACTTAGAATGAAGGCAAAGGAACAAATTCTTTGAGTACAGGAAGAAAATCGAAAGACTTATAACCAAAGACGAAAGGAATCCCGTAAATATAATGTTGGGGATATAGTTGCCATAAAGCGTACACAGTTTGGTACAGGCCTAAAGTTAAAGCCGCAGTATCTAGGCCCATACAAAGTAACTCAGGTAAAGAGGAATGATCGCTACGATGTAGAGAAGGTCAATTCTATGTCGGAAGGTTCGCGATTGACGAGTGCTTCTGCAGACATCATGAAGCCATGGCCTGGAAATGGTGGTACTTAACTGATTAGTAGATAGGTAAATTGATCTATTTTTGTTTTGTTGTATTGAGCGTCAGTAAGCACTAAGGCTTAAGGTTCCTACAGGTAATCACTTCTATAGGTAATCTTGACCTAATGTTATTGTTGTATCCAATGTTTGTATGTGAGAAGTTCTTATTATTTTATGATGCTAAGTGTATCAGGGTGTTTTTGTTTTTTGTTTAAGAGTTAGAGTCACTAATTTAAGTTGAGATTGCTAGAAGGCGAGAAGTTCAGTTTCTTATTTTTGAAAAGTTGATGTTAAGTTTAAACCATTTGTTTTAAGAGATAATTGTTTAGGAGTCAATGATTCAAGTAAAATGTAAGTTAGCGAGATAATGAGAAATTATTCCTTTCTTTATTTGAAAACGAAAATTATAATATTGTTGTAGCCAATAGAATAAGATTGTTGTAGTTTTATAATTTCATTGTATTGGGAGATCAGACTGGGACAGTCTGATGTCAGAATGGCCGAGTTGTAGGAATGGAACGCGACGGATGCATGAGATGTGTGAAAGAGACAGAAGGATAAGTGTGAGGGAGACAGGTGATGTATGCGATGATGTGAATGTTTAGGAAGAGGAAGGAACACAAGTAAGATGGAAGAACGACGGTACGATCATAAAAAGACGTTGGGGTGAAAATTAAGTTGTGGAAGTAAATTAAATCAAATTATTTAAGAAGACTTGACTTTTATTAACTGATCCCACATAAATGATGTTTTTGACGTGTTAATAGTTAGTAAGTTATATTTTAACCATTCGTCGAGTAGGTCAAGGTCCTTTTGGGCATCAGATATAATGTTTTGTAGCGATTTATCGAAGTAAAAAAGGCAAGTATCATCCGCGTATAACGTTAGGTGACCCGTCAGCCCTATTTTATCAATGTTATTTATATAAATTAGAAACAGTAATGAGCTAATAATTGAGCCTTGTGGACAGCCGTATGTTATGTTTTGCATCGAGCTGGTGAAGTTATCTATCTTAACGACTTGCTGTCTATTTTGTAAATATGAGGTGAACATATTGAGGGCGCTGCCTGAAATACCTATATTACCTAATTTCTGTAGTAACTTTTGATGGCTTACCGTATCGTACGCTTTTTTTATATCAATGAAAATACCGACAACAACGTTTTTTTGATCAATATGAGTTTTTATTTTTGTTATTAGATCTACTGAGGCCGTAAGAGTACTTGATTTAGGGCGGAAACCATATTGCTGATCAATTAGGAATTTTTTCTCAGTTAAATATGTGTTTAGACGGTTGTATAACACTCGTTCAAAGATTTTTGAAATCACGGGTAAGACCGATATCGGTCGATAGTTGCCGGGGTCAGTTCTACTTCCAGATTTGTAAATTGGACTGACCCTTGCAACTTTAAGTGAGTCGGGGAAAATGCCCCGCATTAAGCACACATTTATACAATTAGTTAGTCTTTCAACAATTATATTTTTGAGGCATTTAATAGCTTTTGTGCTGATTCTGTCCAAGCCTGTACTAGTGTTGGTGTCAAGGTGGTCAATAATTTGTGATATCTCGTCAGTGTTACAGGGGGAAAGTTCGTTCAAGGTTATATCATGTTTGTAATTACTGTCGTACATGAGAGTATTACCTGTGTTTATGTGGTATTTGTTTGGTATTTTATTAGCTAAGTCCGCGCCTATTGATGCAAAGAATGAGTTAAATATGTTACAAATTTCATTACCGTTTGTTATATATTCTGAGTTCGACAATAATTTGGGGGGGGCACTGTTATCTTTAATTTTATTAGATGCTAAGTTATTAATGATTTCCCACATTTTTTTAGGTTGTTTGTAGCTGTTATGAAATAAGTTGTGGTAGTAGGTTTTCTTCTTTGTCTTGATTAGGTTTTTTACTCTCTCTTCTCGAACTTACCCACCTACTGCGATAACGATGAGTATAGAAATGTTAACACATTGAAGCGGAAAGAGCGTACTGAAGAAACCTAATATAAAAAGGATTTCACAAACTTTCGCACAGAGATGATGAGCTTCCTAGAGAAATTTGGAAAAACCCAAAATGATAGTCTAAACTACATAAAAGACGAAATATCTGAGATTAAAAAAGAAATAAAAACCATGAAGTCAACCACTGAAAACTTTACTCAACGACTCGATCAAATAAATGATGATATAGAAAGCATTAAGACTAATAACACGACAACACAAAACAGAATAAAACATGTAGAAGAAGAAATAACCCAAATAAAAAACCAACAACACACCGAAAGTACAACTCCTAAATCGCTCGTCTTATGCCACCAAAACCTCATTCTCGAGCTAAAAACCCGATGTGAACGCGAGAAAAACATCGTAATTGTGGGTATATCGGAAATTAACGATAGAAGCGCGAACTCCAGGCGAAATCACGATAATAATGAAACCATGAAGATAATTACAACACTGTACGAAGACTGCCCTAAACCAGTCAAAACCATTAGACTGGGGAAATATATCCCAAACAAAAACAGACCATTAAAAGTCTGTTTCGACAATCCAGATGTTCCAAAATACCTACTAAAAAATAAGAAAAACCTACAAGATAATGATATACAGATTTACTCAGACCAAACTCCAGCTCAAAAAGAGTACTTACAATTATTAAAAGAGGAGCTAAACAAACGCATTGAAGACGGCGAAAGGGATCTAACTATTAAATACATAAAAGGAATACCGACAATCACACTTAACAAAACCAACCAAAACAACCAATAACCAACGTAATACAAAAGGAAAAATACACAGATAGATTAAACCATCAACTAGTAAGTAAATACGAAGACATACCATCCCACCCATCCTCGTTACGATTTTTTTATGCAAATTTACGCAGTATCC
This sequence comes from Hydraecia micacea, assembly GCA_914767645.1. NCBI lineage: Eukaryota > Metazoa > Arthropoda > Insecta > Lepidoptera > Noctuidae > Hydraecia > Hydraecia micacea. Next base: position 3,095,533 of record OU611775.1, read on the forward strand.
GCAAGACTGGCAAACTTGACGAAATAAAATGCATAATAAAAGCAACACCAATGACTATACAGTTACTCATTTTTACTGAAACGTGGATAACTTCGGAAGCGAACGCTAAATTATACCAACTCCCAAACTATAAACATATTTATAACTACAGACAAGATCGCAAAGGCGGCCGCGTTTCAATTTATGTGCACGAAAGTATCAAACACGAAATAACAGAAGAAATATGCGAACTTGGTAACCACTACCTATGGATACACATAGATAAACTCTCATTGAACATCGGAGCGATTTATAAACCAGATGAATCCAAAAAAGCTATATTTAGGAAACAATTAATAACGTCAGTATGTGATGAATTGACAAACAAATCTAAATGAAATTGAGCTATATAGATGGTATACAGAAAATCACCACATACCACTATCACATATTCACACACCCATTCACAACTCCTCATGCACACTCACTCACACTGTACACTTAGCAATGCTTGGATGGTGCAAGCATTTCACTTTATTCTGTATGTTTGTTTCTGTTGCATGTACTTATGTATAGTTATTAAATTGTAAATCCGTAATTGGCTGTAAGACTAGCATAAATATTTTAAGAAAAAATTTCAAAGAGCTGTGGATTTTGTAATAATAAATAAATAAATATAAATAATTTCTTAGAAACATATATCTCACAGTTGGAACGGCGAAAGAGGACGGTTGTTTTCGGAGATTTCAACATCGATCTACTTAGTAAGGACAGTCACGTCACAAGATATATAAATGAAATAAAAGGAACAGGCTACGAAATATTAAATAAAATAAATAAACTGTATAGTACCCGTGAAACCAGCACTACAAACACTATACTAGATCACATATGCACCAACATAAACAATCACGCGTTCAGTATATCTATAATTGACTCGTGCCTATCAGACCACAAGCAGATATTCCTTGAGATAGGCAGCTTGACACCAAAGATAAACAAAAGGATCCAATACAAAGCACTTAACTATGAAAAACTATACAATAATACCCTAATAGCAAACTACACTTAATGAAAACGACTACGACTATTTAGAAGGATATATCTCAGAACAAATAAAGAAAAATAAAGAAGACAAGACTAAAATCCTAAACCTACCTCAAGAAGACTGGATAAACCGAAACATTATAGACTCAATCAACCTACGAAATCACTTATGGCAACAAACAAAATCTCACCCAAAAGACGACGACCTACGGAGGAATTTTAATGAAGAACAGGACAGAGTAAAAAACCTAATCAAGACAAAGAAGAAAACCTACTACCACAACTTATTTCATAACAGCTACAAACAACCTAAAAAAATGTGGGAAATCATTAATAACTTAGCATCTAATAAAATTAAAGATAACAGTGCCCCCCCCCCAAATTATTGTCGAACTCAGAATATATAACAAACGGTAATGAAATTTGTAACATATTTAACTCATTCTTTGCATCAATAGGCGCGGACTTAGCTAATAAAATACCAAACAAATACCACATAAACACAGGTAATACTCTCATGTACGACAGTAATTACAAACATGATATAACCTTGAACGAACTTTCCCCCTGTAACACTGACGAGATATCACAAATTATTGACCACCTTGACACCAACACTAGTACAGGCTTGGACAGAATCAGCACAAAAGCTATTAAATGCCTCAAAAATATAATTGTTGAAAGACTAACTAATTGTATAAATGTGTGCTTAATGCGGGGCATTTTCCCCGACTCACTTAAAGTTGCAAGGGTCAGTCCAATTTACAAATCTGGAAGTAGAACTGACCCCGGCAACTATCGACCGATATCGGTCTTACCCGTGATTTCAAAAATCTTTGAACGAGTGTTATACAACCGTCTAAACACATATTTAACTGAGAAAAAATTCCTAATTGATCAGCAATATGGTTTCCGCCCTAAATCAAGTACTCTCACGGCCTCAGTAGATCTAATAACAAAAATAAAAACTCATATTGATCAAAAAAACGTTGTTGTCGGTATTTTCATTGATATAAAAAAAGCGTACGATACGGTAAGCCATCAAAAGTTACTACAGAAATTAGGTAATATAGGTATTTCAGGCAGCGCCCTCAATATGTTCACCTCATATTTACAAAATAGACAGCAAGTCGTTAAGATAGATAACTTCACCAGCTCGATGCAAAACATAACATACGGCTGTCCACAAGGCTCAATTATTAGCTCATTACTATTTCTAATTTATATAAATAACATTGATAAAATAGGGCTGACGGGTCACCTAACGTTATACGCGGATGATACTTGCCTTTTTTACTTCGATAAATCGCTACAAAACATTATATCTGATGCCCAGAAGGACCTTGACCTGCTCGACGAATGGTTAAAATATAACTTACTAACTATTAAGGCGACTACATGACCTAAAGCGCGGTCACTGTCGGACTGCATAGAAAAGAAAGAGAAGCGCGATGACACAACGCTGGTCATTTATTGCAAATATGAAGCAATTATCTATTTACAAAAACTATTTAATAATAAATAATCCATCACTGAATGCAGTTTGGCATTAGACATTTAATGGTATATTTTTAATTGTAATTAAAATTGTTAATGAAGGGATAAACTGCTTTTAAAGAAAATTAAGAGGTGTATTTGAACATTATTTTGATGCATTAATGTATATTTATTTATGATTTCAGTTCCATCACTGTATTAAAGTAAGACTTGAAAATATCATATTTTTTTCTTTGGTCAATAGTATTTACGGTTTAAGAGATACACTGCTTTAAAAAACCAACTTTTTGACCGTTTTCGGAAACCTCCGCCTTAACACGTCAAAAACATAATTTATAATTTTTCTCCGCCAAAAATAAGCCTTTACCGGAGTGTCCACCTCTTACGATTAACGGAGAAATAGTCAAACGGTCCGATTCAGGGGGTCTACTCCCTAAGTCCGTCAACGAAGTGAACGGCCCGTCCGACAGTAGCCCGATACGTCGGACTGAACCCTACTCCCTAACGATTTCGGATTCATCAGTTTCAAACGGAATCATAGACAATATTCGTGAACGAAGGACGCATGGCGATAGAGTTGCGTTATTTTACCGGTCGATTACCGGTTTACTTATTTTGTAGTTTTTTAGCTTATTAAACAAAAATTAATACTTTTGTCGTTAGAAATTGACAACATATTTTAAAATATACTTTTTATTATGTCTTAAATATAGAATTTAATTATTTTTGCCATTTTTGTCCGGAAACCGGCATCATCCTGTTGATACCTTTGCCTGTTTACTTTTTGAAGGAAATTTTCAAATGAAATGTCAAAGTATAGCACGGGTTTTTCTATGGCTATAGTAGGTACGATGTTGATGCTATGCATTTAAAGAAGTGACTTTAAAAAAGTTCATATACTTTGTCAGCCGGGAAGTTTTCTGTATTCTAATTAGCTTTCCATTCCATGGTTAATTGTGTAAAATGTCCCCAACCCACAGACTAAGAAGTACCCTTCAGACAGGGCACTCTCATAGAGAAAAATCGACTCGCCAACCATAAGGTTCACATATCATGTTTGACAGTTTTTTTTTTTTTAATGTAGCTTTAAACCTGGCGCGGAATTTTATGCAATGGCGTGGTACGGCTTCAGCCTAAAAGGTTTTTCTTGATATTGGTAGTTTCATTTTCTGAGCATTATAATAAAAAGAATAATATATTGATATTGTATCAATATATTATTCTTTTTATTATTACTTTTGCACCAATTAAATACTGCCAATCATATATTGCAATATGTTTGCAATAAAGTTTAGAAAGGGAATATTATGGAAAAAAAAAACTTTTCTTACTTTCATTTCTTTTTATTTTTTAATTTTGTTTTAAACTTATTATAAGCTTTTAATTGCATCAGGGGCAACAAAGGTCTACTTTCTAATCTAAAGACATCTATGCCTTTTAATATTTTATTAATAACATTGCACCAATTAAATACTGCCAATCTTAAAATGCCTCTTCTCGAAATGATTTCTACACAAACTGTTTGCGAAGTTTTTGGAAGCTCAAGCTTCGCAGTCTTTCACAATTAATGCACTGTAACCATTTTTTGAGTCCTATCTCACTTTTTGGAAACATATGAAAACTGACGTCCTTTCGTCTACTAGCACAGGTCATTTTTTTTTTTTTTTTTTTTTTTTTTTTTTTTTTTTTTTTTTTTTTTTTTTGATCTGACCACTCGCAGATGCAACTCGCTAAGGTTGCCTTACTGCTTAACCGGACTATCCTGTGGTGGCCGAAAATTACTTTAAGGCCCCCAGCCAGGGCTTACAAACTAAGGATATTTAAATGAGCTCCACTAAGGGCACCCCCTGTGGGGTTCGGGCCTCGGCTTAGTGAGTCATTGGGGGGAGGGCAGCAATGATCAGGCTGGGTCTGGTTATTAATTGGGGAATTTAAAGCTACTTGCTCAGCGTCGCGGGCTGGCTTGTCGAGCAAGGGTCGGGCGGTGATATTACAGGGACGTCGCGGAGGGCCTCTGCGGCGGGGCCGGTTTCGCGGTTTGTATCTGTTCTTTCGTCTGACAGTGGTGGTTTCCCTACAGCTTTCTTGGAGAAGGGTGATAGGGTCGTCGGGTGTGAGGAGGGTATGCCTGGGACGGCGAATCTTAGAGATTTTTGAGGGGACGTACTGGGCGGCTGAAGAAACTAGGGGGTTGGGGTGTTTTTCAGCCCTTTCGAAGAAGCTCTTTGTGAGGCGTTTCATGATTTGTTGGATAGTTGGGATCTTGAGATCAACATGCAGTTGGTTATTCCTAATGTACCACGGGGCGCCCGTGGCTTTTCGGAGAAATCGGTTTTGGAGGGTCTGCATCTTATGGAGGCGGTGGGGTTTGACGTGCGCGAACACAGGGCACGCGTAGGTCATGATTGGCCGAATGCACGCGGTGTAGATACGCAATTTGCACTTAAGTGACAATTTGCTGCGCGCGTTCAGCATGGAGTGAAGCCTGCCAAGAGCGAAAGCGGCACGCGAGCGTACCGTTTTAATGTGCTCTCCGAAGGACAGGCGGTGGTCTAGGATGACCCCCAAGTATTTGGCTTGCTTCTCCCAGGGGATCGGCTTGTCAAACATGGTGATCGGATTTGGAGTAGGAGGGAGGCGGTGGTTGGGTCTGGAGAACATTACCGCCTGGCTCTTGTCGGGGTTGACTTCGATTCTCCATCTCCGGAACCAATCGCCTAAGGCTCTTGCGGAGTTTTGGAGATTGCGGGCAATACGGGTGGGACTCCTGCCAGAGTAGAAGATGGCCGTGTCGTCAGCAAATAGGGCTAGCTGGGCTGCGTCACTCTTTGGGATGTCGCTAGTGTAAAGCGTGAAGGCTAGTGGGGATATTACCGAGCCCTGTGGGACGCCGGCGCGGATCGGGTGAGGGCTGGAGAGGGCACCCTCGATGCGGTATTGAAAGGTGCGGTTCGACAGAAAGTCTCGGAGGATGAGCACGAGACGATCTGGCACCCCGAGCTGGTATAGCTTGTATATCAGCCCGTTGTGCCAGACCTTGTCAAACGCCTTTGCAATATCGAAGAACAAGGCACCGGTCAGCATGCCTCGCTGAAAGCGGGCGCTGATGTGCTCGACTATGCGATGCACTTGTTGGACGCAAGAGTGTTGGGGTCTAAATCCAAACTGTTCTTTCGGGATTAGGCTCTTTGCTTCGGCGTAGTCTTTGAGACGCTTATAAATAAGCCTCTCATAGATTTTGCCTAGGACATTGAGGAGACTGATGGGGCGGTAGCTGCTTGGGGCAGACTTGGGCTTGCCCGGTTTCGGAATGCCGATGACAGTGGCTTTTTTCCACGACTGTGGGAACATGTTATTAGACATGGCGCTATTGAAGATAGCTGTCATTAGAACTATGAGGGCTGGGGATAGGAGTTTGAATACCTTATTGGTAATTCCGTCTGAGCCAGGGGCTTTTCGTTGTTTGAGTCCCTTGATAATTCCCTCCACCTCGTCTGGAGTGACAGGGGGCAGGGGATCACTTGGGTCCTCAACGGGAGGGAGGGAGGTTCGGCGTTCGACTTCAGCGTCCACCTTAGCGAGGTGAGCTGGGTCTACTGGCTGGGAGCTGGGGGAGCATTGAGCCTCTAGGCTGTCGGCCAAGCATTCAGCCTTGTCCTTGTCGTCAAAAGCGACGCTCTTGTCGGGGCGAATGAGCGGGGGCATGGTGGCTTCCTCAGAGGAGCGTAGTTTCCTCTGTAGGTTCCAGAAGGCCTGATGGGTCGGTTCCAAATCATCGAGCATCTTGTCCCAACGATCTTCACGCAGCTTTTTGACGCATCTGCTTACTTTGCGTTGTAAGCGACGCATAAAAACTTTGTTACTGTCGCAGGGAAAGGTTCTGTAAGCACGAGTGGCCGCGTTCTTCTCGGTCACCAGTTCACGCACGTCGTCCGGAAGCTTCCAGCGAAGGTGATCCTCCGCCGGAACCTCCCTTGAGCATTCACTCAGGACGGACTGTACGTGTCCGGTGAACGAGCTGATCGCGGCCTCTGTGTCGGCTACAGTCTCGATGTTATCGGGGATTTGGTTTAGGTGAGGGGACTCGGTGGATTTCAGCAATTCGCTTACTTTCCCCCAGTCCGTTATCACCTTTGTAGGGGGGGGTTGGGTGGGGTCAGAAGGACCATGTCTCGGGACGAACTCCATTAACACAGGTCTATGGTCCGAATTCAGCTCGTCTATTGCTTCTATGGAATGCAATCGCAAGTTTACATTCTTTAGAAGCGTGACGTCTAGCACATCCGGTCTGTGGTTGGGGTTATTTGGAAAATGGGTGGGATGCATCGGAGCGATGATATCGAAGTTAAGGGGGCTGCAGAGGTTGTACAGTACATTGCCTCTGGTGTTGGACAGGCGGCTGTTCCACGCGGGATGTTTCGCGTTAAGATCCCCCGCCAGGAGGACGGAGTCACCTAAGTTGAGGAGGGTTGAGAGGTCTTTACCTATGGAGGCATTAATTGATGCGGAGTCGGAGTTAGCGTTGGGAGGCGGTAGGTACGCCGAGACTATTGTTAGGGGTTGGTGTCCTGTCAGGCCCAGCCGACAGACAGAGACTTCAATGTTGGAGAGGGAAGGTGGGTCTAGGGGGATGCAGTACAGACTGGATCTGTAGTAAATGAGAGTACCTCCTTTGTGGCAGCGAGTCCTGTCATTGCGAACTGACCGGTAGTTGGCAATTTTTGGGTCTCGCTGGTGGGGTTTGAGGAAGGTCTCTTGGATTAGGAGGATGTCTAGGCGATGGTCGCGGAGGAATGTGGCGATCTCATCGCGTTGGCCATTTAGGCCTTCGGCATTAAAGGTCCCTATTCTTAGGGATTTCGGTTTTAGCCTACACGGGGGGAGGAGCTCTGTGACGAGTTGTGGGGGAGTTTCTTGAGGGCTTGCGTGACGTCAGGGTACGCATTATATATTTGAGCTAGGGCGATGAAGTCGCCGTTGCAGGCTATGATGTCTCTCGACATCTGGTAGCCACGCGGAGAGTGGAACACTGCGAAAGTGCTCGTGATGACCGTGAAGGGGTCAAGGGGGTCGAGCGCCGGGGCGCTTGCCGCAGGAGGAGGAGGTGTAGCCGTGAAGGTGAACGGTGCACGTTGCACCTTGGCTGGGAAACGGGGCGGCTGCGCTGGGTGGTGGGGCGCTGAGGGCGCAGTGAAGGGGGTAAGGCGGGGCGCTGTAGGCGCGGTCGCTTTTATGATTGGTCTGGGGGGGATGGGGCAGGAGACCAATTTTCCCATCAGGGGTGGGATGGTTTGTGGGGGAGTAAGAGCCGGGAAGTGGGCTCGGTGGTTTTGCCCGGTCCATGGGTTGGGGCGCTGGGGGCTGAGAGGAGAGGGGAGGTTCTCCATGAAGGAGGGTCCCTCTCTCTGTTGCCTCTGTTTGGCCCTTAGGGCCAGTTTGGGGGCGGAGGATTTAGGGGCTTTTGGGCACCCGCGGTAGTTTGCGGGGTGTCCAGCCTCACCGCATAGCACGCAGCTGGGAGGCTCCGTGCAGAGTGTGCGGTCCTTGGGTCTGGGGCACTCGGTGGTGCCGTGGTCACCCAGACACTTGACGCATCTGGGTTTCCCGAAGCAGTTCCTTTGAGCGTGGCCGTACAATTGGCATCGGTGGCATTGAGCCATGATGCCGCTCTTATGAGGCCTCTCGATGCGAATCCCCGAGAGGCTGCAAATTTTTGTTATTTGGTGGATGGGGTGGTGACCCTCGACCGGGTCGCAGACCACCAGCACCATGTTAAAGGGGGCTGAGTTCGTAGAGCCTCCCCTTTTTCTGTGCATCCGGTGCACTTCGGCAACCGGTATGCTTTGCGACTCGAGGTCGCTGAGTATCTCCTGGGTGGAGATCTCGACCGGGATGTTTTTAATAACAACCCGGGTGGGGATGGCTTCTTTTAGGGAGTGGGTGTGGTACCTCACCCCTGTGTTTTGGAGGAGCTTTGATAGCTCTCTGTAGTCGCCCGAAGACGCTACAGTGACTTTAATGCCCTGCTCTACAGCACGGGCATTAGTGAAATTGATGTGGCGCTCATTGCACGCCCTGGACACCTCTGTCCACTTTCCCTTATCATGGATGAAAAGGGGGGGGGGGGCGGGCAGTTTTGGGGGCGGCCTGCGTGGTAGTGGCCATGGGGCTGTGAGGACGGCTCTGGGAGGAGCTGGGTGTTAAAGCTGGGGTGGCAGCCTTTGGGGTGGGAGCGGGAGCAACCGGGGTGGCTGCGGTCAAGGGGCTGGTGGGGCGGGAGACCTGGGTGGTCGCTGCTTTTTTGGCCTTGATGGCCGACATTGAGGGGGATTTCCCCTTCTTCCTCTTCCCCTTTCCAACGACTTGGTAGTCGTCTTCGGAGGACGAGTGGGGGGGGGATCCCGGGGCTTCCTCATCTGAGTACTGTGACGTCATTTCTGCGTCGATGGGGGAGTCAGAGGTTTCGTCTTCTGACTGGACGGGGGACTCGTTTTCTAGTGGGGCCGGGGTGAGACACTGAGAGAGGGTGGGGGAACGTAGCTGTGGGTAGCTACTGTATGGAGTAGGGGAGGCGGGCGAGTCGAGTGCATCGCTAAATGTATGGAGCGATGCGGTTGGGGCTGGGGGCGGGGGAGTTAGCTGGTATGCAGCTATCTTATTACTATATTTGGCTACGAAAGCCTGGTCCTTTAGGAGGACCTCCCTGACGAAGGCCAGTATAGCGGCGTCCGTCATGGTTCTAGAAGGGTGGGAGGGGGGGGGGGGAGGCTAATATTGCCTAGCTAAAAAAGCTAAATCCTAGTCCCGAGGAGACACGTGAAACGTGCACACCCCGGGCAGACAGTTCCCCCAAAGGGCCCAACCCTTGTGTATTTCCTAGTGGTATGCTGACGAGAAGAAATACACAAACAAACTCGTCAGCTACACGGCTGTCTGGATTACCAGAAGGGTAGGCGAAGGCTAAGTTACCTAACTCCCCGGGTGGGACAACCCGGGGATGTGTTCGCTCCCTGTCGGTGTCACAGGGAGGTGAGTGCTTATGGTGTGCCCTAAGCTTGAAAACCTACCGCCAATCTTAATGTGCGGTAGGGCCCTATGGGTCTTGCGACCGATCCGGGTCGCTGGGGTAGACACACCCAGACGCCCCGGGTGCAGCTGTGGACAAATGTGGGTTATAACTACCAGACTGCGACTAGGAGATCCCCCAAGGCCGCAGTCGGAGCCCTTCCGCACTTCTTACCTTCCCCTGAAGGGGGTCGGCGGGTGTGGCGGGTCACCACCCACTTGGGTTAGTTGGCACCGTAAGGTTTCCCCCAAGTACCACCGAAATCGGGTGGATTTTGCTCGTAGGGAGCCTAAGGACGCGGTAGAACGCGGAGAAGCGCGGGCGTAGCAGATCTACTACGTGTGCGTAGGCACTCGTAGCCGACCTGCTACGGCGTAGACTGCGTAGCAGCACTTAGGCTGTGAGTGATCACAGCCCGTAGCACTGCTACGAGTGGGCGGGGCCGAGTGGCCTACGCGGGCGCGGCGTAGCGGCGAGTGCTACGTGCGTAGCGCTGCTGCGAGACCGAGTCGGGGGGCGCGCGGGGCGCGGGAGCACTATAGCGGTACGGAGCCAAGAACACTTGTGTGCGCTACGGCGGCCGGGCGCGGAGTCTAGCACAGGTCACAACACAGCACTTGTTGTATACATGTTACACGATAATATTTCAGCTACAGAAATTGAGAGGATAAGTTACGGAAATCAACGCAGAACTTCACTCGATCAATTTTGAAATTGAAACTTTGAAACTAATAAACTTCAAAAGTTTAGACAGACAGATCAACAAAATGGTGGAATCATAAGACAGAAGTACGGAAGGCGGGAGGGGAGGGAACTGTCAAATGAGATATGTGAACCATAGACATAAGGTTTGGATATTTTACTTGAAGATTACCTGCCGTGCCCCAACCGCTGCAGCAACTCACTGGAAAATTGAGGCCCTTCTCGATTTTATGGGTGAGAACAAAGAATTGGCTCGCGGATTATTGAGGGGTGCCGACGGGAGAGTTCGCTCAAAATGGCTGTGGGAAAACCTGTGCAACTCCCTTAACTCAATGGGAAGTTGCACTGAGTTGGGAAGTTGCACTGAGTCCGTCGAGCAGTGGCAAAGAGTGAGGATCCAAAAGTAAACAAAGACCACAGTAAATGGGTGGGACGGATTGGTAATACAGCTCAATAAGTTGCAGAAACTTTAATATGTCCTTACTTTCATTCTTGGATCAACACCACTTCGGCGTATGTGTTGAAGCAAAAGAGGTATTAAATCCGCACATACGTCTTTGAATAACTCCCGAGTGAGCCTATAGTTCCCTATGAACTCAACGTCGGGAATACTCGCCAACCTAAAGTTTTGGCGTAAATAATATCGACGTTGCCTCCGCTTTTCCTGTAAAGCTTCTTCTATCAATAAAAAAGCAGCCATAGTTTGAAATTATTTTATTTTAGTAACTTTCGTCGATAGCACGAGAACTATTTTGATGTCGTATCAACTGACGTAAGTATCCGTCAAAACCAGTGTCATGTTCAACTGTTCGGACGGGCAAAAACACATCGGGAGTAGGGACAACAGTCAAATCGCGTTGTCATTCATTCTTCGCTCGGGCCCCGAACGATTCATCCGTTCGTAGGTCATAGGGAGTAGGAAACGCCCGTAACGAAGCCCGAAGCGACGGACTTCGTGCTTAGGGAGTAGACCCCCTGAAACATAACTCCGACAAACGTTTCACCGCCGAATGAGCCGCCGACAGAACGTTTCGTTTATGATTTTTTCAACGACAGAACCTTTCAACAATGTACGATTCGTCGACAAAACGATTCATACATGGGCGATTCGACGACAGAACCTTTCCACTACGAACGTTTCGCCGACAGAACGATTAAGTCACGAGTGATTCGACGACAGAATCTTTCACCGAAGAAAGATTCGTTGACAAAGCTTATTAAGGCATGGTTTGACACTACTAGTAACTAAATCTAAAATCGAAATCATTGCCGAGATATCATCATAAATGTATGTATGTATGTACCCTGTGTTAAATGAAAAAAAAAATGATAAAGAAAATAACTTTTATTACTAAAAATTACTTAAACAATATGATGACAAAATAAAAATACAACAAATCAACTGTGATAATCAAAAACAATTATAACGTTTATTTTTTTAATTAAGGACACATTACTTTGTGTCAATTAAATGACAAATGTGCGCCCAGCCATTTAAGTATGTTTTTATGTCCATATCATCCTTTTCTGACAAATGCTGAGTAATCCTCTCTTGATAGGTTGATCTTTTTCTCTTAAGCGTTGGTCCTGAGGAATTAATAAGTTCTATAGTCAAAGTTGCGCTTTTTAAAGCGTACTGTCAGTCCTTTTACACCTGCAGCCTGTGGGTTAGATATTCGCAGCGGACATACAGCGATCTGCGCGTTCAATACAATAACGCGTTTCGGGTGCTGTTGGGGCTGCCGCGCCACTGCAGCGCCTCCGCGATGTTCGCGGCGGCTCACACGGATTGCTTTGCGGCAATCATACGCAAACGGTGCGCTTCTATCATGCGCCGCACGCGCGACAGTCCCAACACCATCCTGCGCGCGCTGGTGGACCGGTGGGACTCTCCGATGCTGGCTCGCTGGATAAGGCTGCACGCAGTCGTATTGTGATTTGTCGCCATCAGCGGTGAGTCCACCCACTTACACAATTATTATTATATATTATTTAATTAATTTATGTCAATCAATTCAATCGAATCAATTATAATTATTACTAACACTAGTTTTTAAGCTCGCAATTGTACTAACAAATATGGATGTAGTGGATCTGAAATAAATTATTATTATTATTATAGTGCATTCTGTGTGCTTTTGTTCTTTCTGGAACTCCAATATTGTTTTGAAAATGTTCCATTTTCGCCGGCCTAATAAGGTATTCCACCTGTTGCGCCACGACTCCAGCGCATTTTGAGATAATGGTATATGTGAAAGTTGGCTGTCATGTACTGACCACATTTTTGGGGGAAATATTGGCGGAGGTCGTTTCACTGTCATTTTGAAGCTAATGGATTTTGTAATTTTCGCGGATCCACGAACATAATAATTTTCAAACCATCTTATCACTTTCTTACCTTCATCAGGTATAACTTCATTTTTGATTATATCAAGCGCATCAGGAATTTCTATTGGCTCTAAAAATGCCAGTGCACCAATATGTCTCATTTTATGGGCAAATACTGGATCACTGTTGTAACGTTTCGCGAGACCAGCTGATTGAATGTGACGCCATATGCTTTGATTCAAATGAAAAAAACAAAGTTTATTCAAGCAGTCTGGGAAAACCATTTTTATAGCTTTCATTGCTGCGCATTCAAAATCGGTAAGGATTATTTGTGGGCACAAATCGATATTCAAGATATTGATTGTGTATCTTTTCAATATTTCTAAAAATATTTCATAACATTTTACAGTTTTATGTGAAAGTAAACCATAAATTAAGGGAAGTACTTTATGCGTACCGTCCGGATTTCCGACTATTGCATGTATAGAATATATTTGTCTAAATGGGGAGGGGCAGCAGTTAAACGTCCCATCCATCAGCCAATAATGTGCTAAACTCAAGAGTCTGCAATTTTCGTTTGTGCCAAATACGATAACAGATTCTTCATTATGAATGTAGTGACCGATAAGGAAATTTTCATTACAAATTTTAGTTAATTCATCGGGAATCACAACAGCGTGTATATCTTTAGGAATACTTGGTAAATTCTTATTCCTTACCCGATGAACCATCATTCTCATGGCGTCCTTAGTCGGCATGTAAGGAGCACTCGTACTTGGTACATCTTGAATGCACCGTTGAAAAATTTGTGAGGGCGCATCCATTGAATGGTTGGCTTTTTCTTTGATGTTAGCTTTTAAAGTTAATTCTATCTGTTTTTCGGGATCCGGTAAGTGTACATGTACAACATTTTTCGAGATAACAATTTGTGAATTATTCGTACCCATTGTTGAAGAAATAGTCACATTGCACCGGGTAGTATCTTTTTTCGTACACCGGCAGTAGAACTTTGTATTTCGTTTTCTGTTTAAATGATATGAATAACCATTGTGAATTAATATATCTTTACCGCGTTTTGACTTTAAAATTACGCAATCACTCATTTTTTAACAAGATATTTTTTACTTTTCACACGTTTGGTTGGATTGTATTCCAGGCAGACTTACGAACGTAATGAGGCAAGTTGACAGGTAAAAAACTGAGGACTACCCACTTTTCATATGTTTAATTGTTTTCGTTTAGAAATAAGTGAATATGCTTTAATAATTAGTCTGTGTAACTTTTACTACCACAATTATAATACTAGCGTGCATTGTGCATTTAATTTTGAATCATCATACATACAAGCTGTTAAATGATAAGCTAGCCGGAAACTATAAAATCTTTCAATATGACTATGAGTGCAAAGTTAAAGAGCATGTGTTTAGTATTATTTATAGTGCTGGCGCCAGCACATCAAGCTATCATTTAATAGATTTTAAACGTTTAACTGTTGCTCTCCTTTTGTATTCTAAACGTACATACAATATTAGAACACCGCCCATCACACCATGCCTTAATGAGCTTTGTCAACGAATCCTTCTTCGGTGAAAGATTCTGTCGTCGAATCACTCGTGACTTAATCGTTCTGTCGGCGAAACGTTCGTAGTGGAAAGGTTCTGTCGTTGAATCGCCCATGTATGAATCGTTTTGTCGACGAATCGTACATTGTTGAAAGGTTCTGTCGTTGAAAAAATCATAAACGAAACGTTCTGTCGGCGGCTCATTCGGCGGTGAAACGTTTGTCGGAGTTATGTTTCAGAATCGTATAAAAGGGGTTGCGCTAGCCAGTGGACCAACCAGTCAAGTTAAAGTCGGTCAAGACGTGACTATGCCCATTTATCAGTAGACCAGTCTACCAGTCAGTCAGTTAAAACCATTTGTAACCAGTCAAGACGTCACTATGCCCATTTGGCTCCGGAATAATAATATATTACGAGTCCCAGTCACATATTACGTAGTAAATGGTAGTTTTAATTAGACGAAAAACCCTCTCCTGAAGTCCCCAGTGAGCCGCTACAGAAATAGGTACAGAGTTATCGCCGTCCTGGAACCAGAGGAGTTTCGACTAGCTGCAGTCCCAAATAAAACCATACAGTCCACTCGCTGCACATTCTGGTCCTTCGAGAGCCGAATCTTCAAGATCCAGCAGGATGGTGGTGACTCGCAGCTGTAGCGGAGACTCCAAGAGAGAGAAGGCCCAGCAAGAGCCGTCAGCGACCGCAGAACCGGGTGCCAGCAAGCCGGCACCAGAGACCGGCACGAGCGTGGTCGCTGAAACAGACACAGGCAGCGGATCTACGGAGACTACCAGCACCAACATCACGCAGACTATGACTACGACGGAAGACACGCGTAGCACCAAGGCTACTGGTTCACATGGTACGCTCAAGCCTGGCGACACCAGGTCACGTCGCTCTACAGTATCAAAGAAAAAGCGCCTCGCGGAGCTCGAGGCTAGAGAGCGGCTGGCTGAAATGAAAGTGAAGCAAGCGCAGACAGAGCGAGAGCTGCAAGAGATACACCTGCAGCGCGTCAGAGCCGAAGCTGACTCGAGTGAGGAAGACGATGACATGGTGGACGACGACCTCGCCTCCGTAAGGATTGGAACGTGGCTAGCGTAATCCATCCAAAGGTTGTCTTTAAAAGATCGCTTTTAGCGATAAGACCGCCCATTGTGTCACCCATTGTAAAATTTCTATATTTATGTCTGTAATTTATATGGTGTACATAATAAAGAGTATTCTATTCTATTCTATTCTAGCGCAACCGGCGCCGCCACCCGGAGGTGAGACTCGACCGCCGCCACACGACGTCAGCGGCGGGAGGACTGGCAGGGATGCAGCGAAGGACACCGGCGCCACGACAGGCGCTCAACCGCTGTGTGACGACGGCCACGAAGAAAGTGTACGTAATCAAATGAGTGCGAAAATAAACGAGGGCAATATCGCGAGTGGTAAAATGTTACACGGTAATACAGTGAGTGATAAAGTGATAGACGTGGGGACGCTCGCCGCGGCCCTAGCACAAGCCGCACGCAGCTCAAGAGAGCCCCCCAAGTACATCCAGCAGCTACCAATCTTCGATGGAAAACCCGGTGAGTGCATAGCTTTTAAGGCCGCGTATTGTGACTCAAAAATGTATTTTTCCTGTGTAGAAAATGTTGCTAGAGTTAGGATAAGCCTCAGAGGCGCCGCAAAGGAAGCTGTATGTTGCCTATTGTTTAGCCAATATGACCCTCAGGTCATTTTAGACGCATTAGAAAGACGTTTCGGTAGGCCCGAGGCCTTGATTATAGCCGAGCTAGATAAAATAAAGTCATTACCTAAATTAAATGATAATCCTAGGGAGATTTGTATATTCGCCAGCCGTATAGCAAATACGGTGGGTACGGTAGAAGCATTAAAAAGAATACAGTATTTACATAGCCCCGAAATGTCGCGTTGTATCGTAGAAAAACTAACGCCGATACTAAAAAACAAATGGTACGATTATGCGGCGAATAGAAAAAATGAAGATATTCCCGAGCTAAAGCGCTTATCTATGTTTATGAATGACGAGGCAGATAAGTGTGGTGCGTACGCACAGCCGGAACGAGGCAATGACGACGCTAACGGTGTACGACAACGGCGCCGAGTAGAGCGTACGTTCAACGTAAATAAGGAAACGTCAAACGAGCAATGCCCGGCGTGCAAGCAACACGACCACAAATTACCAGACTGCTATAAATACATATAAACAGCTAGATATAGACGCACGATGGCAAATAGCAAAAAAATCCAACATGTGTTTTAGATGTCTACGAAACAAGCATAGAAGGTTTATGTGTAAAGCGCCTATTTGTAACATAAAAGAATGCAACATGAAACATCACAAACTATTGCATAAAGAGCGGAAAGTAGAGGCGACACACAACAATGTAGCGACGCCGGCGCCGAGGCCCGTTATCACACACGAAGCCGTTACGTCAGCGCGGGAAACAGTATCAACAACATCGCCTCAGAATCACCGCGCGTATTTGAAAATAGTACCTGTCACATTGAGCGGACCACATACAAGTGTAGACACATACGCTTTATTAGATGATGGGAGTACAGTCACCTTGATAGACGCATCAGTAGCAGATGTCCTAGGTGCGGATGGGCCAGCCAGACCTATGTGGATACAAGGCATAGGCACGGAGGTCAAGCATGAGCAAAGCCGTACCGTGAGCCTCCACATACAAGGCAAGCATCATAGCGAGCCACAGAAGATAGAGGCGGCGCGCACCGTAGATAGGCTTGAAATTATGACGCAAACTGTACAGACGCCAGCACATCAACCTACTACAATCTGTCAGATTTCTGTAATAGATCTTCAACTTTATCGCTAAAGCATAAGGTTCAATGTTGATTGGGAAAATTTGACAGTTAGGTGTAGGTTGATGTGCTGGCGTCTGTACATACCGAGGACATAAAAAATTGTAAACATTTGAAGGACATTCATAACACCCTTGTTTATGAACACGCGTGGCCAATGATTTTAATAGGCCAAGATAACTGGCATTTATTGGTAGCCATAGAAACGCGGACAGGTGCTCGTGATCAACCGGTAGCATCGTACACTAAACTCGGATGGGTATTGCATGGATGTCAGTACTCTATAAATAAAGTTACATCTATATTTTGCGGCAACATTAAAATTAAAGAAAATCTGGAACCAATAGAAGAAAGCATGAGAAACTTTTTCAAATTAGAATCACTAGGCATAGATAGTTATATATATATGGATACCTAGAGATGACCCGCAACAGAAAGCCTTAGACATCCTAGATCAGAAAAGTCGACGATTACCCGATGGCAGCTTCGAAACCGGACTATTGTGGAAACAAGAGGTACCTAAAATACCAAACAACTACCTAGGCGCCCTAAAGCGACTGGAAAATCTAGAACGGCGCCTAGATAAAGACGAGAACCTCAAGACCCAATACTTGCAACGCCTTGAAAATCTATTCAACTCAGGTTATGCAGAAAAGGCACCTGATACCTGCACGATTAATAAAACCTGGTACCTACCTCACTTCCCAGTTGTAAACCCAGCCAAGCCACATAAGCCGCCACGACTCGTACACGATGCAGCGGCAAAGACAGCGGGTCTATGCCTAAACGACCTACTTCTATCGGGACCTGACCTATTAAAATCGCTGCCCGGTATTTTAATGCGTTTCCGTCAAAATAAAATAGCTGTGTCAGCGGATATTAAAGAAATGTTTATGAGGATAAAGATAAGAGAAGAAGACCGTGATGCGTTGAGATTTTTATGGCGCGGCGACCAAAGGAAAGGACCGCCAGACGAATATCGCATGACATCTGTCATTTTTGGCGCGACGTCATCCCCATGTACAGCGCTATACATAAAGGATCGCAACGCTAGCGACTTTGCTGACAGATACCCAGCCGCGGCGTCAGCAATAGTAAACAATCATTATATGGATGACTATCTTCAGAGTTTTGCCAGCGAAGAGGAAGCCAAGAAAATAACAACGCAAGTAGATTACATTCATAAAAAAGCCAACTTTGTTTTATGTGATTGGATATCAAACAATAAAAATGTGTTGAACAATAATCTCGCGCCTTCACAAGATATAAAAGTATTAGGCGGCGACGACACTGAGAAAGCCCTAGGAATACGATGGGATACAAAAGAAGATTGTTTTACATTTAAAATCAACAAAAACAAAACACCCATTGTATTATTAAACAACACACGCCCACCCACCAAACGGGAGGAGTAGGATATTATTGGGCATTCTACCCCACCTTCCGTTCCATCGGCTCACTCCGTTCGCCTCGTCACTCTCGGTGGAGTAGAATGCCCAATAATATAAAAGAAATCCGTGCATAGGTACTGGTTTTGACGTCTATTCCAGTTCGACGTCTATTCCACCTGATGGAACGGAAATATTTTCCAGTGAGTGGTTTGGGCGTACTGCACTTTTCGAATCTTGTGTGGTTGACAATAACATAAACGGATTGTCCGTTTGGTTCCTATAATACTTCAGTTTTAAACACGTTTTTGTTATTGTCAACCATTTTTGTTATTGTCAACA
This sequence comes from Hydraecia micacea, assembly GCA_914767645.1. Lineage (NCBI taxonomy): Eukaryota > Metazoa > Arthropoda > Insecta > Lepidoptera > Noctuidae > Hydraecia > Hydraecia micacea. Next base: position 3,114,279 of record OU611775.1, read on the forward strand.
TTTAAATTGGTTTTGACTTCTCAACAAATATTTTTCCTTTCACAGCATTTAAATAATAGCATTCAGGAAAGTTTATAGCATGCTGTAACCAAGGATCATCGTGAATCTCCCAATCTTCGATACTACCTCCACAAGAAAAACACATGACTTTATCGGTTACACCATTTCCACAATAAAAAAATCCTGCATCAACCATTTCCATCACCAATCTTTTTCGTGAATGAGCGGTCGCCCAATAATGTCTGAACGAAAATAGACGAATTTGATGTTTGTTATAAAGATCATATCGAGGAATATAATTTATTGGATTCATTTTAAATAGCTGTTGATACGTTCGCCTTCAACGCTCTCGGTGGTTAGAATGGCGGTTGCTCATACATTTGATCGAGTTAGCGACAATGAGATATAAATGTCAATGTAATACATTAATTGACTCATTATTAATATAACCGTTTCAAGCAGTTATCATGAAATTTGTAAAACAACCACAATCGTTACATGTAAACAAACTTTGTGTTAATTCTCAGGAGACTGATTTTCGTCATGGAGAATTATTACCTAAATCGGTACGATGCATCATTTGCGGACCGGCAAATTGTGGAAAAACTAATTTATTAATTGGTCTTCTTATACACGAGAATGGTTTAAGATTTCAAAATATTTATGTTTATTCGAAAACCTTGCAACAACCCAAGTACGTTTTTTTAGAAAAAGTCTTGCAACGAGTACCAGGCATTTCATTTCAGAAATATCATGAAAATGAGCAAGTACTGAGTGTTCAGACCGCAAAATCGAATTCTGTAATTGTATTTGATGATGTTGCTTGTGAAAATCAAAGCAGTATACGTGATTATTTTGCTATGGGGAGACACAAGTTCATCGATTGTTTTTATCTAAATCAGACATATAGTAAAATCCCTAAGCAGTTAATAAGAGACAACGCAAATCTAATCGTACTGTTTAAACAAGATGAAAGAAATATGAGACATGTTTATGAAGAACACGTCAACACTGACATGACATGGATTGAATTTCGAGAAATGTGTTCTAAAATATGGAGAATACCTTTCAATTATGTTGTAATTAATAAAGATTGTTCAAAAAACAAAGGATGTTACAGAAGTAAATTTGACACGTTTGTAGTCTTTGACTAAGAACACAAATACATATAAAAGGGTGTTACCTGCTTGACATTATTATTCACCTTACGACACTACATCAACAACACACAAACACAAGCATTACAACCTATTTTACCAATATGGAAAAATCATTGAAACGACAAATTGTTGATGCGGCAAAAGCTGTAAAGATAAAAGTACGAAAAATGAGAGATACTGAGATTAACAATAAACAAGCACTGGAATCTGTTTTCAAACCTGTAACAGAACCTCTCAACATAATTGCTAATGCTGGTAAGCAAACACCTCTCCTGCGTGCTAATGATGATTTTGCTGATGTTCCGTTTATTAACGAATCTTTGCAGAAAGAAGGAACTGGTAGCGCAGAAAGTAATGATAATAATTGTGATGAAGACAAATATGAATCCGATATCAACAGTGACTCTTCTTATGAATCAGTAGTTGAAAGGAATCAAGATTGTGATACGTCATCCTGGTCAGTATCTTCAGAAGCGTTGGTAGATATTCCATTTGGGGTTAGAGCAGACCGTGGGAAACTGATGTTAGGTTCTGCTTGCATAACGATCAACGATCAATATATCACCGTGGCTGGACGTAAATACCGAAATACTCCTGGTTTAAAACAGTTGTTGCTTAAGAAAGATGTAGACCTAAGCTTGGTTACAGATAATGATATGCAAAATTATAAGTCAATGCTACTTGATACAAATGCACATCGTCGAGACTATGAGCCAAGTAAACCAATAAAAAGTAATAAAGGGCAAAAATATTTGCAAATTATTAAACCTCTTTTTAAACTAAAGAATGCAGTTCAGGGAAAGGGACTACCGTTAGTAAAAAAGTGGAGAAAAAACGTTGATTTAGTGTACTGGGACAATCCTAATGAATTAGTGGAAAGGTTGAAATTATTAATTGCCTCTAGAGATGCTGGCAACACAGGATTAGATAATGAAATTATATCTATCATTGAAGAATTGCGTGAAAGTAAAGTTATAAATAAATAAATATTTAAAAATGTGTTTATTTTACTATCAGCCTCTCAATACAATACACCTTAAACATGAACGTAGACAAATTCGGACACTACATTCACAAAAGAATGCGTTTATCAGAGTTATTCGAGTTTAATAAGAATGCATTGTTAAAATCAGAAAACGGAGATTTTGATTTAAAAACATCAAGACTGAGAGGAATTAGATCTCCAGTAGAAGCAGACGATGCTGTGAACAAGGATTATGTAGATCGATTGAATGCTAACATGTTAAAAGAATTTAATAATCTGATTGGTAAATTGCGTTCTCAAATCATACAAGATGCGAAGACTACAGTTCAAGCTACTTTAAAAGCAAGGATACCTGAGGTTTCTACTCATTTGCAAGATAACTTTTATACTAAAGCAGAGGTAGATAAATTACTTGAAAAAACTCCGTAATGGTAAAACAGCAAATTGTAAATGAAATACACAAAGCGGCACGAAGAAATTTCCTTCGACGTTCTGTTATTCTGAAAGGAATCCATGACTTATGGCAAGCAGACTTGATGGACATGCAAAACCTGAAAAAGTATAACAAAGGTTATACTTTCATCTTAGTGGTGATTGACTGCTTCTCAAAGTATGCCTGGGCTGAACCGTTAAAATCGAAAAATAAATTTGATGTTGCTCGTGCATTTGAACATATACTGCTTAGTAGTCGTAATAATCCTGTTAACTTACAAACTGATATGGGGACAGAATTTTATAACATCACTTTTCAAACGCTTATGAAAAAGCACAACATTAATCATTACTCATCGTTTTCTACTAAAAAAGCATCAATTGTAGAGAGACTGATTAGAACTGTAAAAAATAAATTATATAAATATTTTAGTCTCAATGGAAACTATAAGTGGTTAGGTCTACCATTGGAAGATACATTGAAGAGATATAACAACACAAAACATCGCACTATTAAATTTAAACCGGTTGATGTGAATAAATCTAATGAACAAATAATCAAAGAAAATATTAAAAAAATAAACAAACATGATTTAGTTCAGCGGAAGCCTAAATTCAAAGTTGGTGATTGCGTTCGTATAAGTAAATACAAACATAATTTTGAGAAAGGTTACACTCCTAATTGGTCAACTGAATTATTTATTATAAAAAAGGTAAATAAAACCTTACCAGTGACATATCACATAGAAGATCAAAGAAAACAAATCATATTAGGAGCTTTTTACGAACAAGAACTGCAAAGATCTAATTACCCTGATGTTTATTTGATAGAAAAGGTTTTGAAAAAGAAAGGAAATAAATTGTATGTTAAATGGTTAGGTCTAAACAGTGCAGAAAACAGTTGGATTGAAAAAGCTGCATTAATGGACTAATATATTATATAACCATTTTTTATTCGAAATCCTATCATTATAATTTAAGTAATGCAAGGGGGTGGACTAGTTAACAGCATAATTAATAATCTACCATTCGAACTTCATTTGCCAGGGTACAATTATTGCGGACCAGGAACCAAACTTCACAAACGCTTAGCGCGAGGTGATCGAGGTGTAAATAAGCTAGACGAAGCTTGCATGCAACACGACATTGCGTATACAAACCATACAGACTTATCAAATCGTCACAAAGCCGATTTACAACTACTTAACATGGCTAAACAAAGACTTAAATCAAAAGATGCTGGGAAAGGTGAAAAACTAAGCTCTTGGTTAGTGAACAAAGTTATGAAAGCGAAACTAAAGTCTGGTTCAGGCATTAAAACATTTAAAAGCTTAGTTTCAAAAATAAAATCAAAAATTAAGAAACTCAAACGTAAGGATAATAAGACTTTAATAAAAGCAGCTTACTTATCCGCAAAAAAGTTATTTCCAATTCATCATCGAATTCGAGTACCCCGAGTAATACCTATACCAAAGACTGGAGGAGTTCTACCTTTAATTCCAATTTTCGCTGGTTTATCGGCTTTAGGAGCTTTAGCTGGTGGTGCAGCTGGAATTGCAAAAACGGTGAATGATTACAAATCATCTCAGCAAAACTTGCGAGAGACAGAACGACATAACAGAACTATGGAGGGTTTAGCAGTGGGCAAGGGTTTATACATAAAGCCTTATAAAAACGGAAAAGGATTGTTCATACAAACATCAAAAAACTGAACAAGAAGCTACCCAATCGCCCACTAACTAATGTAGACATCCGAAACTACGCAAGAGACATCCCATATTTCCGAGGAGTATATATGAAAGATCAATTACCAAGGAAGCCGAAACGTATGGAATGTGGTATCGTTAACTTAGACGATTCTGAAAACGAAGGAACGCATTGGGTAGCTTATGTAAAAGTATATAACTATTGTGAATATTTTGATAGCTATGGAAATTTAAAACCTCCATTAGAACTGATACGATATTTCAAGAATTGTAAAGTTTCATATAACTACACAAGATATCAACAATTTAACACTGTAAACTGTGGTCATTTATGTTTAAAATATCTGTGGACTTTTTGGAATAAAAATGTATAAAATAAATGTTTTTATTTTATTCCAATCATTTGCAAGATGTCATTCACTTTGTCGATAACTGGAAACTCATCAATTTTATCTACGTACTATCTACGTTGCAACTAAATGGAGAATATGAGTGTGCTTTATTACATTTTTCAACATTTAATTCTATACCAAATATTGATAAACTTTCACTTCGTTTGAGCCATAATAGAACTTGTTATTACTTAATAACAAGTTCTATTATGGCTCAAACGAAGTTATTGAAATACCGGAAGGCAGCTATGAATTGCAAGATATCAACGATTATTTAAAATCTGAAATAAAAGATGCCTCCATCAAATTACAGTGCAATAACAATACTTTAAAAACTATCATATACTGTTCAAAAGATGTCAATTTTAAGAAAGAATACTCTTTCAGTAGACTGTTAGGGTTTGATAAGCAGGTCTTGAAAGCAAATAAATGGCATGTGTCACAGTATCCAGTCAACATTTTACCGACGACAGTGGTAAGGATCGAATGTGACATTGTGAGCGGCTCATACATAAACGGTGAAACAAGTCACATAATTCACGAATTTGCACTCAACGTACCACCTGGATACAGAATCATAGAAATCCCGAAGAACGCAATATATTTTCCAATCAATCAAAACAACATAAGCTGCATACATATTAGACTACTAGATATAAACAATCGTCTAATTAATTTGCGTGGTGAAGAAGTGCAGCTGTATTTACATCTTAGAAGAAAAAATGATTGACTACAATAAATATCTGCCTCAACAAGTTAAAAATACCAGTTCTACTCAAGCTACCTGCCAAATAAGACGTCGTTCTAAGAGCAAAATAAAATTAACTAAAGACAATAAGACATTTCTCAGAGCGATCGGATTGTTAAAATGAATATCTTAGACGTCGTATCCACCCCCGCTTACGACAACAGTATAGAAGGAATCGAATTTCATTCGTACAAACCTTATGTAACGAGTTTCAACAGGAACGATGAAATTCGCATACCTATCAACCAACAGGATCTTTACATATTACCATCAGCCAGCACTCTGTATTTGGAAGGAACCGTTATCGTTAGCAAAAAAGATTCAAAAGAGAAAGCTACTAGTATCAATTTTACAAACAACGGACTACTCTTCTTATTCCAAGATATTAGGTACGAACTAAACGGAGTGGAGATTGATAAAATAAAAAATGCAGGTATAACTACAACCATGAAATCATTAATATCAATGAATGAGAATGAATCAAAAATAGCTAAAGCTTGGGGTTGGAGTATCGATGGTATAAAAAATATTAATGGAGGAAGTTTTTCTGCGTCTATACCACTTCGGAATATCCTCGGTTTCGCAGAAGATTTTAATAAAGTTGTGATAAATAGTAGACATGAACTAATATTGTTACGAAGCAACACTAATTTGAACGCTGTAAAATTGAACACCGGTGAAATAGTGGAAGACATTCAAATCAATAAAATCATATGGCGCGTACCCCATGTTAAAGTATCAGATAAAGAAAAAATAAGTTTATTAAAACTGTTGGAAAAAGATCGTCCACTTCAGATGATATTTAGAAACTGGGATCTATATGAATACCCCGCTTTACCTAAAACTACAAAGCATACCTGGTCTATCAAAACTTCATCTCAAATAGAAAAACCAAGATATGTTATAATTGGACTACAAACAAGTAGAAAAAATAATGCAAGTTCTGACATGTCACAGTTCGATCATTGCTATGTTCGTGATGTTCGAGTGTATCTTAATTCAACATATTTCCCGTATGAAAGCCTCAATGTGAACTTCGCTAATAACAGAATTGCTTTATTATATGAGCAATACATTAGATTTCAGCAGTCGTATTATGGACGTTGTCCGGAGTCTTTATTAAGCGAGAAACAATTTAAAGAGTTAGCACCGTTGTTTGTTGTTGATTGCTCTAGACAGGTCGATAATCTGAAGACTGGACCCGTTGTGGATGTAAGGGTAGAAATTGAGAGTGATTCAGAAATACCAGATCAAACTTCAGCATACTGCCTCATTCTCAACGATTGCATTGTTGAATACAAACCATTAAGCAACACAGTGAAGAAGATATCATGAACGCGGATATTGTCATTGTCGAACTCCAAGGATTTAAATATTTAGACAATAATTTTATCGTCAAAGAAGTGGCTATAGTAAGTAATGAGCACACACAGACGTTCTTGGTTAAGCCACCGCATTCGTTTTATTATTTAACTCAAGAAGAAAAGAAGCAAGTGCGATGGTTGGAAAGGAATCGTGGAATTTTCTGGAGTGAGGGATTTATAGACTACAGAGAGTTTCAACACGTCATCATACCGTATTTAGAAAATAAAAAAATTATTACAAAGGGTTTGGAAAAAATTAAGTGGATTAAAGAGTTATGTGCAAACTGTGAAGTGATTGACATAGGTGAAAAAGGGTGTCCTAATTTTAAGACATTAAAAAAAAAGTTCTGTAAAAATACATCTGATTTTAATTGTGTGAACCACAAAATGAATTGTGCATTAAATAATGCGGTGTGTATTAGAAAATGGTATGTTGACAATAATATTGTTGCGCGCCACGATTGATGGCGACATTAGCTACCACTAGCGCCATCTAGTATCGAGTAGCGGAACTAGTAGGTCGAGATGCTTCCAGAACTTTCGATACTAGAACATTCTAGAACTATCGACATCGGGTCAGTCGGGACCGGTATGTACTCGAACATTCTAGATGTTTCTACAGTAGAAGGTTCTGGAACTATCTGAGGCCCTATATAAGGCCGGTATGGGCCGCGACCGAGTCAGTATTGGTTCTGCGATACAAGCGATAACAACTGAAGCGATCTTCAAGTGCGACTTAAGAGTGATCAGTAGTGCGATTGTGTTTTATAATTAGTGTGTTTGTGTTTTATTGGTGTTATTTCATTAAAGTGTTTCTTTTTGGTTATAAAATCGGCAGTTTTTATTGTCACGAACCCCAAGCTCGTAACAATTGGTGTCAGAAGTGGGATTAAAATCATGCCGATTTTACCCAAAGACGACACGGAGGGTATCCGTACCCGGAGTCAACGCCAACAGGAGACGGACCAGAGACGTTTTGGTGGAGCTGCGCCACAGATGTCGGAGGGCCAGCTGCCGACCTCGGAGGCCGGCCCGTCCGCAGCTGCTCCAGGATCATCAGCACCAGATTTGGCTGCTCTGATGATGATGCTGCAGGAGCAGGCTCGCCGACAGGAGGAGCAGGCTCGCCGACAGGAGGAGCAGGCTCGCCGACAGGAGGAGCAGGCTCGCCGACAGGAGGAGCAGGCTCGCCGACAGGAGGAACAGGCTCGTCGGCTGGAAGAGCAGCTCCAGCGCGATAAGGAGGAACAGGCCCGCCGTCAAGAGGAACAGGCTCGCCGTCAGGAGGAACAGGCCCGCCGTCAGGAGGAACAGGCTCGTCGGCTGGAAGAACAGCTCCAGCGTGATAAGGAGGAACAGGCCCGCCGACAGGAAGAGCAGATGCTCCTTATGAAGGACCTTCATGCTACCTTCGGGAAAGACTTGAAGGAGGTGAAGGATAAGGTTGCTCAACATGACAACCGCCTGTCCGAAGCTGAAACCCGAATCGACCAAGTGAATAATCGGGTTGACAAAGTGATGGCTGACGTGAAGAAAACCGTGATGGCTGACGTGAAGAAAACGCTGGATTACCTTCATCTTGGGGATGGAATCGCAGCTCCCGTAGCTACAACACCTTCGCTACGTGGATTTAAAGTACCACCATTCGACGGAACTTCTTCCTGGTCGGCCTACAAAATCCAGTTTGAGGCTGTCATGAAGGCGAACGGGTGGAATGAAAGTCAGGCTATGACTGCCCTCACCCTAGGCCTGCGCGACCAGGCCTTAACTGTCTTGGAAGCTCTCGGTAAGGAAGTGACTTACGAGCAGCTCCTTGAGGCATTGGAGGCTCGGTATGGCGACGCTCACCTGGAACACGTGTTTCGTGCGCAGCTCAGGGATCGTGTGCAAATCAGCAACGAAAACCTGCAGCAGTGGGCCCTTGAAGTGGAGAAGCTGGTTCGGAAAGCATACCAGTCTGTACCTGCACTTATTGATGGGAACCTGGTGCAGGTATTCATCGATGGCATCCGCGACCTCGAAGTTAGAGCTGCTGTAAGGCTCGGTCACCACGGGACGCTTAAGGACGCCTTGGCCCATGCACTGGAGGTGGAAGCTGTGCGGCAGGATCATCGTTCCCATCGCGTCAGGGAGGTTGCAGCGGCTACAGTTCGCGACCGCAATAAAGGATACAGCCCTAAGTGCTACGGCTGTGGGGAAAGGGGCCACCTTAGACCCAGTTGCCCTAAGCGAACTGCAGAAAGAGAAGATGGCTGGTATCCAAAGGGTAGTGCGGCTAACAGCACCGCCCAGCAGCAGCAGGGAAAACGAGTAATAGCCAGGACTGTAGGGCGAGTGCTGGCTGATGTTCAAAGAGCCCCGAGGATGTCGATCACACAAACCCATGACGGGAAAACTCGTGGCAACTCAGATGCATCGTCAAGAAGACCTTGTCCTGAAGACTGCAAGCATTATTCTAGGCACCAGGGTAAGGAAGTGGTACCTGTGAGGATGCTCAAGACAGACCTCAGCAACGAGTGGAAGGATCGCCTACAACGTGCACAACAGGAAGATTCGGACATCAAGACGATTCTAGAGTGGATGAAGGCCAGTGTACCTAAGCCCAGATGGAGCGACGTCTCAGCCATGAGTTCGATCACAAAAAGCTATTGGGCCCAATGGGACAGCTTGGTGATTCAGGATGGAGTCCTGTGCCGTAAATGGGAAAATGCTCGGGGGGACAGCTGTCATTTGCAAATGGTTGTCCCTAAAGCTAAAGTACCGGATGTTCTACAGCTGTATCATAATGGTTGTTCAGGAGGTCATCTGGGAGTAAAACGGACTCTACTGAAGATACGAGAACGGTTTTACTGGGTCCACTGTCGGGATGATGTCGAGGAGTGGTGTCGCAAATGTATAAGTTGTGCAGCTGTAAAGGGACCTCAGACTCGTAGTAGAGGTGCATTGAAATTGTACAATGTTGGTGCACCATGGGAGAGGATAGCCCTTGACGTTGCGGGGCCGTTTCCGGTAAGTGAAAGTGGTAACAAGTAGTTCATGGTTGTAATGGATTACTTCACTAAGTGGCCGGAAGTCTTCGCCATTCCAAACCAGGAAGCTTCAACAGTTGCCGATAAACTGGTTCATGAAGTCTTCTGCCGTTTTGGAGCACCCTTGGAGATTCACAGCGATCAGGGAAGGAATTTTGAGTCCCAAATATTCCAGGAAACTTGCCGAGTCATGGGTACTTATAAAACGAGAACAACTTCTTACCACCCACAATCGGATGGAATGGTGGAACGATTTAATCAGACATTGGAGAGATACCTGGCAAAAGTTGTGGAAAATCGGCAACGAGATTGGGACAAGCACATACAACCGTTTTTGTTGTCATATCGAAGTGCTGTTCACGAAAGTACATCGGTGACACCAGCTTTCGCAAACTTTGGAAGGGAATTACGGCTGCCTGCAGACCTGATCACCGGAATACCACCTGATGCCCCACGCAGTATAACCGATTATGCGAATGACTTGCGGGACAAAATGAATGACATTTATGAGCACGTCAGACAATCAGGCCAGCAAATGTCTGAAAAGATGAAAACCCGTTATGACCGAAAAATTAACAATAAAGGGTTCGACGAAGGTTCACTAGTGTGGTTGCACAATCCAGTCCGCAGCAAAGGGAAATCTCCTAAGCTTCAAGCTAAATGGGACGGGCCGTACCGGATTGTGACAAAGATCAATGACGTAACCTACCGGATACAGAAAGGTGCAAGAGGTACTCCTAAGATCGTCCATGTGGATCGATTGGCGCGTTATTATGGGGCCGATAATGCTCGGGACGAGCATGTCTTAGGAGGGGGCAGTGTTGCGCGCCACGATTGATGGCGACATTAGCTACCACTAGCGCCATCTAGTATCGAGTAGCGGAACTAGTAGGTCGAGATGCTTCCAGAACTTTCGATACTAGAACATTCTAGAACTATCGACATCGGGTCAGTCGGGACCGGTATGTACTCGAACATTCTAGATGTTTCTACAGTAGAAGGTTCTGGAACTATCTGAGGCCCTATATAAGGCCGGTATGGGCCGCGACCGAGTCAGTATTGGTTCTGCGATACAAGCGATAACAACTGAAGCGATCTTCAAGTGCGACTTAAGAGTGATCAGTAGTGCGATTGTGTTTTATAATTAGTGTGTTTGTGTTTTATTGGTGTTATTTCATTAAAGTGTTTCTTTTTGGTTATAAAATCGGCAGTTTTTACTGTCACGAACCCCAAGCTCGTAACAATATGTCTGTATTTAATCTCTTTAATTTATTTTGTCATACCTATGCAGTTAATAAAAATGATTAATAATGTACTTATGGTTGTTTTATTTAAATGTATTCAGGGTAACTTAATCATCAAACTTTATATTAGCTCTAATAAAATGAATCAAATTCAGTGAGTATTCTATTAATTTTAAAATATTGAAGATGTATAATCTGTGATGAGATCGTTTCATTAGAACAAATTTAAAGTGTGAGTATGTTTATGTAATGCCAATAAAACATATTTTAAATTATAAATATATTATTTATTTAGTTTTCAGATTATTTACAATTACAAAGTAATAACACTTGTCCCTTATTAATATTAACTCTCCCTCAAGTTATTTCATAATTTTATTTATGTACATGAAACTTATGTAACTATTATGTATTTGAATACACTAAAATTAATAAAACAATAATTTTAGTTCTTTTAACTTAATCGCTCTAATAACAATAAAACTAACATCTTGGATACTTTATTTATACATTCAAAACTTACATAATACTTAACTAAAAACCTTAATTCGTTACTAAGAACCTAAATATGAGCCAAAAGTTTTCTTAATATTTTATTTATACATAAATTTGACTTACAAAATTGTGATGATCTATATAAATACCTTTTAATACACTAGCAGATTAACAAATAAATTCATAATACCAATATTAAACTAATTATTTATTTCTACATAATATCTGTTTCAACATTAAAATTATACATTCAAAACTTATACATACATTAACTAAAATCCACTAATATTGATACACTAAAGGCCCTCAGCTATGTTAATAATTGGAAAAACCCAATAACCATGCCCGACCGGGAATCGAACCCAGAACCCCGTGCTCAGTAGTCACGCTTGCAACCACTAGACCAGCAAAGCAGTCTACAAACTAACGCAATAAGTTACAAACTAGGTAGTCAAATATGAACGGCAGTGATTTTGTTTGAAATAAACTTTAATTACAATTATTACAATAATTGGGAGATGTGCTCAGTTTGAGCGATGCAAACGGAATGTCCTGGCTTACGAACTATTGGTATATATAACCTAAACAATGACGACATATTTCTGGAAGTTCCCACGAGACTAGCTCAGATAAGCATTAACTTAAGTGTTAGAAATATTTATTGAAAGAAATATGCATTAAGTGGAATCGATGACATGGCTACTTAAAGGTGTTAGAAACAGAGTGTTGAGTGAGGATTAATCCTGTGGGAACTGATGCCTGGTATGCATAACTCCTCCCTCCATAAGTTCAAAATCATCATTTGAAATCTGAGAATGATGGTTTTGATTTATATTACAAATATAAAATATATTAGCCTTAAATCTAACAAGAAATACAGTTTTAAAGTAATTAAAATTAATATGTAAATGATTAGAGTTCCTACACTAATACTATGATTATTCACAAAGTGCGTTTCGCTTTTATCACTGTACACTACACTTTTCACTTTTCAGAGAATGCGTCATTAACTGTAACTTTTCAGTCTATTTCGTCTAAGTTCTTCAGAGGTTTTCCTTGTAGGCTGGTTGGTATCGCAATGCTGGGCAGATTACACGTTCGGCGTGATATGGACTGCCACCTGAGCTGCTAGTATGCTTATATCGTCTAATTATTAGGATATAGGTGCAGAGAATATTGTGCTGGTTTATGTCATTCTTGCAATACTCCATCGATAATGGGTGAACGCCAGAACATAGGATCCAAGTGTCCGGCTGTGTAGGTTTGATTTTCACCTTGGAGAATTTCACTGGCTAGGGAAGACACGTTGAAATTTCAATGGAATATTTCATGAAGTCCGCGATGCATGTGCGTTTTCAGCGGGAGGACATCTGTCTTGTAACAAATAAACTTTCCGTCGTCGATTTCCCTGCATGGCTGGGAGAGCGGTAATACATATTTTCAACCCTTTCGCAAGAATATAGGGAAATTTGGGAATGATTAGGAATATAAGGTTTGTTCAGGGTTATACATGGGAAATAGGTGTAATTGATACTAATTATAAACTATACTCCGTTGGATGGTTGGAATTGATATAATAAATGTTATTTGTTTGCCTTTTATGTTTTGATTGTATATTAAAAATTAATTTGTCACACTTGATTGCGTCGTCGTCATCCAGATTACTAGTTATTACTTTAATGATAGAGCCAAGGGGATTAGGTAAACCTCTTTTGATTCTTGTAGTAGGAATCAATTGATTAAGTTGCTGTTGTACATTCATTATAATATTCAATGTGTCTAACTTATCTTTCATATACTTACTAATTTATAAGTACTTATTTTTAGAATATCCTAATCTAAATTTTTATATTTTAATTCTAAATCTAGGTTCCAGTCAAATAAGGTAAGACCTGCTTGGCCTTGCTTGGCAGGAAGAATACTCTGTGGATGAAGGCCCTGGGTCAGGGCTGCCTGAGCCACTATCAGGAGGACGAGCCTGTGGAGGGCGCCTTATGTCTTTAATTGGAACCTTAGTTTGTCTCTGATTGGTCTGTACCGCGACTGTATTACGCTGAATATTACTTGTTACTTTAGCTTTTTGGTAACGTGGTTTATCTTTGCTGCGTCGAGTGTTAACGCCTTTAATTAAAATGCTATCACCAATTTTAATATCGAATTTATTTTCCCCACCACGCTTTTGTCTTATATTTTCTTTGATTTTAACCATTTTGTCGGTTAAATAATTATACAAGTATTTTGATCTCTTTGCGTGTTCTGTAACTAATTGTTGCGTATAACTTTTATCAAAATCTACTGCAAAATTACTAGATGAGTCCGTATGTCCGAATACCACTTCAAAGGGAGTGAGACCCGTGGTAGAGTGAATTGATTGGTTATATGACATTATAGCATACGTCATAACGGTTACAGCGTCTGTAATTTTAGTTTCATATTTTGCAATTCGGTAAATTTCGATTATTGTTGAATGAAACCTTTCTATTATACCCATTGAATTAGGATTATGTGGCGTTCCTATGTGAAGTTGAATTTTGGAGAAGGTTAACATTTCCTTCAACAGTTTATTATTGAATTCAGAACCTGGGTCAGAACTTATTTTTCTAGGCAAACTATAAAATGAGAAGAACTTTAATAAAGCTCTTACTATTTCAGGGGTTGACCTATTTGATACCTCAAATGCTTGTCCAAGTTTGCTGAAAGCGTCAACAATAGTCAAGAAATATTTTCCTTCTACTGAAAATAAATCAATAAAAATCTCTTGAAAAGGTCTAGTCTGAGTCTGTGTTAACTGTAATTCAGGCTTAAAAGGTTTTCGGTCATATTTCATTCTTTTGCAGATTTCGCAAGAGTTTATAATGCTGCCTACTGTTTGTTCTAAGTTATTCCAAAAATATGTGCGTTTTAAATGTGCTATTGTTTCTTTAATGCCGCGATGGCAAGTTTTACCTACGTGATACTTTGTGACAATATCACGTTGTTCTTCTTCGTCTTCAACATAGACTACTCTTAGGGTGCATTCATAAAACCTAACTGAATCCTTTTTATAAAGGTTTGTAATTACTTCGGAAAATATTTTTCTATGCATTTTGTCTTCGAAATAAAGGAAATATTTAATTTTAGGTCATATGTACTCTTTGAGGAATTTTTTAACTAGTATGAGATTATCCGTAGGCATGTGCACTTCGAGTACCTTTTGTTTATCTCTAGAAAGATCTTTAACTACGAATTCATTTCTATTCCATGTGAAAATTAATATTTGATTTGGTTTTGTATCAATAGCTTCGTTTAATATGGGTAAGTCAGCAGAGTCAGTGTTTTCTTCAGAATGAACAGTAATATTAGTTAAGGAGTCTGGTTTTTCAGAGGCTGTAAGAGTTCCACTATCCAACGATTGTATGGAGTATGGGGATCTCGGTCTATCGTCGTCATCTTCAGATGAAATAACAATGGGACTAGGAGTTGCGTTTTTAGAAATATTTTTTCGTCGTTCCTTTCTGTCTAAGTTAACTATCATAGATGAGTCATCCTCTAATGCGTTAACTCTTATGCGCGACAGAGCATCGGCATTACTGTTTTGTTTTCCTGGTTTGTATTTGATTTCATAGTCATATTCGGATAATCTTAACCTCCATCTTGTTAATCTACTACCGGGTTCCTTAACTGAGTGTAACCACACGAGTGGTCTATGATCGCTGAGAATTACGAACTTTTTTCCATATAAATACGGTCTAAAGTGTTTGCAGGCCCATACTACTGCTAACAATTCTTTCTCGATTGCGCTGTATCGTGTTTCAGCTTCGTTGAGTGTCCTACTAGCGAACGCAATTGGTTTATCACTACCGATTGGTCCTTGAGATAAGACTGCGCCAAGGGCAAAGTTTGATGCATCTGTGGTTAGTAAAAACGGTTTCGAGAAGTCAGGAAATTGTAAGAGCGGGGCATTGGTTAATAATTCTTTACATTTTTCGAATGCGTCAATGTGTTCTTTAGTTATATTGACTTTATTCTTTTTTTTAAGACAATATGTCAATGGTTGTGTAATTTTTGAAAAATCTTTGATAAATTTACGATAATAACCTATTAAACCAAGGAAACTCTTTATTTCAGTAGGTGTTTTCGGTAATGGGAATTCCAATACTGCACGTATTTTATCATTATTAGGCTGAAGGCCGTTTTCAGAGATTGTGTGTCCTAAGTAAAGGACTTCTTTCTTAAGAAATTCACATTTATCAAGAGTGACTTTCAAATTAGTTTGTCTTAGCTTTTCAAAGATTTTCTTTAGTTTTTCCACGTGTTCTGTTAGGCTTGAGGAGAATATTATTATATCATCAAGATACACAAGACAATGCAGCCCTTGGAGGCCTCTGAGTACATTGTCCATGGCTCGTTGGAAGGTTGCGGGTGCCGTCTTTAAACCAAACGGCATTCTAGTAAACTCGTAGTGCCCTGATTGTGTCGTGAAAGCTGTTTTGGATTGGTCTTCTTTTACAATTTCAATTTGATGGTAACCACTTGCTAAATCGATTGTGGAAAAGTAAGACGCTTTTCCAAGCCTGTCAAAGAGGTCAGATATATTTGGTAAAGGATATTTATCATCAACAGTGATTTCATTTAGTCGTCTATAATCTATTACCATACGGAACTTTTGTTCGCCGGAGGCGTCCATTTTTTTAGGGACTAAGTGGACAGGGGCACTCCACGGAGAGTGTGACTCCTGTATGACATCATTTTGTATCAGTTTTTCTACTTGGTTTTGAATCTCATTATTTTCACAAGGAGAATGTCTATAAGGACGTATGTATATTGGGTCTTCGTTAGTGGTGCGAATCTTATGTTTTACTTGATTAGAAAATGATAAAGGGATCTGGTCACAGTGAAAAATATCTTTGAATTCTAAACATAATTGTGAAATACAGGATTTTTCTTCTTGGTTTAGGTGATCTAGTCTTAATTTTGCTAAGTTTTGAGTCTGAAAATCAGTAATTTCAAGCTCATTACTGCAAGTATTTATGTCACATAGTTCAGTTTTGAAGTTTGAAACTTTGAAGGGCTCTTTGAATGTAATGGTCGTGTCATTTTCTGTCAAGTTTTGTATTATAGTCGGTGCAAATGAATTAGTGCATGTCACTAGGGCATCGGGCATTCTAATACCGGGACTAAATTCTGTAAAGTTTAGAACAGCAACTCCATTTTGTAAATCTGTTGGAACGTTAATGCGCGTTTCAGATCTTGGGGGCAACGTAATTTCATAAGGTGGACTATAAAGGATTGGGATTTCTGTACTTTTAGTCTTAAGTATTTGGTTTTTCATATCAATATTAGCTTCAAGTTCTTTTAATAAGTCAGATCCAATAAGACCGTCGTATCTATTACAAACATTATATATATAGAACTTATGATAAAGATCCGTTTGAAAGGTATCTGTTAAAGGAATGTATGCAACCTCATCGTGTCTACTACGACCATGTGTACTGACTATTTCAAATGGTTCGAACTGTTTAAAATATGAGAAAAATTCTTCTGCTTTTTGCGGACTTATAAAAGATCGAGTGCTACCCGTATCAATCATAAATTTTGAATTTATTTCAGGAATATCTATATGGGGTAATTTAAAAGTTAAAGCGTCGAAGTTGATGTTTATTATTTCGGCTTTTCCAGAGAGGCTGGTTTTTGAAAATTTTCCGTAGATTCAATGGGGGTCGAGTTTGATGCGACATTTTCTGTCGTCGGTGTTTCAAAGACATTTACTTGCGTGTGGTCTTCGAGAATACAATCCTGAGTCAAATACTCTTCAGGGTAAAATTCAAATATTTGATCGTCGTTTAAAAAGAAAATGTTGGAAGAATCTAGCATATTATTTTGGTGCACAGTTCTCATAGAGACGTCTGAATTTTGTATCTTATTGGTTGGCTGATTGGGTATTCCAAAACGAAACTGTTGATATGGGTTGACTCTAAAGAATCCGGATTGTCTATAGTTATTTACTGTTTGCGGAAACTGCTGTGGTTGTCGACTTTGGTGAGTAGGCATTTCTACAGCTTGCCTATTATTGATTTGCTGATTATTTTGTGGTCTTGGGATCGCATTTTGTTGGGCATTAGGCACACTGAATCGTCTGACGGGCATAAAATTTGGTCTAAATTGGGGATTGTATCCTTGTTGTGGAATTCCGAATTTGAAATGAGATGGTTGTATCTGTATGTTATTTTTATTTGTTTGTAACGGGTTATTTTGAATACTTGATTGTTTTGTTTTGTTCCTGGCATTGTACTGAGTTTGGAAGTTTACCTCTTCCATCACAACGCCAAGTGCGGATTCTAAATTTGTACACTGTTTCAATCGGACAAATCTAATCATATCTTCGGGTAAATTATATAAAAATACGTTTAAGCTGGTGTTATTGTATATTATAATTTTGGCTGCCTTAATTCCCTCGTCTTGTAAAAGGTTAACTTTTGATATCAAGGAACTTCGTACCATCTGGATGCGGTGACAGAAATCAATGAATGACTCTCCTTGTTTTATTTTAAGATTTTCTAATTCTATTGCGATACACGCTTCAGATCTCGGGTCGCCAAAGTGCTGAACAAGCAATTCCTTCAGTGCTTCCCAAGAGAAAACATTTTCGCGTTCGCTGATGAGAATTGCGGCTTTACCAACTAACCTACTTGTTAGGCAATGATAAACGTAAAGTTGTTGCGCTGGGTTGTTTTCTCCTTGAAAACTTCTAATTACATATTCACATTTCGAAATAAAAAGATTTAATAATTTTTCATCTCCGTCAAATTTAGGAATAATTCCCAGGATTTCCCTCGGGATTATCTGGATTTGATTCATTTTATGTACAGATTAATTAGATACTATTCTAAGTTTTAATTAGATATCTATTAAATGTTTAATTTGATTTAAAAGCAAACAAATAACGAAATATCGGCGATGTTTGTCCGATGTAACGTTAATAAGTAAATAGAATAAAATATAAAAGAAACTTATACACAACGCAAACGGCGATTTTTGTCCATAGACGTTGGAACTAACTAATGACGTTAAATGGCGATTCTTGTCCAATATAACGTAGGAAGAGATAGAAAAGAAACTTATACACAACGCAAACGGCGATTCTTGTCCATAGACGTTGATTAACTAACTAATGACGTTAACTGGCGATTTTCGGTCCAATAACGTAAGGAAGGGATAGACATGGGAGTGGACAATAAATGCGAAAAGGTCTACTCACATTAAATTACTGCTCGCTCCCGTGCCGATTCTCGTCTGCTGGTGTTGATCTCCTTCGTGCTGCCGCTCGATGACGAATTTGTTTGTGTACGTTCCCGGATAAGGCCAGGCAATTAGCACTTCGCTAGGCCAATGTTAGTGCCTTTAAACAAAGAAACTTTTCGCGAACTTTATCCGACCCCGGCTGCGCCAGTCAAATATGAACAGCAGTGATTTTGTTTGAAATAAACTTTAATTACAATTATTACAATAATTGGGAGATGTGCTCAGTTTGAGCGATGCAAACGGAATGTCCTGGCTTACGAACTATTGGTATATATAACCTAAACAATGACGACATATTTCTGGAAGTTCCCACGAGACTAGCTCAGATAAGCATTAACTTAAGTGTTAGAAATATTTATTGAAAGAAATATGCATTAAGTGGAATCGATGACATGGCTACTTAAAGGTGTTAGAAACAGAGTGTTGAGTGAGGATTAATCCTGTGGGAACTGATGCCTGGTATGCATAACTAGGTAGGATACTTACTTACTAATAACAATCGTCACCACAAAGTTTCTTTGAAATTTTATTTATCAATGATTGTGTCTCTTCCATAACATAGTCCACCGGTTTACTAACTACATATTGCGCACTTAACACTATCACCTCCTCATCATCACTTGAACTTGTAACACTTGGTTCTTGTCGCTCACTGATGTCCAACACCTGTATCTGGATCAGTCGTAAACCTTTTTTCTTTTCGTTGTTTATGACGTATGATTGACATAAAGGACGATGATGTTCAGATGCTTTCCGTTTTAGAACCTCCCGTCTTGCTCGAGACTTTCTGATGGTTGGTTCAGCAGCCTAATTGCGTAACACATTTTCGACAAACGATTCTGATCAGTGGCCTTAAATTGCATCAGAATTGCAATCAATTTATGATTTTCGAATTGCGTAACTCTACTTTAATGTTAAACCAATCGAGTTGGTTTGGAACGTTAAAGAGTGAACGACATCCTAAGAAAAACTGGGCAAACGTCAATATTTCGTATTGTGTAACCAAAATGACAAGCGATTATCTGCTTGAAACGTCAAATGAAACCAACTATAAATTGGTTTGAAACGGAAGGCGACCTTACTCGTTGGAATCATTTTCCGTTCTACATATTTTAGGATATAAACGCGTAATCTCCATAATTATTTCGAAAAAATGTAAGTGGGAGTCTTCCTGATAAATTGTGGATGTGATTTTGTGTAAAACCTCAATGCTTCAATATCAGTGGTACCTATTTTAAAAATCGAGCCGGTGATGTGAATTTATTAAAATATTTGTAAAAGTTTTCTTCTGTTACAAGTGCTTACCATCTAAATTAAAGATACATATTATGATATTTCAGAAACGAGGCATATTGGTGGCATTTTAACGAAATACTAATTCGTACCTCGTAGGTGTACCATAACAAACGTTAACTTATGCCAGAAGCTTAGCAACACAGTATGGCTTTTACTTCATTGGAAACGCAATCAGTAAAGAGGAAGAATAAAAAGCACACTTTGAAGCAATAGAAATCAATGGGTTATGTACCTAAGAACGTCGACGAACATACACACCATACATAGACCTACTTATATCCACATCATTGTCTGTTCAAGGTAATGTCAGTATTATTTACTTTTTATGTGTTGAACATTGAATGTGCCCATCACAGATATAACCACCTTTGTATCTTATATGTTGTTTGCTATGCACAGCAACAATCTATCTCTATAGGTAACTATCTATAATATTGATAGCTTGATAGCAAAGTAAATTGGAAGTCACTTAAAGAGCAAGTTTTCAAAAGACTTAGAGCTCTTATGCTCTTTAGATTAAGGAACACTGTCAGTCAGCCTGCACTACTATCTGCCTGTCATGGAGATGTTGCTTCAATCATACACTACGGCATCATATTCTGGGGCAAGTCTGTGGAAAAAGTGTGCTTCTAGAGCTCGAAAATGTATTAGATTGATGTGCAATATACCAAGTGGATTCATGCAGACCACATTTTACAAATTAAAAAATATGAACTCTCCATAGTAAACTGTTAATTTTCATAAAATCAAATCCAAACTTATTCGAATTTTGCACTAGGGCCAGACACGAAAGACAAGCTGTGCACCATAGCCAGTAAAACAAAACTTTTGCACCAAAGCATGTTTTGTATAGTCCCACATATCTTTAATAATCTTCCACCTTTTCTCAGACCTATGAGCGATATACAGGGTTATTGGAAAAACATCAACAACCTCTTAAGAGGTCATTTTATTACCTAATAATTAAAATTAATTTATTATAAAGTATCTTTGTGTGGGTACTTTTTAGTCAAGTATACTTCCTCCATCAATAGAATTGTAGGCACCTAACTGTTGTTTATAGCAGTATATAGCTGTTCTAATAATATGTTCATAGATTTTGCATTGAAGTGTTTAAGGGGAGAGGCCTTTGTGGATGGTTGTAATATTATAGTGAGGATTTACTTAAATTCTTTTTTTTTATCTTTCAGTTGTCAGACTCAACCACATTATTCAAGAAGAAAAATACTTTCTCTCACAGCAAGCATTACAAAGCAGTATATAAATTATCCATGATGACTTTCAAGAGAAGACTTCAGATGCCAAATTCAACCAATCCATACAACATATTCGTTCCAATTTATTCTTGCCGCATGTCCAAATTTTTCATGTTAAATGTGAAGAAATACTATTGTCAGTTAAGGTTGTAATAATATTTAAATAAAACCACTTTTTTTTGTTTACCATATATTATGTCTTTCTATTTACCTACACCCAATGAATGACAGTTAATTTAGCTAAACACCACTATTTTCTAATTAGTATCACTATAATAATCACTAATTGTCTTTATAAAAAAAAGGTTTCTTTCTATTTACCTATACCCAGTGAATTACAGTTAATTTAGCTAAACACCACTATTTTCTAATTAGTATCACTATAATAATCACTTGTCTTTATTAAAAAAAAGGTTAAGTAAGTATTCAATTTATTCTTACATTTTTCATAAGTTATTTTTATTTGTACCTTTACAGTTCATAATTAAAACATTTTATATTAAAGCTTACACTGTTATCAATTAACACCATAGATACATATGTTTATATCCTTGTCTTGCAAGACTGAAGATTCAACAGTTTTCTAAAATACAATGATTAGCTTTTCTTAACAATCTTGAGTTAAACTGAAGTAGTTGCTGAGCAGCAGTAGCAGTGGCCGAAGCGAACAGTAATGGGCAACGTCAATCATGCTCCCTTCCATGTCTTCGTAGGTGAAACACCCCGAGAATTATCCTGCAGTGTTAAAACAAAATCAAATTATTTTCTACTCAAATAAAGTACTTAAACTATGTAATGTGGCAAACTAGGCATATCAACTAGTCCTTCATCAGCCCATGGCTGAACAAAAGCCATAGGCCTTGTCATGTTGTGCATTGTTTAATTTCTTCTTTGTTTAGGGCCAGTTTTTCAGTTTCCAAACATTTTTATTTAACATAACACTAAATTTGAATGGTAAACATTAGTTATGTATACATAAAATATAAATGATGATAAATATATCATAATAATTATTATGTGGGTTGCTGCTTGATCCTTAATTGTGTCAAACAGCTTACCTTTAATTATTAATACGGCAGATAGGTTTTCCATTCTTTGTAAGAAAATCCATTGTTTGTCAACTAGATTGATGTTAGTAGGGCAGTGATCCATTCTTGTATTTTCAGCTCTTAGCACCGTCTGCAAAAATATTATGATTAATGTTTTGTACTTAGTTGTTATTTGATTAATGGTTATTATAATTTGTTTCAATAAATACTTATGTACAAACATCAATATTAATAATTTCAGTTGTTACAATGGAGGTTAACGGACATACTGTGATAATTATTCTAACCACAACAAATAGCTAACTAAGCTAAGCTAAATAAGTTGCTTATCTATACAACAAAGGAATGATTGTCAGTATGATACAAACAACATTTGACATCCAAAATGCCTTTAATGTGCCTATTTGAAATAAATGATTTGGCTTTGACAAAATTTTCCTAAATATACTGGGTTACTTACTTGTAGTGATGAAGATATTGACTTTTCGCTATTTGAGCAAAACAGCCTGTCTTAGTGCAGCCAGCGATAGCTCCCATAGAGTGAGAAAGTAAGGACACTTTGTCCCAGTTGAAGTGCTCTTTTTATATACAAAATCATCCTCGCCCTCGGTCAGTCCCATTTGTTGTAAGTCATAACTGAAAATTAAAAACATATTGAAATCCTCATACGGTTAATTAAGCTTTATTTTGAATTCTCAAAGATCTCGAATTAAGTTGTTATAACTATTATGTGTAGGTACGTGGGGCAGTTATCATTAAATTATTGAGTATTTTAGCTATGATTGCGAAAGGTAAGACCCCCAAGTTTAATCATAATTGTGTATGTGTACCGGAAGTCGTACGACGAAAACCCATGTCCAGGGAGGTCCAAAGCTAATATAGGTCTATCTTTGATGATCATCGGTATCAAAGATAAGTACCTACACGAACTACAATAATCTAATGAGATACGAACAACTTTTTCGTAAATATATTAGGTTAGGTAGGTACTTACTTGTAGGATTATATTGACTTAGGTTCTTTTCGCTAGAGAGGGGCCGGACTTGGACGACAGCCAGTTCGGCTTTCGGCACGGGCGCTCCACCATTCACGCTGTGTCGCGGGTGAGAGTCCTGGCGGAGGAAGCAGTGTCTCGGGGCGGGGTGATGTTGGCAGTGTCCTTGGACATATCCAACGCCTTCAACACCCTGCCCTGGAGTTGTATTCGGGAGGCACTGCAGTATCATCGGGTGCCTCCCTACCTCCGCCACATCGTTGGGGCTTATCTGTCGGAGAGGTGTGTCACCTACATGGGACGTGATGGCGAAAACCAGCACCGCATGTCGTGCGGTGTTCCGCAGGGCTCGGTCGTAGGCCCGCTCCTGTGGAACATCGGGTACGACTGGGTGCTGAGAGGCGAGCTCCAACCGGGCGTGGACCTGACGTGTTATGCTGATGACACGCTGGTCACTGCCCGGGGGAGCTCGTACAGGGAGGCAGCGTTGCTGGCGACGGCTGCGGTCTCACAGGTGGTGGGCCGCATACGTCGCCTGGGACTGGAAGTGGCCCTCAACAAGTCGGAGGCCATGGTGTTTCATGGCCCCCGGCGGGCGCCGCCGCCCGGCTCACACATCGTGGTCGGGGGGGCCCGGATCGCTGTCGAGTCTACCATGAAGTACCTGGGATTGGTGCTCGACAGCCGGTGGGATTTCGGCCCTCACTTCCGGCGGCTGGCGCCTAAGCTGTTGGGCGCCGCTGGGGCTCTGTCAACGCTGCTTCCCAATCTGGGAGGCCCGAGCGCCGCCTGTAGGCGGCTCTACATGGGGGTCGTGCGATCGATGGCCCTGTATGGGGCCCCGATCTGGGCGACTGACCTGACGGCCGGTAGCATCGCAATACTGCGAAAGCCGCAGAGGGCGATGGCCGTCAGAGTCGCCCGGGGCTATCGCACGATCTCCTACGAGGCGGCCTGCGTACTGGCTGGATCCCCGCCCTGGGACCTAGAGGCGAAAGTACTCGCGTCGCTGTATCGGTGGCGCGAGGAAGCGCGGGCGCGAGGCGAGTGGCTGATGCAGCGCCATATGGAGCTGCGTCGGTCACAGCTTCGCGAGGTCCTGGTGGCGGAATGGCGGGACAGGCTTTCCCGCCCTACCGCCGGCCTCGTCACTATCGAGGCGGTCCGGCCGGTACTCGAGCGCTGGCTCGGGAGGAGGCACGGCTCCCTGTCGTTTCGGGTGACGCAGGTGCTCTCGGGGCATGGTTGCTTCGGGAAGTACCTGTGTCGCATAAACAGGGAGCCGGACGCCCGGTGTCACCACTGCGTCGACTGCCGGGAGGACACGGCGTGGCATACGCTGGCAGAGTGTGCCGCTTGGGAGGAGCCGCGCCGTGCCCTCATCTCAGAAGTAGGCAGTGACCTGTCGCTGCCGGCCGTGGTCGAGTCGATGGTCGGCAGCGAAGAGTCCTGGGACGCGGTGGTTTCCTTCTGCGAAACAGTCGTCTCGCAGAAGGAGGCTGCGGAAAGGGAGAGGGAGATCTCGTCCACTCACCCGGCCCGCAGCAGGCGCACCGGGCGTCGGCGGAGGGCAGACAATGCCCTCTTCCAGCCCCCCTAAATGGGTCCAGGGGCGACGGACTCGGGGACGTCCGTCGCCCCCCACACACTAGGACCCGAGGTGGCGGCGCGTAGTGTTCCACGCGCGCCCCTGTTAGACGTCACGGGGGGAGTCAAACACCTCACTCCCCCCCCCTGACCCGAGGAGGCCCGCAATTGCGGGGGCACCAGCCGGGGGTTGCGGAAGGATCGTACGTTCCCGCGACCCCCGGCGTAGGTGTGAGATGGAACACCGGGGTGGTTTTTAGTCAGTAAGAGTCTGACAGACCCCGTCGCCCGCCCCAGGGCGGCGGACATCCATGAGGATTTTCCACCCCGGAAACAAAAAAAAAAAAAAAAAAAAAAAAAAAGGTTCTTTTCGCTATCGAGCAAAACAGCCTAAGTCTTGGTGCAGCCGCCAGCGAAAACCTTCTTGTCCTCTATCAGAGAATTTTGCAAACGTATTCCTTCTACAGCAAACCACAAGAAATTTTTTCCGAACTATTTAACATAGGCCCATGTTTCTGTATGAGAATAGTAAATATAATTTTGTATGTTAAAAAACATAAAACAACTATTAATTGAAACAATATTTAAGGTAAAACCAAACAAAGATTATTATGGTTTAAAAGTTTCCTATTTTCATATTAACTTTTGTTTTTTTATATTACTCAGTGTCAGTGTTGCCAAATTTTCTCCCGAGTCCACTAGAAGTCGCAATTTTTTAAAACTATTCTTATTCTTATTACCGATGTTCGATCGCCGTTTTGGAGGTCCATTTTAATATTTGAGAATTAACACAATATAAGTTATTCACAGTATTTTTTAGATCATCATCATACAATAATATCATAAAATAGTTTACTCAAGAAGTTAATGAAGATGTTTGTTAGATATTGTTTTCTTATCCCGGAAGAATGTTGCCGTGGGATTTTTTTCGAAATTACTTTGTTTCTCGATCTCCACGCAACTCAGCGTACATATCCACAGTGGTTTCCGCAATTGAAAGAAATAAATCGTAAAACGTCAGTAGTTTTATGATTTATTTCTCACTTTCAGTGTTTAAATAAAAAATAAAACATGCCATTATCGTGTTATTATTCGAGTCAAAGTTTAAGTAGTTGATTGTATTGTTTTCTACAAATTGAGTTAGTCTAACCACTAGACAAAACCACCAGCCACTAAAAGCAAAATTTTGTCCCCACCCCTGTGTCCAAACCCCAAGTTTAGTGGAAATCCCACTAACTTGACAACTCTGCTTTTTTACGATTTTATCGTTGACCACAGATAACTAAAACGTGAAAAATAAAACGTTTCCTTGCGTATTTCAATTATGGTAGTTTTTGGTAGAAGTGTATTATAAAATTGGTTTTTCATTTTTCGGCCATCATTGTACATTTTTATTTATAAGCAGTAGTAGACCATCAGTTGTAATCAATACAAAATGTAATTATAGCAAAATTATTCAGAAGCGAATAGTTCATATATGATGAAACGAAACGCGTTCACGAAACAAATAATGCCCGGTATTTGGTACCCCTCTATACAATTTGCCTCAGTTTGTATCAGATAAAGTTCTACAATTCCGAATATGAATATTGATTGCTACTGCAGTTGGCTTAAATTCGGAATGGCTTTAACAATCAAAATATGTTACGCAATTAGGCTGCAGGTCTTTGTTGCTCTGGAACATGCCAACTTAAACTTGGAGTGGGAAAACCTTGACCGTATTGGGAGAAGATAAAATCGGGAGAGTCGCCCATTATTGATGATCTGAAACAAACAAAGTTACAAATTATTGATTATAATTATATCTAACAGGATAAGGAAATAATTGTATAAGTACCTACTTATACGCTTGTACAATACTTACAATTTATTTAGTTTTTATTCGACGAGATGCGACCGGTCCGGCTGTCTGTCTTGTGATGTATGTCATTATCCATCATATTATTATGAAATGCAAACTCAATAAAGCTTACGCTGTGAATCATTGTCATGTTTCAACAAGTTCAACCTGATGTGCGCGACATGAAGCGACGTGCGCGTGCACCTGATCGGTGTTATATTACACAATCCAGTCAGCGCAATGCGCTTTGTCATCAGGAATGGAAATGAAACAGATTTATGAACATAAACTATTATTTATTTAAGTATATTATTGTTAGTAGCTTACATAAGTACCAATATAAGTAAACTTATATAAGACCTAAATATATATAGGTACTATTCTAATTCTTATGTAGACATTTTACTAAAACTAATTTTGTACTTAATACATTCTAAGGGACACCAAGAATACCTACATTTTAGAATTACATACATAATAATGCCGGGTTCAAAAGTAACTTCACTTCAGTCGTTACTATTTCAATTAAGTACATTACACAACAATATTACAATTCATATTAAAAGATAAACAAACATCAATCCATCCACCCTCACATAATTTTTATAATAGTAGGATGTAAGATTATACCATCTATAACTTTCCATTTAATACGATACAAGTTTTATAATCAATAAAATACATGATAGAAATGTAACTACTGTAGGTTCCTAATTACATTTAAAATTATTATGGTAATGCATTACATAAATATATTTGCATTACCCCAAGCTAAAGTAGATACTTTATCAAATGATAGCAACCGTTTATCATCATTGCTTGAAAGTGCTATTTTATTTACGTTCTGAGTGAATATTTCATGTTTTATTGACCTAAACAATACATTTTTTTTGCGAATGACATTGCAATTGTGTAAAACGTTTTTATAATCAAACATATTTAAATTTTTCGTTACACATTTTTTTATACCTTTAGCTTTTTTAATTGTTTTGTTTAAGGTTTTAATACAATAAAGCTTTGAGCGCAGTCCTACGAATTCTTTGATAACTTTGCCACCCATTTCGTCCTTAAAAAGTCCTGGAATCTTCTTATTAATAATAGGTAAGTCAAATTCATTGTTTAAGTCATAATTAGAGGTATCAAAATATTTTAAAAAATTGAGCTTGAAATCTTTATAAACGTTATTACTCTGTACATCATAAATTAGACTATCTGTATCAGTATAGCACAATTCAATTCGCTTACCATAAAAAGGTTTCATGATAGAGTAGTGAAAATCGTACATATGCGTCTTAGATAATTCTAATACTGTGAACCCTATGTATATTGGTTTATTAAGTATAACACGCAAAGGTTTCATTTGGATTGCTACTAAACCATCAGAAAATATAGAGGCGCTGTGAAAATATGGACTGGCTATCAATTTCTCAGCACAAATAGTCTTTTTTGTTTTATTGATTGAGTCACACCATTTGTTTACTAACTTAACGTCTATTCGATTTTCATTATTTTCTAAGGTTTTTCCAAAAATACTATTGTTTAATAATTTGAAAAAATCTTGTTCAAACGTTGACACTGCTTTTTGACGTAACTGAGTATTAATGTCAATATATCCCTTTAAAAAACAACTTTGCTTAAACATAATAGCGCGATGGATCCTTCTCAATATTAAACCGTACTGTAAGCATTTTTTTAAATGAACGTAATGAATTACATAGTGATATTTATCGTACAAATTCGGTATTAATTTTTTATTTTTACCACCAGGTGGTAAACATTTTTCTGGACAAAATGGAAAGTCATTGTGTTCAATGTGCAAATTTTCCGGATATATTAAATCAACTTCAAGAATGTAACCGTTTTCTGCATTATCATCGATGTCTGTCAAATTCTCTTGTAAAAAATCTATTTCTTGTCTATTCATAAATCTAAAACCGGAATAGGGCAGGGATTGACACATACTGTAACCGTACAAATTGTTACAGTCTAAATAAATGATAAAAGAATTTGGGCGGGTTGGATCGAAGCTATCTAAATATTTATGGTTGGCTTTGGCATGTCTTTTGGAACACATACAAACACCTCCACGAATACCTTTTTGAATCATTCTAAAAATTTCTACATCACTAATTAATTCTAATTGAACTCCTGTTTTTAAAAGCATTGCATCAAAAGATAGACTTGGTGCTGTAAGATAGAACGCAGGATCGAGATTGTAGTGTCGTTTACAAGTTTTTCGAAAATTTTCAAATACATCTGTTAACAACAGAACGTCTGTTTTGAGATATAAATCGGTGTACATACCCATGTTTTGAATATTAAATGCTGACCAAACGGTACGAGCGTGTTCATAGTCTTCGTCAGTAATTGACTCATCGATCAATGCATTAAAAAATTTTTTTTTAGACGGCAAACACGTTTGTTCGTATCGTTCCCATTGAGACATATAGTCATAAGGATACACTCCTTTACGCGTGAGTAGTTTAAATTGTGATTTATTAGGAAAATAATATTTTAAATGTTTGAAGTCTTGTTTTTTCATTGTACTAACTAACTTTTCTAAACTAGCACCTAAAAATTTGAAAGAATCTACAAACCGAATTTGAATGCTTTCCTCAGGTGAAATTGGAATAAACTTTGTGAATGAAATATAGTTTTCTTTTGTTTTCGGTATCACTTTAATAGACCCAGGAGCTTCACCTAATTCTTTTATAAAGAGGTGACAATCGTATCCGGATAAATTATGAAAGAATACTGGCAAAAATGTTGGTAATCTGTATTGTAGGTTACAATAATTATGAGCTGCACCGCGATACTTTCCAGTCAAGTGACAATGATCACGAACCCTGTCGCCGAACAAGAAGCGGTCACAAATATGACAAGTCATTGCGTTTTCAAAGTCGCGAGCATTATCATCTGAGTATATCATAGGAACTTTATTTTTTAAAATAGCGTAATATTTTCGTGCATCTTTATAAATAGACTTCACAAAATTAGATACACAATCCGAACCGCGATAAGAAACGTAACTATTGTAGCTTTCGTCTAGCACATACGTGATATGGTAAGCGTAAGCTACAGGCACGTGTCGCTGTCGCGTTACGGTGCTCGCCTTAGAGGGATCAGGGTCACAAGATTCATACCGTTCTAGCATTGTTTCAAAATCTGCGTATATAACAAATGGTACAATTTGCTTTCTGTTATAATTTTCAAACTGTATGAAAGAACCTTTTGGAGGCAGTTCTGTGACGACACCTCCACAATTATGTGAACTAAGATCGTCGCATGAATTAAAAAACATTAAACAAACGTTACAAAAGTATAGTTTACTGTGGTGCTTTGTTATTTGATTCTTAACAAGTCGCGGCAAGTCTTTAATGAGACAGTAATGTGATAAATCATCGCTTTCTAAATAAAGTAAATGAATCACCTTTCCGTTTAAGGTTTTTGGTTTGTAAAGAGGTCCTACGATGGTATTATTTTTTAAACCATAAATATAAATACAAACTTCAGGGTTATTTCCTTCAAACCGCGTAATATCTGAGAAATTCATTGGGAATGATATATCCTTTACGTTTAATACGTTACGAAAATCAGGATAAGACGATACTTTTTCAGGATGACTTTTAGCTGGATATAAAGCAGCAACAACAGACCATAAAAAACAATAATCATCATTATTGCGAATATTAACGCATGCTTTTTTCGATTTTATTGATGGAGGCAATTCGATAAAACCTGAACCACGCAAAGGTTGATATTTGTTAACATTGATTTCCAAATGGGAATTATTCAAGAACGTCCATCCACTATCTCGGTCTTGAAATTCTTCTATCTTTTTTGTTAAAGTGTTTTTGACTTCAGACAATAATGAATCCAATTCATAATTCTGATGCAAAGTAAAGTTTTTTGTGGCAAATGATTTTATCTCCTGAGAATCATTTTTAACCATTAAAAACAAAGCGAAATATTCGAAGTTAACTTTTAGACATGTGTGTTCTTTAAGAGACATGTCGATTAACGTTTTAATTTTGTTCTCGATATTATTAAAAAATGATTCTAGAGAACAATAAAATTCTCAGACGGATCGATAATTCTATAAGAAGCTATACGATTACGAAATGCAGAATGTATTATTTCAACACCTTCGCAAAAATGCGAAGTACTTTTGTTTTTATGATTAGTACTACGTAAGTGACCTGTCCAGTGACTGCGCTCAACAGATGTGTTACAAACGGTACAGAAAGGCATATTAGATTATTATGTTTATTACGCAAAACTAGTTTAGATTTACAGAATGATCGACACTTACCTACAATTAATTTGGTGTCCCCAAAGATTTAAAACTAACTTATTTTATATTTATACTATCGCTATAAAAGACGGGTTCGGAATTGTCGAACAATTCGTGAGTCCGTCTCATAAACATTTGCAACCCATCCCACTGGGGAGTGTTGCGATCTAGTTGCACTTTTAACGCGACCTGAGCTTTCTTCCACCGTTCTTCCTTGGGGGTGGAGACAACTTCGTCTTTCGAATAAACTTTAACTTCAACGTAGAAGTCCCCCCTAAGGTCTGCCGCTCGCCGTACTTTTCCGTTGGCGACACGGCTGATGAGCGACGAAGCGAAGTCTCCGCTTGTGGTCGCCTTTTGATGGTCCTCCAGACCAAAGAGGTCCAAGTTCAAGCTGCGTCTTTTACTGTAAACAATTACACATTTCATTTATAATAATTTACATTTATTTCTTAACTACGAAATTAAGGTGTATTATACACCTCTGTTGAATCCTATGGGAATATAAAGCGAAATACATATTAGATTATAAAAATTTCAATAAGAATACCTCATGAAGTAATGATGTGAATGACAACATTTCTACCTTGAATATGATAGGAAATTGATTTTACCGTTCTCTGTGTTACACTTCTAAGCTCACTAACCATTATGTACCACTGCACATATCTTTTTAAGTGACTTATCATACTCAACAATCACCTAATCATACAAGCAGTAATATAAATTACCTTGACTTAGAGTCTGATGGGTGGGCGGTGGTTTCAAGTGCTTGGCGCTTCACCGCCTTTTTCTTAGGCTGCTTTTTTGTCACCTCGGCTACTGCAGCTGTGGACCGTTGTGATTGGTATTCTGATTCCGAGTAGTCAGACCTGAAATAGAACACACAAAGATTAATTTTATAACTATAAGCAACCTCAATAATTATGGAGAGGAGAGTTTCAATGGAATATAGCTCGCTAGAAGATGATATTGATGGTATGATAGTGATATTTACACCAGCCGGCAGGCAGAAACCAGGTCCGTAGCTAGGTAGCAATCAATCACATTAATAAATTCAGATGATGATAGT
The DNA here is from genome assembly GCA_914767645.1 of Hydraecia micacea. Classification (NCBI taxonomy): domain Eukaryota; kingdom Metazoa; phylum Arthropoda; class Insecta; order Lepidoptera; family Noctuidae; genus Hydraecia; species Hydraecia micacea. The sequence goes on from OU611775.1 coordinate 3,146,503, forward strand.
TACACCAGCCGGCAGGCAGAAACCAGGTCCGTAGCTGAGTACCGATTACAGTAGACTTAGTAGTACTTACTCACATTTTATAGTTGCAGGATGATATAGTAGGTATGTAACGAAAAAGGTAAGTGTATCACTGGAAGATACTGGAGCGAATGTGATTTTATGATCGAAATTGATTGGTTTTATACATAAAAAATACCATTTCAGCAATATTTACCTCATAACAAAATTAAACCTTAACTACATATCCTCACAGGTGTATGACTAATTTATGTTACTTAAGTCTAATTAAACCGTGGTGATTGAAAACCTTTTCCGTCTAATTGCAATTTTATCGTGAGAAATGAAATACAAAACCAGCTTTTTGGCTCACCGACAAAGGTGAAGCCGACATCAGGCTAGTTACTTATAATTAATACAATAGGTAATATAATAAAGTATGTATGTTTGTTTAATAAAACTTGTTGCATGACAAGTATGACATGTGAAAAAAAAAAAAAAAAAAACAATTTTCCCTTTTTCAAAGATGCAAGCTGAGTCAAAAGTATAATATCCTGAAAACATTTTTCATGTAGAACAATTCATGTAAACGAACCCGTGTCAAAATGTTAGTTCACAGGTATGTTGCAGTAAAACTTTAAATTGGTATAAAATCATCCAACGACTAAAACGAACTTTTTGTAATCATTTCATGCAAAGGATCAGTACTGATATTAAGAATCATCTTTCAATCAATCCTAGATTGATACTAACACCTTATTACAAATAAAATAAGAAACAAAGGTATCAAACTGGTATAGGATCATGCTCTATAAAAGGTTTCGTCCCATCTCTCACCGATCCCAATTACCTAACAAAAAGTCTCAACTCTATACGAAACGATAAAATGTACAGTCAGAATTAATCACATTTAGACGAATTAAAAATACTTTCAAATAAAAAATCCTATAAAAGTCTAATTTTAATCAAAGACTGCTACATGCATGAGGATCATCTTACAGTGTAATTGTAAATACATAGAAATTACTCATACATACACGGCACCTCATGTAACGACGTTAAAGTACGAATACTGCAAATTTACATAATGCAATTTTGCAGTCTTTGGGATTTTAAAGACTCAATTACACTTATACTGTGAAAGCTTAATACGATCGTTTCCGACGCAGTCGTCAGGCGGTTTACAAAGAGTATGACACAATAGATGACTACGGAACGGCGCATGAACGTTTTCCGAACCGTTTCGAAGGCGATTGTATGAGTGTGAAAGCATCTTAATCAAGCGCAAACGCAGAGTAACAGCAGAACAACCAGCAGTTGTCTGTTAACGTTCCTAAGGTAGTGTCAGCTGCATGAGTTAATTAAATTAAGATTTGGATGTCCTTGGTGCCCAATCTGAGGCCATAGAAATAGAATGTGTGTGTGTCTGTAGATACATGCTATTTCTTGCTCTGTGAAGAGACATGAGACAATCTGTCCTAAATTTTAATTTAATGTTTACGGTATCCTAAAGTTCAGATGTCCTTGGTGCCCAATGTGGGGTCATAGAAATAGAATGTGTGTGCCTGTAGGCATGCTATTTCTTGCTCTGTGAAGAGACATGAGACAATCTGTCCTGAACTTTAGGCTAGTAATTCAAGCAGCGAACGACCTTATTTGTTAACATGTAAGCTAGTGTCAGCTGTATGAGTTAATTAAATTAAAATTTGGATGTCCTTGGTGCCCAATCTGGGGTCATAGAAATAGAATGTGTGTGTGTCTGTAGATACATGCTATTTCTTGCTCTGTGAAGAGACATGAGACAATCTGTCCTAAATTTTAATTTAATATTTACGGTATCCTAAAGTTCAGATGTCCTTGGTGCCCAATCTGGGGTCATAGAAATAGAATGTGTGTGCCTGTAGGAGCATGCTATTTCTTGCTCTGTGAAGAGACATGAGACAATCTGTCCTGAACTTTAGCTTACTATGTTCGTATAGTTCGATTACTAAACGAAGTATGTGTGAAACGTGTTGTTATAAAACTATTCAAGTAACGTAGTGGTTATGTGTGAAACTTGTTAACTAAAGTAGTGTTTTAGTGCTCAATCCGAGAATCTGCGGTAGTTAATCGAGGTAAGCCATCGGTAATATTAATATGCTCAACCCCTTTCATTTATATTATTGGGCATTCTACTCCACCGAGAGTGACGAGGCGAACGGAGTGAGCCGATGGAACGGAAGGTGGGGTAGAATGCCCAATAATATCCTACTGGGAGGCACTCAGCATAATAATGTCTGTATTCGATCCATTAGGAATTATATCACCTATCACTATACCGGCTAAAAGGATACTTCAAAATACATGGAAGTATAAAACAGAGTGGGACAAGCCACTACCCGAAGAGCTGCAACCAAAATGGAAAGAATGGATGGAGTCACTAGGTACTATAGAAGCGCTACTGATCCCACGTTGCTACGATTACGGTGACGTTACAGCCAGAGAAGTAACATACATTCGTAGACGCGAGCGAGGAGGCCTACGCCGCGGCGGTGTATTGGCGAACAGAAAGATCAGACGGCAGCGTACAAGTGACCCTGGCGGCAGCCAAGAGCAGGGTAGCCCCACTAAAACCGGTATCAATACCTAGGCTAGAGCTGCAAGCCGCACTATTAGGAGCGCGTCTAGCCCGGACGGTCGTTCGAGAACAAGATTTCGAGGTGAGCGACATAACATACTGGAGCGATTCTACCACCGCTCTGGCCTGGATACAAGCTGAACCACGCACATTCAAGACCTTCGTGGCGCATCGTATTGCGGAAATTGAGGAACTCACCAAGAAAAATGAATGGCGGTGGCTACCCTCAAAACTCAACGTAGCAGACGACGCGACACGCGGCCACCCCGGAACATTTTAACTCGGAGCACAGATGGTTCAACGGTCCAGAGTTCCTTAAAAAGAACAGAGATGAATGGCCTCAAGGCAAAAAGGTCATTGCCCCCACAAACACGGGCGAAGAACGTGTCAAATGTCATCAAATCAATAACATAAAATGAACGATCATCTGCCAAATATTACACGTTTTTCCAAATGGACACGGCTGATAAGAACAACCGCACGAGTACTTCAGTTTATTGACTTGTGTAGACCAAACAGGTACACTGTCGAGTATAAGCGTACTAAGAAAAATGCATTAAAAGATCCAACGTGGGAAAAACGAAACGAAAATAAACCCAATAAAAAAGTTAAGCAAAAAATAACTACCGCAAAAACCCTAAACTACATACCTATACCGGCTACTTATATCCTACGCGCCGAAGAACAATGGGTCAAGGGCGCACAAGCCGAGAGCTTTACAAAAGAAATTGCCGCCATAATAGACAACAAAGCGGCGCAGGCGCCCGGCGACAGCCCGTTATCTGTATTAAGTACATACTTAAGCGCCTTATTCACCATCCATCCCAGCTGTACGTCCGCTCAAGGCCGCGGCGCTAGATGTAACATACACACACTCGTGCGCGCATCCAGCATGCTAGATGTAATCGATCGATTATTCGAGGAGGTTGTGTGTGTTTATAATGCCGCATAATTTATCAAAGCGCCAAAAAATGGGAGTTCTTCTCATATTGTCAGCAGCAGCAGAAGAGAAGAAAAAAAATAAGAAGAGGTTCTGGATGAAAAAAATTTACCATAAGCGTGCGGAGTATACTCAAATTAATAATATAATGAATGATTTGAACGTCATAGATTTTCATACTTATCTTAGAATGGATAGTGAAATATTGGAAATGCTGTTAGGAATGGTTGGACCCGAAATTCAACGTCGTGATACTATTATGAGAGAGAGTGTCCCAGCAAAAGAACGTTTACTTGTAACCCTACGATACCTTGCAACGGGAGAAAGCTATCCTGAACTTATGGTTTCGTATGCAGTTTCAGCACAGCTAATGAGTAAAATTATTCCTGAAACTTGTTTAGCTATTTATAAAGCTTTAAAGGATGAGTATCTCAAGGTAAGTCAATGAAACAACTTTTTATATATTTATTTATTAAAAAGAAAACAATCACAGTCATTCCAACCACTAATTATAATTTGCAAGCAGAAATTGCTTACCATTAGAAAACAAATGAAGTAAGTACCTAAATCATACAGTGAACAAATGAATATGAGACTCATATTCATTTGTTCATACTCATATTCAATAACATATTCATTTCTTTCTAAAAACCAGACATTTGTTTAGCTGTTCTGTGTGTACTGGAGTAGAATTTTCAGTTTCATGATCAAGAATTATTGGAATTGAAGAAAATTGCGTGTTTGGTAATTCTTGTGATGTATCTTGATACTGGATTAAAGAATTCGCCGAAAGAACCGTCTGAGAAGATGGTATATGAGACAATTGAGTTTCAATGCAACCTTTTGATTTAGAAGAATATTGGATCGGTGTGGAAAAGTATGTTAAGTTTTGTGAAGCCGGTCGTTTGATAATTGTGATCGGAAATGAAGTTTGAATGTTTGGGGATGAAGGCAAGTCTTCACTGTATGGCGAGTTATGGCAAATAGGTGAAGCAGAATGTGCTGAATTTTGAGAAATCGGTCGCTGGATGTTTGGAGGTGAACGCACATTATCTGCGTATGGTGAAGGTGAGTTGACAAATTGAATAGGTGATGAAGAGTATTCATTTAATGTTGTGGTTGTTTGAGAGGATGGACGCGTGAAGATATGTGAAGTAGCATTTAATTGGTTTGTTCTTGCCAAAAACAAAACATCTGACATTAGTTTTTCTGCATAAATTTTCTGATCATGTGACAGGTTTTGGAGTTGATTATTTAGATATAATCCAAATGTCATGTCCCGATCCGGAGCATTTTTAGGGTTGTCTTCGGTCAATAACTTTTTGGCAACATTTACTAACTCTTCTTGAACTTTCGTGCTTGCTCTTTTTCTTCTGCTTATACCTTCACTAGGTGTTGCCCTCTCCTAAAAACCAAAAATTAGTGTATGTTACAGTCACATGAAATATTAAATTCTGTAAACACTTATTTAAACTAAAGTATTTTATCTGTTTCCTCTTCGGATATAACGTAACGGTATTTATTTATTTCTTAATATTTGTTTCAGTTCCCATCATCTGCTGAGGAGTGGAAGCAAATTGCAGAAGAGTTCCAGAATAAATGGCAATTCTCAAACTGCGTAGGAGCAATGGACGGAAAGCATATTCGTATAACAAAACCCTATTCCAGTGGTTCTCTTTACTATAATTACAAGAAATATTTCAGTGTCGTACTTTTTGCTGTAGTTAATGCTAAATATGAATTTATTTACGTCCATGCGGGAATTAACGGTCGAGCAGCTGATTCTGGTGTTTTGAAAAAAACTAAATTTTACGAAAAACTAATAAATGAAAGCCTTAATTTGCCCGATCAAAGTATTTTGCCACAATCCCAAGTTACAGCTCCATACCTTTTTATTGGTGACTCTGGATTTCCGTTATTGCATAATCTTCTCGTACCGTATCCTTACAAAGATAATGATTATTCAAAAAAAAATTACAACTACAGATTATCTCGAGCAAGACGTGTGTCTGAAAACGCCTTTGGTATTTTAGCGACACGTTTCAGATTGTTCTACAGTCCTATAACACTTCAAGTGGATTATTTAGATTATGTTATATTAGCATGTTGTGCGTTACATAATTTTTTGTCAAAAATGTGTAGAGAATCTGATATACCAAATTCACTGTTTGGCCGAGAAGACACAATGCAAGGAATTGTGATACCAGGGGATTATCGTCAATACTACAATTTTTTGGACATTGAAGAAAAACTTAGTTTTTCTAATGAAGAAGGACAAGTGATTAGGGAGGGATTCAGAAGATATTTTTCTCATGAAGGAAGAGTTGATTTCCAAGATCGAATGATTGTTTAATAAATAATTTTACCTAAGTATATAATGTGTTTAATATTTAATACCTAACCTATCTTCTTCGATCAAATATAAAAACTAGATAGGTACGTCCGTAGAAACACTTTGACCTTAAGAGCGCTCTTATTCCCTAGTAGTAGCGGCGATATTTGCAGTGCAAGTGTTTCCACTGACCTGCGGCCGACTGTACCTATCACCCGAACGAATAATTATGAAATACAATGGTATGTATGGATTTATGTATCTAGTTGGATCGAAGCCTATCTTATTAAAAAACACAGTTAAAAACTTACCGGGTCGGCAAGGCCATCGATCCCAGGTCTAGATGCTTCTTGTGATGATAAAAAAGACATCAAATCATAGTACCACAGTGTTGGCGTATAGACATTATCTGCGGAAATGCCCGTAGACAAGCTGGCATAAACTTTCTTATATTCTCTGTAATAACCGTTTCTATGAATGTCAATTTTTTTTCGAACGCTATCAATCGTTGCACTTTCCCCTAAAATGGGCACCATATCTTGCAATGCATTAATTCTTTTATACTTATTCATATAATCAGGACTTGAGACGTCCCACAGACAAGAGTGGGATTTATATCTTTCGATAAAACTTGTTATCGTTTCGCGATCCATTTCGACACGTGCGGTCACTATGGCGATGCAAGCTCAAAATGGCGAATCGGCTATACAGCAAGTCTATACACGATCAAGCACGCACGACGCACGACGCTCTGACGTACGTCCGTATTATTCACTGTCCATCTGCACGACGTTCGCGGTGGTGGGGGCGCTCGCTGGATGCGAAATTGGTCGTGCAAGTCCAGCAAGCAATTAATAATAATTATTGACGTACGTCAAGCATATTCACAGTCGTTTTGCTTCGTGCATCGCGATGACCTTGGCGGAACGTACGTCGAGATGGATGGTGAATATGGCGCTTTAGACGACACAGGTGTTTTACGTTTGCGCGGGAGAATCACAGCGGCACAAGACGTAAATGAAGAAATAAAAAACCCAATTGTATTCGAGGGTAAGCACAGATATACGAAGCTATACATAGCTCATGTGCATGAAAGTTTACATCATGGCGGTACTGAGACAACGGTAAACGAGTTAAGACAGCGTGTTTGGATAACAAGACTGCGTCCGTCTGTAAAGAATGTTTTAAAGGGCTGTTTATACTGTAGAATAAAAAAGGCAAAGCCAGCCAATCCCTCTACGGGGAATTTACCATACCCCCGTTTAGCTCATCATGTACGACCTTTCACTTTCACTGGTTTAGATTATTTCGGTCCCATATCTGTTACTGTAGGTAGACATAAAGAAAAAAGGTACGGAGCCTTATTTAGATGTCTAACTTGTAGAGCTATACATATAGAGACAGCAAATTCACTTAGTGCAGATTCAGCCATCGCCGCCCTCCGGCGATTTATAGGTAGGAGAGGTTGTCCAAAAGAAATATAGAGTGACAACGCTACTTGTTTCAAAGCGGCTGATAGGGAACTAGGAGAAAGCGCCTTAAGTGCTTTAGGTAGTGAGTCCAATGCGCGGTCCATAAGCTGGAGATACATACCTCCCGCGTCGCCGTTCATGGGCGGAGCATGGGAGAGGATGGTGAGGGCAGTCAAGGAAGCACTGTACGTCACACTGAAAGAAGTTCACCCATCAGACGAGACCCTCGCTACGCTACTCGTAGAAGTAGAAAATACGGTGAACTCCAGGCCACTCACACATGTCAACGTGGCACCAGACGAGCCCGAAGCCCTGACGCCTAACCACATATTGATCGGCCCTAACTCACACGTACCTCCACCGGGTAATTTCACCGAAGCTGACGTCACAGCACGACAACAATGGCGGCGCGCCCAAGCACTCGCAGATGTCTTCTGGCGAAGATGGGTACGTGAGTACCTACCACTCCTACAAAACCGGCGGGAGCCCTACGGCAGCGGTACTCCACCCAAGGTCGGAGACGTCGTCGTGATCTGCGACCCCAACCTCCCCCGTAACACTTGGCCCAAGGGAAGGGTAACGAAGGTGTTGCCAGGCGCAGACGGCGAGGTACGTGTCGTAGACGTGATGACCAAAGGACACGTACTCCGAAGACCAACGAAGCGCATTGTCGTGCTCCCCACGGGATCGCCTGATGGCGACGGCGGGAGAAATGTGCACGACAGCAAGGGAAACCCGAGCGGCACCGCCACAAATACTTAATTATAAGAAACAATGTACATACCTAAATTACTTGTCTGATTATCTAATACTTAATAATAAGTTCATGTAAAAATATATGTTTTCGTTGCGACGGTCAACGGCTGAATGGCGCTCCTGGTTTGCGCACGTGGGTTATATTTATAGATTTAGGGTTAAGGTAAAACACGTCGCACCACGGACCCTGACTGTCGCACGCAGACACGACGTATGTCAAAGGTCGTGCAATAACTGTACTGTACATAATTAGAATAAAGTAGATTTGAAAACAATGTAAATGTACAAAAATTAATAAAAAAGGGGCGGGGACTCAGAATAGCCAATCACGCGCCATGACGAGCATGGACGCGAGTTTGCCGCGCGTAAAATCGTGCAAACACAATGGTCCACTGGCCAGACTAATTTGCCATTAGTATAAAAGGGGTTGCGCTAGCCAGTGGACCAACCACGACCCCATCGCACCGGACTGACGCCTCAAGTGAGCCGCACCCAGGTTACACGCGGCTCACTTGAATCAATTGAACTCCACACTGTACATACATTTCGTTGCGTAGCGTGTGCTAGGTTAATATAGGCACGTTACGCAGCGAGCGCAGCCACTCATCACTACACATTCGCCTAAACTCACACGTGACCGCGCAGTGCGGGCTGCGGGCGCGTAGACACTGGGCGGTGTTACACAATACAATACCGCTCACACACACACGACTGCCTCTTAGCCCGGACCGTGACCGGCTAGCTCTGGAAGCGGGGCGGGCGGGGGCAAAACACCTAACTCTGTAGGAGCGTCGAGTCGGCACCTCCGTCGCTGGTCGTCCTCCGCCGGGCCTCCCCCAGGTAACTGGGGGTCTCACCTGGCGGGGACAGACCGCCGAGGTGTCGTGAAGAAAGCGGCGCTGTATGAATCAGCGTCGCGGCGCGCCTACAGAGAAACAACATGCAACTATTCACATGGACGCACGTAACTTATTTACGTGCGGCCAATAATTCGTTAGGCCACTGACGCCGACCAAATGAGGGGCCCGTATTTACGGGCCACCGTGTTGCATTTCGCGGCCGGGGGGCTCAGCCCCGGTACCGCTCGCCACGCCCCCTTACGGGGGCGTAGCGATCTCTCTACGAGTGGACCAACCAGTCAAGTTAAAGTCGGTCAAGACGTGACTATGCCCATTTATCAGTAGACCAGTCTACCAGTCAGTCAGTTAAAACCATTTGTAACCAGTCAAGACGTCACTATGCCCATTTGGCTCCGGAATAATAATATATTATGAGTCCCAGTCACATATTACGTAGTAAATGGTAGTTTTAATTAGACGAAAAACCCTGTCCTGAAGTCCCCAGTGAGCCGCTACAGAAATAGGTACAGAGTTATCGCCGTCCTGGAACCAGAGGAGTTTCGACTAGCTGCAGTCCCAAATAAAACCATACAGTCCACTGGCTGCACACAATTTACAATAATTAAGTATTTCAAATTTAATGACAATCGATATTCGGATAGAGCTTCCGCACTCCGTGATGACCGATGGGCAAATGGACGAGTCTTTTTTTTTTTTTTTTTTTTTCGACTATGGCATTTCGTAGTTGACCTTGAGAGGTCGTGACTACTTAACCGGACTATCCTGTGGCTGCCTTAAGTAAACTCAAAGCCTCCAGCCAGGGGCAAATATCTTATATACTAAGCGACTACACGCTAAGGGCACCCCCTGTGGGGTACGAACCTCGGCTTAGGGCGTCGCTGGGGGAGGGCAGCAAGATGGGACAGGCTAGATCTGGTTTTTATTATTTAAGCTTGGTGAGGCCGGCGTTTCCTAGCTGACTGCTCTGAGAAGAAACGCCGAAACAAACTCAGAGGTCACAGTCGGGAATTTAAATCTACTGGCTCAGCTGCGGCGCGGGCTGGCACTTCTTCGAGCAAGGGTCGGGGGGAGGCATTTAATTGGGGACGTCGCGAGGGACCTCGGCGGCGAGGTCGGAATGTCGGTGGTCTGTGTTTGTGCACTGTACTGGTAGACTTGCTTTTCTCCTGGAGGAGGGTTATGGGGTCGTCAGGGTCGGAGAGGACATGCCTTGGACGGCGGCATTTGCTAATTTTGGAGGGGGTGTACCTGGAAGCCTCGACGACCAGAGGGTTGCGGTGCTTGGCGGCGGTATCGAAGAAGCGAAGCGCTTGGAAAGGCGCTTTATGAATTGATGGATGGTAGGAATTTTGAGGTCTACATGGAGGATCTCATTTCGAACGAACCAGGGGGACCCCGTAGCCTTTCGGAGGAATCGATTTTGGAGGGTTGGACGAGTGTCGCCAGCCGCCTTCCTTATATAGCCCGTCGCGGTGTTGCTATTCTTGCTGCTGATTTTCTTCTAATACGGCTTCTCCTGACGGGGCTGCGTGCTCGAAGTTCTCAGCAGGAATTCGTGGATGGGTCAGCAGCACCCTCCGCGTCCAACTGCTGTTCGGCGTCATCATCATCGATCTCTGTGGAGATACACACAATCTAAGAGACATACTTATTTACATCGTTTATCAACAGTTGGTCTAAATTCATATAGTGCATGGAGGTATCAGATTATGTACCAATTAGCCAAACAAGTCAACATGAGCAGTAATCGACGCTACACACAAGCGTTTCAAGTCACGTAGGTTTTACACAGGTCTATTCCCGCGCAACCGAATACCCCGCACATACTCGCGTGCGCAACAGGATTTACATCAGTCTCTAGTAGGTCACCCCCGACTCACCCCAGAAACCACCAGTGTCAGGGTCAACCCAATACCGTGCGCACAGGATTTACACGGGTCTCTTCCACTGAACACAACACATAACGTGGCTAAAATCAATAAACACAGACTTGTTTAGTACATAATCTAGCTCAAGAATAGGGAAAAGACTAGCGGATACATATGTAAGCTGACAAAGCAAACATAACAACAATCGTACAATAAGTACCTTCAAAAAATGCAGCACATGTTTCAGGTGTCCATTCACCCTTCCATAACACCATGTATGGAGCAGCTGCTTGATTAGTCTTTCCATAGGCGCCGGCTAGTAATTTTACCTCATATCTATCGTTAGGGAGGAGCTTGGTAACTTTATAAGGGCCTCTCATACCGCTATCGAGCTTCCCGGTACTTTGAGAGTTCTTAATCACATAGACTAAATCATTAACTTGAAACTTTTTAGGCGGTTTTCTATTTTTATTAACGTAAGAGTCATGTTTTTCTTTGTTTTCGCGAATAAGTCCTTCTGCACGCTGCCGTCTCATCTCGCGAATTGCATCGCGATTTGGATTTGAACCATCGCACGTTATATCTTTGATCAAAGCGTTTATTAAAGGTGTAGTGGAATCAGTGCCAATAAGAAGGTTTAATGCCGAATATTGAGTTGTCTTATGTTTAGTAACGTTTAAAACCAATTGTAGTATCCATAATATTTTTGACCAATCATTTTCATTATAGTTTACTTCTACTCTTAACATGTTTAAAACTGTACGGCAATAACGTTCAACTTGACCGTTTTCATGATGCATTTCAGGGGTAATGAAATGCACTTCGACCCCATAATTTGAAATCCAATTAATAAACTCATGGTTATCGAACATACGACTTCTATCGCACACTAGTCTTTTAAAAGTGCCAAACAGAGAAATTATTTGGGTCATTACGCGCTTCAACTCGCTACAATCTTGCCTTGGTAGGGCATAAAGCAAACAGTACTTAGTATACGCGTCAACTATAATAAGCACATGTTTATGACCATCACTTTCTCTCAGTGGTCCGAGTACATCTGCATGTATCGTATCAAATGGTACTGGAGATTTTTCCCAAGAGGATATTGGTTGCAAAGGTGCGCGAGGAACTTGCTTATGTGAAATGCACACTACGCAGTGCGTGACGTATTTTGCGACAAATTGTCTAAGACCGGGGAACCAAAAGTGTCGCAGGATCAGATTAGCAGTTTTGTCTACACCTATGTGTTCATGCTCGTCATGGAAAACGCGTAATAAACTTAATCGAAATGCTTTTGGTACATAACATAAGAATCGCGCTTGCTCACCCGTGACGTCATACTTATAGTACAAGAGGTCATTGCGTTTCACGTAACGCGTGTTGTCTAATTTACCGTTATCTAATTTTTCAAGTAACGTTAGTGTCTCCTCGTCACCTGCCTGTGCCACTTGAGCCCAATTTTGAGGTTTTTGAATAACGTTAATAATATTGACCGGATTCCTACTCAAGTAGTCTACGTGCGACATAAGCGCGCCCTTGCGATATTCTAGCGAGAAATCAAAGTCTTGCATGTACATCCACCATCTTGCAACTCTGGGTTGGAGATCCTTCTTACGTTGTGTCATTTTTAATGCATTACAGTCTGTGATTATCTTAAAAGATTTACCAATTAAATATTGCCTAAAATGTTGTAATGATTTTAAAATAAATAAAATAAAATATTTTACTACCGCGAGGGTCTCCAGCTCATAGCTGTGGTATTTAGATTCCGCGCCAGCAGTCAACTTGCTAAAATAAGCAACTACTCGCCTACGGCCGTCCTTGCCTACTTGCATAAGGATTCCGCCATAACCAATAGAGCTGGCATCAGTATGCAGCTCAGTTGTCAATTCGGGATCAAATATTGCCAAAATTGGTTCATTAGTTAAATAAGAAATGATATCCTGACGTGCATTTTCATGTTCATCGCTCCAATTAAAGATTACTCCTTTTCTAGTTAGAGCGGCAATTTGCGCAGTCTTAATCGCGTAATTAGGTATGTACCTTCGAAAGTATCCTGCGAGGCCAAGGAATTGGCGAACCTGTTTGACGTTACTCGGTCGCGGTGATTTAACTAATGCATCAATTTTATAATTGCTCGGTCTAACCTGACCATCTTTTATAATTCTACCTAGGTATTCTATTTCCTTGGTAAGAAAAGTGCATTTCTTTAAATTAATTGAAAACCCTGCTTCAGTTAGTGTTTTTATAACCGAATCTAATAAAACGAGGTTTTCATCAATCCCGTCCGATAATATCAACACATCGTCAATGTAGACCATGACCTTTCCAGCATCGATGAAGGGTTTAAGCGTTTTAGAGATAGTTTTCTGATAAAAAATCGGCGCGTTCGCTAAACCGTAGGGTACCTTGCAATATTCATATTGGGCCTCTGGTGTAACGAATGCGGTTTTATGAATAGACAATTCAGCAACCCTAAGTTGATGGAAGCCGGAAACCATGTCCAGGGAGCTGAACCAGCGAGCATTACCTAACCTATCTATATAGTCGTTAATCAAAGGGAGAGGATGTCTAGTTTTGACAGTTATTCGATTCAGTGCACGGTAGTCCACGACCATTCTATCAGAACCATCCTTCTTTTTTACTAGTAGGATCGGACTAGCGTACTCTGAATCGGACTCGCGAATAATTTTTTTATCAAGCAAATCCTTCACTATAGTGCGTACTTTTAATTTTTCATCATGCGATAGTTTATAGGGTCTATAATACACAGGCACATCGGTTGTTAACTTAATATGCATCTCACTATCTTTCACTGTCGTGGTAGCGGTACCGCTTAAAAATAATTCGGAATACTTGGCGAGGATCTCTAGTAACCGTTCCCTATCATCTCCGGATACCGATGTATTAACTTGATCGGACAGGGAAATCGAATTTACTTGCATAACATCGTTTGCGGTCACCTCACTATGAACTATACGTTGGCAGTTACCGGACCTAACATAAGTAATACCTTTCCTGTTTAGTACGTCTGTACCGATTATGACGGGTACATTCAAATCATTGCCATCTACAACACAAAAATCAATTTCTATTGTTATATCGCTAAACTCAACGGGTAGCGTTACAAATGATTCCGATTTAATTTCCGTACCTCCCAAGCCGCGTAATATCTGGTTATTAGGCTTTAATTGACACGGGAAATGCTTAGCAACAGTTTTTGACATTATGGAAATACATGAACCACTATCGATTAGCACGTCTAACGGTATCCCTAATATGACAGCAGTCGTCACATCACGATTTTTATAATGACCCGCAATTTCGCGACAAAAATTGACACCGTTATTATTTCGTAAGTTTGCGCGTTCCTTAGCAAAACAAGTAACCTCGGAATGACCTACTTTTTTGCAAAACGTACACTTCAACGGATCGCCACGAGATGTCGCCGGTAATGCGATTGCTTTTTCGTCACTATTACTCGGGGTTATATTCGACCGTTTGTTACAATTGACACTCTTATGACCAAATTGATTACACTGATAACACTTTATTGATTTTGAATCTTTAGAATCATGTTGACGTTTTAACGGTTTGCGATTTGAGTTATTACTATTGGAAGACTTATCAGAGCGATTGGGACCGTTAGAAAACACTTTCTTGTTAGAACTGATAGAAGGTTTTACAAAGCTCGATAAAAACTCCACTATAGAATCAGGCGATAGTTTAGCGTTAGTAGCCATAGCGCGAATTTGCGGATCTGCAATTCCACGAATAATAATAGCTGTAAGCAGTTCGTTACTTAGGCCCTTAACTATGCGTAACCTTAAAAGCGATTTACGAGCATACTCAGCGTATGTGGAGTATTTATCAAACTCTGTCCGCATTACATCATAAAGAATGTTCGCGACATCGACAGAACGTGGGCATAGCGCCTTTAGTTTTAATTTGAAACTAGACCATGTGCGAATATTGCTTGTCCATTGGCTAAGCCAGGTGCGAGATTCGCCCCTTAGACAATGTCCAATGCGAGCAAGGCATTCTCTGTCATCCCAACAGTTCGAAATACGAGCTCTTTCTACTTCATCGCACCACGTGTCGAAGTCATGAACACTCGGATCAAAATCAGAGACAAAATATCGGTTGGATCTGACCTGAGCACAGCTGATAGCGGTTAGAAGACGCTCTGCGGCGTTTGTCACCACGTCTTCAGACTGCGTTGACTCCATGTTGCTAGCGTGTGGCGTCAGCGGAAGCGTTCCCCTTGAGCGGCCAAAAGCTCGCGCGGTGGTGAAGGCGCCCCGAGCACCGATTCCGATGGTGTCGTGTTCGGCAGCTCGACGACGGCGCGGCTAGGGCCAGCGCTGGTCGCTGTAATAGCTTGCGTCTCCACTGACGCGCGGGACTGGTCCTCCAACGCGCGTAGCCTCCTCAGGATCTCCTCCATTGGGTTAGGCGAAGGAGTTCGCCCACGGCGTTTTCATTTGTTGCGTTGATCGTTGGCAGGCATCGCACAGACAAAAACTCCGTCCAAATATTAAATAACCAAACCACGTGGAGGGATACTAAGTTTTCTTTCATAAAACCAGAAATGCGCTTCAACGGCTTTTCAGCCTTCGAATCCCACTTCTGATGTTACAAATAGAAACACAGATTAATTTTTTTAAAAAGATTTTATTGGCCTCCGGCCAAACAATTTACAATAATTAAGTATTTCAAATTTAATGACAATCGATATTCGGATAGAGCTTCGGCACTCCGTGATGACCGATGGGCAAATGGACGAGTGTCGCCAGCCGCCTTCCTTATATAGCCCGTCGCGGTGTTGCTATTCTTGCTGCTGATTTTCTTCTAATAATATTATAATTAACGATAGTGTCCTCGTTGGCAATAAACTTTATTAAATCAACGTTAAAATCCATTTTAAAGTTTCGTCCCGATTCACCCCTGCATCCCTATTCACCCCGTTTTACCGGTAATTGAATTTATTATTCAGAGGGCAATTCTCTTAATTTTAAGAACGTTCACGGTATGATCTCAGTCTTAATCTGTTAAAAATACCTCTGAAATCCCTAATTTTTGACAAGTCTTTGTGTTCAGGATGAGAGCTCTTGTGCTCCTACCTGACTCTTGCGCTGGGTTGGAGGAGACCACTTGGTTCAATGAAAAATCCTTGTTGCTTGAAGACTATTTATTTCCATGTTGTCACTATGAGATCTTGATCTGAACTGAAATAAAAATCAGTGTGGAGATCGCGACGCCCCCGTCAGGGGGCGTGGCGAGCGGTTCCGGGGCTGAGCCCCCCGGCCGCGGAGGCAATACGGTGGCCTGCAAAAACAGGCCCCTCCCTATGTCGGCTGCGTAATGGCCTGCGGCTTTTTTGGCCGCACGTAATTTACGTGCGGTCATGTGAGTGGTTGCATGTTGTTTTTCTGTAGGCGCGCCGCGACGCTGATTCATACAGCGCCGCTTTCTTCACGACACCTCGGCGGTCTGTCCCCGCCAGGTGAGACCCCCAGTTGCCTGGGGGAGGCCCGGCGGAGGACGACCAGCGACGGAGGTGCCGACTCGACGCTCCTACAGAATATAGGTGTTTTGCTCCCGCCCGCCCCGCTTCCAGAGCTAGCCGGTTACGGTCCGGGCTAAGGAGCAGTCACGTGTGTGTGAGCGGTATTGTACTGTGTGACACCGCTCAGTGTCTACGCGTGTCGCGGCCCGCGCTGCGCCTACGCGTGTGAGTTCGAGCGTCTGTATAGTGGTGAGTGGCTGCGCTCGCTACGTAACGTGCCTATATTAACCTAGCACACGCTACGCAACGAATGTGTGTGTAATATGTGGAGTTCAGTTGATTCAAGTGAGCCGCGTGTAACCTGGGTGCGGCTCACTTGAGGCGTCAATCCGGTGCGATGGGGTCGTCGTCCGCTACCAGGTCGCGGGGCAAGGGTCTCGCGTCGGGGGGGCGCGCGTGCCAGGGCGCAATGTCCTGGACATGAGGCCAGGCAGATGCGTCGGCACGCGCGAACATTCCCTTCGCGAGTCGCCGCACAAACTCGTCCAGGCTCTCTATCCCGAGGTCCCGTACGATTACATCGTTCCTCACGAAACGAGGAGCGTCAACAATGGTCCGCAACGCTTGACTTTGTTGCGTGCGGAGCAGCTTTTGGCTCGACTCGCTCGTGAGGGCGAACCATGCCGGGGCGGCGTACATCAAGATTGGGCGCACGTACAACTTGTACACGCCCAACTTGACGCGCGCCGGTATGCGGGACGAGAGCACCGGTTTGAGGAGGTTGCGGGCGACCCTACCCCTTGCGGCGACCGAGCGGACGTGTGGCCCCATCGTGAGCCGACGATCGATGGTGACCCCCAGGTACTTGACCCGGGGCGACCACGCGATATCGGCTCCCTGCAGCTTCAAGGGTGGTGGGAGAGGCGCGAAGCCGGTGACCATCGCCTGCGTCTTACCCACGTTAACCGACAGCCGCCACCTAGACAGCCAGTCGGGCAGCCTGTCGAGCGCGCGCTGCATCTTGACCGCCGCGTACTTCGCATTAAGCGATGTAGTAATGTACGCGGCGTCGTCTGCGTACAGCGCGAGCATGGCGTCCGATGTGGTGGGGATGTCGTCGGTGTAACGTGAGTAACACGCCGGCGACACGCAGCTGCCCTGCGGTACACCCGCGAGCACCGGGCGGGCGCTGGAGAGCGCCCCGTCGACCACCACCCTGAAGGTCCTGTTGGTGAGAAAAGTGGAGACCACCTTGACGACGCGACGGGGCGCGTCTGAGGTGGCCAACTTGTATATCAAGCCTTCGTGCCACACACGGTCGAAGGCCTTCTCCATGTCGAGGAATACTGCCACCGAGTACTCCTTCTTGTTGAGCGCGGCTGCGAGGTGGTGCAGTACCCTCGACAGCTGGAGCGTCGTGCTATGCTCCGCCCGAAACCCAAACTGCTCCGGGCGCGGCGCGATGTGCGGTTGCAGGTGTCGCAGCAGGAGTGCTTCGAACACCTTGGAGACCGTTGGCAGCAGCGTGATTGGCCGATAGCTCTCCGGCTTCAGTATGTCCTTTCCCGCCTTGGGCAGCATTATGACGCGCCCTTCCTTCCACGAGGCCGGAAAGGCCCCCGTGCGCAGTATCGCCGTAAACAGGCGCGCCAGCGCTGCTACCATACGGTAGGGCAGGCGGCGCAGCACTGCGTTGGTGATACCGTCGGCACCGGGGGCCTTCCTAGGCTTCGTCTTAAGGATGGCGCGTCTAACTGCGCCAGGCGAGAAGAAGACTGGGTCCTCATCGGGAGCTATCGGCGTTGCGAAGTAGTCTCCCAGGTGTTGCTCGACTGCTGCGACATGGTCGGTGTCGCTGGTCGGGTTGGGGCGGAACTGACGCTCCAGGTGTTCGGCGAAGACCTCCGCCCGGTCCTCCGCTACATACTTGAGCGCCCCGTCGCTGTTGAGCAGCGGACGCACCGGGGCTGGGGTATTCGTTAGCTGGCCGCACAACTTGTGTAGTGACGGCCAGCTGTCAGCTGTAGCTTCAATTCTGTCCTCCCAGCCCGCGGTGGTGAGCGCCTGTAACTCGGCCTTCACCTTCTCCGCGAGACGGTTGAGCTCTCTCTTTAATGTAGGGCATCTTAATTGTTGCCACTGCTTGCGAATGCGCCTCTTCTCGGCGATCATTGCATTAATGTGCGCCGGCAGGGGCGGCAATAGCACTCTCCCCTGCGGCTGCGTGCTAGTCGCCGTTTCTAAGGCGCTCTGTATGCAAGCAGTGACGTCATCCGCTGTCTTATCAACGTCCGCGGAGGTGACAATAGGCCGAGTCGGCGTGGTGGTCTCCACTTTTTCCACGAACTTTGTCCAGTCCGTGGTTCGACGTGGCGCTATGGGTTTCAGTCTGGTCGGCCTTCCCGATAAGACGACGAGTACAGGTTGGTGGTCCGACTGTAACTCGTCGTCTATCACTTGCTGTGTGATCTGGCAGCACAGCCCCCGGTGGACTACGATGTCCAGCACGTCCGGCATGTAGAGTGTGGCGTCCGGATAGTGGGTTGGTGTCTCTGGGCCGGACACCGTATAGCCGAGGGCTTCCGAGTCCGCTAGGAGCCGTCTCCCATCGGTATTCGTGGTGTAGCAGTTCCACGCCGGGTGCTTGCAGTTCAAGTCGCCGGCGAGGATGGTGGCACGAGTGGTGTCTACAAGCAGGGCCCGCAGCTCGGTAAGGTCCAGGCGAGCCGCGGGCGGCTTGTAGCAGGCGTAGATGTTGATGTCCTCGCCGGCTACGTGCAGCTGCACACCCAGGGCGTAGAAGCTGCTAATCGACGGCAAGGGGAGTTCCTGATGGACGACTCTTCGCCTCACTAGTACCGCCAGACCACGGTACTTAACGTTGGCCGACCTTTCGTCCTTCCTATATAGGTGGTACCCCGGGACCCTGACCCTATCTTCGGGTCCTAGTAGGGTCTCACTTATAAGCGCCACGTCGATGTCCTGTTCCCTCAGGAGATGGCGGAGGGGGGCGACCTTTCCTCTAAGGCCGCGGGCGTTCCAGTGAATCACCCTTAATGGCCTAGCCATGGTACAAGGTGAGTAACGTGGCCAGGCCATCAAGGATGACCGTCTCTATGTCTTGACCCTGCCTTATGGCCTTTATAAGGTCCATCAATAACTTGATGGCGCAGGTCGTAAATTCTTGTTTCGTAGTAGTAGCAGTAGCGCCGGAGGCGCCGCGGCTCGCTCTCTGAGCGAACTGTTTTTGTTCCGCTTGCTGCCGCGGCGCAGCGCCGGCGCTAGTTGTAGGTACGTTGTTGTTGTTAACGACCTGCGCCTCGGACAAGGCAGGGTCTGCGGCCTTAGGAATTTCTTCCTGTGTCGCCGGGGGGGGGTTGTTGGGACTTCTTCCCCTTTCCTTTACCCCCGCGCCCCTTCTTCCTTCTCCGCTTCGAGGAGGTGGCTTGGCTCCTATCTGTGGGCCCATTGGCCGCCGCCATTAGCGTGGCGCTCTGGGCCTCTTGCTCCACCATTTGCGGCCCTTCGGTGGCCGCTAGGGGCCGGCGCGCGGTGGTGGTAATGGCGGCGGTCCCCGCTCGCTTGTTCCGGGTCTCCGCCTGGAACACGGGGCACTTGTTGTTGCACGCGGGGTGCGGGCCACCGCAATTGACGCAGGTGGCCGGCTCCTCCCGCGGGCGCGGGCAGTCACGTGCCACGTGCTCCCCTCCGCATCGGACGCAAGCGAGCGGTCGGTGGCACTGGTGCGAGCTGTGCCGGAACTTTTTGATGCTGTCTTCCAGTTTGATCGAATCTTCGGTCTTGGCATCTTCCCCCAGCGCTTCAAGGAGAGGGGTAGAGTTAGATGACCATTTCTTGAGTTCAAAATGTGCTTCCCTGTGAATGTCGCGCACGGCTTGTGAGACTTTCACGGCTTCTTCCAGCGTGTCAAAACTGTTCAAATAGTCGTCCATGTAATGTTTTCTTTTGATAGCTTTGACCGCTTCTGGATGTTCATGCTGGAATCTCTCGGCGTTCGTGTTTTTCACGTATATTGCCGTAGCTGGTGAGCAAGAAGCTCCAAAGATCAGTGATTTCATGCGGTATTGTTCCGGTGGCTGGTCATCTCTTCGGTCTCCTCGCCACAAGTAACGAAGAGCGTCTCGGTCTTCGGGTCGTAGTTCTATTTGTAGAAACATTTCAGTTATGTCCGCTGTCACGGCGATTGAGTGCTGACGGAAACGCATTATCACTCCTGGCAGCGATTGTAGTAGGTCTGGCCCAGTGAGTAGTTGGTCATTCAAAGAGACTCCTCTGGTCTTGGCTGCAGCGTCGCAGACGATTCTTAATTTCTCCGGTTTCATGGGGTTGAAAACCGCGAAGTGAGGCAGATACCATGTTCGAAGCTTTGATGTCGTGGCTGGAGCTGGTTCGGCGTATCCTTTTGATACTAGTGCTTCCATTTGTTCAGCGTACCTCTTCTTTAGTTCGGGTTCTTTGTCTATCTTTTTCTCCACGCTTATGAGTCTGTTCAGAGCGCTATCATAGTTGTCTGGCATTATGACGTTCTTATCTCGCCATAATAAAGCAGTTTGATATCTTCCTTCTGGAGTTCTATTTGTGTATTGCTGAAGGATGCGAAGTGCTTTCTCTTCAGGATCATTGATGGGTTTCTTCGGATTGACTTGCATGTTGTCCATTGTGATGTATTCCTTCACCAGTTCATGTAGGTCGTTGTCTGTGTTAACATGTCTGATGAAGTTCACTCTGTGGCCAAGTGCTCGTGTGTGACTGCCATGTAGGACCCAACCTAGTGGTGTTAGTGAAGCCACTGGTTGGTTCTTCTTTCCTGTTCTAATCTCCGTTGCGATGAGTAGATCCCAGTTATCTTGGCCAATCAGGAGTTTGGGTCTTGCATCTTCAGTTACTAGGTCTCTGGCGATGTCATGAAGATGTTCACAGTCCTTGATTGCTTCTCCAGGGATCTTTTGTGCAGCCAACTCTAGCTGCTTGATCGTTCTTGCGCGTAGCTTGCGTTCAGGTGTGTGAAGTCCTTTGATGAAGAAGTTCACTCGTTGAGATGACACGTCGACTGTGGGCTCGCCGTCGAAGGATGCTATTCGAAGTGGTTCATAGGATCCTTCTGCTCCGATTTGCTTGGCTAGGCTCTCGTCGATCAGCGTTACGGTAGAGCCATCATCCAAGAGAGCGTAGGTATCTACAGCTCCCGCCGGTCCAGAAAGGTGCACTGGTATTATCTTGAGAAACGATACCTTCGGTGTCCACATTGAATGGACCTTCTCTTGTTCTTCTTTGGAGCAGTCGGTTTCTTCTTTCTTCTTGGCTGCTGCACTAGTGGCGTGTAGCATTTTGTGATGTAAATGCACACAGTCGTCTATCTCGCATTTCTTTGGTTTGCAGCTGTGTTGCTTTGTTCGGTATTTGAGGCAGCGAAAACACAGGCGATGTTTCTTTGCGATGTCCCATCTTGCATCAGTAGTTGCCTTTTTGAATTGGTCGCATTCCACAATGCTGTGTCCTTGGTGTTCACATAAACCACACTTTGGTTTGCTTGCTTCTTGTGTGGCATGTACCCGCTGCTGACGTCGCTGCGTGTTCTGAGTAGTTTGAGTTGTCGCAGCGATGTTCTCAGGCAGTGCATATGGGCTGCAAATCTCTGCTTCGATCTTGATGAATCGGGTAAACTTCAGAAGATCAGGTTCTGTTCTGGGTTGTGCTGCTGAAAACTGGTACCACTGTCTTTTCAAGGTTGGTGTGAGTTTTTCAACAATAGCCTTTGTGACTTCTGGATTGAAGAGGTAATGCCCGCAGTTGAGTGCTTGCAAAGTCCCAACAATGTTTTCCACTTTGGTAGCGAAGGTGCAAACATCACGCGGAGATTCTGTGAGGCGTGGTAGTGTTCGTAGTCGTTCCATCTCAGTTATTGCGATGGAGTCTGGTCGACCGAAGCGTAGCTCGAGTGTCTTCATGACTTCGTTCGGGTCTGCGTTCACGATCTTTTCAGCTTCTTTTGCTGTTCCTCGAAGGCTTCTTCTGAGTCTTGACATGTTTTCCACTGCTGTTAATCGATGCGCTGTCTCACAGTAGGCGGCGCGGAACGTGAGCCAATCTAGATGAGCTCCGTTGAAACAGGGTAGTTCAGTGTATTTCATTGGCTGCTGGTACTGTGCGGCGTGCACAGCGTGCGTGATTGCAGCAGCAAGTTCTTTCATGTCCGTCCTTGCTTCTTGAACGGCTAGTGTTGTAGGCTGTTGTACGACGTGGGCTGATGTTGTAGGCGGCGGCACCCAGGCCGAGGCGGCAGGCCTCGGAGGGTAGCTGTGATGCGGTGCCGTGGTGTAGATCGGTGCCACGTTCGTAGAGTTCTGTGGCCAGGATTCGCTGGGGTTTGCTGGTGCTGGCGTCTGTTGCTGCTGTGCAGGCACGTGGTTCTGTTGCCAGGATGCGGCAGTGATCACTGGCGTCGGGTTCGGTTGTGGCTGCGCAGATGCGAGGTTCTGCTGCCAGGCGGCGATGACTGGCGGCGGGTTCGGGTGTGGCTGTTCAGTCGCAAAGTTCGGCTGCCAGGAGGCGGCGGTGCTCACTGGCAGTGTGATGTTCATGGGTTCAGGTTCGGTGTTCGGGTTTTCAGGTTCAGGGTCCATGGTGCTGACTCCCGCCGGTAAGGTCGCCGGAATGTCCCAGGCTATGGCGGCGGTCACTGGAACTGCTGGGTTGATCGACGACTTTACCTCGGATTGATAAGGTCTGTTGGCAATGGCGAGTAGCTGACTTGATTGGAGCCAAGTAGTTACTCGTTGATCGTTTCCAGTTTCCGAGGCGACGGAAGATACATCTTCATCCGTAGATTCAGCTTCAATTTCGGCGAGGCGTGCGGCCGCTAACTCTGCTAATCGTTGTGCTAGCTCCGCCTTGGCTTTGGCTATGCGGCGCGCTTTTGAATTTTTATCGCTTTTCTGTGACGTAGGTTTGCTGCGGCGACCACTCTCTTTGTGTTTAGTTGTGACGTCTTGTTGTGGCGCGACACGTTTAACTGTAGACGAGGTAGCGTCTGGTGCTTCCGAAGTCGTTGCCGTGGCCGTCTCTGTGGTAGCTGTCGTTCTCGTAACTTCCGTAGCTTCCGTAGTACTTGTGCCGGCCGTGGTTTCTGTAGTAGTTTCTGTAGCGGTGTCTGTAGCGGTTTCCGTAGCAGTTTCTGTTGCAGTTTCTGTTCGTTCTGTAGCTGCAGTCGACGCCCGGCCACCTCTTTTCCCCGTAGATCTCGTAACTGGCATTGTTTCAATAAATTCTTCTAAATATTCTTCAAGAAGTTCGCTGGAGTCTTCTTAATAGTGATCTTCCTCGTATCCGGCTCACGAAGGACCAATGTTCAGGATGAGAGCTCTTGTGCTCCTACCTGACTCTTGCGCTGGGTTGGACGAGACCACTTGGTTCAATGAAAACTCCTTGTTGCTTGAAGACTATTTATTTCCATGTTGTTACTATGAGATCTTGATCTGAACTGAAATAAAAATCACTAAAACCGCTCTACCTTTATACAATTCTACATGGGCGCAAGTAGCGGCGGGTGTAACTTTTCACACAATTTGAAACGCCAATAACAATTATCTTCGTTCGTGCCACACTCTCGGTCCACCAATCACAGCAGTTTGCTCTTGTACAGGTTCGGGACGGGTTTCGACAAGTTCAAACCTGTCGAGAGTGTGACACGATCGTGTCTGCTACATACAAAATACAATTTTAAGATACTAAGAAAACTTATACGCTATTATTTACATTGTCTTATATACATTATGCCGTTATGTATGTGGGCATCCTGCACACTTTGACATTGATTGTTGTGAGATAAGATTGCGACTAGATTTTGAACATTTTTAATTACGGGAATTGATCTTCTGCTTAGACTGGAAACCGGCCACAACATTGTTGAATTATCTAGAATTCTACACAGATAACGAGTCTAGCTAGTATATTTAAATCCTAGACTGGTTTTGATGTAGACCTGAGTGATCTAACCTCGTCGTGGCCTTATGAATATTGATAATAATTTATTTATTTACCTCTTAGGGGCCGGCCGTCTCCACGAGCGAGAGAATCGCGGCGATAGTCTCGCCGTGCCATCAAATTTTCGCCGCGATGATATCGCCGTGTGGAGACACGTTCTAAGAGAGTGTATTGAAAATACGTGGCACGACGATAATATCGCCGCGATTCTCTCGCTCGTGGAGACGGTTTGACAACTACCTTTACAGATCTTAGACACAACAATTAATTCAACACAACAACAAAAACTGACATAATGAATTATGACATTTATCAGCAGGGCATCATCTGCCTGCCTTTTCCCTACTATGTTGGGGTCGGCTTCCAGTCTAACCGGATGCAGCTGAATACCAGTATTTTACATGGAGCGACTGCCTATCTGACTCCCACAACCCAGTTACTGGGTAATACAATACCCCTTGGTAACACTGGTTATCAGACTTTCGGGCTTCTGACTACCCGTAACGACTGTCAAAGATTTATTTTATTTATTTTATTTTATTTGGGAAACAAACAGATGCAATAACAAACATAAGTATAAAAATTAGTTAAACACAATCCAGAAACAGTTTCCACAGATTACTATGACAAGTACAGTATATGTAACTAAGTGTAACAACTACCAGAAGTTCACACCTGCAAAGTTTATAGAAATTACAAATTAATATTATATGACATAATAACACTATTATTCTTATTTAAATTTCGATGCCAAAATATTTCTTATACTAAATTTGAATTTGGAAGATCTACGAATGACAGCCAGGACCAACGGCTTAACGTGCACGGAGGGGTCGCGGTATGTAAAGATGGTCACCCATCCACAGACCAACCGCGGCAAGCGTAGCTTAACCTGATCGATCGACCTTTGCAGCTGTTATTATTCAGCCACGGGCCCCTTCATTTACCTAATATAAGTTTGAAATCTGGTTTCGATATCGTCAAATTTTACCTCTAGGTAATACGGACTGGTGTCTGCGACTCCACGTCAATCAACCTCTTTATAATATTAGTATACGAGTATTAGACTAGCTGACCCATCAGACGTTGTTCAGTTAAAATTCAATTTCCACTTTTCGGCTCTTCCTTTGGGTTTTTCCTAGTTTTCTTTTACCTAAACTACCCCAGTAGGTATTGACCTGACCTATTGATCCCAGACTTGGTCTTTGACAAACATTCAAAAGTCCAAACTCAAGGTTTGCCAACGTGCAATGGAGCGCAGTATTCTAGGCGTCAAATTGACAGACTATATTCGCAACACCACACTGCGTTCCAAAACACAGATTACTGATGTTGCTCAAAAAGCCGCTAAGCTGAAGTGGGACTGGGCTGACCACGTCTGCCGTATGCCCAATAAGCTGTGGGCCAAAATAACCACCACGTGGAGCCCTGACACAGGTAGAAGGCGTCGCGGCAGACCCCGTAGAAGATTGCGGGACGAGCTGGACAAAACAAACGACCAGTGGTCCACTTTAGCCCTGGATCGACAGAACTGGAAGTCATGGAGAGGCCTTTGCCCAGCTGTGGGATGATGCAGGCTAACAGTACCAGTAACCCCAGTATTGAGGCGAACAAAATAAAAAAGAAATCTTCCTAGTCTGAGGGTATCCATGAGGATTTAACACGAAATATGTGTTGGATTCAAATTCTTTATTGCATTCATGTGTACATTATTTAGTTGTTACAATATTAGTAAGTTCCAACATGAAACCCGGTTAGGGCACGGCAACATAATATTAATAATAATTTCAAAATAAATATATACATATAGATATATAAATTCAAATAATAATTTTAACATAATAATAATAATAGTATGTATGTGTGCGTTCGTTTTTTTTTTTTTTTTTATGACTATAATAAAATATGTAATTATTTATCTAGCTATCATTTATTTACTAATTATTTTGTTCTAGGTATTCTGCGACCGAGTAAAAGCATTTTTGTGTTAGGTATTCTCTTAATTTCCTGTTAAATTGATTAAATTTAGTTTCTTCTTTTATTTGTTCTGGTAATTTGTTGAAAATTTTTATTGCCATGTAATATGGTAAAGCATTTTGATCCGAGAGGGTGGAAGATGTAGTCTATTTTTATGGCGTGTGTTTATGTTATGGATATCTTTAGTTTTTGGAAAAATTTTGCTATTTTTAAATACAAATGTGCAAAGGTCATATATATATATAGAAGGTAAAGTTAGGAGTTTTAATTTAACAAAATATGGTTTACAACTTTGGGTATTGTCAATTTGGGCCAGTATTCTAACACATTTTTTTTTAATTATAAATACTTCACTTGCGTTGACGCTGTTTCCCCATAACATCACTCCATATCTTAGCCACGAATTTGCGTATGCGTAGTATGCCGATAGTGCTGTTTCTGTATTTGTGCTGAACTTAAGTTGAAACAAGGCGTAGGTAAATTTAGATAACTTAGATTTTACTGTTTCTATGTGCTTTTTCCAATTGAGATGTGTGTCTATGTTTATACCGAGTAGGTTAAATGTAGTTACTGAATCTATAGGCGTGTTATTAAAAATTACATTTGCACTTAAGGAAGGGGTTTTATACGATCTAAATTGCATCATTTTAGTTTTTTTACAGTTAATTTCTAAATTGTGATCGTGTAGCCAAAGTGTTACTGTCTGAAGAGTATTTTGTAAGATTTTGTTTGGATCACAATTTTTTTCACATTTCACTAGTATGGAGATGTCATCAGCAAATAGTACTGGTAATGTAGTTTGTTTATCTAGAATTTTTGGGAGGTCATTTATGTATATTAAGAATAGTATGCAGCCTACAACGCTGCCTTGAGGGATGGAGCATGTGAGATTTCTCATCTGGGATTGGACAGTTATTGTCTCTCTATTTCTAATATTGTGATCTTCAACCTGGACTATTTGTTTTCTCTCGCTTAAGTATGATTTAAACCAGGATTAGGTTAGAAGATAATTATATTATTATGATGATTAACAAGAAAGAGATATAATGTTTGTATCCACACGACCATGCCACCATAGGCTATCAAGAGCAAGTACATACCTACTAAAAATTAGTTTTCCATTTCTACAATATTATTATCTCAATAATAATTATTAATCACAGTTAGTGACAGAGGTTAAGTACAGACGCCAGCACATCAAGCTACTACTATCTGTCAAATTTCTTTAATAGATTTTCAACTTTATTGGTCAAGCATAAGGTTCAAAGTTGATTGGGAAAATTTGACAGTTTCGGGTAGCTTGATGTGCTGGCGTCTGTACCTAAGTAATGTTTATTGTTGATAAACTATTGTTATTTTGACTATTAAGATTATTTTTATAATAGCCAGTAACGGAGGTCACAAAGGCAGTCGCTCAATCCATACTAATATTGTAAATGCGAAAGTGTGTCTGTCTGTCTGTTTCACGGGGTACGTATCAAAATCCCGAAAGTTCATAATACCTATGATTGAAATACCGACGTCCAAAACACCGAAATTCAAAATACCGAAAGTTTAAAATGCCGATAGTCGTTATATCGAAACACAAAATACCGATGTTCAAATGCTCGAAAGGACGAAATCCCGAATGGACGAAATCCCGAATAGATGAAAGATTAGGTTAATTATTTTTAAATAAATTGTTTGGTTAGGTTAGGTTAAAATTGTGACCCCTACGCACGAGCCGAGCGAGCGAAGCGAGCGGTGCCGCGGCAGCGGCCGGCGAGTGCCAGAAACGACAGGATTATATAGAAAAAAATTACTTTTACACAAAATATGGGCGCCAAAAACGACTTGCGCTAATAGAATAAAAACTTTTTTACAAAAAAAAACAACCGACTTCCAAAAAAAACACTACAAAGTGAAAAATAACTTTAATTTTGGAAGTCGGTGTCGTTGGTTCCACATTTTCGTTTTTTTGACACCGACTTCCGAAATTAAAGTTATTTTTCACTTTGTAGTGTTTTTTTTGGAAGTCGGTTGTTTTTTTTTGTAAAAAAGTTTTTATTTTTCGCTTTTTAGTTGTACCTACCCCATAATACAAATTCATATAACACTAATTGCTATGTGAATATTAGTGACAGGAAGATAAACATCATCAATATAAACTAAGTGGAAAACAAACGTATTGTTGAATCTAATTCCAAAACTACCCAAGCAAAGTTCATAAAATTTATATGGGACCACCTCTGAAGCATACCTTATTCATTAATTAGACTAGATGCTGATAATCCTGGCTGCAGCATCAGGCCAGACTTATGTCAACATTGCATTGAACTTATAATTTAGTCCTGTTTAAAATGAGCCCAAACACGACTATGGTGCTGTAATTTCAAGGTTTGTACTTTTTCTGATGCTCCTGGCTTCAGCATCAGGTCTCTCTCGTGTTCCTCATTAACAGTACATTTATCCACACATCGAGCCCTTTTCAATGAGCCTAAACACGATATATCTGCTGTTAGTTGTCGAGGAGTTAGGCACTCTGCAGACTATCCTGATGCAGCATCAGGTCATGACATGATGATCATGAGACCAAATGTGGCAAATGCCCTATCCATACCAAACATCAAAATAATTTACTAAAACGGGACCCTTGCCTGTTCGAGTAACTTCTTACTGTTAAGAAGTTGTACCTTCCATCATCAGCTCAGCTACCTGAGATGGTGACAACCATACGCAAATACACAAGATACTTAATAAAATATGCGAAAAACAATAAGTGAGCCTATAAAATTTGAGGGTTGCCCTCGATTTCTCTAAGATCCCATCATCAGATCCCGACTTGTTGACTATGGGACCATTTGGGAAGTATACCCTTTCCAACAAAAAAAGAAATTTTCAAATCGGTTGGCAAGCGACGGAGTTATGCGCGAACAAACCTAAAAAAAAAAAAAAATACAAACATTCGAATTGAGAATCTCCTCCTTTTTTAGAAGTCGGTTAAAAAAAGAGGTTATTTTTAGTAGGCTACCTGGAACCGAACTAGTTAGAATAGATTATTTATTAAAAAAAAATTAGGCAACTTTTAAGTGTTTTGAGGTTAGGTTTACAAAAAATAATTTTTCTCGGAAACTGTGACAATTTCGGGATTTTGAACTTCGGGTTTTTAAACTTCGGGAATTTAAACTTTCGGGCAAATGAACTTTCGGGATTTTAAACTTTCGAACAAACAACCATTCGGCGTTTAAATTTTCGGGATTTCGTCCATCGGTATTTTAAAATTAGGTCTTTTAAAATTCGGGATTTTGATACGTACCCGTTTCACGCTAGTAATTAGTGACCGATACTTAAACACGTGATTGTACTCATGATAACAAACAACTTTTACTATGGGACCAAAACTGAAATTGCGAAAAAGAATCTGCTGTTTAGTCGGTTATGTTCGCCTAACTGGTCAAAATGTACTGAACAGCAGATTTTTTTTTCGCGATTTCAAGTTTGGTCCCATAGTAAAAGTTGTTTGTTATCATGAGTACAATCACATGTTTAAGTATCGGTCATTAATTACCAGTAACCCTATACGTGTTCTTGAGTGAAGACTGCGAATCGGTAAACGTAGTTAGAAGGCCCTCGATGGTCTTCGCAGGGTGGTAGCAGTTGGACGAGAGGTGCCGAGAATCGTACTGAAAGGAGTGCAGTAGTCGACTGTGGTTGATGATGAACATTCGAGGCAACATTTCTGTTAGGTTAGTTAGTAGATAGCTATAATTATAGAAGTGTGACCTGCGTGTCATGCGCGTACGCCTATAAGCCCAGTGCGATTAAACAGCTTGTTACCGAAGGCCGTGTCTTATTTAACAGTGGCGACGAGTAACAATTTTATAGGATCAGTTCCTATTTTTGAGCTCGGCCAGGACTGGAACATCTTTAAAGAAAGGCTTTCTCAATGGTTAACAGCAAATACGTTGTTAATAAAAGTAGAAGGAAAGGAAGATGATCAGCGAAAGGCGGTACTTCTAAGCGCACTCAACAATGATGCGTATAAGTTGGTACGCGAGGTAATTGCGCCCAAGACAGTTGAGGAGATATCTTATAAAGAGTTAACTACAGAGTTAGATAAGCACTTCGTGCCAAAAAAGTCAGTGTTAGCTGAAAGATATATATTTCATACGGCGGCGCAAGACGCAGGCGAAGATTTGAAGCAGTGGGCGGCCCGGGTGCGGCGCCTGGCATTGGACTGCAAATTCGGAACAGCCATGGACGAAATGCTACGCGATCGGTTCATCATTGGGATGCTGCCAGGGCCGGAACGGGACAAATTGTTCATGGACGAAAAAGCTTCTATTACATTGCCCAAGGCGTTGGAAATTGCAGTGGCTGTGAATAGTGCAAAACGAGCAGCACGACAGTCATCTACGGCAGCTGCATCGACAGCGACCAGCACGGACGTATTCAAGATAACGGCAAGACCGGCCGAACTAATGCTCGGACGTAAATTGCGTTGCAGGTTTGATTTATTAGACACCTCGGTGGCGGCGCCCGCGCTTGAGGTATCAGCGTCGTCCTCATTATTGTCAAAAGACTTACAAACTAAAGTGCGCGAGAAACAATCCGTACAAGCCAAATATTATAAAGGCAGTAGAAACATTCAGTTAGAAATAAATGATGCTGTATCGTCGGCAAAGTGTAGTGTGTGCGGCTATAATAATCACACAACGGACAAGTGTCGGTTTGCAACATATAAATGTAAAAAATGTGGAGTGAAAGGTCATTTAACAAAAATGTGCAAAAAAAAAAAGTGAACAAGTTAATTGCTTACAAGCGTCGAATGACGAAAGTGATGACGACGGTAAGAATATTCTAGTTTGTAATATACGTAGTTTCCGAGGCGAGCCTATGACGCTGTCTGTCGACGTAAACGGCCAATTAATATCTTTCGAAGTAGACAGTGGATCTTGTACTACTGCCATTCCATTGAATACTTACCAGAAATATTTTAGTAACGTGTTATTAGAGCATCCTAAGTCGGTATTAAAAGCATACTCGGGTGAGAAATTAGACGTAGTAGGAGTAATGAAGGTTCCTATTTTGTATGCGGGTGAACAAAAAAATATTGAAATATATGTCATAAAAGGGGCCGGGCCAGCATTGTTGGGTAGAAATTTTTTATCGTTATATAATTTACAATTATCTAAGGTTAACCATTGTCTAGAGTTAACGGAAATTGACTTCTATCAAAACAAATATCCAACATTGTTTTCCAATACTTTAGGTACATTTAACAAACACAAAATAAAACTTACCTTAAAACCGGACAGTAAACCAAGTTTCTTTCGGGCTAGAACAGTTCCTTTTTCATTAAAGAGTAAGGTGGAGAAGGAATTGAACAGACTGGTTGAAACCGGTGTATTAATTCCGGTCGAACATTCAGAATTTGCGAGCCCTATAGTTCCTATACTAAAAAAAGACGGTGAGATTCGTTTGTGTGCTGATTTTTCCGTGTCATTAAATAAATGTTTACACATTGATAAGTATCCACTACCTAGAACAGAAGAACTATTTTCAAAATTACACGGGGGCATACAATTCTCGCAGTTAGATTTAAGTAGTGCGTATTTACAACTTATGTTAGATGAGGATTCACAAATTTATACCACAATAAATACACACAAAGGTTTATTTAAGTTTACGCGGTTGGTTTTTGGGTTGGCCAATGCTCCGGCTATTTTCCAAAAAAACATGGAAAATTTGCTAAACGGTATTGAGGGGGTACTTTGTCTATTGGATGACGTCCTAATAACGGGAAATACAAGAACGGTACATACGGAACGGTTACAACAAGTTTTCCACCGTTTACAAGAAGCGGGGTTGGTTCTAAATAAAACCAAATGTAAGTTGTTTCAAGATTCGGTGACTTATTTAGGATTTTTCATTGATAAAAAAGGGATTCACACATCACTGGACAAGGTAACAGCAATGACTAACACCACAGATAATATAATACTCTAGTACAGATACCCAATCCCATACAAAGAAATGATACCTCCCTAAGTCTGGCTATTCAGCTGGCTATTTTCGTTCCTCCATTTTTTTAAAAGATGGCAGCATCTAATTGCCGGAGACTGTAGTTTTACAACGCCATCTAGGAGTCGACCTAGATACTAGGTGTCACCGATGCTAGATGGCATCGATACTACTAGATGGCGTTGTTTTACTATGATCCTACGATAGATTCTCTACAGAGATCATTGAGTATGTATGACATCTCACCGTGCGTTCAAGGACAAGTACAACAAAAATTATCTTGAGTTGGCGAGGTCGTACCGTTTCATTTGTGTGATTGAGCTAGCAATTTTCAGCTTTAATAGGAGGCGACGTATTTGCGAAGCCAAATAAAAATTAAGTATGTTTTATTTTTATGGCATGCGGGTGCGGCACATTGGTATCTATCTATTTATTCGTGCAGCTGTAAATGCATAGATATATAATACTCTTCCGCGGTAACTTACTAAAATCTAAATGGTCGCTATGGCGAATGTTACGATAAGTAGGTAGGCACCTATTCATGTTTTTAACCGACTTCAAAAAAGGAGGTTCTGTATTCGACCCGTATGTATGTATGATTGTATGTCCGCGATTTCCTCAAAAACGAATGAACCAATTTTGAAAATTCTTTCACTAATGTGATCTACATACTTTCAGGAAGGCTTTAATATTAAGGCTTTATTATTAGGCTTTTTATTAGGTATTTAATACAATATGTAATTATTCTTATGTACGATGTTATATGCATAAATGTACTGCATCTCCGGCATTTCTATGCGAATTTTGATGATTCTTCTAGTCGGTGTCTTCAATTCTTCAAGCACCAAGTATTCTGCACTAATGTTATTTGAATTTGTGTGGAGTAGGTACAACTAAAAAGTGAAAAATTAAAACTTTTTTACAAAAAAACAACGGATTAAAAAAAAACTACAATGTGAAAAATAACTTTAATTTGGAAGTCGGTGTCAAAAAACGAAAATGCGGAACCAACGACACCGACTTCCGAAATTAAAGTTATTTTTCACTTTGTAGTTTTTAAGTCGGTTGTTTTAACCAACTTGAAAAAACGGAGTAGATAATTAGGTAGGTACGAGGAGTAGAAGAAAATAATTAATAATAATTTATGTCTGTAATTTATATGGTGTACATAATAAAGAGTATTCTATTCTATTCTATTCTATAATACAAGTAGGTAGTAGCTGTGGCACTAGGTACAGACGCCAGCACATCAAGCTACTATACTATACTCCATTTACTATAGCATTAGACAGAAGTTAAAAAAGGCTCTTTTAGGGGCACACTTTGTAATAAAAGTACAACAAACATTATTACAGTCAAGATTGATGTAGAGTTTAATATACCTAATCAATTTAAATAACAGCAGTCACACTTAATTGTACTTATTTAACCTATCTACCTTCTGAAATTACAAGGCTTTCATTTAATATTATTTCGTTTTTACATAAAATATTGTCGTGTCAATGTTTAACATCTAAAAGAAGCAGGGGCGGAAAGTACCGGGAACGTTTTTCATGTCACTATAACTCTACCAAATCTAAAATGTTACCTATTCCCTTCATAAGTTGTGGCAGAACGTGTTTTTTTTATTTTTTCCGTTTATGATATCACCCATCCGTCAAATTGCGTAAATAATCTGCAATTTGTCATTCACTTGTGGATACTTGTGAATGCTACGCTACACCTTTTCTCGTTGTTATTGCTGTATTTTCATGGTTTAGTTGTTATTTGTTTCATTTAATCCAAGCATCGTTACGAGTAGATAGATAGAATATGCTTTATTATATGCCATACATTGTTACTTACAAATAAAGGCCCATACATTATTTATTAAAATTGTTTGAACTTAACTTGAAAATAAAAGGTTTCGTACTCCTGTTTCTGCGAGCCTCTTTTTCTAATGTTATAATAAATGGAGTATAGAATCTGTCAAATTTCTTTAATAGATTTTCAACTTTATCGCTAAAGCATTAAGTTCAAAGTTGATTGGGAAAATTTGACAGTTTCGGGTACCTAGATGTGCTGGCGTCTGTGCCTATCTACATAAATATAAAAACGAACGGAATATTTTTAGAAAAATATTTTAATACTTCAGTCAAGTACATACAACTGATAGGATGTTACAAAGTGATCAGTAGATGTCACATTTTTTATTACCAGCCAAAAAACCATTACATGAAAACATGCGCGGCGCGGCGAAAACGGTTAATGCAAAAATCATGTATGACGGAACTGCACCCTAATTGCGTAACACACTATCAATCGGAATCTGAATCATTTTGAAGCAAATTGCTGATCCATTGCTTCATAAGTTCGAAAAATTTGTCTGATCAACACATAAATAACGCAATGAATGTTTTTGAACTGTCAAAATGAAACCGATTCCAATTGATAATGTGTTACGCAATTGCCCCGCTGGTCCCTTTTAAAGTTCTAAAAAAGTCCGCGACATCATGTGTCCACTATAACCATTTTTATGGTAATCAAATTTATTCTAAAATAATGTATTATTTGCGAAGGTGTTTTTATAAACATGATATATATATATTATAAATATGATATCCTTATCCAAATAAATACGTTATTCATCTCAAAGTATTTAATTTTGAACAAAATTGCCGTACCTACATCATTTGATTTCAATGAACATCTTAGGAGATATCATAGTTTTAAAATAACTCTGCAAGGCGAAGCCAGGTCGGTTAGAAGAAAATAAAAACGTATTCGAAGCAGAGAAAAGAAACTGAGCTGTTAATCAACGACTAAAGAAATCGACTGTCTTACATGACGGAAACAGAATTGATATTGACAGACAGAGTAGCGAACTATTTTTAAAACATTTTGTGCAATCCGATTGTACCTATAAAAAGTTTTATAGTTCCGGGTTCAGTAAATTAAAAAAAAATAATATTATCCTGTACCAAAATCATATTAATTGAATTCTTTTCAATTCTTATATTTCTATGTAACGTACTAGGTTAAAAAAAATGTTGTTAACTAAACATAAATTATTATTAAAGATTGTGGTTACAGTTTGTGATGACAAGACAAATTGAGTAAAACGCCATCTATTGCAGAAAGCCATAAACAAAATGATTGTCAGATAGCTACGTTTATCATTCTATGGGTTCGATTTGAAGTAAGATGCTTGATATAACGTTTTTGTTAAAAATACGTGATTTGCGACTGTAAATAGATAAATTAACATTAAACTAGGAAGTTTTAATTTTTTCTAATCTTACTTCAGCCTAAATCTGCCGTATAACGCTTTTTAGTGATTGTTAATTTCATAATTGTTACCTATGCTGCCATCTATGATTTTTTTTTAAGACTAATTATAATTTGTTCGAGTTGAGACCCCATGCTAACACCAAAGACCCAAATAATGTGCAGGAATTAAAATCATTTTTAGGGTTTGTTAATTATTACAGAATGTTCATTCCAAATGCATCGTCTATACTTAGTCCGTTAAACGATTTACTAAAAAAAGATGTAGACTGGTCTTGGTCAGAGATTCATAAGGCTGCTTTCGATCAAATTAAGAGGGAACTGACATCGGCTCGAACACTAGCACATTTTGATCCTTCTTACAAGTTGGTTTTGACAGTGGATGCATCTCCAACAGGGTTAGGTGCAGTATTAGCTCAAATAGAAGCCAATGGGGTGGAACGCCCCATCGCTTATGCGTCGCGGTCCCTCAGCAGTGCTGAAAAAAATTATAGCCAAATCCAAAGGGAGGCAACAGCAATAGTTTTTGGCATTCGTCGATTTCACCAATATTTATACAGTGTTGCAAATCCGTTTATATTGCGCACCGATCACAAACCGCTAATGTACATATTTCATCCCGACAAAGGCATACCAGAAGTGTCCGCAAACCGGTTACAGCGATATGCCTTATTTTTGACTAGCTATAATTATGAAATACAATACGTTCCTAGCGCTAGTAATTGTGCCGACTACTTCAGTCGGGCTGTCAGCAGTATTCGGCCGATCACTGATAACAGCTACAACGGACCATTCTCGGAAGAAGGTCAAGTAGGTGTTGTTTCGAATGACTCATATGTTTACAATAATAAGTTAGACGACGAGGCGACGTACATTAATTTTGTTGCAGATGGGCATTTACCTGTATTTTTAGATGAAGTTCGTTTAGAGACAAGTAAAGATAACATTTTACAGCAGGTATTACAATATGTTCAACAAGGTTGGCCTAAAGTAAAATTAGATGACAATAACTTATTGCCTTTCTATAAATGTCGATATGACTTAACTAGGGAAGGTGATTGCCTGATTAGGGGACACAAATTAATAATACCGAAGTCATTGCGGAACAAAATTTTAGACGAACTACATAGACCACATTTAGGTATATTAAAAACAAAGGTTGAGGCAAGATCTAGATTCTGGTGGCCTCAGATTGATAAGGATATAG
Source organism: Hydraecia micacea (assembly GCA_914767645.1). Taxonomy (NCBI): domain Eukaryota; kingdom Metazoa; phylum Arthropoda; class Insecta; order Lepidoptera; family Noctuidae; genus Hydraecia; species Hydraecia micacea. The sequence goes on from OU611775.1 coordinate 3,183,312, forward strand.
AAAATAAGGTAGCCAACTGCGGAGTGTGTTTAAGTTTACGGCCCACACCGCCACGGGCTCCGTTGACACCTTGGCCTTTTCCAGAACGTCCTTGGCACCGAGTACATTTAGATTTTTTTGGTCCATGGCAAGGAGAAATGTACTTAATCATTATCGATGCATTTACAAAATGGGTAGAATGTTTTCCCCTTAGCAGTGATTACTCGACAGCTGCAGTAATAGCGAAACTACAAGAAACGATGGCTAGATTTGGAACATTACATACGATTGTCACCGATAATGGAACCTCGTTCACTAGCAAAACATTTAAAGATTTCTGCGGTCTAAATGGCATAAAACACATTACTTCGCCGACTTATTCGCCATCTAGTAACGGTCAAGCAGAAATATATGTAAAAATAATTAAAAAGTTTTTAAAAGGGTTAGTAGCACAGGGCACCCCCAAAAACAAAGTTAAAGCACACCTTTCAGAATTTTTATTCAGATATAGGAACTCTAAACATACGACGACAGACAGCTCGCCGGCCGAACTAATGCTCGGACGTAAATTGCGTTGCAGGTTTGATTTATTTGACACCTCGGTGGCGGCGCCCGCGCTTGAGTTATCAGCGTCGTCCACATTATTGTCAAAAGACTTACAAACTAAAGTGCGCGAGAAACAATCCGTACAAGCCAAATATTATAAAGGCAGTAGAAACATTCAGTTAGAAATAAATGATGCTGTATTGGTAAAAGGAAGTAACAATAATAAATGGATGCGGGGTACAGTTCAAAATAAAATTGGTACAAGTTTATACGATGTGTATATCCCAGAGAAAAACATTACAATTAAAAAGCATAAAAACCAATTATATAAATTAAAATCGCACGAGGCACAGCAAGACAATGACATGGATTGGGCTCTCACGGACTCCAAGACAGACGGAGAACAACTTTCGTCACAAAGTGCTCACACATCAGATCAGCAACGCTGTGACTCACCGGGGGAAGAGGAAGAGTGGAGCGAGGCAAGCTCAGAGCTTAGAGAACTAATTAGAGAGCCAGCAGCTGACACAGTAGCTGAGCCAACAGCTGAGCTAGGATCTGAGGCAGCTGGTCCTAAGCCTGATTTCCGAACGGATACGGAAGCTCGTCCAAAATTAAGGAATATTGCTAGAGCCAATTATCGGAAATTCTTCTAGTTATGTAACATTTTAGTTAAGAATATATGGTGGAGGGATGTTAGGTTAGTTAGTAGATAGCTATAGTTATAGAAGTGTGATCTGCATGTCATGCGCGTACGCCTATAAGCCCAGTGCGATTAAACAGCTTGTTACCGAAGGCCGTGTCTTATTTAACAATTTCGAAACCTGCCGGGGTAGCGGGATCGTCCGAAAGGGTTACCGCTGCCCCGGAACATAAAGGGCTAAGGAAGGAACACGAGTGGGTTTTAGTCAGTAAGAGTCTGACACTCCCTTCCGCTCCACCCAGAGCGGGAGGAGTCGTTAGATGAATTCCCATCCAAAAAAAAAATAATGCAACATTTCAATTTGAATAAAATAAAACGCTGGCTGATGAAATACTTTTTATAATTTTAATCTACAAAAATAAAATTATAATAGTAATTATATACTTAACTTATTCAGAATAAATCTACAACAGTTTTCTTCTGAAAGCCGCAGCATTTTAATACTTTAATATAGGTCATCATCATCTGCCTAGTCCATAGAAATGTAAAAAACAGAAAAAAAAAACTTCTTTCATATGTCGTGGATAGATGGCGCCACAGTACAGCGAACACCGCCATCTAACAATTTGATTGGTAAACGAAGAATCATGTGATCGGAAACGCAAGCGAGCCCTACCGCTTGGACACGATCGTCGGTAGAGGGGATGCAGCGAGGACTGGTGGAGAGAACGAGTGCTGCGACAGTCTACAGTTGACCGTCGAGCTCGGACAGTCTCGGCAAACGCTCAATACCAACGCACGTGTTTGTTTCCGACGCACGTGTGCGCTTCGGTTGTAAATCGCTAGTTTATTAAAGTTACTTTAAATTCAAATTGTCTTTCCGTTCGAGTACCCACTGCAGTGCCCACAATTATTAAAACTATGTTGGATCTTGAAGAAGACCCGATGTTTCGCATCTCGGCCACCCATGATGCGACATCAGAATTGGGATACACTCGAGCTGAAGAAATTTGGAGAATTGAGCGATGACGTCACGGTGCGATATTTCTTTGCCTGGATAAGGACGTGGACATAAAAGGGGTATGCAAACATAACAGTGCACAACAGCTAATTTGTGTTTTGCTGAAAATTCACTGCAAGGTGAACAAAGAAGCAGCATCAACGTGGCTATCGTAAATAGCATACCAACGACGTGGCGTGCAGTTACCAGTGACGTGGGGTGACCTTGAGAATCGAGCCAAGCAGCCTCGCAGCTGTCAGTGAAACCCTTCGTGTGCTGCAAGTGAAGAAAACCAGGACATATCGCGGCCCTGCACGAGTAGTGGCAGCAAGCGGATGGTGGTCAACGTGCTGGAAGTAGTGAAGGGCGAGTGGACTTCATACAACTACCCTCAGACACGTTAGAACATAAAGGTGAGCTGTATTGTTTTGTTTACGATTCTGGTGCTGAATGCTCGTTAGTAAAAGCGAGTTTTACAGCCAAAATAAGTGGCAAACGAGTTAATAACGTTGTTGCGTTAACTGGTATTGGTCAAACGCGTGTATTCAGCACAGAACAAATCATATGTAGCGTTGCGATTAGCGTGCAACAACTTGAGATTTTATTACATGTCTACCCGACATTTACTTGCAAAGTAATATTATGATAGTACGTGATTTATTGCACTTAGGCTGTTTGTCATGACTGCGACAGAGTTTTCGTTGCCTAAAGCTCTTGTAATAAATCCAGTTTTAAACGGTCAACAACAAAAAGGCTAGACAACCGCACAACCAAACGCAGCTATAACAAAATTTTCGGTTGGCGATTTCGTGTTATTAGAAAACGAAGAGTGCAATCAGATTATAAGACTAAGTTACATCGGAAGTTCAGAGGTCCGTTTAAAGTAGCGGAAGTTTTGAACTCTCAGGTTGATACAGTTCCTGACCAATTATTACTAAGGCTTTAGAGGAATCTTTTGTTGTCGATGATTGTTATCGTTTTTATTATTTTTTTTGTTCAAGTTAATGCGTTTCGATAACAATGTGGTCAGAATTGGCCGAGTGGAACATGCACTGCTGTTGATTTTTTTGATTACAGGTTAACATACAAGGACATGTGCAAGCAGAATGACAGTGTTAGACAGCGCTGCACTCTTTGGATCTCCTGTACGAATAATCGCTGATCAAGGACGGTGCTTTTCGAGCAAGGAGTTCCACGACTTCTGCCAAGGAAACAGTTGGATTGCAACCACTACAGACAGCTACAGATCTATTGTCTACCGAATCTGGTGAGTCGTTTTCATTTTGTTTTGACTCTGGCACCGAGTGCTTCCCTGTTAAACAACGGGAAAAACGGTTACATTGTTAGATGTAGCCCAATCTAGTTTACAGGGTAATGAATGATGCCAGTAGGTCATGTACCAGTCGAAGTAGATAGTAATCACAGTGGTGATGAGCAGGCCTACATTATGGGAGCCACATGAGTGGGGGTTCTCTATCGGCCGTAGTAAAAAGTGTGTAGTCATTGGGTGATGCACACGGATCCATGCGATGGATGTGTGAGAGCAATGCGATTGCTGGTCGGCTAGAGAGCCGTGGCGTTAGAGTGGTTTGCTCGTGTGTGGGTTTCCAGGTGTTTAAGACTCTTAGTGAAAAAGATGACTGTTGCTATATGGATAACGATGGTACATGGCTCTGGTTGATGTTTTTTTTTGCTATGATTGATTAAAGTTTGATTACATGGCTCTGGTTGAATCAAGTACGCTCATAAGGCTAAGGCACATGCCAAGGAATCAGAGTATTACTGACAAATTTGAGGAAAGTCAAGTTATAATCTTGTTGATGAAACAGAGCAGAGATTAAGTTGAGTGTGTGTAATAATAGTTTGGATCAGAGGTTAATTTGTAGCCGCGCTGGAACTAGTAGTCCGCGAGTACGTGATGGGCAGTCAACTCTGGTAAACGTAAATTCCGGGAGTGAGTTGGCAATCCGAGGGAGGTACGCACATTAATGGTTGAGTAACTGGTGGTTACTAGATATTAAGAGACATGTGCACCTGAGTTGATTATTTGGTTTGTGATCTTGAGATTTCGGAATCAAAGAGTGGGTAATACTCTGTACTCTGCTATTTTTAGCTTATTCGAATTTTCATTGTGGTTTTGTCCGTACCAAATCTGGTAAGAAGTGACCGAACTATGTGATACTTTGCGGGTATGTTTCTTTACAGATTAAGACAAAAGAACGTGTGCAAGCAAGATGGTAATGTCAGACAGCATCTGTTTTCGTTGCGGCAACACCGGACATTTTGCTTCGAGATGTTCACGAAGCAATGATGGAGACGCCAGCACGGCGGAAAGCTCAGGTGGTTCTAGGCCAGCGCCTGCAGTAGCAGCGGGTAGCGAGTGATGTTTGCTATGTCAGCAATCCGAGCAGTGTACTGATGAATACTGGGTGAGTCGTATCCATTTTATTACGATTCTAGCGTCGAATGCTCTATCATCAAAGATTGTGTTGTGTCAAAGTGTATTGGCAAGCGTGCAAATGATATTGTCATTTTATGGGTTTCAATTCAAAAGTTCCTGTAATTGGTTTAATTGAAAGAAATGCTTTGAGTTTGAGTACTCGATCCCCGAGGCCCTCGTCCCGGAGGAACCCGATTTATTTTAATCTTGATAAACTCGATTAAAAGTCAGTTTAGCTATCGTTTATGGTAGTGTGCAAAATGCCCTACAAGTTTATCTGTGATTTTGATGCGTTACGAGATCTCTATCCTTTCATGTAGTACCGGATAATTATCTGAAAAGTGATATTTTATCTAGCCGTAAGATTTTAGATCAGATTTAACGTTAGTATGGCATCTGATAGTGTTGTACGAGTATCGTGTGGTCGCCTTATAACAGTACAGTTGTAAATTCGTCGGCCTTATTGGCTTAGTTAAGTGACAACTGATGATAACTTGACTGATATTAACTTAGACGAGATAATAGAGCACACGACACACGTAACTGAGAAAAATGCAATTACGATAACATTCGATTTGACTAAAGTAAAGTTAGTCTCTAAGTTTTTATTTTTTTAAAGTCGCTTGACTCGGCGAACTTTAGAACACCCTAATGATTGTGTGAGGAGGATATCCGATCACCAAGTTCCTTGAAAATTAGATGTCATAGTTGATGACAGTGGTAGTGAGACCAAATCTGATTAACAATGGCTTGTACACTCAAACTCGAAACTTAAGACCGCACCTCATGAGTAAAATGTGGCGATGGGTCTACAAGGAATCGTTGGTGCGATTTCTGTCTGTGTTGGTGCACAGAGCCCCTCATGTGTTGTAGCACATTTGGCGGCAGATATGTAAGGTCTACAAGGAATCGTTGGTGCGATTTCTGTCAGTGTTGGTGCACTGGGTGCTTCATGTGTTGTAGCACATGTTGCGCTAGATTCTTGAGAGTCGTTGGTGCGATTCTTGTCTGTGTTGGTGCACAGAGCCTCTCATGTGTTGTAGCACATGTGGTGGCAGATATGTAAAGAGTCGTTGGTGCGATTCTGACCTGTGTTGGTGCACAGATTACAATGAAAGTTTCATGAGTTGAGTATACATTGCTTATGAATTATTTCGGTAAATTCTAACTGATTTGTTTCAATTATTTTGATGGTTTAACTTGTTGATCGGTCGAGTCCTGTCTGTGTTGGTGCACAGAGCGCTTCATGTGTTGTACCACATATTGCGCTAGTATTCTTTTTCTGAGAATCAATGGTGTGATTCTGTTCTGTGTTGGTGCACAGAACGCCTCATGTGTAGTGAGCACATGTGGTGATGGGTCTCTTTCGACCACGTTAATGTGATTCCTGTCTGTGTTGATACACAGGGCGCTTCAGGTGTTGTAGCACCTTTGGCGATAGATTTTTTTTAATGAGAATCGTTGGTAGTTAGTGTTGGTACATAGACCACCTCATGCGTTCTAGCATATGTGACAACTGATCTGGCAAGAATCGTTGGTGCGATTCTGGACTGTGTTTTTGCACAGATTGTGGTAAATAGTAACTGATTCGTTATAATTGCTGTGATTTTCTTTGGTTCAACTTATTGATTGAAGCTTTTCCAATGATTAATGTTGTACGAGGTGATCTTTGTACGAAACCTTGATAACAAGGTATTGTAAATTATGACTACAGAAATTAGAGTAACAATGAGATAGTTACCTAGAGCTACCTAAGTTATTAGGTATTGGCAGGATAGCCAAGCTACCTTAGTTATTAGGTGTTTGGCAGGATAGCCGAGCTTGTTTACTCTGTGAGTATATTTGGTCCACAGGTACTACACCCGAGGACGGGTGCTAGTCAGGGATGGCCGTGTCATGGATAGATGGCGCCACAGTACAGCGAACACCGCCATCTAACAATTTGATTGGTAAACGAAGAATCATGTGATCGGAAACGCAAGCGAGCCCTACCGCTTGGACACGATCGTCGGTAGAGGGGATGCAGCGAGGACTGGTGGAGAGAACGAGTGCTGCGACAGTCTACAGTTGACCGTCGAGCTCGGACAGTCTCGGCAAACGCTCAATACCAACGCACGTGTTTGTTTCCGACGCACGTGTGCGCTTCGGTTGTAAATCGCTAGTTTATTAAAGTTACTTTAAATTCAAATTGTCTTTCCGTTCGAGTACCCACTGCAGTGCCCACAATTATTAAAACTATGTTGGATCTTGAAGAAGACCCGATGTTTCGCATCTCGGCCACCCATGATGCGACACATATATCTATGGCCTAGTCTTATCCCAACTGTGTTGGGATCAGCTTCCAGTCTAACCGGATGCAGCTGAATTCCAGTATTTTACATGGAGCGACAGCCTATCTGACCTCCACAATCCAGTTACTGGGTAATACGATACCCTTTGGTAAGACTGGTTGTCAGAATTTCGGGCTTCTGATGACCCGTAACGACTTTTAAAGATCCATGAATGACAGGCGGGACCAACGCGGCAACGGTTTAACGTGCTTTCCGAGGCACGGAGGGGTCTTGGTATGTAAAGATGGTCACCCATCCACGGATCAACCGCGCAGCCTGATCGATCAACCTGTGCAGCTGTTATTACTTAGCCACAAGCTCTTCACAAATAATACAAACCAATACAACTAATGTTACTGGGTAATACTTTAATATAAAAAGAAAGAAAAATATGCAGTCAACAAAAGAGATAAGTACGCAGGATCGTCGGATATAGTCGAGATTTACTAAGAAACCGATGGATGTTCTCGAATAAAATTTAATTTTATTAATAGAAAACAAACAGCTCATTTATCAAATTAAACAGTCTACAACATGTATCGGTTTCTTACTAAACTTCAACTATATTCGACGATCCTGCATACTTATCTCTTTTGTTGACTGAACGTGCAAGGACTACTTATGTCACACGTATCACTGACTGGACAGGTTCACTCAATCTGTGTGGTTCTTTCCTCAAAACACCATCTCAGACATCGATCTACATGATCTTCATATAACCTGACCAAGATTATGTCTGGACTTTAAAAGAGACTGTGATAGGAAAAAACCATTGAATTCGCGCCACTGTTACCGTAACGACACCGCTTCGGATGTGTTCGGCTGTCCTCGGGATGTACTCGGTTTTAATATCAGTGAGTGATGGCAAAGTATTGTGTTTGTGTTTTGTTTTCACTTCTGTAGGCACTCTCGGAGTGCCACTGTTTTTTTTTTCTGTTTTTTAGGGTTCCGTACCTCAAAAGAAAAAACGGAACCCTTATAAGATCACTTCGTCGTCCGTCTGTCCGGACCCTTTATGTCATGAACGCGTGGAGTTATCAAGTTGAAATTAATATCAAATACATAGGGCTGCAATCCCTTGAAGCAGTGAAAAAATCATACATTTAAGGGGATTGAATACTGACACTTTTTCATACATTCTTTCGGGGTAGAAATCTCGATACATAAACGATTTTTGCAGAATAAAAGCACGTATATTAAGTTGTTATGATTTATAATTGACGCATATCGACAAAAATCTGTAAAAAAAACACTATTTGTAGGATTTCTAGGCCTGAAAAAATCGATAAATCTTTCTATGTGTGCGCGGACGGAACACGCCCTCTGCAGGATATTTCAAAGAACCATCAAGATGGTGGATGAATGGTGAGGGCGTACATTTTTGCTAAGGTTATCAGCAGCAGTTGATCTTGATCGTTAGATGGCGTTGTTTGTCAAAGTCGCACAGATTGGCCAATTTTATAAAATTTTGTGCGTTGCGGATCGTAGGTTGCAATTTTTCTTACAAGGCTGGCGCGGTAGCTCTGCCCGCGCAGTTATATTTTTACCGACTTCACAAAAAGGCGGAGGTACCTACTATGTTCGGATGATTGTGTTTTTTTTTGCATGTTTGTTCATCGAATACTCCGCCAATTGTCGACGGATTTTCAAAATTCTTTTTTTGTTCGAAAGTAGATAGTTCTGAGGTGGTCCCACTGTCACCAAGTTAGGATCTGATGATGGGATCTTAGAGAAATCGAGGGCAACCCTCAAATTTTATAGGCTAACCTATTGTTTTTCGCATATTTTATGAAGTATCTTGTGTATTTGCGTATGGTTATCACCATCTCAGGTAGCTGGGCTGATGATGGAAGGTACAACTCCTTAACAGTAAGAAGTTAATCGAACAGGCAAGGACTGTTTAAGTAAATTGTTTTGATGTTTGATAGGACATTTGCCACATTTGGTCTCATGATCATCAAGTCATGACCTGATGCTGCAGTCAGGATAGTCTGCAGAGTACCTAACTCCTCGACAACTAACAGCAGATATATCGTGTTTAGGCTCATTGAAAAGGGCTCGATGTGTGGATAAACGTACTGTTAATGAAGAACACCGAAGTACATAGAGACGTGATGCTGAAGCCAGGAGCATCAGAAAAAGTACAAACCTTGAAATTACAGCACCGTAGTCGTGTTTGGGCTCATTTTAAACAGGACTAAATTTTAAGTTCAATGCAATGTTGACATACATCTGGCCTGATGCTGCAGCCAGGATTATCAGCATCTAGTCTAAAAACTAATAAATATATTTTTTAATGAATAAGGTATGCTTCAGATGTGGTCCCATATAAATTATATGAACTTTGCTTGGGTAGTTTTAGAATTAGCTTCAATAATACGATTGTTTTCCACTTAGTTTATATTGATGATGTTTATCTTCCTGTCACTAGCAAGTAGTGTTATATGAATTTGTATGGGGTAGGTACAACTAAAAAGCGAAAAATAAAAACTTTTTTACAAAAAAATACAACCGACTTCCAAAAAAAACACTACAAAGTGAAAAATAACTTTAATTTCGGAAGTCGGTGTCAAAAAAACGAAAATGTGGAACCAACGACACCGACTTCCGAAATTAAAGTTATTTTTCACTTTGTAGTGTTTTTTTTGGAAGTCGGTTGTATTTTTTTGAAAAAAAGTTTTTTATCAATTTAATCATGAAGTGAGAAAATCTACCCTGGGTTCGATATTACTGTAATGAATGTACAGACGCCAGCACATCAAACTACCCAAAACTGTCACATTTCCCCAATCAATTTTGAACCTTATGCTTTAGCAATAAAGTTGAAAATGTATTAAAGAAATTTGACAGATTGTAGTAGGTTGATGTGCTGGCGTCTGTACTAAGTTTATTATAAGTACCTACATAAATGTAAGTAGGTACTAACTTACACTTGAACTGTCTTCGAGAAATTTTCTGAATTAAAAATCTTTCTGCATTAGGTAGGTAGGTAAGTACCTACCTATTGAGAGAGCCCTTCCCAGTTCCCAGACCGTCTATCCTATCGTCAACGCGGGCATAGTCGAAAAGCTTGTTCACAGAACAGTTTAAACTCCTAGTAGCGGATATGAGTTTGTTCTTTCATCCAGCGCAATGTTTGAAAAACTGTGAAAAACAGGCAAAGCCGAAAGAGAGAGATAGCGTCCAAACGCTTGGTTGGTTGCATGTGTACAGTGATGCGCTTCTCTCTCACGCGCAGGCGGCAGGCCGCTATCATTCCATGATGTCGCATCGCACGCGCCTCGCTACGTGGCCGCGCGCATAAATGCCATGGTTTTGTAAATTATTGCTCTGCATGCACAGAGGTACCTACATAACCTACATATAGTACGGACGTAGCGCTTGGCCCCGGAGATGTGTTTGAATTTTTACCAATCTAGGTACCTATCGTACTTGCGTTATTTTTGACTACATGGAAATTATTGATAATATACACATAGAATATACATTAGCTTTTTCATATTATGTATATTCCTAACTAATATTATAAATGTGCATGTGACTTTGTTTGTTCCACTTTCACGCTAAAACGGCTGAACGAATTTAGATGTTATTTGGCATACCTATGGGTAGACCATGACCTGGGGGGTAAATGCGTAACACACTATCTACTGATTGCTACTGCAATGGCTTTCATTTTGACACTTCAACAACATTCATTGCGTCATTTACGTTTTTGAGCAAAAAAAAGTTTCGAACATATTGCAAAGCAATGGATTAGCAATATTCTTCAAAACGATTCAGATTGAGATTGATAATGTGTTAGGTACGCAATTAGGGTGCTGGATTAGGACATAGGATTCTTTTTATTCCGATAGTACAGACTGGTACAGACGCCAGCAGATCAAGCTACCCGAAACTGTCAAATTTAGCCAATCAACTTTGAACCTTAAGCTTTAGCGATAAAGTTGAAAATCTATTAAAGAAATTTGACAGATTGTAGTAGGTTGATGTGCTGGCGTCTGTACGATTCCGTGGGATAATCTCCGACATCCACGCGGGCGCAGCCGCGGAAAACACCTAGTAGCTACATAAAGTACGAAAAAGTAAAGATAGCCAGAAGTTCATGTATACGGCAGCGGAGGAGGTCCGAGGTAGGTAGGTATACAAACTAAGTATTTACCTACCTATTTTTCCCTAAGCTACGATTCACCGTTGCGTAGGTACCTAATCGATTAATTGAATTATATTTAATTCTTGTGAAACCAGCATTCAAATCTAAAAAGTAGGTACAGGTATGCGAATACACAGCTTACGTTTTGTTTGCGCTTTTCAGTATTATTATTATTAGCATAGCATGGTAGCACACACAGTGCGGCAAGGTCATTCTCAATAACAACAACCATTCGTTCAGAAACTAAACTGCAAAACTAATTCAAATACCTAACAATATTATTATTCAATAACTACCTGTACAAGCAATACGAAAACGCAAACATAAATATAAATAAATGTTTAGCGAACTGTGAAGGTATGAACAGGCGAGTAGGTACCTACGACGTCTTTTTGATTTTTGAACGTACTACTATATTTTGTTGTGAACTACATTACAATAGGTACGTGAAACGTGCAGTGTGCTCCACCTAAATATATTTCCCTTAATTATGATAGTAAAGTTTATTAGGGTATGAAATGTTTTCTTATGAACAAGTTATAAAAACATTCGCATGATGTCGATGATGATGTACATTAGATATGTTGTGCATTTCATGTAGATTATAAATTGCCATTTACAATATATCATTAAAATGAATACCTTGGAAGATATCAGAGGTTTAAAAAGCGGGGGCAGAGTGGCTGGCGGGGAGGTACGAAGTTCGCCGGGGTCAGCTAGTAGATAATATAATAATAATTACCCATAATAATTGTTTTTTTTAGAGAAAAAGTTTGAAAAAGTGGCAGATCCAAAATTAGAGGTTGGCAGCACTCGGTTGACATTTACATCACGCATTCAAATATTTATGGTCTGCTCTAGTATAATAATAATAGCTCTATGGGGATGTGGTTACCCATTGCACTGCACAAGCCACGGCCACGCAGTACACAGCTTATTGGACGATGATATATATGGTCCTTTTCATTCAGACTAATTATACGATTTTTTTAAAGTATTTCATATCTAAGGTACATTTGCTGGTGTGTTTCATTATTATTTTTGATTACAGATTGAATTGCAATTATGCCTAAGATAAACCAGACTAGCAAATCAGCGTACAAGCGACACGCGTATTCGGGGCCACGGAAATCACGGAAGAAGGTGTATGCAGCATTCAAAATGCATAATGGAGATTGTGATGATAAATTCTAGTGAGTAAATTAGATTCCTATAAGATTTCGAGTCAGATTGACGTAAGTATATTATGAGTGTGGTAGATTCGATATTCATGGCTCGCGTTGTCTTCGTTTGCCGCCATTTTTTCTTTACTATGAAAAAAACAAAATGTTTAGTTTACGAATAGTATTATGTAATGAGAGTATGTTTTAACGAATTGCAGCCGGCCGGAAGCATGGCGTTACAAGAAACAGAAGGAACTAGAACAAACCACGGGCTGCCTTAATATGGAAAGGTATAGACCTAGAGTTTTAATTATTTTTAAGTGTAATTAAGGTGATTTAATATAACTAAATGTAAAATAAGTGCATAAATACTCAGGATTATTGTTTTCCTGCAAATATTCATAGTAAAACGCAGTGTTTGGTTGCCCACCGTTACCGGTAACCTGTTACGAACAGCTGATGTTCGACCCACGGATTTAAACGGGGAGTATTGTTATTTTTATTATTTAATTACCACACAGTCGTCTCTTACTCTGTAATACGTCTTCATTGAGTCCTAGAATCACTTTTCTTGGTGGATTTGGCACCTTGCAGTGGGTCTAAGCCGCTTTGTTTTAGTACATATTTATTTAATTTAACGACACTAAAGTAGTGAATTCCCCTAAGACGACCCATTGACCAATTTATCGTAATATTTTTGATGAATAGTAGGTATAATATTTGAATACTGTATGTAAAACTAAAACTTAAAAAAAAAAAAAAAATTAATCTAGGCATCCTACCCACATAAGGAAAAGTTAAATCAGAAGACAATAGAATCAATGTAACTTTGTACTTGATTTAATCTAGTTGCATTTAGATTAGATTCAGCAGCCTACCTCATTTCTCTATAAAGCAACACTAAGTTCTCCCATTTTTCCTTTCATTTTTCTAGCTTTCCTTTTTGTCTGTCTTATTAGTTCTCACCGTTCCTTTAATTCTCCTTTCAGTACTAATTCCTGAAATCATGCCTGTGATGACCCGTAAGGCTGCTGTTCAGGAGTTGGAGTTTAAATTGAGAACGACCACTGAAGAACTTAAGGCTTCAAACAGCAAATGTCAACAGCTTTTACAGGAAATAGATGATAGTGAGAAGGAAATTGAGAAGGTCGTTTTCAAAAACACTAGCTTAAAACAGGAGCTAGTGGACCTACATCATCAATACCTGGATGTTGTTGATGAACGGGACAAACTGCGGGTGGTCACGGATGGTTTCAACAACTGCAGTAATATATATGAGGAGGCTTTATGTAAGGTTAGGGACCTAGAAGAAGAATTACTTCATGCAAATGTTCGGATTAATAAATTACAGAAACATAAAGAATGTACCTACTCAGGCTAAGGAATCCAATAACTTGTATAATGAATTATTAAACACTAATTGCAATCCTAATTCCTTAATAACAATAGACCTGACTGAAGATTCCATTTTGAAACATAATAATAGTAGTTATAAAGTAAGTCAAAATAAAATTAAAAAATATGCAAAACTAAATAGAATCATAAATAAATGCAATAAATTTAGAAAACAACAAAAACACAGTTCTAATAATATTAAACTAAGGAAAGAACGTGGTTTTCTTATAAATAAATTAAATAACTATCAAATTAAATTAGAAGACAGTAAGAACATTTATGAGATTGACACTCAACGCTTACAGTCTGAAATTCAGGTACTTGAAGAGTCAATTCATTCACTTTATACCAAGTATGTGCGGTCTGAAAAACAAATTCAGGAGCATATCCTTGCGGCAAATGAGTTATTGGACATGTGCAACTCCAATGCAGACAAAGTGGACCCGCTGACTCTCAGCAGCCCTCATTGTTCATTGCAAAGGAAATCCAATCTTGGCACTCTCCAAACTGAGACAACGGAGGACCCGTCCCAGTCAGGAAGTGCTCAGGTCTCTATTTCAAACACAGATACACCAGATATTGAACAAGGTCCATTGCAAGTAGTTCAGACAGAAGCTAGTTCTCTCTCTTGTAGTAGTAAAGTTTGTTACAGCTCCATTATGTTTTCTGATAGTTTTGGAAAAGGATTAGGTAAATTACTTAGCAACAACCTTTGTCATTCTTCTCAAAACTTTTGCATGCCTCAGACTTCCTACAAACAAATAATGTCTTCAATAACTAGGAATGAATATGATCCTAATGACATTATTACTGTTTTTATAGGTAATAGTTTAAATGTTAAAAAAGATGATATCACTGATAGTGTCACCAACTTATTGAAGTTAAATTGTAAGAAAATAATTTTGTGTGCTTTTCCATATTTTGAGCACTTGTCAAACAGACAAAACAACTACATTCACATGTTAAACAATTACATGCATTTCATAGTTAGTCACTATAGTGACAAGTTTATATTTTTTGATACCAACATTTTTGTTGATAAGCTAAGGTCGACTAGGGATACTGTGTATCTGCCCATTAGTTTTAGACGTCAAATAGCTAGGCTATTAGCACTTAATATTAACCCAGACATAATTAGTATGTCGAAGTCATCCATAATTAGCACCACAATTAGTAATAGTACTAATGTTAATGTGGTTAGCTCAGACACTTTAAACTAGTTTGTAAGACAACAGAAGGTACCACTAACAGTATAGTCACACTTAATAACAAAAAGGTATTTTCTAGCACTAAAATAGTGAACTGTAGAAAAGGGGCTAAGCAGAAATCCTTGAAATTATTTCATCAAAATATTCAAGGTTTTTCTTCCAAACAATTGGAAATTGAGTTGTTTTTAGAAAAAACAATGTTTGACATTATTTGTATAACTGAACATTGGTTAAAAGATTCTGAAATGTTAATTAACTATGACAATTATAGTGTGGCTAGCTGTTTTAATCGAAGTTCAATGCTGCGTGGTGGTTCACTAATCCTAATTAAAAGTTGTATTAAATTCAAACCTCGTAAAGACATAGTTGAACTATCGGTTGAACATAGCATTGAACTGTCTTGTGTTGAGCTAGATAAGCATGTTATAGTGTGCGTTTACAGACCCCCAAATTATCAAAACTATTCTATATTTGAGTCGGTAATGGAAGATGTTTTGGCAAAACTTGCAACTGGTAATAAGTCAGTAATTATCTGTGGTGACTTTAATATTAACATTTTAGAAAATAATTTAAATACCAGTAGATTACTAAATTTGTTTAAATCATTCAATTTGTCAAATGTGTTTGTAGAACCAACCCGAACAACTACGAATACTGCTACATGTATTGATAATGTTTTTTGTTGCTGCGACTATTTAGATAAAGCCATTGTTAACAGGAAACAAAAGCTTGAAAGTGAAATTCAGGACCGCTTTCAAGGATTAGAAAAAGACAAATATTATAGTTTGGCAACTTTGCTAGACCCGAGATTCAGGATGCGATTTTTTCATCCCGAAAACTATAAACTAATAAGGAATACGCTATTTTTAGAATCAGTAAGAAGAAGTGACATTACAGAGAGTGCTAGCAGCAGTGAAGAAAACGAATCTGAACGATTACCACAGTCACAAGATCCTCATGCATCTTTCTGGAATTAGCTTCCACCCAGCCACTGGAGCGCGATGATCCTAAAAGCCCCATTGCTTTAGAATTAGGTTGCTATTTAAAAGAAAATTTGTTGGCAAAAAACAAGAGTCCTTTCGAGTGGTGGACAGGGCACCAAACAAGGTATCCAGAGCTGGCACGTTTAGCAAGAGTATTTCTATGTGCACCTGCAAGCACCGTGTATAGCGAGCGATTGTTTTCGGAGGCCGGTAACGTCTACGAAGAAAAGAGGAATAGGCTGTTACCAGAACGCGCAGAGAGCCTTGTGTTCCTGCATCATAACTTACCTTTATTAAATTTTAAATATTAATTATTTTTTTATTACTGTTCTCGTAATTTTGTCTCATTACTGCTCATTCATTAGCATAATTTTGATTTTATTACTTGAGATGTTCAAAGATTTCCTAAATTACTTTTTGATTATCACTATTGTTTTAATTGTATCTACCTAAATATTTTTTTGTTAAACAAAGGATACTCGGCATCCAAACCGAGTTATTCGGCCGAGTACGAGTATCAAAAAACCTGCCGAGTACGCCGAGTACCGAGTATCAACCGAGTACTCGGCCCATCTCTACTTTTAATAATTGGTGAAGTTGTTATAGGTAGCGGCTTCGAAGGACCATAAAAGCGTTGTGTTGGATGTGAGGTTACCGGCACGCTGTTTTTAAATAGGGAATAAGGACTTACTTGGGAGTTCTGGATGATCGCCTGGGACGACGGTTCTTCTTCACTGTCACTTTGTGTCGGCCGACACTCACAGGTTATTTTGAGTTATTTTTCTTGCGGTTTGGAGTATTTTTAAGCGGTAGGCGGCGAGGCGCGGCGCGGCGCGGAGCGGTAGTTGTCGCGGTATATTTTTTGTGTGTCGAAGGACGAACTGACGATTCGCGTAGAAATCCTTGTATATCGCAGCGTTGCCAAAGTCACCACGCGAAAAGTGCTCCTTATTGGTTGCGCCGGCGGCAGTACTCCTTTCTCTTTGTATCGCATGGGGGCGTAATAGGAGGGAAGGAGATGGATAGATAAAAACAGCGCCGGCAACATAATAAAAAATATATGACGTTCGGATGCATTATAGTACAAAACTTGCACTACAAAAACTTGCGTAAGCATCCTGCCCGGGTTTGAGGATATGTAGTATTCTCAAAAAAAGAAAAGAAAAGGGAAAGAAATTATATTAAAGCTGATTATGAGAGAGATAAAAGAAAAAAAAACATTTCGAATATGTTGACTACGGCTAAAATTAGATAAAATTAATTACGCGGTGATATTATTGGGAAGGTAAAGGACATAGTTTAACAACGGGTCTCTTAAAAGAGCCACTGCATGTCTTCACCATAGCAACGCGGGTTGTCCCATCCCTGCCGGGGAAAACCTCGATGATTATGCCCATTGGCCAACGTAAAGGACATCATCTTGATGCATGAGAACCACTGTACCAATCTTAATATTGTCTGCGGCATCGAACCATTTTTGCCTAACTTGTAGGTTATGTAGATATTCTATCCGCCATCTTCTCCAAAAGCTGCAAACCATTTGGTCAAGCAATTTTTTGCGGCAAGTTAGAGACTTCGTAGTTTCGGGAACGTTCACGACAGGCAACGAAGTCAACGGAGAAGCCATTATAAAATGAGCGGGAGTAAGCGGTTCTGGGTACGGATCCTCATTCAGAACACAGAGCGGTCTAGAATTTAGAACTGCCTCAATTTCAGTGAGAACAGTCGAAAGCTCCTCATAGGTAAGAAGCTGAGAACCGATAACACGGTATAAATGCGTTTTGACAGATTTAATATTAGATTCCCACAACCCTCCAAAGTGGGGAGCGCGGGGTGGAATCATTTTCCACTCTATACGGTAGCGGTTAGCAAGTAGTTCTTGCAGTTGAGCCTTGGCTCCAATGAAATTTGTTCCGTTATCGGAATATAAATAAGAAACAGGTCCTCTGCGGGAAATGAATCTTTTAAAAGCGGAAATAAAAGTGTCCGATGACACGTCGGTAACTAATTCAATATGAACTGCCTTGATAACGAAACAAATGAATAAGCATATGTAAGCCTTCTGACTTCTTTGACCTCTGCGTCTACATAAAGTTACTTTAATGGGGCCAGCGTAATCCACACCCGTATGCACAAAAGCTTTAGTCTCCTGTACGCGACAAGCAGGCAAATCAGCCATCTTTGGGCTAGGGTGAGAAGGAGAAACCTTAAAACAAAAGTTACAAGCGTGTACTCTTTGTCTGATGACACCTCTAGAAGAGAGGATCCAATATTTTTGGCGTAACAGAGAACTAAGAAGGCTCACTCCGGCATGACAATAAATGCGGTGGTAATAATCTATTAGAACATGTGTAAAATTATCATGTTTAGGTAAAAGAGCGGGATGCTGAGCTTCATAAGGAAGGTTCGCATTGGACAACCTGCCACCGATTCTAATTATGTTATGATCGTCTATAAAGAGATCAAGTTTTTTAAACTGTGAGCGGAGTTTTTTACGTTTAATTTCGTCATAAATATCTAAAAAATGATATTTTTGAATACAACAAATTAAATAAATTTCAGCGGTAGCTAAGTCACGGACAGTAATTGTCTTATTTGACTTGTCATCTTCTATCTTCTATACTTATAATAAATCTGTAGAGAGGTCAATTCTGTACATTAAATATATTTCCAAAATAACTATCAGCGAGTGATTAGTGATCGATACTGATGCCAAAAATGCATTCAGTAAAATTTTTGTCTGTCTTTCTGTCTGTCTGTCTGTCTGTATGTTCTTTATAGAAACAAAAAGTACTCGACGGATTTCAACGAAACTTGGTACAATTGTTCTTCATACTCCTGGGCAGGTTATAGTATACTTTTCATCACGCTACGATCAATAGGAGCAGAGCAGTGAAGGGAAATGTTGGGAAAACGGGAGAACTTACTCCATTTTTTAAGCTTCCGTCGCGTGTGCAGCCTTAATGGTTAAAGCTACACAGAAATCATGTATGACGGAAATGTTCTCCTTAAAATTATATAAAAAATATTCCGCGACAGCAAATGTCTATCTTTTATGGTTGACTCACAATAACACGTGTAACTCCCGATAGCTTAGCAGTTCGGAGCTTTCTGATTATATTTGTCTACTCTTACGTTTATAACACTCTCACTCATCCCTTATTAAAAAATGTTAACATTATTACCTATTTAATAAAAAAAGAATCATAGAAATCGGTAGAGAAACACCAACGTTATACATGAAATACGCTAATAAGCCATAGCGCGTGAATGCTGAATCATGCTATAATGCTTATTTTTGTGTAACGGTCGCCGCGCTCGACGTGGCTCGCGGCGGGAGGTATAAAAGGGCGGGGGATCCAAACGCGAACTCCAAAACCGATTCCTCCGAAAGGCTACGGGATCCCCCTGGTTCGTTCGAAATGAGATCCTCCACGTTGACCTCAAAATCCCCACCATCCATCAATTCATGAAGCGCCTTTCCAAGCGCTTCTTCGATACCGCCGCTAAGCACCGCAACCCTCTGGTTGTCGAGGCCGCTAGGTATACCCCCTCCAAAATCAGCAAATGCCGCCGTCCAAGGCATGTCCTCTCCGACCCTGACGACCCCATAACCCTCCTCCAGGAGAGCAATAAGTCAACCGGTACAGTGCACAAATACAGAACACCGACATTCCGACCTCGCCGCCGAGATCCCTCGCGACGTCCCCAACTAAATGCCTCCCCTCGACCCTTGCTCGAAGAAGTGCCAGCCCGCGCCGCAGCTGAGCCAGTAGATCGAAATTCCCGACCGTGACCTCTAATTTGTTTCGGCGTTTCTTCTCAGAGTAGTCAGCTAGGAAACGCCGGCCTCATCAAGCTTAAATAATAAGAACCAGATCCAGCCTGTCCCATCTTGCTGCCCTCCCCCAGCGACGCCCTAAGCCGAGGTTCGTACCCCACAGGGAGTGCCCTTAGCGTGTAATCGCTTAGTATATAAGATATTTGCCCCTGGCTGGAGGCTTTGAGTTTACTTAAGGCAACCACAGGATAGTCCGGTTAAGTAGTCACGACCTCTCAAGGTCAACTACGAGATGCCATATTAAAAAAAAAAAAAAAAAAACGAACTTCATACAATATTTGGCTGTTGATGCGAGTAGACGTTCCGAGCATTCGACCTTATTCACAGACAATATTGTTTATCAGCGCGACTTTTAGTCTTTAAATTAATTTAGTTTATTTAGTTTTCTTTTGTTGTTATTTTATAAAATAGGTATTAGTTATTTTGGTAGTCTATTACTTATATTCGTTCAAATTACAAATTATTAATAGTTTACATTTTATTTCTTTTTAGGTGAAGTAGTAATAGGTTAGTAGTAGTTAGTTAGTAGTAGGTAAGTTTTGGTTAATTTATGTTCAGTTTTTTTTTAATATTAAGTAGGTAAAAGCGTAGGTACTTTTATTAATTATAGGTATAGGTATTATTAATTATAGTAGTTATAGGTATTTCGTTTTAAGTGAAGTAGGTTTTATTATATATTATTTTATATATTAGACGTAGTGTGTGTTTGTTGGGAGGAGTAGGCTACCACTAAGAGAGGATTTTTGGAAATTCCCTCCGAACGGGGAGAAAAGGGGGATAAATTGTTTTTTTCCGGAAGTCATTATTCCACGCGGACGAAGTCGCGGGCAAAAGCTAGTAAGGAATAAAATGCAAAAATCTTAAAATGTATACAATTATGCGCAGTAGTTTATTTAATGATGTAATTTTTTGTGAAAGACTATATATTAAGTTAAGTTCTGATACGGTAGATACTAATGTTAGAGATTTATTATTAAACTCGGGCAACTGCTCGCTACATGAGGAAACAAACGGAGTGATAGGCCACTCAGCGGTTGGGCGTAGTAGCCACTCAGGGCCATGCCACCACAAATCGTGACTCAGCAGCTGCTCAGGTAGAAGACCTCGAGACAAACAGTCGCTAGGATTTTCTTTTCCGTTAACATGAAAAAAATGTTTAGGATCAAGATTTTCTTGACATTTAGCGACGCGGTTACTAACAAAAATGTTCCATTTATGCGGTGAGGAATGAATCCATGAAAGTGTAATTGTAGAATCAGAAAAGGCAAATATTTTGTTAATAGCGGTACGAGAACGGTAAGTGTCATAAACTAATTTAATTAAGTTAGACAAAAGAACAGCGGCGCAAAGCTCTAGACGAGCCAGAGATATGACCTTAACAGGTGCAACTTTGGATTTAGCACACACCAAATTTACGTGTGTGTTACCATTTATGTCAGTGACATGTAAGTATATGACGCAGCCATACGCATTCATGCTGGCGTCAGCAAAACCTACTATATTTGTCACGCAACCCATAGTAACGGCTACATGACGCGGCAATTTTAAAGAGGAAAGTAGAGGCAACTGCTCTTTAAACCTTTGAAAGAGAAGTACAGACGCCAGCACATCAACCTACTACAATCTGTCAGATTTCTGTAATAGATTTTCAACTTTATCGCTAAAGCGTAAGGTTAAATGTTGATTGGGAAAATTTTACAGTTAGGTGTAGGTTGATGTGCTGGCGTCTGTACAATAGAATCGGGTGGAATTTCATCCCAATCTGTATTTAATTTCCATAATTCTTTTATGAGTAATTTCGCGAATAAAACCACGGGAGCCACTAGACCGAGAACATCCCACAGACGGGCAACAGTTGAAAGTATGGAACGTTTAGTACAACTTTTATCCAAGTTAGATGTAGTAAAGGTGAAACAATCCTCGGAAGGAATCCATTTAAGTCCAAGAATCTTTAAGTTATCTCCGTCAGAGAAGTTAATAGAAGAGCGGTTGGAGTGTGGAATAGCCTCTAGTAGTTCCAAGGAGTTACTTGCCCATTTAGTAAGGTCAAAGCCCCCAGCCTTAAATAAGGCGATAAGTTCAGCGGAGAGAATCTTGGCTTCCTCCAGAGTAGAGGTCGAGTTGGCCAAGTCATCCATGTATAACTCATGAGAAGCGACAATGGATGCGCGCGGGAAGCGATGTTTTTCATCCTCTGATAGCTGGTGCACAGTGCGCATGGCTAGAAAGGGACTGGATTTGAGACCAAAAGCAACTCGGTTAAATTGAAATTCGCGAACAGGTTCAGTGGTATTAAAACGAAACAATATTTTCTGGTATTTTCGATGCTCATCAACAACAGCAATTCGAAGATACATCTGTTTTATGTCAGCTGTAACTGCAATAGGGAACAAACGGAAATTTAAAAGTAATAAAAATATGTCAGTCTGTAAATTTGGCCCTGTGTGTAACAAATAATGACACGCCATTATGAGACTTGGCGCTCGCGTCAAGGACGATACGAACTTTAGTAGTTTGTTTATCATTCTTGATAACAGGGTGATGCGGTATGTAATAACCTATAGTCTGATCAGCAGCACTAGGTGTAGTTTCAGTTAAATAATTTTGATCAATATATTCTTGGATTATTTCGTTATAACTAGCACGCAAAGCAGGGTCGCGAAGCTTAGTTTTTTCCAAATGAATTAAGCGTCGATAAGCGACAGCATATGAATTTCCGAGTGAATCTGGATTTTTACAGAATGGTAACGCAGTACAGTACCTACCACTGGAGTCACGTGACACCGTAGAGGCGTACAGCTGTTCACACTCCCGTTCAGCGGGACTCATAAAATATTTTGAAGGTATTTCTTCGATATTCCAAAATTTATGTAAAGATTCGTCTAACGACAGAAAACAATGAGAATTATCTATATTTAACGCGGTAGAAAAATATGAAGCGGTATTTAAATCAGCGGGACTATTATTATTATTAGATAAACTAGCGGGTACCTCACCCATAAGAATATAACCAAACACGGTTTCAATTGCGGCAGGCGCAGAAGGTGAGATAATCTTATTGTTGAGTAATAAATATGGGAACAGTTTTGCCCCTAGAAGCAATTCAACCTCACCTGGCACGTGCCACAGGGGGTCGGCTAGCGGTAATTCGAACAAATGTTGCACAGCAGAGGTGTCAACAAAGTGAGATGGTAATTTATCCGTTATACAATCAACAACAAGAGCGGTTATTTTAAAAGAATTAGTTTTATTTTTAGTACTAACTGTTATCTCAACGTAACCTATAATAGGCCGCGAAGAGGTTCCTACACCTTTTATAAATGAATTTGAAAGCGGTATAATATTTAATTGCAGTTTCTTACAACAGGCTGAAGTAATTATGTTATTTTGCGAAGCGTTATCGATCAAACATCTTACAGAAACGTATTTGTTATTTTTATCGTCAACGTAGACTTGTGCTGTCGACAACAATATAGTAGTGCGTGGTATGTTTGTACCTAAGCGGGAACATGCACATAGCGCCACCTGTTGTGAATGCGCGGAACTAGACGCAGCGTCAGTCGATACGGAACGCGGCTGCGAACTTTGCTCCAGATGCAAAAGAGAATGATGTTTTTTGTTACATGTCCTGCAAGTATGTATCGATTTGCACTGTGAAACAGTGTGCGTTGAACTAAGACAGTTTACACATCCACGTTTGTTTTTAATGAAGTCCAAACGCGAATTGGCTGTTAGTGTTTGAAACGTTGGACACATATAAAGCTTCCAATGGTCATTTTTATTACAGTGTAAACAAGTTTGGTTATTGTCACAAGTAACAAAAGTATGTACTGTGCTATCACGTGGCTGATTACGATAATTATTTTTGTTTACTGATGCAGTTCGAGAAGAAATAGTTCTATCTAATATTTTAACTTGCGATTTTATGAATTCCACGAAATTGGTATAAGTAGGAATCTCTTCATCTCTCATATGCATCTCAAATAAATGTATATTAACGGAGTCTAATTTTTTCAGAGCTAAATTTAACAAAATGAAATCCTTTAGGTCTTTAATTTGTAATTGTTCTAGTGCCGAAACAGACGCGTGAAAACTTTCAATAAAACTATTTAAAGAAGCGGAATTATTAGTTGCGGGTTTAATATTTAATATGTTTGACATGTAATGTGAGCCTAGTGCTCGTTTGTCTTGATATTTTTGAACTAAGCTGTTCCAAATAGAAGCATAATTTTCCCCGGACGGAATAATTCCGGCGGTAATTTGTAATGCGTTTCCTTTTAGATTACCTATTAGGTACTGCACTCGTTGAGAATTTGTAAGATTTATATTGCTATGGATATTTGACTTAAATGATTCATAGAAAACAGGCCAGTTTTCTATACTACCATCAAAAAATGGGATCTGAATTGGTGGTAGTTTGATCGAATGTTTAGATTGCTTCCCGATATCACTTGTAGTTGGTTCATCCAATGACCTTGAAGACTTCGCGGCGACAAGTGAACGTATTCTTTCGACATGAGTGTAAACGCCGTCAATTGATATTTGACTGTTGTAATCAATTTTATTATCAGGATTTATTTGTAAAGAATATGTATTTATTTTATCTAAGTTATCACTAAATTCCTGACGAATGATTGAGAGTATTTGAGTGTCTGCCATAAACGTTTCCGCCGAACGAAGCTCAATACTAGTCGTATTTATTGTCTTTGAAGTTTCATACAATGACGATAAACGCTCAAAGATTGCTTGATTTTTAGCTTGAAGTAATTTAATTTTTATTTTAAGATCTTCCATAATGGATTATTCTAGAAAATAGAACGGATAAATAATTTAGAATTTAGGTATAGCGGGTAGACTTACAATAATTATTTTATTGTAAGCGAGTAAGAAGTAATTGCGGTTGCGAATAATTAGCGGTTTTAATATTGACCTATGCTTTTTTAATGCAGCAGGAACAATATTAAGTTGGCACAATGGTTCCCAATGAATATGTACCTAGCGGGATGGACGAACGTTAGTACGCGTTCGTTCAATATGGCGGTAGGTATGAGACCTATGAATGCTGATTTTGAATCCGACTCGAATGGACCAAAAACTTATGGTGAAGTTGTTATAGGTAGCGGCTTCGAAGGACCATAAAAGCGTTGTGTTGGATGTGAGGTTACCGGCACGCTGTTTTTAAATAGGGAATAAGGACTTACTTGGGAGTTCTGGATGATCGCCTGGGACGACGGTTCTTCTTCACTGTCACTTTGTGTCGGCCGACACTCACAGGTTATTTTGAGTTATTTTTCTTGCGGTTTGGAGTATTTTTAAGCGGTAGGCGGCGAGGCGCGGCGCGGCGCGGAGCGGTAGTTGTCGCGGTATATTTTTTGTGTGTCGAAGGACGAACTGACGATTCGCGTAGAAATCCTTGTATATCGCAGCGTTGCCAAAATCACCACGCGAAAAGTGCTCCTTATTGGTTGCGCCGGCGGCAGTACTCCTTTCTCTTTCTATCGCATGGGGGCGTAATAGGAGGGAAGGAGATGGATAGATAAAAACAGCGCCGGCAACATAATAAAAAATATATGACGTTCGGATGCATTATAGTACAAAACTTGCACTACAAAAACTTGCGTAAGCAATAATGCTTGTTGTTATTATTAAGTATTGATTTATTATTTATTTAGTAGAATGCACAATATTAATATAATAATAATCTCGAACAAAGAACATAACAAAATCAATAGAATGATTATTTTCTTATATTAAAAGAATAACAAAATAATGATATTGATAAAAAAAATAACGATACCTATCATATACATCTAATAGGAACGTTTTCTTATATCTAAAAAATAGAACAAAATAAGTAATTACATCAATTAATTTGTCAAGCTCCGCTAATGAGATACTCGTACTATTGATTTTCTATTATTGCGACGCGCGGTGCTTGACAATCAGTCGTTACTTATATACTAACCCCCTTACTAACAAACGTTGTATAGCATCTGTATCAAACGCTTTATCTTCCTCATTCGAAAGTCAAATTACTGACGCCTGAAATAGAGAAATCGGTGCGTAAAATTCATGTGATATAATACGTTTATTACTAAGGGGGTATGTAGAAATAATTGTTTTATTTTAAAACAAAATTTCTCTTCTAGAAACAAAATTTCTAGTAGCGAGCCTAGTCGGACACGCAAATGAGATCAATCATCTATGTATTAGCTAGTACTTTACTTATGTAATTTTAACAGGAACATAAACATTTTAAAGTTAAAATATATTGTAATTGTGTAACTAAACATACACGTTTAGTTACACAATTACAATAATATATATATACACGTGCATATGTGTTTGTTTGCGTTGTGAGTGTTATGTGTGTCATGTTGTGTTTATGTGCGGCATATTGTGTGTACATATGTGTGGCATGTTGTGTGTATGTTCGGCATGTTGTGTGTACATATGTGTGGCATGTTGTGTGTATGTGCGGCATGTGTGTATGAGTGAGTATGTGTGTATTGGTATACGATGGCGTAAAAATTAGCATAAGTCCATCTCTTTGTCGCTTGATTCGTTATTGTCACCAGTTTCAAGTTGTTCTCTATTTTCACCAGCTTCAGATTCTTCCCTGTTATTGCCATTACTATCATCGCCAGCTTGAGATTTTTCGTTATCATTAACATCATTATTGACTTGTAATGGTTTTCGGCAGTTTACTTTTCTATCCTTGCAAGTTTGCTTTGACGACTGCCGTAACCCTTTCATGGCCTTTCGTTTAGATGCATTTCTGAGTACTAGTTTTAAAAAAAATTCTGCGTCATCGTCTGTGAAATTTGTGTCCCAGGAGTTGACAATTTGGAAAAAAAAATTCCTGATGTTTTTGTAATTTTTAAGAGGAATTTTAGAAACTTCTCCTTTGCTACCGCCTGACCATGAACATTTACAAAGAAAGTCTCTGGAGAAAAGTATATCCAGTAGTTTGTATGCGCACGTTGTGCCGCTACCCACTGAAGATGAGCACAATAAAGATAAAGTTTTGGAAAACTTATTTTTTTTAATCTTATCGGCTAAATTTGTCTCCAATATTTCCAGTTGCTGCTGGTTTTCAATTGGCGTTACATAAAAACTTTCGTTTTCTTCAGTTCCTAGTTGGTCTTGTAGCAGTGTTACATTTACTGGTCTTTCTTTCTCTTCAATAATTGAGGCTGTTGTTTCTTCTAATTGAACAGATAAGGAAGCCATATTGAGGGCCATCTGTTTTTGTTTTTCTATGACTATATTAAGCTTTTCTAACATCAAAGTTTGATTGGCAATTACGGTTTGTATATCTTTCGTGTTGATTACTTGAATCGTGTCTTGCTGCTGGCAGAATAAATTTGTCATCGTATTAACATTGGCGGCCGGTTGTGAATTATCATCCTGTAAAATAAAGTGAATACGTGATTACAATTACCACATATTTTAATTTGTAATGCAGGTATAGGAGAATATTGCAGTAGAATACAAATATAGGTATTCCAATACAAAATAATTGGCAAAAGTCATCGGCAAACTATCTGCGCGCGAAAAATAAGTAGTTCCAATGACACACCAAAAATAAAAGTTTTACAAAATTCAGTAGGTACCAATTCTTGTGGCATTGTTTCAAAATTTATTATATCTTCATCAGGTAGATCGGGCCTAGACATTCGCAGAACGAAACGGTTATCGTTGTCAGTATCCGTGTTTTGTTCCATTTCACATATTCATCGTTCGCTTTTTCGTAAGTTGGGATATTATTTCTTTTCAGCACACATTTAAATGAGTCCCACCCTGGTCCTGGACTTGAATTTCCGTCTTTTATTAATTTTGAGGAATATTTTATGTTTTTTGGTGGCCATCGGACTATTCCTTTCGTTTCCCACAGTGTGGGAACGATGGTTAGCTTTAGTACACCATTCTCTATCGTTTGTACTATTTTGAACGTCATTTCTCTGAAAAGAAAAACGATTGAAAATTGAGTAAGTAAGTATGTATAAATATTAGTAATATTATAAAACTAAATAAAAAGTTCTTTACAAATTCCATTCAATTTCGATGTGTTTTAAACTTTGTAACGCGAATTAAAGCGAAGTCGTAGATAACAAGGGACATTTTTTTTAATTATCCATTACTAGTGTTAAATTATACATTACTACCGCCCCAGAATCAATAAATATTGTAATTTTTTTTCGTGAATTGCCCACTTTTTTATAGTTATTCTGCTATTCAGGACGGAGACAAATGCAACAAATCAAAGATCATAAAACTCGGTCCATCCTTTCTTGAGTTGTAAGTGGTGTAACTAACCAGACTTTGTTTTATTTTATAAGATATGGATTAATAGATTCTTAAAATGCTCTAAAATTATTTCCAAAACGATTTTAATGGAACGAATTTATGTATAAATTTCTCATTTATCACATTATTTATTAATTTTGATTAATTACCTAGGTCTGTGTAATTAACATAAACGTGCCGCGCAAGCATGGGTGGCAGATAGACGGCTGGGTCACACGTACACACAGCTACATGTCAAGCTATGTGCATGTATAGAATTTCCATACAATGAGAGATCAGCTTATACTGGAAATGTATAGCTTGATATGTAACCATGTGTACAGGCGCCAGGATTAGTACCGGCTCCACTGTACCTCCACACCCGATGATCCGAAGTTTCACAATTTTAATAGTTGTACGTATCGTTAGTTGTACATATCGTTTTTACATATCGTAGCGAGCTCGGGACTTGGCACCCCGACTCGGACAGGTTAGGTTAGAAGGGGATGGCGGGGTCTAGTGAGCGAGCGAAGCGAGCGAACAGACCCCGCCATCGCCTTCGTGGTTATTTTTTTTTAGACCCTACTACGCATTTTAAGCAACATTTACGTTTTGAAAAAAAAACTGAGAATTTTTTTCTCGGCCCCTATGGTTTTTCAAAATTTGCGGTTTTCAAATTTACACTAAAAAGGGTCTATTCTATCCAAGAAAAAAATTGCTACTATAAAAATCGCAGGTTTTCAAAAAAAAAAAAACAGGGAATTTTTTTCTCGGCCCCTATGGTTTTTCAGAATTTGCGGTTTTCAAATTACACTACAAAGGGTCTATTCTATCCAAAAAAAAATATCTACTATCAAAATGCGTCGGGTGTGGAGGTACAGTGGTTCCCAAAAAACGTAAGAAGCAGCATGTTATCTCGCTGGACAATGTCCTTGAAATAAACTACCCACGACCGCTCGGTCGGTACGTAAACACGCGCTTGGGCTGCTCGCGGTGGCCGGTGGCGTCCACGTTACCCATGCCATCGCTTGAAATAAATAAATTTCCCATATTACCTAGATAAGATTCAAAATGTTCAGTAATATTTTGCACCGAAATGTTTGTGTAATTTTTTATAAATCATAGTTGACAAACCTATCATAATTATATGTGGTCTCATTTATTCTCAGAAACCCTAACTGGCTTAATAAGCAAGTAATCTAATAATAATAAGTTGGTATATAAGTAGTAGGTACGTAATATCTACTTAGTACTTGACAAAGAAATTTTGTTAGCTAAATAGGTACCTATACCATACGCTTTAACTGAATACCTACTAAAACACAGAAATAAATAAAATAGACACTACCTAACAAAACAAAAATTGATTGTCATACCTTCCTATTACCAGTTGGTAATTTAAAAAATGTTATTTCTAGTTCCTATATAGAAAATTCAGACACCCATGTACAGACGCCAGCACATCAACCTACACCTAACTGTCAAATTTTCCCAATCAAGATTGAACCTTATGCTTT
This sequence comes from Hydraecia micacea, assembly GCA_914767645.1. Classification (NCBI taxonomy): domain Eukaryota; kingdom Metazoa; phylum Arthropoda; class Insecta; order Lepidoptera; family Noctuidae; genus Hydraecia; species Hydraecia micacea. The sequence continues at coordinate 3,212,799 of OU611775.1, forward strand.
AGCGATAAAGTTGAAAATCTATTACAGAAATCTGACAGATTGTAGTAGGTTGATGTGCTGGCGTCTGTACAATAATTTTACACAACAATACACAATAATACGCAATTAATTCGCGGGAGCATTTCACTTACACCGTGCACACAAAGCTCAGGCGCACTCGCATAACTGACTGGAGTGCAGGGGGGAGACACTACGTACATTTTGACAGCGAAGTAAAGAAAGAGTTGCCATCTAGTTATTTGAAATAAATTATCGATGTAATATTAATTGGAGATAAGTTTGAGAAAAATATTAAAATCTTCTTACAAATTGAAATAGACACATAAATGAAATACAATTTGATAAAGCACAAATATCAACTTTATTTAAAAAGACCTGGTGCCAGATTCTACTTAGGATGTATAAAGTGACAGTTCTTGAACTGAAAATAAACAATCACAATATGGCGGTTTGTTGCATTCTGCGTATGCGCATTTTGTAATTCCCGATCTGTATTGTTGTATTTCGTAGTTACTATCTACATTCTCTTGGGACTATTTTGTGTCGTCTTATTTCTGTAGCATGTTCTACTAGAACATGTTACAGAGATAGGACGAAACGAAACGTTCTACATATTAACATGCATATAAATAGCTATGTGTGTGTGGGTATGTGATTAGTTTGGGGCCAAATTACAGATGGCGTCTTGTCAAATAGGTTTGCAATTTTATCACGTAAGAGGGCTCTCTTTTCCCTCTATATTACTTTACTCTTTGCTGAAGTGACTGAGTGCGGTCGGTGGCCTGTCAGTGGCCAAAGAGTAGGTATATAAATTCTCTTTGGGCGTAGTGTTGGTACCAAAACCAAAAGTACCTACATATATGTTTTTTTATTAAATTTTATATTTTATTTATATTTTTTTTTTTTGCAATATTTGATGAAAATCTGTCCAGCCGTTCAAAAGTTATGGTGTAATAATTTCATAGACACAATGGAATATTAGATATACTTTGATTATAAATATAATATTTGAATTAGTTCCGGAACTTATTAACAGGTGTCACTTTAAGATTGAAATGTTTACCTACCTAACAGTCTATTCCACGCGTACGAAGTCGCGGAGAAAAGTTAGTTCCTAATATAATGTTGTCAAGAAAAAAATGTTTCTGTTAATACTAAGTATCTATAAACTTACGACGACACACTGATCGGATAATTTGATGTTATTAGATAATATAAAAGGATTGACACTCAGACGTTGAATTTTGTAAAATGTGAGGATTTAGGCTGTTTCAACAGATCCCTAAAAGTCAATTCCTACAGACAGTTTAGCAGGTCATTGAGTACAATATTTGCGTACATGTTACCTACTATTAAGCTTTACATGGGTCTGTGGCTGACTTGTTTGACACAAGAACTACTCGTGTCAGCTTATTACAGATTTAGGTACCACGAGTGAATTCGTATAGAGCCCATAGCATTTAGAATAGAACAGAATAGAATACTCTTTATTATGTACACCATATAAATTACAGACATAAATATAGAAAATCATTTATTTGTGAATAATGCGGTGCACATTGGTTCTCCGCCATTTTTCTGGTTTTAGCCTACATGTTAAATAATATTAACAAATTATTTTTGTTTAATCAACGAAAATAACAACTAAATTTGAAAAGGATGCCTAATTATTTATTATTAAACAGCTTATTGTCAAATTACATGTCATATATAAAGAGATTTCTACCTTTTTTTGTAAATCATCAACCTATTTTATTCTATAAACTAGCTTTTGCCCGCGACTTCGTCCGCGTGGAATAATGACTTCCGGAAAAAAACAATTTATCCCCCTTTTCTCCCCGTTGGGAGGGAATTTCCAAAAATCCTCTCTTAGTGGTAGCTTACTCCTCCCAACAAACACACATGCCAAATTTCAGCTCTCTACTGCCAGTAGTTTCGACTGTGCGTTGTCTGTCAGTCACTCAGTAACGGAAGAGTTTTATATATATAGATATAGATAGCTGTGCCCGCAACTCCGTCAGTGTGTAATTCCTTGTGTGTTATTAAGTTAATGTATTGGTAATATTGTTTAGATCACGTTCACATGAGGCTTAAGTACCTATACAACGAAATTACTACTTCACCTAAAAATAAATAAAATGTAAACTATTAATAATTTGTAATTTGAACGAATATAATACACTACCAAAATAACTAATACCTATTTTATAAAATAACAACAAAAGAAAACTAAATTAATTTAAAGACTAAAAGTCGCGCTGATAAACAATATTCTCTGTCAATAAGGTCGAATGCTCGGAACGTCTACTCGCATCAACAGCCAAATATTGTATGAAGTTCGCGTTTTTTTTTTTTTTAGAATATGGCATCTCGTAGTTGACCTTGAAAGGTCGTGACTACTTAACCGGACTATCCTGTGGTTGCCTTAAGTAAACTCAAAGCCTCCAGCCAGGGGCAAATATCTTATGTACTAAGCGACTACACGCTAAGGGCACCCCCTGTGGGGTACGAACCTCGGCTTAGGGCGTCGCTGGGGGAGGGCAGCAAGATGGGACAGGCTGGATCTGGTTTTTATTATTTAAGCTTGATGAGGCCGGCGTTTCCTAGCTGACTACTCTGAGAAGAAACGCCGAAACAAACTCAGAGGTCACCGTCGGGCATTTAGAACTACTGGCTCATCTGCGGCGCGGGCTGGCACTTCTTCGAGCAAGGGTCGGGGGGAGGCATTAATTGAGGACGTCGCAAGGGACCTCGGCGGCGAGGTCGGAATGAGTTCTGTATTTGTGCACTGTACTGGTTGACTTATTGCTCTCCTGGAGGAGGGTTATGGGGTCGTCAGGGTCGGAGAGGACATGCCTTGGACGGCGGCATTTGCTGATTTTGGAGAGGGTATACCTGGCGGCCTCGACAACCAGAGGGTTGCGGTGCTTGGCGGCGGTATCGAAGAAGCATGAATTGATGGATGGCGGGGATTTTGAGGTCAACATGGAGGATCTCATTTCGAACGAAACAGGGGGATCCCGTAGCCTTTCGGAGGAATCGGTTTTGGAGGGTCTGCATCCTATGGATATGGTGGGGCTTTGCGTGGGCAAAGACTACACAGGCGTATGTCATTATTGGACGTATGCACGCTGTGTAAATGCGCATTTTGCACCTAAGTGACAATTTGCTGCGTGCATTTAGGACGGAGTGGAGTCTGCCTAGAGCGAAGGCGGCGCGCGAGCGGACCGTCTTTATGTGCTCTGCGAAGGAGAGGTGATTGTCGAGTATTACTCCTAGGTATTTGGCTCACTTCTCCCAAGGGATCGGCTTGCCGAACATGGTGATAGGTCGGGGGGGAGTGGGTCTAAGTTGTGGTTTCGAGTAGAAGTTCGCGTTTGGATCCCCCGCCCTTTTATACCTCCCGCCGCGAGCCGCGTCGAGCGCGGCGACCGTTACACAAAAATAATCCTTATAGCATGATTCAGTATTCACGCGCGATGGCTTATTAGCGTATTTCAAGTATAACTTTGGTGTTTCTGTACCGATTTCTATGATTCTTTTTTTATTAAATTGGTAATAATGTTAATTTTTTTTAATTAGGGATGAGTGAGAGTGTTATAAACGTAAGAGTAGACACATATAATCAGAAAACTCCGAACGGCTAAGCTATCGGGAGTTACACGTGTTATTGTGAGTCAACCATTAAAGATAGACATTTGCTGTCGTGGAATATTTTTTATATAATTTTAAGGAGAACATTTCCGTCATACATGATTTTTGTGTAGCTTTAACCATTAACACGTTCAGTGCCGGGAGCCCTCCTGGAGGGTTCACTGAAATCCCTTATGGGATGCCGGGAGCCCTCGCGGAGGGCTCATTTTAAATGTACGTTTTTCTTAGCGAATACAGCATTATAAACTATGAAAATAAAATTTGTCGTATATTTTAACAAGATTTATTAGTATATTCGTTGGTTTTCAAATACCAGCATTTTTATTTTTAAAAATAATTGGGAGCTATTTCAGGGGTGGTAAACCATTTTACGGTTACAAATATTCACTAAAAATAAAAATATTTATTTTGAGATAATAAATTACGAGGATGACTTTAAAAATAGAAGCTTTTCAGGGTTCCGTATCAAAATGGTAAAAAAGAATACCCATAGTGCAACTTCGTTTGTCATTCATTCATTTTTGTCCTCTATGGTTTCTGACAGTAATCTTCTACATCATAATAATATTTTCACTTCTTATGCTCTAAAAGTTTGTCTTTATGTTGTGCTTAGGCGACATAAAATCGCTTTTTATGTTCTAGTGCATAAAGTAATTTTTTTTCTAAGACTAAGATAATGGCCCAACAGCCACACGAACAATATTTGTTTTTTTATTTATACCGCTTCCGTGTTTTCTATCGTTAATTTAATAAAATCAGATAAAATAGTTGTCATTTATTATTTAAAAACACAATGAAACGTTTTTATGACTTGGCAGTATGAAGTACCCAAGTCGAATGACACATGTTGAAAATTAAAAAAAACCTTTAAAAAGTTTCGTATAATAAAATATACGTTTTTTTAAACAAACTTTTCCTTTGACACTGAAAACTAAATAAAATTTGTATGTAAACATAGGACTTAGATTTTCTTTAATTTTATTTACTTCAAAAGTTTCTAAACAGTATATTACTTCGTCTCCTTCTGATAGCTTAGGTATAAGTTATTAGGTTCGTTTTACTGATAAAAATTATAAAACCGTAAAACGAACCTACTCTATAGTGATATTCATAGATATAAGAAAGAAAGGTTCTGTAATTTCTAAGAGAAAATTAACAGCCACACAAACAAATTAATGCTTAATGTAATAATACATAACCTCACGAACCCGAAAACGCATACTTATCAATGTACTCGTATATACATGGATAAGTATGCGTTTTGGGGTTCGTGTATATGTATCACACCAATAGGCATAGGTATTGTATATGTATTACACCAATAGGTAGTGTATGATTTCCGTTTGTCTTCGTTCACGTAATGATGCTACCTACGGAATGAGTAAATGACGCGGTGTCGTGATGTTTGTAGACATAGTTTATAGCTGGAATAACTTAAGGTAATGTCAGGCAAAGGAAGCACGGGAGCGAAGCTACAAGTATAAGTAGTTATGACATAAATCAGTTCTTATCTCAATCGTAGTTTTTTCGTAATTATTTTATACGTACTTTCTCAATTAACATTATATGAATAACGACTGAAAGTAGGTAATTCCATAGTGAATCATTACCGTCAAGTAAATAATAGAACACTACCTAATCGTTAATAAGCTGTTACAAAATAATTACGTTTTCATTACATAAACAACTACTAATATTGCATAATGTAACTGTTTGTTGTTCATTAATAAAATAAAATAAAAAACTATTACATGTTTGAAAATTTCAGAAGAGGTTGGATACCCCTGTCTCGGGATCAAAGCGAGCGATTATACTTTTCTTGATTTTTTTATTTTTAAATATTTCACGTTTCCACCCCACTAGTACATGTAAATACCCCCAAAGATACTAAATATAGCAACAAGACGTTTTGAAAACACTATTTTACTTCTTTTTACAGTGTTTTATAATACGGTTTCAAACCTAATGCCGACGACCCTCCTCGAGGGTTCACTTTAGCGCAAACGTAATGCCGGTGACCCTCCTGGAGGGTCCATTTGCAATATGTATGGCGGCATGGCGTATGAGTTCTATGAAAAGTGGGTGGAGTCGAAAGTGTTAAGGCTGCACACGCGACGGAAGCTTAAAAAATGGAGTAAGTTCTCCTGTTTTCCCAACATTTCCCTTCACTGCTCTGCTCCTATTGATTGTAGCGTGATGAAAAGTATACTATAACCTGCCCAGGAGTATGAAGAACAATTGTACCAAGTTTCGTTGAAATCCGTCCAGTGGTTTTTGTTTCTATAAAGAACATACAGACAGACAGACAGACAGACAGACAGACAAAAATTTTACTGATTGCATTTTTGGCGTCAGTATCGATCACTAATCACCCGCTGATAGTTATTTTGGAAATATATTTCATGTACAGAATTGACCTCTCTACAGATTTATTATAATTCTATAAATTTCAAGTAAATAGTCATATTTTGGGAGCGCGTGAAAATTTTCGCCAATATTCATACGGTATTTTGACAATAAACTTGCTTTCCCAATCAAATTTTACGCATGTGTAAGAAAAATGAAAGTTTTACTTACCGATCACTATAAATATTTTAATTAACTTTTCACAAAATGGTTGCAGCCGCACAACACCAGGCAAAATTATTAAATTATTCACTATTTGGCCACTTGTGCAACTGAAGCATTATAAAAAAAGGTCCCGTGTGTAGTTTGTGCTGAAAAATAGGTAACTCCACATCTAATATTCAGCCGTTGTGCTGCATAGTAGGTAACACCCACTCTAATAATCAGTCAATGTTCAGCTCTTGGGGTGACTGATACCCTTACTAATGCTTAAATAATGCTAATATAATGCAATAGTTACACTTATTCAGCTAGCAGCTGTTTAATTTGTGCCCAAATTAGAGTTATATCAGCTGAAACAGCGCTGCTAACGCTCTTATTCAGCAGGCTTGTTCAGCTTAAGATTCTATGGTGGACAGTAATTCAGGTGATATACAGCACTTCGGTGTTACTTGGGAGTGTATTATGGTCAACGCAGTCAAACGCTTTTGAGAAGTCACAGAAAATGCCAATTGCATCCTGGGACTTCTCCCAGGATTCCAAAATGTGACTGATGAGTTTTGCTCCCGCGTCCGTCGTCGACCTACCTTTCGTGAAACCAAACTGGCGACTATGTAAAATCCCATTTGAGTTAAAATGTGACAACATCTGGTCCAGCATGATTTTTTCATAGATTTTGTTCAATGCTGGTAGCACAGATATAGGTCTATAATTGGAGGGATCAAACTTACTACCCGATTTGAAAATTGGTACTACTTTACTATGTTTCATTAGGTCAGGAAACGTACCGCTGTCTAAACATTGATTAAATATGCCTGTTAGGGCAGGGGCAATTGTGTCAATAATATCTCCGAGAACCTTAACAGAAATCCCCCATAAGTCTTCAGTGTTTTTTATGTTAAGACTTTTAAACGCTTTTTTAATTGTGGCAACAGAAATGGGCTTGAATTCAAAGCTTGGAATATCCTTATTAAAGTTTTCTTTAAGAAGAGCTTCAGCTAACATAGGTACGGACGATAATGACATAGAAAGGGAGCGTAGAGCGCTGTCTGTTCGGGCGAATATGATAGCACGCAGATTTGCTCGATGTTCAAGAGACGTCAAGATCACCCTGTTCAGGGCATTTTGCACGTCCTTCTACACGAGCAGTCTGTGGGTGAATTATACGCAAAAGCAGTACAGCGCTCTACGCGTCCAATACAATAATGCATTCAGGGTACTGTTGGGGCTGCCTCGCTTCTGCAGCGCTTCGGGGATGTTCGCCGAAGCGCGTGTGGATTGTTTTTATACAACCATGCGCAAGCGGTGCACATCCCTGGCGCGCAGGGTGCGGGTCAGCCCGAACAGTATTCTGAGCGCCTTCGCCCAGCGATTTGACTGCCAGTACATGTATCACTGTGACATGGTACATGTACGGGCTAATGTGGAAATATTGTTTTAATTTGTAATTGTATGGTATTGTGTTTTTGTATTGAATTGAATTTAATTGTATTTTTATTAGTTTTAATTTTTTATAATTGGTCCATGTTGGCTTTTATTCAATAAATATTATTATTATTATTATAGGTGATGAGGGGAGAGATTTTGTAACCTCTATTGGTATGTTGGTAAAGAAATGTTCTAGTGTCTCAGCAACTTTTAACTTATCTGAAATGGTTTCATTATCAATTTTTAGGGACAACTCATTCTGATCTCGCTGTTTTGTGTTTCCAGTTTCTTTGTTAATTACTTGCCACACAGTTTTTATTTTATTATTAGAGATACTAATTTTGTTACTTATTAATTTAGATTTAGCCACAGCGCAGACTCTTTTGAATATTTTAGAATAGTTTCTTACATAATTATGAAGGGCTTGATCAGAAGTTAGTGATTTCTCGTGGTACAGATTATATAAAGTATCTCTGCTTTTTCTAATGCCAGCAGTGGCCCATTCACTAAATTTTGGTTTAGTATTTATAGTAACTTTTTTTACAGGACATGCTTTATTGAATTCTTGGCATACTGTAGAAAATAATGTACCATAGTTTATGTTGGGGTCTTGTGAATCAAAACTAGCTGTTGAAAGATTGCTAAGAACATTATTATTAAACATTTTCAATTTATTTTTAGTTAAAGGTCTCAATTGAATGGATTTTTCCGTGTTTAATTTTTTACCTAAGTCAAATGATACAAGTTGACCAGTATGGTCAGACCTGACGCCACTAATTAAGGACGAGTCTTTTATTTTACAATTAGTAAATACATTGTCGATGCATGAAGCTGAAGTTGCTGTTATTCTAGTCGCTTCATTAAATATACATTTTAAATTAAATGATTTAAACAATGAGATTAGCTTACATTTTTCTGGTGAATTAACTAAAAGATCAATATTTAGATCACCACAAACAAAAACGAATTTACTATCTTTAAAAAGTTTACTCAGGATTTCTTCCATTACAATCAAAAATGATGACAAGTTAGAGGCTGGTGGTCTATAAACACATAAGAAAGTATGGCCTTCAACCTCTGCACATGCTACCTCACATAAGCGATCAACAGAGCAAGCAGTGATATCCTTTCTTTCTTTATATCTAAAAGAACTATTACATAATATTAAAGTACCACCCCCTATTGAGGACCTGTTGTACGCACTGGCAACTGAAAAATTATTTACACTAAACAGCATTCTATCTGGTTTTAACCATGTTTCACAAAAACATAAGATATCCATATGATATTTATCTATTAACATTTCCACGTCTAAGATTTTGCCAGAGATGCGATTTATATTTTGGTGATACAGTAAAATATTATTACGCTTCTCTTTTGTCGACTCTAAAAGTTTAAAGAATTAATGACAGTATTAAAAGAAGTACTAGATAATACTGTTTCGTCACTTAACCTAGTCTCAGTTAAATTATCAATAACTGCGTGTATATTGTAAGCTAATAAAGTAGCCAATACATGTTTACTTTTCTTGGGAAGAAACATATGTTCCTGAGCTAATACAAAATCCCTAATAAAATAGTTTGTATCAAAATACAATAAACGGTCACTATGACGACATGTCAAAATATGCATTAAGTTGTTTAAACTATAAATGTAATCGTTTTCTACATCATACAAATTATCAGAATATGGCAATGCACATAATATTAATTTACCTAGTTTTAATTTAAGTAGGGTGTCAATACCATTAACTATGTCCCTTTTCGTTACGCTCAAACTGTTTCCAATTAAAAGAACTACAGTAGTCTGCTCATTCATTTGTATATGTTTTATTTTATGAACAAGCTCATTAAAATGCAAGTTATGATAACAACAGTTAGCTATAGCATGTTTAGAGCGGTTATTTAATAATGATCCAAAACCTGATCCTAATCTATCAGAAAATACCAAAACATTACTTTGAGTGGGATATATTGTTTCTGTAGTATGAGCTGAAATGGGTAAAGTAGCAGGTACAACATGCTGTGACATGTGAGGTGAATGGGGTGGTGAGGTGGTGGTGTGAGTGGGAGCACAACTACAAGTGATATTATTTGTTAGTGACTCGTACCTCTCTGCATTGTACTTGACTAGGTCCACCAACTCACAGGCCTCCTGCAAGCGCTCGCTTAACATTTGTTGACTAGACTCATACTTACAGGATATTTCCTTAAGTGTATTTTCCCTGCTCAGTAATTCCTTTTGAAGGTTTTGTATGTCAACATAATAACATTTGTCTGCTATTTTCCAAGTTATTATTACATACATTTAATTGGCTTTGTAAGTTAATACATTGTTTCCTAAGATTAATGTTAAACTTGTGAACACTTTGTGTCTTCAAGAGTTTCTTGTACCTTTTAATGTTTTTACTAATTTTAATATATTTCTTAATTTTATTATGACTAGTTGGAGTTGGACATCTAGTTAAGGTATCGTTCCCAGTCAGGTCTATGGTAATGGTGGGCTTCTCATACTCCAGTCCAGATACACTACCAACCAGCTCGTTGAAAAGGTTATTGGTGTTGGCAACCTGTTCGCTGGCTTTCAGAGAGTTGATGGTGGAAATGGTGTTGTGTGCCACACATAATTCTGCTTCAAGGCCTGATATGCGTTTCAGTGCCTGGTCATGAGTGTCACTACAAGTTTGAAAGTCTGACACTAGTTGACGGAGATGGTGATGCTGGTCAAGTATGTCCATGTGCTGGGTGTGAAGTTCTACAAGCTGTCTTTTGAGTTGAGTATTTTTGTCATTAATCCTCTTGACTTCAACCTCGCTGTCCTCTCTTTCCTGCAGCAGCTGGTTGCATTCCTTCTGTGATGCCTCCAGCTTCTTCAGTGCTACACTCAGTTTTTCATTCATATCACGAACCGTGGCTCCGCGGGTCATCATTTTCAAAAAATTCCCCAAATAGCACCTGAAATATGACAAGAAACAACTGAGTGTATGAGGAATCTAAATGAGTTGAGAACTTGAGAAGGTGGGAGGGTAAGACAGTTAGCAGGGAATAAGAAAAACAAAAGATAAAGTTTTAGAAAAAGATTAAAGAAAAAAATAAAATATGAAGGTACAAGAAGATAAGAAGCTATTTAATTTATTCTAGGGCTTATCACAATTTTTAACGTTTAGATAAAGCCTTTAATTATTATTTAGGATAATAACTATTATTGGGCATTCTAGATTCTACTAAGAATGTTAGGGACATGAGATTAGAAGTACTTAACAAACTTTCATCATTTAAACAATGTTTGGTTTTCAAATAATAGGTAGTTTAATAATTAAGTATAGCAATTAAAATTTTTTCCATCAAACAATAGTAAGTATATATTAGGGATAAATATGTGTAGTAAAGTTTGTAGTGTAAGTTTATGTCTGAAGCAAGTGTTTTCGTCGTCGATTCTGCTTCCACAATTTGTCAAGCAAAAGGAGACATAAACGGTGCCTGTGTGTACTGGACGTTGCTCATAACTCTGAGCAGTGTTTACAGATGATGTATAGTGTGTAAATACAACTACAATAATGATTATCATAAAACAAAATCCTCCCCGGGTTCGATGAATTCAAATCCGCAATCCAAACGTTGACAGCCGGTAGATCGATTTTTCGTAATATCGATTATTATAGATTATCACGACAAAAAACACGGCACAAACACTGCGTGTGACACTTTATACTAAGATTGTAAGATAAACAATAGATTTAAAACAAAATAAACACAATTAATTAATATTCTAAAATAAATTTATCTACGAGGTCGTTTTTTCACGACCTGTCACCAGTGTTGCCAGCGCGCAAAAAAACATTCAATCATTACTATTATGTTTTTAATAGGATTTGTTTGAAATTTGGCACACTAACACATAGGATAATTTTTATCCTGGTAATACGTTTCCATGGGATAATTTCCGACCTCAAAAGCTAGTAGAATAATAAAAGTGAATAAAACAAGCTCACTGCTTCAAAAGAATCGTAAAGAAATTCTCATCTGTGTCAAAGTTCCCTGGTCTTTGCCATCCTTATCCCAGACAAGGATATTTGCTTGTGTAAATATTTCAGTTGCATTTGGATCTGAATGTAGACAAGCGGGCAGCACCTCTCTCCTGAAAGTTATCCTGGAAAATATAGAAAGGATTTGGCGTTAATCTAAGTATCTAGTCGTTTATATTTAAACACCTTATTGAAATATCCAAATTATAACTAATACCTAAGTAATTAATTAATAAAAATTAAATCCTTATACACAAACTAAAATATAGCGTCGCAAAATTCATCCGCATCGCTGTCGACTGGTAATGTACCCAAGAGACTGGTGGCATTACTACGTTGTATGGCAATGCTTAACCTTTGACCAAGGTAAAAGCCAGCCCTTGGGTCACGGGAAGTGTCAACCAGCCGCTTTGAAATTTCCTTAAAAATACCATGAGCACTCGGACCCCACGACCCGAGGGTTTCAACCCCAAACGGCTCGAAAATATAATTTCCGATGTCTTTTTTTCTAATAAGACTTTATAACGTTCCAACTGCTGGGACACAGGCCTCTTCTCTGTGAGAGGAGAGGGGCTATAATCTACCACGCGACGCGAGCCCAGTGAGGGTTGGTGGGAGTCATAAATATGTCTATGAACAGCAAGAATTACTGTGAAAGGGATTAATACTATAAAGAGGTCAAAGTACCTTCGGAATTACTAATCCAATACCGAAAATTATTTCACTAATGGAAAGCTACAGTATTTCCAAGTAATATGTATGATATATATTGTTATGTTTTCTGTTTAGTATAATATTATTCTATCACATCTAAATTAAATAATTTTTCCGGCACAGTGTTCTAATAATTGTGTGCTGCACCGGACGACGTCATTACGTCAGCGCCGGCTGTCGCTGAAAACCAGCGCTAGGGCTCTGTCTTGCATAGGGTCGCAGCATAATGCTGAGCGGTAGCCGTTTTGCGTGGATGTGACGCATGTTTCCCTTACCTTCTTTTTTTATTTTATTTTTGTGTTTATGTTCATTTTTGCGTCATGTTCACCGCAAATAAACGTATTTTCATTCTTTCTTTATATATTTTATGTGAAAACAATAAATTTCACACGGACGAATTTGCGGGTAAAAGCTATAGTCAAAACCTAATATTATAAAGAGAAAAGATTTGATACTTTGTATGTTTGTTTGTTTGCCTTTCAAACTAAAACGGCTGAACGGATTTGTGTGAAATTTTTCGCACGGGTACACCATGACCTGGATTAGGACATAAGATACGTTTTATCCCGATATTCGTACGAGATAGAGACTTATGCGGGTGAAACCGCGGGACGCAGCAGCTAGTAGGTAATAATCGTATACTCACGTCTTCTCAGTTTCAAGCAGGGCGATGTCATTGTACTTAGAAGGTGGCTTGTACTCCGGGTGAGCTATGATCCTCTTAATATTGTATTTCTGCCACATCTTGGGAGGGTCAGTACGTTTGTGGATACCTACAGTTACATATTTCACAGGACCTCTGAAAAATACAACAGCATAATGTTAGAAAAATATTTAAGAACTCTTTTAGTAATAACAGCCGCACAGGTCGATCGATCAGGTTAAACTACGCTTGCCGCGGTCGGTCCGAGGATTGGTGACCATCTTCACATACCGAGACCCCCCCGTGCCTCGTCGTTGGTCCCAGCATGTCATTCGTGGATCTTTGACAGTCGTTAACAACTTGTCAACTTCTTGTTGTTGTGACTTGTCGTTGTCGTCGTTTTTTTAGTCGTTGTTCAGTTGTTTTACATAATGGAGTTGTTTGGTGATATTATATTACAAGTTAGTATTCTAAAACAGACGCAAAATAAAATGGACATATGGCTGTTTGGTCAGATAATCAGCCTCGAGCAGGCGCTTTCATTTTTATTTATTCTCAAAAATCAAAGTGACACTTCGTCGCATTCATTGTTATTATGAACCATGAAGACGCAGTGACTGCAGTTGAAAGGGCTGTGGTAGAGAACCCCAAGTAAGGGAAGCGTTACCAGGCAAGATCGGAAGATTCTTCCTCTTCAATGAAGGAGTGGCAATTACATCTTTCCTAAGTGACACATTATTGTTTTCCGACATCCACGCGAACGAAGCCAAAGCCGAAAGAGAGAAATCGGTGTGTAACTATTCATCTGATATAATACGTTTATTAGTAAGGGGCTAATAGTTATGTAAAACAGCGGATTCTACAATCCATCTGCGACATATACACTTCTGTCTACATCTTCGTGGGAAACTACTTGATGTTATACTTACAGTTTCTCTTTGGAAAGACAGTGAGCTGCAGTTAGAATGAATCTGTCACTGATGATAGTCCCGGCACAAAGCCATCCAGCTGTTTGCAAGTCAGCACCGTATCCCAGCAATGCCTGAAAAAGTAAATCTTTGTGTTAATAACTAGCAAATCCATCTCAGAATCTAAAAAACTTATTTACAAAAAAAACAACCTGAGTACAAATAAAATATTGGTACTCAGCTGCATCCGGTTAGACTGGAAGCTGACCCCAAAATAGTTGGGAAAAGGTTAGGTAAATGATAAATGATTTTATTTCTGTAAGTAGGTTTGCACAAACACTTTTACACGTCAATCATATTTTTAATAAAAACTAGAAGAGGTCGGCGTTTCCTATCTGACTACTCTGAGAAGAAAGGCCGAAACAAACTCAGAGGTCACAGTCTCTTTTAAAGTCCAGACATAACCTTGGTCAGGTTATATGGAGACCATGTAGATCGATGTCTGAGATGGGATGGATGGGTATATTGATTTACCAGGTATGATTCTCTTGGGATGACTGGACCCACGGCGGGGTGTTATGTTAACTATGTAGGTAATACCTATCTGTATTTTTCTTCTAGGTACAATGCTGATTGTGTGATATAAATTAATTATTGTGATATGTTTTTGTAAATATACAACGTTGATTCTATGATCCAAACAAATTATTGTGTTATTTTTACTCTTTTATAACGTTAAGGTTGTGTTATTTGTGTTTTTTTAATTAGATGTTTTCACATTTGATTAAAAACCCTATCATGCTTAAATAATTTGTTTCATTTGTATGTATATAAACTATGCTTACGTCAATGGGGACAATGGGAAGGATATTTTTATGACTTCCCGTTGTCCCCATAACGTGAAAGCATCAATGGGGATTTACCAGGTATGATTCTCTTGGGGCTGGCATTTCTACAGGAATCTCTTCTGTGGTGACTCCGATTTCGTAACACGTGGAGACAGGGTCTAATGTCCTCGTGTAGTTAGCTCTTGTGTTTATTTTGCAGTCATAGTCCAGTTTATCGACGAAGTTCACACATTCTGGAATGAGAAAGAAGTTAAGGTACCTGGGTCGAATATGGCCAGCCGATAAATAGGGCCACATACTATTATTTCTAAAACTCAACACTTTATAAAACTAAACGCGACGGTATACGATCGCGGCCGAGCCGCCTATCCGAATGGCGCCCACGCCACCCCTCTCGCACAGAAGCCAATCGCTCAGTTTTCGTCGAAGTGGGAGGGCGCGCTGCCCTTATAAAAAATCCAAGTAAGTTCGGTCCTATATTTCTGTTATTTTTCGATTTTATTATTTTCTATTTACGTTGCCATGCTGAGCGGCAATTGTATTTTGATATTTCTTTGTGTATTTTTCAAAATACTAATGTGTTTATGATTTGTCTGAATATAGAGAAAAAAAATGGCTTGACTGAAAATATGGCCAACGTTTGACCATATTTACCGTATGAATTATTGACACCTATATACTTATTATTTTTTTTTGTTTTAGGCAATAGCGCGGTACAAATATATGGGGATTCGGGGTAACTGGGCTGAGGAAAATATGAAGTTAGCTTTATTTACTGTCAGGTAAAGTGTGATGAAGGTATATACGGCTGCTAAACATTACAATGTACAGTAAGGGACATAAGTGGAGTAGCAAATTCACAAATCAATAGATTGACACTTTGGTTTTACTTACGACCTTCTTTTAATGAGTCATTTCTTTACTATAGACACACACACTCACATTCATTTGCAACTGATTGTATTTCATAAATTCAACCGCTACGGTATATGGCATGATAGCCTAGCGGTTATCATATTTGGGTAAGTGCGTTCTGCGTAGCGATCCGTGAGTTCGAATGTCACGCGCGATGATAGTTTTTTTAATGTTTTAATAATTACTTCGAATAATCAAGCTTTTGACTATAATTATATTTCCTTGTCATGTTCGTCTTGTGCGCTTAATTCGTAAAACTTTATGATTATACCCACAGATATCTAAATAAATAAATTATAAGGTAGACAGTTAAGTTATACGAGTCATTCACCGCGATTAAATATTATAACGATGTTGGTTGGTTGTTTATTGGCGACGTGTGTCTGTGTTCTATCTAGTCAAATATGAACGGCAGTGATTTTGTTTGAAATAAACTTTAATTACAATTATTACAGTAATTGGGAGATGTGCTCAGTTTGAGCGATGCAAACGGAATGTCCTGGCTTACGAACTATTGGTATATATAACCTAAACAATGACGACATATTTCTTTAAGTTCCCACGAGACTAGCTCAGATAAGCATTAACTTAAGTGTTAGAAATATTTATTGAAAGAAATATGCATTAAGTGGAATCGATGACATGGCTACTTAAAGGTAGTCAGGATTGG
The DNA here is from genome assembly GCA_914767645.1 of Hydraecia micacea. NCBI lineage: Eukaryota > Metazoa > Arthropoda > Insecta > Lepidoptera > Noctuidae > Hydraecia > Hydraecia micacea. The sequence goes on from OU611775.1 coordinate 3,229,168, forward strand.
GAGCGCCTTAAAGGGCTTTTTAAAAATAAAAATAAGTACTTGATTAATTCTATTTTAATTGAGACGTGTTACATAGTCGGATGCAAATCACGAACTACTCTACTAGCTAAGACTTAGACTAAACAAACATTATCTTAAGAATATGCAAGCTCAGCGACCACACAGGTCGTGCTGGGCAAAAGTGCTTATACACGCAATATTTGTAAGGGCTGGGGTTCCATAACTCCTCCCTCACCAAGTGCGAAATTATCGGTAATATTTGGATTCCGATGATTCCGCATACAGGACAATTTTCTCCAAAGTACTATACTAAGACATACTATAGCTAAAATAACATAGAGTAATATAGTTGCTAGACTAACACTATTTGTTTTCACTGCACTATCACTTTCCACTATTTCACTTTTTAATGTGTAGGATAGGTGTTTTAAATCGTCAAAGTCTAATTTGTTTAGGTTCACTGTTTTGTTCCAATTAACAGATGTTTCCTCTAATTTGGGTAGAACAGCGACTGGAGTTACCCGATATTGTATTTTTCCTGAATGATGTTGCCTTTTGTGTAATTTAATATCTTTCAGATAAGTACTGCAGTTTCCATCAATTTGCAATAAATATGTGCCCTTAATCGGTTTCCTGATAACATCATCGGCACATGTTTCGGTAAGCATTATTTCATTTCTTGTGTAAATTATCCAGCTGAAGAAGTCAATAGGCTGTACTTTTAGACTTTCCACGTTAACTGCAAGGGGTTTGCACAAACTAAGGTTTGAAGCAAAATTCATTAATTGTTCTATACACGTACTTTCAGGATACAATATCACGTCGTTTTCCTTGCACAAGAACTGGTTGGCTTCCATCTCTTCACATGGGCTGGCTAGCGGTAAGTATGTAGGACCTTTCACCATAAGGTATGGATATTTAGGGATAATGGCAGTAGTTTTGTTTTCCTTGAAAATTGGTAGTGAATATATTTTGAAATAATTATATGTTTTTTTGTCTATTAATGGGATTTCCATAATGAATGTTATGTGGTTTTCTTTTACATAAGCTTTAACAGACATTGTTCTTTCTAGCATTAATAACGTTTTTTCTGTTACAGGGTAAATTAGGCTTTCAGTTTCAGAAATATTGCTTAACAGTGCTAAGAGTTCAGATGGCTCAACAATGGTCGGATGTACAACAGACACTTTTGTAAATGATAATGCAGTTTCGATTTCATTTAAAACAGTATAAATTGACCTAAAGTTACTTATAAACATATCAAACATACTTAAAACATATGTAGAGTAAATAGAGTTATTTTCTTTAGTGCCTATATTTTTTACTATTCTTTCTATGCGTTTCATGCGTTCATCCAATATTTGAATATTTTCCTGCATAGATGCAGATTTATTAGTGATAGAGTCAAGCATTTCTGAGATTATGGTTATTTTCTTATCTACGTGTGTTTGACCGATTTTTAGCTGTACTATTTCAGCATCGTACTTAATCGCGTCTTCATGGGCTAGATTGCCGGTAAGTATTTTAATCATTGAGCCAAGAGGATCAATAAGGCCGCGTTTGAAACGTTTTGATGGGATAAGCTGCCTGAATTTTCTGACTGTCGAATTGCGTAAGTATTCTACCTGTAATTTCATATTTTGGAACTCATTTGCGTAGGGCTTATGGATGTCAATTATATTATTAAATTCATAATATCTATTAATATTTAACGCTAAATCATAACCTATTTCCTTGAAATCTAATATCTTAACTATGGTCCACTTATCTTTCTCTATCATCGCCTGTCCTTGTTTAACAGGTAATATGCCTGGGTTATTTTTAATCTCTTGAAGTTGAAGGCCGTGGATCTTGACCGTCAGTTTCATGATCACGATGATCAGCCACAACCTGTGAAGGACGTTTAACGTTCTTTAGAGGTACTTTAGTTTGTCTTTTACCTATCTGTACTGGTACTACGTTCCTATTGGTTTTTCCAGTTACTTTTGCTTTATTATATCTAGGTTTATCTTTACTTTTTCTTATGTTAATGTCTTTTACAAATATGTTATCTTCCTCTTGTATGCTTAATTCAATCTCACCACCTTTCTTTTCTCTGGCTTTTTGTTTAGTGTTAAGAATCTTTTCGGCTATGTGTCTATACAGATATTTTGTTCGTTTTGCATGATCTTTAACTAGCTGTTGTGTATACGCCTTTTCTAAGTCTACATCGAATATTTTATTTGAATCAGTGTGTCCAAATGTTGCTTCGAAAGGTGTTAATCCCGTAGTGGAGTGTATTGTATGATTGTATGCCATAACGGAATAGGTCATGACAGAAGCGGCGTCCGTACATTTTCGTTCGTATTTTGCAAGCCTATATATCTCTATTATTGTGGAGTGAAATCGCTCTACGATGCCAGTAGAGTTAGGATTGTTTGGCGTTGTTATATGAAGTTCTATTTTGTACATAGACAAAAGTTCGCGTATAAGTTCGTTGTTAAATTCAGTGCCAGGGTCACAGGATATTTTCCTGGGAACGCCGTATATTGAAAAATACTTTAATAGAGCTCGCGCTACTTCTGTCGTTTGCCTACTTGAAATTTCAATAGCCTGCCCTAATTTGCTGAATGCGTCTACGAGCGTTAAGTAATATTTGCTTTCTATATTAAATAAGTCAATGAATATTTCTTGAAAGGGGGCATCTTGTGTTTGAGTTAGTTGTAACATTGGTTTTATGGGCTTTCTATCATATTTCATTAGTTTGCAGGGGTCACACATATTTATAACTGCTGCTACCGTATCTTGCATGTTTTCCCAGTAATAGTTTCTGCGAATTCTAACCATAGTTTCTTTAATTCCCCTATGGCATGTTTTTCCTTCGTGATGCTTTAGTATAACAGCTTTTTGTTCTTTTTCGTCTTCTATGTATATTACTCTATCTGTACATTCAAAGAACTCTACTGAATCTTTCTTAAAAATTTCTATAATGACTTTAGTAAATAACCGTCTATGTATTTCGTTCTCAAAGTAAATAAAATATTTACGCTTGGGTGTAATATATTCCTTTAAAAATTGCTTAATTAATTCCTCATTATCTAATGGAAGAAATACTTCTAAAACTTTTTGGTTCTTTCTAGATAAATTTTGAACTTGTATTTTATTTTGAAACCAGGTGAACACTAATATTTGGTTTGGTTTGGTGTCAATTGCCTCTCTTAAGATTGGAATCCCTAATGAGTCTGGTTGTATGTTGGAAGCTACTGTACCTGTATTACTGCTACTGGTTACTGAACGAATAGGGAAGTTATCTTGAAATAGGTCCGCTGGTGTAGTCACGTCAGAGTCAGAATCTGAGATGGTTACTATTTCTGTTTCATCTTCTATTTCAGCTTTAGTTGTAAGTTTTTCAAGTTCTTTTAATTGTTTTATTACTTTTTGTATTTCAGTTTCATCTACATTAACATCCATAGATGTGTCATCTTCGGAGCCCATAACATTAAGTTTTATGCGTGACAATGCGTCTGCATTACTATTTTGTTTGCCATTTTTATAAATGATTGTGAAATCATATTCTTGAAGGCGGAGACGCCAACGAGTCAATTTGCTATTGGGTTCTTTGAGGGAATAAAGCCAAGCAAGAGGTCTGTGATCTGTAAAAATTTGGAATTTATGTCCGTATAAGTATGGTCTAAAGTGTTTTACGGCCCAAATAATAGCTAATAGCTCTCGTTCGATTGTGCTATAACGCATTTCAGTGTCACTAAGGGTTCGACTAGCATATGCGACTGGTTTGTCTGCTCCGATAGGTCCTTGGGATAGGACAGCACCGAGTGCCACATTAGAGGCGTCTGTTGTTAAAATGTAGGGTTTAGTCGAGTCAGGGTATTGTAATAGAGGAGTATTAGTGAGTACTTCTTTGCATTTTTCGAAGGCATCTATGTAGTTTTGGTCTATGATAATTTTGTTTCGTTTCTTTAGACAAGACGTTAGGGGCTGGGTGATTTTAGCGAAGTCTTTTATAAACTTTCTATAGTATCCGACCAGCCCAAGAAAACTTTTTATTTCTGTTGTCGTTCTAGGGACAGGATAATTTATAATAGCTTTAATTTTGTCGTTGTTTGGTTTTAGTCCGTCTCTTGTTATCGTATGCCCTAGGTGTAAAACTTCTTTTCGTAAAAATTCAGATTTGTCTAGTTGTATTTTTAAGTTAGTCTGTCGTAGTCTGTCAAAAATGGCTCTAAGTTTCTGTAGGTGGTCCTGAAGACTAGAAGAATAGACAATGACGTCATCTAAATATATGAGGCAATGTATTCCTTGGAGGCCTCTCATGATGTTGTCCATGGCTCGTTGAAAGGTTGCCGGAGCTGTTTTAAGTCCGAACGGCATCCTCAAGAACTCGTAATGTCCGTTTTGGGTGCTAAATGCAGTTTTTGGTATGTCATCGTTATTTAATTCAATTTGATGATAGCCACTAGCTAAATCGAGTGTTGTAAAGTAGGTGCTTTTACCCAGTTTGTCAAAAAGGTCAGTAATGTTAGGAAGGGGATACTTGTCGTCAACTGTAATGTCATTAAGTCTTCTATAGTCGATTACCATTCTGTATTTGACTTCACCAGAAGCATCTGGCTTTTTGGGAACGAGATGGACTGGTGAGCTCCAGGGGGAAAAGGATTCTTGGATCACGTTGTCTTTTAGAAGTTTTTCAACTTGTTTATTAATTTCTGCTACTTGAGCAGGGGCTTGTCTATATGGTTTGGTATAAATCGGGTCTTCATTTTTCGTTCTAATGCAATGTTTTACCTGATTAGTGAAGCTTAAAGGTATATGCTCACAATAGAATATATCCTTATATTCTTCGCATAATTGTCGTATAGATGCTTGTTCTTCGTCATTCATATGGTCTAGTCGTAATTTAATTAGATTGTCGCTTAATAATTGGTCGGTCTCTATTTTTTGGTCATTTATGGAATGTACATGGCATTCATTTTCCTCATATTTAGTTACCACGAACGGTTTGATGACACATAATTCTAATTGTTTATCGAGGGTATTTTGTATGATGGTGGTAGCAAAACCGTTTACACATTTCACAAGAGCGGTAGGCATTCGTACTCCTTCACTGAATTCCGTGTAATCTAATATTCCTACACCATTTAATAGATTAGTTGGTAGTTTTGCTCTAATTTCTGATCTCGGTGGGAGTACTACCACCTGTATAACATTAATATCTGAATCGATGCATATAGGTATTTCGGCTGACTTTGTAAATAGAACATATTTCTTTAAATCTATAACGGCTTCTAACTGTTCTAAAAGATCATTTCCTATCAGCCCGTCGTATAATGAGTCGACGTTGTATACGTAGAACTTATGATGATCTTTACTTTGAAATACAGAAAATAAGGGAATTTGCAGTACCTGATTATGTTTACTTGAGGCGTGCGTACTTACTACTTCAAATGGTTCGTATGATATGTAGTTAGCAAAATAGCTAGTCGCTATTCTAGGATGTATAAATGAACGAGTACTGCCAGTGTCAATCATGAATTTTCCGTCTATTTCCGGTATGTAAATATGTGGTAATTTTAATTTTATTGTATTATGGTTTAATATTATTCTTTCGGGTGTCGGCTTATGGAGGCTCGCATAAAAAAATTTTTTACTTGGTCTTGTTCAGTGGTACTCTCTATTTTTATATTCTGTTCATTTATTTCTAGGTCTTGTGTAGGGTTTTCGGTTACAGGGTCTGTTGGAAACTCATTCTCTACACTAGGGAAATTTTCGAATAGATCATAACAATATTCGTATTCCGTGGGGTAAGTAGAATAGCCATCATAAGAAGGGTAGAGTTCTAATTCATTTACAGGGAACCCTTGCTGAGGTGCTCTTTGCGGAGCAGTTCTCATAGTAGCATCGGTGATATCTGGTTGGGGTTTGTTTTGTGTGTTTTGTTGTGGAATCGGGGAACGATTATTATTACCAAACTGACGCGGAAGTATTGGCATCATTTGTTGATAACCAGGGGGTCTATAACCAAAATTAGGTCGGTAACCAAACTGCTGTGGCATCAAGTTTTGTTTACCCATACCAAATTGACCTGGCATGGTAAGTGGTCTATTAGGTGGAATTCCGAAATTAAATTTAGGTGTTGTGCCAACATTATTTTTAAATGATTGATTTTGTTGCATCATAGGCATCGGTCTGAAACCTGGTGGCTGTGGAGGTAAGGCAAATTTAAATGTCGGTTGTGGTGCCATTGTGCTGCTAGCCTGTGGTTTAGTATTATGGTTTGGATTTAACATTTTGCTGCGCATCTGATACTGGTCATAGAAATTAACTTCTTCTAAAACTACAGATAAGGCCTCTTCTAATGTGCGTGGATGTTTCAGACGCACAATGCGTACCATGTTTTCTGGTAAGTTATATAAAAATACCTGAAGGGCTGAGTTGTTATAAATAGTCGTCTTACTTACTCGTAAATTTTGATCACTAATTCGGTAAACCTTTGACAACAAAACTGATTTTACTGTTTGAATTCGTGCACAAAAATCACTGTGACTCTCATTACTTTTAATCTTTAAAGTTTCTAACTCGATAGCTAAACACTCTTCGCTTCGCGGATCGCCAAAGTGTAACTCTAGCAATTCCTTGAATTCCGCCCACGATTGAATGTCTCCGCGCTCGCTGATAAGCGCGGCGGCGTCACCCGTTAAGCGGCTAGACACAACATGCATTAAGTATTCCTGTTGTAATTCTGATGATTTAAACTTATCAATAATATACTCACATTTGCGCAAGAATAAATTCAAATGACGTTTATTGCCATCAAAACTGGGTAGAATTTTGTACAATTCATTTGGAATAAGCTTTATTTCTGACATTTTGGAACTTATTTAAAATTTCCTAAGTAATAATTAACTCTATGAACTCTACCAATTTTACTTATTACAATAATTACTACTAGTATAGTTATTAAGTATTTCTGAACTCAATATATTATAGCTATAGATATCTATTTAATGTTTTAAATTAGTTATAATACAAAACAGTTGTATGTTCAGTATTCTTATAGTACACTTATGAAACTTAATTATTTAAGAAAACCATCAAACAGTCAAAATGGAAAACTTCCAATTCCAAGTTTAACGAAAGGATGTGGACACGGATATCAAGGAGGTGAAAAGTCGTACTCACCAGCCTGCCACGCCCATCATCAGCTCTCAGGACTCCTCGTCGCCGACGATATTTATTTGGTTCGTTGGATCACCTTGCCGTACACCACGCGTACCGTTTTGAAAATCGAGAAAAGTCTTATCGCGATGAATTACGTAACGCGTGATAGCTTCCTCAGTGATCCTACCGGCTGCGCCAGTCAGGATTGGGAGCGCCTTAAAGGGCTTTTTAAAAATAAAAATAAGTACTTGATTAATTCTATTTTAATTGAGACGTGTTACATAGTCGGATGCAAATCACGAACTACTCTACTAGCTAAGACTTAGACTAAACAAACATTATCTTAAGAATATGCAAGCTCAGCGACCACACAGGTCGTGCTGGGCAAAAGTGCTTATACACGCAATATTTGTAAGGGCTGGGGTTCCATAACTAGGTGTTAGAAACAGAGTGTTGAGTGAGGATTAATCCTGTGGGAACTGATGCCTGGTATGCATAACTCCTCCCTCCATAAGTTCAAAATCATCATTTGAAATCTGAGAATGATGGTTTTGATTTATATTACAAATATAAAATATATTAGCCTTAAATCTAACAAGAAATACAGTTTCAAAGTAATTAAAATTAATATGTAAATGATTAGAGTTCCTACACTAATACTATGATTATTCACAAAGTGCGTTTCGCTTTTATCACTGTACACTACACTTTTCACTTTTCAGAGAATGCATCATTAACTGTAACTTTTCAGTCTATTTCGTCTAAGTTCTTCAGAGGTTTTCCTTGTAGGCTGGTTGGTATCGCAATGCTGGGCAGATTACACGTTCGGCGTGATATGGACTGCCACCTGAGCTGCTAGTATGCTTATATCGTCTAATTATTAGGATATAGGTGCAGAGAATATTGTGCTGGTTTATGTCATTCTTGCAATACTCCATCGATAATGGGTGAACGCCAGAACATAGGATCCAAGTGTCCGGCTGTGTAGGTTTGATTTTCACCTTGGAGAATTTCACTGGCTAGGGAAGACACGTTGAAATTTCAATGGAATATTTCATGAAGTCCGCGATGCATGTGCCTTTTTAGCGGGAAGACATCTGTCTTGTAACAAATAAACTTTCCGTCGTCGATTTCCCTGCATGGCTGGGAGAGCGGTAATACATATTTTCAACCCTTTCGCAAGAATATAGGGAAATTTGGGAATGATTAGGAATATAAGGTTTGTTCAGGGTTATACATGGGAAATAGGTGTAATTGATACTAATTATAAACTATACTCCGTTGGATGGTTGGAATTGATATAATAAATGTTATTTGTTTGCCTTTTATGTTTTGATTGTATATTAAAAATTAATTTGTCACACTTGATTGCGTCGTCGTTATCCAGATTACTAGTTATTACTTTATTGATAGGGCCAAGGGGATTAGGTAAACCTCTTTTGATTCTTGTAGTAGGAATCAATTGATTAAGTTGCTCAATTGTAACATTCATTATAATATTCAATGTGTCTAACTTATCTTTCATATACTTACTAATTTATAAGTACTTATTTTTAGAATATCCTAATCTAAATTTTTATATTTTAATTCTAAATCTAGGTTCCAGTCAAATAAGGTAAGACCTGCTTGGCCTTGCTTGACAGGAAGAATACTCTGTGGATGAAGGCCCTGGGTCAGGGCTGCCTGAGCCACTATCAGGAGGACGAGCCTGTGGAGGGCGCCTTATGTCTTTAATTGGAACCTTAGTTTGTCTCTGATTGGTCTGTACCGCGACTGTATTACGCTGAATATTACTTGTTACTTTAGCTTTTTGGTAACGTGGTTTATCTTTGCTGCGTCGAGTGTTAACGCCTTTAATTAAAATGCTATCACCAATTTTAATATCGAATTTATTTTCCCCACCACGCTTTTGTCTTATATTTTCTTTGATTTTAACCATTTTGTCGGTTAAATAATTATACAAGTATTTTGATCTCTTTGCGTGTTCTGTAACTAATTGTTGCGTATAACTTTTATCAAAATCTACTGCAAAATTACGAGATGAGTCCGTATGTCCGAATACCACTTCAAAGGGAGTGAGACCCGTGGTAGAGTGAATTGATTGGTTATATGACATTATAGCATACGTCATAACGGTTACAGCGTCTGTAATTTTAGTTTCATATTTTGCAATTCGGTAAATTTCGATTATTGTTGAATGAAACCTTTCTATTATACCCATTGAATTAGGATTATGTGGCGTTCCTATGTGAAGTTGAATTTTGTAGAAGGTTAACATTTCCTTCAACAGTTTATTATTGAATTCAGAACCTGGGTCAGAACTTATTTTTCTAGGCACACCATAAAATGAGAAGAACTTTAATAAAGCTCTTACTATTTCAGGGGTTGACCTATTTGATACCTCAAATGCTTGAGCTGAATGCTTGAATGCTTGAAAGCTGTTTTGGATTGGTCTTCTTTTACAATTTCAATTTGATGGTAACCACTTGCTAAATCGATTGTGGAAAAGTAAGACGCTTTTCCAAGCCTGTCAAAGAGGTCAGATATATTTGGTAAAGGATATTTATCATCAACAGTGATTTCATTTAGTCGTCTATAATCTATTACCATACGGAACTTTTGTTCGCCGGAGGCGTCCATTTTTTTAGGGACTAAGTGGACAGGGGCACTCCACGGAGAGTGTGACTCCTGTATGACATCATTTTGTAACAGTTTTTCTACTTGGTTTTGAATCTCATTATTTTCACAATTAGAATGTCTATAAGGACGTATGTATATTGGATCTTCGTTAGTGGTGCGAATCTTATGTTTTACTTGATTAGAAAATGATAAAGGGATCTGGTCACAGTGAAAAATATCTTTGAATTCTAAACATAATTGTGAAATACAGGATTTTTCTTCTTGGTTTAGGTGATCTAGTCTTAATTTTGCTAAGTTTTCAGTCTGAAAATCAGTCATTTCAAGCTCATTACTGCAAGTATTTGTGTCACATAGTTCAGTTTTGAAGTTTGAAACTTTGAGGGGCTCTTTGAATGTAATGGTCGTGTCATTCTCTGTCAAGTTTTGTATTATAGTCGGTGCAAATGAATTAGTGCATGTCACTAGGGCATCGGGCATTCTAATACCGGGACTAAATTCTGTAAAGTTTAGAATAGCAACTCCATGTTGTAAATCTGTTGGAACGTTAATGCGCGTTTCAGATCTTGGGGGTAACGTAATTTCATAAGGTGGACTATAAAGGATTGGGATTTCTGTACTTTTAGTCTTAAGTATTTGGCTTTTCATATCAATATTAGCTTCAAGTTCTTTTAATAAGTCAGATCCAATAAGACCGTCGTATCTATTACAAACATTATATATATAGAACTTATGATAAAGATCCGTTTGAAAGGTATCTGTTAAAGGAATGTATGCAACCTCATCGTGTCTACTACGACCATGTGTACTGACTATTTCAAATGGTTCGAACTGTTTAAAATATGAGAAAAATTCTTCTGCTTTTTGCGGACTTATAAAAGATCGAGTGCTACCCGTATCAATCATAAATTTTGAATTTATTTCAGGAATATCTATATGGGGTAATTTAAAAGTTAAAGCGTCGAAGTTGATGTTTATTATTTCGGCTTTTCCAGAGAGGCTGGTTTTTGAAAATTTTCCGTAGATTCAATGGGGGTCGAGTTTGATGCGACATTTTCTGTCGTCGGTGTTTCAAAGACATTTACTTGCGTGTGGTCTTCGAGAATACAATCCTGAGTCAAATACTCTTCAGGGTAAAATTCAAGTATTTGATCGTCGTTTAAAAAGAAAATGTTGGAAGAATCTAGCATATTATTTTGGTGCACAGTTCTCATAGAGACGTCTGAATTTTGTATCTTATTGGTTGGCTGATTGGGTATTCCAAAACGAAACTGTTGATATGGGTTGACTCTAAAGAATCCGGATTGTCTATAGTTATTTACTGTTTGCGGAAACTGCTGTGGTTGTCGACTTTGGTGAGTAGGCATTTCTACAGCTTGCCTATTATTGATTTGCTGATTATTTTGTGGTCTTGGGATCGCATTTTGTTGGGCATTAGGCACACTGAATCGTCTGACGGGCATAAAATTTGGTCTAAATTGGGGATTGTATCCTTGTTGTGGAATTCCGAATTTGAAATGAGATGGTTGTATCTGTATGTTATTTTTATTTGTTTGTAACGGGTTATTTTGAATACTTGATTGTTTTGTTTTGTTCCTGGCATTGTACTGAGTTTGGAAGTTTACCTCTTCCATCACAACGCCAAGTGCGGATTCTAAATTTGTACACTGTTTCAATCGGACAAATCTAATCATATCTTCGGGTAAATTATATAAAAATACGTTTAAGCTGGTGTTATTGTATATTATAATTTTGGCTGCCTTAATTCCCTCGTCTTGTAAAAGGTTAACTTTTGATATCAAGGAACTTCGTACCATCTGGATGCGGTGACAGAAATCAATGAATGACTCTCCTTGTTTTATTTTAAGATTTTCTAATTCTATTGCGATACACGCTTCAGATCTCGGGTCGCCAAAGTGCTGAACAAGCAATTCCTTCAGTGCTTCCCAAGAGAAAACATTTTCGCGTTCCTGATGAGAATTGCGGCTTTACCAACTAACCTACTTGTTAGGCAATGATAAACGTAAAGTTGTTGCGCTGGGTTGTTTTCTCCTTGAAAACTTCTAATTACATATTCACATTTCGAAATAAAAAGATTTAATAATTTTTCATCTCCGTCAAATTTAGGAATAATTCCCAGGATTTCCCTCGGGATTATCTGGATTTGATTCATTTTATGTACAGATTAATTAGATACTATTCTAAGTTTTAATTAGATATCTATTAAATATTTAATTTGATTTAAAAGCAAACAAATAACGAAATATCGGCGATGTTTGTCCGATGTAACGTTAATAAATAAAATAGAATAAAAGAAACTTATACACAACGCAAACGGCGATTTTTGTCCATAGACGTTGTTTAAACTAACTAATGACGTTAAATGGCGATTCTTGTCCAATATAACGTAGGGAAGAGATAGAAAAGAAACTTATACACAACGCAAACGGCGATTCTTGTCCATAGACGTTGATTAACTAACTAATGACGTTAACTGGCGATTTTCGGTCCAATAACGTAAGGAAGGGATAGACATGGGAGTGGACAATTAATGCGAAAAGGTCTACTCACATTAAATTACTGCTCGCTCCCGTGCCGATTCTCGTCTGCTGGTGTTGATCTCCTTCGTGCTGCCGCTCGATGACGAATTTGTTTGTGTACGTTCCCGGATAAGGCCAGGCAATTAGCACTTCGCTAGGCCAATGTTAGTGCCTTTAAACAAAGAAACTTTTCGCGAACTTTATCCGACCCCGGCTGCGCCAGTCAAATATGAACGGCAGTGATTTTGTTTGAAATAAACTTTAATTACAATTATTACAATAATTGGGAGATGTGCTCAGTTTGAGCGATGCAAACGGAATGTCCTGGCTTACGAACTATTGGTATATATAACCTAAACAATGACGACATATTTCTGGAAGTTCCCACGAGACTAGCTCAGATAAGCATTAACTTAAGTGTTAGAAATATTTATTGAAAGAAATATGCATTAAGTGGAATCGATGACATGGCTACTTAAAGGTGTTAGAAACAGAGTGTTGAGTGAGGATTAATCCTGTGGGAACTGATGCCTGGTATGCATAACTATCTATTAGCCGTGTTGTAGTTCCTTTTTAAATGCAGAATATTGAAATTAAAGCGAATATGATTGCGCTGCGTAAAAGTGGACTTAATATAACACAAATATCTTATGAAACCGAACTTAATGTGAGTATTATGAATATGAGTTAATTATTTTTTCAAACATTTATTTTATTAAAATAGAACTGCTGATCCTTGTAGTTATTTTTTGAAACGTATTATAAGGTCTAAATAGATAAAAAAAATTATAATTTCGAAGTCCTAGATTTTAAGTGATGATTATCTTATATGTAACATTTCTATTTTCATTATAATTTTGTTTCTAAATCGTAGGTAATACTTATTCGTATTTTGCTAGTAGCCTAACAGTACTTCTTTTTTGTTTTAGAGAAATTACCTTCTGTGAGTTGGAGGGTCACTAAATAAGGAAGAGGGTAGCCTTGCCAGTCGAAAGCGACTGGTTATATACCAACGAGATATTTTGCCGAATTATTATTCGACACGTCTTTACGAACCGTTCGCCGTGCAAACGAAAACCAGCTCAAAAACCATAGTTGATTGAAAATCATAAACAAGAACGTTTATATTTTGCGATACAGCGATGGAAAGCAAGGAATTAGAAAATAAAAAAATATATATTAAATAAAAAATAGTAAATAATAATAAAATTATATTGTAGCATATTCGTAATAAGGATTATTTTGAGGTTTAGTTTCAATCTTCTTTTCGTAATGAAAATGAATACTTAAGCTATAACCACAATAAGTCCTAAAATAGAAGTTTATTTATACTTTATAAAATTATAACGAATAAACATTTTGTAATCAGTTATAAAAGATTTTTATTCTTAACCCCATATTTCACTAACTATATAATAATAAAAACAATTATTACATTATTATTCTCGTTTATTAATTTATCGAATAATAAAAGAACAGATGAAGATAAAATTTTTGAAAAGAAAAAAAAAAATCCCATATCGAGATTAGAACCTAGAACCTAGTGTTTCTTTATCCTATACGTTACACTATGACCTATTTGAACTTATTAGAACACTGTCAATTTTAGCAATCGTATGAACCGCCCAAGGTCATACGTAATTATACGCTGCGTGTGTGAAAAAGCTACCTATATGTTTTTGTTTCGCTCGACACCAGTGTCTAAATTCTGAGGTGTGCCTTCTGTGTTAATACACTTATACATACATATTAGGTACGGGTACGGCTTGTACTGCGCGTTCACAGCAAAACAATCCTTACCGTGCTACTCCACTTTTGTCCCTAGATTGTACCAAGACGGACTCTAAAACGTTATTTTGAAGAGAAAAAAGAAATAAAATCTACTTTCTACTCTTTTTTTACTCTATTCGTGCCATTCGTAAATAAATATTTTTATAAAAGCAGACATCTTCTTTTACTTAATTTCGCTTCTAGAATAATTTTAAAGTGATACAGTAAATATGGCCACATCCATGGGCATATTTACCTACCCTGTCGGAAATATGGCCATTTTCTAAATTTACAAAAAAGTAAAGAATATCTGTAAATATTCAATGTTTTTATTATTTTTTTGCTACAATATGAAAGCTTCTTAGGTACACTTTATAAATAAATACCGCGGCTTGCCCTCTAATCTTAAAAACTATAAAAAAATAGACACGAAACCTTAAGGTGGCCATATTCTTAAAATATGATTTTTGGTATTTTCAATCTCAAATAAATAGCAGCCGGGGGTTAATTGTGGGAATTCCGGTAAGTAGAGTCACCAAATTCAAATACTTGGGGCATTGGGTCACTGAGGACCTCTCGGATGACTTGGATATTGAGAAAGAGCGCAGGTTTGCGAGGAATGTACACCTGCAGCCTGTGGGTCCGCTATACGCAGAAGGATTTCAATGCTCTGCGGGTCCTCTACAATAATGGGTTCCGTCTGTCTGTCTGTTTGTTCCGGCTAATCTCTGGAACGGCTGGACCGATTTTGACGGGACTTCCACTGGCAGATAGCGGATGTAATAAGGAGTCATAAGTCATAAGTAATTTATTTCATAACAATATAGATACATTGTGTTGAAATTTAAAAAAAATAACGTATTACAATTGCAATTAAAATAAAATTCATTAAATACATTTCGAAAAGTCAAAAAACCAATAATAATTAAAAATTCAAGCAATAAATTATAAATGTCAAAGTAATAAAAACAAGCAATAAAATAATAAAATTAAAGCAAAAGCAATAAAATAAGTTACAATGTCATATGTCATCTAGGAATTCATTGATACTGTAGTAGCCTTTCCCCAACAAGTAGGTCCTCAATTTGTTTTTAAATAAGTTGACACCGTATATGGTTTTGAATTCTATAGGCAACTTGTTATATAGAACTACAGACTGATACCTCGGGCTATGTTTCACAACTTTTAATTTGGGTTGAATAGTATTGGGCAAATCTTTCCTACGTGTGCTAGCTCTAGTTTGTCTCTGCTCATTAGACTCAAATTTGTGCAAATTTTTAACTAAGCTGGTTAGCAACACTAAAATGTAAAGGCATGGTACTGTCAAGATTTTTAGTTTAATAAAATGGTCTTTACATGATTCCGTCTGTTTCATGCGGAGCATAGTCCTTAAGGCTCTTTTCTGAATCACGAATGCCATTTGTATGTTGTACTTGTAGCTATTGCCCCAAAACTCTATGCTGTATCTTAGCCTGGACTCCACCAAGGCAAAGTACACACTTCTAAGTTGAGGTAAACTTAATTCTTCCCTCAGTGTTCTAATCGCATAGCATGCCGAGCTAATAGACTTCGTTATAGACAAAGTCTCAACCTTCCAATTCAACAACGAATCAATGTGCACACCTAAGAACTTGACACTATCAACTATTTCGACATTTTTGCCACAAGATACAATCTCCAACTTAGCATTATTTCGTACCGTGGGCTTAAATAAGACACACTTTGTTTTATTTATGTTAAGTTTCAAATTATTAGTACTGAACCAGTTTTCAAAAGCTTTCAAGAGAGCATTGGTCTTGGATTCTAATTCCAGTATATCGTCTGCAGTAACTATCGCATTTGTGTCATCAGCAAAGATTATTAATTTTGTGTCCTTTACACGTTTCTTGATATACTCCACTAAATCATTTAAAAATACAATAAAGAAGATTGGGCCAAGAACGGATCCCTGAGGAACACCACGGCATACCGTAACTAGATTAGATTTATAAATATTTTCTTCTCCATCTACCACCGATTTTATCTTGACATACTGCCGTCTATTCTGCAGATAAGAGCTAAATAGCTTCAAAACATTTTCCCGTATGCCATAATGTTCCAGCTTAGCCAGGAGAATTCCATGGTCTACAGTATCGAAGGCAGAACTGAGGTCCAGGAATATACCAGCTACTCTACGTTTGTTATTCAAGTTACAAATAACTTCGTCTACTAACGCCTCAATAGCATCGGTGGTTCCCAATGATGCTTGGTAAGCAAATTGTTGGTCATTTATTATCTCATACATCATTAAATGTTTAATGAGTCTATCCTTCATTATTTTTTCAAATAATTTCGATAATATTGGCAAGAGAGAAATAGGTCTGTAGTTGCCAGGGTCCGTCTTTGATCCTTTTTTGAAAACTGGAAGCACGCGTACAATTTTAAACTGATCGGGGAACAGACTTTCCTCGATGCAGATGCATTCATTAAAAAAAGATGCTAGTGGTGTCGCTAATAATTCTATGTTATCTTTGATTATGGTTAAGGGAATTTCGTCATAACCCGAAGAGGGCTTGTTAGTCATTTTATTTACCATATTAAAAATTTCTATAGGTGTGACTGCATCAAAACTCATGTTAAATTTTACCCGATTTATACCTTCAGTTAAGAATGTCATTGCCAATTCCTTGTCACAAACCTCTAAGTGGACCGAGTTGTCAAACCTCTTGGAGAATATATTAGCCACCTCCAAAGCATTATTAGTTGCTGCGTTATCTATCCTGAGTATAATTGATTCATTATTAATGTCTTTGGAAGCGTTGCGCTTTCGATTTACTATTTGCCATATAATTTTACTAGAATTTGATGCCTTGTGTATTTGTTTTCTGACATCGTTTCTTTTTGCACAGCTCACCACTTTTCTCAACGTTCGAATGTAGTTATTCCGATACTCCAGAACTGAATTATCGCATTGTGTCCTATCTAAAGTGTTAAGGAACCGTTTCACTTTGCTAGCTATCCTTATTCCGCTCGTTATCCATTTGGAACATCTATTCCTTCTGATATTAACTTTTACCTTACCCTTCTTAAAGACGGACGAATGAATTTCTCTGAATTTCGTGATAAATGTATTTATGCCTGAGCTTCAGTCAGTCTCAGACAACTTTTGTCTGTAATTACTTTTGTTTTCATCATTATATTTTCTTTTGCAAATACGTACATAACTTGATCGCTTCTTAAACGCAGTTTTTTCTAAACGTAAAGTACAGAATATACCAGCGTGTCCATCCGATAAACCATTGTGATCGATATACGTGTTATCTATAAGACAGTCTGGTAAGTTGGTTAAAAAGTTGTCTATACACGATTCAGACTTATTCCTTCGAAAAGTAGGATCATTTATGAGGTACCTAAAATTATAACAAGTTAATAAGGATAAAAATGAATTATGTTTCAGATCATCTTTCAATGTGTCAATGTTAAAATCGCCACAAATTATACACAGTTTGTTGAGGAAATGCTGCAACAGTTTTTCAAGCTCATTCATAAAGTTGTCAAAATTATTGTTTGTGGGAGATCGATAACAACAAATTACACACAAACTGGTTTCAATATCTCTAACGCCACACACTTCAAAACAATCAATTTTATATAATTGTTTACACACTTGCAGTTCATCTACGTTACTATCACACTGAGTTAATATCATCGAACCTCCCCTTGTCTTATTGAGTCTAGCATTGTAAGACCCCATATTATAATTAGTAAAATTAAATTGTTTAGCTAGAGTATCGTTCAGAAAATGCTCAGTTATACATAAGAAGTTGAGTTCCTTAGAAATTTCGCTTACATATATTTCCAGATCATCCCTTTTATTAGTAATGCCACATAGATTTTGGTGGTAAATATTAATTACTGAATAATTATTGATGTCATTGTTTTTAAGCCTACTATTAGGTTCTCTCTCACTCGCTATATTAGGAACGAAGAAGCTGTTCCTTTATTAACTCAGTAACAGTTCCATCAGTGACGCGTGAGCAGTCGAGGCGAATGTACGTACGCTTTGGGCCGCATCTGATTATCGCGTTGTTTTACATTTATATGACTATGCTTATTATGGTAATTAAGAATGGGTGAAGTTGATAATAATTTGGATCTGCGTGGCGGTGAAATAATGGAGGAGGAACTAGTAATTGAATGTGAACAACAACTTAATAGCATTTTAGTTAATGAGAGGAGGTCGAATGAAAATGGTGAACAACAACTTCATTTAACTTCAATTGAGGAGACGAAGAGGAAAAAAGACAGTGAG
Organism: Hydraecia micacea; assembly: GCA_914767645.1. Classification (NCBI taxonomy): domain Eukaryota; kingdom Metazoa; phylum Arthropoda; class Insecta; order Lepidoptera; family Noctuidae; genus Hydraecia; species Hydraecia micacea. The sequence goes on from OU611775.1 coordinate 3,247,561, forward strand.
CAACGACTTTCAGAGAAGAGAGGCAGACAGGATGATGAAGAAATAGTGGAAGAAGATGGATTTGTGACTATAAAAAGGGGTCATAAAAGGGTAAATCGGAAAAATTCAAATAGTGATAAAATTAATGAGAGTAACGATAAGGTAGACGCCGGAATGTCTAATGTAATCGTATCAGTCACAGGAAAAGAAATTCTGCCGAAACAATTTGGGATGGCAAAACTTCTACGTTCAACCAATATACAAAATATTACAAAAATGGTATATAAAAATGCTTATAGGGTGCTGATTCATTTGGAAATTCTTCACCTGTTTGGAAATTCGAAATATTCCATGCACCAAAGAAGAAACAAAGTCCTCTCTGTTAAAGACTGTAATTGATACTGGTAGCCTACTGAACCTTGCAATACAAACAAGGGATGTAAAGGACGTATTCCGCATAAAATCAAAAGACCCTGCCAATAAAACAATTATTGTCGATTTTACCACGGTAATCCTTAAGGAAGAATTCCTAGTTAAGTTCAGGAACCACAACAAAAATAGCTTTAAATTAACAACAGAACATCTCAAAATTACTGGCCCTGCAAAACAAATTTACGTATCTGAAAACTTATCAGCTAAGAAAAAATGGCTGTTCTTTCTGGCTAGAGACGCTGCAAAAACAAATGAGTTTCAGTTTTGTTGGGTCTCACACGGAAAGATCCTAGTGCGGGAAAAAGTCGGATGTCCTCACTTTCAAGTACAAAATGAGGCGGATCTCTTGTCAAAAAGGTAGCAAGCTTAGGCCGAAGCAGAGACTCGGCCTCTGATCTGCTTAACTGTAGTGCCGAACCGTCACAGTCTGTGGACAAAGTCAACAATTACTTTGCGAATGTCGGTGGACTTTTGGCGGCTAAAATTAAACACTCTGCCCTCTATAAATATATCTCGGATAATCGTCCCAACCTTGAGATCCCGGGTGCTTCCATTCCGTCCGCACCACAATCAATGGCCCTTCACAACGTGGATAGTGCTGAGCTGGAAAATATCATCCTTGGCCTCAAAGACAATTGTGCTGTTGGATTTGACGGTATATCACCCTCTATCGTGAAGGCGACTCGTCACGTTCTTATACCGATCCTTGTCTTCTTGTTCAACTTGTGCTTTTCAACAGGAACTTTTCCTGACGTTTTCAAAACTGCAGTTGTCCACCCTATCTACAAGTCAGGAGACAAGGACAATGTCGCCAACTACAGACCCATTTCAGTGCTGAGTACCCTCTCAAAGATATTTGAAAAAGTTATAAACCATAGACTCACCAGTTACCTAAATAAATTTAAACTTCTTTCTAATAATCAGTATGGCTTTAGAACTGGAAAATCCACTGAAGATGCGGTACTGGAACTTACAGATACGATTATTGGTCATTGGGAGAATAGATGTAAGACTCTTGCCATTTTTTTAGACCTATCCAAAGCCATCGACACTGTCTCAATTCCCATACTTCTTTCGAAGCTAGAACATCTTGGTATTCGCGGGATGGCCCACGATCTCTTCAGGAGCTATCTTACAGGTCGTAAACAAGTAGTAAAGCTAGATAACTACCTCAGCAACCAGGAGACAATTACTTTTGGTGTCCCCCAGGGCAGTGTCCTGGGACCCCCGCTTTTTCTCATATACGTTAATGAGCTGTGTCAATTATCCTTACCAGACTGCAAAATTATAGCTTATGCCGATGACACAGCTCTAATTGTACATGGCCGGGACTGGACTGAAACTCGCCTGAACTCGGAGTTTGCCTTGAACACCGTCATGAGATGGCTGACTACAAATCTTCTTACTCTAAATCTCAATAAGACCAAATTTATCACATTCTCTACAATGATGTCAAGTCAGCCCCCTACACCGATTGAAATTCGTGCGCATACCTGCCCGAACTTAAATGCAAACTGTGGTTGTCAACAATTAGAAAACACCCCTAGCATAAAATATCTTGGAGTCACTCTTGATAGCAACCTGAAGTGGAAGCAACATATTGCTTTAACTGTAGCTCGTGTGAGAAAACTCATATACGTTTTTAAAAAGCTCAGAGGTGCGGCCGATTTCAGCTGTTTATTAACAGTGTACTTTGCCCTCGCTCAGTCTGTTCTAGGGTATTGCCTGACGGTCTGGGGTGGTGCCGGTAAAACAGTGATGCTGCGGGTTGAACGCGCGCAGAGAGCTGTCCTGAAGGTGCTGGCAAGGAAACCGATCCGATACTCGACATCCTCTCTATATACCCTCTGCCAGGTCCTTACCGTCAGACAGCTATTCATCCTCCAAACTATTCTTCGCAAACACTGCCAACTTACCTTTGATCCTAAATGCTGTCCTACACGCCGCTCGAATAGGGTTTGTAATACTGTGTCTCGTAGAACCGTAGCTGCAAGTCGTCATTACAAACACATAAGTTCAAAAATCTACAACAAATTGAACAAAAGCTTACACATCTACCCACTAACCAAGAGCAAATGCAAAACGAAACTTGACTCCTGGTTAAAATCACAAAATTATGATGAAACAGAGAAACTCGTGGAAGTGTAAAATACTCATCACTCCCTCATACACCCCAACAAAACTACACACAACACACGACACAAACACCACAACAACCCTCGCTCTCCTCATTAACAGTCAACCACAAACCCATTCACCATACACACACCACATTAACTCAACGTTAAAATACATCCCAAATTCATTCATGTCCTACCGTTTACTTTTGTCTTACTTTTTGTTTTTTTATTATTAATCCTAAATTACCTTATTAACTAAATCTAAATTAATTACCTTTTAAGCATTTTGTTTTTGCATGGAACATCATTCCATTCTGTATCTGGAGAAGGGCGTTGTTAGCTGCGCTACAGTTTATACTTTTGCAGCTATCATCGTTTTATTTGTTGTACTTAGTCTTGTGTTATTGTTCCAAAATAAACTTTTTATTTATTATTATTTATTATTTCAATAACAGAGAAGATGCATCGAAGTTACTGAGTTGTGAAAAATTAACGGATCTAGGATTCAGAGTACAGATGACGGACGAAGCTAACCTATGTTACGGTATCCTTAAACAAATAGATGTAGAAATGGAAGAAAAAGAAATACTAGAAAATGTTACATGTGATTATGACGTCATATCAATTCGAAGGCTAAAAAGACAGTCTGATAACGGAGAATGGACAGATTCAGAAACAATCAGAATTTGTTTTAAGGGTACCACTTTACCGCCATACGTCTATGGGTACGGTTGTAGGTTTAAAGTGGAACCTTATACTTTTCCAGTGTCCCAATGTTCAGTATGTTGGAGATTTGGTCATCTGTCAAGGTCGTGCCCAATTAAGAAACAAATGTGTCCCAAATGTGGTAATGATCACCCAAATTGCGACACCGAAAAATATACTTGTGTGAATTGTAAAGGGCCACATATGGCCCTATACAAAAAGTGTCCTGTTTTCTTAAAGGAAAAGGAAATAAGAAACATTATGACCGCAAATAGCTGCAATTATCGGAAAGGGTTGGAAATATATTTAAAAGACAAGGAATCACAAAAAACAAACAAAAAACGTGATGACGTATTGATAGACGAAAACACGCAACAAATGATAAACAACTCACAAGACGAGACAACACAAGATAACTATGAGACATCGTATAGGGATATTATGATTACTGAAGCTCGCGTTAGTAATGAACCGGCAGTGATTCAGATGGAGGTAGAAGTTGATTCGCAAAAACATAATCAACAGAAACGGGTGGATAAAAAGAAACAACAAGCAAGTATGGCTCAAAAGAAAAATACAGATAATAATAAAACATCACAGAAGAAAAAGACGGAAGAATATAACTATATTCAGCTAGAAACAAATAATGTGGAGAAGGAAAATAACATAGGTTCTGATAAATTAAAAAAAACTTTTAATATGTACAGTATTTGTAAACGGATAAAAGAATTATGTATGTCTGACGGTAGTTGGTCCACTAAAGTTCAACAACTTGGTAAATTAGCTATAGAAATATGTGGTCAGTGGTTTTTTAAGGTTTTGAGTGGAGAATATGATCTATGGAAAATGTTTATATCTATGTTTAATTATGACTAACGACACCAATAACATGGTTTTACTCAATATAATACAGTGGAATGCACGGAGCTTGCGACCTAAACGTAATGAATTAGAACTTCTATTGCTACAAGATAAAATACACATCGCGTTAATATCCGAAACATGGTTGCAACCGGAATCTCATATAAATATAAGTAGCTACAATCTCTTTAGAAAGGATAGGCTTGACGGATACGGAGGTATAGCTATAATTACTCACAAGTCGATTAAAGTACAACAAAATGTTGTTAATATTAATAACTCAGGAATAGAAATAGTCTCAATAAAACTCTTAAATTGTAATGAAATTAAAAATATCGTACTAATATACTGTCCGTCATCGGTACGTACAAGTCTATCCGACTGGGAACAAGTATTTTCACTGTTCGCTAGTAAGTGTATTGTAGCTGGAGATTTTAATGGCCATCATGCCACCTGGTCGTGTAAGTCTGACGCGAGAGGCCTACAAATATATGATTCCGCATTGGATAATGGCTTCGTTTCTCTTAATGACGGTAGTAGTACCAGAATTAGTTCTGTCGATAACATTATTCAAAGAAGTTCGCCCGATGTGACATTTGTTTCTACCGACTTGTCTCATTTATTAAATTGGAATGTTATGAACGAATGTTTGGGGAGTGATCATTTGTTTGTTAGGGTCTCATACAAATATAAGAGTAATGCACACTCGGTTTATAATACCAAGAAACGTAATTTTAAGTTAGCACAATGGTTAGAGTACACTAAGTGGTTAGAAAACTATTTACTACAACCTGTTGACACTGCCACTGTGCAATCTTTGTATGACAACTTTATCAAGCAGGTGAATAAGGCCGCAGATCAGTACATACCTTTAATAAAGGGATGCGATAATCAGTATAACGGATTCCGTCCTAAACCGTACTGGACCCCTAAACTTTCCCATTTAGTTGCACAACGAAGATTGGCCCTAAAAAATTTTAGAAGTAATCCTACACCCGACAATCTCACCGCCCTTGAACGTAAAACAGAAACCGCTAAAAAGGCCATTCAGCGGGCGAATACAAATGATTGGCAAACATATTGTAGTAGTATTGATGAACGAACATCCAGCTCTGATATGTGGAAGCGGATGGGCTGGGTTAAGGGAATTAATTCCTCAAGGTCATATGTTTCCAATGAACAAAATATCGAACTCCTTTGCAATCTTGCTCCCGATTATATGTGTCGACAGCCCTATAACGACTTTAAATCAAATAATGCAGAGTTAGAGAACAGCTTCACGATGCAAGAAATGACTCACTGTTTTAAGCGAAAAGATACAGCGCCTGGTAACGATGGGATAACATATTCACTTATCTTTCATCTTTCTCATTTGAGTAGACTGTATTTATTAAGGTTATACAATTATATCTTTGATACAGGCGATATTCCAAAACAATGGCGAGACATACTAGTGTTGCCCATTCCCAAAAATTCTCCTAATAATAGTACTAAATTGAGGCCAATTTCTTTAATATCTTGTGTGTGCAAAATTTTCCATTCAATGTTGACAAAACGACTTGAGTGGTACATAGAAAAAAATAAATTATTATCTCCGTACACTTCTGGATTCAGAAGAGGACAGTCATGTCAGGACTGTCTGGTTAAATTAGTCAGTCAAATTTATGTAGGTTTTTCACATAACGTCCCAACTATAGCTTGTTTTCTTGATATTTCAAACGCCTATAATAATGTATTAGTAGATGTACTGATTAACACTTTAGATGAAATAGGTGTTGGACAAAAGCTATGTCAATACCTATGGAACTTTTTAAGCGAGAGGCACCTTATGATAAAAGATGAGACTGGCCAAAATAATTATTTTATTAGACATACCGATAGGGGTCTAGCACAAGGAGACCCAATTTCCCCCATTCTTTTTAACGTAATCACAATGACATGTTTCCATAAGATTAAAAACGTAGATATGTGCCAATACGCGGATGATTTTGTTTTATATTGTTCTTCTAGGAATTTTAGTCAAAGTCAACATGAATTACAGATTGCCTTGAACACATTTTGTAGTATTCTGGATGATATGGGATTAGAATTATCGGCAACTAAGTCTAAAGTATGTATATTCACCAGGGGATTTAGAAAATTAGAAATAGATTTAAAATTATATACACATAGTTTACAATTAGTAGATAATTACAAATATTTAGGAGTGTGGTTAGATAGATCGTTGCGTTGGAGTAAACACATAAACATGATAGCAGAGAAAGTGCAAAGGAGTCTTAATTTACTCAAAGTCTTGGCCGGCACTGCATGGGGCTTGCACCCCAAACATTTGAGACATATTTATATAGCGTTGATTAGAAGTCGCATAGACTATAGCAGTTTTCTATATGATGTAAGTGCAAAGTGCCACCTAGACAAATTAAATAAGATTCAAAATCAAGCGTTGAGAATTATAGGAGGTTTTATTAAGACTACACCTATTCACGTTATGGAAAGTGAGCTCTGTGTAGTCCCGCTGTATTTACGGAGGAAATATTTAGGCTATAAGTTCTGTTTAAAAGCTAAATCTACAGAAAATAATATTACTAATAATTTACTAGAGAAACTTAACACTCTTCGACAAAATAGTTATTGGAGAAATAAAAAAATTCCTCTACTGATTTCCTTATATGATGAAGTGAAGGTAGAAAATATAGCATCATCGTATCCATTGCTGATGTTTACTCTGAGGACATGGATTACTAACATTAATGTTCAAGAAGTACTTATGTGGGATTTAGATGTAGTTAAATTGTCTAAACAATCATATGAAAGTAATTTATTAAAATTTGAAATTATTAGAGAGTTGTATCTTAAATACAATGATTGGTTAAGTATATTTACAGATGGGTCGAAAAGTGTAGAAGGTAGTGGAGCAGCCTTTTATGTACCTAGTGAGCCAATAGGTTGTGAAATGAATTGTTTTAAAATAGATCATAAGAATGCGTCTATTATGACGATGGAGCTTATTGCGATATCTGAAGCATTGTCATACTGTGATAGTAGTCAACATAAAAAAATTGTTATCTGTACAGACAGTAAAAGTTCTTTACAACATTTAGCTCGATGCGCCTCTGGCCAAAGAGGTGTATCGATAGCTTATGTAATTTTATCTAAGATCGATAAATTAATTGTAAAAGGTGTTGAATTGAGACTGCAGTGGGTTCCATCGCATATTGGGATACAGGGCAATGAAAAGGCTGACATGCTGGCAAAATATGCAGCTAAAAATGGAAAGGAAACTAATATAACGATAGATTATTCAGAAGTTTTGCCTAAATTTAAAAATAAGTGTTACGATGATTGGAAGGAGTATTTTAATAGACGTTCGTTGGAAAAAGGGATCTGGTATAAAACCATGCAGAGTCAGCCTTTTCGTGTGCCCTGGTTTATTAATAGTCAGCTAAGTAGGAAATTAGTTGTTACAGCTCATAGACTTAGATCGGGACACATTCCATGTAATAAGTTTGCGTTTACGATGAAGAAAACTATCTCGCCTAATTGTGTGGAGTGTGGAGTGGTGGAAGACTTACATCACTTATTGATGGAATGTGTTCGATATGAGTCTCATAGAAGTGATCTGTTTGGGGTCTTGAAGTTGAACCAACTTGATATGGGCACATTCCATAATATTCTGTCTCAACCAAATGGTGAGGATGCGAAGTGTCTGTTCAGGTTCATGGCCCAAATGTAATCCGTAGCAGTAGGTATGTATTTAGGGTACGATGGGACTGTCATACGCATTGCGGTCATAAAAGTCCCTAATTAAATGAAGAATAAAAAAATAAAAAAAAAAACAGTTCCATTGAATGGTTCTTCAATAACTGTAAGGAAAGGGTCCCTAAAATTGTCAAGATAGCACTTCAAGTTGTCAAAAATATTCTTCATAACATAGTTGTTGAGAATTCCTCGTCGTTTATAGAACATTGTGTCATCATATGTCAAGTTTAAATTAGAATCAAATATATTTGCATAGTTGTAAGAACAAATATCTTGGTAAAGTAAATTACTGAATGTCTCTATTCTGGAATTGAACATAGCACAAAATCCGTCAAATTTATATGTTGGTAGACAAAGTAAAATGTTCGTATGTTGTATTGACACTAATATGTTCCTCATATTATTAATTAATTCCAAGTAATTGTCAGTTTTCCTAAAGTCCTCTTCGCCTATCAAAATCAAACAGTAGTCATTCATTGTATAGTTTGTCAATTTTTGTTCCAGACGATTGATCAACTGAAGAACTCCACAATTTGTATAGATGTAATGACATATATTATGATTCGGAAAAGTAGTCTTTGCTATAGGTATTATTTTATTAGTTTTGTTACTACTAATTATACAAAGTTTGCGCTGTTGTTGTTCCGATAAGTTTGATACATTGGGTTTAAGTAAAGTACCGTTCACAACTTGCTGGGTTACCTCTTCAGCAGATGAGTTATTGCTCGTTATACCCGATATCCTGTGTAGTAAGGATGTGTCGCTGGTGGCGCCATCTGCTATCGCTTTCGTAGTGTCTGCATGTTCAAGTCCTAGGTCCGCGCAGCTACTGTTGAGTCCCTCATTAAGAGATTGCCTCAACTCTCTTGAGATTCTTTTCCTTCTCTTGATTTTACTCTTTTGGGTATTTGTTCCTCTACTTTTTGTTTCTGAGCATATTTTTTGTAAGTGTATAGATTTATTTATTTCTTTGTGTAAAGCAGTTTTTAATGCCATGTTCTCCTCATTAAGGCTATCTATTTCCGCATGTGCACTATCTAACTCACTTTTAAGCTGTGTTATTTTTGCTTTTAGATCATCCACGTCACTGTCATATGCAGCCGATAAGTCTGGTAAACTATATTTTCTAATTTCAGAGTTTGTTGATTCAAAAGAAATATCCAGGGAGCCGTTAGTAGTGGTCTTAGGTCGACGAATTGTTATATTGCTCTCTTCCATTGTGCGGTGTTTTAAATTTGCAATTCAGACATGTACAGTATTAGGTACTATACTATTCAAAAACTTGAGTTGCGTAGTATGCGTGTAACGGACCACAGTCTCAAAACGCTGGTGCTCAGACTTGAAATTTTGTTATGTGTTGATTTCCGAACGACATCTTTTGTGTCATAGATTCCGTGGTGAGTTCTGATTGGTAAATTTTTTAATGAGTAACAATGAGTCAGCTGTGGTTTGTTTACAATAGCTGATATCACCAATTTAAATTAGTAACTGATTTCCAAATTATGTGCAGCACTTCTAATGTTATCGATAGTTATCAATTTACACTCACGTATGGCTGTTTTAATTGTATTAATCCTTTTCCATGCACAAATTCGAAGTTATAACTTGTTTAAAGTCCACAATCACCAACAGTCACTGGTTATGAATTTATTATTGTTTTGTTCACCACCACTTTATTGCTTGCAGAGATAACAATCTCCCGTTATTTTCTTCGAAAACTACGCGTATTTCTTGATGTTATTTCAGTACAATAACATAATTAAATTAGTTTAAAAAACACGGATCGATTTTTTCGAGTAACTTAGGCTACTTTTATTTTAGAAAAACAAATACTTTTAGTTAGGATAGGATAGGATTTCACGCGGACGAAGTCGCGGGCAGCAGCTAAGTAGTTACTAATATAACATTCAACTGGATTTGCACGATTTTTTTTTTTTCGGGTAGGTTGTTTTTCGGAAGAATAGAATTTCACAAGAATATATTTTTAGTGTTAAATTGTAAAATAGGTTATGTGTGTTACAAATAAATCATAATTAGTCTATACATATAATAAAATTGTAGAAAAGTGGTGTCTGTACAATGGAAATATATAAAAAAAAAGTAGCAGGGGTTGTTATTATATCGATGCCGAACCCGAAATTGTAATTACATTTTTTTTTGTCTGTTTGTCGGTTTATCTGTTTGTCTGTGTGTTTGTGCACGCTAATATCAGAAACGGCTTATTCGATTTAGATGCGGTTTTCACTAATATATTATAATAAGCTTCACTAACAGTTAGTGTTTATTTCATGTCAATCGGTTCATAAATAAAAAAGTTATGTCAATTTAAAGAATCACGGCGAACATTTGTTAAGGTATTCTATCAGAGTACGTACACGCCTCGCGCCTGCGCGTCCGTGGCTATATAAAGCCAGACTCATGGAAGAAGGTGAATCTACAAGCTACCCAGTAGAATTTTTAGAATCCCTCAATGCTCCTGGACTACCAGCACATAAAATAAAATTAAAAGTAGACGTACCCATAATGCTTCTTAGAAATTTAAGCCCCCCAAAACTTTGCAATGGCACCAGGTTAAAAGTGACCAATTTACAACGAAATCTGATAGAAGCAGAGATTTTAACAGGGTGTGGAAAAGGTGAAAGTGTTTTCATTCCTTGGATTCCTCTCATTCCAAACAATTTTCCATTTAGTTTTAAACGAGTCCAGTTTCCAGTCGGCCTATGTTTTGCGATGACAATTAATAAAGCTCAAGGTCAGACGCTGAAAGTTGTGGGTGTAGATCTAAATATCAGCTGTTTCTCGCACGGTCAGTTGTAGGTATGTGGCTCTGTCACGGGTTAGCAATCCTAGGAGCCTGTATGCTTTCATCCCCGATGGCCATACGTCAAATATCGTATACAGAGAAGCATTACTGTAAAGTAAATTTTTAGCTACCCAAACGACGGTATATGTAATTCAAAATATGCTGCCCGAAAAGTCACTAATCCACGTGGACGAAGTCGCGGGCACAGCTAGTATATAATATAACTATAAATATATACACTAGATACTAAAATAAAAGACTAACTAACCTACTATACAAATAAATAAAAAATAAAAAAAATCAAAGGACACTTAGGCGTCGAAGTACTCATCCGCATCGCTGTCATCCGGAAACGTGCCCAGAAGACTGGCAGCATTGCCACGTTGAATGGCAATGCTAATTCTTTGACCAAAGAACGACCGTGAAGTATCGACCAGCCGGCGAGAAATTTCCTTAAAAAGGAGACGCGCGCTCGGGCCCCATACTATAAATTATATTATAGTAAAAAATAATATTCAGAATTATGTTTATTATAAGTCTGTAGTCTTCTTTATTTTATTTAACTTAATTTATGTTCATTAGGTACCCAGCGAAACCGTCGCCTATGTTAATTTTTATGTTTTTCCTCATAGGAGTGAATAATTGAATTATTTATTTATATATACTTTATTGTACAGACGCCAGCACATCAACCTACCCGAAACTGTCACATTTCCCCAATCAATTTTGAACCTTATGCTTTAGCAATAAAGTTGAAAATATATTAAAGAAATTTGACAGATTGTAGTAGGTTGATGTGCTGGCGTCTGTACATCAGAAAAAACATAACAAAATAAACGATTATTAACATAAAACATAAGTACAAGGGCAGCCTTATCGCTTTCTGCGATCTCTTGGAATGGACAGTGATTGCGTGGATATAAAAACACTAAACTAAACTTTTTGAGTGAAATAAATTTCAACAAGTTGTGTATTAACTTACTGTCATTGGCTTTTTGTCCTGTTAAAGACAGCGGTTCTGTTCTCGGGTTGAAAACGATTTTCCTGAAAATAAATAACGAAGTTTCGTGAGAAGGTGGCATAGTTTGTCTTATTTATTTTAGTATAATTGCGTATTTATGTGTGCTTATATTACGATATAATTAGGTCATCATCATCTGCCTAGCCTTTTCCCAACAATGTTGGGGTCGGCTTCCAGTCTAACCGAATGCAGCTCGATACCAGTATTTTACATGGAGCGCCTGCCTATCTGACCACCACAACCCAGTTACTGGGTAATACGATACCCCTTGGTAAGACTGGTTGTAAGATTTTCGGGCATCTGACGACCCGTAACGACTGTTAAAGATCGACGTATGACAGCCGGGAACAACAGCTTAACGTGCTTTCCGAGGCACGGAGGGTTCTTGGTATGTAAAGGTGGTCACCCATCCACGGACCAACCGCGGCAAGCGTAGTGTAAGGTTGCTGAAGGAACATGGGTGGGTTTTAGTCAGTAAGAGTCTGACACGCCTTCCCGCTCCGCCCAGAGCGGGAGAAGTTATTTGATAATTTCCGACCCAAAAAAAAAAGGCCTATATCCAGCAGTGGACTGCCATAGGCTATCAGGTTTCATGCTTACCTAACATCATCAACTATTGTGCAGTCTGTGCAGCAGATGATTGGTTCCTTGCCTTTGAATGCGCATTTCTGAAAATGAACAAACACTTCTAACATCATACTTTTAATACACATTTGATGGAATATGAAGGCAGGAGGATTATGACTCCGGTATATTAAGAGGACTACAGGACCTAAACGCAAAAAAACGCAAGTTTTATAATGCCTAAAAGTATTTATGATCGACTACAGTATATAAACAAAATCAGAAAAATATGTGATATTCTTCAGGATATATGCTAGTTAGCAAATGTGTTGAAAACATAATAAGTACAACTAATTTGATACGATAGAAAAAATCATGAATATACGTACCTCTAAAAACTTTCTTTTCACTATAAAAACTATGGGTACTACTTGAACTATTAAGTAAAACACTCGTTTTGGGAATGCCCCTCAATTTATTGTCAAACCAATATATATACGAAATTCTTAAAAACTACTTACACCCTATTGGCTGATCAGCTGCCGTAGAAATGTGGTCAGCCAATCAGCGTTTAGCACGCTTAATAAAAACTAGTGGCGGTCAGCGAACCGCTTAGTAACAGGCTGTCGCAACTCTCTAACAAAAAAGTGAACTATGGAGTTTGCGCTAAAAATAATGGCGGCTATCGTTGTCTCGCTTTAACATCTATTCGACTCTATCGCACCATCACTGAATGATGCACAGACTCAAAAAGTACTCTGACTCTGTGCTACAATTTAGGGTATATATGTTCTGTGGCTACAATATAATACGTAATTACGTAGTTCGACTTAGCGCTGTTTTTATTGTTTTATTTTTATTTTGTGTATTTATACCGTACATTGGAGTTATTATTATTTATGTAAGTGAGTGTATTGCTGCAATGCATTACAAAACTTGTGAAATATATGGTTTAAGATCCGGCCGGTCAAATGGTCAAATGCGAATTTTCATGACCAAATTTCCATTGAATAAAGATAGGTAAGCGTAATTATTATCAATTGGTATGTAAAAAAAAGTTGTTATGCTCTTACAGAAAATAAATTTGGTGAATAGTGGTAGACAGCGAAATTAAAATTTTCTTACGTTTTATACAATTTGCAGGTCAGTGTTAGGTTGTATCTTGATAAAAATATGATTCGCGACTATAATAGATATGTATTTACAGAATTGTAGTCATTAATATCATTAAAATATCTCTTTAGATTTGTACCATAAGCAGTTTTCCATAAGAGATTTGTTCTTAAGGTACAAAGATGTAAGTATTAATGATTGTAATGATTATAATTCTGAAAATACGTATCTGTTATAGTCGCGAATCATATTTTGATCAAGATACAATGACCCAAAATTACAAAAAAACGTAAGAAAAATGGAATTTAGAGCTAAAATTTACAAAAATACAAAATATCCTGTCAATATAGTAGTGCTTGACGCTTGTTATTTTTTATCGACTATCGATATTTTTATTATCCTAACTTATAATTTACTGTTTAATTAATTTATTTATTATTTATTTCTTATATAAATGTACATATTATTATAGTTTATATGTTATCTTAAATTAAATAAAACTTCCTATTTATTTATTATCCTAACTTATAATTTACTTCACTGTTTAATGAATTTAGTTGACATGCTTTTTTTTTTTATTCCAGTACCTTCAACCTCAACTGCAAAAATAGCAACTCTGAAAAGAAAACCAACGACGACTTCAAAAATAGAACCTACTACACCTCGAAAAAGAAAACTTTTGAACAGCGAAAAAAAGTTGAACAAATAGAAAAAATTTCATCACCCGTATTAAAAGTCGCGCAGCAGATAAGCATAGCAAAATAAACTTCAGTTTTTCTAAGTTTTGTTTTATTTTATAATTACCACGAAACCCTATTTTCGAAATCCTAAATCGAAAGTTAACGTTGGCGTAAGTGTCCCTTACCTTAAATATAAATAATTAGGAATGTAAGAATTGGGAACCTGGTATTTTTTACAGCAACTTATCGATAAAAAATTACGAGTGAGTAGTAGCACATCCCTATCTTGTGATTATGTTGGCAGCTTTACGTCATGCCTGCAGTCTGCATAGTCTGTGTCATTTTTGCTATGTTGGTATTGAGTTTTAGCGCAAACTTCATACAAACGCCGTTTTTCATCTTTTTCTATGGGAGTCCCGTCTCTTATAAGGAACGTTACTTACTCTATGCTTAGTAATTTGAATGGAGTCGGCGCGTGAGTATGTCCGATGGAGACGCGCCGGCGAGGAGCGCAGAATATATAAACGACCGCGGGGGCGAGCAGCATTCAGTGTCGGTCCGCGCGCCGCGCGGGTCAGTTGCTTATGCTCGATGTTTGTATGCCTGTCTCCCACAGTATCCCCCTTCAAGAAAACCGTACATGTTTTGTAGGCTTAACAGTCCTGCCGGAACGGGTAACGTATGGGTTTTCTTCCACCTCGTCTTCTGTGGCTGCTGGCAGTATGTAGGCAGGCTTCAGTCTATCTAATGATACCACTGATTCTCGGTTGGGCAGGCGTATCTTGAAGTACTTGTCATGTTTCTCAATAACTTCGTACGGGCCTTCGTACGGCGGCGTTAATGATTTTTTTGCACAATCTACACGTATAAATACATGTGTGCATGTCGACAGCTGCTTCGGTACAAAGGTCGTGCGTTGTTGACGAGCGGGTGCACGTGCGCAGGACTCATTAAGCGATGCCATTGATTCTGTTAGATGACGTAACAATAACGGGTCTTCATTATCTATATTCGCAGGTGCAAAAACATCTGCCGGTAATCTTAATGAGGTGCCATAAATCATTGTAGCGGGACTGTAGTTTGTCTCCTTATGAATGACCGTGCGTAATCCAAATAATACAGTCGTTAATTCTTGAACCCATTGTTGTTTATTCCCTCTTGCGGTCAATGCTGTCTTGAGGGTACGGTGAAATCTTTCTACGAGGCCGTTTGATTGCGGATGGTAGGCAGTAGTTCGGATTCTTGATACACCCAGTTTGTTCATTAGTTTTTGAAATAATGATGATTCGAACTGGCGTCCTTGGTCCGTAGAAATACGTAGTGGGCAACCGAAGCGAGTAATCCATGTATCGTATATGACTCGGGCAATGGTCTCCGCGGTTATGTCGCTGACTGGCACTGCCTCGGGCCATCTGGTGCATCGATCGACAATTGTGATCAAGTATCGGTGTCCTTCTGATGGAGTGAGTGGTCCAACAATGTCGACATGTATGTGTTCAAATCTTCTGGACTCGGGAAACTGTACCAATGGAGTCTTCGTATGTCGGTGAATTTTAACCCGTTGACATGTAATGCAGCACCGCGTCCATTCAGAAACGTCTCTGTTCATTGCTGGCCAGAAATACTTCTCGGTGATCATTTTTCTTGTCGTTCGGATACCGGGATGACTCATTTCGTGTAATGCTTTGAAGGCAGTCTCACGAAATGATTTAGGTAAATACGGACGTGGCGTTTTTGTTGTATTTTCGCAGTAGATTTGTTTCTTTTTTCCAGGCAGTGATATCTTGACAAAGTGGAGATTTTGTTGCTTCAACAGGTCAGGTAAATCTTCGTCTCGTTTTTGCTCATCTGCCAGATTTTGGAAATCGATGACAGAAGGACAGTCAATGGCAGTTATGCGAGATAGTGCATCCGCAACAACGTTGTCCCTTCCGTGTACGTACTCAATCTTGCTGCAGAATTGACTTATAAAGTGGAGTTGCCTTTCCCGTTTTGGAGTGTCACTTGCGCTTGCTGATTTGGCCATGGCGAAGGTCAGGGGCTTGTGGTCCGTGTATACGACGACATCGTTTCCTTCAATCAATCTTCTAAAATGTTTGACAGCCATATAGACAGCTAATAACTCGCGATCATATACGCTGTATCTTGATTGGGTGTCACTGAGCTTCTTCGAGAAGAAAGATAGTGGTTTCCATATGTTGTTTATTTTCTGTTGCAAGACTGCTCCTACACTTAGGCTTGAGGCGTCTGTCATGATGCATAATGGGGCACCTTGAACAGGGTGTGTTAATTGTACAGCTTCCATTATGCTTTGACGGCAATTATTGAAAGCATCTTCTAATGTCTGGTTCCAGATGATAGGTGTTTTGTCGTTCTTCTTTTTATTATGAAGGAGCTTATTCAATTCCATTTGAGTCTCAGCTTGCTTAGGTAAACAATCGTGGTAAAAATTGACCATTCCAAGGAATCGTCGAAGATCTTGAACATTTTCTGGTTTCGGGTAGTTGGAGATTATTTGAATGCGCTCAGTAGTGGGCGTGATACCCTTTTCTGTAACTTCGTAGCCCAGGAAGTTTAGCTTCTTTTGACCAAATAGGCACTTTTCTAGGTTGATTCCGATTCCGTAGTTAGACAAACGTTTCAAAACAAGTCGCAAATGCTTTTCATGCTCGTCAGGAGTTTTAGAGTAGACAAGTACGTCATCAATAAAGCAGTAGCAGCAGTAATCCAGGTTTCTCAAGACTTCATGCATAAATCGTTGAAATGTCTGTGGTGCGTTACGCAAACCAAATGGCATACAACGAAACTCAAAAAGACCGAAAGGTGTCGTTATTGCCGTCTTTTCTACGTCGTTTTCAGCAATTGGAATCCAAAAAAATGCTTTCTTCAGGTCTATCTTCGAGTATATCTTCATGCCATCTAATTGGTAGGTGAAGTCTTGAAGCCTTGGTATTGGGTAGCGGTCTGGAAGCGTTACTGAATTCAGGCGACGATAATCACCACATATGCGAAGGCTTCCATCTTTTTTTGTTACAATATGCATCGGGCTGGCCCACGGACTTTTAGATGGTTGACATATGCCCATTGACATCATCGTTTGAAACTCGGCTTTGGCTGCGTTGTATTTAATCGGCGGCAGTGGACGGGGTCTTGCGAAGAGTGGGGGGCCGGTAGTCTCAATATAGTGCTTTACATTATGCTTGATTTCTTTCGTAGGTGTCATAGGTTTTAAGACTTCAGTGAATTCTTGTAGAAGTGCATGATAGCGGTGTCCTGGTTCGACTACATACAGCGTAGTATCTTGTGTAGTATTTATCGTCATCGTGTTAACTGAAAGCTCGGTCAGACTGTCTACAAGTTTTTTGCTGTGTAGGTCCACAAGAAGTCGGTGGTGCTTAAGGAAGTCGGCACCAAGAATTGACGTCTTCACGTCCGCCATTATGAATGTCCACTTGAAGTTGCGTCGCAGTCCTAGATTTATTTGCAAAGTTTTTCCCCATATGTCTTAATCGGTGTATTGTTTGCGGCGAATAATTTGAAAGGCGTTTCTATCGGTGTTCGCTTAGTTTTTACGGCTAGCACCGATAAGTCTGCACCAGTGTCGACTAGAAATCGTTCTCTTGAATTTAGATCAGTTATACATAGGCGGTTATTTATTTTTGCTACACCGACGCCCGCCACAGCCGATGTGGTCTTCAGTTTTCCGACGGCTTCCTGGAACATGGTGGTTCACACTTCTTAGCTCTGTCTCCGAATCGGTGATGATAATAACACTCCCAGTCTGGATCTCCTGGTCTCTTTCCTGACCTTGTTCTTGACCGGGACCGTGATCTTGAGCGGAAATTGCTGCGGCGAAATGGACGACGATGACTCACGTTCTCCTTCCTCAGTGCGGCAATTTCAACGGTCAGCTTCTCCAGTTGTTTTGTCAGTACTTGAAACTGCAGATCTGGACTAGTGCTAGTGCTGGTGCTGGTGCTTGGAGCCGGTGTAGTTGGGCTAACCTCCGCGATAGTATGTTCTGTATGCTCCATCATCTTATCCGCCATCATCGCTTGAGTATCGAGTGGAGATTCCGTGTTAACGGATAATACGGCACGGACTTGGGAAGGTAAGTGACCCATCCATAAAATTTTGAGCGCGTTATCGGGTACATTTTCTCCAGCCAGCTCTCGCATCACCCTCAGGAGTTGTGTTGGCTTCTGGTCTCCTAATTCTAGTCCGCTCAAGAGCTTCTGGAATTGACGGGACTCGGACTCTTCGTACACCGACAGCAAACGATTCTTCAGAGCGTTGTATCTTCCCGACTCAGGTGGTTTACAGATGATATCACTTATTTGTTCGATGTCTTTCCTCTCCAGAACTGCAATGACCAAGTTGTATTTTTGTTCATCGCCTGTCTTGTATGGTGATATCACGGCTTCAAATTGAGCAAACCACAGCCTTGGTTGTGCTCGCCAGAATTGTGGGATCTTCGCTTGTAGTGCAATAGCAGAGACTTCCTTTTCGCACTTATCTGATACGGCGTCGTCAAAAAGTTCCATGACTAATTACGTATCAGGACAAACACAGATTAAATCACGTCGGGGTCACCAGATATGGGTACTACTTGAACTATTAAGTAAAACACTCGTTTTGGGAATGCCCCTCAATTTATTGTCAAACCAATATATATACGAAATTCTTAAAAACTACTTACACCCTATTGGCTGATCAGCTGCCGTAGAAATGTGGTCAGCCAATCAGCGTTTAGCACGCTTAATAAAAACTAGTGGCGGTCAGCGAACCGCTTAGTAATTTGAATGGAGTCGGCGCGTGAGTATGTCCGATGGAGACGCGCCGGCGAGGAGCGCAGAATATATAAACGACCGCGGGGGCGAGCAGCATTCAGTGTCGGTCCGCGCGCCGCGCGGGTCAGTTGCTTATGCTCGATGTTTGTATGCCTGTCTCCCACAAAACCATACTAATATACATACAAGCATTCTTATTTTTTGTCAGATTATTCTACAAGTAGAGAATACAATCCCGAGCATGTTTTGCGATCCCGGGATTAAGTACGGGATTCTTGATGCGTAATCCCGGGATCCCGGGGCTACCCCGGGATTAGACTATGGGGTTTCTAATTGGTCTCAAATGTAAAAAAAACGAGTAATTTCTTGAAAAATATTTAATTTTATTGCACAACACAAATTAGCTGAATATCAGTATTTTACATGGAGCGACTGCCTATCTGGCCTCCACAACCCAGTTACTGGGTAATACGATAAACCTTGGTAAGACAGCTTGTCAGACTTTCGGTCTTCTGACCACCCATAAAGACTCTCAAAGATCCACGAATAACAGCCCGAGGCACGGAGGGGTCTTGGTATGTAAAGATGGTCACCCATCCACATATTAACCGCGGCAAGCGTAGCTTAACCTGATCGATCGAAAAAAAAGCACGTTAAGCCGTTGGTCCCCGCTGTCATTCGTGGATCTTTGACAGTCGTGACGGGTAGTCAGAAGCCCGAAAGTCTGACAACCAGTCTTACCAAGGGGTATCGTATTACCCAATAACTGGGTTGTGGAGGTCAGATAGGCAGTCGCTCCATGTAAAGCAATAAAGATATCGAGTATGAGTAAAATACTGGTATTCAGCTGCAGCAATTGGTGTTTTTAGCTTTTATTTATTATTTATTTTATTTATCCATTTATTTCAGGCATCAAGGCCCATATAAAACACATACAATACAATAATAACTTAAAAATACTATAAATACATACAACATTATAATTACACTAAAAACTAACTAAACACGAAGTGACTGCATCGTGTTTCGCGGACTGGTGTCATGTAGCCGGCCACGAAACCGGCGGTACACAACACCCTTCGGCCAGAACTCTTCCTTGAGGAACTTCTCGAGATGATGTGTCGGAACACGCACCACAAACGACTTGAAGTTCGTGTTGTGACGCGACTCCAACTTCTCGACCCTCAAAGTCCAGTTGGTCTTCACACGCATGTACTCCACGATCTCCTCAACCTTCGTGGAGTGGTGCAGTCTGGACACGTACAGCTGCGTCGTCGGGATTGCTGGACGCAGCAGCATGTTGGGTCCTGCCAGCGCGGTGCCGCACTGGTTCCGACAAGGAGGCTTCTTCTTCTTCTTCTCCACTTTTGACTACCCCATGTTAACAAGATGAAAGAGACGTGACCATGGCACTGAGCTTACCGGTGGGAATTCCTTCTTATTCTTGAGAAAAATTTGTGAACTTTCACACTGAAATATGCTGACGCAGAGACCAGTGGCGTCCTTCCAAGTACATCGGGAACCTGCAACATAACACAGCATAATCAGCCTATAATGTTCCCACTGCTGGGACACAGAAAGAAAGAAAGAAAAAAGTTTATTTGGACACAGTTCGTGAAACACAAAATACAAAATAAAAAAAGGTCTTCTCTCTTCGAGAGGGAGTGGGCCGTAATCCATCACGCGAGCCCAGTGCAGTAGATCTCGCATGTCTTCGAATTTTTGGTTCTAGGACATGCCGGTTTCCTCATGATGTTTTGCATCACCGTTTTGAGAGCATTGGTGATGAAATTACCTATTTACTTACACTAAGTAAAGGCATAGTATGTAGTAAAGTATTCAGGTGCATCCGATTAGACTTGAAGCCGACCCCAATATTATCTCCCTAGTGTTTTCCCAACTATGTTGGGGTCAGCTTCCAGTCTAACCAAATGCAGCTGATTACCAGTATTTTACATAGAGCGACTGCCTATCTGACCTCCACAACCCAATTACTGGGTAATACGATACCCCTTGGTAAGACTGGTTGTCAGATTTTCGGGCTTCCGACAACCCGTAACGACTGTCAAAGCTCCACGAATGACAGCCGGGACCAACGGCTTAACGTGCTTTCCGAGGCACGGAGGGGTCTTGGTATATAAAGATGGTCACCCATCCACGGACCAACCGCGGCAAGCGTAGCTTAACCTGGTTGATCGACCCGTGCGGCTGTAATTACTTAGCCATAAGCCCCTGGAAGCCGACCCCAACATAGTTGGGAAAAGGCTAGGCAGATGATGATGACAAGAAAACAAAGAAATAGATAGGTCCGCTTATTTTGCGGTAAACATGACGTAGAGAAAAAACACAAAAAAGAACATGTTTGTGGAAAATATGCGTCACATCCACGCAAAACTGTCATTACTCAGCATAAGGGGACTACATGACCTAAAGCACGGTCACTGTCGGACTGCATAGAAAAGAAAGAGAAGCGCGATGACACAACGCTGGTAATTTATTGCAAAATTGAAGCAATTAGATATCTATTTACAAAAAATCTATTCTTTGGACTAAAAAATTAAAACACTAGTGCTTTAGTATATTGCTTGTAGAATATTCTGACAAAAAATCCGAATGATTGTATGTACAGTAGGTTCCAAAAGTCCATAGGCAAAGTCACAAAGCAATAGCTTGACGTTTAGTTTGACTTACGACCTTCTTTTAATGAGTAATTAGACACACACACTCGCATATTACTCGAATATAGTTCCGTGTCATGTTCGTCTTGTTCACATAGTTCGTAAAACTTTATGATTCTACCCACAGAAATCTAAATAAATAAAACATAAGGTAGACAGATGCTTAACTCATTCACCGCTAGTCCCCGACTAAATAGAATGTTGTTGCTTCTTGGTTGGTGGATAATTTGATATGTGAAGTGTGTTTAATCTATTAGCGTTGTTGTAGTTCATTTTGAAATGCAAGCAAATTTAAATATCGAGATGATAGCTGATATTATCGCGCTGCGTAAATATGGACTTATTATTATATCACAAATATTTGATGAAACCGGACTGACTGTGAGTACTTATTATGATTTCATTATTTTATCGAACATTTATCTAATTAAAGTATAAATGATGATCCTTGTAGTTATTTTTTTAAAAGTTTTATATTTACCATAAGCTATGCCATAAGCCCTAAATAGAAAAAAAAAAATAATATTTCCTAAAGTTTATTTATTTACTTTTGGAATGATGAATATAATATTAAGCATAATTCTAATATAATATAATCATTTTGTAACATTTCTATTTTCAAAATAATTTTATTTCAAAATAGTAATAATATTTTATAATTTTGCTAGTAGCCTAACAGTATTCCTTTTTTGTTTTAGAGAAATTACCTACTGTGAGTCGGAGGGTCAAAAGATATAAGGAAGAGGGTAGCCTTGCCAGTCGAAAGCGAAGTGGAAGGCCCAGCTGGTCAGTGAATATGAAACAAGTGGTTTCCGAGATATTTTGCCGAATTATTCAACAAGTGTTTACGAAGCGTTCGCCGTGCAAACGAAAACCAGCTCAAAAACATAATATTTGATTGGAAATAATAAACAAGAACATTTATACAAAGTATTAAGTTATAAATTGATTTTAGTAATATTAAAATAATATTGTGTCATATCCGTATTAATAAGGATTATTTTGAGGTTTAGTTTCAATCTTCTTTTCATAATGAAAATGAATACTTAAGCTATAACCGCAATAAGTCCTAATAAATATGACTGTTTATAACGAATAAACATTTTGAAATCACTAAGTATAAAACATTTTTATTTTTAACCCCATATAACATAAGCATAACAATATAATAGTGACGTTTGACGTCTCGATCGGTGTGGCTCGCTTTTAAATTTTTCCCAAAGTAAAAATAGAAATAAAACTCAAAGTGCATTAGAATCTATTTAATAGTGATCATAGTGGCAATCAGCGTAACATACATTGTAGTGAGCAATAAATAGTGCGTTTATGGGCCGTAAATCAAGCAAAACATTTATCCAAATTGATGAAATTATAAATAGTTACCCACTAGTAAGAACAAACGTCGCCTGACAACAGAGCCATCTGTCTTGGTAGCAGCAAACGATCTACCTATCGACCTGTGCCGGGAATCATTACTGCCATCTAGCGAACATCATTGATACCACCTGCTGAGTAAGTTAGCAAGTTCGATAACCATGCCGGGCATCAAATGTGGAGGTTGCGGTCGCTTCATTTCTACGTTAGAGGGCGCTAGATGTGGGAAGTGCCAGGTACTATATCACAGAGTGTGCGTGGGCGTCCCTACAAAGGCCACCATATCGACTAATTGGCGTTGTCCCGACTGCAAAAAGAATATTGCTCGGGACAACAGAACCGAAACTCCTGTTAGAGGTGCCACTCAAAGCCCCCCCACTGATAACACAGGGACTTTAAGCAGTACGGGCTCTAGTACGCCTAATAGTCCTGCGGCAAGTTCTAGACATGAACTCACGCA
The DNA here is from genome assembly GCA_914767645.1 of Hydraecia micacea. Classification (NCBI taxonomy): domain Eukaryota; kingdom Metazoa; phylum Arthropoda; class Insecta; order Lepidoptera; family Noctuidae; genus Hydraecia; species Hydraecia micacea. The sequence continues at coordinate 3,270,900 of OU611775.1, forward strand.
GACTGTCAGCCCCGTTAATGCAGCCTCGACTCCTCCGCCACCTGAGATCTCAATCGCCGACGTCACCACTCGGGAATTATCACCTGTAGCTGGAACCGACTTACAGGTGATCATTGAGGAGCTGAGGATGGTGCGTGCAGAGATTCAGGTGTTTAGAAAGGAGATGGAGGTGGAAATGGCGGAGCTCAAAACCACCTTAAATACCTGCAGCACGCGCATCGACAGTCTGGAGGCCAGGGTGGATACGTTGGAGCGACGTGCTGTTTTGGGGTCCACGAACTCAGCCAGCGTGGATAAGATTGTGGAGGAATTGAGGCGAGAGCTCAATGACAGGGACCAGGATCTTCTAGCCAACGACATAGAGGTGACAAATTTGCCGGAGGGAAAGGCGGAAAACCCAGCTCACATAGTTAAGGTAATTGGTGCCAAGCTAGGGGTCAGCCTTGACGATCGCGACATAGTTAGTGCGGAACGTGTGGGTGGAAGGCAGCTCAACGCGACCAGCTCATCAGGACCGACGGAAACTCGTCCACGGCCAATTGTCGTGCGCCTTGCTCGTCGGGACCTGCGCGATCAGCTTCTGGCAAGCGCGCGAGTGCGACGTGGAGCGACCACTGCCGACCTCGACATGCCCGCCCCAGCGCAGCGGTTCTTCCTCAACGAGCGACTGACGAAAGCCAACCGTCTGTTGTTTCGTAGGGCGCGGGATGCAGCCAGTCTACTGGACTGGAAGTTTGTGTGGACCAAGCAGGGCCGCATCCTCGCCAGGAAGATGCCAGGAGACAAGGCGCAGAGGATCCGCACTGACGAGGACTTATCCCGTGTATTCGGAACTGAAAATAACACGGCTTAATTATTCTTGTGTATATTTATATTTGAATATTTTTACTATTTTTTATGCTTGGGGAAATGTGCGTCGCAACTGTTTTCATAATGTGCTCAGCCATGGATCAGGGGTTTATGGAGCTTATGTACCCACCTTATACTATTGTTACATATATACTATATTTACTTTTTTTGTCTATGTGCAAAGTCTATTTTCATCTAATCTATTTAATCCAAATTATGTACAAGAAGTTTCTTTAATCATAGGATTTTTCTCAATCATCAATATATACTCTAACTGTGCCCAACTGAGCCTCCACACAACACATTCACATCTTTCATACATTCATTCACATCATATCATCACATTTCCATATCGAATACCTGCAGCTATTAGCACTGATGGCTCCTAATAAATATATTAAGTTTGGTCTACTAAATGCGGGCTCACTAGGGACAAATCAGGATGAGTTCTTGATTGCCATGGGTAACCACTCTGTGGACATCATGGCTATCAATGAGACATGGTTACGCAAGGGGGAAGAGGATCGCGCTCCTAGTGTACCTGGGTACAAATTTAGGCACGTGCCGCGACCTGTGACTACTCGGGGTGGACGTGGCGGGGGAGTTGCATTTTATATAAAGAACGGCATTAATGCTCGTGTAAGAGCTCATCCTGACCATCCTGAAGTGGAGCAGCTCTGGCTGGGCCTGACTATAAACAAAAGAAAACTCCTTATTGGGACTGCGTACCGCCCGCCTTGGCAGGACTTGGAGCTTTTCCTTGACGCCTTAACTGCCAGTATTAGTGCTTTAGCCCCATTTGATAATCTGGTACTGTTGGGTGACCTTAATGTCAATCTGTTGGATGCAAACAGCTCAAAATCAAAGCAGCTTGCGGACTTCTTTAATTACTTGAACCTTGTTCAATTAGTTCAATCAGCGACACACTTCGTGGGTAACAGTAGTTCGCTCATCGACATCGTATGCACTGACGCTACCACGCGGAATGTTGAGGTGGACCATATTACTGAGCTCGGCCACCACTCCTTCATTACGTATGAATCTGTTTTTAAGAAGCCCAAGGTTAAACCAAGGATGGTCGAGTTTCGTTCTCTTTCAGATATCATGCTGGATCACTTCCAAAATGATTTAAATATGATACCGTGGTCTACTATAGGAGATATGTGTGATGTCGATACCATGGTACATACTTTTGGTTCATACATGGTCCAGCTTTTTGATCTTCACGCTCCTATCAGGAAAAAGACCTTCTATAAGCGACCTACGCCTTGGATCACTGACAATATTCGTCTGATGTCCAGGCTGCGGGATGAGGCTAGGGGCAGATGTCGTAAAACTAAAGAACCGCATCATAAGCAGTACTACCTGGATCTTAAGCATGAAGCCGCCGCCGCATTAGGGAGGGAAAAGACAGCATATTTCAAAAAAAAATATCAATGAACAAAGCAAGAACCCCAAACTACTGTGGCGAAATCTAAAGTCAGATGTACTTCCGAACCATAAAGAGAGGCTACTGCCAAGTCATTTTGACAATCCAGACAATATCAATGCGGCTTTTTTGGATGTTCCGGGAAACTGTAATGATAATGTCTCACTAATGTCCTCCTTCTATTCTCGCAGACATGGTCCAGCCAAGTTCTCGCTTACTACAACCAACCAGGAGACAATTCTGAAGATAGTCCGGAGTCTACAATCAAACGCTCAGGGTGTTGATGGTATTAGTTTGGAAATGTTAAAGCTCACATTACCAACTACCCTGCAAGTCATTACTGACATCATCAACAGGTCCATAGAATCGCGCACTTTCCCTAGTCTCTGGCGACGCGCGATTGTTCGCCCTATCCCTAAAATTAGTGACCCAGCCAATTTAAAAGATCTCAGGCCAATTAGTATACTGCCCTGCCTGTCAAAAATCCTGGAGCGTGTAGTGTATCTACAGGTATTTGAATACTTGGAGGCTAATGACATTCTCCCTGAACTCCAATCAGGTTTCCGTAAAGGAAGAGGCACTGCAACGGCTCTGATAGATGTAGTGGGCAATATCCTGGAGGCACGTGATAGGGGGGAGGGGTCGATCCTGGTCCTCCTGGATTTCTCACGGGCTTTTGACGCTATTAATACCAATTTACTGCTGTCCAAGCTAACATACTATGGTTTTGACCGTGACGCTGTGGATTGGTTTAGTAGCTATCTGGCTGGTAGGTCTCAGTACGTGCAGATCCACAAGGAGGACGGATCAACTGTATCTTCCCCTCCACTCCAGGTGTCTAGGGGCGTCCCGCAGGGATCGATTTTAGGCCCTTTGTTGTACATTCTCTACAGTGCTGATGTTACTGGATCCTTTTTGAACTGCAAGTATCACATGTATGCTGATGATATCCAGTTGTACATGTCTTTCAAAGGGGGTGATACAGCGTTGGCAGTGCAAAGGGTGAATGAGGACCTACATAGAGTGGTGACCTGGTCTGAAGAGAACTCTCTGGTTCTGAACCCACTGAAGTCCAAGTTCATGGTGCTGGGTACAAGGAAGCAAGTTGCTGCAATACTGTCTGCCAAACCAGAGATTCTGATTAAAGGGGAATTAATTGAGCGAGTAGAACAGGCATGTAGTCTGGGTCTTATCCTAGATCCAGAGCTGCGTTTCGAGGCTCATTTAAAAAACCAAATAAGAAATTGTTTTTATAGGCTTAAGGTATTATATGGTATACGTAATTTTCTTAGTGTACCACTCAGAAAACAACTGGTTGACAGTATGATCCTATCTAAGCTCAATTACTGTGACACTGTCTATGGGCCCTGCCTGCTTGGTAGGACGGAGAGGTTAATTCAGCGAATTCAGAATGCCTGTGTTCGTTTCTGCATTCATGTCCCTCGCAGGGATCATGTGACGCCATACATAAACCAGCTCAAGACACTAAAAATGGCTGCCCGGCGGAAACTTCATTTAGCGAGTTTAATGTTTGGTGTTGTAAGAACCCATAAGCCGCACTATTTATATGAAAAGCTCACCTGGAGACAAGCTCATTACAAGTATGGTCTTCGTTCTGTGGTTGGCCCGCTAAACATGACGCAACATAAAACCGCAGCTTTCAGAGGTAGTTTCAGATTTGCGGCCACGCGCTGCTGGAATGACCTTCCGCCACCAATGCGAGGCCTAAAAACAATAGTCATTTAAATATCAACTTAAGAAGTTATTGTTGCATGCACAGCTCTCTGAGCAATAAGTTTTTAGTTCTTTGCTCACCTCATGGGTTATGGCCTGCGGTACTTGGTTTTGGATCTCCAGCAGCGCTGTGGCTTGGCGTTCCGTCCCCTGTTGCAGGTGCTACCTACTGGCAGCGTTTCTCCTGTCCACATTCCTTCTATGTTGAGGACCTTTTAATTGATATACATTTTTTACATTTTGATCATATTACTTGTACATTGTTTTTTGCTAAGTATCTATTTTTATTTTTTATAATCATGCATTTACAATCTAATTTCAAATTAAATTCCAATAATCATACCTATTATTTATTTAAGTTGTATTGTTTAATTTGTATTGCTATTCGTGACTCTAGACTTCCATTTTTTATATACCTTATTGTTTTTGCTGTGGGAAGTCGCGGCGCCCCCGTTAAGGGACGTGGCGAGTGGCACCAGGGCATCGCCTCCTGGCCGCGGGTTACCATACGGCGGCCCGCTAACACGGGCCTCTCACTGGGTTCGCGTCGATGTCAGCTTCCTGCTTTTGGAGCCCTAAAGCTCTTGTTGGTCTTGTTTTTGGCATGGCGGGTCACCCTCCAGTTTCCAAGGTTTCGTTTTCTCTTTTTATTGGGTCCATCTCATCTTGCACATTCACTCACAAACGCATAAAACACTGACAACAGTAACATATAACTATTGCATAATACTAACACATCACATTACATAATTTTGGCCATTTTGTAATTTCTTACATCATAATTTCTAGTGCGTGTTGGGTGCACCTACGTCAAATTAAAAGGACGCTTCGAAATGTTGCCACTACATAAAGGGTAAAATGATTATTGAGGATGATATTCTCATAGCATGTACTGTTTCTGTGTCTGTTTTCTGTTTTCTGTTTAGTATAATATTATCTTTAAGTACGCTACACCGGCCTAGTGTGTAATAATTGTGGGCTGCATTGGACGACGTCATCACGTCAGCGCCGGCTGTCGCTGAAAACCAGCGCTGGGGCTCTGTCTTGCATAGGGTCGCAGCATAATGCTGAGCGATAGCCGTTTTGCGTGGATGTGACGCTTGTTACCCTTATCTTCTTTTTATTTTTTTTTTACTTTGTGTCATGTGTATTTTTGCGTCATGTTCACCGCAAATAAACGTATTTTCTTTCTTTTTCTTTCTTTCTTTCTATAATAATAAAAACATAAAAATTATTACATTATTATTCTCCTTTATTATCTCTATTGAATAACAAAAAAAAAAAACGAAAAAGATAATTGTTGAAAAGAAAAATAATAGTCTCATTTCGAGATTGGAACCCAGACTTTCACGTTTGCTAAACCATTAGGTTACGTTACGAGCTATCTATACTTTCTATGATGAAGTGAATTTGAGCAGTAGTATGAACCCACCAAGGTTATGTGTAATTACGTAGTACCGTGTGCGTAAAAGCGACGACATGTTTTGTTTCGTTCGACGACGCTAGGACAGTAGAAAGATAATTTATTATACTGTGACGCTCACGCTAGCCAATGCGTGTTCGACTTACACACACAGATGTGGCCTGCGGCGCGAGGCGGCCGGTATTATCACAGCAATTTGAACTTTAATATGCTTATGCAAAATTGATGCCTGACTGTACCTATATTAGTATGGTTTTTATTGTAAAAAGAAAATTTTTAGAAGTATCTTCATGATTTTTTTCTATCGTATCAAATTATTTTTATTATGTTTTCAACACACTATCTACCTAGCACATATCCTGAAGAGTATCATATATTTTTCTGATTTTGTTTACTTTAGTCGATCATATACGTTTATTGCTTCTAAAACTTGCGTTTTTTGCGTTTAGGTCCTGTAGTCCTCTTAATATACCGGAGTCATAATCCTCCTGCTCTCATATTCCATCAAATGTGTATGATCTTATGCGAGACAGAGCCCAACGCTGGCGGTGCCCCGTTTTTAGCGACCACCAGCGTTGACGTAATGACGTCAGCAACCTGTACTGAACCATACGATAATATATATAAATAATACAATCCTACTTCCTACTATATTATCATCATCTGCGTTTCAATTAACGCGATTAACAACGTCAATATAAACGAACGTCATTATAAACGCGAAAGTTTGTGATGATAGATGGATGTTTCTTACTCTTTCACGCAAAAACTACTGAACAGATTTGGATGAAATTTGGCATACAAATAGTATATAACCAGGATTAACACATAGGATACTTTTTACCGCCGGCAACATTTTGCAACCGACGGCAAATTGCGGTAACTACAAGAAGACGCATTTAAATTAAGATTTTATTATATATATATTCTTAGAAGATTTGTGAGCTGAGAGGGCGGGGCCATCATGATGACGCAACGAGCGCAGCGAGTGGAAGGGATATCGTGAGCTGAGCGGCACGCGCCAGTGTCTCGGCCACTTTTTGCTTGGGAGTTGGGCGCTCGGATGCGACGGTTGTTCACTAGCTAGGGCGGTGTATTTAAATTTCGGTCTAACGGTTTCTGTATTTGATTATTGTTTTCTGATTTAATTAAATAATAACTTTTAGGTTATTTCGTGTTTTCTTTTTAAAAAATCAATTGTGCCCCTGATCCCTAAGAATATATATATGTATAAATTTACTTAGATTAGTATAATATACTTTACTTATGTATTTATTGTATTGTGTAAATGGTACACCACAGACTACCTACAGTATTTGTCTGTCCTTCCCCTTTTTAATCCATCCAAAGGTTGTCTTTGTCTCTTAGCGATAAGACCGCTCATTGTGTCACCCATCGTAAAGTTCCTATATTTATGTCTGTAATTTATATGGTGTACATAACAAAGATTATTCTATTACAAAATCCTGTGTACATTATTCATGCTGCTTCTATACAGGGTCAAATTTTAACTGGCGAAACTTCAGAGTCACGATGGTATTGAAATCCAAACACGATGCAATAAAAAAAGGATTTTCTAAACTCATACTTTCGAGTATCTTCAGCTGGTATAGGGTCAGCTGACAGACAGTTTTTTTGTATCATATTTACATATCGATACTCATCATACATGTCAGTCGCTCCATGTAAAATACTGGTATTCAGCTGCATCCGGTTAGATTGGAAGCCGACCCCAACATAGTTGGGAAAGGCTAGGCAGATGATGATGGTGACTCCATCGCACATGTGAAATTTCTCCAGATTATTTAATTTGATCCTGTATGTGAGATCAATGTATATTTTTACTAGCATCGCCCCGCGGTTTTACCCGCATAAGTGTCGATTCCGTGGGAATATCGGAATAAAAACTATCCTAGTCCTTTCCCGGGACTCAAACTATCGCTATACCAAATTTAATCTAAATCGGTTCAGCGGTTTAAGCGGGAAGAGGTAACAGAGACAGACAGACACGCTTACGCATTTATAATATTAGTATGGATTGTAAATTTATCTAAAGACCTCAGAAACCCCGTATAAGTAACCAATTCTTGAGGAATTCAGACTAATAAAAACAACAAATTAACAATAAAAACAAAATAATAATACCAAACCTTCTTGTTTATTAATTAGCTCACATAACACACACAAACACAAGGAAAATACTGCTAGCGAATGACGAAGCATTTTGTGCAAAAACGATAAAAATAAATTACTTAATAGTAATATTATACACGACCTGCCCGCGAAAGAGACGCGGCGAGACTAACCGATAAATAAGAGAAATATACAACTTATGAAGCGTATTTATCAATATAACCTTTTTGTTCCGGTATTAAGGGGACTACAGGACCTAAACGCAAAAAACGCAAGTTTTATAAAGCCTAAAAGACTACAGTAAACAAAATCAGAAAAAATATACGACATTCTTTAGGATATATGCTAATCAGATAGTGTGTTGAAAAGTTAATACAACTAATTGGAAAAAAAAAAACATAAAGATACCTCTAAAAACTTTATTTTCACAATAAAAACCATAATAACATACATACAATCATTCTGAATTTTTGTCAGCTTATTCTACAAGCATCATAATAAAGCACTAGTGTTTTAATTTTTTAGTCCAAACAATAGATTTTTTGTAAACAGATAATTGCTTCATATTTTGCAATAAATTATCAGCGTCGTGTCATCGCGCTTCTCTTTTTTTTCTATGCAGTCCGACAGTGACTGCGCTTTCGGTCAAGTAGTCCCTGCCCTTAAGGTGCAATTGCATTGTTGCTCATTTACGTTATATATAACTAGCTTTTGTCCGCGGCTTCGTCTGCGTGTTTTCTTCTTCTCACAGATTGTTCGCCGTGTCTGGGAGTCGAACCGTCGCGTCGCTCGAGCCCAGTCTCCTGTCCCTCGCACTCTCTACGCTCAACGCTCTCTTGGACGCTAAGCCTGACTGTGATGTCTTCGCGGATGAATGGAAGAAGATCTTGTCAGTATGTCTGGAGTATTGTGATTAGCGTATGACTGTCGAGTAGTTGTATACTTGTCGCTATTGTACTTATGTGTTTGTATCTTTAACTAATTTGGCCTTTGCCTTGGCTTGGTTTTATCACATCACACTAATATTATAATGGCGAAAGTTTGTGAGTGCAGTGTTTGTATGTTTGTTACTCTTTCAAGCATTTTCTTACTTTTTTTTAATTTGAAATGGACTTGCTCTTGACTCTAGTCTAGGTCAAAGGTGACAGTGTCAAAATTTCTTTGTTTTCTTTCATTTCTTTCTTTCTTTTCCTTCTTTTCTTTCTTTTCTTTCCTTTCTTTCTTTTTTCTTTTATTTCTTTATTCCAGGGATAAAAAGTATCCTATGTCTTAATCCAGGTCATGGTTTACCTGTGTGCTATTTATGTACCTATGTGTGCCGTTAAGGTGTGAAAAGGTGACAGACAGACATAGTTACTTTCGCATTTATAATATTAAAAGTATGGATGTAACCGTTATCGTCCACTACGACCGGAGCTTGGAACCGGTACCAAAGAACAGGTTCTGTACCGATACTCAGCGGTTCTTGCCATTTCAGTACCTGGGTACCGGTTCCAAACGTGGTTTGGCTCGTCTTTTTACAATTTGCGGTAAACTATAGAAGAAAAACGAATAAATTGCAATATTGTGCATCACCCAAAGCAAATAGCGTGATAACTTATAGCGTACATATTGAGCAGACTTATAGGGAATATATTTTTGCTTGATGCTGGAACATACATTCAGACAAAGGGACAAATACTCGAAAAAAAAAAAATTTTTCGGAATTAGAATCCTTCCTAAACTTCCTAAAAATTACTTAAAAAAATATTAAATATACAGTTTTGACTTTGCTACGATTTTATTATATGTATACAGTATATTATATTGATACGATTTTAGATTTATCAGAATCTTAACCAAAACCTGAACTGTGCCTTAATTCGTCGGGGGAAGTCCCAAAATCTAATACTTTGGTATCAATTTCGTTACTGTGTTCCGATTGTTGATAGCAGATGTAATTACATACAACCGAATGAAATATCTCAACTTTCCCGATAAGATTGGAAACGGGAAGCCCCCTTAGTACTGGAGAATCCTGAGAACAGCGGAGATATTCAGCTAGCTCAAATTGTAAAACATTGTGTCTAACACTAGAAAATAAGTTGTTTTAATGGGGTGCGCTAAGGTAGTCCGAAATTCAAATTTTCTTACGTTTTTTTGCGATTTGAATGTCAGTCAGTGTCAATAATATGATTTGCGACCGGAATTGTGTGAACTGAAAAGTGAAAGAATGATCAAATTTGGTTCATTCGTTTTTGAGAAAATCGCGGACATACAAACATACATACATACGAGTCGAATATAGAACCTCCTTTTTTGAAGTCGGTTAAAAATAAAAAACCATCAAGGAAAAAGTTAACAACATTTTCATAAATCCCTCTCACAGTACTTCTGACATGCCGACAAAATCTTCGTCCATTCGCTCGCAAACAGGTCTTTTGTTGGACCAGAGTCAAAGAGTTTATAAGTGCGGCCAGAGTACGTGGTACTATGGGGACTTAGCACGCGCAACTGTGCGACATGGAGGCACAGCAAACAGCCTGTATCTTCTGCCGCGGCAGTAGTATCATGCTTCTCTTTTACTTATACGAGACTAATCTTTTGAGCGAGTAAATCGTTGATAGTTACGAGGAGTCGTTTCCGCGTCGGCGGTGAGACGGGTTTTTTTGGCTATTTGATAGCGATTTCCATATTTTAATGTAATCTTTCGTATTATTTGTCATTTTATATTTTTAACTTGTTGTATCGTTCCTAAGAACAGGTTAATTGTAAGAGCGTGCAATCTAAAAGATTCCTCTCACAGAGAGGAGGCCTGTGTGCCAGCAGTGGGAAGGTTATAGGCAGTCTGACGCAACTTTCTAATAAAAAAAGAAACTATGAAACGTGCACTAAACATAATGGCGGCTATCGCTGTCTCGCTTTAACATCTGCAGTCTGTGCATAGTCTGTGTCATTTTTGCTATGTTGGTATTCAGTGTTAGTGCAAGTTTCATACAAGCGCCGTTTTTCATCTTTTTCTATGGGACTCCCGTCTCTTCTTACATATAATGAACATTACTTACTCTATGGTTATTAGGTTTCTTCTTAGCGCATCGATGGCAAAAAATTTAGATATTTTTGGCCCAAAATTCAGCTGCAGGTTTTAATAAATCTTATTTTAAACTAGGCTGTACGTCACTTTTGCATCGTCGCAAGCATTTAAAACAAGAACTGTCAAAGTGTCAATTGAAAATTTGACACAAAGAGCAATGAGCATACCATAGAGGAAAAATCTTGAAAAATTTTTTGTTCCTTGTTTTATCTTAAAATCCTGAGATGATTTAAACTAATTTCTAATTAAATTTAAATTCAAATTAAAATGTGCGAGCATCGGTATCGTGATGCAATCACAGTTACACAACCCAAATCATCAAATATCAAAAATGAACCTCCAGAAAGAAGATATAAAAGATGTGCACTTCTAAACCTGATCCTACATGTCGACATTTATAGGAAATACCGTTCAAACTATTTTGAATTGAACCGTCTGAAACTATCCACCAACAACGCTGCTGTATCAATAACAGCTATATCTTCAATGGAGTGCAAAGTTACAGATGGCAACGGGAGAATTCAGTATTCTGAAGGTTCGTCACCAAAAACTGGAGGTTCCAGACTCAGTCCGTCCTCCGTGTCTCCGAAGCTGTCTGGACGTTGTATCTGGAACAGACGTCTGTTGCAGAGGTAATAGTTTCGTCGTCTGTTCTACCGTTGTGTTGTAAGCCCGAAGTATTGCGAGTCTTTTGGAATTGAATAAAAAGTTAAGTTTCTGTATTCGTTTTATTTTTTAACAAGCAGCGCCCCGCGGTTTCACCCGCATAAGTTTCGATGCTGTGGGAATATCGGGATAAAAAGTATCCTATGTGTTAATCCTGGCTGTAAACCATCTGTGTGCCAAAATTCATCTAAATCCGTTCAGCAGTTTTTGCGTGAAAGAGTAACAAACACACAAACACTCACAAAATTTCGCCTTTATAATACTAGTGTGATATTTATACCCTATCTAGCTGAAGGATACAGAGTAGGGTTAAAAAAATATACTTAAAAGTTTTATTTAACTTTAAGAGTGATTTCCGTGGATGGGTGACCATCTTTACATACCAGGACCCCACCGTGCCTCGGAAAGCAAGTTAGGCCGTTGGTCCCAGCTGTCATTCGTGGATCTTTGACAGTCGTTACGTGTCGTCAGAAGCCCGACAATCTGACAACCAGTCTTACCAAGGGGTATCGTATTACCCAGTAACTGGGTCGTGGAGGTCAGATAGGCAGTCGCTCCATGTAAAATACTGGTATTCAGCTGCATCCAGTTAGACTGGAAGCCGACCCCAACATAGTTGGGAAAAGGCTAGGCAGATGATGATTTGATTGAATTTTGCGAAAGTATTTACGCTCGTACCTACATAATTTACCAGACTGCAAGGGCCCTGGGGGTCGCAGTCCAGGCTCCGGGGGGTCGGGGGGGGGCGGGGGACAGCTGCACTCCACTGCACTCCCGCGGTACACCCATGTAGATACCAACATACAATATAACATCGACCACAATGTAGTATACATTGTAGAAGTTCCACGTCTCTCAGGATGTGAGAACAGGCACTCATACACAACCAAAGGTCCTTTTATTTATCACTACTCGTACAGATTATAAAACAAAGTCCCTTCGCCACGTGTCTGTCTGGTTGAACGCGATAAACTCAAAAACTACCCAACGGATTTTCATACGGTTGTCACCAATGGACGGAGTGATTCATGAGGAAGGTTTAGGTGTGTAATTCATTAAGGCTTTGTGTGAATTGTCTGTAATATGACGGTAATTGTTGACGATGTCGGAAAAATTCAAGCCGATTGGGAGGTTTACTGGCGAGCGCCGCGTAAGTCTATAGAGTTATATGATAACAATGTATTACGGAATTATGCCTCATTTAACGTAGTAGTATGTATCCGTGGAATAATTTCCGACCTCCACGCGGGCAAAGCCGCGGGCACAAGCTAGTTTATTATAATATAAGACACAAGCTCAAATCATTAAATGCTTTCAACGTTAAACGTATTTAAAACATTTAATTGACAAAGACAGAATTATGTTTTTAATAAGTTTAGCGCATATGGCATGAAGTCGCGCGTGCGTTTCAAGTCGCAAGGCGCGCCGCGAGTGGCATCGCAAGTTTCACCGCCCGAGGTTGTGAACAATATCTTACGAAGTAAACCTTCGATATATTTTCGTGTTGTGCCATACATGGATATAATTTAGTGCATCGTATATCTCACACCGAAGTATTGATCACCGGGCTGCGTGACCTGCGCAGTGCAGCTAGATATCTAGACTACTCTTACTCTTTGTTCAATGCCGCAGTGCGACACCCGCCGTGTTCCGTGCATGACGTGCATCCCTTCGAGTCGCCTCCGGGGCGCGGGAGCCCTATAGTACCACATATCCTAGGATCGAATATGAAGGTTAGTGATTTATTATTTCTTTGTGTCTTTTTTTATTATTTTTTTTATGGATGGGACATCATCTAATGACTCCTCCTGCTCTGGGTGGAGCGGAAGGGAGTGTCAGACTCTTACTGACTAAAACCCACCCGTGTTCCTTCCTTAGCCCTTTATGTTCCGGGGCATCGGTAATCCTTTCGGACAATCCCGCTACCCCGGCAGGTTCTTTGTGTCTCCTGTGTTCAATTCTCGGGTCGGTCGAAGTGATCTTGGGGTTTTCCATTAGGAATTTCTATGAAACAGCCCGGAGTTTGGCAATTGGCGATGTGATACCCCCGTACCACTGTTGGTCCTGCGCCTGATCTCTCACCGGTCGTGTCGGATTGCCGTTCCATCGGACTATGAGAGTGAGGGAAGAGAGTGCAAATGTGTCTGCGCACGCACTTGTGCACTATAATACCTCCCGCGCCGAAGTCTGGTCTCCGCTGAGGTGGTGTGGTGTTTATTTGAGATGCTATTTATTAAATTCTTCTCTCTCCACGAATAGGGTACGCGACGATGGTTAGATAACTGCACAGGGAAAAATAATTCGTCATTCTTTTTGGGCGCGGAAATTAGGGGTAAGGAGGGGAGGGGAGAGATAGGGGTGCGGGGTTGGGGGTCCTGCGATCAATAAAAGTGTGGCGTCTTCTTATTGGATAAAATATTCCAATATGGCTGTTTATGCGTTTAGGGGTAGAAAGCCATTAATATTAACATCGAGGGGAGTTAGAATCTTGCTTCTTGTCGTTGGTTTTTTTGTGTTTCACCCCCTTTTACTATGTAATATCTTCTCATATCTGCTCTAACTGCCTCGTAGGTGTAGTAGTCGCAATCGCTACTGTTGAGCCTGAGGTTCTGGCTTCGACTCCCAGGTCGGGCAGTGACATAGGGTTTTTCCGCCAAAAATTTTTCGGTAACAGCTCTAAGTCTTGATTTGTGCCCGGTTGATGGCAATAGGCTTCACCCCTTATTACATGGGACTTTATCATAATTTGTGTATTGTGGGTTTACCGTTTATAGGTACACCTCTGTCTAATCTTTCAGCTAAACCAGGCGTGATGTTATTTTGTGTTTGTTTTTCTCAAATGCCATTGTAAACATTTCGCAGGTGCCTTGTCGAGCAGCTTCTCCCACTCGCCTGAGATGGGTGATGTACAAGTCTTCAGTCATCACTGCGAGTTGGTCCTTCGAGCCGCCTTCGGGCTGCTAGAATCTGCTGCCCAGTAGTGCAAAATATGAAGGTGAGTTTATTATTACCCTAAAATCTAATATTGTATAAAAATCAATGTATGTTTGTTTTTTTTTTTCATCAGAGTGAATTCCAGTGCGTCTAAAAATACCCTGTTGGATTTTCAACTTTCGGCGGTAAGCACTGCATTGGAAATCCAGTGCGCAAAACGTTGGTACGGGGACTGAGGTGTGTACCACGCCCGCGTCGCCCGCCCGGGCGCAGGTGCGGAGCCATATTGAAAACACTGTCGCTCGTTCCTCGCCGGCCGTCACGAACATACCCCGAAGGCGAATGCGCGCGCAAACTATCTTACGTTTTCGATTGTAACATCGACTAATTTTATTATAGTCCGCGCGGAACCAGTTGGACGCTGAGGTGGGGACAGGAGTGAGGCAGCGGTTCACAACGCATGTACTGAGTAATGCGCCCCCGCCCCTCCATCCGTCCCACCGCTCACATAGCTAAGGCGCGACCAACTAGTTCCGCGCGGACTATCATCTTACGTTCTTCCAAACGCTTGACATGATGACATGTGTGTATGAATACACTCTCAGAGCAACCACAGCGGAATTGGGCAGAATATTAATAGACTTGTGTCCAGAAACCGGAATATTTCAAAGCAATACGGTGATGTGCGTCACCATCATCTGCCTAGCTTTTTTCCCAACTATGTTGGTTGGCTTCCAGTCTAACCGGGCGCAGCTGAATACCGGTACTTTACATGGAGCGACTGCCTACCTGACCTCCACAACCCAGTCACTGGATAACACCATACCCCTTGGTAACCCCACGCACCACGGACCAAATGGGAGTCTAAGTGCGGAAAAGGGAGTCCCATCATCATCATCACCCCTTGGTAACACTGCTTTTAAATATTTAACAAAAAGTTCTCCATTGTCCAGGTCCTGGTGCATGAGCTACATCTTCCACTCGTCTCTGAAGGCTGCTGATCTTCGCAGTCACTTTCAGCCATGGCACAGCTCCACTCTCGCGAACACCAACGGGGTGCAAGTGGCTCCACCAACACCTGAAGAGCCAAAGTCAACCTCACCTGCCCGCGGTGCACCCTGCTGAACCACCAACGAGGCTCTGGCGAATCTCCCCATTTGGAGTATTTGGCGAACTACCTCCTTTTGGGGAGACAACTGTGACTCCATTTTTGCAAACGGTGAAAGCTTTAATGTGACGGTCGCAGTATTTAGTCATAATTAACATTAAGAGTTCAAGAATATGAATACCTAACTACAGTACTTATAGTCTTGGAAATAATTTAGAGAAAAAATCAGATTAATTTCTCTACTCACTTGTTTTAAAAATAAAGACTCGATCTTCGTCATGTCATCATCTTCGAGGGGATATTTGGGAAGGTACGGACTCATGGAGAGAGGCTCAAATGAATATTGTTTAATAGGTGGTGGTAATATTTATTTGTACAATGTCTTTGTTCATATGAATCTGCGCCTGACCATGTGCTATCCAACATGAAAGTAATGTAATTAATCTGACATAGATATAAGTAGGTTTAATATAACTTAGGGGGTATACGCAATTAAACTGTCTATCTACTTTTTATGCAAAAATATTTTCTTTCAATTATAAACCATTAAATGTACGAAAACTCGTTTTATTTGAATATCCTTACATCTACCCCTTGGTGTAGTGGTCGCAAGTGCTATTGGTGAGCATGAGGTCTTGGGTTCGATTCCCAGGTCGGGAAAAATGTTATTGGGTTTGTCTATATGGAATTTCTCAGTTGCTACTGCACACCGGGCACTAGGCTCGCCCTCTTTTACATGGGACTTAGATATAACTGGCGAAATGCGACATGAGACACAATAAAAGTATTCAGCAGTGAGCGTGCGATTTGGGACAAAATATTTATTGAAATAAATACAAGTACTTACATAATATCATCATCATCAACTCAGCCTATCGCAGTCCACTGCTGGACATAGGCCTCTCCCAGACTGCGCCGCAGCACCCTGTCCTCCGCCTTCCGCATCCAGTCTACTCCAGTGGCAGTGGGCTGGCCATGTCTGACGAAGGACCGATGGCCGGTGGAGCAGACGTGTCCTGGAGTGGAGACCGCGTATCGTATCGGCATTCGGCAAGTATAGTGTGGGACGCCCCCCAGCTAGATTAAAGAAGGTGGCTGGGGTAGATTTTATAATATTGCAAAGAGCAATTATATATTATTGTAACGCCAAATCATGTGATCAGGTCACGCCAAGCCAAGCCAATGCCAAGCCAATGTCTCTTTACGACAATTTGGAGCTAAAATTCTCAGCCAAGCCAGCCAGTCACTGTTAGTGACGTCACATCCGACCGCCGCCGCCGAGGGTATAAGCACTCGGATCGGTCATTTTGCGAGCACATTTTTGCTGCCGTACTTGAGATAAGTCGAAACTCTGCCCAACTGTATTAAAATACATTATTTATCAATAAATAATTTTGATTATTTGTCAAGTGTGAAGTGTAAAAACAGCACAATATAGTGATATTGTGCTGTTTTTGGTTACTTGAATTCGTCAAAAAGTTTTTTTTGTTAAATAGCTACTAATCAAAAACACAAGTTGTATTTTTATTGAACTTTTCGGATTAGGCTAGTATTTTAGTTTAGTAGCGAGTAATTTAGTAGCTACACTATTCGCTGCTGCCCAAAAATCGTTCGCATAGATCACGTACGTTCGCATAGGTGACTTACCATGATCTAATTAAAAACGATTCAAAAACAAGACATTTCAGTTTAGGTTCCTAAACTGCATCGCTTGAGCTGCTCTATGGACGTCATGGTATCAAACATAACATATAACTTGGATTTTTTATGTATATTTTTAACTGTGTTTAGTTTAGTTTGTGATCATCCTATGCGAGTCGCAATAAATACTTTTTCTTTCTTTCTTTCTTTCTTTCTTTCAAACAAGTACGAATGAAACCAAAACTCACTAACATCACGACACTAAGGGTACTATATGACGCATTAGTCAGAAGTCACCTCGAACATAGCGCATTCATTTGGGCTCCTCATGAGGCGAAATATATTGTTATGTTGGAACGTATCCAAAATAAGTTCACGAGACACTTGTATTACAATCTGTATGGGGTATATCCATTATACCCATTGATGTACCCTACACTATTTGTTCTGGGTATGGTAGGGTATAACACTCTAAGAGTACGACGGGAGTTTTCGCTCGTAGCGTATGTAGTGAAACTACTACGTGGCGTGGCGCATAACCCGGGAGTGCTGCGACACCTACAGCTGTATGTGCCCGACCGGTACGTGTGGAGGCGGCACCGCCCGCCCCTGCTCGCTGTGCCTGCAGCCAGGACCAATCTACTGGCGAGAACTCCACTCACTAGAGCCATACGCGTGGTGAATGAGGTTCACGGGAGGGTTGATGTATTGTGGTGCAACTTGAGGGAATTCGCAAAAGTTACACTATATGTAATAAGTTATTTAGTTTAAGATATTTTTTAACTAGGTATAAGGTGTAGATTTACGATTTAGTTAGTAAGGCCAATCTGTCGCATTGGATCACAGATCTGTAATGATAGTGTAGGTAAGATTGTTATAAATAAATAAATAAATAAAACTTGCGACTCCGTTTGGGACAATCGCTGTCAGCAGATGGCACGGCCTAAAGTGAATCGTTAAACTGACGTCATGGTACGAATTAGAAGAACAGTTCAGTTGAGGTCCTAAAATGGATCGCGTTAAGAGCTTGTGGTAGGCCTCCAGTTTACAAGTGAGTGGTGTTTTGCAAGATGAACAGCCTACATAGCAAAAAAGTAAATAAACTGATTAGAAATATAGAATAAAGAACACCTCCCTCAAGAATGAACTATCTCAGCTGCACATGCAACACATGGACTTAACTGATCAGCACAGTCAACTGCAACACGTAGTGTCAACATTTCAAGAGTGCAGTGACACCCACGAATTGGCGTTGAAGCGAATCACAGAGCTTGAACAGAGACTGTTTGAAGCTCAAGAGGAACTATCAATCTCCGAGGGTATCAAGGTCGATAAACAGGTTGCTCGCACTAGTAATCTTTTTGATAAGTTGGTAGGTAGTAAGTCAAAATCAGTGTGTGAGCCTGCTGTAACTATAGATTTGACTGGTGATGATACCATACCATTATGTCCTATTGTTATGAGTCACAACAAATTAAAGAAATATATTAAAATCAAGAAATTAATTAAACGGTCACAGAGAGCAATAAAAAAACAAAAGCTCTTAAAATTAAACCTTTCACTTAGAAAGGAACGTGTTGTCTTATCAAATAGTTTAAATATTTGTACTACTGAGTTAGATAAATGTAGGGAAAAGTATGACACTGATATCCAGCTCCTCTATAATGATATATTACACAAGGAGCATTTGCTGAAAGATATTTTTGAAAAATATGAAAATTCACAACAACAACTGAGTGACCGCTTGTTTGAGGCTGGAGAACTACTGGATTTGGTGAAGTACAATGCTGAGAGGTATGAGTCTCTGACTAATAATCTTTCATGCAACTGTGACAACCAACCAACACCTCTTCAGCCTCAGTCTGATTTGCCCCTTCCGGCGTTGGCTCTTCCAGCAGAGACTACAGAGATAAACAAATCAATATTTTTTTGTGACGAGTTAGGTTCTGGCTTTGGAAAAATTTTACTCAATTACCTTAGCCATAGTTTTACCAATCATAGTTACCATAATATAAGTTTTAAACAAATGATAAAAAGAATTGCCAATGCAAACCTAGATAATTATTCTACTATGGTTTTGCTATTAGTTAATAGCACTGGTATTACCAGAAAGGACATAGTGGATGGTGTAAACACCTTATTAAAGTTAAACATAGGTAAGATAATGTTGTGTGCTTTTCCTTACTCTGATACATTATCATATAACGAAAATAATTATATTTATAAGTTGAATAATACTATTCACAAGCTGACATGTTGTCATAGTGACAAATTATTGTTTTTTGACACTAACAAGTTTGTTAGTGGTTTTAAGTTAACTCAGAGAACTTTATCTCTGTCTGGGGAATGTAGACATCTGATTGCTATGTTGATAGCATTTAATATTAACGAGGTTATAGCTAATATAACGAATTCTAGTATTAGTGACGAGTCTGTGTTGCCTAGTTATACTAGCAACATAGTGATTAATTATGATTTGTCATGTTGTACGAAGGAGGATCCACCTACAATACCAACATCCTTGGAGACCACTACCAGCCAGATAGGGTATTCTCCTCCTGCTGGAACTTACACGGGTAATCTAGACTCTCCAGTTGTAGTTGTGGAGGTCACTCCAGATAATTTTTTAAACTAGTCAGTGAGACAACAGAAGTTACCCAGTCAAATAACCAATTATTATTACAAAACAATAAAAAGGTATCTTCTGGCAATATAATTAATAATACTAAAAAACCAAAGGGAGTGCAACATAATTTAAAATTATTTAATCAAAATATCCAAGGTTGCGCTTCCAAATTACTGGAAATAGAATTGTTTTTGGAAAACACCAAGTTTGATGTTGTTTGTTTAACAGAGCATTGGTTGAAAGATCATCAAGTAAAGTCAATTAATTATGAAAATTATTGTGTAGTTAGCCATTTCAGCCGAAAAAGTATGATACATGGCGGGTCATTAATATTAATTAAAAATTCTATTAAATCGAAAGAACGAAAAGACATAATCGGGCTGTCTGTTGAACACCAAATTGAATTGTCCTGTGTTGAGCTTGATAAGCATGTTATAGTATGCGTATATAGACCTCCAAGTTACCAGAATCTATCTGTGTTTGATTCTGTAATGGAAGATGTGTTAAAGAAACTTAGTACTAGTAGTAAGTCAATAATTGTATGTGGAGATTTTAACATTGATTTATTGGAAAATAACTCAAATACTGTCAGATTGATAAGTCTTTTTAGGACATTTGATTTGTCAAATGTTTTTATTGAACCAACCCGAGTGACAGCTTCTTCTGCCACTTGTATAGATAACGTTTTTTGTAATTGTGATTACTTACACAAACAAATTGTAAATAAGTTGCCATCTGATCACAGTGGACAAACAATAACATTTAGCTCCTACATGCCTTTACAAAAAATTCAAATAAGGTTTAGGACAATTACATGTAAAAATTTGGAAAAATTAAATAATTCTTTGGCCAGTAAATTATGTGATCAGAACTTTAATAATATAGGTGACCCAAATGAGTTCTACGCCGAATTCTTTTCACTGTTGAACGCGCAGTTTAATTATATTTTTCCACTAAAAACTAAAAGTATTTACACAAAGTTTTTATTTAGTGACTGGGCGACTCCAGGTGTTCGTAAAAGCAGGGAAAAACTTTTTGAACTTTATGGCTTAAAGCAACATATGAATAATACAAACTTTCATCAGTATGTTGCAAAATATTCAAAAACTTTTAAAAGTGTGTGCCAAATAGCTAAAGCTCTTTATATTAGCAATAAAATAAAATCAGCTGATGATAAAATAAAAACTACCTGGCAAATAATAAATAATGAAACAGGTAGGAAAAAACAGCGTAATACTGAATTTAATTTAGAGACTGCACATGGCCCCATCAACTCAGATGTAGAAATAGCTCAGGAATTTGAAAACTTTTTTGCTAATATTCCCATTAAAACTACTGAAGCTTTAAATTCATCCCCCACGCTTTCTGCTGCCTTACTTAAAAATAATGTAAAGGCATGCCCTTTGGAGTTTAGGTTTCAGCATACAAACCCCCAGGCTGTTATAAAAGCTTTTAAAGATCTTAAAATTAAATCAACAGAAGATCTCTGGGGAATGTCTGTAAAAGTATGTAGATCTTTTATCGAAACCATTGCAGCCTATTTAGCTTTCATATTTAACACCAGTGTTGACCAAGGAGTCTTTCCAGATCTTATGAAACATAGTAAAGTAGTACCACTGTTCAAATCCGGTGATAGTAAAGAACCCAACAATTATAGGCCTGTGTAAATTCTGCCAGTTCTCAGTAAGGTGTTTGAAAAGTTGATGCTCAATCAAATGTTACGTCACTTTAATAAAAATTCCATCTTTCATGAACACCAGTACGGTTTCACCAAAGGGCGTTGCACTACTGACGCCGGTGTTACCCTAATAAAGAACATTTTTAACGCCTGGGAAGAAGCACAAGATGCCATTGGAATCTTTTGCGACCTCTCTAAGGCGTTCGATTGCGTAAACCATGAGACACTTCTGATGAAACTGGAGCACTATGGGATTAGAAAAACAGCACTTGATTTGCTAAGATCATACCTGAAAGATAGAAAGGTTAAAGTTCAAGTAAACGGCGTAAACTCGTTGGGGTCTGAAATGACAATGGGCGTTCCTCAAGGTTCGATATTGGGTCCATTCCTTTTTTTAGTTTACATTAATGATTTACCCCAATTACTTCAAAATCAACCGAAGATGGTGTTATTTGCTGATGACACATCGCTGATCTTTAAAATAGACCGACGGTCACAAAATCTTGACGCCGTGAATAACTCTATTCTTCAGGTCCAAGATTGGTTTACGGTAAATAATTTAGTACTAAATGAAAAAAAAACCAAATGCATTAGATTTAAATTACCGAATGTTAAAAGTAATGAATGTGACGTCATATTGAATGGCCAAAAACTAGAATTTATTCATCAGGCAGTTTTCCTAGGAATCACGCTAGACGAGAAATTACAATGGGGACCTCATATAACATCTATTGCGGGGCGGCTCAGCTCGGCCGCTTATGCTGTTAGAAAGATAAGACAGTTAACAGATGTAGAAACCGCACGTTTGGTCTATTTTAGTTACTTCCACAGTATTATGTCATATGGTATTTTACTATGGGGTCGGGCTGCTGACATTGAATCCATTTTTATTTTACAAAAGAGAGCTGTCAGAGCCATTTACAATCTACGTCGCCGCGAATCTCTTAGGGAACTATTTAAAAAGGTTAATATCATGACGGTACCTTGCCAATTCATTTATGAAAATATTATGTACGTTAGAAAAAATCAACATGTTTTTAATAAAATAAGTGATAGACATAATTTTAATACTAGAAATAAAGATAAATTAGATCAACCTTTTTTCAGATTATCTAAAGTACAGACATCTTTTATGGGGTACTGTGTTAAATGCTACAACAAAATACCTTGTGACATATTGCAATTAAATGAAAGAAAATTTAAAACTCATATTAAAAGTACACTTTGTAAACAAGGATATTACAAATTAGAAGATTACATCCAAGATAAAAATGCTTGGAAACATGCTGGTCCTGCTCCATAGGACAATCTAGAGTCTAGACAAAATCAAACTGGTCGCTAATTTAATTTATATATTTTTTTATGACATTAGTTTTACTTTTTGTGGCTACAGTAACTCACACACTTGTTAAAATTATATAAAAATAATCTACTTTAACAATAGTTGTAAATATGTGAGCACCATGTATCTATCACATAATTGATTTACCTGTCATTGCTTTATTTTTAACTAGCTTTTGCCCGCGACTTCGTCCGCGTGGAATAATGACTTCCGGAAAAAAAACAATTTATCCCCCTTTTCTCCCCGTTGGGAGGGAATTTCCAAAAATCCTCTCTTAGTGGTAGCCTACTCCTCCCAACAAACACACATGCCAAATTTCAGCTCTCTACTGCCAGTAGTTTCGGCTGTGCGTTGTCTGTCAGTCACTCAGTAACGGAAGAGTTTTATATATATAGATATAGATAGCTGTGCCCGCAACTCCGTCAGTGTGTAATTCCTTGTGTGTTATTAAGTTAATGTATTGGTAATATTGTTTAGATCACGTTCACATGAGGCTTAAGTACCTATACAACGAAATTACTACTTCACCTAAAAAGAAATAAAATGTAAACTATTAATAATTTGTAATTTGAACGAATATAATACACTACCAAAATAACTAATAAGTACCTATTTTATAAAATAACAACAAAAGAAAACTAAATAAACTAAATTAATTTAAAGACTAAAAGTCGCGCTGATAAACAATATTGTACACACACACACATATCTATCAATAAGGTCGAATGCTCGGAACGTCTACTCGCATCAACAGCCAAATATTGTATGAAGTTCGCGTTTTTTTTTTTTTTTAGAATATGGCATCTCGTAGTTGACCTTGAGAGGTCGTGACTACTTAACCGGACTATCGTGTGAAGTAAACTCAAAGCCTCCAGCCAGGAGCAAATATCTTATATACTAAGCGACTACACGCTAAGGGCACCCCCTGTGGGGTACGAACCTCGGCTTAGGGCGTCGCTGGGGGAGGGCAGCAAGATGGGACAGGCTGGATCTGGTTTTTATTATTTAAGCTTGATGAGGCCGGCGTTTCCTAGCTGACTACTCTGAGAAGAAACGCCGAAACAAACTCAGAGGTCACGGTCGGGAATTTAGATCTACTGGCTCAGCTGCGGCGCGGGCTGGCACTTCTTCGAGCAAGGGTCGGGGGGAGGCATTTAATTGGGGACGTCGCGAGGGACCTCGGCGGCGAGGTCGGAATGTCGGTGTTCTGTATTTGTGCACTGTACCTACTGGTTGACTTATTTCTCTCCTGGAGGAGGGTTATGGGGTCGTCAGGGTCGGAGAGGACATGCCTTGGACGGCGGCATTTGCTGATTTAGAAGTTCGCGTTTGGATCCCCCGCCCTTTTATACCTCCCGCCGCGAGCCGTGTCGAGCGCGGCGACCGTTACACAAAAATAATCCTTATAGCATGATTCAGTATTCACGCGCGATGGCTTATTAGCGTATTTCATGTATAGCTTTGGTGTTTCTGTACCGATTTCTATGATTCTTTTTTTATTAAATAGGTAATAATGTTAAAACAAAATAATTAGGGATGAGTGAGAGTGTTATAAACGTAAGAGTAGAAAAATATAATCAGAAAGCTCCGAACTGCTAAGCTATCGGGAGTTACACGTGTTATTGTGAGTCAACCATAAAAGATAGACATTTGCTGTCGTGGAATATTTTTTATATAATTTTACGGAGAACATTTCCGTCATACATGATTTCTGTGTAGCTTTAACCATTAAGGCTGCACACGCGACGGAAGCTTAAAAAATGGAGTAAGTTCTCCTGTTTTCCCAACATTTCCCTTCACTGCTCTGCTCCTATTGATCGTAGCGTGATGAAAAGTATACTATAACCTGACCAGGAGTATGAAGAACATTTGTACCAAGTTTCGTTGAAATCCGTCGAGTGGTTTTTGTTTCTATAAAGAACATACAGACAGACAGACAGACAGACAGACAGACAGACAGACAGACAAAAATTTTACTGATTGCATTTTTGGCGTCAGTATCGATCACTAATCACCCGCTGCTAGTTATTTTGGAAATATATTTCATGTACAGAATTGACCTCTCTACAGATTTATTATAAGTATAGATAGAAGAAGATTATTTTTACCTTTTGTTGGCAGACTAATTTTTATTCTAGATGCATCGTCTTCACATATAATCATATAATTAATGTACCTATACAGAACTTGTAAAACATTTTAAAAGAGTAACGGTGGAGTTTCTTGCCCATTCTTCTCCATACGAAAACTACCTTTTGGAATGGGCGACTAGAATCAATTGTTTTTACTATAATTTTTGACGTTCAAAAGTGCCTTTACTGTGCCTAATTGAAATAAATGATTTGACTTTGACTTAGAAGCCAAATATGCGGATTGTTTCATTTGTTTGATTCTATAATGCGAGGAGTTAATATTCCAGAAGCATTCATGTCCTACATATTTGAAAACATAAAGTTGTTTTTTCGCTCCAACGAAACGACAATTTTGCGACAACTAATGAACTCGACTAATTCGAAAGGTTCGGACTTGTTTAGCTGATGAACCAGTGAGCACGGACGCGTGGTTGGCGGTGCTACTCGCCATATAAAAATAGAATAAAATAGATCGACTCGACTTAATTACTTACTAATCTCGTCTCGACTTAATTACTAATAATAATAGTAGATTTTTATATTTTATTTATCCTTTTGATACATTCATGTGAGGACTTTGTAAGCCTTGTAGACTTTAGATCTGTAGACCATTTTTTATTTTATCAAGTACCTGGTACTTGTTGACAGGCCTACGCTGTCCTCCCATACCTACTGTAACTTGAAAACATTGTAAAAGCCATATATTTTTAAAAGAGTAACCATGGCGTTTCTTGCCGGTGCTTCTCCATAGGAAACGACCAATTGGAACCGTGCACCTAGCTTCTGACGTTTCATAAGTGCCCATGTTGGTTTATGTGAAATAAAAATATTTTGATTTGATTTGATTTGATGAATCTACTCGACTAAATTGTTAGTGTTCAGAAGACACGTTTAGCTACTAAATTACTCGTTTCTAAACTAAAATACTAGCCTAATCCGCACTAGGCTTAAGAGGGAGTGGGCCGTAAATCCGTAATCCACCAACGGCATGTCGGCCAGTGGGGGCGGCGTTGTAGTCCAATTACTGAACAATTAACTTCTTGAAATACTCGTAAGTTGGGGCCAATATGGTGGCTACTTTAATCATGTCATCAGTGGCGTTTTAGGTCTTGGTTTACAGTTTAGGACCACCGATATTAGTATATTGTAAATGAAACGTCTCTTTGTACATTTTTGATTATATTTTAATGATTAAAATGACGACGATGCCAATTTTCAAATATTATATTAATCAATGTAAATTTCTAAGATCTATTTATTCCAATAATAATAATCCACAATATCTATGTACTCAATGCAAAGTATTTTATTTTATATAAATATAATAAAATATTGGAAAGGAGAAGAGTGTTGACCGATTATTAGAGCATTAGTATATTATGTGCCACACGTTGCATGTTGCACATAATATACTAAAAATGTTCTTGTGAACTCCTCCTCTCCCCTCCTCATGTGAGGAGTAGGCTCACTACAATAGTAATATTACATTGTAATATTATTATTGTTAGTAATAATGTTACATTGTAATATTATTATTTCTAGTAATAATATCACATTGTAGTATTATTATTGCTAGTAATAATATTACAATGTAATATTATTATTTCTTTAGTAATATTACACTGTAATATTATTATTGCTATTAATAATAATACATTGTAATATTACTACTGTCACTGTTTTTGTAACTGCATCATTATTTACTAAAAATAATAATGCAGTTTTTTTTTAAGTACGACCACGGTCAATTCTATCGGCCATCTTCGGAAAAGTCGAGAAAGATAGACACCTTTCCCGAAGATAATCGAACGCACCGTGTCTTACATGCTCATCACAATCAGTTCAGGCGCGGATTCAAGAATAGTCAGCAAAAAATTATAGGACCTTAATTTGAAAAACCCAGAAAACCGCACAGTTGCCGCGGTTGGCCTGTGGATGGGTGACCATCTTGATATACCGAGACCCCTCCGTGCCTCGGAAAGCACGTTAAGCCGTTGGTCCCGGCTGTCATTCGTGGATCTTTGACAGTCATTACGGGTAGTTAGAAACCCGAAAGTCTGACAATCAGTCTTACCAAGGGGTATCGTATTAACCAGTAACTGGGTTGTGGAGGTCAGCAGTCACTCCATGTAAAATACTGGTATTCGGCTGCACCCGGTTAGACTGGAAGCCGACCCCAACATAGTTGGGAAAAGGCTAGCCAGATGATGAATTTGAAAAACTAAGGTCCCTTGATTATTTTGTCTTTCTTATCTTAAATCCAAGCCTGCCACAGTCACATAATAGGGTAATTCATCTTGCAAATCTTTTCGAGATCACTTACATGCAATGAAAAATATCTCATGGTATATTTTCAAAGCACGTTAATAGAAAAAACTATAAAACTAAGGCTGGAAGTGGTTTCTTCAGTGTGTTAGGTACTGTCAGGAGTCGGGGAGCGAGCGAAGTAGCCAGAGGAGAGGCTGCAATGGCTGCATCGTGTCACATCAGCTTGTGACGAGTGGATGATGACATCACCCGCAAAGACCTGAAAGAGCATATCATAACGTTCAAATACTTTACTCGACTAACCATCACGTCTGATGTGGAAGAGTCAAGGCAGAGGCAAGTTGATTTAGATGATTATTTTGAAGAACAGATGTACAGACGCCAGCACATCAACCTACCCGAAACTGTAAAATTTTCCCAATCAATTTTGAACCTTATGCTTTAGCAATAAAGTTGAAAATTTATTAAAGAAATTTGACAGATTGTAGTAGGTTGATGTACTGTACTGTACAATGTCGATAGAGAGTCAACGGACACAGTTTTTATATTCGATAACTTATAATTACATATAATTAAATTACGACCAAACTAAATGCTAGATGGATGGACGACCTAAAACAGGTGGCTGGGACGGACTAGATGCGGAAGGCGGAGGACAGGGTGTTGTGGCTCAACCTGGGAGAGGCCTATGTCCAACAGTGGACTGCAATGGGCTGAGTTGATTTTATTGAAACTAAATGTAAGGAAGTGTGTTGCCATCAAAACCCACAAAAATGTATGATTGACGACACACACTGTCTGCCTAGCTTTTTTGCAACTATTTCTGGATCGGTTTTCAGTCTACTCCTAGGTAAGACCTTGTCTGCTGGCAGAGACAGAATTGGACGGATGTAGCCTCCTGTGAGACCGTGATGAAGGAGGCCGCCGAACGGGACCAAGAGAGGGTGGATCCCGCTCGGAAAAGAAGACTTCGAGGCGGCAACCCCCTCGACGCCTAACACGCCGAAACCCCCCTGCATCATCTAAGGCAGGCGGGAATACGGGATCGCGGTCGATTATAGTGGGGACTCTGTCGGCCCACTGAGTGACCTCAGGGAAGGTGACGTACAGTGGTCATGTGTTGCCTTGCACACTTGCCAGCTAGGTTTCGGGGAGACCCCTTTAAAGTCTCCCCAGAGATGTGCCCTAACAGGCGTTGCACAGAGGGGGCTCCGGATTGGTCTTTTGAGAGCTAACGTTGCCCCCCTTCCATAGTGCAGATGGTGACCGCCGGGGTGGTTTTAGTGAGGTAAAAATCCCACACTCCCTGGTTTTATCCCCAAAGACCAGGCGCCTTTTGAAGGCTTCCCCACGAAAACAAAAAAAAAAAAGGTAAGACCTTGTCAGACTTTCAGGCTTCTGACTACCTATGACGACTGTCAACGATCTACAACTAACAACCGGGACCAACGACTTAAAGTGCTAAGGAAAAAATAATTCAAGTTGCAAAAGGCACATATGGAGAAGAATGGTCAAGAAACTCCACACATACTCTTTTAAAATGTATTACTATGATGGCGTAACAGTTTTATTGATCGTGGGCCGTCACCACGCACCTTCGACCTCCCCCTCCCGTACGGTCCCCTCCCCCGACTTCACAAAGGTCTTAAATTCTGTGCAGGAAATAATCCTATCAGGCAGTCGAATCGATTTCAAAGAGTTCAACAAAATGAATTTTGTACTTATCACAAAGGATGCACTTTCGTATCTATAATCAGCCTATGAAACCCACTGCTGGGACACAGGCCTCCTATCTGAGAGAGGAAGTGGGCCGTAATCCACCACGCGGGCCCAGTGCGGGTTGGTGGATTCTCAGTCTTCACTTTGCAATTTGCAGCCTCGCAATCTATTCAATCTCGTTATTTTTACAAAGGCTCATAGTTAAGAAGGAAATATTGCTAAGTAATTGACTTACCTTTGTACAGAGGTCACGGTAGATACTGCAGAGCCCGGAGCTTCGGTGAGCGGCTTTGAAGAACCGACTCGTCCTGCTCGGCAGACGGTGGCTGGCGCACTGCGGCATTGCACAAAAGAACTGGAGTCTAGATATCTAGCTGCACTGCGCAGGTCACGATCAATACCTCGATGTGAGATGTAGGTATATGCAGTTATGATGTGTATGTATGAAACCGAAGCTTCATTTTTTAGGGTTCCGTAGCAAAATGTAAAATGGAATCCTTATTATTTCTTCATGTTCAACTGTCCGTCCGTCTGGATATCATACTACATAGTCTCTGAGTAGACTAAAGTATACACTACATCGATGCAAATGGGAATAATATTATAATTTATTATATAAGTGTGAATATATGAATCTGACGGATTTATTTGTATATTGAATTAATACTAAAAATAACAAAATTAAATCCTAACTTAACTAAAACTAAGTATACAGAAACTAAAATATAGCGTCGAAAAATTCATCCGCATCGCTGTCGACTGGTAATGTACCCAAGAGACTGGCGGCATTACCATTGCATATTAGTCTAACTTACCTTTATCAATCAAAACTTATGAACATCTACAGTGCAGCGCTGATGTATCGTTACGCGCGTACAGCCACGACGCGCGGACAAGGACCGTCGCGCGTCGGTCCAGCTCGTCGGTCGGGCATACGACGAAGCTGACCGAGCGACCGACCATACCCGTGTACGAAATATCTCTTGTGGCCTCTCAAGTGAGTATTCAGTTTGAAGTCAGTTAAGCACTTAACGTTCGGTCACGACCGATAATCAGCCAGCACGGTAAGCGCGTACGGTACGCGCTGACCATCGGTCGAGAACTAAATCCAGCTAAAGGGTGCAGTAGCGGTATCTACAACGCCACATGCGAATAACGCGTCATACTGACGTCACGCAAATCCTGCATCTCGCAAGCAGAGTTTACCGCGCAACTAGCATAGATACAACGGTCCGACATGAATCATTGAGCAATTGCCCGCCAGACACAACACCCGTCTGGTCGGAGGATCCTCCCTTTTCTATGGAGCATGAGTGAACTTTACACCCTGTTCCTCATACCTCTATAGTGCCATTTTTCATTTTTCTACGGAGCCCTAAAAAGTGAACCTTCGGCACTATTCTTTTTATGTGTCATAAACAGATAAAACTGCATAGTACATCTCACATCGAGGTATTGATCGTGACCTGCGCAGTGCAGCTAGATATCTAGACTACAGTTCTTTTGCGCAATGCCGCAGTGCGCCAGCCGCCGTCTGCCGTGCAGGAAGAGTCGGTCTTTTAAGCCGCTCCCAGGGGCTCCGGGCCCTGGAGCCCTGCAGTACCCACCGTGACCGCTGTATTAAAAGCAAAGGTTAGTCAATTACTTAGCACTATTTTCTTCTTAACTATGAAGTTTTGTAAAAAATAACGAGATTGAATAGTGCATCATTTGTGATCAGGAAGCCTACCACAAGCTCTTAACGCGATGAGGCGGTCACTTCCTTCTGCGAAGCAGAAGCTAGCGAAGGAGCTAGCGAAGGAGGTGGCGGGACGGCTCAGGGAGAGGGTTACAGGTTAACACATAAGGACATGAGTAGGGTAATATTGGGCATTCTATGCCACTGTCGGCAAGTAGCTCGGCTAGTGCGCCTCGCTACGCGCCAGTGGCATAGTATGCCCAATATTAAACGATCGACTCGACTGTGTAGTATATTACTGTACTCACCTGGACATCATGTGAGTTATACCACTGGCCGCCAGTAGCTGGGCGAGTTCACATCGCTGCGGACGATGGTATGGATCATTTTGACATGCGTTTCGTTGTTAGAAACGACTTGATGATTAGTGATATGCGCTTCAAATGGTGGAAACGACTTGTTGGTTTTTGTAATGCGCTTCAGCAATGGAAACGACTTGATGAATTTGGCACGTTCAGTATTAGAATCGACTGGTATTACTGTACTCATACAAAGATCATGCGAGTTATACGACTGGCCGCCAGTAGCTAGGCGAGTTTGCTTCGCTTCGGACAGTGGTGACAACTATCCACACGATCAATGATTAAGATTCAATTTAGTCATTTTTGAAATGCGTTTCGTGGTTATAAACGACTTGATGATTTTGATATGCGCTTCAACGGTGGAAACGACTTGCTGATTTGGTCATGCATTTCAGTATTTAGAAACGACTTGTTGGTTTTTGTAATGCGCTTCGTGGGTCGAAACGACTTGGTGTTTTTGACATGCGTTTCAATACAAGAAACGACTTGATGATTTGGTCATGCATTTCAGTATTAGAAACGACTTGTTGGTTTTTGTAATGCGCTTCGTGGGTCGAAACGACTTGATGATTTGGTCATGCATTTCAGTATTAGAAACGACTTGTTGGTTTTTGTAATGCGCTTCGTGGGTCGAAACGACTTGGTGTTTTTGACATGCGTTTCAATATTAGAAACGACTTGTTAACTCACTGCTTTGAAGTGGATCTGCATAATAAACAAGGTACATATTATATTTGGTTTATTTTTCGTAA
Organism: Hydraecia micacea; assembly: GCA_914767645.1. NCBI lineage: Eukaryota > Metazoa > Arthropoda > Insecta > Lepidoptera > Noctuidae > Hydraecia > Hydraecia micacea. Next base: position 3,302,447 of record OU611775.1, read on the forward strand.
AACATTGGTTTTTCTAGGAATAAAGTATCTACCGAGCGCACGAACTTTTGTAGTTTTCGCCACTGAGACGAATCCGCGTCGGTCTGGAACTTGAGTCGCACAAGCGCCTTCTTCCACAGCTCCAGGGAGTCGGTGTGGCGTGCGTCGTCAGCATTGTACACCTTGCAGTCGATGTAGTACTCTCCGTTGATGCTCGCTGCGCGCCGCTCGCAGCCGTTGGCGACTCGGTTAACGAAGAATGATGATAGACATGTACTCGATGAATCTTCTTTTGGCACGGTGTCAGACCCGTAGTTGTTACTGACACCGAATACATCATAAACAGTATTGGTTTTTTTACTGAAACAACAACAAAAGCTTCTATTAGTTCATCATACACACACAGGTTACATTTACCGCTTAGATACGCACAGGAAAAAAATACACACTCAGTCAAAATAGGTACTTGCAGAACATGAGAGACGTACGAATAAAAATGACTGATGATTTTTAACTGGTATGGCGGACTAAATTATTGAATAGTTTGTTTACCTCGTACGAATTAAATTCGTTGATGATGGGGGCGACTTGCGTTTCCTATTGTTGTCTGCAGACGGTTTGCGGCCGGGTTTGGTTTTCTGATCGGTGATCGGAGCTTGTTGAAAGTACTCGCACTCAGACTCAGACCTGAAATAAAGATACAACAAAATAATAGTCAAACATAATGATTACAATTAGTACATCGGGTCAGATCTCTGAACTATGTACCGAGTGGAATGTTTTATACTTACATTTTCCAATTATGTACAATCGATATGGCAGGCTAGCAGCCGTAGTGACTGACGGCAGCAGGCAGCGGTTAGTTATCAACACTGATATTTATAGGATAACGCAGCAGGATCGCAGAACACTTCTTGAAGATTACTTCCACACTTGTAGACTTCAGTTAATTTGTACCGAGTACTTCGAAAACATGTAGCTTATAGATCGGAAAACGAATGATAATTCACTATGTTAAAAATGACTGCAACCGTTCATATAATGTTGTGTAAAACAACTTTTTTCCTTAGACGCATTATACTTGATCAAAAAGTGAAGACTAAGGATGTTTCAGGTAGCATCGATTGACGACACTGCGAAACGACTTAGGGTTGACAAAACGTTAACCAGTAGATAAGTTATCAACAACGCTAACGCTATAATAATATTTCTTGCAATTAATTTAATTATTTGGCAATCTAGAGACAATCATAAGATTAATATTTATCACGTTATACATCCAAGTTTTACTTGTTGTGATACTTTTATGCTCGAGTGAAGTAGGTACAGAAAATAAGTTGTAACAGTAACAAATTTTAAATAAACTTAATTTTCGATTCGCTTTTTAAGGTTAGAAACCTATATACATACTACATTTTATTTATTTTGTGATAGTGTACCTAGTTTCTGATACTTATCCGTACCTTAATATTATTTATGCGTAGCAACCTTGACTAAAATAGCTTACTGTTGCGAATGCAACTTAGCTGACGAAAAAAAAGAAACAAGGTTACACGTGTAATGTTTTACGCAATAACAATTATTTCAACCAAATATTTTATTGATTTTTCGGGAATTGATCGTATGAATAGGTAGTCAATAACGAATACTTCGTTAGTTAGTAACGTTTAAAAGTCAAAAAACTAAAAATTTATTTGTCATTATCTCAAAGCTACGACGCGTGACGGAGTGTAAATCCTTTAATCATTTAAAAAATATATGGATTCACAGCGAATGTCGAAATAACTGCAGTCTTATAATAACCGAAGCAACTAGTACCTACCTGACGTTTAGTATTGTGATCTGAATTCACCCTCACATTTGAACTACATAAAATTGGAACATTAATGTACAACATTAAGTAATTTGCAAGAAGGTAATTATTGAATATGTTTCGTATTTTCGTTTAAAATGTTGTCGATTTTCACTAAAAATAGGTACTAAACGATCTTTCTTTTTTTCAGAAACACATTGATACCTAATCAGATGCACTGGTTGATGAATAAGTAATCATCAAACTTGAAGACGTATGCAGACCTGGTCCAGATTAAACAATTTGATCATTCTGACACACTACACTTACTTCGATTGTTCATTAGTCGGTATACGTGGGGTAAGATCGTTGCATTGCGAGTTTAGCGTCTATATTGGGAGATAATTAATTTCAATTAAGTAGTAAAATAATGCCTCACTGTTCGGTTTGCAACTTATTTGTAGATAATCGCCGATGGTCTGGTCATTTACGTAGTAATGTTCATAAAAACAATAGTGCGACCCCTGTTTTTGACAATGTCGCAATTATTAATTCTGCGTTTAAAAAACGAATCGTTAGTTACAAGATCATTGCAACTGGTAAACAAATAAATAATTTTCCTGAAATGTTTCTCATTAATATTAGTGAACAAGTTAAAACTCTAATAAACCGTTCATTATTGAAACATACAGCTGTGAAAATAAATTTCGAACTTTTTTCTTTTTTTCTTATGTTTAAAAATGATCAAAAGGAAATGAAATCCTTCGCCACAAAAAACATTATTATTAATTTTAATTACGATTTTCATTCAATGTATAAAGCAACGGTTGATTTACTGTTAAAGAAAATTGAAGAGTTTCAGGAGAGAGATAGTGGTTGGACATTTTCGAGCAATTCCCATGTAGAAATAAATATTAACAAATATCAACCTCTCGGCGGATCTAAATTTATAACCTTACCAAAATGTATAAAAAATAAAAAAGCTTGTTTGAATATTCGTAACAATGATGAGTATTGCTTTTTATGGTGCGTAGTGGCGGCTCTGTACCCCACCAACCAACATCCCGACAGAGTTTCATCTTATCCCTACTTTCAGGATGTTTTGAATGTTGATGGTTTGACATTTCCGATAACATTTTCGGACATAGCTATCTTTGAGAAGAATAATTCGTTTTAGAATATTTACGTGTATGGTTTAAAAAATGATAAGACTATCATTGGACCTTTGTATTCAACATCGAATCATAAATCTAAGAGCATCCATCTATTGTTCTTAGAAAATAATACTAATACTCATTATTGTCTTATCAATGATTTGCCTCGTCTAGTCAGAAATCAGATAACCAAACATCATGGTAAACTGTACTTTTGCGAAACGTGCTTATTGTTTTTTCCAACGCGCAGCCGAATTGAATCTCATCTGTGCGGAGGGATTGCCACAGTATTACCAGAAAAAGGAACATTTTTAAAATTCAAAAATTATGATAGAAAACAAAACATTCCTTTCGTCATTTATGCCGATTTCGAAACGATACTTGAACCGATTTCCGGCGATGAATTCAACACCGCTAACACGTCATACTCACATCGTCACGTGGCGGCCGCGTTCGCCTATAATGTAGTGTCATCATTTAACGATAGGGTTGGCGGCTATAGAAGTTATCGCGGAAAAGATTGTGTTTCAAAATTTATACATTTACTGACTGAAGATGTTAAAGCAATACACAAAATTCTAACTAAAAGCGAGCCTATGATATTCACAGAAATAGATGCTCTTGATTTCAAACGCGCTGTTAAGTGCTACCTTTGTGAAAATTTACTGTTGACCGATAGAGTAAGGGATCACTGTCATATTACAGGCCGGTACCGAGGTGCAGCACATCGACACTGCAACCTACAACACAAAGTACCAAAATTCATCCCAATATTTTTTCACAACTTATCCGGATACGATTGTCATTTATTTATTAAAAAGTTAGGCGAAATTCCAGGACAAATTAAAATAATACCCAAGACTAAGGAAAAATATATAGCATTTACAAAGTTTATTCCTATTGCTGATAACGAGTTTATACAAATAAGGTTTTTAGATTCCTTCAACTTTTTAGGAACTAGTTTAGACAAACTTGCTAAAACATTGCAAGTAGACGATTTTGTTAACCTTAAATCAATGTTTACTGATGAAACACAATTTAGTTTGCTGACTCGTAAAGGTGTGTACCCGTATGACTATATGAAAGATTGGAAATGTTACGAACAAAAGTCATTACCATCTAAATATTATTTCCATAATTCTTTGACTAACGAAGGTATTAGCGATGAAGATTATAGTCATGCTCAGAATGTTTGGGCTGAATTCAATATTAATGACCTAGGCGAATATACAGATCTATACTTAAAAACAGACGTGCTTTTGTTGACAGACATATTTCAAAAGTTTCGGAAAACATGTAAACAATATTACAAACTCGATCCTGCCTTTTACATAACTGCACCCAGTTTATCGTTCGATGCAATGTTGCTAAAAACAGGTGTTCAGTTAGAACTGATTTCGGATTTAGCTATCGTCAGAATGATTCAAAGCGGTATACGAGGGGGTTTATGCATGTGTTCCCATCGGTATGCAAAAGCAAATCACAAATACATGCCAGAACATAATGCATCACAGCCTCAGAGTTTCATAGTGTATCTAGACTGTAATAACCTATACGGCTTTAGCATGTGTCAGTATTTACCATATTCTAGTTTTAGATTTCTTGATGAAAATGAAATAACTAATTTTCGTGTTGAAAATGTCGAGGATAACTCTGAGTGGGGCTTTATATTAGAAGTCGATCTTTTTTATCCTGAATATTTACACAAACACCACAATGATTTATAGGAGGTAAAACGAAGAAACTAGTTGCAAATTTGCATAATAAGTACAACTACTACGTAATACATTACGTTCATTTAAAAAAGTGTTTAGAACATGGTTTAATATTACGTAAAGTTCATAAAGCTATTACTTTCAGACAAAGTCCCTATTTGAAACAGTACATAGAATTAAACACTCGATTAAGACAAAAGGCAAAAAGTTCATTCGAACAAGACTTTTTTAAGTTGTTAAACAACAGTGTTTTTGGTAAGACATTAGAAAATACTGAACATAGAGTAACTGTTCATTTAGTTAATCAATGGTGCGATCAATCTAACCGAACTAAGAAATTTATATCCTCCGAGAGACTTGTAGCCAACCCCTATTTCCATAATAGCGCTTCTATTCTAACTGAAAACTTAGTTGCAATACAAATGAAACCTGACCAAATTATTTTAGATAAACCTATTTATATTGGATTCACTGTATTAGAACTTTCTAAGACACATATGTATGACTTTCATTACAATATTGTAAAACCTTTTTATGAAGACCGAGTGCAGCTGTGTTATACAGATACCGATTCGTTTGTCTATAAAATATCCACGTTTGATTTTTATCGTGACTTGAAGTATAATTTTTTGCAATATTTCGACACCAGTAACTATGATGATAAAAATGATTTTAACATACCAATTATGAACAAAAAAGTTCCAGGTTTGTTCAAAGACGAAATGGGAGGAAAATATATCTCCGATTTTGTTGGTTTGAGATCAAAACTTTACTCAATAAAAACAGTCGATAAAATCATTAAAAAAGCAAAAGGAGTAAAATCAAGTGTAGTAAGAGACTTAAATATATCAGATTATGAAAATATTTTATTAGATGGTGGAATTATTCGTAGAAAAAATATTATGTTTAAATCCATAAAGCACGAAATATTTACTAAGAGTGTCAACAAAATTGCCTTATCTCGAAATGATGATAAACGGTCAATATCTGTAGATCGAATATCAACGCGAGCCTGGGGTCACTCACTTATTTTAAAGAGCGAAAATGAATTTTAAGATTAAGCTAATTAGTAATAGAGTTCGATTATAATTTATAAAACCTGTGTAATATAATCTTAATATAGTTCTTAAACTTTTTAATGTATGATAAATATAATTCATAGTTTTATAAACCTAAGTTAATGTAAATAAAATGTGAATGATTATGACTACTTGTTTAATTTATGTTTTAAAACATCATCCTCCTTTTTGTAGTTGGTTAAATAAAATGAAACCCGACCAATCCTTCATTTGTCAGAAGTAAAATGTATTTTGTACGAAATACAATAAGACTGATTATACAAATTTCGAAGAGCCATTTTTGCGTCAATTGCATAACGCTGATCATACAAACACACAACAGTGCATTACCCTCACAAACGCTTAGTTAACATTATAATAAGAAACAAACGTTTTCATTTATAAATTGTGAATTGTTGCGATGGTTTTATTATTTTTTTGCCATTTACGAAATAATACTCATCTTGAGTACTTGTACTAAGCACACAGCGTCGTACTTTTTGCGGGCATGTCATCGGTAAGTTTCTTAATTTATTTTTATATTCTTAAGTAACTAGCGATTGAATTCGCAGCAGTTTTGGTCACAGTTATTAGTGAATCTGCTATGTTATTTTAACCCGCAGACAATTCGTTTATGCATCACGATATCAACATCTACGTTTAAGTTTAAACTTAATGAGTGTCTATTTTTGTTCCAGATTGCAGAATCAGAGATTATGTTTAGCCAGTACGCTCAAAATCCTTATGAAGTATTCTCCGAAACGCTTCACAACGAACCCGAGCACAGCAAACAAGTGACGAAAGAAAAGAAATCCAAACAACGATGCAGGGAAAAGTCGAAGAAGCAAAATCCAACTAAATCTTTTGTGATGAGCCGATTACAGCGACGAGGGATCAAATTAATTAAAATATCAGTCGTAGATCTGTGCAATAACAATCCGCAAACCAGTGACAGTGACAGTGACAGTGAGAACGTTATTATAAGTGCTCAATACATTGTTAAAGACGCTATCGATAATGTTATGGAGGAAACTGAATCTTTAGTTAAAAAAATATCTAAATCTTTAATAATTATAACACAATGACCATTGCATGATAGCGTACAATTAACCTGCAGAAGTAATGACAATAGGCCAATTATTATAATGTGATAATATTTTCAGCAATGATATCATTGGTTTTTAGAGAGTCGATAAACTAGTACAGTATTTTGATTAAGTGTTGTCTGTATATGATTACAATGCATTAATTTAAGGTATATAAGCAAAAATCAATAATGTAAAATGTATTGAAATATTTTAATATAAAACAAATTATTTGTAATCAAATAAATGTGTTTAAATGATATTCTATGCTTACTTCCTATTTAAACTACATAGTAAAAAAAAATTAACTCCAGTATAGTTTATAGTCATAATATTTATTTAATTTTCACAGAAATGAAATCTTTTGTGATTGTTTTACATCATAATTATTTATATAACATTTTTACAGTCGACTATACATGTATAAAATAATAAAATAAAATACTTAATCAAATCTTGAAACAGTAATAAAACAATATGCAACGAAATATAATAATTATTATTGACTTATTAACTCAACTATACATTTTTGAAAGTAAAAACTACGACTATTTATTATTAACTAGGTATACAAAAATTACCTAAAACTGCTCCGGCTCACTCAACTTTTTCTCAATTTTTTTAATAAGGGTCTCTGCTGTTTCCATCACTTCGTCATAAGTTTCATGCACCACATATTGTACTCTCACACATGCATTGTCACTATCACTATAATCATTTTCATTCTTAGAGTCTTTAATTTTATGCACTTCTAATTTAATTAGATGACCTCCATTACTGCTTTCCCCTCGACGAGCAATGTATGATGTTGATGATCCTAATGTACATTTTCTCTTTTTTGAAGACTTTTAGAGGTTTGAGCTTGATCGTTTCCGTTGAGCAGCTTTTCAATTTTAGCGCTCTCATTTAAACCTTCGATATATGGTTCATAGTTGCCCTGGGAGTAAAAAAATGAGCTCATTATAGGATTGCCATTGAGGACCTCGGAGCTCCACTGCAAAAATAATAAATAAATTAGCATGTAAAAAAAAAAATTGAAAATAACAACATGAGAAAAAAAATCTACCCCTATAAAATATAAAAACAAAGATTACCTCACGTAATCTGGATTGTTCCTGTTCTACAGAAATCACATTTTCATTGTCCAAAATGCTGGGACTGTAGGATGGTGACGGAGCTCGAGACATGATTCTGAAAAAAAAGTATGAAGGATTTCCGAGCTGACGATAGCGTTCAGTCGTATCCACGGGCCGCAGAAAATGAGGTTTTGAAAAACAAACCAAAGCACGTTAAACAACTTTATTTTTGTTAATAAATTAACGACACTTAATTTAAAAAAAAAACAACACCAAGAGGTATGCGGAATTGCGAGCGTACGGTCAGCGCTACGGCTCAAGTCAAAGTGTTCTTGTCTTGTAAAGCGCGTCGGCTGCTTTATAAAGGCACCGGTCGCCCCACCACCCCCACTTCACTACAACAAGCGTCACTAGCGCTGACGTCACTCGCAAGCCCACACGGACTAAGCAGTCCCCTCTTTGGTTTAGTGACTTATTTTCTTATTTTAAATTACAAAGAAAATCTAAATCAGAGTTTATAATGCAAATAATTCGATATTCAAACAAAAATCAACCAAATTCACTACACAAATTAAATAAAACACAAAAATACGCAAAATAATATGAACGCGCCGTCACGGCCGTCCTGCGCCTTCACACGTCCTCGTGTGTCTCGTCATCGGAACTATCTGTAAAGAGCAAAATTACGGTAAGTAGTACACTCAAGCTCGGCCATTCTGGCCCTATTCTTTCTTTAATCAACATCACCCAAAATGGTTGTCATTCAGACATATCTAATTATCTCATAGAGGGATAGTAATATCAATGGGTTAACACAAACATTTTGTCACACAGATGGGTTGTCACACAGACTGATTGTCACACAGACCGATTGTCACACAGACCGATTGTCACACAGACCGATTGTCACACAGACCGATTGTCACACAGACCGATTGTCACACAGACCGATTGTCACACAGACCGATTGTCACACAGACCGATTGTCACACAGACAATTTGTCACATGATAGGTTAACACTGCTATATCTACTTACTTTTGCCGTCATCGGCACTTCCAGGTATCTCCAAATTAGCACTCAATTCCAACGGAACATAACAATCTGGCATAGCACGTACACGGTCGTGAGCATATTTGTATGTTCTGTTGGAATTCAAGGCCTTCAGCAAATACCTGTCCCCATCAAGCAACTGAACCACCCTAAAAGGGCCTTTAAATTTTGCCTCCAACTTGGTTTGATTCCGTTCATGGTTTTCCAAAAGTACGAAATCGCCTACTTTAAAGTGATTAATTTTTGCCTTTGTTTTGTCAAATCGTTGTTTTTCAGTAATAGCACTATTTTGTATGGCATGTGCTGCACGTTGACGAACTTCCGCTAAATCAACATTATTTTTACTTGTGTCATCATCTAAGGTCATAAGGTCTAGGGGCCTTGCTACTTTACCTATCAATAATTCCAAAGGACTCGACTTTGTTACACGATTAATTGTGCTGTTTAAGGCTATTTGTACTTCAGGCAGCGCATCTTGCCATGATTTGTTGTTTCCAACTTCAACAGCTGTAAGCAAGTTCTTTAAAGTACTCATTACTCGCTCAACTTGACCGTTGGCTCGACTAGTTCCCGTGGCTATCAGATGAAGAGCAACACCGTGTGTATTACAAAAGTTTTTGAAATCTTTGCTAGCGAAACATCTACCCTGATCAGCTATCACGCGAGTTGGGGCACCAAACAAAGAAACAATATATTTAAGAGCTTTGATAGCACAGGTGGTATCGATATTAAGTGTGTGATACAGAACAGTATATTTTGTAAATGAATCAATCATCACAAACACATATTCTTTGGTATCATTCTTACCACTAAGCTTCCCTGTGGCATCTATGTGAATGGTATGCCAAGGTGTAGATACTTTAGGGATGGGATGCAATTCTGCTTGTACTTTACCCGAATGAGATTTAGATAACCTACAGGTAATGCAGTTTTCAATGAATTTGCGTACGTACTTATTCATGTGTGGGAACCAATAATGGCAATAGACTTTTTCTAAAGTTTTCTCCCACCCTAAATGCATAATACTTTCATGTATATGATTGATTACAGCCCACTGAAATGACCTGGGAACAATAGGCAACCAAGCGCTTCTACTATTCCTTTCTATTTTTCGGTGCAAAATTCCACGTCTGAGTTCATATGTTCCCGCAACATTAGGGTCAAGGCTGTTATTTTGCAGGCTTGATATAATTGATGTTATATCAGGATCCTTTTGCTGTTCTGCTTGGAACCAGCTATCACTTATTTCAGTGAGATTAACCCTCTTTTTAATTATTTTTGTTTCAGGTATTTGAGGGAGGGGGTTTCGAGACAAAAAATCTACATGTTCCATTCGTTTTCCAGGTCTATACTCAATATCAAAATCAAAACTTTGTAGGAAACACCACCATCTATGAACACGAGGTGTTAAATCTGTTTTAGACTTTGATGCTTTCACGGCATTACAATCCGTTACTACTACAAACTTGCGACCCTGTAAATAATGCTTAAAATGCTTTATTGCGTTAACTACTGCTAACGTCTCGAGTTCATATGAATGGTATTTGGATTCGCAAGGGGTTGTTCTTCTGCTGTAATATTCAACAACATGGGGTTTACCATCTTTTCTTTGCATAAGTATGGCACCATAGCCTTCAGAGCTGGCGTCCGTATGCAATTCGGTAGGACACTGAGGGTCAAAAATAGTTAGAACTGGCTTATCAGTTAAGACTGCAATAATTTTTTGGCGAATGTTTTCAAATTCTGGGGTCCACTTTATGTTGCCTTTGCCGGATGTAAGTCTGTAAAGGGGCGCGGTGATTTGAGAAAAGCCTGGAATGAACTGGCGGAAGTATGATGCAAGACCAATAAACTGTCTCAGCTGTGTGACAGTCTGTGGAGGAGGTAGTTGGGACAAAGCATTTATTTTACGCGAGTTTGGTCTCACTTGACCAGATGACACCTGATATCCAAGATAATCTATGTGGGTTTTAAGAAAAGCACATTTCTTTAAGTTTAGAGAGAAACCAGAATTTGTTAAAGTTTTCAATACTAAATTTAATCTTTGTAGACCTTCCTCAATAGTTTGGGATGGAATTATAATATCATCTATGTAACAGACAGCAAAAGTTTCAGAAAGGTTGCCAAGAGCTTTATTGATAGTTCGTTGATACACTGATGGTGCATTTCGGAGGCCAAATGGCATTGTAACATATTCAAACTGCCCATCGGGTGTTACAAAGGCTGTTCGTTCTATTGAGTTGGGATGTACAGGAATCTGATGATAACCACTGGCCATATCTAAGGAACTAAAATATTTAGCTCCAACTAAGCGTTGTATCTGATCACCGATCAAGGGTAGTGGGTATCTATCTGGAATAGTGTTGCTATTCAACTCGCGATAGTCCACGCAGAGACGATCGGAGCCATCCTTTTTTTTTACAAGTAGTATTGGGCTTGCAAAGGGAGAACAACTTTCGCGAATAACACCAGCGGCAAGGAGTTCTTTAATTTTTTTACGTACTAACTCGCGTTCATTAGGGCTCATTCGATATGGGCGACGTTGCACTGTCCGACTTGGATCTACAAGCTTTATTTCGAGATGTCCCGTGCTAACTTTGCCTATAGGTATACCTTCAATAAAGAAGTCTGAATATTTTTCAAGTAACTGTTTCAGTTCAGCAAAAGACTCAGGGGGAACATCGGTATTGATACTACTAAAATCTTTCACTTTTTCACCGAACTCGCATTGCAAAATAACTTTAGTTTTAGTGATAGTTAGACTATTTTGTGAAACTTCGACTGAAAAGCCCAAATTAATTAAATCTCGTCCTATTAAGATGTCATCACTTAATGAAGAGTCAAGGACCACATGAAACAATAACTCAACAGAATAACCCTGAAGTGTAACCGTAGCAATAATTTGAGTATTGCAACGTAGGCTTGATTTTCCTATGCCTAAAAGTGTAACTGAATCATAATTTCTTTTACCCGGAAAACGTTGAGCTACTGTTTCTTTTATCAATGAGCATTCAGATCCGGAATCAAAGCAAAATGGAAACTTCTCACCCTGATTGTAGAGGTGGTCCGTTGCAGGCTTGATGGTGCAGATATTCACCCTTCGCTCGGCTGTGGGTGTATCTTCACGGTCTTCGGTCTTCTTCTCCTTTTGGGTACAGCGCGGTGCTATGTGCCCGGCCTCACCACAGCGGAAGCAGACAACTGGTCTCGGTTCCTTGCGTTGCTGCGAGTTGTTTGTAGTCGTTGGTTGGAAACGATTCACGTTGTTCTGATCCTTGCTGGTATTGCCACGACAGTCGATAGCTAGATGGCCAATCTTGCCGCAGTTATAACATCGTCGCGGTGGTTCCAAACGTGGCTTCTTAGCATCATTTGACTGATTAATTTTGTCAGAAACTGGCAGGCTTCTCTTTCTATACACAAACGGCATTAGCTCACGTTGTAGTTGAATTCTTGACTTGATTTCTGTTGTAAAAGCCATTCTTTGGATTTGATTGTCATTTCGTGCCACATGTGCCAAGGCAACACTTATTGCCACTTGCTCCACAGTCATGTTCTGCCATCGTGTCGTTAATGTGTTTAAAATTCGAGACACATACGTTGACATGTTTTCTCCGTCATTTGGACTGCTTGATAAAATCTTGTATAAAGTAGCAGCTGGTGTTTCGATAGTATCGAAACGAGATAGGAAAAGGGGCTTTAGTTCTGACCATGTAACATCAGGATGACTGTTGTGTGCCAACCATGTGGCCGCAGATCCTTTCAGAGCCCTGCTGAGAAGCATTACCAACTGGCTTCCGCTTGAAGGGTTCTCTTTCAAACAGATGTCTACTGTATTACACCACGCCTGTGCATCCGACTCTTGGTCGTCAGGATTAAATTCCGGAAAAATAAGTTGAGGCTCCTTTTTCTTCGGTTCAAGGATAGTCTTCACCAATTCCATCATACTGCGATGTTGAGATTCCAAAAGACTTCTCCATTGATCTCGCTCAGTACGTAATATAGGACTGGCGCGTCCTTCATTATGGTTTTCTGCTTGTTGGTCCATCCTCACTCCTGATGAAGGATTTCCGAGCTGACGATAGCGTTCAGTCGTATCCACGGGCCGCAGAAAATGAGGTTTTGAAAAACAAACCAAAGCACGTTAAACAACTTTATTTTTGTTAATAAATTAACGACACTTAATTTAAAAAAAAAACAACACCAAGAGGTATGCGGAATTGCGAGCGTACGGTCAGCGCTACGGCTCAAGTCAAAGTGTTCTTGTCTTGTAAAGCGCGTCGGCTGCTTTATAAAGGCACCGGTCGCCCCACCACCCCCACTTCACTACAACAAGCGTCACTAGCGCTGACGTCACTCGCAAGCCCACACGGACTAAGCAGTCCCCTCTTTGGTTTAGTGACTTATTTTCTTATTTTAAATTACAAAGAAAATCTAAATCAGAGTTTATAATGCAAATAATTCGATATTCAAACAAAAATCAACCAAATTCACTACACAAATTAAATAAAACACAAAAATACGCAAAATAATATGAACGCGCCGTCAAGTATTTACAAATAACACTAATAAGATGACCCACTGACCTAAATATTAAACAAATATTTAATTTATTATTTTTATTTGATTAGTTAATATTCATACACTATCCTTTAGACTGAAAATATTATTTAAATCGTGAACAACAGCGCAAGGTCCTACTCCTATCAGCTACTGCAATGAAGTGTAATGTTTAATTACTTTGACATACTCGTACTACAATATGCTGTCCTTTCAGTTATTAGTCACAAATACATTTATGCAGGTAAGACGAGAACATACTCTTAATAACGACAGGTCCAAACCTGTTGTTTGAATATGCGCTCGCATCGCATATTCATATATAAAGGATAGTAAGTAATGAAAATAAATAATAGGCAAAATGAAGTTGATCAAATAACCCATATCCCTGAACGTGAATAATATCAATTTCAATGACTCTGTTCGGCAGATTAGACACAGTGCTTTATTGCCTAATACGATTCGTTGCATAATATGCGGACCCTCGAACTGTGGCAAAACAAACGTTATGATCAGTTTATTGTTGCATGAAAATGGTCTTAAATTTCAAAATCTTTATCTTTACTCGAAAACTACTTTCCAACCAAAATATCGTTTCTTAAGTGAAGTATTAAGAAGAGTGCCTCAGATTAACTTCAACGAGTTCAATGACGATAAAGAAGTCATATCTCCCAGTGAAGCTTTACCAAATTCTATATTTATATTTGATGATGTTGCATGTGAAAAGCAAATTAATATTCGTAATTATTTCTCTATGGGTAGACATAAACAAATTGATTGCTTTTACTTACAGCAAACCTACTCAAAAATACCAAAACAGTTGTTACGTGATAACGCCAATTTTCTTATAATATTTAAACAAGATGATGTAAACTTAAAGCATATCTATGGAGAACACGTCAACTCTGAGCTTTCATGGAATCAGTTCAAAGATATTTGTAAAACTGTTTGGAGTAATCCACACCAATTTCTTCTTATTAACAAAGAGTCAGCATTAAATAATGGCAGGTACAGACAGAATTTTGATATTTTTTTAAAATTTGATTAAATGTATATACTCGTACATATAAGTAAATGACACAAAAACAAAATTAGTATTGTTTGTTCTTCAGCTGAATACAGTTGTTACAGCATGGAGAAAAATGTTAAATTAGAATTAGTGAAGTCTGTAGACTCTATAAAGAATAAAATAAGACAAATGAAGAACCAGGAACACTCATTGAACTTGTCACTCGATAAAATGCTAAAACCTGTCACAGATCCACTTAAAACCCTAGTTGATTCGAATATATCTATGGAAAAAATTAAACATTTAGAAAATACAACGCTCACTAATTCTAAAGACATTGAATTGGATGACTTCAATACTAGCTCATCTACAAAGTTTGAAGACTGCTGCGATCCAAAACTAAATTCTACCCAATCACTTAAAAAATCTAATAAAACGGAATTACCTGATAATTTAGAAATTTCATTAGAGGGTTGTGATATCCATGATATTTATGATGGTGTAAATATACCGTTTGGAATAAGAAGTGTAAAAAAAACTTTATTTTTGGGTAATTCAGTAGTATCATTTTCTAAAATTGATAGTTTAGATGGCGATAGTGACATTTTAATTAAAATCGATGACAAAACCTATCAATTAACGGCTGGTCTAAACGAACTTTTACTCCGAAGAAAACCTGAATTAAAGTTAATATCGAGCGAAGATAAACTTGTCTATAAGGATATGTTGCATTATACAAATGCTCATAAGAGAAATTTTGATCCTAATGGACAAATAAGAGGCGATAAAGGAATAAAATATCGTGAAATAATCAAACCATTGTTTTCCGAGTCGTCAAACGATGATAAACTTGCTCACACTAAACTTGGAGGAAACTTACCAACGCTAAAAAAATACAAAAACAGCATCGACTTGGTTTATTGGGATGATCCTAACGAATTAGTCGAGAGATTGAAACTATTAGTAGCTTCAAGAGATGCTGGCAATACAAACCATGATAATGAAATTTTATCGATAATTGAAGAATTAAAAGAAGCTGCCATAATTAAAGAATAAATAGTCATAATAATATGCTTTACCTTCAGTATTATACTAGGATTCAAGACAAATATACTGAATTCTGAATATGAGCAAAGCCGACGTGGTAAACGAAATTCATAAAAACGCGAGAGTGAACTTTCCGCGAAGACATGTTATTATGAAAGATATAGACGACCTGTGGCATGCAGATTTAATTGATATGCAATCAATTTCAAAAGAAAATAAAAATTACAGATTTATTCTTGCTATCATTGATACATTTTCTAAATGTGCTTGGGCCTTTCCTCTGAAAAGTAAAACCAAAGATGATGTATGTAACTCTTTCAAAATTTTGTTGACTATAGGACGTGTTCCTAAAAATCTGCAAACGGATAATGGAGCAGAATTTTATAATAATAAATTCCAAAAGCTTATGAAATCTAATCAATTTAACCACTATTCAACCTTCTCAACAAAAAGGCTTCGATAGTTGAACGATTTATCAGAACATTAAAATCTAAACTTTATAAGGAATTTAGTTTAAAAGACAATTATAATTGGGTAGATAATACCCTTAATGACGTTATTTATAAATACAATCACAGTTACCATCGGACAATTGATGACATTCCCGCTAACGTGGATAACATAAATAAAAAACGAATATTGGAAAGATACTTAAGATTGGTAAAAAATCATAGTATAAAAAGCAAGTTTAAAGTAGGTGATTATGTACGTATCAGTAAGTACAAAGGAACATTTGAAAAAGGATATACCCCCAACTGGTCATCGGAAATATTTAAAATTCGAAAAATACAATATACAACTCCTATCACCTACTTAATTGAAGATACATTCAGAGGTCAACCTATTTTAGGGGCATTTTATGTGCAAGAGCTTCAAAAGAAATATCTAGTTGAGAAAGTTCTTAGAAGAAAAGGAAACAGGGTTTTAGTAAAATGGTTAGGTTTGTCTTCTGCTGAAAACAGTTGGATTGATAAATCGAATATAGTATTTTAAAATAAAACACAACAAAAAAACAACAAAGTCATTGATGAAGCGTTTAAGTATTTATTAAAGTGCTCGATTTAGATTCATTAGTCTTATAATGTGTATTGGAGAGAGTAGTCTTCTCAATTGGCTTATAAACAATTTACCATTTGAATTACACTTACCAGGATACAAGTATTGTGGTCCTGGTACAAAATTAATTAAAAGACTTACACATGGAGATAAAGGTATTAATAAATTAGACGAATATTGCAAAGAACACGATATTGCCTATCATAAATCATCAAACTTAAAGGATCGATACAAAGCTGATTTAATTTTGTTAAAAATGGCAAAAGAGCGAGCAGTTGCCTCGGACGCGAGTGTATGTGAAAAAATCACCGCACAATTAGTAAGCAAGGCAATGTCTACAAAAATTAAAACTGGCTCTGGCCTAAAAAAAAACAACAAAGAGCATTCTCGGAAAGTTACACCGGGAAAAGGGTTAAAAAATAAATTTAAAAATGTTATTAGTAAAACAAAAAGACACATGAAAAAATTAAAACCAAAATGCAAAAAAGTGGCAATAGAATTAGCTATGGCTGCAGCCAAAGAAATAGCTGATTATTCATCCATTCAACTTCCTCGGGTTATTCCTATACCAAAAACTGGTGGTGTATTACCTTTGATTCCTATTTTTGCTGGATTATCAGCGACGGAAGCGTTAGCAGGCGGTGCAGCTGGTATTGCCAAGACCATCAATGAATTCAAGATAACTAAAAAGCTGTTGGCTGAATCGAAGAGACATAATGAAAAAATGGAAGCTCCTTGCATTGGAAAAGGCTTACACCTTAAACCGCATAAAGATGGGCTTGGAATTTTTGTATCGAATAAAAAAAACTAAGATATCGGCTACCCAAACGAGCCTTAACTAACTTCGACATTTTGAAGTATGGAAATAATATTCCTTATTTTCGAGGTGTATTTATGACAGATGAGCTCCCTAAACAACCTTTTAAAAAAGAGTGCGGAGTTATTAATTTAGATTGTTCTAAAAATCCAGGTTCTCATTGGGTAGCCTATACAAAATACAATGATTATATTGAATATTTTGATAGTTATTGAAATCTTAAACCGCCAAAGGAATTTATAAAATACTTAGGTGCTAAAGTACACTATAATTATGATAATATACAACACGACCACCCTTACAATTGTAGACACCTATGTTTAAATTTCTTAAAGAATTTTTGGTGTCGCCAAGGAATAAAATAAGCAGGATCTTCCAGGAACGTTCAGTATACAAGTATGTCTATTACGTTCACCATCTCTGGAAATAAATCAGAATTGGTGTCATACTTTCAACCACCTCTGCATTTATCCGATCAATATGAGTGTGGTTTGTTATACTTTTCAGTATTAAATTCTATACCAAATCTGTGCGTTAACGATGGTGTCCCGCCTGTGATCAGAATCGAATGTGATCTAGTGCACGGTTCATATTCCAACGGATTACCAACTCATATTATTCATGAATTTGTGTTAAATACTGATACAAGCCATCGGCACACAGAAACACCACAAAACATTATATACTTTGCAGTGAACAAAAATATAATTTCATCAATATTTGTTAAGATTGTTGATCAATTTGGTTACTGTATTAACTTTGGAGAAGAACATATTCAACTACGACTTCATTTAAGAAAAACACAATGATTTTGTTTTATAAAAACCCTACCGTCAAAATAAAGCGTCCTATTTCTTATACAACCACCAAGGTGCAAAGACGTAAGAATAAGCTTAAGAAATTGACCAAAACGAATAAAGATTTTCTTAAAGCTCTTGGTTTTAAACTATGAATATGCTACAAATTACTGAATCACCACACTTCGATACTTCGATTGAAAGCTATGAAGTCCATTCTTACAATCCCTACAATAACAGCTTTAGAGAAAACGATGAAATCAGAATTCCCATACACCAGCGAGATATATACGTGTTACCGTCAGGCAGTTCAATTTATGTCGAAGGCCAAGCAAAGTTCTTCGACAAAGATGGAAAGGCAATTAAGAAAACTGTTACGTTCAGTAACAACCCTATTATGTTTTTGTTTCAAGATATCAGATACGTAATGAATGGTATTGAAATAGATCGTATTAAAAATTCTGGAATAACATCAACAATAAAGTCATACGTTTCAATGAATGATGGAGAAAATAAGGTTGCTGCTTTGTGGGGTTGGAATGTAGGTGGATTTAAAAACGATGGATATTTTAGTGCTATTGTACCTCTTAATAAGATTTTAGGATTTGCTGAGGATTACAGCAAAATTGTGATAAATTGTAAACATGAACTTATACTGAATAGGAGTAACTCTAACTTAAACAGTATCTTAGTAACTGATGACGTTACACATTTTCAAATAGAAATACAAAAAGTACAATGGCGTGTACCGCATATAAAAGTATCAGATCGCGAACGGTTGACTCTCCTTAAACATTTAGAAAGAGATAAACCTATTCAAATGGCGTTTAGAAATTGGGATTTATATGAGTATCCTTTACTCCCCAAAACCACAAAACATTCTTGGTCAGTTAAAACTGCATCACAATTAGAGAAACCTCGATATTTAATATTTTGTTTACAAACTAATAGAAGAAATAATAAAAATAAAGATAGTTCACTGTTCGATCACTGTGGAGTTACAAAATAATAATTAAAATATTAATAATAATTTGATTAATAATTTTCCATAATACCTTTTCATTTTCTTTCAGTTTACGATTAAAATATAATAATAATAGTTAAAATGTATACATTTGTATTTTTTTTTTTTAGATGAATAGCATGTGTTAGATTGTTCACATTTATAGGAAAGTAACTGTTGTTAATTAATGTTGTAAAACAATAACCACTTCTAAAACGTAAACTGGTAAACAGAATACATAAATAACAAAGACAATGTCAGCTGACACAAGACAGGTGACGTTGACTTATGGGAACGGTCCATCTCTTATTATTCATTCTATTCTCATCGTAAATTAATATTTTGTGAAACAAGAGTTCCGATTTAAAATAAATGTAATTATTACTTCCTGGATTTAAATTTCAAAGACAGAATAATGTATCTTAATAGTTAAAAGAAGTAGTAGTAGGCAGAATAAGAAATATTATGAATTAAAAGACCAAACCAATGTTTTGATTTGCAGTTTGCGTAATCAAAACTAATGTTTATTTTTGTTAATGTTTTAAATTAATAATGTAATGATTAATGATATGATACTTTAATATTTCTTAGATTTTACATTGCAATTTCGATGTACCAAATTGTTACTAAATGATTTTAAACCGAAAAAATGTAATGGCGAGCTGCAATTGGTAGATACTAAAAAGTTATCAGATATTACCTAAGAGATTATAAATATACAATGACTATATTGCTAAATTATCCCATTAAGTTTTAAAATAGTTCTATTACATAAGTTTTGTTTGTTAATAGCTATTATAAGAGATATTTAGCTAAAACTTGAGACACTCTGTGATTGGTTGAAAAAGGTGGGAACCATTGGGATTTTCTGAGACTATAAAAAAGGCATGTAAACAACAGATCGGGGGATTCTTTGTGCTAGCTGTCTAACGGAAAGACGCTCTGGTGTTTGCCGTAATTATTAAGCTGCCAAAGAGATCCTCGCCACAAGGAGATAGTACACTGACGTGGAAACCCCGTAATAAGACTGTTGAAATCTGACGTATTGCTCGTATAATAAAGCGATTCTGTTATTTGCGAAACTCACATTTAGGTTTTCATACGGGAAGTAAGTAGAGTTGAGGTACACTCTAACATCACGAACATGACAATGATCGAACTGAGACATATCAGAACTGCCATTGTTTTTTCTATTTGTCTGTAGTCCCATAATAATGTATCTTGGTTTCTCTATTTGCGAGGATGTTTTGATTGACCAAGTATGTTTTGTAGTTTTAGGTAAAGCTGGATATTCGTACAGATCCCAATTTCTGAATATCAGCTGGAGTGGTCGATCTTTCTCTAATAGTTTCAGCAAATTTATTTTCTCTTTGTCAGACACTTTTACGTGCGGTACGCGCCAAATGATTTTATTTATCTGAACGTCTTCTACAATTTCACCGGTGTTAAGTTTTACAGCATTCAGGTTAGTGTTACTTCGTAGCAATATCAGTTCGTGCCTGCTATTTATCACGACTTTCTTGAAATCCTCTGCGAAACCGATGATGTTACAGAGTGGTATAGAAGCAGAAAAATTACCTCCGTTAATGTTTTTTGTACCATCGATATTCCAGCCCCATGAATTCGATGTCTTTGATTCATTCTCATTCATTGATATTAACGATTTCATGGTGGTAGTTACGCCAGCATTTTTTATTCTATCAATTTCCACTCCATTTAGCTCGTACCTTATGTCTTGAAACAAGTAGAGTAGAGCATTATTCGTGAATTGAACACTAGTGGCTTTATCTTTCATGTCCTTTTTGCTAACGATAACGGATCCTTCCAAATACAAGGTACTCGCTGATGGAAGGATGTACAGGTCCTGTTGGTTAATAGGTATGCGAATTTCATCGTTTCTATTGAAACTAGTTACGTAGGGCTTGTAAGAATGAAATTCTATTCCTTCAACCGTAGTATCATAAGTCGGAGCGGATAAAACGTCTAAGATATTCATTTTAGCAAACCGATCACTTTGAGAAATGCCTTGTTGTCTTTGGTTAATTTTATTTTCTTCTTACGGCGAGCTCTTATTTGGTTGGATGCTTGAGCGGGACTGATATTTTGAATTTGTTGATGCACATATTTATTGTAGTCAATCATGTTTTTCTTCTAAAATGCAAATACAGCTGCACTTCTTCACCACGTAGATTTATTAAGCGGTTATTTATATCTATCAACCGGATATGTATGCAGCTTATGTTGTTTTGGTTGATTGGAAAGTATATTGCGTTTTTCGGAATTTCTATAATCCTATAGCCAGGAGGTACATTAAGTGCGAATTCGTGAATTATGTGACTCGGTTTTCCATTTGTGTATGAGCCGCTTACGATATCACATTCGATCCTGATCACTGTCGTAGGTAAAATGTTGACTGGAAACTGAGACACATGCCATTTATTTGGTTCCAAGATCTGCTTATTAAAACCTAATAAATTTCTGATAGTATCTTCTTTACTAAAATTTATGTTTTTTGTACAGAATACAGTAGTTTTTAATGTATTGTTATTGCACTGCAGTTTGATTGATGCATCTTTAATTTTAGATTTTAGGTAATCATTAATATCTTGCAATTCGTAGGTGCCTTCTGGTATTTCAATAACTTCGTTAGAGCCATAATAGAACTTATTATTCGTTTTGTCAATGTTTGGAATAGAATTAAATGTTGAGAAATGCAATAAGGCACACTCATACTGTTCATTTAGTTGCAATGTGTTAGGATAGTACGTAGATAAAGTTGACGAGTTTCCAGTTATTGACAATGTGAGTGACATCTTGCAAATGGTTGAAATAAAAGAAAATCATAATTTTTATACGTTTTTATTCCAAAAAGTCCTTAGATATTCTAAACATAAGTGTCCACAGTTTTCTGTGTTAAATTTCTGATATCTAGTATAGTTATAAAAAACATTACATTTCTTAAAATATCGCATTAGTTCCAATGGAGGTTTCAAATCCCCAAAGCTATCAAAATATTCACAATAATTGTTAACTTTAACATAAGCTACCCAATGTGTTCCAACGTTCTTATAACTATCCAAGTTAACGACACCACATTCAATCCGTTTTGGCATCCTTGGTAATTGATCCTTCATGTAGACCCCTCGAAAGTAGGGGATGTTACGTGCATCCTTTTGGATATCTACATTAGTTAGAGGACGATTAGGTAGCTTATTTCTTAGTTTTTTGAAGATTTTATAAATAAACCTTTACCATTTTTATGTGACTTAATGTATAAACCCTTGCCTAACTTTAAAGACTCCATAGCCTTATTGTGTCGTACTGTTTCTTGCAAATTTTGCTGACTAGCTTTGTAATCATTAACAGTTTTTGCAATACCCGCCGCACCACCAGCTAAAGTACCTAAAGCCGATAAACCAGCAAAAATTGGGATTAAAGGTAGAATTCCTCCAGTCTTTGGTAACGGTATCACTCGCGGTGCTCGAATTTTTGAGATTTTTGGAAATATTTTCTTTGCCGCTGCGTAAGCAACGTTGATTAATGTTTTGCTATCCTTTGGGTTCAGTTTCTGGATCGTTGATCTTATTTTTGACACGAAATTTTTAAACGTTTTAACGCCGGAACCAGATTTCAGTTTGGCTTTCATAACTTTGCTCACTATCCATGAACTCAGTTTTTCACCTTTTCCAGCATCTTTCGACTTCAATCTTTGTTTAGCCATATTTAGTAGTTGTAAATCGGCTTTGTGGCGATTGGGTAAGTCTGTATGGTTTGCGTAGGCAATGTCGTGATGCATACAAGCTTCGTCTAGCTTATTCACACCGCGATCACCTCGTTGTAATCGTTTCTCGAGTTTTGTTCCTGGTCCGCAATAATTATAACCAGGCAAATGAAGTTCGAACGGTAGATTATTAATTAATGTGTTAACCAGTTCACCACCTTGCATTGTCCGAATTGTAATGATGGAAATAGTGCAAAAATAATGTTTATATTAATATTACTTTAACCTACTATTGCAGTTTTGTTAATCCAACTGTTTTCTTCATTGTTTAGACCCAACCATTTCACGAAAATTTTTGATCCTTTTCTTTTTAAAACTCTTTCTATCAAATAAACACCAGGATATTTTGATTTTTGAAGTTCTTGCTCGTAAAAGGTTCCCAATATAGCTTGCTTTTGCTGATCTTCTAAATGATACGTTACAGGTATAGTAAAATTAATCTTTTTTATGGCAAATATTTCAGTTGACCAATTAGGTGTATAACCTTTCTCAAACTGGTGTTTGTATTTACTAATCCGAACAAAATCACCCACTTTGAACTTAGGTTTTCTACAAATAGGTGCATGTTTAAATGATTTTTTTATATTTTCTTCTATAACTGACTCACTAGGTTTATTCACTTCGATTGATTTAAATTTAATTGTTCGATGTTTTGTGTTGTTATATATGTTGCAGTCAAAACTCTTAACCAGTCAAAAGTACTATTGACTAGCAAAATCAGTCTAAAGTACTTTTGACCGTATGCTTTAGTCAATAATACTTTTGACTGAAAATTATTGGTTATTAGTACTTTTGACTGCAAATTTGCGGTTAAAAGTACTTTTGACTGACGCTCTTCGTCAAAAGTAGTTTTAACTGAAATAAAGCATCAGTACTTTTTTGCTGTTCATTCATTCTTTAGTCTATCGCGACCACCATGCCCTATAGAAACATGAGCAGCATCAATAATGTCGTAGATTTCCTCAGCCGGCAAAAAATATTTGACAGGTTCTGTGTTTGTAACTAATTTTTTTTTTCCACAAACTTCAATGATGTTAACGCGTTTTAGTCTACTGTACTGTAATGGTGTTTTCTTTTCATCAAATTTCGCGTCTTCCACATCCATAGCAAACTTTTCAAATTTTTCTTTTGCCATCATATTGAAATGACTATCTTTCATAAATCTTCTATTGCTAAAATTCTTTGCAAAAATCGTTCTTTCTTTTCGTAGTCACTCATTTTTGTTCTAATATCAGCACGTTCTCCACTAATAATGAGTAATATAAAAATGTATATGTGCGTTTGTCGTTATTTTTATCGACCACCTTAACTTTTTAAGAGTTTTGACTGATACAACCAGTCAAAACCACTTTTGACGGAATCACTTAGTCAAAAGTACTTTTAACCAGCTCCATTGGGCAAAAGTACTTTTAACTGTTATTTCAGTCAAAAGTATTATTGACTAAAGCATACGGTCAAAAGTACTTTTGACTGATTTTGCTAGTCAAAAGTACTTTTGACTGGTCAAGAGTTTTGACTGCAACATATATATTTAATGTAACTTGTAACGGTAAACCTAACCATTTATAGTTTCCATTCAGACTAAAGTATTTATATAATTTATTTTTAATAGTTTTAATCAGCCGCTCTACAATCGAAGCTTTTTTGGTAGAAAATGATGAGTAATGGTTAATATTGTATGACTTCATAAGCATCTGAAATGAGTTGTTATAAAACTCTGTTCCCATATCCGTTTGTAAATTAACAGGTTTACGTTTGCTGTTAATCAATATTTGTTGAAATGCACGAGTAACATCAAGTTTATTTTTTGTTTTTAATGGTTCTGTCCAAGCATACTTTGAGAAGCAGTCAATCACCACTAAAATGTAATTGTAACCTTTATTATATTTCTTTAGGTTTTGCATGTCCATCAGATCAGCTTGCCACAAGTCATCAATTTCCTTTAGAATGACAGGACGTCTAAGGAAATTTCTTCGTGCTGCTTTGTGTATTTCATTAACAATTTGCTGTTTTGCCATTACTGAGTTTTTTGAAGTAATTTATCTACCTCTGCTTTAGTATAAAACTTATCTTGCAAATGAGTTGAAACTTCAGGTATCCTTGCTTTTAAAGTAGCCTGAATTGTACCCTTTGCGTCTTTTATGATTTGAGAACGCAATGAACCAATCATGTTATTAAATTCTTTTAACATATTAGCATTCAATCGATCTACATAATCCTTGTTCACAGCCAGATTATTAAATTCATTTAACATATTAGCATTCAATCGATCTACATAATCCTTGTTCACAGCATCGTCTGCTTCTACTGGAGATCTAATTCCTCTAAGTCTTGATGTTTTTAAATCAAAATCTCCGTTTTCTGATTTTAACAATGCATTTTCATTAAATTCAAATAACTCTGATAAACGCATTCTTTTATGAATGTAGTGTCCGAATTTGTCTACGTTCATGTTTAAGGTGTATTGTAACGGGAGGCTGATAATAAAATAAACACATTTTAAAATATTTATTTATTTATAATTTTACTTTCACGTAATTCTTGAATGATAGATACAATTTCATTATCTAATCCTGTGTTACCAGCATCTCGAGATGCAATTAATAATTTTAACCTATCCACCAGTTCATTTGGATCGTCCCAATATACAAAATCGACATTTTTCTTCCATATTTTTGTCAAGGGTAGCCCGTTTCCCTTCGATTGAGGGGTCTGAATTGTACTTTGTAGTTTGAAAATAGGCTTAATAACTTGCATATACTTTTGACCTTTATTACTTTTTATTGGTTTATCCGGCTCATAGTCTCGTCGATGTGCGTTTGTATCAAGTAGCATTGACTTATAATGCTGCATGTCACTCTCTGTAACCATGCTTAAATCGACGTTCTTCTTCAGTAACAACTGCTTCAAACCAGACGTATTTCGGTATTTGCGTCCAGCTACAGTGATATACTCATCGCTGATCGTTATACGAGCAGAGCCTAACATCAATTTCCCGTTCTCTACTCTGACACCGAATGGAATATCTGACAGTGCTTCTGAGGATACTGACCAGGATGACGTGTCACGACCTGGGTTGTTTTCAACGAATGATTTATATGAAGAGTCACTTTCGATATCAGATTCATATTTGTCTGTATTGCCTTTGTTATCATTGGCTTGCTCATTCTGCAAAGTTTTATTAATAAACGGAAGTTCTTCATTTTTTGTAGGACACAGGAAAGAAGTCTGTTTACTGACATTAGCAATCTGGTTGAGTGGTTCTGTTACAGGCTTGAAAACTGATTCCAGTGTTTGCTGATTGTTAATCTCAACATCTCTCATTTTTCGTACTTTTTTCTTAACAGCGTCGACAGCAACTACTATTTGTCTGTTTAGTGATTTTTCCATTGCAGAAAAAACGAACCGATAGTGATTGATTAAGCGTTGTCTGAAGAATAATAATATCACGAAGGTAACGAACTTAAATAACCATATTCTTAATCAAAGACTACAAAGGTGTCAAATTTGTTTCTATAACATCCTTTATTTTTTGAACAATCTTTATTAATTACTACATAATTGAAGGCTCATTCCATATTTTGGAACACATTTCACGAAATTCAGTCCATTTCATATCAGTGTTGACATGTTCTTCATAAATATGACGCAAATTAATGTCATCTTGTTTAAAAAGTATGATTAAGTTCGCGTTGTCTCTTACTAACTGCTTAGGGATTTTACTATAAGTTTGATTTAGATAAAAACAATCAATGAACTTGTGTCTTCCCATTGCGAAATAATCACGCATGCTATCTTGATTTTCGCAAGCAACATTATCAAATATTATCACAGAGTTAGGTTTAGCGTCTTGAACTCTTAGTACTTCCTCATTTCCATGATATTTCTGGAGTGAAATACCTGGCACTCGTTGTAAAACTTTTTCTAAAAAAATGTATTTGGGTTGGTAAAGAGTTTTCGAATAAACATAAACATTTTCAAATCTTAATCCATTTTCGTGTATGAGAAGACCAACCAATAAATTGGTTTTTCCACAATTGGATGGTCCGCAAATGATACATCGAACTGAGTTAGGTAACAATTCTCCATGACGAAAACTAGTCTTGCAAACATCCTCGCAGATTGTTTTAACATGCAGCGATTGTGGTTGCTTGACAAACTTCATGATTACACTTGGAAACAAACTGATTGGCAATGAGCAAATGTATTTGTTACATTAATATTTATAAACTGAAACAGTACCGCAATCTTTTTCGCGATAGAGCGATCGTTAGAACGATTACAGACTCGCAAGATCATTGGTTGAGTGTAGTAATAGGTATGGAGGCGATCGTTCATTATTCGGTTTTCTACGCTACAATCATGTAGCAAGGCGAACTCGCCCAGCTACTGGCGGCCAGTGGTATATCTTGCAGGATCTCTAGGTGAGTACAGTAATTTACTCTTCAGTCGAGTCGATAGTTCAATATTGGGCATACTATGCCACTGGCGCGTAGCGAGGCGCACTAGCCGAGCTACTTGCCGACAGTGGCATAGAATGCCCAATATTACCCTACTTGGGTAGCTCTCCGTCCGATCAGGACCAGTGCCAGGCCCGTGCCGGACGGCGCGTATGTGTTCCACGCGCGCCTCAAAGAGATGTCAGCATTAAGGAAGGGGCCCGCCAGGGCCGAAGCCTGCCGGGGTAGCGGGATCGTCCGAAAGGGTTACCGCTGCCCCGGAACATAAAGGGCTAAGGAAGGAACATGGGTGGGTTTTAGTCAGTAAGAGTCTGACACTCCCTTCCGCTCCACCCAGAGCGGGAGGAGTCATTAGATGATTTCCCATCCAAAAAAAAAAGCTCTTAACACGATCCATTTTAGGACCTAAACTGAACTGTTCTTCTAATTCGTACCATGACGTCAGTTTAACGATTCAGTTTAGGCCGTGCCATCTGCTGACAACGATTGTCCCAAACTGAGTCGCAAGTTTTGGTTTCATTCATACTTGTTTGGTACCATGACGTCCATAGAGCAGCTCAAGCGATGCAGTTTAGGAACATAAACTGAAATGTCTTGTTTTTGAATCTTTTTAATTAGATCGTGGTAAGGCCACGTCAAGTCTTGTTAAACTCAGTTGTGTAGAGAGTGTGGAGTTCCTTTCCCATTCATCTCTGTACATTACCTTTTGGAAGGCGCAATTATAATCAATTTATCTTCTTGTAAATTTTGACGTTCAAAAGTGCCTTTTTTGGATTCCGCAACCGTTCTCCTATGACCGATTCGTCTTGTGCCTGTTTGAAATAAATAACTTGACTTTGACTTACCCCGTTATTATTTTATTACATTCTTGAGATTTTTCTACCTCTCTCTTAAGAACGGTCTGCTTGAGTGGTCATCATAATCAGCCTATAATGTTCCCACTGCTGGGACACAGGCCTCCTCTCGTTGAGAGGGAGTGATCCACCACGCGGGCCCAGTGCGGGTTGGTAGATGTCACATGTCTTCGAATTTTTAGTTCTAGAACATGCCGGTTTCCTCACGATGTTTTCCTTCGCCGTATTGAGAGCAGTGGCGATGAAATAATTTACACAAAGTAAAGCGTTTAAAGGTTCCAACCCACGACCTAAAACTCGTAAGTCGCGGCCGTTACCCCTGGGCCATCACTGCTCCACAATTGCAATGCAATTGAGTGGTGCTACGTTTTTAATTGACAGTGTTCCATCATTTTAATACTCTGTCATATTTCTTCCTTTCATTGAAGTTTTTGGTATTGTAGATATTAATGTAACGGTATCTACAACGCCACATGCGAACAACGTGTCATACTGACGTCACGCAAATCCTACATCTCGCAAGAAGAGTTTACCGCCCAACTAGCATAGATACAACGACCCGACATGAATCATGGGGCAGTTGCCCGCCAGACACAACACCCGTCTGGTCGGAGGATCCTCCCTTTTCTATAGAGTATGAATGAACTTTACACCCTGTTCCTCATACCTCTATAATAATATTACTAAACAACTTTCTCAAATATCATTTTTAAACGTTTTCAGGTGTCTGGTGCACCCACAAGTCTTCGAAGGCAGCTCAAATTGCAGTTCAGGTCAGCAGCGAAATTTGGTCCTTCGAGTCGCCACCACCACTCCGCCCTATATCGCGAAATTCGCGAATACCACGAGAAAAGATGACGGTAAGCTATTGTCTTTCAACTGCAAAATTGACAACTATGGTAAAATTAAATTCTACATATTTATTTATGTACTGAGTCCCAGATAATTGCAAGAGAGCCTGTAGCCAAAAACCGGGCACAAATCCAGACTCCGGGTAGCTATAGAAAATTATCTTATTTTATTTAACCCAATAAGACCTTTACAGAAGTCACGCTAGCATAACATCTTTAACATAACGTTATTTTTTTTCTCATTTCAGGTCCTTGCCTTGGTAGAAGAGCAGCATCACCCACTCGACGAACCACGGCAGTCTGCAGCCCTAAAACCATGTCGCACATGACCGTACTCGATGGGGTGTAAGTGGCTCTACCAACACCTGAAGAGCCAAAGTCAACCTCACCTGCCCGCGGTGCACCCTGCTGAACCACCAACGAGGCTCTGACGAATCTCCACTAATGAGGTTTAGGAAATCTTCTACAACTCAACCTCATTTTTGTAGATAATTATGTATATACACTGGCACTTTTAAGACCAGTGAAAGTGCATATACATGTAATGAGACATACGTTTATTTCTGTAAATATTCAAACAGGTTCTTTCGACATAAAGTTTAAGTATTAAATGACTAACTAACTTACTATACAAATAAATACAAAAACAAAGGACACTTAGGCGTCGAAGTACTCGTTCGCATCGCTGTCATCCGGAAAAGTGCCCAGAAGACTGGCAGCATTGCCACGTTGAATGGCAATGCTAATTCTTTGACCAAAGAACGACCCAGCCCTCTGGTCACGTGAAGTATCGACCAGCCAGCGAGAAATTTCCATAAAAAGGAGCGCGCGCTCGGGCCCCATGACTCGAGCTTTTCGACCCCAAACGGCTCAAACCTGTAGTTGCCCATAAAGTTACAGTATTTGCGCCGCTTGAGGGTTTTAGCAGCCGCAGCAGCGGCGCTAGCGCAGCCCGCCGTGCTAGGAACATGAGATGGCGCAAGGGTATCGACACACTTTGCGTCCCACACCAGAGGCCTATCCACCTTCCAAGGCATCAACGTCATGCCGTCTGGTCTCTTCCCAGCGTCACGTACCAAGCCGTTTGGTTCTAACACCACTGATACGACGGCGGTGACAAGGGCTCGACGAATAATATCGTTGATGCTAGCGTGCCGTGCTATGCGACCTGCGCTCCTGCAGGACAGGCCATGGTGTCCGAGACTGTCGACACGCGGAGACACGTAGCGAGCCGAAACGATGAGTCATCCATCTTTGTGCCTATGGTGGATGACGGGAGCGCCTGAAGCCACAAGTTTGACTCCCATTCTCCCACAGCCAGCAGACGGGCACACTCAACAGTATTACGTGACGTGTTTACAAGGGTATTATTATGATTATTTATGAGACATAATATGAGTAACTTATTGCAGTAAAAGGTTACTCATATGAGTCTCATCAAGAATACGAGTAACGACACAGCTTGTTTCACGTATCCTTGAATAAAACTAAGAATAAGTACAATAATAATATTGAGAAAAATATCAGAATACACATTGATTTTGATAATGAGACTCAAGCCCTGGCTACAAATATGCACAGGGGGGAAGGGATCAAAGGACTATTTTTAAGAAAGCAGAGGATATGTATAACTCTGTTCGGAAATTCTGGTTCTTTGAGCTTCTCCCTCAAGACTTGGATCCGCGCCTGAACGTCAACTCCTCCAGTAGGTAACCGCATTTCATTTCAGTAATGTAATGCAGTTATCTCCATAGAAATAAGTGTATTATTATTTAGTACCAATTTCAGCTCTAGTTGTATAAGCTATTTGGTGTTTGTACCTTACAGGGGTATGTACATCTTCAGTAACAATGTTACAATAAAAAAATGTGATAAAGTTCTCGTTTTATTTCTTAGCTGTACTTTCTGCTCCATCATCATCTGCCTGCCTTTTCCCAACTATGTTGGTATCGGCTTCTAATCTAACTGGATGCAGCTGAATACCAGTATTTTACATGGAGCGGCTGCCTGATTTCCACAGCCCAGTTACTGGGTAACACGACACACTTTGATACGACTGTGCTTTCTTCTAAATAGTTGTAACTCAACGCTTCCCTGGTCATCTTCCCCTTGTTATTAAAGGCGACTAGGTGATCACATCAGATATATGGGTAGTAGATTAGCAGTATAATGATAGTTGTCATCATTCGCAGCGGGTCATCATCATAATTTCAGCCGAAAGACGTCCACTGCTGGACATAGGCCTCCACCAAGCACCTCCACTTCGACCGGTTCTGTGCTTCTCACATCCGACTCGTTCCTGCGGCCTTCACAAGGTCGTCGGTCCACCTTGTGGGAGGCCTTCCAACGCTCGGCCAAGGCCACGGTGAGGCAAGGGGTGCTAAGAATCCTCAGAAGAGATCCGGCTATCTCATTCACCGAGCAGCGGGTATTGTAGGAGGATCAGCCCGTCGATTCTGTAAAATTCAGACAACAACTCGCATCTCACATCGCTATTCACTCTCACTTCGCATAAGGTTCAAAATGACCTTGATTTTGCATTCTGTAAGCATCACTGTAACGTCGCACCTTGCAAGTTACAATTTAAAAGAGTTTAGTCTAAGTAACTAATAATAACTAAGCTATTTACACTTAAAAAAAACAATAAAATTTACACAAACTTTAAAAAATAACCTAGTATAATATTTATAATTAAACCTAACACTTAAATACAACATTAAGAGGGGTCCGTGGCTAAATAATAGCAGCCGCACAGGTCGATCGATCAGGTTAAGCTACGCTTGCCGCGGTTGGTCTGTGGATGGGTGACCATCTTTACATACTGAGACCCCTCCGTGCCTCGGAAAGCACGTTAAGCCGTTGGTCCCGGCTGTCATTCGTGGATCTTTGACAGTCGTTACGGGTAGTCAGAAGCCCGAAAGTCTGACAACCAGTCTTACCAAGGGGTATCGTATTACCCAGTAACTGGGTTGTGGAGGTCAGATAGGCAGTCGCTCCATGTAAAATACTGGTATTCAGCTGCATCCGGTTAGACTGGAAGCCGACCCCAACATAGTTGGGAAAAGGCTAGGTAGATGATGACTTAAATACAACATTAAAATTAAATAATAATATACGGAACCTTCGAGTGATTATTAACTTAAAGGGTCCTCGTAATGAACGCCTGCGCATCTCTAAAACGATCATTACCGAGCGTCGCCGAGGAGTGGCGATTCGGTTGGGCTCGAGAAGGACGATGACGAGTCAAATTAAGAGCGTCTGAGGTGAAGGCTGTGTCACTCGCTCCGAACCTACCTAAATAAGTTTATTAAATACTTCGCGAAATCCCTCTAGGGTAAGTTTCCATGTATCTTATTAGAAGTGCTAACTGTAAGGTGTTCTTAGAACTTCTCAAACTAGTTTTCTGCTGTATTTCTTCCTACCTTCCTATCTGGGACACTGTGACCTCTCGACCTACGAGACGTGGTTCCGACAGTTTGCTTACGCTTCCGTTTCTGTCTGGACTTCCAAGAGTCTAGTCTACCCTACAACCCTTTCATCGCGGCGTGGTTCCGGTGTTAAGGAAGACCCTACGTGAAGATCCTCTGCTGCGGAGTGATTCACGTCTACCCTACGCTGAAATTAGCAACTTGTACCGAACCTGGAACTGGAGCCGACAGTTGCGGCAAAGTCCGAGACGGAACCATCATCATCACCTGGAGACGGTTCAGGCCAGTGTTCCTACCTCATTACTACCCTCTGCAATCAGGACTTGTGATGGCCACGGAAGTTTAGGCAATAAATAATAAGTGTACCTGATCATCTAGCTCTTATTATTTATAACCCCCTACATACCTACCTGCTGGCAACCCCCCCCTAAGGGAAGAGTCACAGTGGCGCCCTTAACGTGTATTTCCAGTGGCCTAATCATGTCTTGATTTCTTTTTCCGTAGTACAGCTATTAGGTTGATCTACCTACATTGTTGCTGTGAACGAGAGGGTGACAATCTACAGCAAGCGAACTGGTACGTAATTTTTTTTTTAATTTAATAACTGTTTTCGCATACTCATTACTATTTCTATGCTTATTAGTGTCTAGTTATTGTTAGCTGTTACGTATTAGTCCTATTGATTGTAACGAAGTAAACACTAGGGAATTTTTATCTCATCCTACCTACAATAATTAAAAAAATCGTTAATATTTATAATCTACAATACGTTAAATAGAAATATTGTTATACGTAACAGTTCGCACAGCTAAATTCTTTATATTTTTCACAGCGTTCATTAGTTTTCATATCTTTCATTTTTTTTTATTTATCTCATTTCTCTTGTCACCTATCGTAAAGGGTAGCTAGATACTTGCATGTTTGTAAAGAGCACCATATATATATCTCTTGATAATCTATGATTCTTTGTATTCATTCATTAATTCCTTTCATTCTTCTGGAAACATGGAAACATACCCTATAAATTTTTTTTTTCTCAACAAAAATGAGTTAACGTATGAAGTGCTCATTAGAGGCGAAGAACCAGCATCCACCGTACTCGAACTTCGGAAACAAATAAATAAACTAACACCTATTTATTATACCTACCTCTGATATTTGTGAGTCTGGAATCGAACCAGACGTCGATATTTCTGGCGTTGGTGTTTCTATGATCGAACTTGTATCTCGAATAAAAACTTTAGAGGATAAGTTTGATACCAATCTTTTCGAACGTACTAAAGCATTATGTAATCATGTGTATCACCGCATAAGAAAAATTGATTGCTATGATTCAAAGCACTCTGAAAAAGTAAAGTCTCTATCAAAAAGTTTAACATCATTAATGAATAAATTAGATGCATTTAATAACTCTGCTAACCCTACCTGTGAGCCTGTTGTGAGTGTTCAAACATCTGTGGATGCAGCGCCTAGCGTATCGATGTACTGTGACCGCTCGCATATTGGCGAACTACAAAAAATAAAATATAACGGCAAATCTTGCGTACACGCTTTCGTGCAGAGGGTAAACGAATATAGTACTGCGCGTAGGGTCCATATTGGCTCACCTAAAGTTCTTTACCCGAAATTGTTCTTCCTAATGATTTGTAATCCGAATGATCACTCTTCCTAAAATTTTTCATCCTAAAGTTTTCATTCATACTATTTGTAGTGCTATCGGCGATGTTCATAACACTCATGTTTCCGAAAATTGTAATTAATAATATCATTAATGTAAATATATTTAAACTCCTACGGTTTTTTATCATAACGCTTTTATCCCTAAACATAATTACCATAATTACCGCAGTTTTAACCGTACCTAAACCAATAATTATAGGACCGATTCGGTTCTGGCACTTCGCCGGCCGCTGCCGCGGCACGCTCGCTTCGCTCGCTCGGCTCGTGCGCTGTGGTCACAGTTCTAACCTAACCTAAACCAATAATTATCTTTGCAGGTACACTCCGCTATAAAAAAAAAGATATGACTTTGAATAATAGTGTAAAAGATGGTTATGTTGAGAAAATATAGGAAAACAAATAAAAGTATAATAGATGTTTATTGCTACTGACATTATGAAGTTGAATGCTTCGGAATTATGAACATTAGAGACAGAGTAGTTAGGAATTGTGACTGTTAGGATGAAAAATGTTAGGAAGAACATTTTCGGATTTCCAATTATCGGAGTTGAAAATTTAGGTGAACTTTGGCGCACCCCTGCGCGTAATATACCCTCTAATAAATTGTTATTGTATACTACAGAAATATTCACAGGCGATGCGTTACATTGGTACCGTAGTATTAAAGATTCTGTTACTACTTGGGATGAGCTGAAAGCTTTGCTAATAGAGGATTTTAGTCAGTTCGATTACGACTACCGTTTATTGTCTGAGATACGTAACAGAACACAGGGTGATACGGAAAACATAACCATTTATTTTGCTAAAATGTCAGAGTTGTTTTCTAGATTAACTAAAAATTTATCAGAACAGGAGAAACTAGACATCTTAATGCATAACATTAGACCTTGTTATTCTGGTGTGCTAGCTTCAAATACGTCATCAATCGATACTATGAATAATTTAAGAACACTGTGTAGGAACTTTGAGAAAATACAGTCTCTGTCTTCTCAATTTAGAGAACCACCAAGAGTGTCGTCTGATACTTTGGCTCCTGACTTAGCATTTACGAAATCTTCCGAACAGGGTACTACTAAATCGAACAATTACAATCATCACAGGTATAATAATAACTCTAAACATAATTCTAATGCTTCTTATAAGTCTAATGATAACCCAGATGTAGCTGCTATTACCACTTCCAAATCTAATACTAAACCGGTTTACTGCCCTCGCTGTCGTAATTCTGAGCATTCCTTGAAACGTTGTAAAGCGGATAGGTTTCTAATTTGCTTTAAGTGTGGAACAAAGGATGTCAAATACCCTAATTGCCCTAAATGTCAATCAAAAACAAAGGAAAAAAACTAGCTAGTGAAGATTGCTGTAGTGAAAAGGCTGTAAAACCTAATACTAATACGACAGATTATAATAAAATTAATAACTTTGATGAGAAGGAATGGAGGGACTGGCTTTTGACCGTCAAAACTTTCTTTTCCAGCTATTTCATTACAACAATCTTCGATAAAAAACCTAAGGATGATCTACGACCGTACGCGACTATCCAAGTACGTGACACAAATCTCTGTGGGTTACTTGATTCCGGTTCTACAGTAACTATCTTAGGTAATAATTCTCATTTACATTTTATTTCATTGGGTCTAGAACTCCATAGGGATGCTGCTAAAACTTTTACAGCTGCCGGTGGACAGAATTTAGCATCTATTGGATTCATTAATCTTCCCGTAACTTTCGAAGGGCAATTCCATATATTGAAGGCTTACGTCGTACCGTCTGTAAAAACAACTTTGATACTAGGCATTGACTTTTGGACTAAATTTGAACTGTTTCCTAAATTTTACAATTCTATTTATATTCACGATGCTGCAAACAGTGTTAGTGAGGTATCAACAGTGTCTGGAACTACTACCGTAGTACATTCCTATAATGAATTAACTGAAGCGCAGCGTGTAACAGCTGACAACATTATAGAACAGTTCAAGAATATTTCATCTGAAAAACGCGGCTTAGGTAGAACTACCTTAGTAACGCACCATATTGATACTGGGGATGCCTTACCTATTAGGCAAAGATACTACAGGGTTTCTCCTGAGAAACAACGCATTTTATCTGAGCAACTAGACGAAATGTTATCTTTGGGTGTTGTTGAAGAATGTGAGAGTCCATGGTCTTCACCAGTTCTATTAACGCCTAAAAAGGACGGTAAACTTAGATTCTGTCTAGACAGTCGTAAATTGAATTCGGTAACTAAAAAGGACGCCTACAGAGTTCAGAGTTCATTTATTTGTCAGAAACATGAGTATGCACACACAAAGCATGCAAGATGTAAAGTGCATTGCAAATAGGATCACAGTCATGTTTTACCTTTACGGCGTACAAATATGTATTATAATAACATTTGATCACTTGTAACTATTAATTATTAAACATATAACAAAAAAAAAAAATATATATATATATAGGTACAGCATAAACAATTCAAATAGGTCTTTATTTGCTTAGAATGTAGGTACATAAAAATAAGTTGTTAAATTATGTAATAGAATCTATGTACATTCTGCCTTAATATAGCATGCAAATTAGTGGATAATAAAGATATTACAAAAAATTATCATTTAAGAAATCCTGCACAGAATAATAACATTTATCTACAAGTAATTCTGTGAAACGTTTTTTAAATTTTTGCAACGGTAAGTTTTTAAGTTGGTCATGTATTTTATTAAAGATTACAGGAGCCATACAAATCACATTTCTTTTTAGTAAGCTAGTTTTAAATTCAAGTTGCCTTATATATCAAAGATTTTGGATAATTTAAATAATGCTAAATATCTAAGTAGCATCGATTTATCCAAGGCTTTCTGGCAAATTCCGATCTCAGAAAACGATAGAAACAAGACTGCTTTCTATATTCCACATCGCGGTACCTTCAGATTTGTTACTATGCCCTTCGGGTTGACGAATTCACCTGCTACTCAACAGAGACTCGTCGATTCATTATTCTATGGCCCTGAGTTTGAAAATTCTGTTTTCGTCTACATCGACGACATTGTTATAATAAGCTCTAACTTCGAGGATCATATTTCTCTTCTTCTAAAAGTCCACAAGAAATTAACTAGGGCTAATCTAACCATAAACTTCGAAAAATCAGTTTTCTTTCGTAACCAACTCAAGTATCTTGGTTATGTCATTGACTCTAAAGGTCTTCATGTCGATTCTGATAAAATAGATTCTATTTTAAATTACCCTACACCTACAAACAAAAAGGACGTAAAGAGATTTCTGGGAATCGCGTCCTGGTACCGTAAGTTTGTACCTAAATTTAGCTCTATTGCTGGCCCTTTAAACAAGCTTACTTCCACTAATAAAAGATCTAATCCCTTCCTTTGGTCTACAGAGGCTGAGGAATCTTTTACGAAACTAAAAGAACTCCTTGTCTCTGCTCCGATTCTTTCATGTCCTAACTTTGACCTACCGTTTGAAGTCCACACCGACGCTAGTGATTATGGAGTTGGAGGCCTATTAACTCAGACTATAGACGGAGTCGAGCATCCTATAGCCTACACAAGTAGAACCTTGACTGGTTCAGAGAGGAATTACAGCATCACTGAAAGAGAAGCTCTCGCTGTATTAGTAGCCTTAGAACACTGGAGGTGCTACCTTGATAATGGGAAAAAGTTTATCGTATATACCGACCATTCGGCTCTCAAGTGGTTCCTTAACCTAAACAATCCTACCGGACGTCTAGCTCGTTGGGGTGTTCGTCTCTCAGCGTTCAATTTTGAAATTAAACACCGTCGTGGCGTGGATAATATCATTCCTGATGCACTGTCTCGCGCATGCCAGGTCTCTGCTATAGACACTAATCCTAACACTGCAGCTTCTACTGATCAATGGTACTAAATATATATAATGGTTGCCAGAATTCTCCTACATCTTTTCCTAATTATTTAGTGAAAAATAATCGCTTATTCCGATATACCCAAACCAAATCACCCCTAAATAAAGAGTTTGAGTGGAAGGAGGTGATCCCTGCTGAGTCTAGGACAGAGATTATCTTTAAAAACCACTCTGAACCAACCGCTGGTCATTTTGGTATATTTAAAACCTACAAGCGGGTAAGTCTCAGGTACTATTGGCCTGGAATGCATGCTGATGTCGTGAAAGCGGTTACGTCTTGTGATATCTGTATTGCACATAAGCATCAAACTCATGCTCCGTTAGGTGAAATGGGTAGACCTAAGCAATGTTCTAGGCCTTTCCAAATAATTAGCGTAGATCTAGTAGGACCACTACCGACTACTAGAAAACAAAACTCCTACATCCTAGTCGTGACTTGTTGCTTTAGTAAGTACTGCTTATTATTTCCAATAAAGCGCGCGACAGCCGAAATGGTTACTAAGATCCTAGAGGAACAAGTATTTCTAATACATGGTATACCTTCTACAGTGATACTTGATAATGGGAAACAATTCGTAAGTGCTACGCTAAGACAAATGTTTGAAAAATACAAAGTACCTAAATTACATTTTACTCCTAAATATTCACCACATGTAAATACAGTCAAGCGTTATAACAAAATAATAATGACCGCTATCTCAACGTTTATCACTACCGATCAACGTGTTTGGGATCAGCTGGTACCTAAAATACAATTTGCCGTGAATAGTTCTGTTAATGAGGTAACCGGTTTTACTCCTTCGTTTCTAGTGTACGGGCGTGAACTAATTACGTGTGGATCACACTACGTTGATGCGCTAAACGATGAAGACCTTATTTTTCAACCTCGCGATTCCTACGCTGAGAATTTAGGTGTGTTGTCTAGTATCTTCAATAAGGTCCAAGCACTATTACTGCAGGCTCACAGTCGGAATTGTCAACATTATAATTTACGCAGAAGACCTGCCGAATTTAATGTTGGTGACGTCGTTTGGAGAAAGACTTTTTATCAGAGTGATAAGGATAAATATTTTAATAAAAAATTAGCTGCAAAATACATAAAATGTAAAGTTATTGGTAAAAAGTCCCCACTAGTGTATGAACTTGCTGATATGTCTGGAAAACCACTAGGGTCATGGCATATCAAAGATATCAAACTTAACAACTATAAAGTCTAAACTCATTACTTAGCTTATCATAGTACCTAACCTAGCCTTAATTAATACTAAAATCTACTACTAAAACTCCATGTGTTAAATAATAATTGCTATTTTAATACATTTAAACTTGCTATATTGAGTATAATTATATAATAATTTAATTATTACTCTGTTGCTATGGTCTCAAGTCTTTATTAGTAGACTTGATGATTTTATGAAAGGTGACTATCTGCGTGAGGTATGAAAGTAAAGTCTGCACGTATTAGTCAGTTTAATTTGGTAGTGCTAGTCGAATTTTGCATCTAGTACGCAAAATCCTTCGCTTTTTGGCGGGGTACTGTAACGTTGCACCTTGCAAGTTACAATTTAAAAGAGTTTAGTCTAAGTAACTAATAATAACTAAGCTATTTACACTTAAAAAAAACAATAAAATTTACACAAACTTTCAAAAATAACCTAGTATAATATTTATAATTAAACCTAACACTTAAATACAACATTAAAATTAAATAATAATATACGGAACCTTCGAGTGATTAT
The DNA here is from genome assembly GCA_914767645.1 of Hydraecia micacea. Classification (NCBI taxonomy): domain Eukaryota; kingdom Metazoa; phylum Arthropoda; class Insecta; order Lepidoptera; family Noctuidae; genus Hydraecia; species Hydraecia micacea. Next base: position 3,342,334 of record OU611775.1, read on the forward strand.
TAACTTAAAGGGTCCTCGTAATGAACGCCTGCGCATCTCTAAAACGATCATTACCGAGCGTCGCCGAGGAGTGGCGATTCGGTTGGGCTCGAGAAGGACGATGACGAGTCAAATTAAGAGCGTCTGAGGTGAAGGCTGTGTCACTCGCTCCGAACCTACCTAAATAAGTTTATTAAATACTTCGCGAAATCCCTCTAGGGTAAGTTTCCATGTATCTTATTAGAAGTGCTAACTGTAAGGTGTTCTTAGAACTTCTCAAACTAGTTTTCTGCTGTATTTCTTCCTACCTTCCTATCTGGGACACTGTGACCTCTCGACCTACGAGACGTGGTTCCGACAGTTTGCTTACGCTTCCGTTTCTGTCTGGACTTCCAAGAGTCTAGTCTACCCTACAACCCTTTCATCGCGGCGTGGTTCCGGTGTTAAGGAAGACCCTACGTGAAGATCCTCTGCTGCGGAGTGATTCACGTCTACCCTACGCTGAAATTAGCAACTTGTACCGAACCTGGAACTGGAGCCGACAGTTGCGGCAAAGTCCGAGACGGAACCATCATCATCACCTGGAGATGGTTCAGGCCAGTGTTCCTACCTCATTACTACCCTCTGCAATCAGGACTTGTGATGGCCACGGAAGTTTAGGCAATAAATAATAAGTGTACCTGATCATCTAGCTCTTATTATTTATAACCCCCTACATACCTACCTGCTGGCAACCCCCCCCTAAGGGAAGAGTCACATCACCTCGTCACTTGCGAAGTGAAGTGAGCTCCGAAGCGACTACCACTCTCAACAAAATGTTAGTCGAGATTTATTGATTCCAGTTTTTTGACACAATTGTTGAGTTTTTGGCACAGAATTAAATTAAAATTATTTTTTATAGTAAGAAAATAGAACTTTGCTTTTAATTCAATATTTATTCCTAAGAACATTGTAATATTTATCGAAAAAACAATATATTTGTAGCTGGCAGATAAGGTAAACGTACAAATAGTCGTCGGGTTTTGAAATTCACTGACTTTAAAGAACTACTGCGTGAAAAGTATTTCATTTAGAATTAAACTTTTTGTATGACGAAATAGGAAAATTATCCGTTATCTATGCATACATATAATAAAATCGTAGGAAAGTCAAAACTGTACATTGAATATTTTTTTAAAAGAATACTTGGGGCGTGATCTACAATCGATATCGAAGCCAAAAATATAGTTTTTAGAATTTTTGTCTGTTTGTCTGTATGTATGTCCGGGCTAATCTCAAAAAGTACTGCATGGATTTACTTCAAATTTTGCATGAATATTACTAAGAAGTCGGGTCAACATATAGGCTACATATTATCACGCTATCACCTACGGGGGAGGAGCTGTGAATCTTTATTTTTCTTACGCATTCTGTGACAGCGTGTAATCTAAGGACGCATATTTAAATGTTGTTTTTGAGTAAGCCATGCTATTATCTAGCTTTACACTATAAAAACTATGCCGTTTAAGTAATTTGGGCAGAGAAACATAGAGTTTAATGAATGTTAGTAGTATAAAGAAAATTTTGAAGCAGCACCATCTAAGAGATTTCATAAAAATCAAATCAAGTTACATGTTAACAATTTTTGGAAATTAATAGTTTAAAGAAGATCGGCAGTGTCAGTGTCGCTCTTTTTGAGAAACGAGCCTAAACTAAATTATATGCATTTTATAGATCAAGTAGAGTAGTTTATTTTCCTGATTAAAGTTTTTTTTTATTTTGTGGGAAAAGAGAAAAAAATCATAAATAAATATTTTGTTAAATCTGAAGTAAAAGTAGCAATAACTAAACGAAAACAGCGGTGTTGAAAGTAATCATTGCACTTTTCAGTAGAATAATACTTATTAGTAGAATATGAATGTTGGCTGGATGGTTAAAAACTAACAATCGTTTTATAATAACATAATGAACACATTTTTTCTTTTTATATTAATAGACATTAATGCGATTGCAATATTCCAATCTTAACTATAAACTGTATTCTAAAAGAATTAAAGAAAACATAACATAATCGTTAGTTTTTACAGTTTGTACCTGGCAACATTAAACAATTCGCATTTCTAACAATTACTGTCATCCTGTGATCTGTCACAGTCGTCGTACGTATCCTTGCGATCTGTTTGCCGTCTGTTATTTGTTTACTTTCCAACTCATTTGTGTTTACTTGCATTGTTTATTCCGCGTTCAGTTGAGCTTTCGAGTTCCTGCGTGTTGAGTACTTGTGATAGTGAACACTTTTTTTTTGAGACCGGACTCTATTTGTTAATATAAATATGTCTCGTTCTAACGTTCGGTGTGTTAACTGCGAACTTCGGTTGACAAGACCACGCCATCGTCTTTCAAACGAAAATGAAGACCTTCTTAATATTATAAGGTTATGGACTTATCCAAGGGAGGTGAGTAAAAATATTCAGGTCATTTTTTAAATAATGTCTACAGTTACTGAAGATTTAAGTTGATAAAGCAGTATTGGTTTTTCACCACTTTCAACTCCCTCAAACTTCATAATAAGTAAATGCAAGTGGAAAAAAATGATACACAAGTCATCCCCTAAGACGACCCACTGACCCATACTACTTTGTAAGATTGTGATTAAACCATTGTCACCCACGGGGTCCCAAGATTTCCTCAAGATGTTTTCCTACCCTGTTAGCAAATGATAATTATAGTAAAATATTTTATTAATCTGCTTATATTGACAGGCCATGTATTATGATCTATTTTTCTAAGACTAGATTTTCTCTACTAATTATATACCTAACATACTTAAATGTTTAATTGTTTATTCTATAAGAAGATGCTTTGTATGACTTCCACTTTGTGACATATATGTTTTCTTTTTGATATTACACTGTCATTATAACTGGACACTACTGTAATTAAACATACCTAAATGAGTAACACAAAGACAGTGATGTGTTCAACCTCTAAGTGTGTGGTTGACGAGGCTATTCAGTGTTATAGAGGCTAACAGTTTTTTATTATTATGTTACTCGCAGACAGCTGATGCTGACTTCGTGTGCCAGGCTTGTTGGGAATTAGCAAGTCATGCAACTAACCAAGTTGCACCTGAAAGACAAGTTGGACATCAAAATGTTTGTGTTGGATGTGGCCGTTCCATTCTACGAAGCAGAAGTCGTTTAGTACTGAGAGAAAACAGTACTGATGAAGAACAACAACTTGCTGCAATCATTTCACAGTGGATACAGCACCGTCAAGTAAATATATTTTTGTCTTTATAAAAATATTTTCTTATTACTTCTGTTGTTATAAATATTGATTGTATTAATTATTGTTTTAGCTTACTCCTACTGATGAAGCATGTGGGCCATGTTGGCTACGAGCTCAAAGAATATTGCGTCGCAGCACTAACACCCAAAACACCCAATTTAACAGTGGTGCTTCAGAGGATATGGCTATATCCCCGCACCAAAGCCCTCAACATGAGGAAATTGGAGATTACTGTGTGAATTGTGACATACAGCTGCTGTCTGCAGAAAATAGGCATTGTCTGTCTTCAGAAAGTGAGCATTTTATAAGAGTTATAAAGCTGTGGACATATCCTAGAAACGTAAGTTACAGGCTATTATAATCATAATTTTTTTATTGTTTTAGTAAGTTAAAGTCAAAAATTCAATGAGAAATAAATTGTAAATACTTTCTTTTTAGATTGTGGACACCGATTATGTGTGCCACACCTGTTGGGAGCTTGCGAACCACCAGGTTTTATCTGAAATTCCAGAAGAAAATCCAGTTCAACAATCTGGAAATCAGGAAATACCACAGCAGCAATACATTACACTGCCAAACATTAGACGAGCTGCTGACACTAGAAGGCACTGCTTGTTTCCTGACTGCAGGAATCCTGAGCGATACCATATTCCGGACACAATACGAAGACGGGTGTTGAGTGACTGCAACTTTTATATACCTAGAGGTGCAAGGATATGCGGTTACCACATGGGTAGAAACATATTTGGTGAACTGTATACTTCTGAAAACACACTAAACCATTTTAATTGTTTCCAAATTGAAGATATGGTTTTCATACTGTCAGAACCTGTAAGTGTTTTTAATTTTGAAGACATCCAGAGTCTACCAGAATATTTGGCACATTATTTTCTGGGAATTTCCTTATCCCAACATCATCAAATAATGAATGAAACAAGAGGACTTCGTGAAATGCACAGAGGAAGTTTTGCATTAACTGCATTGTTATGCAAATTAAGGACGGGAGACTCGGGAGACAGGCTATCGAGTTTATTTCAAACGCCAAGGCGCACTGTGGAAACCCTGATGAACAAGGCTAGGGTCATATTAGCTCAGGAGTATGTGCCTCAACATTTGGGTCTGCATCATATAAGCCGGAGTAATGTCATTACTAAAAACTCATATATAGCAAATAGTTTATATGGCAGGCCTGATCTCCCTCTGGAAAGACAAAATGCAATTGTTATCTGTGATGGCACCTATGTTTATGCCCAAAAAAGCTCAAATTATTTATTTCAAAAAGAGACTTATTCCCTGCATAAGTATCGAAATCTCATAAAGCCATTCATGATTGTATGTTGCAATGGATACATCCTGGATGTTACAGGGCCATATCCTGCCACTACTAACGACGCGTCGATAATGATGGATTTATTAGACAAAGACAGTTTTTTGGATTTTTTTAGAGAAGATGATGTTTTTGTTCTCGATAGAGGCTTTAGAGATAGTGTAGATGCTATACATCAGCGTGGCTTCCTCGCCCATCTACCAGAAATCCTGTCACCAGGTCAATTCCAGTTAAGTACGCTAGAAGGGAACAGGTCTCGCTGTGTGACAATAAATAGATGGGTTGTGGAAGCCGTTAATGGCAGGATCAAAAGAGACTTCAAAATATTCAGGCATGAATATTTTAATCGTGCATGCCCTCACATGATGAAGGACTTTTCCATTGCAGCAGCTCTGCATAATGCATTTGCCACGATGTTTGTGGATCCAAGTAATGCGAGACAAATAGTCAATATTATAAATGAAAGGCTTTTTGCAGACAATACTTTAGCAGAAATAGTACAAGAAGAGAATCTCAATAGAAGAAATTCTATATTTACAACTATAACCAGTTCAAATATTGTGTTCCCTATCCTGTCTATAGAAGAATTGGTCCTCTTTGCTTGTGGCACTTATCAAATTCGACAAGCTAGGTCATACATAGGTGAACAATTACGCTATCATGGCCTTTACACAATAGAAGTTTGCAGAGAGGACCATGTCAATTTAAGCAGGTTAGGGGGAATAAGTCCTTATTTGATTCGAGCAAAAGTAAAGTCCCGGCATGTGTCACGAAAATCTTATAATGTTTTTGTATCAATCGATCGGCAACAAGTGGGTAGGAATGCCATCACCGGATATTGTTGCAATTGTATTGTTGGTTTGCGCACTGTGGGATGTTGCTCTCACGTAATGAGCATAGTATGGTACCTGGGCTACGCGCGACACCAGGATAATATAACTCCACCAGCACAATTCCTTGACCAAGTTTTACTCAGGATAGATACATAATTGTTAAATAATAAATAGGTACCTACCTATTAAATGTTTGTAAAAAGTCTTTGTTTCATTTTAAAAAATAATATATTACCTTACCTACCTACCTTATTGCTGGACCTGACTTACATTGCTAGGGACACATATTATGTATAAATGCCGTGCTTTAGGAGAAGCCTATGTATATTATATAATACAGAGATGGCAAACAAGTGTAGGTACGGTTCGGTTCGCCTGATGATCCAGCAACATTCAAAGGCATAACCTTTTGGTGTTGGTAACAACCTTCTTTCACGTACACATCCTATACTTTTCGCCTCAAAGGAAAAGCGTTATTATCATTGACTTATATATTACTAGCGTAGTTATTATAAGTACCTACTTAAAACATGTAGGTGCATTGTATTCTAAAATGAATTAATCTGCTCAATAATCAATCATATCAATACACATTTTACAACATACCTACATAACCTAACCTAAATGGTAATTCTTTAAAACGATTTTCTGTCAAAATCCCATTACAAAAAAATATGCTATGATTACACTTTATGTTATTAGGCCTTAGATCCATCTCTTTCGAGTGTTTTCACTAATGCACGCGAAGTATAAAGGCGACACTCAAAGTACATGGGGTTTTGCCAATCTTCTTTGATCATGTTGGTGAGGTTAGTAGTTAGTTATTCTTAAAATTCATAGATGGTAATGTGCATTTTCTTCATAAAAGTTGTATCGTATAGTTCGTTTTGACAATTCAAGGTCCAACAAAACTCTCAAAATCTTGAGCAGAGTTGAGGAAGACAATTTAAAAAAAATGCGGTGTTAAGTATTACAAAAAAGTTATGTTCATTGATGATGATCACTTCTTCATCAATTTCATGTTGTTAGTACAAAATAAACATTGACTGTTAATACTTTTGTTCGGTATTTATCTGTGTGATTATTGCTTGGCAATTAATATATTTTCATGTCGTATACCTAATTATAAAGTTAAATGTGATGTAAAACGTCACCTTCTCGACGGTGACCAAAATTGGGATGACACCCTCGCGGAGGCGAGCGTCAGTGACAGTCCCAGCCGCATGCGTCATCTGTTTGCCGTCATCTTGGTGTTTTGTGGAGTCGCGAACCCGGTAGCTTTGTGGGAGAAGTATCGCCATCATCTGTCTGAAGATTTTCTACGAGCTTTGAGGCGTGCTACTGGAGACGAAGTCGAAGTAACTGATGAACGCGTGCTGAACACCTGTCTCCGTTCACTTCAAGATGTGGTCATTTCTATCGGCGGCAATCCACTGATCGAATATGGGTTACCAGCTCCCCAATCATCACCGCATCAAGACCGTGGAAATCTGGAGTATAACGCTGAGACAAATAATGATCCGGGCGAAATGACCACCATACGAAATAACCATGGCGCTTTGTTCTCTTCAGAGCAAAAACAAATTTATGAACAGGAAAAACAATTGTTATCACTGGCATACTTGCAGAGGTCAGGAGACAAGGCAAAATTGCTATTGCTGTAGCATCGTCGGGAATCGCTGCCACACTGCTTCCGAGTGGCAAGACAGCACATACCATGTTTAAAATTCCCATCGATTTAGAGAGCGCCGAAATGCCTGTTTATGGTGTGTCACGTAACAGCGATAAGGGACACGTGCTCAAGGATTGCTCTCTGATCGTATGGCACGAGTGTACGATGGCCAATAGGAAGGCAGTTGAGGCCGTGGACAGAACCCTGCAGGACATCCGCAGGAACGAACATTTGATGGGTGGTGTCACAGTTCTATTCAGTGGCGATTTCCGGCAAACGCTTCCCGTGGTGACGCGGGGATCGAGGGCTGACGAGTTGAATGCTTCGTTGAAACGATCTTCGTTGTGGTCACGAGTTCGTACGCTGCGCTTGACCATTAATATGAGAGCTCGGCTCGGCGGCAATGTACGTGCTCAAGAATTCTCCGATGTCCTTCTAAGTCTTGGCGAAGGCACTCTACCAGAAGAGAGAGGTGAACAGGTGATGCTTCCAGAGTCTCTCGGTAGAGTGGTATCCAGCTTAGAAGAACTCATTCGCTGTGTGTACGGGGACATCAGTCGTATACCGCACCAGCAGAATTCTTAGGTAGGTGAGCGGGCCATTTTGATGCCCAAAAATGATCAGGCTACAGCAATTAACGAATGCATTCTCTCGGAAATTGAGGGGAATGAAGTGGTCTACACCTCGATAAACGCTGTTGTCGAGTAAGATGACGTCACACATTATCCCGTGGAATTTCTGAACTACCTGTCAGCAAGTGGACTTCCAGCGCATACCATCAAACTGAAGGTCGGTGTCCCGATTATGCTTCTTCGGAACCTATCTCCTCCGAAGTTTTGTAACGGGACCCGCCTTAAAGTCATCTCGCTCCACAGACACACGATTGAGGCGGAAATTCTTACGGGTTGTGGCGTCGGCGAGGCAGTATTTATACCACGCATTCCCCTCATACCTCATAACTTCCCGTTCCAGTTCAAGCGCGTACAGTTCCCCGTGAGTGTTTGCTTCGCGATGACCATCAATAAGTCGCAGGGGCAGACACTGAGGGCAGCGGGTGTCGACCTCAGGACGAGTTGCTTCTCACACGGGCAACTGTACGTCGCTTGCTCCCGCGTCACCAATCCTGACTCTCTTTACATTTTGGCTTCTGGCAGCATAACTACCAACGTAGTTTATAGTGAAGTGTTGTAAGGTATGATACCTTTGTACGTATTTTTACTCTTTTGTGTCCTGGATTGTATTCCTGCATTATTTTCTCTATTTCCTTCAGTCACATCTTATGACTGAACTCAGCAGGATTCCCATTATAACTCTCTTCACTTGCTTCGCTTGCAAAAAAAACTTATATTTTAATGCTATTTTAAAAGTTGTTTACTTATAATGCTATAGCGACACTGGCATCTTAGGTATTTTTGGTGCTGTAGAGCCTTTACGCAGACGACGTCGCGGGCAGCAGCTAGTTTTAAATAAGTTGTTAATTTTTATAATTTTTAGTCGTAATAAATACTTATTTAAGCAAATGTGAAAAAAGGTCGATTTGTACCAGTACTCGCCAGATTTGTACTATTACTCATCAAAAGGACCCAGTAGTCGTCAATTTTAGATGCTAATATGAACTTTCAGGCCTTGAACATAGAGTTCAAGATGATTACACATTAAAACATAATTATTGTAATTGTCTTTCATATGAGTGGCAAGTCTAAGAAACAAAAGGTAGGTAGAAAACCAAATCGCACGAAATTATTAAAGGTTGTGAGCTGTTAGCAGACTAGGTAGGTAAATACGAATCAATTTTTGCTTAAAAAATTAAGATATCCGAATCACAGAATCAGTTTTTATCAGAATAAAGGAGATCAGCCCATAGTATATTAAGTGTTTGATGTATTTTTTTATGTTATGTATTTTTGTGGTGTACAATAAAGTATACATAAATAAATAAATCAGCCATATTAGGCCCAAAACCCAAAATTGCCGACCAACGAAATGAAATGTATTATCTTGGTCGGGAAGACCTCCTTATCATTTTTTACTATTGCGCCGAATCTCTAAGACCATTCCATCAGCTGTTTTTTAAGTTGGAAAATCGTGTTTTATACATTAAAAAAACCTGATTTTAGAACTACGAATATATGCAAAATAAATTGTTATAGTAACACTCGCAGAGGTTTGTTGTTATAGTAGGTAATACTTGTTTAAGGTCATCTTTCTTTTATTTTCGCCAATCGTTAGTTAATATATTTTATTAAAATGTATAAAACTAGATTTTTCAACTTTAAAAACAGCTGAAGAAATGGTCGTAAAAGTTCTAAATAATAATAAATTTTATTTCGCTGTCACTTTGGGTTTTGAACCCAACTCTGTATGAAACGTGACTGGTCTCCTATTGAAGTTAAAACGTAGTTTCAATTTGTGGTAAATTCAATATTTCTGACTGAGAATAACATGTAACATTTGAACCGTTAATTACTACGAGAATTTGAATGGTTGGGTAATGATTGAGCATTCAATGGATAAGTAATAATTGTACCAAATTTAAAGCAGGATCTAATTTGTCTTTGACGTCACATCGCAAGTGCAGTGCACCCGGCCCTCCTTTTTTACTATGCGTCGAAATTTTAATTTGCAAAAATATGTTTAGCTACTAGGTACGGTGATCCAGGTGCCATTATCAAGAATTGACACAGCACTACTAGGACTTAAAGAGAATCAAAAGAAATATTGGCCGAGTTAAAAATGTATTTGAAGTTGACAATAGCAAAATAATTTCAAATGTCGTCTCATAACGGCCGTAGATCTGGCCAGAAATGAAAAAAATCTCAATAAAAGTAAGCTTGCATCATAAGAAATTCAATGAGCCTCAAAAGCCAAGTACCTAACAAATGCAATAGCTACGGCAGATTCAGAAAACGAAAGAAAATCTGCAGCAAGTAGTATAAAAGTTAAAGATGTCGTCTCATATCGACCGTAAATCTGCTTAGAATTGAAAAATATCACATACGGTGAAAGGTTGCTTTATATGAAATGCAATGAGCCTTTTTTTTCGTGGGGAAATCCTCATGGATACCCTCCGTCTGGGAAGAACAGAGGGTTATGTCGGGCTCCTACTGACTAAAACCCCACTGTTCCTTCTAGTACCATGAGTCCGGGGCCCGGGAGATACTTGTACATTAGCCGCACCTTCGACTATTATCAGCCCGCCATGCCTAGCGGGCCCCATTACCAAGTGCGGCTGATCCCACGACTGCACGTCCTTCCATTAAGGCGCGCATACTGCGTGCCACCTCTTTCAGCCTGACTGCTCGAGCGACGACACGGCCTCTATTTCACCACCCGCAGGCCTCTTCTTATGATGACCGGAGATCGTTAAGCGCCTTTCCACACCCTGTGACGTTGCAAAAAATTAAATATTAATCGTGTCTAGTAGCGACACCTGCTGTAATTAACGGCGGACTAACGCCTTGGTTGTCAACGCTGTTCTACGTTGACACAGATGGCGTTGATGCCTTTTGTTTAGTTAATTAATTGCAAGTTTATTGGATAACTAAATAATAAATAAACAAACTTACATAATTTACCACATTTTATTTTAAAAAAACAATGTCTGATAAAATGAAGATACAAATCGATAAGAAATCTTATATGGTCTGTGAAAGATGATTCGAGAAACTGTCAGATTGGTCTGGAGGAAAAGGCGGGGTACGGTGTCCGGTCTTTACGATCATGGACACGAGCCTAAAGGCCGATTGAGAGGGACTTAATCCTAGGAGGATTGGGATGTGCCCAAATAACCCGATGGGGTTTTTATAAATATGAGCTGTTATAGGCAGAATTCCGTGAGTACTAAACCATTTTCTCTGTTCTTGCTGGATAGCCTATAGCTTAGATTCTTGCATGTGTGTTCTGACACGAGGACGTTGTTTCAGGTCTGGCTTTTATGCTAGCCTTTTAAGATTGGTGCTATGCGCGATTGATTTGATGCCTTGGTGTTGCGCCGTGTGATGATTTGGTATTCATCAGAGCGCAGGCGGATTTGAGGTTATCCCTTGCGGTGTGGTCCTCCGACGTTAGGAAGGCTTTACCTAGCCGAATCCAGGTGATGAGGGAAGTACGCCACTCCAGGTAACGAAAGCGTCACCATCTTGTCCGTAGGCCGCGTTCGCGTGTGTTCACAGGTTTCTCCTGTGAACGACGCCAAGGACCCTGAACCGTCAACTGAGGGTGTTATACTGAAGGTTTTATAGAGAGTATTATCTGTGTGTCATTGTGATTTAATCTATGAGAGAGTTAGGCCTTTTGTAGGAACTAGGTTGTTTTAAGACCAGTTGTTGTAAGGATATTGTGTCTCGGGTTTGCTTAGTATAGTAGTTATTTTCCCTATATGAGCACAGTCCTAAAAAGGCCAATACATGTTCGATTGAGCTAGAAGTTGTTAATTCGATCACCTCACGGATTCGCTATAGCGACTCTGAGAAACTGCTATTTGTCTCATTGCTGGCGTTCACTGACACCACTAGGAACGGAGACTAGTTGTGTGGGTGTATGCCGTAGACTCTGGGAAGGGTACATTGGTTTAGTGGCTTGCCACATTGTTTGTGAGTACTTTCTATTTTGTATAATTCCAATAAACTTTGTGTTGTGTAAGAAGGTACTTGTTTAATTAATCCTTTCCTAGCAGGTTATACCTTATAAATTTACTTTAGCACGGTGGTGAGTAGTATAGTCAAATAGAAACCATTATCAGCTTGTTTCCAATTTAATAAACAAATAAACTACAAAAAACCGGGTTACAGTTGGCGCCCAACGTGGGGCGTGGAGCATATGTTAGGGTGCGTTCCGAAACGCGTTATACACGATTTGCGTTTAGTTTGTCATTAATTTTGCTTTACTAAATTGTAATAATTACTATACAAATACAAAGTTAATAAATAAATAAGCTATCATAATGGATTTAGAGACAGTGTATTAACATTCCCATCTTGCGGACGAATTGACTTATGAGGTTGCGGTTTATGCATTACTTGCATGCGACTCGTACATTTACTTGTAGTTTCTTGCTGTTTTTAAAAATATATGATATTTTTTCATTACGTCGTGCAACTAGTGCTTTGGTAGCCTGAAACTTTGAGAATTATGTTCTTCTTGCTCACGGGATTCCTGAAACCGTGATTACCGTTAGTGTGGTTCAATTCACGGGATCAGAGTTTCATAGGCAATTATAGAAGTTTAACGTGCCTCAAGTTCATTATGGGCGCTCCACACACTAGCATGGTCGAAAGGTACATAAAAACGGCAAAATCAGTTGTTTCGTCTTATAGATCATATGACAGGGATCTGAAGCTCACAAAAATTTTATAGCTTTAAATAGTGTACCAAAGAAAAAAAAATATGGAAAGTAAGGGTTTACTATTAAAACTTTCCCAGAAAAAAATAAATAAAATAAAAATAGTTTCAACAGACTGCCACCAACCACCAGAACCGGTCGAAATGGGTAAATAGATTTTTATTTTTTAAATGTGTTTCTGATTATATAAAACTTAACACATCAGAGTCAACACTGTTTAAGCCAGACGGGTATATAAATATATTCAGCCATAATTTATATAAATATATATTTTTTTTTTTTTTTGCTTGGTTGCTGGGACCTTTTAAGCAGGAGAATTTATATGATGTAGCATTATATGTAGGGATATGACTGTATACATAGAGAAACGATTATTAATAAATCGATAGTTCAGTCAAATAATAAAATCGATATACTTAAACATATATTTTTTTAAATACAAGTAAACGATATTTTAGTCGATTTCATCTAAAATCGATTAATTTTATATATCCCTAATTATACAGTTTATTTATTAGCTGTAGTCCGTGTTTTCACGTATTGTTTTGAGGGCCATTCTTTCAGCGACCACGAAGCGTAACGTAACTATCATACGGTACATGGTATTTGCTTTGTTTTGTTTATACATATTATTATGAACGCGAGTTTTGGGTATTGATCAAACATTTTATACGGGGATTATGCCGTTTTGCATGCCTTGCGTTTAGTAACAAAATAAAAATATTTTTTTTTTTTTTGCAACTTTTTTTTTTTTTTACGAGCGGATAGTAACTCATAAAATAGGCCTTGACTGAAGCGGATCAGTGACTTCTAAAATAAGCCTTCACGTTGTTTGTAATCAAGCTCGCTTGGTTGTTTTTTTTACGGAGCGGATAGTAACTCATAAAATAAGCCTTGACTGAAGCGGATCAGTGACTTCTAAAATAAGCCTTCACGTTGTTTGTAATCAAGCTCGCTTGGTTGTTTTTTTTACGGAGCGGATAGTAACTCATAAAATAGGCCTTGACTGAAGCGGATCAGTGACTTCTAAAATAAGCCTTCACTAATGTTTTGTTTTGCCGATATAGCATTGTTGCTTCGGTGAGACTTTAGATAGCACTAGTGCTTATCTAGTTACGAGCGGCCGGTGACTCATAAAATAAGCCAAACCACCATTATGTTTTCAGAATATTTCTGGGAACGCTGTATACGTCTTGCCTGGTGAGTTATGCACTTTGTTTGCCCAATATATGTATCAGCTCGCTGAACATATTCATCAGGAGGATCGTTTAAATTTATAGTAAACAATTCAGAGTTCCACTGGTTTACAGACGGAATTCGGGAGTATGCAAGAGGTGGCTGCCTGCGATTTGAATCAAAATCAAAATCAAAATATTTTTATTTCACATAAACCAACATGGGCACTTATGAAACGTCAGAAGCTAGGTGCACGGTTCCAATTGGTCGTTTCCTATGGAGAAGAACCGGCAAGAAACTCCATGGTTACTCTTTTAAAAATAATTGGCTTTTACAATGTTTTCGAGTTACAGTAGGTATGGGAGGACAGCGTAGGCCTGTCAACAAGTACCAGGTACTTGATAAAAGTATCAAAAGGATAAACAAAATATAAAAAATCTACTAAAACCAAGAGATATGATTGCCATTTCAACTAAGAAAGAGGTGAAAAATTAAAATTGTCTGTATATAATGTCAAATAATAAAAAGATTATGTCATAGAAGTATGTACAAATAAAAAATAAACATCGTAATTTGAGAGCAGTTAATAGACATTTACGTAGAACTTATGCCGTCAAAGAGGTGCCAGGGAAGCCACATGTGCAGAAGGAATTATTGCCAAACTACCTTGTCTTCAACGTAGTCTTTAATCTTATAATATGCTTTTTTGATAAGGACTCGTTTGATGAGGGTTTTGAACTTTCCATCGCTAAGTTCTGTAACCGACTTTGGCAACTTGTTATAAAAACGGATGCTGTTTACAAGAAATGACTTGCTAGTTTTAGTTAGTCTAAATTTAGGTATCACAATTTCATTTTTACTGCGTGTATTTATATTATGGAAATCGCTTCTTATTTTGAAAAGTCCTAAGTTTTTGCGAACATACAAAATACTTTCTAAAATGTATGAATGCAGGTGGCTACAGGATTGAAAGAGAAAGAAATTTAGGGATGTATGAAAGAATGGGGGGGTTATGCCCGGAATGTAGGAAGATTTGTAAGCAGAATAGGTTTCCTGGCAGTTTGGATTTTATAAGCTTCGTTATTTACTTACAGTTGGACAAAAATAAGGAAAGTATTTATATTTCATCTTTAAAATTAGTTTATGTCGTTTCACAACCATCGGTTTATAAATAGATCAGAACTCTTCCACTAGTTTCTATGAGAATTGGTAAACCCACTCCAGTGTTATAACACCGAGGGCGGTGTTGGTTTTTGCGTACACAAAAACCTTTTTGTGGGAAGAGGGGCATTGTGACGTTGCAAAAAATTAAATATTAATCGTGTCTAGTAGCGACACCTGCTGTAATTAACGGCGGACTAACGCCTTGGTTGTCAACGCTGTTCTACGTTGACACAGATGGCGTTGATGCCTTTTGTTTAGTTAATTAATTGCAAGTTTATTGGATAACTAAATAATAAATAAACAAACTTACATAATTTACCACATTTTATTTTAAAAAAACAATGTCTGATAAAATGAAGATACAAATCGATAAGAAATCTTATATGGTCTGTGAAAGATGATTCGAGAAACTGTCAGATTGGTCTGGAGGAAAAGGCGGGGTACGGTGTCCGGTCTTTACGATCATGGACACGAGCCTAAAGGCCGATTGAGAGGGACTTAATCCTAGGAGGATTGGGATGTGCCCAAATAACCCGATGGGGTTTTTATAAATATGAGCTGTTATAGGCAGAATTCCGTCTGGCTTTTATGCTAGCCTTTTAAGATTGGTGCTATGCGCGATTGATTTAATGCCTTGGTGTTGCGCCGTGTGATGATTTGGTATTCATCAGAGCGCAGGCGGATTTGAGGTTATCCCTTGCGGTGTGGTCCTCCGACGTTAGGAAGGCTTTACCTAGCCGAATCCAGGTGATGAGGGAAGTACGCCACTCCAGGTAACGAAAGCGTCACCATCTTGTCCGTAGGCCGCGTTCGCGTGTGTTCACAGGTTTCTCCTGTGAACGACGCCAAGGACCCTGAACCGTCAACTGAGGGTGTTATACTGAAGGTTTTATAGAGAGTATTATCTGTGTGTCATTGTGATTTAATCTATGAGAGAGTTAGGCCTTTTGTAGGAACTAGGTTGTTTTAAGACCAGTTGTTGTAAGGATATTGTGTCTCGGGTTTGCTTAGTATAGTAGTTATTTTCCCTATATGAGCACAGTCCTAAAAAGGCCAATACATGTTCGATTGAGCTAGAAGATGTTAATTCGATCACCTCACGGATTCGCTATAGCGACTCTGAGAAACTGCTATTTGTCTCATTGCTGGCGTTCACTGACACCACTAGGAACGGAGACTAGTTGTGTGGGTGTATGCCGTAGACTCTGGGAAGGGTACATTGGTTTAGTGGCTTGCCACATTGTTTGTAAGTACTTTCTATTTTGTATAATTCCAATAAACTTTGTGTTGTGTAAGAAGGTACTTGTTTAATTAATCCTTTCCTAGCAGGTTATACCTTATAAATTTACTTTAGCACGGTGGTGAGTAGTATAGTCAAATAGAAACCATTATCAGCTTGTTTCCAATTTAATAAACAAATAAACTACAAAAAACCGGGTTACAGTTGGCGCCCAACGTGGGGCGTGGAGCATATGTTAGGGTGCGTTCCGAAACGCGTTATACACGATTTGCGTTTAGTTTGTCATTAATTTTGCTTTACTAAATTGTAATAATTACTATACAAATACAAAGTTAATAAATAAATAAGCTATCATAATGGATTTAGAGACAGTGTATTAACATTCCCATCTTGCGGACGAATTGACTTATGAGGTTGCGGTTTATGCATTACTTGCATGCGACTCGTACATTTACTTGTAGTTTCTTGCTGTTTTTAAAAATATATGATATTTTTTCATTACGTCGTGCAACTAGTGCTTTGGTAGCCTGAAACTTTGAGAATTATGTTCTTCTTGCTCACGGGATTCCTGAAACCGTGATTACCGTTAGTGTGGTTCAATTCACGGGATCAGAGTTTCATAGGCAATTATAGAAGTTTAACGTGCCTCAAGTTCATTATGGGCGCTCCACACACTAGCATGGTCGAAAGGTACATAAAAACGGCAAAATCAGTTGTTTCGTCTTATAGATCATATGACAGGGATCTGAAGCTCACAAAAATTTTATAGCTTTAAATAGTGTACCAAAGAAAAAAAAATATGGAAAGTAAGGGTTTACTATTAAAACTTTCCCAGAAAAAAATAAATAAAATAAAAATAGTTTCAACAGACTGCCACCAACCACCAGAACCGGTCGAAATGGGTAAATAGATTTTTATTTTTTAAATGTGTTTCTGATTATATAAAACTTAACACATCAGAGTCAACACTGTTTAAGCCAGACGGGTATATAAATATATTCAGCCATAATTTATATAAATATATATTTTTTTTTTTTTTTGCTTGGTTGCTGGGACCTTTTAAGCAGGAGAATTTATATGATGTAGCATTATATGTAGGGATATGACTGTATACATAGAGAAACGATTATTAATAAATCGATAGTTCAGTCAAATAATAAAATCGATATACTTAAACATATATTTTTTTAAATACAAGTAAACGATATTTTAGTCGATTTCATCTAAAATCGATTAATTTTATATATCCCTAATTATACAGTTTATTTATTAGCTGTAGTCCGTGTTTTCACGTATTGTTTTGAGGGCCATTCTTTCAGCGACCACGAAGCGTAACGTAACTATCATACGGTACATGGTATTTGCTTTGTTTTGTTTATACATATTATTATGAACGCGAGTTTTGGGTATTGATCAAACATTTTATACGGGGATTATGCCGTTTTGCATGCCTTGCGTTTAGTAACAAAATAAAAATATTTTTTTTTTTTTTGCAACTTTTTTTTTTTTTTACGAGCGGATAGTAACTCATAAAATAGGCCTTGACTGAAGCGGATCAGTGACTTCTAAAATAAGCCTTCACGTTGTTTGTAATCAAGCTCGCTTGGTTGTTTTTTTTACGGAGCGGATAGTAACTCATAAAATAAGCCTTGACTGAAGCGGATCAGTGACTTCTAAAATAAGCCTTCACGTTGTTTGTAATCAAGCTCGCTTGGTTGTTTTTTTTACGGAGCGGATAGTAACTCATAAAATAGGCCTTGACTGAAGCGGATCAGTGACTTCTAAAATAAGCCTTCACTAATGTTTTGTTTTGCCGATATAGCATTGTTGCTTCGGTGAGACTTTAGATAGCACTAGTGCTTATCTAGTTACGAGCGGCCGGTGACTCATAAAATAAGCCAAACCACCATTATGTTTTCAGAATATTTCTGGGAACGCTGTATACGTCTTGCCTGGTGAGTTATGCACTTTGTTTGCCCAATATATGTATCAGCTCGCTGAACATATTCATCAGGAGGATCGTTTAAATTTATAGTAAACAATTCAGAGTTCCACTGGTTTACAGACGGAATTCGGGAGTATGCAAGAGGTGGCTGCCTGCGATTTGAATCAAAATCAAAATCAAAATATTTTTATTTCACATAAACCAACATGGGCACTTATGAAACGTCAGAAGCTAGGTGCACGGTTCCAATTGGTCGTTTCCTATGGAGAAGAACCGGCAAGAAACTCCATGGTTACTCTTTTAAAAATAATTGGCTTTTACAATGTTTTCGAGTTACAGTAGGTATGGGAGGACAGCGTAGGCCTGTCAACAAGTACCAGGTACTTGATAAAAATAAAAAATGGTCTACAGATCTAGTCTACAAAGCTTACAAAGTCCTCACATTTACAAAATAAGGATGTATCAAAAGGATAAACAAAATATAAAAATCTACTAAAACCAAGAGATATGATTGCCATTTCAACTAAGAAAGAGGTGAAAAATTAAAATTGTCTGTATATAATGTCAAATAATAAAAAGATTATGTCATAGAAGTATGTACAAATAAAAAATAAACATCGTAATTTGAGAGCAGTTAATAGACATTTACGTAGAACTTATGCCGTCAAAGAGGTGCCAGGGAAGCCACATGTGCAGAAGGAATTATTGCCAAACTACCTTGTCTTCAACGTAGTCTTTAATCTTATAATATGCTTTTTTGATAAGGACTCGTTTGATGAGGGTTTTGAACTTTCCATCGCTAAGTTCTGTAACCGACTTTGGCAACTTGTTATAAAAACGGATGCTGTTTACAAGAAATGACTTGCTAGTTTTAGTTAGTCTAAATTTAGGTATCACAATTTCATTTTTACTGCGTGTATTTATATTATGGAAATCGCTTCTTATTTTGAAAAGTCCTAAGTTTTTGCGAACATACAAAATACTTTCTAAAATGTATGAATGCAGGTGGCTACAGGATTGAAAGAGAAAGAAATTTAGGGATGTATGAAAGAATGGGGGGGTTATGCCCGGAATGTAGGAAGATTTGTAAGCAGAATAGGTTTCCTGGCAGTTTGGATTTTATAAGCTTCGTTATTTACTTACAGTTGGACAAAAATAAGGAAAGTATTTATATTTCATCTTTAAAATTAGTTTATGTCGTTTCACAACCATCGGTTTATAAATAGATCAGAACTCTTCCACTAGTTTCTATGAGAATTGGTAAACCCACTCCAGTGTTATAACACCGAGGGCGGTGTTGGTTTTTGCGTACACAAAAACCTTTTTGTGGGAAGAGGGGCATTGTGACGTTGCAAAAAATTAAATATTAATCGTGTCTAGTAGCGACACCTGCTGTAATTAACGGCGGACTAACGCCTTGGTTGTCAACGCTGTTCTACGTTGACACAGATGGCGTTGATGCCTTTTGTTTAGTTAATTAATTGCAAGTTTATTGGATAACTAAATAATAAATAAACAAACTTACATAATTTACCACATTTTATTTTAAAAAAACAATGTCTGATAAAATGAAGATACAAATCGATAAGAAATCTTATATGGTCTGTGAAAGATGATTCGAGAAACTGTCAGATTGGTCTGGAGGAAAAGGCGGGGTACGGTGTCCGGTCTTTACGATCATGGACACGAGCCTAAAGGCCGATTGAGAGGGACTTAATCCTAGGAGGATTGGGATGTGCCCAAATAACCCGATGGGGTTTTTATAAATATGAGCTGTTATAGGCAGAATTCCGTCTGGCTTTTATGCTAGCCTTTTAAGATTGGTGCTATGCGCGATTGATTTAATGCCTTGGTGTTGCGCCGTGTGATGATTTGGTATTCATCAGAGCGCAGGCGGATTTGAGGTTATCCCTTGCGGTGTGGTCCTCCGACGTTAGGAAGGCTTTACCTAGCCGAATCCAGGTGATGAGGGAAGTACGCCACTCCAGGTAACGAAAGCGTCACCATCTTGTCCGTAGGCCGCGTTCGCGTGTGTTCACAGGTTTCTCCTGTGAACGACGCCAAGGACCCTGAACCGTCAACTGAGGGTGTTATACTGAAGGTTTTATAGAGAGTATTATCTGTGTGTCATTGTGATTTAATCTATGAGAGAGTTAGGCCTTTTGTAGGAACTAGGTTGTTTTAAGACCAGTTGTTGTAAGGATATTGTGTCTCGGGTTTGCTTAGTATAGTAGTTATTTTCCCTATATGAGCACAGTCCTAAAAAGGCCAATACATGTTCGATTGAGCTAGAAGATGTTAATTCGATCACCTCACGGATTCGCTATAGCGACTCTGAGAAACTGCTATTTGTCTCATTGCTGGCGTTCACTGACACCACTAGGAACGGAGACTAGTTGTGTGGGTGTATGCCGTAGACTCTGGGAAGGGTACATTGGTTTAGTGGCTTGCCACATTGTTTGTAAGTACTTTCTATTTTGTATAATTCCAATAAACTTTGTGTTGTGTAAGAAGGTACTTGTTTAATTAATCCTTTCCTAGCAGGTTATACCTTATAAGTTTACTTTAGCACGGTGGTGAGTAGTATAGTCAAATAGAAACCATCATCAGCTTGTTTCCAGATTAATAAACAAATAAACTACAAAAAACCGGGTTACAACCCGGCTGCTTTTCTGGTGCGGTTGGAATGAGAGCTATGCTCTCTCTCCCTCTCCGCTGCCTCCTCTACACGCATCACCTCCTCACAAAAAGAGGTCACAGTATCCCACGCGTTTTCGCTTCCGACCATGGACTGAACCACGGCCGAAAGTGAGAGATCACCCACACCAAGTGTCGTGACGAGGACACAGCGCTATTGGGCCCAAGCTGAGAACTCCTTCAGCGTATGTTGCGCCGTGTCCTCGTGGCAGTCCATACAATGATGACAAGCGGGCGTCCGCTCCCGAAATGCAATGAGCCTACTAAGTACAGTGTCGGGCAAATACATTGATTACGGCTGTATCAGAAACCATTTTTTTTACAAAAGCCTCTAATGTAAAAAAAGATTACGCCTCATAATGACTGTAAATCTGATCGAAATTATAAAAAAAGCCAACCAAAGAAAGTTTTAAATCATAAGAAACCCAATAAGCCTACAAAATCTACGTATGAGCGAATTCAAAAGCTAGGGTAATACCTGATAAACTTAATAAAATCATCGCCAATCGCCATGTTATTAATCGACGGCGCCCTGTCATCGTGCAAGTATGCGTGAATATTACGAGACCATTAGGAAGTTTCAACGGCAGAAGACTTAGTAAGAAGACACCTGTAGCCGATTTGATTAGAACTGTAATATCCGCGCTCGATCTGAGTAAGGTACTGTTGAAAAACTTGCATCAATCAGTCAGGGCTTATCAGTAAGGCAGTTTAGGTTAGAACTGAGAATTCTTTTTACGGGCCGAGCGAGAAGAGCGCGCTTACGATACAGCGTGCGAAGCGAGCCCTTGCTAGATACAAATAAGCAAAGCACGCTTAATCGCACGATGAGCGCGCTTAATCAGAAGATGGGTTTACTTCTCTTGCTAGTCTTAACAGCTTCTTAAACCAGCAAGCGAAGCGAGCCCATCTTACGAACGCACTTACACATGACAAAAGCGAGCGAAGCGAGCTCTATCATGAGTGAAGCGCGAGCACAGTTTTGTGCCGAGCTAGTGAAGCGAGCCCAATGACGCAACGACCAAGCAGAGCACGCTTACTCAAGCAATGAGTGAGCGAAGCGAAAACAGCTTAAGAGAAACCCAGTTTTATGGTCAAATGTAGCCCAAACTTTATTATATGTTTGTACAGACGCCAGCACATCAAGCTACCCGCAATTGTCAAATTTTCCCAATCAACTTTGAACCTTATGCTTTAGCGATAAAGTTGAAAATCTATTGTAGACATTTGACAGTTACAAAATGACGAGTTTCTCGGCCATTATTAAGCGTGTCCCAGTAATCGTCAAAAAAGTACTTAATATGACGAGATTTGGGTTAAATAGGAATTTTTAGGTACCAGTAGATGTCACCATCGAAAAAAAATACTTTTATGATAAAAGTGTTCTAAACTTCAAGTTATATCATTAGTAAATTAACTTAACTAATTCATCAAACAATCAGACTTACCGTAGACCCCACTGAAGGTTCGTAAATCAAGACACAACACTACGAGCTGAGTTTGACATTTAGCAGCTAAACTGGCAAAAAAAATTAAAAAATTGTGGGACAAACTTTTCAAGTGAGATATCTCAGCCACCATTACAGTCAAAACTCAGTGTTTTATTTTAATTGTGCAATATATTACCTAAAATATATTGCCATAAAAATCGGCCAGTTAAATGTTTTGTAGAAAAAGATATTGATGTTTTTAGACAATTTGACGACTTCTGGGTCACTGTCGACTTCACCCGCGTTTACCTTAGATTGATTTGCCGATTGTCAAAATAAAAAGAAAATGGGATAAAAGTCAAAGGATGACATGTAAACAAACAAAGGGAGAGATTGTGATTTTTATTATTGCAAAATTGAGAAAAAGTACTTTTAAACTCAAACCAACTCATCTGTCGCTATCCCTATAGCGATAATCGTATTTCGGTCGTTTATCGTCAAGTGCTGACTGAAGTGTAAAGTGTTAAAGCCAAGTTATGAGATGTATACAAAAAAACAAGCTATATATACTATAAACTACATTAATTATTCACTTTACGCGTGATAAAGTGTCCCTTGGGCTTATCGTTTATCATGTTCGTGTTTTGGAAGTTTGGAAATGAAAGTTATGAACAAACATTCTGCAAGATCATGTCACCATGTCCAGACCAACAGCGGCACAAATTGATGCTCTCCTCATCGAGATTTGGCCCAAGGCAACTTGAGTCGTACCTACGCTGAATCATCGACTGTGGGAAGAAATTTGCACCACGCTGAATGCTATATTATTTTTAGTCTTACTTGTAACAAATTGAAGATTAGTTCTAGTTGTTTAGTATTGTAAAAATATATATTATTCATTATTATCTAATGATTGTATCAGTCTTTCCCTCTCTCTTTGTGCCCTCATCAAAGCATCTGCGACAAATCATCAGCAAATATAGCAGGCTGATATATCACCTGCCGGGAGTTCTCAGATTCAAAATCATCTTGGGTTAACTCCGGAGCACTCACTCCGGCCCTTACCTATGCACATATTATGCAAAACACAGCAGGGTAACATTATTCTGCCTCCTCTATGTGCATCCTAGTGCACGTCTCTTGCTGCCAAGAGACACCTCCATCAACCCTTGACTATTCCAAATGTGTGTTCAATGGTGGAGCAGGCACGCTGTTTACAATAAAAAAAATCTAGAGCATAAACCTTAAAAAAATAGGTTGGTACAATTTCCTTACACAAATCTTTTAATATCTTCCGAATGCGTGGTCCGATTTACATAAATCAAATTGGAATATTAGTTTTATACACAACTCTATCATTTGAGACCGAATTTATTTCAATATCTACATAAACAAAAATCACATTTTCAAGTTACGTAATTATACCTACATGATAATACTTAGTACTAGTAGTAAGTCAATAATTGTATGTGGAGATTTTAACATTGATTTATTGGAAAATAACTCAAATACTGTCAGATTGATAAGTCTTTTTAGGACATTTGATTTGTCAAATGTTTTTATTGAACCAACCCGAGTGACAGCTTCTTCTGCCACTTGTATCATCATCATCATCATCAGCCTATAGCAGTCCACTGCTGGACATAGGCCTCTCCTATTGCACGCCATTCAACTCGATTTTCGGCAACTCTCATCCAGCTGCTACCAGCCAGCCTGCGAAGATCGTCGCTCCACCTAGCCTGAGGGCGTCCCACGCTACGTTTACCGATTCGCGGTCTCCACTCAAGAACACGTCTACCCCAGCGGTCATCGGTTCTACGGCTAATATGGCCGGCCCATTGCCACTTGTATAGATAACGTTTTTTGTAATTGTGATTACTTACACAAACAAATTGTAAATAAGTTGCCATCTGATCACAGTGGACAAACAATAACATTTAGCTCCTACATGCCTTTACAAAAAATTCAAATAAGGTTTAGGACAATTACATGTAAAAATTTGGAAAAATTAAATAATTCTTTGGCCAGTAAATTATGTGATCAGAACTTTAATAATATAGGTGACCCAAATGAGTTCTACGCCGAATTCTTTTCACTGTTGAACGCGCAGTTTAATGATATTTTTCCACTAAAAACTAAAAGTATTTACACAAAGTTTTTATTTAGTGACTGGGCGACTCCAGGTATTCGTAAAAGCAGGGAAAAACTTTTTGAACTTTATGGCTTAAAGCAACATACGAATAATACAAACTTTCATCAGTATGTTGCAAAATATTCAAAAACTTTTAAAAGTGTGTGCCAAATAGCTAAAGCTCTTTATATTAGCAATAAAATAAAATCAGCTGATGATAAAATAAAAACTACCTGGCAAATAATAAATAATGAAACAGGTAGGAAAAAACAGCGTAATACTGAATTTAATTTAGAGACTGCACATGGCCCCATCAACTCAGATGTAGAAATAGCTCAGGAATTTGAAAACTTTTTTGCTAATATTCCCATTAAAACTACTGAAGCTTTAAATTCATCCCCCACGCTTTCTGCTGCCTTACTTAAAAATAATGTAAAGGCATGCCCTTTGGAGTTTAGGTTTCAGCATACAAACCCCCAGGCTGTTATAAAAGCTTTTAAAGATCTTAAAATTAAATCAACAGAAGATCTCTGGGGAATGTCTGTAAAAGTATGTAGATCTTTTATCGAAACCATTGCACCCTATTTAGCTTTCATATTTAACACCAGTGTTGACCAAGAAGTCTTTCCAGATCTTATGAAACATAGTAAAGTAGTACCACTGTTCAAATCCGGTGATAGTAAAGAACCCAACAATTATAGGCCTGTGTCAATTCTGCCAGTTCTCAGTAAGGTGTTTGAAAAGTTGATGCTCAATCAAATGTTACGTCACTTTAATAAAAATTCCATCTTTCATGAACACCAGTACGGTTTCACCAAAGGGCGTTGCACTACTGACGCCGGTGTTACCCTAATAAAGAACATTTTTAACGCCTGGGAAGAAGCACAAGATGCCATTGGAATCTTTTGCGACCTCTCTAAGGCGTTCGATTGCGTAAACCATGAGACACTTCTGATGAAACTGGAGCACTATGGGATTAGAAAAACAGCACTTGATTTGCTAAGATCATACCTGAAAGATAGAAAGGTTAAAGTTCAAGTAAACGGCGTAAACTCGTTGGGGTCCGAAATGACAATGGGCGTTCCTCAAGGTTCGATATTGGGTCCATTCCTTTTTTTAGTTTACATTAATGATTTACCCCAATTACTTCAAAATCAACCGAAGATGGTGTTATTTGCTGATGACACATCGCTGATCTTTAAAATAGACCGACGGTCACAAAATCTTGACGACGTGAATAACTCTATTCTTCAGGTCCAAGATTGGTTTACGGTAAATAATTTAGTACTAAATGAAAAAAAAACCAAATGCATTAGATTTAAATTACCGAATGTTAAAAGTAATGAATGTGACGTCATATTGAATGGCCAAAAACTAGAATTTATTCATCAGGCAGTTTTCCTAGGAATCACGCTAGACGAGAAATTACAATGGGGACCGCATATAACATCTATTGCGGGGCGGCTCAGCTCGGCCGCTTATGCTGTTAGAAAGATAAGACAGTTAACAGATGTAGAAACCGCACGTTTGGTCTATTTTAGTTACTTCCACAGTATTATGTCATATGGTATTTTACTATGGGGTCGGGCTGCTGACATTGAATCCATTTTTATTTTACAAAAGAGAGCTGTCAGAGCCATTTACAATCTACGTCGCCGCGAATCTCTTAGGGAACTATTTAAAAAGGTTAATATCATGACGGTACCTTGCCAATTCATTTATGAAAATATTATGTACGTTAGAAAAAATCAACATCTTTTTAATAAAATAAGTGATAGACATAATTTTAATACTAGAAATAAAGATAAATTAGATCAACCTTTTTTCAGATTATCTAAAGTACAGACATCTTTTATGGGGTACTGTGTTAAATGCTACAACAAAATACCTTGTGACATATTGCAATTAAATGAAAGAAAATTTAAAACTCATATTAAAAGTACACTTTGTAAACAAAGATATTACAAATTAGAAGATAACATCCAAGATAAGAATGCTTGGAAACATGCTGGTCCTGCTCCATAGGACAATCTAGAGTCTAGACAAAATCAAACTGGTCGCTAATTTAATTTATATATTTTTTTATGACATTAGTTTTACTCACACACTTGTTAAAATTATATAAAAATAATCTACTTTAACAATAGTTGTAAATATGTGAGCACCATGTATCTATCACATAATTGATTTACCTGTCATTGCTTTATTTTTAATTCTTTTTACCTTTTGTTGGCAGACTAATTTTTATTCTAGATGCATCGTCTTCACATATAATTATATAATTAATGTACCTATACAGAACTTGTAAAACATTTTAAAAGAGTAACGGTGGAGTTTCTTGCCCATTCTTCTCCATACGAAAACTACCTTTTGGAATGGGCGACTAGAATCAATTGTTTTTACTATAATTTTTGACGTTCAAAAGTGCCTTTACTGTGCCTAATTGAAATAAATGATTTGACTTTGACTTTGACTTACAATCCGAACCTACCGAACCAAATAGAATGAACTTCGTAGTAGGAAATGACCGAACATTCGGCCGATACGATAAATTTACCACTTCGGAGTAGACCCCATTGCTTTTTTTTTACTACATGTTAGTTAGAACAAACACACATTACATTCCTCAAAGCAAACCACTTGAAATGTGCGACGAATCTTGGTTTAAAGTGTGTTCCTTGGTTTCGAAGTAGTTTTTAACCACAAATTATATAGTTATTGTACTAATTTTTATAACTGTGACATAAAAATATAATTTTAACACTATTTATATAGGATTTCTTCTATTTTCACTCGTAAAATAGATGCTTATTATTTGACACTTTGAATCGGGTTCGAGTGCGAAGTGAGCGTCGAAGTGACGGGGGAATTACTTTACAGAATACCACTTCTTACGTCATCTCATACTTTATCTGTCAAAATCTCACGGTCAATTTAGTTCAACTCGCTGACACGCTCGCAAGGGTAGCGCTAGTGTAGATTCGAATTATCAACCGAGTTTTTAGAATGCCAATCAAGAAACTCACAGCGGATTCAGATTCGAACTTTAGAATGAGGTCTTACACTGGGCTGAGATATATCACCTTTAGACTAGAAGTAACCCGTAAGCATTTTTTTTTTTTTTTTATTTTTTTTTATTATCTATTATAAATTTAGGGGCTTTTGGTCACAACACGACCATGCCAGCCCCATCATAACCTAATAACAATAAAAGCTTTACACTATTCAGACTTCAAAATCATATATACTATTTTATAAAGTAAGATAGCTGCATTCGAGACAGGCTCTGATAATATGCTTTGAACAAAACCAACATCT
Organism: Hydraecia micacea; assembly: GCA_914767645.1. NCBI lineage: Eukaryota > Metazoa > Arthropoda > Insecta > Lepidoptera > Noctuidae > Hydraecia > Hydraecia micacea. Next base: position 3,369,857 of record OU611775.1, read on the forward strand.
ATCAAATTAATTTTGAAGGTATTCATCAGCGCCTCTCTAGCAGCTCGGGTCCTAACGCACTCCACCAACAAGTGATGGACGTCCTCCATCGTATGAAATTGTGTACAATTGGGGCTGTCACTTTTCCCCATTAAGTGTCGAAACTTGTTGAGTGGAACGTGTCCAGACCGTAGTCTATGCGCTATTATTATAAACTTTCTATTAAGCTTAATATCGACAAACCAAGGAATACGAGGTGGTTCACATTGCAATGTCTTGTACCAAATTCCCTTTTCTAATGACATTTTATTAAAATATTCTTTCCAATTTTTGGAGCATTCAATTTTGTATTTCGGCAGAAGTTCAAAGTAGCTCGGAGTAATATTTAGCTCGATACCGTCCAAGACTGAACCCGTAAGCATAATGAGTCTCTTAACGTGGCCACTGCTGGGACACAGGCCTCCTCTCTGTGAGAGAGAGCGGGCCGTTATCCACCACGCGGGTACACTGCTGTCGGATATGTTGGTGGTGGCGTTCTTGGATGTCACGTGTCTTAAAATTGTTGGTGCTACGACATACAGGTTTCCAAAGTGGATATTCTGGTTACAAAAGGCTTCAGGTTAGACTCCACCATTTTTAGGCCCCTGGTGACCTAAAAAAAAGGAGTAACACACGCGGCTTATCCAGTCTAAATCAGTAGTTCTAGAAACACTATAAGATTTCATTCAAAGAGCCTAAGTATTTTTTCCGCTAAAATTCTAAACATCAAACCAATTACATAACAAACTGCATCATAATGTAAGTGGGTCATTGCATAATACATCCAAGTATTGATCGCCAAGCTGTGACCTGCGCAGTGCATTTAGGTTTCTTCTAAACCAAACGTCCTTTGTTCATCCATCCAGTGCGACACCCGCCGAGTTCGGTGCAAGACGAGTTACTCTTTCGAGCCGGGCTCGGGACTCTGCATCCCAGGTGCGCTGCGTATCTCTGAGTTGAAGATGGAGGTAAGCGTTTCAGTTTTGACGTGAATACGTCTTTAAAATTGCTTCCATTCCATGGTGGGAGGCAAGTCAAAAAAACCAATGATAACAAAATCGGGGGATACAGTTTGGTGTTGCAGATTCATAACTATCATCTCCATCCTAAATTCGATTACACCATTGGATAGCTAATGGATCAAAGAATTAATTACGCCAAGTGAGAACAGTGACGCATCGCGCGCGGTGGAGGAGGAATCGCCGCCATTTTGAGTTCATTTTGCTGCGTATCGAGGTTTCCACTTAGTGTAACTTTTGACTCGGAAAAGCTATGACTTTCGTTTAATTTCTACTTAACCGTTGATCTATCGGTATCATCATCATCATCATCATCGTCATTTTAGCCAGGAATCACTCATTGCTGGATATAGGCCTCCCCTTTCTTCTGCCATACTTCCCTGTTCCGTGCGTCCCTTATCCAGGTGTTTCGGCGTTTGGCGACGTTGACGATATCGTCAACCCAGCGCGCTTTTGGACAGCCCTGGTTTCTCTGGCCTAACCTTCACCACCATTCGGTCACAAATATCGACTTTTTTTTTTATTGCTGTATGGGCCCGCCCTTGACCTCGATCACGCCTGATGGAAAGCGATGGATGAGGTCTATGATGGAACGAGCGTGTTCAGTAGATGCATAAGGCACTGGAACTCCCACGCATCGACGAAACACCGCAGGCTGCTTTACGCCGAACTCCGGTGGGAGGTTGGTCGCAAACCAGGCGGGTGTTAGCCCTACCACCGCAAGGGGAGAATTGGCCAGTCAAATAAGGTGTTGGGTGTGACTGTCCAGGATGCGCCGGGCGCTCGGTTCAGAAACTGGTGGAACAAACTGTGCTACACGAGGAGGCTTCTTCATGCATCCCAATAAGCCCAATGTTGTTATTAAAAAAAAAAATATGATTAGTGCTTAGACGCTGGTCAGAAGCAAATCATCTGGAATGTTATTCTTGAAAACATAGTCTACAGTAGCGGGGGAGCAGGGGTATGATGTTCGAAGTGGGGTGTTCCACTCCGATCATCTTACACCCCTCCTGCCTGTTTTTAGAATCAATAAGAGGGTGATGTCATTCTCTTACCTCATTGGTTAAGACCACGAGCACGGCTGTAAATCTGAGGGGTAAAAATAAGACATTAACATTGAAGGGAAGCGCAGACGATATGACCAATAGTATGTTTATATCTTCTTCGCCACTCCGCCTTTTATAAAGCAGCTTTCTTTATTGTATTTTTAATAAAATTCGGAGCTATAATTTACATAATACAATAATCCCTTATTTAGAGAAAAATTAAATGACTAACTTACTATATAAATAAATACAAAAACAAAGGCCATATAGGCGTCGAAGTACTCGTCCGCATCGCTGTCATCCGGAAACGTGCCCAGAAGACTGGCAGCATTGCCATTTTCCACGTTGAATGGCAATGCTGCCATTTGGCCAAAGAACGACCCAGCCCTCTGGATATATTATTATTGTATGTATTTTTTTGTACTTTTTCAGATCTCTCGGGTGGCCGTGGATGTCGTGAGTTGGTCCTTCGAGCCACCAGCAGGCAGCTAAGTTCAGCTGCCCTAAAATACTACGTATCCCAGGGTCAAAGATGGAGGTATGTTTTTTAGTATAAGTGATCTTCCTAATTGATTATTGTTGGTAAAATATCGAGGTAACTCTTGACTAGAATGGTTGTAAAGTGTATCATTGTCTGTACTTGGGTTAGCAAGTGCAGGAATACGAATGGCTTTGGGAGTTTTACTCGTGTTTTTAATATTGGATAAATGACGTGTCAGTACATTAGTTTCTAACCAACCAACCCAGTACTCAACCGTTTATTGCATTCCACAATAGGTATGTACAGTCAGGCATCAATTTTGCATAAGCATATTAAAGTTCAAATTGCTGTGATAATACCGGCCGCCTCGCGCCGCAGGCCACATCTGTGTGTGTGTCGAACAGGCACTGGCTAGCGTCGAACGAAACAAAACATATCGTCGCTTTTACGCACACGGTTCTACGTAAAATTACGCATGACCTTGGTAGATTGATACTACTACTAAAATTCACTTCATCACAGCAAGTATAGATAGCTGGTAACGTAACCTAATGGTTTAGCAAACGTGAAAGTCTGGGTTCCAATCTCGAGATGACTTATTATTTTTCTTTTCAACAATTATCTTTTTCGTTTTTTTATTTGTTATTCAATAGAGATAATAAACGAGAATAATAATGTAACAATTTTTATATGTTTATTATTATATTGTTATGCTTATGTTATATGGGGTTAAAAATAAAAATGTTTTATACTTAAGTGTTTTCAAAATGTTTATTCGTTATAAACAGTCGTATTAATTAGGACTTATTGCGGTTATAGCTTAAGTATTCATTTTCATTATGAAAAGAAGATTGAAACTAAACCTCAAAATAATCCTTATTACGGATATGACACAATTTTATTTTAATATTACTAAAATCAATTCATACCTTAATACTTTGTAAAAACGTTCTTATTTATGATTTCCAATCAAATATTATGTTTTTGAGCTGGTTTTCGCTTGCACGGCGAACGCTTCGTAAACACTTGTCGAATAATTCGGCAAAATATCTTGTTGGTATGAAACAACTTGTTTCATATTCACTGACCGGCTGGGCCTTCCACTTCGCTTTCGACTGCATGGCTACCCACTTCCTTATATCTTTTGACCCTCCCACTCACAGTTGGTAATTTCTCTAAAACAAAAAAGGAATACTGTTAGGCAACTAGCAAAATTATAAAATATTATTACTATTTTGAAACAAAATTATTTTGAAAATAGAAATGTTACAAAATGATTATATTATAATTATGCTTAATTTTATATTCATCATTCCAAAAGTAAATAAATAAACTTTAGGAAATATTTTTTTTCTATTTAGGGCTTATGGTAAATATAAAACGTTTAAAAAAATAACTACAAGGATCATCAGTTATATTTTAATTAGATAAATGTTCGATAAAATAATGAAATCATAATACTCACAGTCAGTCCGGTTTCATCAAATATTTGTGATATAATAATAAGTCCATATTTACGCAGCGCGATAATATCAGCAGCTATCATCTCGATATTTAAATTTGCTTGCATTTCAAAATGAACTACAACAACGCTAATAGATTAAACACACTTACTACACTTACTACACTTTTTAGACAGGCCTGATGGTCTAGTGGTTAGTGACCCTGACTGCTATGCCGGAGGTCGTGGGTTCGATTCCCACCCAGGACAAATGTTTACCATTTTGTCCTGAGAAATGTATACCTCCAGGAGGTAAAACGAAGAAACTAGTCGCAAATTTGCATAATAAGTACAACTACGTAATACATTACGTTCATTTAAAAAAGTGTTTAGAACATGGTTTAATATTACGTAAAGTTCATAAAGCTATTACTTTCAGACAAAGTCCCTATTTATAAATGATAAATGATAAATTATTTATTTCTGTAAGTAGGTTTGTACAAACACTTTTACATGTCAATCATATTTTTTTAAAGCTAGATGAGGTCGGCGTTTCCTATCTGACTACTCTGAGAAGAAAGGCCGAAACAAACTCAGAGGTCACAGTCTCTTTTAAAGTCCAGACAAAATCTTGGTCAGATCATGTGAAGACCATGTAGATCGGTGTCTGAAATGGTCTTTTGAGGAAAGAACCACACAGATTGAGCGGACCTGTCCAGTCAGTGCACGCATTTGTCAAAAATCGTGCAGCTCAACTCAGAACTTGAGGAGCTCAACGATTCGACGAACAATACCAGAGAAAGGACATTTGGGTAGGCCGCGTAAATTACTCAAACTGCCAGATCATGATTAAAACTAACTAAGAAGGAAAACAGAAAAAAGAAATGACCCACATAGTCTTCACATTCACAATAATTAAATAAAATAAAAATACTTTACAAAGTAAATATTCATGTCATTGTATATATAAAATGAATAAATGTCAATGTGTATATAAAAATCCAGACATAATCTTTGAGGACCATGTAGATTGGTGTCTGAAATGGTCTTTTGAGGAAAGAACCACACAGATTGAGTGAACCTGTCCAGTCAGTGCACGCATTTGTCAGTAACCGTGCAGCTCAACTCAGAACTTAAGGAGCTCAACGATTTAAAACAGTACAGTAAGGCATCAATTTTGCATAAGCATATTAAAGTTCAAATTGCTGTGATAATACCGGCCGCCTCGCGCCGCAGGCCACATCTGTGTGTGTAACACAGAACATTAATACTCCAAGAGAAGAACGACAACTTCATACAAATAAAAAGCCTACACGAGAACACACTAGCGCTCCAGTGTATGCCATAAGAAACTCGTGAGGCGCGGGAATTATGAACAGAGGGACATACCTACTATTTATTTTTAGTTTATTAGGCATTAACTACAACGAATTTTTATTATGCAGACGATTATGCATTGCATAATTATTATAATAATGCATAATCCTTTGAAAAAACTGAAAAATCTCTGCAAAAGAAAACAAATAAAACAAAGTCAAAGTCTACATTTTTTTATTTGTTAAACATAGGTGTAAAACTATGTGTTTGAAATAGAGTCGCACTGAAGTCTCTATCTCATAAACTTGTTGATTTCACAACACAGAAAGCGTCAATTTCGCACTGAAGTCTCTATCTCATAAATTTGTTGATTTCACAACACAGAAAGCGTCAATTTCGCACTGTAGAGTCTATATCTCGTAGTGGTTAACGCAAGAAACAATTACAACAAAACAAGCAAGCACAGAGTAAACTATAACATGCAAGTTAGCACTTTAGCAGTTAGAGTTCCCTCTATATTACTTTAATCTTTGAGTTAGAGTTAGCAACAAAGAAAACAAATCCGCCATGACAGAAATGAGTGTGGCCATTTCATAAATAAAATCACCATACATCATTATTTGGTTTGTAAAGTTTTTTTCTTCTAGACAGCATTTTACGACCACTGAAACACAAAATAAGGGTTCTAAGACGACCCGCTGACCGTTTTAACTAGTTTCAATCGTTGTTGAAAAATATTTTAATGAACATTAAAATCATCGCAGCTACCGAAAAGACTGGTATCTATTCAATCGGGCATGTGACATCACTGATCATGCTATCGTTTTCTTTTGTAGAGCGCTATCTCGTTTTTGCAAAATTTGCCACTGTTGGCATTGGCTGCTAAGGAAGCTAACTCCCCCTGGTGTGTAAGTCGAACACGCATTGGCTAGCGTGAGCGTCACAGTATAAATATCTTTCTACTGTCCTAGCGTCGAACGAAACAAAACATATCGTCGCTTTTACGCACACGGTACTACGTAATTACACATAACCTTGGTGGGTTCATACTACTGCTCAAATTCACTTCATCATAGCAAGTATAGATAGCTGGTAACGTAACCTAATGGTTTAGCAAACGTGAAAGTCTGGGTTCCAATCTCGAGATGACTTATTATTTTTCTTTTCAACAATTATCTTTTTCGTTTTTTTATTTGTTATTCAATAGAGATAATAAACGAGAATAATAATGTAACAATTTTTATATTTTTATTATTATATTGTTATGCTTATGTTATATGGGGTTAAAAATAAAAATGTTTTATACTTAAGTGTTTTCAAAATGTTTATTCGTTATAAACAGTCGTATGAATTAGGACTTATTGCGGTTATAGCTTAAGTATTCATTTTCATTATGAAAAGAAGATTGAAACTAAACCTCAAAATAATCCTTATTACGGATATGACACAATTTTATTTTAATATTACTAAAATCAATTCATACCTTAATACTTTGTAAAAACGTTCTTATTTATGATTTCCAATCAAATATTATGTTTTTGAGCTGGTTTTCGCTTGCACGGCGAACGCTTCGTAAACACTTGTCGAATAATTCGGCAAAATATCTTGTTGGTATGAAACAACTTGTTTCATATTCACTGACCAGCTGGGCCTTCCACTTCGCTTTCGACTGGCATGGCTACCCACTTCCTTATATCTTTTGACCCTCCCACTCACAGTTGGTAATTTGTCTAAAACAAAAAAGGAATACTGTTAGGCAACTAGCAAAATTATAAAATATTATTACTATTTTGAAACAAAATTATTTTGAAAATAGAAATGTTACAAAATGATTATATTATAATTATGCTTAATTTTATATTCATCATTCCAAAAGTAAATAAATAAACTTTAGGAAATATTTTTTTTTCTATTTAGGGCTTATGGTAAATATAAAACGTTTAAAAAAATAACTACAAGGATCATCAGTTATATTTTAATTAGATAAATGTTCGATAAAATAATTAAATCATAATACTCACAGTCAGTCCGGTTTCATCAAATATTTGTGATAAAATATTAAGTCCATGTTTACGCAGCGCGATAATATCCGATTTCATCTCAATATTTAAATTTGCTTGCATTTCAAAATGAACTACAACACCGCTAATAGATTAAACACACTTCACTAACCCACAATATCGAATTATCAAAGAAGCAACAACATTCTATTTAGTCGGGGACTAGCGGTGAATGAGCCGTAAGTTAAGCATCTATCTACCTTATATTTTATTTATTTAGATTTCTGTGGGTATAATCATAAAGTTTTACGAACTATGTGAACAAGACGAACATGACACGGAACTATATTCGAGTAATATGCGAGTGTGTGTGTCTAATTACTCATTAAAAGAAGGTCGTAAGTCAAACTAAACGTCAAGCTATTGCTTTGAGACTTTGCCTATGGACTTTTGGAGCCTACTGTACTTAGGTGGCAACTTAAAATTTTATGAGATCATTGCGAACCCTGTCAGGCATTTAATAGTGGGACAGGGAACAGCCGCACGGGTCGATCGATCAGGTTAAGCTACGCTTGCCGCGGTTGGTCCGTGGATGAGTGACCATCCTTACGTACTAAGACTCCTACGTGCCTCAGAAACCACGTTAAGCCGTTGATCTCGGCTGTCATTCGTGGATCTTTGACAGAAACCTGAAAGTCTGACAACCAGTCTTACCAAGGGGTATCGTATTACCCAGTAACTGGGTTGTGGAGGTCAGATAGGCAGTCGCTCCATGTAAAATACTGGTATCCAGCTGCATCCGGTTAGACTGGAAGCCGACCTCAACTTAGTCGGGAAAAGGCTAGGTAGATGATGAGTCTTCTTAACTAAGTCTAATCAGTAAATATAATATAGCTGTATGTAGCTTTAAAAAAGAATACGTGTGACACTCGGGGACTGCCGCGGTAAAGCTATTGCATAGCATTTTTATCAACTTATGCAATTATAATATTTATAATGCATAAGTTGTTAGGAAGTTAACTCAATGATGCGATGGTTGTATCTACAATTCATCATCTGCCTGCCTTTTCCCAACTATTTTGGGGTCGGCTTCCAGTCTAACCGGATGCAGCTGAATACCAGTATTACACGGAGCGACTGCCTATCTGACCTCCGCAATCCAGTTACTGGGTAATACGATACAAAATCAAAATCAAAATATTTTATTTCAAATAAACCTACATGGGCACTTATGAAACGTCAGAAGCTAGGTGCACGGTTCCAATTGGTAGTTTCCTATGGAGAAGAACCGGCAAGAAACTCCACGGTTACTCTTTTAAAAAAATAATTGGATTTTACAATGTTTTCAAATTACAGTAGGTATGGGAGGACAGCCCCATTTGTAAGACTGGTTGTCAGACTCTCGGTTTATCTTTTTTGTATATACAATTCAACTTTCTAAAACACTATTGTTCTATTTTACAGGTCCTGGTGGTAAAGCAGCATGGCCTACTCGAATCTGAAGGCAGCTGAAATTCAGTTCACAGTCAAACCTTATTTTCTGCACGTCGTGCATGTCGCGCACGACCCCACTCTCGCGAACACCAACGGGGTGCAAGTGGCTCCACCAACACTTGAAGAGTCAAAGTCAACCTCACCTGCTCGCGGTACACCCTGCTGAATCACCAACGAGGCTCTGGCGAATCCCAGGTCTTAGAACACCTAAGACCAGGGATAAAGAAAGACGTGGTTAGACGTAATAAGTGCCGTATTGTATAAGCTTAGGTTAACAAATAATTATTCTTATAGAAAAATACGCATTTGTAGACGTGACTCCATTTAATATAAGTAACTAAATTAAAATTAGGTTAAGGAATTATTTTGTTTTATTTTCAAAAAACCCAACACTTCCTTTCGCATTTTGCCTTTTTTAAGCTATTGCATAGCTTTTATCTTGGGCTTTGAGCGCGGCGACCGAATGAAGAAATTCCGTAACGAAAATAAACCTAACACCCTCCACTCCGACCGGCACAGCGGTGCAGCGTTGAAAGCCGTGCATCGTCTAACGTCGTATCAGTTCGGCAGACTTCGGCACGGTGTTTGTGTGCGTGCGACTAGACGTATGCGTGTTTTGTTTTCTTATCGGTCACCACGCTAAAAAAGTGTAACTTGAATTAATATCAAAGAAAAAAAAATATTGCATAAATATTATAATTGCATAAGTTGATAAAAATGCTATGCAATAGCTTTACCGCGGCAGTCCCCGAGTGCCACACGTATTTTTTTTTCTTTGGGGGTGATCCTCATGGATATCCATACTGTATCCTATCCTACTTCCTACTTCCTATCCTACTAATATTATAAACGCAAAAGTTTGTTTGGATGTTTGTTACTCCTTCACGCAAAAACTACTGAACGGATTTTGATGAAACTTCACAGTAATATAGCTTATACATCAGAATAACACATAGGCTACAATTTATAAAGATTTTGTGTGATTTGGCCATAATATAACGATAAGTATCAAGTAAGTCGGAAAAATTCCTGCCCTCTGAGAGCTATCTTGGCGTGCGCTGCCTAAACCGTAAGAGTTACATGAAGATAATGTAACGTGGAACTGTTTGTTTTATAAAGTTCTAAATAAAAGTCCGCGACAGCATATATCTATCTTTTTTGTGGAAGTCATTATATCCAAAATAGTGATCCATAAATACATTTAAATTGGGTACTTTTTTTACAATGCATATTTCAGAGTACTTTGTTAATTCTTATCAAAATCAATACATTTATCGCTTTAGGTATTTCATGTAGATAAACTTTGTCTTTTACACTAAGCAATTTGGACGAATACTTTAAAAGTTATCACGATAAGATTGACCTGAGTTGGCGGCGCGCAGAGCGGGGGTGGAGGGGCGGTCCAGGGTCCAGGCAATGAAGTCTCGAACGCGAGTAGGCAGACCTGTTAATGGTGGAACACCAAAGGAAAGACCGTTCTAAGGATTTCAATAATAAGTTTATTATCCTTTTATTTATATATTGGAAGGTGTGTCTACTAATATTATGTGCGTGAGGCACAGGACACTTTTATATTACTGGGCGTGAGGGCAGACCGGCAGACGTCGTTGACGGTTGTGTTCATTTTGAGTTTTTTTTACAGCTTTAAATTCGTTTCGAAGCGATTTATTACTAACTAACAGTAGGCATTATAATTTTTAAATAGTATATTTTAAGTACAAATATAGATTCGTTTTAAATTCAATTATTAGTAATTAGAATTGTTTTCTTTGTTTGTTTAATTACTTATAGGTAGGATTGTATTTTTAGTTAGTTAGGTCACGGGTTAGGTATAGGTTGTTCGTTATTATTTTCATTAGGTACCTACTTAGATTATTACAATTGTTTTTTTTTGTTAGTTTAAGATTAACGTATAGTTTTAGGTTGTGTTGTAAGTAGTAAGAAGTTAGATTCGTTTTCCTCCTAATTAGCTATTGGAATTGTTTTAGTTAGTTTGAAAATGACTACCGATTTGGTGATTTTTTATATAGTACTTACAATAATGACTCGAAAGCGTAAGTCTAATATTTCATAAAGCTCTAATAAAGCTCGAGCTATAAAAATAACTCGACTTAGAATAACGAGACGTCTCAACAAACTGATCTGCGAAGGTTTGAGCAGGCGTTGCGTGAGGCGGCACACAGAGCTACTGTGACACCAGAACAGTCCCAAGATCGACGTCAACAACTCGCTGAGTATCTGGCACCTCAAAAACTGCTGAAACTCCAGAACAGTCTCAACCTCGACGTCAACGGCATGCTGAGTACCTATCTGATGTGTCAACGGGCCCAAGATCGGCGTCAACAGCATGCTGAGTATCTGGTGTCTCAACGGGCTGCTGAAACACCGGAACAGTCCCAAGATCGGCGTCAACAGCATACCGAGTATAGCGGTGTCTCAACGGGCTGCGGAGACACCAGAAGAGTCACAAGCTCAACGTCAGCAGCAGGCGACTTACATGGCATCCCAAAGAGCCACATAAACCTCTACAACAGCTGAATCTCGCAGAAGCGCTGTTGTTACACGAATATAATGTATCATGGGACTGTTTGTCTTAAACAGTTCTAAATAAATGTCCGCGACAGAATATATTATCTACCTTTTATGTGGAAGCCCAAAATAGTGAGCCATATCTAAAGTACCTCTTTCTGTGTGTTACCTTTTCACACCTAAACCACTGAACGGATTTCGATATTTGGCAAGGAGATGGATAGCACCCTAGGGAAGGACATGCGCTACTTCACCGGTACTGTCCTGTGGGATAATTTCCGACATCCACGCGGGCGAAGCCGCGGGCGGAAGCTAGTAAAATTATAAATGCGAAAGTGTGTCTATCTGTCTGTTACCTCATCACGCTTAAACCGCTGAACCGATTGAGATGAAATTTGGTATAGAGATAGTTTGAGTCCCGGGAAAGGACATAGGATACTTTTTATCCCGATATTCCCACGGGATCGACACATATGCGGGTGAAACCGCGGGGCGCTGCTAGTTATTTATATTTATATATACTTTATTGTATACCACAAAAATGCATAACATAAAAATACAAACGTATGCAATGGGCGGCCTTATCGCTTTCTGCGATCTCTTCCAGGCGACCTTGGGATGGACAGTGATTGCGTGGACATAAAAATGGGGTTATCATTGGTGAAAAATTGTAAGTATATAATATACTATAATAGATAACCGGACTTCTACCGATTGAAGTTCTTTCTACTTGGTCCATTAGTCGGGGCCGGCAGATACCTATGCGTACATTCATGCGCATCCCCGACTGGACTGGTATCAGCCGCCATGTCTAGCGGCCCCATCATCAATTCTTCTTTTGCCTGACAGCCGGAAACACTGTTCTCGTGGTCCTGGGTACCTACTCCTCGGAACACAGAACACCAGTCTACCTGCTAAGAGTTGTGTTTATGAGATCAAACTGCAATATTGTTCACTAAAAATGTCCTCTCTGCAAGACTGCAGTGGTTCTTAGACACTAAGTACCTACTGTGTGTAAATGACTCAGCGTTGCCAGAATGTTACTTTTGTAAGATTTTACGTTACTTTTGACCCCCTCATGTTGCCTCCATGTTACACGACTCAAAATGTTACTTTTATGTTACTTTTAGGACTCTTAATAAAAAATATTTTACAGCAAACAAAAAATAATCATGAAACGGAACGCATACAAGAAAGTTTTCGTTCGTCATGTTGTGTTGGCGCACTTGATTTTGTGACCAAATTGACTGACGCGACGACCGCGCGAACGGCGCGAAAATCTTTCACTTCGTCGTATTCGTATCGCATATTCACTCACTCGCGTGAATTTCTTAATTTTCCATCCCGCTTCCTTAGGCGAGTGAGCGACGGCCTAGTAGTGGCATCCCGTGTTAGTTCAGTTCTGTTTGTCTTTGTTTGTTTTTATTTTTTTTATAGTACTTAAGTATACTTAATTACTGTGAATCAACTTTGGTTGGATGTAAATAGTTTTATTTATTTCTTCAAGTGATTGGTTTGTTCGTTATCGACTTGTGTGAACTTGTGTGTGCCAAGATAGGTAAGTAAAAATGTTGTATTTATTGTAGTTACAATTTAATAGTTAGTATCTATATTAAATCAGTAATAATTCAACAACTAAGTCGTGTTCGCAACCGAAATAAGTTTGTATTACAGTAATTAGCTTCAAGAAGTTCATTTAGCTATTTACTACGTATTGTAACTTTGGTTTTGTTTACAGGAACTAGAGTGGGCACTGGGCTGAGTACCTACCGGCTGGCGTAGCCTAGGGCCTAGCATCTAGCATTTGATTTCGTTAATCGATCTCTTCAGCGACCAAGGTAAGTAGGTACCTACCTACCTAAATAGTTCATTCTCGTTGTAATTTCAATAATATTCTCACTCGCGCTCAAACTGACGCGACGCGATATCCTGGTTCCAGTGTGTCCAGTGTTGCCATCGTCCGAAATGAGACGATTTCAATCTTTTTATTTTATGCTTATTCGTCATGTTGATGGTTGATGTCTCTTTCGACAAAAAATATTTTTGTACCGTAAAATGGGGTTAGATGGATAAATTTTAAAATTCGAGGTTAAATATTTCTGTACTAAGAAGGCTGAAAAATTAACAAAAATAAATGTAACATCGGTTTTTTGGGTTGTATATGTTTACATTAAAGTAATATTTTTGGACACTCCTTTTTGAGAAATAAAAAATAACAATCATCGTGATTAGCTTCATACTGACATCGGGGATACTTTGATCGCACTAGTTTTTGGTACGTATTTTGATAGTAACCCTAAGGGGTTAAAAAAACTAAATATCGGTCCACAATTTTTTGTGCTGCAGTTGTTTTAAGATGATGGGGTTTCTTTAATAAATACAATTATAAATGATTTTTTTGTTCAATTCTATATATTTAAATCTAATAAAATTTAAGTTAAGTTTTTCTTAAGTCGAAAGTTGTTATCAAAGTAAACCCGTAGTATCAAACTAACCCCATTTTACCGGTACCTAGGTATTAACAAGATTACTATACATGCGAAGTTTGCCATAGTGTTGTTCTTAGTTACCTATAATTTTAATATGGACAAACAGAGCATTTAAGTTATACTAATTTAACTATTTGATTAATGACAATCGTGTGATTCGATTCGCGTCAGTTTGTCCACTGCTTAACAGGATAAATTTGGGGATTCCGTGATGGACACAAAGTATCGAATCGTACGATTTTTCATGGATGCATGGCTTTTGTCTTGTTCTTAACACTAACTTTGTTTACCGCTCTTTTTTTCATGTATGATGTGGTGGTGAATGATATATTGCATGTTTTGCTATAATAACAAAATTAACATACATTCTGAAGACAATGGACAGGTTTTTGACTGCTAAAGCATCGAGTTCTAAAAAAAAAAACGACGATAGAGAAAATATCGATAGCTCAGTAGATCAGGCACCTCCTGAAAAAAAAAGGAAGCAAGTTTATCATTTTAACGAAAATTGGCTTGCAGACATTGCATTTCAAAAGTGGATCTCAAAAAGGGAACAACAAAACGGCTCAATCACGGCCTTTTGTAAAATTTGTAATTGCAATATACTTAACCATAAGCCTGCTCTTATAAAGCATCAAAATACAACAAAACATACACAAAACGTTAACGCTATTAGTAAAACAACCTCCATAAACGAAGCTTTTAAACCAAAAAAAGAAGAAGAGTTAAAGAAAAGAGCTGAACTCAAATTATGTGCTTTTCTCACCGAACATAATTTGCCACTGTTGTTGTCTGACGATTTAATTCCTTTTTTGGCCAATACATTTCCTGATTCAGCAATAATTAAATCAGTTCACTTAGGAAGAACAAAAGCAACTAATATCACAAAAACTGTACTTGGTCCAATACTGTCAGAAGAACTTGTATCAAAACTAAAAAAAACAACATTTAGTGTTATCATGGATGAGACTACAGACATAAGCGTTAAAAAGCAATGTGCACTAGCAGTGATATTTTTTGACGAGGATGAATACTTAGTTTGTACTAAATTCCTAGACATATATGAAGTTACTTCTGGAAAAGCCGAAGACCTCACAAATGCATTATTGAATTGGCTTGAAAATAAACAGATACCTTTAAAAAACTTCGTTGGCTTTGCCTCTGACACCACGAACAGCATGGTTGGGACACATAATTCCGTTTTCACCCACTTAAAAGAAAAAGTACCACACATTGCATGTGTAAAGTGTAGCTGCCATATGATACATTTAGTAGCTTCTAAAGCTTGTCTCAAACTTCCGAGATTTGTGGAAGATTTTTTAAGAAATGTTGGATCTCATTTTAGCCGCAGTTCTCTAAGGCAAGAGAAACTTAGAGAATTACAAATGTTTTTTAAGGTTGATGTCCATAAAATTTTGAGTCCTTCAATTACAAGATGGTTATCCCTACAGGCTTGCGTCAACAGAGTATTAGAACAGTACGATGTACTCTCTGAGTATTTTAGACTGGAAGTTTTCGAAGATCCAAGTAAAATTACGGAGGATATAATAGGCGTACTGGATAATAAACTCACTAAAGTTTACCTAGAATTCATGTCTTACGTCCTAGATCTATTCAACGATTTCAACCGCCTGTTCCAGTCTGAAAAACCATTACTCCACCAATTAAAACCTGAAATCCAACAATTGATAAAAACAATAGCCAGCAACTACATGCAATTCAATTACTGTAAAACTACTGATGCCTACCGAATAGAATACGCTAATCCAGGATATTTTTTGCCCCTTGAGAAAATTTATTTAGGGGTAGCTGCACAATCATCAATCGAAGAATTGTCAAAAGAAATTCCTGAACCAAAAACCGAAATCACTGACTTCAAAAGAACCTGTTTAATGTTTTACATAGAATCCATAAAACAAATAACACAACGCTACAATTTTTCTGACCCACTTTACAGCATTATAGAAGTCATTGAACCGAGCATAGCTCAAAAATTTGAAATAAAAGATTTATCTAGCGTGATGATCAGATTCCCAAACATAAAAGATGATGTTGATGTTGTGGAGCTACACAAGGAATGGAAGAAGCATGCTTTTCTTGACCACAATCAATTAGATTTATCTCAAAATGTTGAGGAATATTGGGGAAAAGTTTTGAAACTGCTTGATTTGACTGGTACTCCAATGTTTCCAAATTTAAAAAAAGTTATTGGGCTTTTACTTGTGTTGCCTTTTTCGAATGCATGCGTAGAACGAATTTTTAGCCAACTTAAATTAATAAAATGTGAAAACAGGAACAGGCTAAACACTGAAACCATTTCTGCTTTGATGACTATTAAAGCAAATATTAAAAATGCCACAAAATTTGAGCCATCAAAAGCAATGATGCATGCAAAGATTATATATAGTAAGAGTGGTGAAGGTACTAATTGGACAATATTCATTAATCTCACAATTTTTATGTACAGACGCCAGCACATCAACCTACTACAATCTGTCAGATTTCTGTAATAGATTTTCAACTTTATCGCTAAAGCATAAGGTTCAATGTTGATTGGGAAAATTTGACAGTTAGGTGTAGGTTGATGTGCTGGCGTCTGTACCTAACTAATTTTCACGACTACGATGCTAATGTTAACGCTTTTTTTCAGGTTCCAGTTCGAATTAGCTTCCCGTCCTACCTGTCTCAATAATAGGTTACGATGACGTTTTTTTTATAAATTGATTAACAAAGTAAGTTGTAGCTATTGAAAGACATTTCTAAATTGGTTGGTATATTACTTACACACTGTGAATTGTATGTTTTTCTTTTTCAGGATGTTTTTCTTTTTCGATCAACAGTTATTACGATTATTTTGAAGCTTACTAATTAATGGGACAGTTTTTTTTTGTGTAATAAAGGAGCTTACTACTGGGACAGATTTTTTTTTGTGTAATAAAGTGCCATGGTGTCGTTTTCCACAAAAAAAAGGTAATGTTACTTTTCTCGTGAAAATGTTACTTTTTGAGCTCTCTCATGTTATATTCGACTATCTGTCACTGGCAACACTGAAATGACTTGCATTTATTATTTAGTGAATATTTAATATTGTGGTATCTTCATCGCCACATGCGAACTACGGATCACACTGTCGTCACGCAAAATCCTGCATCGCGCAAGCAGAGTTTACCGCGCAGCTAGCATATATACAACGTCGCGACATGAATCATCGGGCCCACCAGACACAACACCCGACTGGTCGTAGAATCCTCTCTTTTCTTTGGAGGATGAGTGAACTTTACACCCTGTTCCTCATGGAAAAAAATAAACCAGAAAGAGATGGTGGGACGGACTCTACCTACTCTTTTTATCTAAGTAGTAAATTGTCGATTTGATTCTATCTTGCGTCATACCTAAATATTTCTTATCATTCTCAAGATCTTTCATTCATAAAGTGGTAGATATGATAATTAAATCGTTATCAATGACATCTGTTCGTTTTACTACACAATACGACCATATGCCACTGCTTTACAACACCTGCATGACCGAACTGCATTTCCGAATGCACCCAGTCTTCCTCTAATTAATACCCGCGTTCACCTACAGATGGCGTTATAAGAAAGAAACTGAAACTTTCGCTTACAGATGGCGCTAGGTACAGTACAAAATAACTACATTCGCAAAACCTGACAAATATAAATTAGCTGCATCGTAGATATATCTCACGTCAAAGTATTGATCGTGACCTGCGCAGTGCAGCTAGCCTTTGTCTAGTCTAGACCCTTGGTGCAGTGCCGCAGTGCGCCAGTCGCCGTGCTCCGTGCATGACGTTCTGGTGTCGACGAGAGGCCACCGAGCGCAGAGCTATGGAGCCCTACTGTAAGGCGTATCCCGCGGACTTAGATGAAGGTACGTTTACTTGCCTTCAATGACAGAAGAACTTAAATTATGCAGAAAATGAATCGTTGTTGGATTTTCAACTTTCAGCGTTGAGTGCGCTGTTATTTACGCATTAATTTTTCAGGCATCAGTGTTTCTTCTGTTTTATTAATTCGTTGATAAAATATCATCTAGTCATTTTACGTGAGAAGAAAGTGATTGCAAAGAGTAGGATGATTTGAGATTAATTTTCTGAAACTCATAATTTTATGGTGATTAGCGAGTAGGACTGTTATTATGATTCATTGACTGCTCCGAATAAAATAATTTATGAAGAATTTTGTCAAAATGGGTTCTTTGTTCAGTGCTGGGTAGAAAGGAGGGAAAGGGAGAGAGGGAGGGGGGTTTAGTAAAGAGGGAGTGGGAGGGGGTTGGGTAAAACGGGTATGGTGGGGTGCCAACGGTGTAGGGGGTGGAAGAGGGGTGTCAAGAAAGGAGAAGTAGGCGTATTTGTACGTCCGATCAATAAAACTGAAGCGCCGCGCCGCTCTTTCACCTCATTGGTTGAAGACAAGAGCATGGTTTTTTTGGTGGAAAGCTATTAACACAGGCGGAGCTAAGATGATAATATTAACCAAAATGAGGCGTATTTTTAGCTGACTTTAAAAAAGGAGGAGGTTCTATGTTCGTCTGTGTATATTTTTGTAATGTAGGTATGTTCATCGATATTTTCGTCAATTGTGGACCGATTTTGAAAATTATTTTTTTATTTGGAAAGGAATGCTCACGCGGTTGTGCCATATACATTTTATTAACATTTCTTGTTGAGTTTTTCGTTTATCGTCCGAAAGGGTTACCGCTGCCCCGGAACATAAAGGGCTAAGGAAGGAACACGGGTGGGTTTTAGTCAGTAAGAGTCTGACACTCCCTTCCGCTCCACCCAGAGCGGGAGGAGTCATTAGATGATTTCCCATCCACAAAAAAAAAAAAAGACGCAGAGGGGGCCGTCTACTATATTCAACCTTATTTTTGTCTTTTATTCTTCCTACGAAGACAAAGGCTAACCTGCAAATATCTAAACATTCCACGCCAAACGAATAAGTTTGGCCTTTAGCGATTTCTGGTGCAGCCTTACTTCACATTTCTCTCAGTTCAAATTCAATTTAAGTTGGTAGGTAGTAGAGCTCTTTGTGCAGAGCTCGACCGGGGAAGTACTACCTCCATGCCTGCCACTAGGCAGCCAAGCTGTCTTCTGCTTTGAAGAGTATGGGTGCCGGTCCAGCTACAGGCACATGAGACATTCCAGCTTGGTCTCTGTGATTACATTACATGTGCGATGCTTCTGGTATTGCAGATGTCTGGCGGCAGTGGCCACTTAACATCGGTGGCTGCTGACCTGCCTAAAAACCTGACACACATACAATTATGAGATGACATGATAAAAACACATATTATAATACATAAGTTAAATAAGTTTAGAATATATTTAGCTTAAGGTTTAATTATAAAAACTAGGATAAGTATTCATTTGTTTTATTTTGGAAATTCCTATCACTGCCTTTCTTACTTTTCCTGATAGCCTAAAGGTCAGCGTACACGTATGAGCACTAGAACTCAAACTCAAAGCATCCAATTACAGGCATTTTTGAATTATCAGTAAGGGGTCAGTCAGTTAGAAAGATAAAGCTAGTTGCTCATTATAAAGCGTAGTAGGTTCCTATGGAGAAGAACGGGCAAGAAACTCCCGGGAACTGGATCAGCATTGCCTCAACCTGAGCCGTACAGCATTCTTTTTACGAAACTCCATACGCCAAAGCACACTGATCGGCATCGTGACGTCATCGTCTCGCCTCGCGGTTAGCTAGTAAACGGATGCGGTTGGTATAGGCAACTTGTGGCGGCATCTATATCGCCACATGCAAACTACGCATCATACTGACGTCACGCAAAATCCTGCATCGCACAAGCAGAGTTTACCGCGCAACTAGCATAAATACAACGCCCTGCCATCTATCGTCGGACTAACCCACCAGACACAACAATTGCGGGGTAATTGCGTAACATACATACTAACAGTAGGAATGGCTATCATTTTGACAAGTCAACAACATTGCGTTATTTACGTTGTTCAGCAGACAAATTTTAAAGACGAAAAATTATGAAACAACTAGCTGCGTCCCGCGGTTTCACCCGCATAAGTCTCGATCCCGTGGGAATATCGGGATATAAAGTATCCTATGTCCTTTCCCAGGACTCAAACTATCTCAATACCAAATTTCATCTAAATCGGTTCAGTGGTTTAGGCGTGAAAAGGTAACATACATACAGACAGAGTTACTTTCGAATTTATAATATTAGTATGGACTAGTATGGATAATACCTATGGATGGATTAGCAATCCTACAAAAGTATTCAGATTCTGATTCATACTGTGTTGCGCGATTAAGCTGCTGGTCGGAGGATCCTCGCGTTTCTATGGAGGATGAGTAAACTTTACATCCTGTTCCTCATACTTCTATAAATTCACAGTCACCGAGCTCACAACGAGGCGTCGCCGCAGTTACGTCGAGGCGTTGCGGACGTTGACTTAACGCAGAAGACTGCTATAGGTAGACTAATGATGATGAGACTTGGCCTTCAGATAGTGCACGTAAAGCCGTTGGTCCTATTCCCGATCTCTCCCCGATCATGTCGGATTCCCGTCCCATCGGACTATGAGAGTAATGGACCAGAGAGTGCACCTGAGTTAGCGCACACACTTGTGCACTGTAATATCTCCTGCGTACCTGGCTAATCTACGTTGAGATTGGCCACCACGATCGAAATCGATCGGGAGGCTATTCGGGAGATTTGAAGATCGAATGTTGGTGGTTGTAGGTAACCTATCTATATTTTTTACTTAGAATATAGGCTGGCATGGACATTGATGTGCAAACATAACTATGAATTCAGCACATAATTCTAGACCCCCTAGCATAGTTTATTGTCGGTTACCAAAAAAAAAAGTGGCACTCCGGGAGTGCCGACAGAAGTGAAAAATTTTTGAATCCTAATAAACAAAACACAAACAGAATACTTTGCCATTACTCACTGACATATCGGAAATACATTAAAACCGAGTACATCCCGAGGACAGCCGAACAGCTGCCGAACACATCTGAAGCGGTGTCGATTACGGTAACAGTGGCGCGATTTTAATGGTCTTTTCCCATCCCAAAAAATGCCCAACGCGCCTGTAGAAGTTTTCACTTCAAAAAAACTGCTGTTTCATTGAATTTTTCATAATTTTAAATGTAGCACACAACTCAATGGTAGCGCCTCAAGAGAGTCCCGCTCTATCCCCTGTGGCAACTAGACGCTCCCTTTGAGGTGTTGTGCACTTACTGATAATTCGCTGGTTTTATTTTAAACCCTAAGCCCCTAATAAGAGATCATAGTGAACACCACATTTGTACTATATCAGCTATGCAAGCTAAGCTAGACTAATTTTGCTTAGCTCTTGGTCTGCAACTGGGTTAAGTCTCTGTCCTAAGCCGTGGTCAGACAGACAGACAGACAGACGAACGGACATGGCGAAGTGTTGAGGTTTTTCGAAATAAAATAACACAATCCTTAACCTAAGGTTTATTATCTAGATCATTATATCTATGTTAAGTCAGCAACCTAGTCGGCAGCCCATCTGATGGTACGTGGTCACTGCCGCCTGTAGACATCTGCAATACCAGAAGCATCACAGATGCGTTGCCATCCCAGAGACAAAGCTGGACCATCTCATGTGCCTGTAATTACACCGGAACCCATACCCATCAAACCGGAGCACAGCCACGCTGCAGGCGGCAGAAACAGGCATGGAGGTAGTACGTCCCCGGACGAGCTCTGCACATAAAGAGCTCTACTACCTACAACTCAACCAACTAACTTAAAAACGTTGTAATATAATAAAGAAGAACATTGTAAAATACACTCAAAATAAAACAAAGCCTGTCAGAATACAAGCAATCATCAAAACCATTTAAGAAAGAAATAATATAGATCAAAAGCCACGTACAGACTCCCACTGCTAGGGCATAGGCCTGCTCTCTGTGAGAGAAGGTGGGCTGTAATTCAGCACGCGGGCCCAGTCCGGGTTGGTAGATGTCACGTCATGTCTTCGAATTTTTGGTTCTAGGACATGCCGGTTTCCTTACGATGTTTTCCTTCACCGTTTTGAGAGCAGTGGGGATGAAATAATTTATACAAAGTAAAGCGCCTGTCTGGGTTCCAACCTACGATCTACAAGACATAAGTCACGGCTGTTACCACTGGGCCACCACTGCTTTGACTCGCGAGGCATCTGCAGCGAATGACATTGCCACGTATCTCTCAGGCTCAACGAATCATCATATATTATCGACGAATGCTCAGAGAGCGACACACACACACACACATTCACACAGCTTGAGGCATACGTGGAAAACCATTCGCTGCTGTTTTTAAATAATCAGCCTATAAATAACGTTCCCACAGCTGGGACACAGGCTTCCTCTCTGTGAGAGCGAGTGGGCATTAATCCACCGCGCGGACACATTGAGGTGTTGGTTGTTGTCACGCAGGTCTGTACGTGACTAAAAATAAGTGTTTTCAAATTAAATTAGATCAGATTGACGACTCCCGTCTGTTCCTTGGCCTTATTACTTGAGACCAAGGATACGGCAAGGCTCCCTTCGTGATGTCTTCATCTTCGTCTTGGGGTGGTGCTGATGAGGAGAGGAATATATCCTCTCCAAGGAACTGTAATGATAAATAATGTTATGTTAGTAAAACCTTGGAAAGCTGCCACGCTAAAATGGAACTGGGCTGGACACATCTGCCGCATCTCAGACGAACAATGGGCTAAACTAACGACCCAATGGGTCCCTCTTAATGTCAAACGACATCGTGACAGGCCCAGGCGGAGATGGCGGGATGAGCTGGACGCCTTCAACAAGAACTTGTCCTTAGCAGCTTTGAACAGAGAGAAGTGGAAAGAGAGTAGGGAGGCCTTTGCCCTGCAGTGGGACATCACAGGCTAATAATAGTAAAAAGTTAGCGCTGACGACCTTAAGAAGGTGGCTACTGGCTAGGTTACACTGGATGCGGAAGGTGGAGGACAGGGTGTTGTGGCGCACCCTGGGAGAGGTCTATGTCCAGCTGCTATAGGCTGAGTTGATTGAGGCGACACCAAAATGAATGCCTAAATAAAAGTGCCGCTCGGCTCAGTGCCAAAAGTAGTCATGAGTTGTCGTCATAAGGGTCCGAAAAAAATACATAAACACTTACCGCCATCTTGTTTTTTGGATAAGTACTCGAAACGTAGGTCTACAAAATGCCGGCTCGAAGGACTAAGGTCTTCTTCACGACAGCGACCTGAAATAGGTATGAAATAGTATATTAAAAAAAAAATGTAAAATGCCAGTGACCATTTACAAGCACTTTTGAATTGTCAAGGGATCGGTAAGTCAGAAAGATGAAGCTAGTTGCCTATCCCAAAGCGCATTAGGTACCTATGGACACAGAACAGATAAAAGTTTACTGTTCTGTGCCTATGGAGATGAACGGGCAATAAGCTCCACGGATACTCTTCAATGTTTTAATATTGAAATAGTTTGTTTTTTAATTTAGTACAAGAAGTTTATCTAATGTTTTTAATATCTATGTATATCTAATAATATTGTATTTGTTTTTGTATAGCCTATATTATGTAAATTTGAGTTACTATGTTTTTAATTAAGTAAATATAAAATTATGACCAAAATAAAAGAGAGTACGTATCTTGCTTGTTGATCAATGTTAAGTATCATATCCCATGTTAATGATTTGACACCCCTTACTGCCATAAGACAGTTTACATCGCAAACTTGCGGCAAGTTTGCGGTGCAAACTTGACCTTAAGGCTGCCTGTCCACCGGAGCGGAGAAACGGAGAAATATTAACCAATAGGACTGCATAAAATTCTCAATGTCATTTTCCATTGGTTAATATTTCTACGTATCTTCGCTCCGCTGCCTCGCTCCGCTCCGATGGACAGGCACCCTAACGGCACGCGTACACATAAACCGTTATCGGCCGATCTTTACTCGGGCGTCTTCGGCCGAACTCGGCCGATCAAATCAAACGTATGTAAAAGATAGGAAGCGCGTACACTACTACAACCGTCATCGTCCGAAGACGCCCGATGACGGTCAATCAATCGTCGAGTCGAAATTGTTGCGGCACGCACATATAAACCGTTATCGGCCGATCTTTGCTCGGGCGTCTTCGGCCGAACTCGGCCGATCCAATCAAACGTATGTAAAAGATAGGAAGCGCGTACACTACTACAACCGTCATCGTCCGAAGACGCCCGATGACGGTCAATCAATCGTCGAGTCGAAATTGTTGCGGCACGCACATATAAACCGTTATCGGCCGATCTTTGCTCGGGCGTCTTCGGCCGAACTCGGCCGATCCAATCAAACGTATGTAAAAGATAGGGAGTGCGTACACTACTACAACCGCCATCGTCCAAAGACGCCCGATGACGGCCGATCAACCGCCGAGTCCGAACTTGTTGGGATTTCTCGCCAGTCTGCCGGCGCACAGTGGTCATTTTTTTTAATTTAGGGAGACGTTAATATATTAAGGGGATTACAGGAAAGTAATGATCCACTACACTATACAAAATCAGAAAAATATATGATATTCTTCAGGATATATTTTAGGTAGATAGTGTGTTGAAAACATAATACAACTAATTTGATACGATAGAAATAGATAGAAATCATGAAGATACCTCTAACAAATTCTTTTTACAATAAAAACCATACTAATATAACCATACTAACTAAACTAAAATTTGACATACGACAACACTACGATAATTTCCCACCTCAATACTTTCTTTACTTTGTACAAATAGCTTTTTTGTATAGGTACTTTAAATAATATTAAGTTATAATGTTTCGTCATTGTATTTAGCTCATTATTCTATCCGTTATAAATACTGATCCTATAGATATTATCCCTTTATACCCTTATAATTAATTCGAATAATAATATTTTCGTTTCTCTACCTTTGTTTCCTTTTGTAATAAAGAACAAAACGTGACATTGGCTGAATGCAAAATAATAACTAAACTGTGGGAAGCCAAAATAATAAAAAAAACACTACGATCAGTCTAAACATTATTTTGTGTTTATTATATGTGAGTGGTTGACCAAAAAGGGACCTGGAGGGATTGGAAACCGTTATTTATTTTTTTTTTGAATTTTTTAATCAGTGGTCTTTTAGCTTTGTTTTGGTCTAACCAGAATATTTTTTGGTGCCGTAGTGTTTTTTTTATGATTTTTTTTGTGAGCCGAGGCAGTTTTGGAAAAATTACACCTTACACTAGTTTTTGTGATGTCAGACGCACATAAAGACAAGAAACTGACACTAAATAAGTCGCCAATAACGTAGTAACCGCAAACACGTGTTGACACTCACTAACGAAGTCGCATACTGACATAAAACATGCCGCAATTTGTTTCTACACGAAATTTCAAACGCGATTTACTCGAAATCAATTATTTTCCCTTGAGGTCCCTTTTTGGTCAACCACTCACATATTATTTTTTTCTATAGGCTGTAAGGCTGTATAGCGGTTTCGCCTGTGCCATTATTTACACCTGCGCGCGCATAGCGGCATGCACGACGTGCGGGAAAACAAAACCAGCACGCCATTTTCCATACAAATTAATATTTAACAATACAAGTCAGTTATCTACATAAACGAATATGGGTATTGAAAAATTCATTAGTTGTATTTATAATAGACCAACCCTGTGGGATAAACATTAAAAAAAATATAATAATCGAGATGTTGTGAAACGGCTATGGGCTGAAGTTGCATTGGAAATGGATATAGCGGTTATAGATATTAAAAAACTCGGTCGGTTGTTTTTTTTTTGTAAAAAAGTTTTTATTTTTCACTTTTTAGTTGTACCTACTCCTCAAAAATTTAAATAACACTAGTGCATTGAAAAATTGAAGGCACAGACTAGAAGAATCATCAAAATTCGCATAGAAATGTCGGAGATGCAGTACCTACATTTATGCATATAACATCATACATAAGAATAATTACATAATGTATTTTACACTAAAACCTTCCTGAAAGTATGTAGATCACATAAGTGAAAGAATTATCAAAATTGGTTCATTCGTTTTTGTGATAATCGCGGACATACAAACATACATACATACGGGTCGGTCGAATACAGAACCTCCTTTTTTGAAGTCGGTTAAAAAGAATTTCATACATATACAGATACATTTTTCAAATTTCTCCATTTTAAAAACGCGTCTACACCCTGCTAAGCCGCACAGTCAACTAAAGAAGACCGGCAACATCCAATGTCGGCACAGTTCGGACTCGACGGGTGATGGACCGTCACCGGGCGTCTTCGGACAATGGCAGTTGTAGGTGGTAGTGTACGCGCTCCCTTTATTTTACATACGTTTGATTTGATCGGCCGAGTTTGACCGAAGACGCTCGAGTAAAGATCGGCCGATAACGGATTAGGTGTACGCGTGCCGTAAGCAATGCACGTCCGAGTAACTCGTCCCGAGTAGTTCTGTCCGCCATCGGCCGACAAAATCGGTTTTGGTGTAACCGTACCGTTAGGCTGGGGTATATTACAGCCGCATTGGGACCGGTGTGCGAAAGAGATGCAAGTAATGGGTTCTCCGCGAAGATGCGTGGTCCGCCCCAAATGTACGCAGCCTTTATCGATCTGTTATAACCCTTATTACAAGGCAATAAAGCCTAAGTCAACTTTTAACGATTTATAGTGTACTTTTCCTTTACTAAAGTACTGATGTTGCATTTTTACCCAATGCACAGAAATAATATGGATAATTGAGTTAGTTAGATTCTGGACGCTGCCGCGTAAACTAGTTGCCTAAAGTAAAGGAGCAATTAAGAGGGACATTGCCAAAAATATAAGTACCCAAGAACTTGTGTGTTTGTGATTTTGTATTGTAGTGAATTAAAAGTGGTTCCAGTAGAATAATTCATTTTTTTTTTTAAAGATAAACGGGGTCGGCTTAGTAACAAATTGGTGTCAGAAGTGGGATACCAGAGTCGAAATCTTACGACGTTGAGTCAAACAGATACTGGTATCCCGAACCTAAAGCCCCCGTCAATTGACCGACAGTGAGACTTGACCCAAGGTCAAGCCTGCGTCACTACTTGGACGACGGTCAGCCTCAGCTCTGCAGCTTGAGCCCACTCCAGCCACATCAGTAATTAGACGACGGTCAGCCTCAGCTCTGCAGCTTGAGCCCGCTCCAGCCACATCGACACTTGGACGACAGCCAGCCTCCACTGTATAGTGTGAGTCCGCTCCAGACGGTATCAACATCACCAGCAGCTCCAGGTCTAACTCACCAACCTTCAAACTCAAGAAATTCCACAGTCAACCAACCGTGTGAAAGTTCAACTCCGATACGTCACAGCGCAACGTGACTCCGGACTCCGAGTTCCCACCACGCATCCGATAATGCAGGTGTCAGCAATTATCGTGTTACTGTGAGTGTTTCTTGTGAATTACCATTTTTCCAATTTAAAGTGTCTCTGTATTTGGTATACGTATAATCTTAAATTGATTAACGCTACGCTGCTTTTCTATCTTCACTAACTTTAATTGGTTTGTCTTTTCTATTTCTTGTTATTCTAACATTGTTACTTAACTGTTAAACTTAATTTCGTCCAACACATCATAATCTTTTAGGTATGTCTGTTAAAAAAGAGTTACATAAATCAAAGGAAATGTCCGACAAAATTACACTATCTTTCTTAACCAAATTTATAAAGCCTTATAATGGTGACAGGGAAACCCTCCCTGCATTTCTTACAAACTGTGAGAATGCTATGTCCTTGGCTTCTCTAGACCAACAAACTGTGCTATGTAAATTTGTCATTTCACAGCTAAAATGTAAAGCACAGGTTGCATGCAGCCTTAAGTCATTTTCATTGTGGTCAGAACTAAAGACCTTCCTGAAAGCTACTTTCGGGGAGAAAAAACACGCTACACATTTATTATCCGATCTGCAACACTGTAAGCAATCATCCAATGAAGATGTTACTGTTTATTCATTAAGGGTGGAGTCAATATTGACTCGTATACAGTCAGACATACATTATAGTTGCAAAAATGACAAGGAACTGCCTGGCAGAATAGCAGCCATGGAGGACCTTGCCCTTAACACCTTTATGTTAGGGTTAAACCCTTCCATATCGACTATTGTCCGTTGCAAAAATCCCTCTAATCTCAATGAAGCTATACAGTATGCTATTGATGAAGAAAAATTATATAACTTATCCAAATCTAATCTAAAATCTCCTAAACAGTGTTCTACTTGCAACAAGTCAGGTCATAATTCATCCAGAATGTTTCAAGAATAAAAAACAGCGCGATAGAGATTCTAGAATTTACAAAAATTCACCGTCTCCTAATTCTAATACTAATCTCGAAGATAATCCTAAAACCTGCAATTATTGTAAAAATGTGGGTCACGTGATCAAAGAGTGTCGCAAGCTTCAATATAATATGAAGCAACGGCAAGCCGCTGACAATGCACAACGTGACCGTAACTCGGCACCTGCTAACTCTAATGACGCATCTACACACACGTGTGAAAGTACAACTAAAATTAATGATGATAATTTAAACTAAGCGAGATTTTGGTACCGTGTCTGCCAAAATCGAACAAAGTTCTAAATGACACGAGCTATGCTAATTCTTATACTAATTCTACTAATTTCGCATCTCATCCAAAAGAGATGAGTTCTACTAAATTCGCATCTCATCCAAAAGAGATGAGTTCTACTAAATTCGCATCTCATCCAAAAGAGATGAGTTCTACTAAATTCGCATCTCATCCAAAAGAGATGAGTTCTACTAAATTCGCATCTCATCCAAAAGAGATGAGTCCTACCAAATATTCATCTCAGTCAATTAAACTGAGTTCTACTACACCTAGTGATAAAACAAAATGTCACTTATGTATCGAAAAATTACAAGCATCTTATACTAATTCTAAAACTATATACGAAATTAATGACTACTCTAAAAAGGTAGCTTTACCTCATACTTATCTACATACTAATCACGCTCGCGAACAGTTATGTTTCCTTATTGATACAGGATCAACCATTAGCATTATCAAACAGTCCTGTTTACAAAAACTTCCAAGTCTATCTACCGAAACTGTCAAATTAAAGGGCATTAACAGTTCAGAAACTCCAGTTGAAACCCTAGGTACCTTTCAAATGGAATTCAACTTATCAGGTAATATACATAAGTACAAGTTTCATGTCACTAAAGATGACATCAATCTTGTTAATTATGATGGAATAATCGGTAGTGATTTTTGCAGTTATTTTAAAACAAACATCGATTACTCTTCAAAATCAATTTCCATATTAAATCATTCCATTCCTATTATTTATACTCAACCTTCATACAATATTCCGGCTCGATCTGAAGTAGTTATCGAGTGCACTGTATCAAATTACTCTCCCAAATTTTATCACAACAATGAAGCTCTCATACTAGATCACATCTTACGAGAAGGCGTTTATGTCGCTAATTGCATTGTCTCAATTAAACCGAATGGGAAAACAAACGTCACTATTTTAAACACTACAGAGTGTGACATTGAAATGAAAGATTATCACGTAACAGCGACGCCCCTTGAACTTGATCGTTCAATTGTTAACTCTTATAATATTAATGCTATTTCTTATTCGAAAAGTGATCGCGTAAATAAAGTACTGAATCTTATCCGTTGCTCACATCTAAACGATGAAGAGAAAAAGGCTCTCTTAGAATGTTGCTCCCACTATTCAGATATTTTCCATGTCGAAGGTGAACCCTTAACCTTCACAAATGCTATTGAGCATACTATTAACACAGGTGATGCCCCATCTATTAATGTCAAATCATATCGTTTCCCTGAATGCCACAAGGAAGAAGTCGATTCCCAAATTCGTAAAATGCTAGACCAAAATATTATTCGGCATTCTACTTCGCCTTGGAGCGCCCCAGTTTGGGTAGTCCCGAAAAAAATGGACGCTTCCGGCAAACAAAAGTGGAGGATAGTCATTGACTATCGCCGCCTTAATGATGTCACTGTTTCCGAATCTTATCCACTGCCTCTTATCACTGATATTTTAGACCAATTAGGTCACTCTAAATATTTTAGCACGCTAGATCTCACAAGTGGTTTCCATCAACTGAAAACTTGTCCCAAGGACGCGCCTAAAACAGGTTTCACGGTCAACACAAACTCAGACATGTCGGGTCACTACGAATTTACCCGAATGCCTTTCGGGCTGAAAAATGCCCCTGCCACGTTTCAGCGTCTTATGAACACTGTGTTATCAGGCTTACAAGGCCTTCATTGCTATATCTATCTTGACGATTGTATAGTTTACAGTCAAAATTTACAGGATCATATACAAAAATTACAACTAGTATTCGACAAATTTCGTGAATACAATTTAAAACTCCAACCGGACAAGTGTGAGTTCCTAAGGCATGAAGTAACTTACCTTGGCCATATTATCACCGATAAAGGTGTATCTCCGAATCCTGAAAAGGTCAGCGCTGTATCGCAATTTCCAGTTCCAAAAAATCCTAAAAATATTAAGTATTTTCTAGGCCTAATAGGCTATTATCGCCGATTCATTGAAAACTTTTCTAAGTTAACCAAACCACTTACGTCTCTATTAAAAAAGGATGCTGTGTTCCACTGGGACACAGAACAACAACATGCATTCGATATCCTAAAAGAAAAATTAATTACTGCCCCTCTTCTAAAGTACCCTGACTTCTCACAGCCTTTTAATGTTACTACTGATGCAAGTAACTATGCCATTGGCGCAATACTGTCTCAGGGTCCTGTCGGCAAAGATAAGCCGATTGCTTACGCGTCGCGCACTCTAAATAAGCCTGAAGGTAATTACTCAACTACCGAAAAGGAGTTGTTAGCTATTATATTCGCCGTTAAAACTTTCCGACCATATTTATATGGTAACAGATTTAAAATAATAACAGACCACAGGCCCCTCGTGTGGCTATTTAATGTAAAAGATCCGGGTAGTAGACTCATTCGCTGGCGTCTCAAACTTGAGGAATACGCTTATGAAATCGTTTATAAACAAGGTCGTCTCAACTCTAACGCCGATGCGCTATCCCGTTGCCCTATCAATGCTATTAACGTAAATAATTTAAATAATTTTTCTTATGAACAATATTTCAAGGCTCAATTTACAAATCAACTACCAGTCCCAAATACCATCATCGAAGAATGTATTCAAGGACTACACTTATCTAAGTTAAGAGCCCTTTCACATTTCGGCGTTTCGCAAATTTAGGTATTTTACGCACCGAGCGCGGCAAACTACGCGAGCGATACTTTCTTTCATGCTTCTCGCTCGCACTATGACTATGATACTGTGAATATGGCGACTAAACGATCTTGATCTTCCGAAACTGACGTTTTTTTAGGATGGAGTTTAGTGGGCGGAAAATTTTTACGTGTTATTTCAATTTTATTATGAATTTATTTTGTTATATTTTTCATTATTTATGAACTTTACTGTTGAAATATGTTCATAAATATTTTAATTGTTATGCAGTAATTGATTATAATATCTACGGTTGATAGCATAGTTGTATAAATTGTATATAGTAGTATGGTTGCAACCAAGTCCAGTTGGTCTTCACACGCATGTACTCCACGATCTCCTCAACCTTCGTGAAGTGGTGCAGTCTGGACACGTACAGCTGCGTCGTCGGGATTGCTGGACGCAGCAGCATGTTGGGTCCTGCCAGCGCGGTGCCGCACTGGTTCCGACAAGGATGCTTCTTCTCCACTTTGATGAAACCATCCTTGTCACACGTGTCCTTCTCTGGATCCTGCCTTTTCAAAACCTTGCTGGGTTTCGACCGGCTCCGTTTACCCTCTTTTATTTATTTTTATTTCCTTTTTTTTATTGTGTTTTGCAACGCAATTATATAAGGTCAACTTTTATCAAGTACAAAAATTTAAACAGAACGTCTATCCATACGATAGAAATACGGCCCTAACATTTTTTTTCAAATAATCAGGCTAGTTTTTTTTTTCAGTTTTTCTAACACAAAAATTACAATATTTTTAAAAGCATACTGTATACCGACTCAATTGTTCTGGGTCTGCACCCCCAAAAAACCCAGGGTCATTTAACCCGGTATTACGTCATCGCTCGGACTGACTGCACTGACTCAGCTGTGCTGTGACACATGTTAAGAAACGATTTTAACCTTTGCGCTAATCTATCGTATTTTAGTTTTCCATCACACTTTTTCAGGCTTTGGACTAACAATTTAATACAATTTTGAATTAATGTAAAAATGTTAACAACTTACCTAACTTTTTGCATTAACTTAGCGTGTTAAAAATAGTCAAAATTCATTAACAGATTTACACTTATTTACACAATTTACTAGTTATTTACACATATCACATCAATTGTTGGACGTGACGCCCTTGTTGTCTCACACACTGTCTAGCGCGATCGAGACAATGCCTCCGCACTTCAGTTAGTACTTGATGTTCACTGGACATCACGGCAAATGCACTCACAATTCGCGCACGTAATTCTTCCACTGTACGGATTGTATGACCGTCGTTCCCATACACTAGGTCTTTGGCCCTACCCCACACGTGGAAGTCCATCGGCGTCAAGTCAGGTGAACGTGGCGGCCAGCGGATAACGCTACCACGCCCAATCCATCGCCCTTGGAACGCCTCGTCCAAGTAGGCGCGTACCCGCACACTGAAGTGCGCCGGCGCGCCGTCGTGCTGGTAGTACATGTACCTGCGGCACCACACAGGCACATCCAGCAGCAGCTCTGGTAGGTCTCGCTGGAGGAACTGCAGATACGTGTCCGCAGTCAGTCGGTCCAGAAAAACGGGTCCCAGTAATTGGCCGTTCAACACTCCTGCCCACACGTTTACACTGAAACGGTGTTGGAAGTGGTCCGGCCGAATAACGCGTGGATTGTACTCGCACCAGTAATGCGCATTATGCAGATTAAATAGTCCCTTGCGCGTAAATGTGCACTCATCTGTCCACAGCACGTTATACGTAGGGTTCCGCAGCAGCCAACGGCAGAACTCGACCCTCGGCGCGTAATCCTCAGGCAGCAACTCCTGGACCCGAGTGTAATGGAAGGGATGGTAACCTTCACTGCGCAGGAGCTGCCACACGTAATTCTGACTTACGCCAAACACATGGGCAGCGTCTCCGGTGCTCGCCACTGGGTGCCGGTGAAAGAAATCCAGCACCTCCTCTTCAAGCTGCACTGGGTGTCGTGGCCTCCCCGAGTCAATAAGACGAGGCTGGAAGTTTTCACTCTCTCTGAAGCGCTGCACGGCTCGAAGAATGGTGCGAATATTGACCACTCGTCCAAATCTCTGGGCGTACAGCTCTTGTGCCCGCAACATTATTTCACCTGCGTCGTGATAGCACATAGCCATATTCATGTATTCTCGGGATGAATACCGATACGGCATTTCGAAAATTTTCGCACAGACCACACGCACAATTCAGTAACTTGATTTTGGCGAACTGAAAGACAATCTCCCGCGCTGAATGCCAGCCGCGCAAGGCGGGTGCAGCGGGGCGAAGCGGGGGGACACGCCGCCGCCGCACGTGTGCAGGCAAGCAACCATTGTTATCTGGCTAGAGTCCGTTAGCCATTAATACACAGGTTGTTGTTATTTGAATTTTTAAACAAAATGGTTTTTGGTGTTTTTCTTGGAAACTAGCGTATAGAAATTTATTATTTTTTTCAAGAAATGTCTATCTTAAGTTATTGAATCTATCCTTAAAATATTTGTACTTGATAAAAGTTGACCTTATATTTGTATTTATTTTTCCCCATTTCGACTGGTAAGAAAACTCAAATCAGCTGCAATCAAAATAACTTTAATAAGTTGACTATCTGGTATACTAATAAAGTGTGAACTTTATACTAATTTAAATATACCGTTCGAAAATAAATACTTACAAAGATCAAAAACTGCGGCCGTAGTTCACACGCACACAAAAGCAATGCGGCAGCGTCTAGATGCGACAATCGGCGCACACGACGGTAGTATCGGAAAGAAGGCGCGCGGGAAATAAACTGACATAGGTCCAACCTCGACAAGCGCTCGCGCGATACTAATCATGCCCTGGTAACTTAGAACATTTTTTTTTATTGTGAAAAATGCCATCTATCCGCAATACTTAGAACTTTTTATTGCAGTGTTACCACTTTTTTTGCTTGAAATATTTGGTACTTTACACTAATTCTTAATTAAGCTATTTTTCTTTAATTAGTCCAGTTGCACAAAAAATTATGCATTTACAACCGAATATAATTGATTTTTAACATATTTTATTATAATATTGTATTATTTGTGAAATTTTTACGATGATAGAACCTTAAGGGTAGTTTAGTGATACAAAGCGTTAGCAACACTGAGTCTTAACGTCACACGGTCACAAGAAATTTTCCACTGGTGTGTAGTGTATACATGCTCGTGCGCATTTTCTTGTAATTTTTGGTGTTTTTGTGTTATTACGTTGAGTTGAGCTTTAGTTCCTCCGTATATTCTAGAAATACCGAAATTCCAGCATAGACTGTACTTTGTGAAAGTGTTTGTGACATACATGTAGATAGGCCCTCCCTAGGGAGTTTGGACCATATATCTCAGTGTAGTGTTATTTTACACTTTACACAATGCCGCGAAACGTCTGTTGTGTTCGTGGGTGCCCAGTAGTAGCAGAAGACGGTGAGTGAAGTGTGTTTTTATATTCTGAACATTCATAATCAATCAATAAAAAACAATCATCATCAAGCTGCTAAAGTCGCAGGCACGGCAGTTGCCGAGACATTAAGAAAATAGAAGTACTGTACATGTGGGTACCACGTCTACCTACACCCCTTTAGCCAGGCTTTTGAGTTCTTGATATCGTTTTTAGGCTTCAGTACCCAAAGGGTAAAAACGAACTGATGGACGCTAGTGATGGCGCCAAACAAGTAGCCGAATTCTGGGCCGAGTACATTTAGATTGCTATCGACACGCTAAGAAGAAGAACGGGACCCTATTTAGTAATACACACAGACAGACGGACAGTGGAGTCATAGAAGACTCCGCTGTCCGTATGTCTGTCTGTCACCAGGCTGTATCTCATGAACCGTGATAGCTAGACAGATGAAATTTTCACAGAGGATGTATTTCTGTTGCCGCTATAACAACAAATACAAAAAATAGAATAAAATAAATATTTAAGGGGTCCCCATCAACAAACATGATTTTGTTTGCCGTTATTTACTTGATATTTATAATGGCAACAGATAGACGCTTGAAATATTCACAGAATATTTAGTTGTAGGTATATTCACTTTAAAAATAAATAATTAAATTAAAATAAAATAAATATCTAAGTGGGCTCCCATACAACAGACGTGATTTTTTTCTTGGGATAAATTCATTCTAACTATGGAACCCTTCAATGTGCATGGTCCGACACGCACTTGGCCGGCTTTTTTACTGCATTGCTAGTCTGATCTATGTGCTCTAGAAAAAAAACTTCATTTCTGTTATCATCAACATCATTTCAGCCGAAAGATGTCCACTGCTGGACATAGGCCTCTCCCAAGCACCTCCACTTCGACCGGTTCTGTGCTTCTCGCATCCAAAGGGTTCCTGCGGCCTTCACAAGGTCGTCGGTCATTTCTGTACTTTTATTAAATTATATTTTTATATCGTAAAATAATTTATAGTCGCTAGATTAAAAATCACATTTCAGTCAGTCCCATTATAGTCACTTTATTTTATTTTCAGGTGTACCTCTACATTATTTTCCAAGTCCTGAGAAAGATGCAAAAAGGTTTCAAAATTGGGTAAAGATTATTGGAGGTGACAGCATCACTTTCCACAAAACTCAAAGAATCTGTCGTCGGCACATTCAGAAAGAGTTCCTTTACCCAAAAAACAGACTTTGTAAATTGGCTGTTCCATCTTTGCTTTTACCATCTGCAGATGTATCAGGTAAATATGTTTTTATTAAGTTTAATACTAACAATAACATTGGATTCACACAGGTTATAAATGAATGTACAATACACAGAAACATTGTTGGGAAAAGGCTAGGCAGATGATGAATACACAGAAACATTCCTCTTGAAAATCTCTAAATGTAGAAGAAAATTGCATTGCATCAAGTAGTTTAGAAGTTTTAAGTGAATACAGAGACACAAGAGCAACTTATACTATTCCAATACAAGACTATTTGTTTTCAATATTTCATACACAATTTTTTTTTTTAAGTGTAAATATTAACTTCTTTTATTCTGTACTTTTCAGCACCAAGTCAAATGGATCCAGACAGCCAACCATCTACTTCTCAAGAAGCAATATCATTGAATCCTAATATAATTCAGGACTCAACAAGAAACATTGAATACATATCTTGCAGTTCAGGTATGTTAACAAATTTTATCCATCTATTGTGTATCCCATTGGGCTAAATGAATATGGTTTCAAATAGGTTCCATTTTGGGCTGTAAAAAATTAAAAGTCCTAGTAGTAGTTCATAGTACAGTGGAGTTCTTTCATATCTGAGCATGTTCATGAATCAAAAAGATATAGGCAATGGTAAGTTTCATAAAACTCTAAACACCTTGGGTTACATTATCGAAGTTTTCATACGGATCCCTAACTTTTTTGAAAATATTCTATCGCCTATGTTCATCACGGAAAAATGTAGGATTCTAATCGTGAGAGAATTTTTCAAATCAGTCCAGTAGTTTCGGAGCCTATTCAATTTAAACAAACAAACAAATCTTTCCTCTTTATAATATTAGTGTAGATGTAGATATGTAATTAAAGGGACAATAAACATACATCTATAAAATTTTGTATATTTGTTTGGAAGCCCTAATATATTGTCATATGTGAATATAATGCAGTTTCAATAATATTACAAACATACATGTCGTATTGATAACCTCCTTTTTTTTTAAGTCTGTAAAAAGACAGATACCTTCAGAAATCAGCGGTGGGAACTTGGGACTATCAAATATTATGCTAACTACGGGGATATGCTAGAAATATATATTTTTATAATATTGCTAAGATACTAATTTTATTCTCTTTTCTTCTCAGAACCGTCTACGTCCCAAGAAGGTGTATTGCATTGTAATATAATACAACCCACGACATCTAGAACTATTGAATACTTCAAGCCTTCTAGTTCAGGTATGTTATCTGTTTCTTTATGATCATTTATCTTAGTCTGTCTAAAAATGCAAATCCTTTAATTTTAAGATCATTGTCTACCATGTTTATCATGATAAAGCCGAGGTTCACTTTTTGATGCACCTTCTTTAAACATGTTCTGCACAATTTAAACTATGTTTTTATATTTTCAGTATCCTTTCTGAAAAGGAAGCATGAAGAACGTGAGGTGAAAAAGTTGAAAAAAACACTTCGTCGGGTTCTCACAGCCAAACAGACATATCGCCAAAGATACCTGCTAGCAAAGAAAATAAGGAAAATGAATGCTTTTGAAATTGTGAGCAAAAAGATGTCATCAGCAGCTAAATCTTTATTTTATATGCAAGTAAAAGTAAGTGATAAAAAGCCTAGAGGAAGACGATTCACTCTTGATGAGAAAATATTAGCTTTATCATTGTATAAACCATCTCCTAAAGCTTATCGTTTGCTAAGCCAGCTCTGTGTTTTGCCAAGCCGAAGGACACTGCAAAACATACTACAAAAAGTAGATTTAGTGCCGGGCATTAATGACACTATTTATCAACACTTGAAAAAGAAAGTGTCTGGAATGCCCAACAAACACAAATTTTGCTCCATTTTATTTGATGAAATGTCAATATCGCCAGCACTCAGTTATGACAAAGCACATGACAAAATCACTGGTTTTGTTGATACTGGCACAAAACGAGAAGCAATATTTTCGGATCACGTGCTTGTATTTATGGTGAGAGGCATAGTAAAGAAATATAAACAGCCGATAGCCTACAGTTTTTGCTCAGGTACAACGAAGACTGCAGATTTAAAATTTCTATTGAAAAGTATAATTGAAAAAGTTCAGAGCACAGGCCTAAAAGTAGTAGCTACAATATGTGACCAAGGCTCTACAAACCTTGCTGCCATAAACCAATTGGTGGAGGAGACAAAAGAAAAATATTTGAGAAACAATGAAGAATTTACAGGAGGCTTTTTTGAAGTGGCCGGTGGCAAAATTGTGCCTATATATGATCCACCTCATCTAATAAAGGGCGTGCGTAACAATCTGCTGAATAAGCATTTAAAATTTACTATGGATGGCAAGTTACGCGTGGCAAAATGGTCGCACATAGAAAATCTTTACCAAAGAAGTCCTACGTTCAGGGGTGTAAAGTTGGTCCACAAACTGACTGCTCTACATGTTGTGCCCTCAATGATACCCAGAATGAGGGTTAAATATTACACTCAGGTGTTCAGCAAGTCTGTTGGTGTGGCACTTGGGTTTATGGCAGATGTGTATGAGTTAACTTAATTACAATCATGTCATCGAGATGTAAAATTATATAAGTACAACATTAACATTTAATTTACAGAAAATGGCAGCTTGCCAGAGGAAAGCGTGGACACTGCAGAATTAATAATGCTGTTAGACGATCTCTTCGACTCAGTCAACGCAAACTACCATAAAGAAGAGGGGAAAATATACAGATCGGCAGTAACACCAAACTCACCCCATTTAAAATTTTGGAATTCAACTTTGCCAATTTTAAAATCCATGAAATATGTAATTAATGATAATAAAGAAACAACAGTGCCTTCTCTTACCAGCTGGGTGAAAACAATTGAAGGTTTTAAATCTATTGTTAATTATTTATGGTCACAAGGAATAAACTCCATACTATTAAGAAATATGAACCAAGACCCTCTGGAAAACTTTTTTGGAGCCATAAGAGCTCATGGCTATAGCAATATAATTGACAGGCCTGATGGTCTAGTGGTTAGTGACCCTGACTGCTATGCCGGAGGTCGTGGGTTCGATTCCCACCCAGGACAAATGTTTGTGTGATGAGCACGATCATTTGTTCTGTGTCTGGTTGTAATTTATCTATAATATGTATGTATTTAGAAATATATAAGTATGTTTATCAGTTGTCTAGTACCCATAACACAAGCTCTGCTTAGCTTGGGACTAGATGGCGTTGTGTGATAGTTGTGGAATATTATTATTATTATAATATAATGCCCAACTCTACAGCGTTTGAAAACGCATTTAAAACTTTATTGATAAATAATATCACATCCGCACACTCCCTACAGGTAAATTGTGAAAAGGATGACAGCATTTGTTTGCAGTCCTTAAAATCATTTATAGAAAATAAATCACCCAGCAACGAAAATGCTGATGGTAATGAGATAAGGCACATAAATGATTATCATTTAAATATTGAAATGATTAATACTCATGCTATGTTACTAAGTCGTTCTCGAGTCCATGTAGAAAAATGTGCTGCTATAGCATATTGCAGTGGATGGATGGCCACCAAAGCCAAAAAGTTTATTTTTAAAAAATGTACCTTATGTAAAAATAATTGCATTACTGAAAATGTTGAAGATTTTCACAACTTCATAAGAAAAAAAGAATACTGTGGCAAAAAATGGTTGTGCTATCCATCCCGAGCATTGTTTGACTACTTTGCCCAAGTGGAACACATCACTTTAGAAGTGTTAAAAACTGATGCACATAGAAAGCAAATTGTACAATATATAAACTTAATAGTATCTGTACATATTGATTTTAATTTTTTAACATGCAACGAACATAAAAATACACTAAACAAGTATTTATTGAATAAAAGTGTTGTGTTCTTCATCATGAATTGGTGCAGAGAAGTCTGCAATGTTCTCAGTGGCAAGAGCTTTTATAATTTTACTAAAGTAGACGGTAATGAGATGGACTGCATTATTCTACAGGCTCGAGAGCATTTTAATAAAAGAAAGGGTAAGAAACGAGAAAGGCAAACTGGAGTAGCCATAAATGTTTAAGAAAATAAATGAATTCATTATCTAAATTTTGTATCATTACCCGACTGTTTATTTGGTTCTACTAAATATTTAAACATGTATATTTTGACACTTACATAGTTCTCGAAATATCAAATGTACTGATTTGACCGATTTGGATGAGGAATTATCTAGTTTATTCTCTGTAACAAAGTATTTAATCTCTTATTGCAAATCGGTCGAATCAGTACATTTGATATTTCGTGAACTAGCTTACTAAGAACACACACAAACCCATCTACTCATATATATACAATACATAGGTATTGATATATTTCATCTAGTTCCCTGCTTGGCGTCCAGATGTCGCTCTTCGCTAAGAAATAATCAAAGTGTCAGTTGCCAGTCTATCTCATACTATATATCGATACCTCTGGGCTCAAAGGTCGTAAAGGACAAAATGCGACTTTTCAGGAGAAGCAAAAAACGAAAAAAAAAAAATTATTTTTACTGTAACATTTTTGTTTCTTGAGCTATTTAAATGAAACCTAGGAAAAAAGTGCTTAGAATTTATAGTATTCTCTAGGGCAGTGTTAAAAAATTACCCTAGTGCTGTATTTACCGAGATAGATTTCCTTTACGACCATAAATTTAAAAATAAATGTCCTTTACACCCTTCAAATTTTCATCCTATGATAATCCTAAGGGCGTAAATGTACTTTACTGCACAAAACTAAACGAAATAAGGAAATAATCGACAAGTGTAAAAATTTTTAGGGTCTTAAGGATCACCCGCTAAGGTATTCTGAAAGGATAAATTAATAATTAAACTTAAGTATTAAATGGATTATGTAATTTTGTATGTATTTATGTGTATACTACTGTATTTTCTTTACAAATATTCATGAAATAACATAATTATACAAATAAAACGTACATTTGTGTAATCAAATTGAGATCGTTTATTTGTAATTGAACACAAAGCTCTAAATCTTTAAATTATAAATTAATATTTTTAATACGTCCACCAATACTGTTGAGTGTGCCCACCTGCTGGTTGTGAGTGAATGGGAGTCGGGCCTCTGGCTTGAGGCGCTACCGTCGCCCAACATAGGCACTATGCTGGGTGACACCACATTACGGCTCGTTACATGTTTGCGTCTGGGCGCT
Source organism: Hydraecia micacea (assembly GCA_914767645.1). Taxonomy (NCBI): domain Eukaryota; kingdom Metazoa; phylum Arthropoda; class Insecta; order Lepidoptera; family Noctuidae; genus Hydraecia; species Hydraecia micacea. The sequence goes on from OU611775.1 coordinate 3,410,836, forward strand.
CCTTGCGGAGCTCCACATCGCTATCAATGTGGTGAAGCAGTCGACTGCCTCGGACACGGGACACCATGGCCTATCTTGCAGCCAGAGCGCTGCCACATACGAGTATTGGCATAAAAAACCTGGCCATAAGTCGAATATTCAAAGTGTGGCTTAACTTAATGCAACCATCACTTTCTGACAGCTAACTACCCTGTTCATAACGTACCGCACGCCCCGCGCCCTTTTCCCTTCACTGCGCGGCACACAGCTAGTCGGAACTCAGTCGTCGTCCAGTGCGGTCTATTGTTTTCTCGATAACCTTATTTTTAGTGCTCCTAACATTTGCTGTTTTATTCGTTTTATTAATAGTTGGTGGGATAAACACGACGAATATGGAAGTTCAAGGTATGTAACAACATAAATAATATCATTTCATTTACGTTATAGACTCACAAATGTTTTTTTTTTTTATTTCGCAAAGGATTCTAAAATAATCTCTTTGTCTATAAAAAAAAAAAAAAAACAGAAGCGGTTTTGTATGTGTTCCAAGCATTTCCCAGTAATGATCTATTATTTTAAATAAAGTTTAGACTTTCCTAAAGAGAATTGTGAAAGAAAATATTCCGCTTTGTTCCGCCATTTTGTTTAGCACACATTCAAACAAAATGGTCAATTGATTTAAAACAAGATTATTTACAGTAAATTCTCTTTTTATTTTTAGATTCTATTGGGAATTTCAAGAACATATCAAATAAGGAATTATATGATATCGTGCAAGAATGCCCTGATAAGAAAATTGACGCTAAGATGTTATTTTTGGAAAAAAAAATTATACAAATAACAAAATGTCCAGAAAGTGAGCTGGATACATTAAAACATACGTTGAGCTATTTCAAATGTAAATTTAAACGAAAATGGGTAGCAGCAAACTACAAGCATGACCGCTTTCTAAAACAAAATGAACATTGGCTTCAAAATACTCTCACATTCGCCCTCTGGACTATAGGAAAACCGGGTCGTCCTTCAAAGGAATTCGGGGAATCCAGTGATAGATCCAAGCGAAGAAAAACAAAATGTCTACGAGATACTATATCGACAGATGAGTTGACTTACGCTGCTCAAATGAGTCAACGTGCCGGAGGAAATAAGGATGCATCTAAAATAATAAAACACATCACTTTGACTCCAACAAGAGCTACAAAGTTTCGAAAAGTTATTTCTTCAAATAATCAAAGTAAAATAAAAAAGCATTCACCATCTGAAGCCTTAGCTATTTTCGTCGAAGGAGATTTTAGTAGAAGACAGTGGGAAATTTTACACAGCGCAAATAAAAATATATACCCTTGCTACTCTTTGATAAAAAAAGCAAAAACCGATTGCTATCCTGTAGAACAGTCAATGAGAGTTACAGAGACTTGTGCGGAAGTTCTCTTACAAGATTTACTCAACCATACATGTTTACGGTTGTGTAAATATTTGGAAGATGTAATAGACAGCTGTACTGAAGAAGAAAAGAAAAAATTTCTTTTAATTATAAAATGGGGCTGCGATGGTTCTCAACAATCGCAATATAAGCAAAAATTTGAAAATATTGCGGACAGTGACTCGAACATATTTCAGAGTTCTCTCGTACCATTGCGATTAGAAACCACAGATAATGGAATAAAAAAAATTATATGGCAAAATCCACTGCCTTCATCTCCAAGATTCTGCAGACCTATTAGAATAAGATTTATTAGCGAAACCAAGGACATAACTAATGAAGAATTTGCATATATAGATAATCAAGCAAAAAAATTAACAAAAACAGAAATACCAACACCCAGTGGAATAATTTACGTAACACATAAATTACTACCAACAATGGTGGACGCCAAGGTATGCAATGCAGCTACCAATACATCTTCAACTATGAGGTGCTATATTTGTAGGCTAACTTCCAAAAATTTTAATAATTTAACCAGAAGAATGGAAATAGACCCAGAAAGTCTACAATTTGGGCTATCGATTCTCCATGCACGAATACGTTTCTTTGAATCCTTATTGCATGTGTCTTACAAACTTGGGGTTAAAAAATGGCAAATAAGATCAACGGAAGATAAAAGAATTGTAAAGGAGAGGAAAGAAATGATACAAAAAGCATTTCGGGAGAAAATGGGCCTTTTAGTGGATATGCCGAAAGCAGGGTTCGGGAACAGTAATGATGGAAATACATCGAGAAGATTTTTTTCTGATCCCGAAACAGCTTCTCAAATAACTGGAATTGATTCCACATTGATCTACAGATTCAAAGTAATCTTAGAAGCAATTTCAAGTGGTCACGCGATTGATGCAAAGAAGTTTGAAGCATACACCTATGAAACTGCTACTTTGTACGTGCAGTTGTATGAATGGCACCCAATGTCGCCTACCGTTCATAAAATTTTAATGCATGGTGCAACAGTGATATCTCAATCTATATTACCAATTGGGCAGCTCTCTGAAGAAGCTGCCGAAGCTAGAAATAAGCACTTCAGGCTCTACAGGCAAAACTTCTCGCGAAAATTTGACAGAGTAAAATGTAACAGGGATATTTTAAATAGATTGTTACTAACGTCAGACCCATTTTTAAGTAGCAATAGAAAACTACCACGGAAGAAAAGTAACCCATTCTGTTCGGAAACCATAAGTCTTTTGCTCCCTGACGCAGAAAATGCATCAATAGAAAGCAGTGACGAAGAACACAATACAACAGCAACAGATGAAAACGAAGAATCTGATTTCGATGATTGATTTTTTTGTTTTATTATATTAACTAATTATAAACGTTCGAAAACTATCTTAATTTATTTATTTAATAGTTTCCACGTCACAAATGTCACGAAATAATATTGGCCAGGTTTTTAGTACAAATACTCCTATGCTGGTCAGATGGCACGGCACGCCAGCATTAACAACATTATCCGTCGGGCTCTTGTCACCGCCGCCGGGGTGCCAGCTGTTTTAGAACCCAATGACTTGGCGCGCGACGATGGGAAGAGGCCAGATGGAATGACCATAATGCCTTGGAAGTTGAGTAGGCCTTTGGTATGGGATGCAACCTGTGTTGACACCCTCGCGCCATCCTATGTTTCTAGCACGGCGGGCTGTGCTGGGGTGGCTGCTGCAGAAGCAGAAAACCTCAAACAGCGCAAATATAACAACCTTATTGGGAGCTATATGCTTGAGCCGTTTGGGGTTGAAACTCTAAGGCCTTGGGGTCCGAGTGCGCATCGAATATTTCGAGACATTGCCAAGCGGTTGGTTGACTCTACGCGTGACCAGAGGGCTGGCCTATTTTTAGCCCAAAGAATAAGCATTGCCATCCAACATGGTAATGCTGCCAGCCTTTTGGACACTTATCCCATTGACAGCGGCCGAATTTTTTTAAATGAGCTCCTGTCTTTTTCTTTTTTTTTCCTTTCTTTTTATTATACACTTGTATATCATATCTATAAATATTTTAGTCTTAAATTGTAAAATAGGTTATGTGTTAGAAATAAATAAAAATGTGTCCGACTAGTAAAAAAAAATTAAAGAAGTGAAAATATAATTCTTCTTTAATCAACTTTATAAACAGAATCTGTTTGATGAGATGATGAGTAAACACACCCCTCTCTCTGAACAGTTGGATGGGGTGGTTTTTTGATCCTGGATCTGAACAGTCATCGTGGCAGCGTCGTACAAACATCTCAATGCCCGCACGCGAGCGCGCGCTCTCTCAATCTTTTTCTCTCTCTCTCGTCTCTCTTCGATGCAGCGCCGGTTAATTCGACATCGTTGCAGAAAGGCCAGAACTGCCCATATTTTGATGGAGTCGAAGGCTTTCTCGTAGTACGCAAATGCACAGTGACTGGTTGTACTTCGCGGTATTCTGTATAATTTGCCGAACATAGTCGTGGTATATATGGTACTGAAGCCTTTTCGAAAACCGCCTCGATCTGGCGGTTGGAACTCGACAAATCTCTTGGCGAGACAGCTCGTGACGACCCTCGAGAGCAGCTTGCATACGTGGTTCAGAAATAAGATGGGTCTATAGTTCTTCAGCGAGGATTTTTTGTCACTTTCTATTAAAAAGTGAAGATTGACCATTTGAGGGTTAACGGCTTTCTAGTTAAAAGACGGCAGCACTATGCAGAAAAAATAAGAAACAGTCGTAAAGAATTATTATTGCAGCTCAAGTGTATCAGGTTGTATATTTAAGTCAAACGTATTGTAAATTAATATCATTTTGTAGGGAGTAGAGCTCATATTGATTTACAAATGTAAGATGTAAAGGACCTACTTACAACACATTTTCTTAGATTATTGTGGTAGTAAAGGACAAGTTTGTTTTTTTATTTTAAATTGTAGGGGTGTACAGGACAATTTGCAAAGACGATGTCCTTTACATCCAAATTTTTGAGGTGACTTATATTAACCACCTAAGGTGGTATAAGACAATTGATATTTTTTATGTATTTTACACCCAAAAGTTGTTTTATACTTTGCTTTACTACCAAAATGAGTTCACAATGGTAACTAAGTGTTATTTACATCCATATTTTCGCGGTAAACTTTGCTTAACGTCTCAAATTATGTGGGTCGTAAAGGCATTTTTTTTTTGCGAATTTCGTAGAACGGAATATACAGATCGATAGAAAATTAAAAACTGAGTATAGCAGTATCAAAAAGTCATTTTCGCCCAAATGTCCTTTACGACCTTTGAGCCCAGAGGTATCGATATATTAGTCTATGATACTAATCGCAGATGGCCGGCGCAGTGAAATATATAGTATTTTTATTTATTTAATTAAAAAATAATGGTAGCGATTTAAAAAATAAAAATAATACTATATTCTAAGCAAATGTTGATGATTATTTTGGTATAAATTTTACGCCTAAATAATGTAGGACTTTAGAGATATCGGGGCTTGTTTCGAAGCCTTTTCGGTCGATAATTGAATTACGTAGATTTTTTTTTCTTTACATAAAAGGCATATAACGAAAATATATTCTATTATTATTGAAGTATAGAATATTTGAAAGCTAATTATATTTTTTTTGATGGTAGATATTCAGTAGAATCTCCAAATTAGAGCTCCGAAATCATGTCTCCGTGAGTTTTTGCCTAAACATTCATCGGGAGAAAGCTTATTACTAAATAATTAAATAACTTATCTAAAATCGGTTCTGAGGTTATTGTAGTAGAGAAAACGAACTATTTTTACCAAGTAATTGTTATTTCATACAACGAACGTAAAACATACAATTTCGCGTTTTTTTGTAATACGCCTCTTAAATACAATCGCTTGTCCAGTCTCTTTAGATTTCGACTACTCTATGCCTCATTGCGAGGAAATATTATCGCAGCTCGATAATTCTGCTGATCTACTAAATTCCGAACGCGAGCCACTTACAATACAATGTGTTAATGACAAAAATAAAACCTACTATTTTCTATTTACAAAAGTACATCACTATGAAGAAACTAATTATAGAGATGTTTATACCTTACTAATTAAACTTAGAAACTTACTAATTGATTGCCAAAATGTTACCAACCTTACATTACCAGATTTCACGGACCCATTCTCAAAGCTTACGTATTCTAAAATCTATAATATGATTTCCTATATTTTCCACGATACCAATATAAAAGTTCACATTTATAAAAATCAATTAATCTATCCTACTCCTGTAGAAGTCCCTAAAATATTAAAAGAAAACCACGACTCTGTTATAGCTGGTCACCCAGGGTCACAACGAATGTACTCGCGCATTAAAGCTGCCTATTATTGGAAAGGCATGCGGTCTGACATCGTGCAATACGTAAAGAAATGCAAGCTTTGCCAAATTAATAAACCTTTAAGGAAATCAAATAAAGCTCCGATGGAGATAACTTCCACATCTACCAGGCCGTTTGAAAGATTGGCCCTTGACGTCGTCGGTCCCTTACCCGATGCAGGCTATCAAAACTTTAGATTCATCTTAACCTTACAAGATGACTTAACTAAATTTACTAGCGCTTACCCAATGGTAACGGCTACTAGTGAAGAAATAGCCAGAAACCTTGTTCATTTTATGTCTCTTTTCGGTTTTCCCAAAACCATTCTAACGGATTTAGGGACATGTTTTACATCCGAATTATTTAAACAATTGACCGAAATACTAAAGGTCAAGGCCCTTTTTACTACTCCGTATCATCCACAAACCAATGGAGCTCTTGAACGCTCACATGCTACTTTAAAAGAATACCTAAAATCCTTTGTTAATGAGAACCAGAACGACTGGCATTGTTACTTATTCACTGCGATTTTAGCTTATAATACTACACCTCATAGTACGACTAACTTTACTCCTCACGAGTTATTATGGTTATAAACCATCCATTCCAAACTCTTTATACGAAAGCTCTGGTAACACATACAACGAATATATTCGAGCTTTACAATATAGAATGCGCTTTAGTCGCGAGAAAGCCATTCAAAACATTATAAACAGTAAAGAAAAATCGAAACAATACTATGATGCAAACTCCCGTGACGTTACTTACAAAGTAGGAGATATGGTTTATCTTAAACAACATCATAGGCTCCGTAAAGCCTTATCGCCTATATGGAAAGGTCCTTATAAAATTATTAAAATTCATAACAAACATAACATAACCCTACAAGTAGGTCACAAGGCTATTAAATACCATACCAATGAAATTAAGCCTTCTACTTCTTAACCTATGTGTAGTGTCTGTGAGTGAAAGAGAAGGAAGCATTATGTCGTCTCTAGCGCACGTGCGGTCGTAAAGCAGTCAGTCAGCTGTGAGCGGCGGGAGTGAGAGGGCACGCGCGTCTAAGAGCCGATAATATAGGGGAATATACCACATTTTGGCGACGAGGATTAACAGGACTACTGTGAGTTATTACTATTACATAAAAAAAAAAAAAAAAAATGTAACTACGGTGTTTTGAGATTTGAGACTAAGATTGCTCAAACTAAACTCACAGTACAAATTATGGTGAGGCCCCGTGAAGTAAACATTCTATTCGTGTAATTATCATATTTATCTAGTTACCTATGATGCGAGACGACCGCGTTGTTTTGCTGGTGCTGTAGATTATTATTATCAAGCGGGACGGTTGTTTACATTTCCCATTGCTAACTAAAATAAAAGTACCCACTTATGGGGTCGCTTATGCATGATTTATTTATAGAAGAAAAATGTCATAAGATTAACGAATACATTACATGTCATATTTAAAATTCCTGCCTCTGAACTACGGGGGCCGGGTTCGATTCCCAGTCGGCTCAGAATCCTACTAATATTATAAATGTAAAATTTTGTGAAGATGTTTGGATATTTGTTACTCAATCACGCGTAAACCGTTGGGCGGATTTGTATGAAGCTTGGCACATGGATAGACCATTTCCAGGATTAACACATAGGATACTTTTTATTACGATATTCCCACGGGATCGAAACTTACGCGGGTGAAGCCGCGGGTCGCTGCTAGTTGAATATATTCTTCAGATTAAAAATAGATATAATTATACAGAATGCGTACATACTGTTGAGTTGTATGATTGACTTCGTTATCTAGTACTAGACTAGACCAATATTAGATTATTGTATCAAGTAATGATGCTCGTATAAAAAAGAACATGAGTCTCCTCCTGTATAAACTAAATAACAGGTGACGCCTGTTAAATAAATTCTAATGTTATGATGTACAATATCAGCGAGATGCTACGCGACGTATAATGTTACCAGATGATGCCTGGTAGTCCGGGAACAGGTGACGCCTGTATGGACTTCGTCATGTAATTTAGTACAGGTGATGCCTGTAAGTACCTACATGAAGCGACGCGACGTATGATGTTACCAGATGATGATTACAATAAGTGCAAAAAGTACTTAAGTGGTGTGAACTGATTTAGTGAATATTTTTCGCGAGCGCGACATCGCTCGGTCCGGAGACGCCGAGGGACACCCCTCCTCACCTCGGGGGAAAGAGACGGGCTGCGAAAAACAAATAATTCATCTCTGTCGCACTCCGAAGACGCGCAGTTACTAGGTACCTAGATTTGAATATTGGTATCTTGGAAACCGTTAAGCCAATAAGAATGCCAAATCGTTGCGGTGCTTGTGGTTCAACAATAACGGAATCCAATAATTGTATGGAGTGTTCCAATGGCAAATGCAAAAAAAAGTATGACTTAGCGTGTCTGGAAATTAATATTAACGCGTTTAAGACCTATACGATGTCATATAAGAAGAACTGGGTGTGCCCAGAATGTATCTCTTCAAAACCTAAAATAGGGAACAGCGACACTCCAGTCCGAATAAATGCACTGGACGTTAAGGTCAGCACCACTAATACCACCAATACACCAACAAATAACGTGAACATTCAGCGCGGGAGCCGGGCTAATTCATCACCTATAATTATGGATAATGATTCTATGTTACTCGAGGAACTAAGAGAGTTCAGGTCAGATATGGTAGCTCGCATGGACAGTCAGGCAAAAGCGATAACACTATTGCTGAATCAGTTTTCGCAAACAAAAACAGAGTTGGACAACATAGTTCAGATCATGAGGGTACTCGAAGAAAAAGTGGATGCAAAGCTGTCTCAGGATAGGCAAACCCGAAACACCATCATTCCTGAGGTACCTGACAACCCTCCTCCTTCTGCTTCTACTTCTGCATTCGCTTATGCAGAAGTTGCTGGTCAACCAAGTAGTTTTTCTAAGAATACCTACGTAAAAAAGGTAAACAAAGGTAGGGCCACGAAGTCGGCGGAATTAGCGGAAAATACTACGGGCATTACTAACATACTAGCTGCGGAAGAAGTAAAGACGGTAGAGATTGAAGAAAACGAATCGGGGTGGACGACTGTACGTAACAAAAAATCTACCAGACAGCCCAAAGAGGTGAAAGTAGGAACGAATAAGGAATTGAAGGCCATCCAAGCTACCGAACGGAAAAAACACCTGCACGTATGGCGATTGCATCCGGACACCACTCTGGAAGCCGTAACCGATCATGCGAAAAGTATATGTGGCCCTGATTCAGTTCTTAAAGTGGACAAAATCAAGCATAAAACTGAGCGAGATTACTCGTCGTTTGTTATTGGAGTGTCTGAACACTGTTTTGCGAAATTAAATCAGGCGGAGTTCTGGCCGGTGAACGCAGAATTCAATGAGTGGATTTGGTTTCGCAAATCAACAAAAAGAACGCCAAATGAATAGTATCGACATATATTATCAAAACGTACGTGGTCTTCGCACAAAGCTGGATGAGTTCAGGAATAACATTGCCTCCTTGAATTTTGACGTATATGCAATCACGGAATCTGGTTGCAATGATTCCATTGAAGATCTCGAAATAATCCCTCCTGGGTATCATATACTGCGTTGTGATCGAGCGGATGGCCGAAAACAGGGAGGCGCGTTTTTAGTGGCCACACACCGGTTCGAGCTGCGGCAGGTACACGTAACGGACGTATCAATAAACAGCTGCGTTTTTGAAATGGTTTGTGCGACGGTACACTTAAATAACAGATTTTTGTTTTTGTGTTCGGTAATTTATATTCCTCCCGGTAGTTCAGAGAATGACTACATGATTTTGTTTAGTATGATAGAAAATCTGTGCGCTAGATATAAGGAAATTGTTGTGATAGGTGATTTTAATTTACATTCTTGTCCTTTGAATGTAACTAATTATTATGAATGTTTCATGTCATTTTGCGAATTCACTCAAAATAATAATGTGTCCAATTGTTTAAATAGGCAGCTAGATTTAGTTTTAAGTTCTGGTTTTTACGGTGAGGTGTCGGTAGTAGCGGCGGACGAGCCGCTCGTGCCGGTCGACGCGTATCACCCGCCGCTCGCAGTCAGCGTGCCGCCAGCAAGCGCGGCTGTACCCCCCCCCAGCTGTTTCCCCCGCTTCTCCCGCTGGCGCGCCCGTTTCATGTGACAATATTAGACCGCAGTGGAACTTTAACAAAGCGGATTATCAATGTTAGGGTCGGTGGATTGGAGAAGCATGTATGAGATGAGCGATTTGGAAGCGATTTTGGATTTATTTTACAGTACTCTTAATAACACTTTGGATGACTGTGTTCCTAGGAAAAAGCCTAGTAAAAAGTCGCGGTACATTTATCCGGAATGGTACACGAACGAAATAATAAGAGACTTAAGAACTAAAGCTATACTTCATAAGAAATTTAAATCAACTAAACTTAGTAGGGACTATGTAGAATATTCTAAATGCAGAGCACTAATAAAAAAATCTATAGAAACTGCTCACAAACTGCATCAACATAAAATCCAGTGTCAGTTTGTTAAAGATCCTAAGTCGTTCTGGCAATACATACGATCAAAGAAAAGTGCGGTTACCAAGAAAACTATTATAAAAGATGGTGAGCATTTATCGGATGACGAGTGTGCCAAGCAGTTCGCGAATTTTTTCGAATCGGTTTACAGCGATCAGCCGCCGCGGTTAGACGCTCAAGCGGCGGCGGCAGCGGGAGCGGCGAGTAGTGCGCGGGTACAACTTGATGCACTTAGTCTGGAGGACGTCAGATGTGCACTTGAGCGCCTGAAACCGAAACGTTCAGCGGGCCCGGACGGTATACCGGCATTTCTTTTTAAAGATTGTGGTAGGGTGCTCGCAGAACCATTACTTTTTATTTTTAATGTGTGTCTTCAGTCGATGACGTTCCCCGCTCAATGGAAGATCACGAGGGTCATTCCTGTACCTAAAGGTAAAGCGGGAACGGACATAACTGGTTATCGGCCGGTGGCTGTACTGTCGACGCCGGCCAAGGTATTCGAGTCTGCTATACAGCGATGCATACAGGAGCAGGTGCGCGGACAACTAGCTGACGCGCAGCATGGGTTCCGGCCGGCGCGCAGCACGGCAACCAATCTGCTGAACTTTATGGCGCAGGTGGTGCCGGCAGTAGATGCTGGTGGACAGGTCGATGCTGCTTATTTTGATTTTAAGAAAGCTTTCGATACCGTCGACAATGACATTTTACTAACGAAGCTCGCAGAAGTTGGCTGCACACCACATCTATTGCACTTCTTCGCCAGTTATATGCAGGATAGACAGCAGTACGTCGATTATAATGGGTGTGAATCCGACCCATATTACACCTGGTCCGGTGTGAGCCGAGGCACAAATTTGGGTCCTCTCGAATTCATCATAATGATAAACGATTTGCCGAAAGTCATCAAACACGGCACTTGTTTGTTATTTGCGGATGACCTTAAGTTGCTGCTTGAGGTTAATACTAAATCGGATTGCGAACGATTGCAGGAGGATATAGACAGGGTAGTCGCATGGAGTCAGGACAACAAGCTTTCCTTCAATGTGTTAAAGTGCTCGGTGATGAGTTTTACGCGCGCGCGTGCCCCTCTAGTACACGAGTACGCAGTGGGTGCCGCGCCCATGCAACGTGTCTCTGAGGTGCGGGATTTGGGGGTTACTGTCACTCCTGAACTGTCGTTTCGCGATCATATTACGAGGATCTGTAAGAGAGCGTTCAGAAACTTGGGATTTGTTCTGAGGCAGACAAGGCACTTCACTAACATCGCTTCAGTAAGAGTCCTGTATGACGCACTGGTAAGGAGTCATTTGGAACATAGTGCTGTCATATGGGCTCCACATGAGGCCAAGTACTTGGTAATGTTAGAACGTGTACAAAACAAGTTCACGCGCCACTTGTACAGGAAGCTATATGGGGTATATCCGTTTTACCCGTTGATGTACCCCACTCTGTTTGTGCTTGGTATGGTTGGGTACAACCAGCTGAGGGTGCGACGGGAATTCACACTGGTTGCGTATTTGGTAAGATTACTTCGTGGCGTTGAGCATAACCCAGGAGTGCTGCAACGCCTGAGTTTGTGTGTGCCGGACCGCTATGTGTGGAGGCGGCGCCGCCCGCCGCTGCTGGCTGTGCCGGTTGCCAGGACCAACCTCCTCGCTAAAACACCATTGACCCGCGCAATTAGGGTTATTAACGAACTTCACGTCAAGATCGATGTATTTACGTGCTATTTGAGTGAATTCGCAAAAATATTGTTGTTTATTTTATGTTATAGTATAGATAGATTAGAGTAGGCTAAATGTTATTGTTGTATAATTTAAATACTGTGTTTCTCTAGTTAGCTTAGAGAACGTTTTAATGGGAAAGTATTATAGTTTATTAGATGTTGTTAAGTACTATTATTTTATTTTTCTTTGTTTTTCATAGTTATTAAATTGTAAATTAGTTAATTTTGAGACCGAGCTATCGCATTAGGAACCTACCTGTAATGATAGTTGTAAGGGAGATTTTTAAAATAAATAAATAAATAAATAAATGATGCCTGGTAGTCCGGGAACAGGTGACGCCTGTAAGGACTTCGTCATGTAATTTAGTACAGGTGATGCCTGTAAGTACCTACATGATGCGACGCGACGTATGATGTTACCAGATGATGCCTGGTAGTCCGGGAACAGGTGACGCCTGTAAGGACTTCTTCATGTAATTTAGTACAGGTGATGCCTGTAAGTACCTACATGATGCGACGCGACGTATGATGTTACCAGATGATGCCTGGTAGTCCGGGAACAGGTGACGCCTGTAAGGACTTCGTCATGTAATTTAGTACAGGTGATGCCTGTAAGTACCTACATGATGCGACGCGACGTATGATGTTACCAGATGATGCCTGGTAGTCCGGGAACAGGTGACGCCTGTAAGGACTTCGTCATGTAATTTAGTACAGGTGATGCCTGTAAGTACCTACATGATGCGACGCGATGTATGATGTTACCAGATGATGCCTGGTAGTCCGGGAACAGGTGACGCCTGTAAGGACTTCGTCAGGTAATTTAGTACATTATGCGACGCGACGTATGATGTTACCAGATGATGCCTGGTAGTCCGGGAACAGGTGACGCCTGTAAGGACTTCATTATGTAATTTAGTACAGGTGATGCCTGTGATACATGGAGGTTTTATACGGGTGATGCCCGTAATATGAAGTTTTGTGTACGGATAACGCCCGTTTACTGAAGTTAGAAGACAATTCATACAGCATTGTTAGTTTAATTGGGACTATGGTGTGAATGAATGCTGTATGAAATAAATAAAGAATGTGTCAGGTTGTTAAAAGGATGATGCCCATTTGGTGACCTGAATTAGACATTCTTTATTTGTTTCATTGTCCACAGTAATTAAAATGACAAAGCAGATACGGATGCGCGATCATAGTGCATGTCGTTTAGGGCATAGGCTGTATGTAGACCGAGTGACGCGCCTTTTATGCCTACCGCCGGGTTAAAAAAAAAAAAAAAAAAAAAAAAAACACCTTACATAACACTGCACAACAACAGCTGATTTGTGTTTTGCTGAACATCAACAACATCAACGTGGCTATCGTAAAATCGTATCGTACCAAAGCAGCCGTCGTGTGCTGCAAGTGAGGGAATCCAGGACATATCGCGGCCCGCACGAGCAGTTGCAGTGCAAGCAGATGGGGGAGCACGTGCTGCAAGCAGCAACGACGAGTGGATATTTGCGGTAACTACCCACACACACACACTTTAGAAAATAAAGGTGAGCTGTCATATGTTTACGATTCTGGTGCTGAATGCTCGTAGTAAAAAGCGAGTTGTGCAGCCAAATTAAGTGGCAAACAAGTTAATAACGTTGTTGCGTTGGCTGGTATTGTCCAAACGCGTGTATTCAGCACAGAACAAATCATATTTAGCGTTGCTATTAGCGAGCAGCAACTTGAGATTTTATTACATTTCTACCCGACAGTTACTTGTAAAGTAATGTTATAGTACGTGAAATATTCAACCTTGGCTTTTCGATTAACATGTCTGTGACAGAGTTTTCGTTGCATAAGTTCTTGTAATAAATCCAGTTTTGACGATCAACAACAAAAAGGCTAGATTTGATGGGTCAAACGCAGCTATACCAAAATTTTGAGTTGACTATTTAGTGATATTAGAAAACGAAGAGCGAAATCAAATTATAAGACTAAGGTAGATCGGAAGTTCAGAGATTCGTTTAAGGTAGTTGGAGTTTTGTATGGTGATCCTTATACGTTAAAAGCTTTAAATTATAACCGAACTTATACTCTCACGATAGGTTTTATGATTGATCTTCTTCCTGGCGTGTCGAGGGCAATCTGACTGGACTGGGCCCAGAGTTCGATTACTTGTTTGGCGCCATCACCAGAGTCCATCAGTTCCTGTAACGTGCAGCTGGCAGAACACGCGGGACATGATATTGGGTGTCTCATGGTTTGTGGAACGGCGCCGCGTTTGCACTCCGGGGCGGGGTCATCTATGAGTCTCCACCTGAACGGGTTTTCCTTGCTTCGGCCGGCCTGGGTCCGGAGTCTATTTGGAGACTTCCAGTTTTCCCGGGGTAGCTCGTGTCCGGGTGGGAGGTCTTCGGCGGGTGGAGCGAGCGGTTTGGGTGGGGAGCCACTGTCTCGCCGCAGCTTCAGTCTTTCTTGTGATGGTTCGCCAGTGAGTGGAACGACATACTTAAAAACTTAACTTTCGGCTTTTCAGCCTTTGTGGCAAGGATGTATGAATGATGCCGGTAGGCCATGTATCAGTCACACACAGTCATCACAGTGGTGATGAGCAAGTCTACATTATGGGAAGCACGTGAGTAGGGGTTTTCTATCGGCCGTAGTAAAGTAGTGTGTAGTCACAGGGTGATGCACACAGATCTATCCGCTGGATGTGTGAGAGCAATGCGATTCCTGGTCGGCCGGAGAGCCGTGGTGTTAGAGGATTTACTCGTGTGTGTTTTTCTCGGTGTCTAAGGCTCTTAGTGAAAAAGATGGTTGTTAATGTGAATAACGATGGTACATGGCTCTGGTTGATGATTTTCGCTATGATTAGTTAGTCAACGTTTGTTTAGTTAATTTAGAAGTATTGTTTAAAAAAAAAAAAAAACAAAGATCTCCTGTACGAATAATCGCTGATGTAGGACGATGCTTTTCAAGCTAATAATTTCGCAACTTCTGCCAGTATCAATCTACACCTTATTGCGACTAGTTCATTTCGTGCGAATGGTCAAGTGGAAAGGATAATGAGTGTCCTCAAGTAAATGTTAATTGCGATAGAGACTGATAAAGATCGGTCGTGGCAAGACTCGCTAGGAGAGGTACAGCTAGCTCTAAATTGTACGATTAATCGCGTTACCAAAGCTAGTCCATTAGAACTTTTGATAAGTAAGGTAGCACGTCCACTTGATTATAAGGCTAACGGCGACAAATGACGACATTATAGACCTTGATGACGTTAGGAGATTAGTATCCGAAGGCATTGAAAAGTCTGCGCGTTATAATAAAAGTCATTTTGATAGTACAAAGGCAAACGTGTATTAATAATAACAATAATCTTTAAAAAAAAAAACAGAATTGGTTCTTTGTGAACTCATGTTTATACTGGGTGAAATTTTAATGGTTGTTTTCCTCTTAAGGGGTCATTGTACTCATCATTATGAACAACTTTTACTATGGGACCAAACCTGAAATCGCGAAAAAAATATCAGCTGTTCCCTACATTTTTACGAGTTATACGAACATAAATGTAGGGAACAACTGATTTTTTTTTCGCGATTTCAGGTTTGGTCCCATAGTAAAAGTTGTTCATTATGATGAGTACAATGACCCCTTAAGAGGAAAACAACCATTAAAATTTCAGCCAGTAGAGAACGACGAGCGTAATCAAACTAAGCTTGACGTGAAGTATAGAGGGTCATTTCAAATAGTTGAAGTGTTAGATGGCGACCGGAATGTTTTAAAATCTTTAGTTAACAAGCGTACATGCAAATATGCTCCATGACCGTGTTTGGGAGAGCCCGAGGGCCAAGTACCAATTGAGATTGTAGACTTGTAGATGACGAGTTGGCATCACTTTAGTTTGTGTACTCAGGTTCTCTGTTCATTGAGTCGGAGACCGTACCAGAGTATCGTAGCCATTGCCCGTTAGAAATCGGAATCTACTTGCTAGACTGTGGGTACGTGGCACGCGATAGCTCTGGTAAATATGGTCGGGTCTAGCCTTGAAGCCAAGACCGTTGAGTCAAGACGACTCGGCATTCCTCCGGGATGTGCGTATGTGACAAATGTGTGGGAGCTATGTTATAGCCGTGATTGTTGACCGTGAATGAGAGACCTGAGGTTTTGTTTTCTTTGATTAGTGTGGAATTATTGTACTTGGTCTCGGTAATCTCGTAACTAGATAGTTCCAATTTTTAGATTAGCCTAATTTTTGGTTTCTAATTTGAATGCTTATTGCAAATTGATCGAGAAATAAAACAGACTTTAAAGAGTCGAGTCCCTCGGGATTCGGTCGTGGTCCACCTGTTTACCTTTTAATTATCTCATCAGTCTTCATATGGGAGGTTGCGACAAATGCCAGAAAATCAGAATATAACTGACGAAATTGAGGTTGAGTAAAGTAGTAGTAGTAACAATTAGGAGAGTATTTAAGTTTGCATGATGATTGGACCGTACCAGAGGTTGTCGTGTAGCCGTAGCTCAATAAAAATCGGCATCTACTACTTTAGTAGTCCGTGAGTACGCGGTAAGCAGTCAACTCTGGCGGAGGTCGGGTTTCAGTGAAAACCATAGAGTCCAGGAGAGACTCGGCGCTCCCGTGGGGGTTCGCATAAAGGAAAGATGAATAACTGGAGGTTATTGAGCTACGCGTAACCAGAGATCACATGCAGAGCTTAAGTGTGTTGATTAATTTGGTTGCCTTTTGTGAGATAGCGCGATAAATGTGTAGTCAGTTGTACTTTGAATTTCTTGATTATTGATAAGATTTTAATTTTCTTCTAATTTGTTATTGAAAACAAAATTAATAAAATAAGGAAGGGATGTAGTGTCTGTGAGTGAAAGAGAAGGAAGCATTATGTCGTCTCTAGCGCACGTGCGGTCGTAAAGCAGTCAGTCAGCTGTGAGCGGCGGGAGTGAGAGGGCACGCGCGTCTAAGAGCCGATAATATAGGGGAATATACCACACTATGTATTATATTTCTTTCCAGAATAACATGCTGCTATGGCACTTTATGCCTCGGCCGCACCGAATCAAGCATCATCCCAATCTATCATAGCCCCGGGATTTATTTTGAACCTACTACTAATATTAATTTTTATACTGATCATTGGAAAGTGATCACCCACGTAGATTTAGTTTCCTTAGAACCATATCTTAACAAGATTAAATCTCTGTTACACGATACTCTAAACTTGTGCAACAAGATTCAATCACAAGAGTTAGGTACATGCAAGGACATGTCTAGCCCTATCGAAGTTTTAATCCAGTCTAGTTCTATCAAATTGCAATCATTATCGCATATCATCTCCAAAAAATTGACAAGTAAAGTCAAACGATCTTTAGAATTCGGAGGTGAAATCTTAAAGTTTTTTTTCGGCACATTAGACGCAGATGATGCCCGAAAATATGATGCTGCATGTTTACGATAAATTAAACAAAGATTTCTTGATAACAAAGGTTTACTAACAATTTACAATTTTTATAACTTTTTTAAACGTACTGAACTTGTAATAATTTTGGAAGAAGATTTTGAATGAATGTAGGAATGAATGTGTGTATGAAAGTTAAATTGAATGAATACTATTGAGCGAATGTGTCGTAGACATCCTCGGGGGCCTTGAAAGTTATGATGGAGCTTTCAAGATCATTTGTAGTTGACAGGTGAAGGCAGCAGACACAAACGGTTGATAGCTCTTCGTATGGTGCCTTGTGAGGTAGATACGTCGGCGACTCGTGGCACACCATCAGTGCCGGGAAATAGTTTTGAGACTCTTCCAAGGCGCCAGCATAGTGGAGGAGTCCTATCATCTTTGATTAGGACCAAGTCGTCTATCTTCAATTCTCGGCACCGCACCTTCCACTTTGTGCGCTGCTGGAGCTCCGTGACGTACTCTGTCGACCACCGCTTCCAAAAGTGTTGACGAGCTTGTTCCAATCGCTGAAAACGATCAAGACGGTTTGTGCTATAGTCCAGCAGGTATGGCGATGGCAAAGAAGTCAGCGGCCTACCAATTATAAAGTGGCCCGGGGTGAGTGGAGATAGGACTTGTGGTAAAGGACTTAACGGACATAAAGGTCGGCTATTAAGTATCGCCTCGATCTGAGCAAACAACGAACTCAGCTCCTCGAACGTCAAGTGAATATTTTTAAGTACTCTGTATAAATGAAATTTCGCGGACTTGACCCCGGCCTCCCATAGACCTCCAAAGTGAGGAGCGTATGCTGGTGAGAAGCGGAATTCAATGCCTTCGCGAGATGCAGAGTCAATAATAGAGTCGCTATTGGACTTAAGAAACGAATTTATTTCTTTTGCTGCTGCAACAAAATTTCTACCATTGTCGCAGTAGATCACTTTTGGCTTACCTCTGCGGGCTATAAATCTTTTTAGGGTAAGCACAAATGCATCCATTGTCAAGTCACTGACTAACTCTAAATGAACGCATTTGTACCGAAAGCAAATAAAAATACAGAGATAGCTTTTAGTTATTTTACAGCCTCGTCCCTTGCGGTCTGTAATAAGAAATGGACCGGCAAAGTCGGTACCTATCGTAGAAAAGGGAAAGTCAGCTTCAACGCGATCTGCAGGTAAGTTTCCCATAATATTATCCATAGTACGAGCATTGAAACGACGACAGGTAACGCACTCGCGCGCTGCACGTCTAGCTAGAGCCCTGCCTCCTACAGGCCAATAGCGTTCCCTTATAGATGCTAGGAGATGCTGAGGACCGGCGTGCAACAGGCGTAAATGCTCCTGTTTAAATATTAACTTTGTTAAATAATGACTCGAATGCAACAAGATAGGATGACGTTTGTCATACTGGTAAGTAGATGAATCAATGCGTCCTCCGACTCTAAGAATCCCATTTTCATCTAAAAATGGATTAAGAGACGAGAGAGCGGCTTTAGAATTTAAAGATTTACCCCTTTGTAGTAGACCTAATTCTTTAGGAAAGGAATCTTTCTGGGCTAACTTTATAGAAACGTTTTGAGCATTTTCTAACTCTAAAACTTGAAGTGGACCTAGTGATCTGTCCGACCTTTTGTGTAGCCTACAATTGTTGGCGAACCTTAAAACCCTAGCTAGAACCCGAATAAGAGTACTTAAATTAGAATATTTTGCTAAATCCACAGACAAATCTGGCATGGAAGATGCCTCCTCCCCCCTAAAGTATGGTGGGTCTTAAGCTCTGGCAATTCTATAGAGTCCGCAGTATAGGCGGGCCAGGAATCCTCGGATTCTAAAAGAAACGATGGACCATTCCACCATATAGAGAGATCTACCTGGTCTGGATCGACACCACGCGAGACTAAATCAGCCGGATTGATAGAAGTGGGAACATAACGCCAGTCTGTGGGATTTATAGCAGCTACTCTGTGGGCAACAAACGTTTTAGTTTTATTAGAGTTGAGCCAACCTAATACTAATTTAGAGTCTGTCCAATACACCTGACGTTCTATAGGGCAACGTAATGCAGCTAAAACTGTAGCAGTTAGTTGAGCTCCCAGTAGGGCAGCGCAGAGTTCGAGCCGTGGTATTGTCGTGGGTTTAATAGGAGCAACCCGTGATTTTGCACACACCAGGCTAACTTGTGTAGCGCCGCTAGTAGAAATATATACAGCTGCCGTAGGCACGCTGCGAAGCGTCACAAAAGCAATGTATTTGTACAGAGGAATTATTGTCAATTAAAATGTATCTAGGAATCCTTAAAGAAGACAAACATGAAGATTTACTAGAAAAATTTAACCAGGAAGACCTTATTTCTGGAGGAACAGGTTCATCCCAATCAATTTTGTGACTCCATAGTTCTTGTAGCATAATTTTAGGTTTAATCGTGAATATAGACAGAAGACCAAGAGGATCAAATATTTTAAATGTTGAGGAAAGTATAGTTCTCTTCGGGACCTCTTCAGAAGCCGAAACATCATGCTGAAAACGAAGTTCATCCGAAGACGGCGCCCAGCCTATACCTAGAGTACTAGTCGCATTACTAATCATGAGATTACCACTTTCCAGGTTGACGGAGTCTGCAAGTAACTCAGGTAAGTTTGAACGATATTTACGCAGATGAAAACTTCCCTTTGCTAACTCAGAAGAGACTGAAAGACGGATATGACGTAACTCCTCATCACTGCTTGCACCGGTAAGTAGATCATCACAATATAGATCATTTTGGATTATAGTTTTGATCTTCTGATCTGAACACTCTTCACCTATCTGCCAAAGAGAACGAGTAGTGAGAAAAGAGGCACTAGCGAACCCGTAAGTAACTGTATTTAAGCGAAGCGTCCTTAACGGCTTGTCTTCACTATCACGCCACAGTATCAGTTGAAGATTGCGATCAGATTCTTTGAGAAGCACCTTGCGAAACATTTTCTCTATGTCTCCTGTTAAAACATACTTATGCTGTCTAAAACGAACTAATATATTAAACAATGGTTCTTGCACAACTGGTCCCACCATTTGTAGGTCATTAACAGAAACACCAGAAGAAGTACGAGCCGAGGCGTCAAACACAACGCGTAACTTAGTCGACTCGCTTTGTTCCCGTATCACTGGGTGGTGGGACAAGAAGTAGGCATTTAATGGCCTAGGCTCCGGAGATTCAGATAGGTGACCTAATGCTTCGTATTCGTTTATGAATTGACAGTATTGTTGCTTTAATTCTGGTTGTTTTCGGAATCGAGCCTCTAAATTAAAAAACCTCTTTTTGGCTAGATTATAGGAATTGCCTAAACAATCTACGCTATCACGAAGTGGTAACCCTACACAAAATTGACCATTACTAGTGCGAGTAGTGTTGGCGAGATAATGTTGCTCACACAATTTTTCTTCACTACTCAGGGGCCTTTTTTGAGGAAAATTATCAAGTTCCCAGAATCTAGACAACTCGTCATGTATCTTACTAGAAGTGTCATCATTTGAGACAAAATTGCACATGACTGAGTTAACTTTATTTTCATTAAAACAAGGCAATGATCCCGTGACGAGCCATCCTAACTTTGACGCCTGAAGCTTAGGATAACCATGTCCCAACGAGTGCTGTTGGGCGCTTATGATATCCCAGAATAAGTCAGCACCAATCAAAATATTTACTGGGGATGGTTCATTTAAAGTGGGATCTGCTAACTGATATCCATGAATATTTAACCTTTTTAAATCAAAATATGATTTAGGTAAGTTGCCGGTAATTTGAGGCAAAACTAAACGTGAAACTGTCACATTAAAGGAACTTGTTTCAGAATGAATGCGTATAATACAGCGTTCTGTGTTAATATTTAACTTAGTGTTACCAATGCCTACTATGGTAGTGTCTGATGGCTGAGGAATCAGGTTTAGATGGTACTTTACGGCCTCTGTGATAATTGTCGACTGACTCCCGCTGTCGAGCAAAGCTCGCACTATCATAGTCTCGTTGGTGGTTGGGTTGGTAACCTTTACTCGAGCCGTACACAAAAGTACTTCAGAGGAGCACGTTGAGGACATAGTGACGGAATTAACTGAATTGGAAATTTCAGTTTCCTCTGATTTATGAAGAAGAGAATTATGTCGTAATTTGCAATGACGACATGTAGCTAAAAGACGACAACGTTTAGCTATGTGACCAGATCTCAAACAATTCTCACATAATTTGTTAGAAGCAACAAAGGCTAACCTATCCTCTATTGAGCTCGACTTAAAAGACGGACACTCATACATGCGATGATTATTCTTACAGAACAAGCATTCCGGTGTTTTAGAAGTAGAAGTGTTGCCTTCGTTTGGTACAGCCACTAAAGACTTGGAACTATTATTTTTGTTTTGATTACTAGAGAACTGTTTTTGTTTATTGTCTAGATTATCATGTTTATGGCGATAAACGGTCTCCAATACATCAGCGCGACATTTGAGGAAACTGAAGAAATCATTAAGCGAAGGTATGTCACTCAAACTATTTCTATGTTCTTCCCACTTGAAATATGTACCACTATTTAATTTTCCTGCAATAATATATATAACTAAAACATCCCATTTGTCAGTAGGTAGCCCCAGTGAATTGAGTGCGCGTAAGTTTTTAGTGACGTGGTCAATAACATATCTTAAAGACTTGTCATTTTCTTGAACGGAATTAATATTGAACAAAGACTTAAGATGGTTGTTTATCAATTGACGCTTATTGTCGTAACGTTCACATAAAAGTTTCCATGCTTCGGAATAATTACTATGAGAAACTTCCAAATTAGCGATCACTCGAGCGGCTTCTCCGTCAAGATATGATTGTAAATAGTGATATTTATGAATAGCTTCGACCTTATCATTATTGTGAACTAGCGAAACAAATGTTTCTTTAAACTCCAACCACTTAAAATACGTACCGTCGAAATTTGGAATTTTAATCACCGGTAGTTTAAAACTTAACGCATTACAACTGTGATCGTTATGATGACACGTAGCCATAGATTTTGAGCTAACGCAATACAATGGTAGAAATCGTTTTCTATCAAATCTCTAGTGACCAACTCGCTACTTTGACTATCTGCGTTGTTAGTTTCTATCAGATTCTGCACCTCATCAAATTCAATGAACAATGCCTCAATTTTTGATAGCTTCAATGCGAGTTTACTTATTTCGAATTCTGAAATGGATTCTAATAAAGCTAAACTATCGAGACTTAACTTAAATTTCGTTACGCGTCCTCTTATAGAACCGCGTTTGCTTATTAGTTCCTTTAACTTTAAAGGTTCGGTCATTTTAATAAACTCGTAATGAGCTAACACAAACAGATGTTAATAGAGATAACGAAATAGGTATATAGCATACGATACGCTCCTCGCTTTGTTGATCAGCTGATGCCCGCGGCTCACATAGACTGCATACAATTGGTGAGCTATGCAGGTGGAGACGCGCCGGCAGTCAGGTAACAGCGATGCGCAAGCGATGTCGTGCCACAAGTCACAACGTACGGTCCCTGCAATAGATCAATTCCGTGCGCCTTAATAAACTGATAACAACAATTAGGGGGAACGATATAGTTATTGGCCCCTACATAGTTATTAGCCATTTCAACATCGGTCTTCAAAAACTAGCAACCCACATTACTAATGGTAAATTTTAAAATGCACTATGGTAACACAATTGTTGACTGTCAAAATGTTTCGGCAAAAAACCGCTAGGTGGATTCGTTCTTTTTTAGTCTGTGATTTTTTCGCGCCGGTATCGAAAACGGGTAAGTTTCTTTAAAAAATGTTAAGATCATACAATTTTAGGATGTGATATTTTGAAATTAATTTACATAGTTCAGTGATTGAAAATCTGTAAAATATATAGAGTGATATGCATAGTACGCGTATTTGAAGTGTAAAATGACAAAATCATAACATAACCTTAAAAAAATATAGTGGCCAATTACTGCACCAATAATTTAAATAACATTACAGTAATTGGCCCCCTATGCCAATTACTATATTAAATTCATCCAAAACAAAATGCGTCTATAGTGAAAAAAATCTCTACCGTCTGTTACACTATGCATTATATTCGTTTGTCACTAATTTTGGGGCTGTGTAAACAGTTATTGGCCTAGGCCAAGTACTATGAAGTCTGGAATAATTTTTAATACAAAAAAGGAGGCCAATAACTATAATATTTTTTATTTTTATTTTGGACACGATCACTCATGCTTATTTTTCTGTTCTATCAGGTTCAATTAAAAATAATCATGCCAAAAAGACCTCAGTACACCAAAGAAGCCCTAGATGAGGCGTTAGAAAACATTCAGAATAAAACAATGTCTTTGAGAGCAGTTGCAAAAAAATATAATATTCCCAGGGCAACTTTACAATTTAAACTTAAAAATCCCACTTCTAAATCTGAGTTTGGACCGACACCGTATTTGACTCATAAGGAAGAAGATTCCATCAAGGAATGGCTATATAAAATGGCCCGGAAAGGCTTTCCAAGAAAACCAGATGATGTTCTTGATACTGTACAAAAATTTTTGTCTGATAATCCACGAGAAACTCCTTTTGTTAATAACAGACCTGGACAAGGATGGCTAAAGGCTTTTTTAAAACGTCATCCTAGTTTGGCTCAGAGAACCAGTGAAGGAGTTACTAAAGCTAGTGCCTGCGTTTCCGAAAATGATATTAAAAAATGGTTTCTGGAAATCAGAAATTACTTAACTAGTGAAAACCTGCTGGATGCTATTCAGGATCCACACCGTGTTTTTAATGCAGACGAAACAGGATTCCAGACTTGTCCTTCTACTGGTCGTGTACTTGCTCCAAAAGGTGACAGAAATGTTTATTCAGTTCAACAAGGAAATTCTAAAGAAAATATTACTGTTCTATTTACGTTTTCTGCCGACGGAAAAACATGTCCACCTTTAATTGTCTTTCCATATAAACGTTTACCGGATAGGATAGCATCATCAGTACCGCCAAAATGGGGCATTGGCCGCAGTGACTCAGGGTGGATGACGGCAGATGTTTTTAATCAATTTATCACCGAAATATTTGCGCCGTATCTCATAGAAAATAGCATTAAAAGACCTGTTATTTTGTTTATCGATGGCCATAAAAGTCACATCACGTTGCAGCTTAGCGTAACCTGTAAGGAGCTAGGTATAGAACTTATCGCTCTATATCCTAACACTACACGTATCACCCAGCCAGCAGATGTTTCCGTTTTTGGACCCTTAAAGAAAATGTACCGAAAAGCTGTCAGACAATTTCAGGCGGAAAACGTTGGCGAGGTTGTGACAAAGTTAAATATTGCTAGTATTTTAAATACTGTCGTCGATGATTTAAAGTCTGACAATGTAATTAATGGCTTCAGAGCATGTGGTTTGTACCCGTTTGATGAAAACGCCATTGATTACACAAAATGTCTAGCCACAACAAATACGGAGGTAGTGTCTGATCAGTCTCATATAAGAGAGAAACTTATGTCTCTAAAAGACTTGGAAAGCATTGCAGGAATCGATATGATAAACAAATTGAAAGACCTTCAATCCCGGGGTAAAACAGTTAATAACAATTCTCCAACGTTGTACAAGATTTGGTGCTTTTTTCAGGATAGTTTGCCACAAAAAGAATCAACTAATATTGAAATACAAACTCCACATAATACAACAACAAATGTAAATCTAACCAGTGAAGATAATACGACAACAGTAAGAATTACTATGACCCCTACAAAGAATATAGATTTGTGCGCACCATCTACATCTAAAGACATCCCTCAGTTTAACAAATCAATTAATGATTACTTGCAGAATCCACCTGACAATAAAAGGAAATTCATTAGGAATATAGAAAAGAGCCCATACGTCATAACTTCTGAGAACTTTAGAGCAACAATTGAAAAAAAAGAATTAGAAAAGCAACAAAAAGAGAACGAAAAAATTGAAAGAAAAAGAAAAAGAGATGAACAAGCAGACGCACGGAAACAAAATGCCATTGAGAAGACGAAAAAAGGTAAAGGTACAGGAAAAAGGTCGAAAAATGTACATGAGAAATACGAAACCCGAAACATTGAGACTGAAAATGAAAATATTTTATGTGATACTTCTAATAAGATAAAGATATTACAAAACTTACAAGTGTTCACTTGTAATTCGTGCAATTGTCTAATTTTAAAAAGTTCATCGTTAAAATGTAGTTCTTGTAAGAAATACTATCATAATCACTGCATACCAATTAATCATCGGGAAAATATCCCGGATGATGACGAATTAGTTGATTTTATATGCCACAAATGTTACGTAATTAACGATGATTCCGAGCCTTCTGATGATGAGAACATTTTTTAATTAGTAAGGGCTATTGATTTTTGTTATTTTTTTTGTTTTTGAATGTTATTTATTATTTTGTTTTCTACGGCCAATAACTGTAAGATTACATGGCCAATTATTGTGATTATGGTGGCCAATAACCGATAATTCAATATTTGTATCTTTATGTAGATTTTATTAAAAAAGTGTATGGAAAAAGAGTATGTAAACCATACCATTAAATAAATACGTTAATGTTATATATTTTAAAAATTATTTCATTTACATCTACCCGTTTTATATTGTTGTGTATTATAAATAGTGTCTTGAAGTAGCTTAACTGGCCAATAACTATAACGTTTACCCTAATTACTTGTAAGACGAAACGACGACGGTTTGTAAGTTTACAGTTAACTCGGGAAATATTTAGTATGTAAGTGATATAAAGGTTGAATTGAGTGATAAAAGGGATAAAGAATCGATAATAGTGGAATAGTTTTATAAAACTTGCTTGGCTTGAAAACGGTAAGAGAATTATTAAGTTGTAGTTAAATGTGCATTAAGTGATTTAAGATGGCGGTCTACAAATAAGTGAAATTAAGTAATTAAGCTAATTTGTGCTTTGCCTATCCTGGTTAGATCTCTTTCGAAAATAATTATTACGGTTAGGCACAGTAGGCACAAATAGAAAGGTAGGAACTTCACTTGACTTCGAGAGAACTAAATCCGCCAAATGCACAGACTAAAGGTCTAAAAGCCCTCCTCCAGGGCACGAGTGTCATCTGCTACGCGGATGACACTCTCCTCACTGCCCGGGGGAGGAACTTTGGAGACGCGGCCTGTCTGGCCTCGGCTGGCGGATCCCTGGTTGCAGAAAGGATCCGCCTCCTGGGACTGAAGGTGGCGCTGCACAAGACCGAGGCCGTATTCTTTCACGGGCCTCGGCAGCGCTGCCCTCCCGACGCCCACATTGTCGTAGAGGGCGTCCGGATAGAGGTCCAGCCCCAGATGAAGTATCTGGGCCTGGTGCTGGACGAGAGGTGGCGCTTCGGCCCGCATTTCAGCGGGCTGTCGACGCGCCTCCTGAAAGCCGCGGACGCCCTCTCGCGGCTGCTCCCGAACCTGGGGGGGCCCAAGGTGGGATGCCGGCGCCTGTATGCCGGCGTCCTCAGAAGCATGGCCCTATACGGGGCCCCTATCTGGGCGGACTCCCTCCACAGGAGGGAGAATGCGACTGCCATCCGCAAGCCCCAAAGGGCCATTGCACTGCGGGTGGCGAGGGCCTACCGCTCGGTGGGCTTTTCGGCGGCGTGCGCTCTGGCCGGCACCCCTCCTTGGGAGCTGGAGGCTTGGGTGCTCGCCAGAGTGTACGAGTGGACCGCGCAACGAAGGGCGCTCGGGGAGCGCCCCGTCGCCGAGGAGCGGGAGGCCGTGCGGCGGGAGGCGAGGGACGCAATCGTCCTCCACTGGACGGAGGACCTCGCCACCGCCGCCTTTGGCCGCCGGACGTTGGACGCGCTCGGCCCGGTCCTGCAGAGCTGGCTCGAGCGGTCCCACGGTTTCCTCTCGTTCCGTCTGGTGCAGGTGTTGTCCGGCCACGGCTGTTTCGGAACGTACCTGCACCGGATCGGGAGGGAGGAGACCCCGGCGTGCCACGACTGCGGCGCGGCGGAGGACACGGCGCAGCACACCCTCGAGGTGTGCCCGGCTTGGTCCGAACTGCGCCGCGGTCTGACCGCGGCGGTCGGACAGGACCTCTCGCTTCCTGGTGTGATCAACGCCATGCTGGGGAGCGAGGAGGCCTGGGCAGCGGTGGCCTCCTTTTGCGAGGACGTAATCTCGCAAAAGGAGGAGGCGGAGCGCGCGCGGGAGGACGACCCTCTCGCTGTGCCGCTCCGCAGACGAAGGAGGGGTCGGAGAAGGCGCCAGCCTCTCCCCCCTCATGGTGGCGATGGGCGGGCGACAGGCACGGGGGTGCCGTCTCCCGCATTGCACCCATCACCACCTTCGTCGGTCACTCCCGGGCCCCCGTGAGGGGCCCGCCCTGAAGGACAATCGTCGGCGGAGGACTGGACGTAAAGGCTACGCTGGTTTCCCAGTCCCCCGCCACTCGGACGAAGCGGGAGTGCCGCTGGGTTTTTTAGTGGGTATACCGCGTCAGACCCGGGAGTCCCACATAGCCCCCCATCCCCCGATGGGAGGGTATGCGTAACGCATTTTTCCCAGCGCAAAAAAAAAAAAAAAAAAAAAAAAAAAGGTAGAAGTAGGATGCCAGTCCACAGGCACGGCGATCTTGGATTCTCAACACGGCCTTCCGTTGGTACTGGTAGATGTCGTCCGGTGTCGACGATGTCCTTCAAGTGCCCTTGATACGGGAACAATGTTCGTGGCTATTTAGCTTCGATCCGACGATTGTAGGTCCTGTCACGGTCGCCACTTTTGTTTACAATAAATTAAACAAAGATTTCTTGATAACAAAGGTTTACTAACAATTTACAATTTTTATAACTTTTTTAAACGTACTGAACTTGTAATAATTTTGGAAGAAGATTTTGAATGAATGTAGGAATGAATGTGTGTATGAAAGTTAAATTGAATGAATACTATTGAGCGAATGTGTCGTAGACACTGCAATTGAGTCATGCAAAAAGAGTGAAACAGAAATATTTCATTTAATGAGAGATAACATTCACATTGTCAAGTCTACTATAAATAATTTTAACACTACTATTTACAAACTTAATCAAAATGAGATGAAATTAAACTCCCAAATTAATCAGATGAATGAAATACTTTCCCAAATTACAAAGACCGATAACCTATTACTATATACTTCAAAGTTAAACAACCTTCTTAACATTATCGAAGGTTCTTTACTTGCTATAACTAATTTACTAGATACTACACTAAATTCTATTTTATTTTCTAAGGTTAATGTATTACATCCTAGTGTTATAAGTCCCTTAAACCTTTATTTAGAATTAACTAAGCATAGTAGTCAAGTAAGCAAAAGGTTAGATTTCCCAGTTCCCTTAACCATTCAAAATATTCATTCTATTATTGATGTTTCCGAATTTAGTTCTTATTATTACAACAATAAGGTCATTTTTATATTACAGATCCCTTTGATCACTCCTGATAAGTTCATGACCTATAAAAACATACCACTACCTACACCTCATGATGACTCACATAATACATTTGCTTTAATTCAACCTTCCAATTCTTATATTGCATTAAGTGATGACAGGATGCATTATGCTATGTTGGACACTCTTGATAAATGTAAAACAATAAATAGTAACTTTTCTATCTGTGAATTAAATACCATATACTCATGTATAAGTAATCCTAATTGTGAATCTAAAATCTTAACTGAGATAACATTGTCATTACCTACAGAGTGCAATGCTAAAATATTATATGGTCAGATTGATATTTGGCAAAAACTAAGAAATAACAAATGGATTTATGTCCAATCAAATACAAATAAATTGACTATTAAATGTGATGAGAACATTAATGACCATTCAATTACAGGTACAGGAATTGTAAAACTATTGCCTAATTGTATTGGGTATTCTAAAACGGTTCAGTTAATACCGACTAGTTCTTATTCTATACTTACTAGGTCTCCTTTAGATATAAGCTAGCTGATGACTGCTGTAAAAAGGACATATTTAATAAGAGTTTACCGCATTTATCGCCAATCTCTTTGAGTAAAATTAACTTAGATTCTCTCAAATATGCAACTCATCAAATGGATAGTTTAGAGCAAGAACTGAATAATCTGGAAAAGGAATCTCATTTTATTAAATATGGCCCTTACTATTCTACTTTTACTTATATTCTAATTGTGTGTTTATTTTTATACATAGTTTATAAATTATATAGGTACTTTAAGAACAAAAATGCTTCCAATGCATGCTGGATGCTGCGTGCAAATATTTAATCAATGTTATAACCGAAATACCAAACGCAAGTCCAAAATTTCAAATAGTATTGAGATGACGGAAGTATCTTCAACTTCTGAAGAAGACAATAAGTCACTTCAGTCTTTGCCTATTCATTACCCAAATTATAACTCCACTAGTAAGGTTAATAAAGTAAAATTTCCGTCAAATAGAAATCTAAACTTTTAAATGTAAACGATTAATTCACTATGTTGTCAATTTTCATTCAAAATTATGTAACTTTTATATTTAATGTAACATAAGCTGTAAAGTGCCTCTCTTAATAGCTACATCTTCAATCTCACTTCGCTTCATCTTGATGAGATAAAGCTTCGTTTAAAAGGGGGAGCTGTTATAACCCTTATTACAAGGCAATAAAGCCTAAGTCAGCTTTTAACGATTTATAGTGTACTTTTCCTTTACTAAAGTACTGATGTTGCATTTTTACCCAATGCACAGAAATAATATGGATAATTGAGTTAGTTAGATTCTGGACGCTGCCGCGTAAACTAGTTGCCTAAAGTAAAGGAGCAATTAAGAGGGACATTGCCAAAAATATAAGTACCCAAGAACTTGTGTGTTTGTGATTTTGTATTGTGGTGAATTAAAAGTGGTTCCAGTAGAATAATTCTTTTTTTTTTTAAAAGACAAACGGGGTCGGCTTAGTAACAGATCGTATGACCACTCCCACATCCGATTTATTCCGGTCTGGAGGCCTACCAAAAGCTCTTAACGCGATCCATTTTAGGACCTAAACTGAACTGTTCTTTTAATTCGTACCATGACGTCAGTTTAACGATTCAGTGTAGGCCGTGCCATCTGCTGATAACGATTGTCCCAAACTGAGTCGCATGTGTTGGTTTCATTCATACTTGTTTGGTACCATGACGTCCATAGAGCAGCTCAAGCGATGCAGTTTATGAACCTAAACTGAAATGTCTTGTTTTTGAATCGTTTTTAATTAGATCATGGTAGGCTACCTGATCCCCTGACCCCCCCCCCCCCCCTCCACCCCCCCTTGATCCCCAGCTAGTTCGTCATCTGTCTTAAACTTTGTCTTATCCACTATAAGCTTTCTCATTCCGGTTTGATCCGGTTTTTCTTTTGTTTTTATTCCTGAAGGATCGTCAGCAACAAAAATAAGTACAGGGTCCGCGGGGCAATTGCGTAACACATTATCAATCGGAATCAGTTTAATTTTGACAGTTCAACAACATTCATTGCGTTATTTACATAGATATATGAAAGAAGGAGATATGCCCGTTAGTTGAAAATGTATCAGAACCCGATGTCGCTAGGTTGTACTTCTCCTGTTTTTTACATTTCTATGGTTATTTACGTGTTGAGCAGACATATTTTTCGAACTTATGAAGCAATGGATTAGCAATTTGCTTCAAAATGATTCAGATTCCGATTGATAATGCGTTACGCAATTAGGGTGCCGGCCTGCGTAGCTTCCCTGCCTCTCTCTCTTAAACCCCGCGCCTTCGTTCCCTGTCGCGTATTTCCGTTCTATACAAGGCCAGAACACAAGGGTGTGAAACTAATCGCGTATGGATTGGGAATCACTTTTTTACTAAGGTCTTCCAATCTGTATAAGAGTAGTACGCAAATACTCGTTTATACTTCGTAGTGACCTAACTTATTCCATAATATACAGTGCCAGTACCCATACCTATGGACTAACGAATAACAGCATTTACATGCTCGCCATATTGATTTGTTGACCTCCGTATACGAATACTATATTATATACTCCATATATTATAACCTTCGTAAAAGATTAGGTCATATCAAACAAAGTCTAATTTCTTAGTAAGTATATTTGCGGTAAATATCAACGGTGTACGAGCCCGATTGTCAGGAGGTACATTTGTGCGCTAGTATTGAGTCAAATATGAGTGTGAAATGAGACACGCTTTTTGGTAGTAATTTTAGTCTATAATATTTATAATCACAGTCACTTAGTAGTACAATTTTGTTAGATGGTACACGATTTAACACCTTTTTATGACATTTTATTACGACGGAGACACATTTACTATACTGATAATAATGAGAGCGAGAACAGGAACCAAACTGCCGCCCTCATTTTTTTTTTTTTCGACTATGGCATCTCGTAGTTGACCTTGAGAGGTCGTGACTACTTAACCGGACTATCCTGTGGCTGCCTTAAGTAAACTCAAAGCCTCCAGCCAGGGGCAAATATCTTATATACTAAGCGACTACACGCTAAGGGCACCCCCTGTGGGGTACGAACCTCGGCTTAGGGCGTCGCTGGGGGAGGGCAGCAAGATGGGACAGGCTGGATCTGGTTTTTATTATTTAAGCTTGATGAGGCCGGCGTTTCCTAGCTGACTGCTCTGAGAAGAAACGCCGAAACAAACTCAGAGGTCACAGTCGGGAATTTAAATCTACTGGCTCAGCTGCGGCGCGGGCTGGCACTTCTTCGAGCAAGGGTCGGGGGGAGGCATTTAATTGGGGACGTCGCGAGGGACCTCGGCGGCGAGGTCGGAATGTCGGTGGTCTGTGTTTGTGCACTGTACTGGTAGACTTGCTTTTCTCCTGGAGGAGGGTTATGGGGTCGTCAGGGTCGGAGAGGACATGCCTTGGACGGCGGCATTTGCTAATTTTGGAGGGGGTGTACCTGGAAGCCTCGACGACCAGAGGGTTGCGGTGCTTGGCGGCGGTATCGAAGAAGCGCTTGGAAAGGCGCTTTATGAATTGATGGATGGTAGGAATTTTGCGGTCAACATGGAGGATCTCATTTCGAACGAACCAGGGGGACCCCGTAGCCTTTCGGAGGAATCGATTTTGGAGGGTCTGCATCCTATGGATGTGATGGGGCTTTGCGTGGGCAAAGACTACACAGGCGTATGTCATTATTGGACGTATGCACGCTGTGTAAATGCGCATTTTGCACCTAAGTGACAATTTGCTGCGTGCATTTAGGACGGAGTGGAGTCTGCCGAGAGCGAAAGCGGCGCGCGAGCGGACCGTCTTTATGTGCTCTGCGAAGGAAAGGTGATTGTCGAGCATTACTCCAAGGTATTTGGCTCGCTTCTCCCAAGGGATCGGCTTGCCGAACATGGTGATAGGTCGGGGGGGGGGTGGGTCTAAGTCGTGGTTTCGAGTAGAGAACCGCTTGACTTTTGTCGGGATTTACTTCTATTCTCCACTTCCTGAACCAAGCAGCGAGGTTGTTTACTGCGGTTTGGAGAGTGTGAGATATCTGGACTAGGCTACGGCTAGTGAAGAAGATGGCTGTGTCGTCAGCGAATAGAGCTAACTGAGCCTTTTTGCTTGTGGGGATGTCGCTAGTGAACAGCGTGAAGATGAGTGGGGCAAGCACAGACCCCTGGGGGACACCTGCTCGAATGGGGTGGGGGGAGGATATCGCCCCTTCAACTTTGTAGCGGAAAGTGCGGTTCGACAGAAAGTCTCGTAGGATGAGCACGAGACGGTCCGGTACACCGAGTTGGTATAGCTTATATATTAAGCCGTTGTGCCAGACTTTGTCGAAGGCCTTCGCTATGTCAAAGTATACCGCACCTATCATACTACCACGCAGGAATCCTGCGTGTATATGTTCGGTGATACGGTGGACTTGCTGAACGCAGGAGTGTTGGGTTCGAAAACCAAATTGTTCATTGGGAATGAGGCCCTTTGTTTCGGCGTAGTCTCTGAGACGCTTGTATATAAGCCTCTCGTAGACCTTACCGAGGACATTGAGCAGACTGATGGGACGGTAACTCGTAGGTTCCGTTTTGGGTTTACCGGGCTTGGGAATGCCGATAACTGTGGCTTCTTTCCACGATTGAGGGAAAATGTTGTTGCTCATGGCGCCATTGAAGATGGTGACCAGTAGCATTATTAATTGGGCGGGGAAGAGTTGGATCACTCTGTTAGTGATTCCGTCTGAACCTGGGGCTTTTCTAGGTTTGAGACCCTTGATGATATCCTGCACTTCGTCTGGAGTGACGGGGGGCAGAGGATTATCAGGGTCTTCGACGGGTGGGAGGGAGGCTCTTCGTTTGACTTCCGCGTCGACCTCGGAGAGGTGAGCTTGGTCTACCGGTTGGGAGCTGGGTGTGCATTGTGCTTCGAGACTGTCAGCCAGGCATTCGGCTTTGTCGATATCGTGTAAGGCGATGGTTTTATCGAGGCGTACCAGTGGGGGCATAGAGGCAGTGCCTTGGGATCTGAGTCTCCTTTGGAGTTCCCAGAATGCCTGATGGGTGGGTTCGAGATCGCTCAGCGTCTTGTCCCATTTGACTTCACGCCACTCCAATATGCGGGTCCTCACGGTCCTTTGTAAGTAGCGCATATGGGCTTTGTTCGCGTCGCAAGGAAAGCTGCTGTATGCACGGACAGCTGCGTTCTTCTCATTCAACAGTTCACGCAAGTCGTCAGGCAGGCTCCATTGACGGTCATCCGTCGCTGTAACCTCCCTGGAACAGTCGTTCAGGACTGACTGTACGTGTTCCGTGAGCGAGTCGATCGCGGCCGTCGTGTCCGCGATAGAATTGAACTGGTCAGGAATGGAGTCTAAGTGGGGGGATGTGGTGGATTTCAGACATTCGCTTACTTTCCTAAAGTCCGTTACCACTTTTTTCTGGGCTGGTTGATTGGGGTCAGTGAGACCAAAGCGGGGGGCCATCCTGATAATGACTGGTCGGTGGTCGGAGGAGAGCTCTTGTACCACTTCTATAGTGTTCAACCGTAGGTTGACGTTCTTTAGAAGTGCCACGTCGAGGACGTCTGGGGTATGATTGGGGTCGTGTGGAAAGTGAGTAGGAGTCATCGGTCCGATGACGTCGAAGTTCAAGATAGGAGAGAGGTCAAACAGGATTTTGCCTCTGGTAGAGATCCTGGTGCTGTTCCAGGCTGGATGTTTGGCATTAAGATCCCCCGCTATGATAACGGAGTCACTCAGGCCAAGAAGGGCGGAGAGGTCGTTTGAGAGGAGTTGGGAGTTCTCTGTAGAGCTTTGAGGGGGGAGATACACTGAGACTAGTGTGATCGGTTGGTGGCCTGACATGCCTAGTCGACAGATGGACACTTCCAGTCGAGAAAGAGGGGGAGGGTCCAGTGGGATGCAGTAGAGTTCTTTTTTATAGTAAATGAGGGTGCCGCCTTTGTGACACCGCGTCCTGTCGTTGCGTACCATACGGTAGTTTGCAATTGACGGGTTGCGATGGCTTGGCTTGAGGAAGGTCTCTTGAGCGAGGAAAATGTCAATTTGATGGTCGCGAAGGAAGGTGGCGATCTCATCTCTTTGACTCTGAATGCCGTTGGCGTTGAAGTAGGCTATGTTGAGGGATCGGGGTTTGGTTCTCGCAATGATTCCTTTATCCATTATTGGGTTTGGTTATGAAGGACGAGAGGGCCTGGGTGATGTCCGGGTAGGCGTTGTAGATTGCCTGAATCCGGAACAGGTCCCCAGAGGATCTGGCAGCGACGATTTCGCTTGCCATTTTTTTCGCGCGAGGCGTAAGGAAGGTCAGGAATGTGCTGGTGATCACATTAAAGGGATCAAAAGCAGGACTGGTGGCTACGGGAGTAGCTGCGGTCGGGGGGGGGCGCTAAATAAGCGGCAAGAGAAGCGGCTTTGGGCGCGGGCGCTGGTGTGGCGGGAGGTGCGGGGATGTGTGCGGCTGGACGGATGCGTGGATCATTCCTTGCGGGGGCGGGGGGGGTTTGGGGTTGGGAGGGCATGAGAGCTGGGAAAGCTCTCTGATGGTTGAGGAGGTTCCAAGGGCTGGGCCTTTGGGGGCTAAGCCGTTCCGGAACCGTTTGTTGGCCTTGAGGGGGGTTTTCCCTCAGCTGGCGGGCGTCTGCGCGCTTGGCCAATTTAGGGGAAGACGATTTAGGGGCCTTTGGGCAGCCTCGGTAGTTGTCGGGGTGGCCTGATTCGCCGCAGAGGACGCAGCTGGGCGGTTCCGTACAGAGTGTACGGTCCTTTGGACGGGGACATTTATCGGTGCCGTGCTCGCCCAGGCACTTCACGCACCTGGGTTTGGCGTGGCAAAATTGTTGTGAATGGCCGTAAAGTTGGCAGCGGTGGCATTGCCCTATGATGCCACTCTTTTTGGGCTTCTCTATTTGTAGGCCGGTCAGATTGCAGATTGCTCTGACTTTGAAGATCGGGTGGTGGCCCTCGGTGGGAGGGCAGACTACTAGGATCATGTCGTATGCGCCCGGGACGTCTGGGTGTGTCTACCCCAGCGACCCGGTTTGGTCGCAAGACCCATAGGGCCCTACCGCACATTGAGATTGGCGGTAGGTATACAAGCTTAGGGCTCACAGTAAGTACTCACCTCCCTGTCTTCACCCGACAGGGAGGGTATACACATCCCCGGGCCAACCCACCCGGGGAGTTAGAGTTAGGTAGTAGGCTGTGACCTGCTCAGCAGCCAGCCTCCCCCCCCCCTTTCTAAGCCATGGAGGACGCCACCATAGTGACGTTCTTCAAGGAGGTCCTATTTAAGGACCCCGAATTCATCGCCAGGTACGGGGGCAAACTGCAAGCCCTGCAGAAACCCACCCCCCCCAAACCGATTTCGGACGACCTCGAGTCGACCAACTCGTCAGTCCAAATGGACTTGGAGGAAGCTTCCTCAAAGCGCCTCCACTACTCCTCCTCCGACGAGGAGTCCCACCACTCCTCGTCCTCTGCCTCCCACTCCTCCGACGACGACGGCTTCACGCCGGCGATGGGAAGGAGCAACAAGAGGCGGAAGAAATTTACTTCCGTCCAAGTCAGCAAGATGGCCGCGACTGAGTCGGCCCCTTCCTCTCCCTCCCCCGCTACAGAGGCCTCTTCCGCCACTGCCCCCCCCCCCCCCCCCCCGACCGCCTCGTCCTCACAAAAGGACCTACCCCCCAGCCAAAGTGCTGGACCCTCTTCCTCCGCCCAGAGGAAAATAGCCCCCCCTCCCCCTGTGTTCATCCAGGACAAGGGGAAATGGACCGATGTGTCCAAATGGTGCGCCGATCGCAAGATCGGCTTCACCAGCGCCAGATCCACGCAACAGGGGATCCGAGTCTCTACTCCAACACCAAAGGACTTCAGAGACCTCACCAACCTTCTCCGCCAAAGGGATGTGGCATTCCACACCTACTCCCTCCCGGAGGAACGCCAGACCAGAGTGGTGATCCGCAGGATCCCCAAGGAAATCCCCGTTGCCGCCCTCAACCCGTGCGGAAGTATTTATACAGTATAGCGACGTACGGGGCGAGGGGGCGGTGGTCAAAATTATAAACCAATGAGGGCGTCTGTCGCTTGCGCAATACCTTATATGGTCGCGTTTTTGTAATTTCGCATCGAACACCTGCGCTGACATGACACGCCCCCAATGCTTTCTTAGAAATTCTAAGTAGGTACACAATGGAGTCACGTTTTGTTATGACATCCTGATAACTTGTTCTGTTCTGAACATTCTCCCGTCGTGAATCATCGTGGATGGTTCAGTTATTTAGTCTGTTACAGGATGTCTTAACATTAGTAATCTTAAGATTATAAATTATTAATAAACAAAGTAAATAACAGTGACATGCACAAAGTTGAATTACAAATCACTAAAATAAAATACCATAAAGGAGGAACTAACAGACGATGTCAGGCTCACCAATTTTTAGGAAGCGTCTTGTGATACTAGTTTAACCAGCCTTTTGACAGGTCGTCTTAAAACTCCCCCTTTAGTCTTAATATCTACTGTAACCCGGTTTTTAGTAGTTTGTATGTTTATTAAACTGGAAACAAGCTGATGATGGTTTCTATTTGACTATACTACTCACCACCGTGCTAAAGTAAATTTATAAGGTATAACCTGCTAGGAAAGGATTAATTAAACAAGTACCTTCTTACACAACACAAAGTTTATTGGAATTATACAAAATAGAAAGTACTTACAAACAATGTGGCAAGCCACTAAACCAATGTACCCTTCCCAGAGTCTACGGCATACACCCACACAACTAGTCTCCGTTCCTAGTGGTGTCAGTGAACGCCAGCAAGGAGACAAATAGCAGTTTCTCAGAGTCGCTATAGCGAATCCGTGAGGTGATCGAATTAACAACTTCTAGCTCAATCGAACATGTATTGGCCTTTTTAGGACTGTGCTCATATAGGGAAAATAACTACTATACTAAGCAAACCCGAGACACCATATCCTTACAACAACTGGTCTTAAAACAACCTAGTTCCTACAAAAGGCCTAACTCTCTCATAGATTAAATCACAATGACACACAGATAATACTCTCTATAAAACCTTCAGTATAACACCCTCAGTTGACGGTTCAGGGTCCTTGGCGTCGTTCACAGGAGAAACCTGTGAACACACGCGAACGCGGCCTACGGACAAGATGGTGACGCTTTCGTTACCTGGAGTGGCGTACTTCCCTCATCACCTGGATTCGGCTAGGTAAAGCCTTCCTAACGTCGGAGGACCACACCGCAAGGGATAACCTCAAATCCGCCTGCGCTCTGATGAATACCAAATCATCACACGGCGCAACACCAAGGCATCAAATCAATCGCGCATAGCACCAATCTTAAAAGGCTAGCATAAAAGCCAGACCTGAAACAACGTCCTCGTGTCAGAACACACATGCAAGAATCTAAGCTATAGGCTATCCAGCAAGAACAGAGAAAATGGTTTTGTACTCACGGAATTCTGCCTATAACGGCTCATATTTATAAAAACCCCATCGGGTTATTTGGGCACATCCCAATCCTCCTAGGATTAAGTCCCTCTCAATCGGCCTTTAGGCTCGTGTCCATGATCGTAAAGACCGGACACCGTACCCCGCCTTTTCCTCCAGACCAATCTGACAGTTTCTCGAATCATCTTTCACAGACCATATAAGATTTCTTATCGATTTGTATCTTCATTTTATCAGACATTGTTTTTTAAAATAAAATGTGGTAAATTATGTAAGTTTGTTTATTTATTATTTAGTTATCCAATAAACTTGCAATTAATTAACTAAACAAAAGGCATCAACGCCATCTGTGTCAACGTAGAACAGCGTTGACAACCAAGGCGTTAGTCCGCCGTTAATTACAGCAGGTGTCGCTACTAGACACGATTAATATTTAATTTTTTGCAACGTCACAATGCCCCTCTTCCCACAAAAAGGTTTTTGTGTACGCAAAAACCAACACCGCCCTCGGTGTTATAACACTGGAGTGGGTTTACCAATTCTCATAGAAACTAGTGGAAGAGTTCTGATCTATTTATAAACCGATGGTTGTGAAACGACATAAACTAATTTTAAAGATGAAATATAAATACTTTCCTTATTTTTGTCCAACTGTAAGTAAATAACGAACCTTATAAAATCCAAACTGCCAGGAAACCTATTCTGCTTACAAATCTTCCTACATTCCGGGCATAACCCCCCCATTCTTTCATACATCCCTAAATTTCTTTCTCTTTCAATCCTGTAGCCACCTGCATTCAAATCGCAGGCAGCCACCTCTTGCATACTCCCGAATTCCGTCTGTAAACCAGTGGAACTCTGAATTGTTTACTATAAATTTAAACGATCCTCCTGATGAATATGTTCAGCGAGCTGATACATATATTGGGCAAACAAAGTGCATAACTCACCAGGCAAGACGTATACGGCGTTCCCAGAAATAAATATTCTGAAAACATAATGGTGGTTTGGCTTATTTTAAGAGTCACCTGCCGCTCGTAACTAGATAAGCACTAGTGCTATCTAAAGTCTCACCGAAGCAACAATGCTATATCGGCAAAACAAAACATTAGTGAAGGCTTATTTTAGAAGTCACTGATCCGCTTCAGTCAAGGCTTATTTTATGAGTTACTATCCGCTCCGTAAAAAAAACAACCAAGCGAGCTTGATTACAAACAACGTGAAGGCTTATTTTAGAAGTCACTGATCCGCTTCATATGAAAAAAAAAACAACCAAGCGAGCTTGATTACAAACAACGTGAAGGCTTATTTTAGAAGTCACTGATCCGCTTCAGTCAAGGCCTATTTTATGAGTTACTATCCGCTCGTAAAAAAAAAACAACTTGCCAAAAAAAAAATTTTTATTTTTATTTTGTTACTAAACGCAAGGCATGCAAAACGGCATAATCCCCGTATAAAATGTTTGATCAATACCCAAAACTCGCGTTCATAATAATATAAACAAAACAAAGCAAATACCATGTACCGTATGATAGTTACGTTACGCTTCGTGGTCGCTGAAAGAATGGCCCTCAAAACAATACGTGAAAACACGGACTACAGCTAATAAATAAACTGTATAATTAGGGATATATAAAATTAATCGATTTTAGATGAAATCGAGTATGACTATGTTTATATCGTTTTTATTATTTGACTGAACTATCGATTTATTAATAATCGTTTCTCTATGTATACAGTCATATCCCTACATATAATGCTACATCATATAAATTCTCCTGCTTAAAAGGTCCCAGCAACCAAGCAAAAAAAAAAATAAAAAAAAAAAAATATATATATATGTCGGCGCGTCTATAGAATTGGTTCGGTGATGCCAACCTCTTTGGTTAATGTTGTTTTTTTTTAGAAGATAATCTGTCAACTGTCTATTTGACGTAACACCATGTACTGGGGAGGCGGCCCGCCATTAGAGAATAACAAAAAGGACGTGAGGGATAGATTCACATGGATCGATCGAAAAAGACGATATTGATTGGAGGAACTGTGCTGTGATATCCAATTGTGTGTAAATTGATTGCGCTCGCGCCCCACGTACTTGGTGGAACGTCGTTTTCGCATTATAGTTAATTAAATAATTGGATTAGACATTTTGTGATTGTTCATAAAGGCGTTCATATACTTTCAACTCCTCGCCCGCAAACCCACGCAACATTACCTCTTCTGATAAAGATGATCCATTGCCTTTATCAGAAGTGGGATACAGAGGGCTAGATATTGAGGAGATTTGTGAGATTCCATTAGAAGAACCTGTGATCAATGAAGTTTCGAAGGGAAAACATGATGAAAGTCTCCTTGGGAACAAGGATACTCTTTTATCACGCCTGCAGACTGCAACTCAAGCTACTCCAAAGAAAAGCATCACCTTAATGAAACTCGGTTTGGGGGAACTTGCTTCTATCGTGGATGTAGAGAACACAAGCTAGAAGAATGGCGCAACCGACGCGATACAGATAATCAAAAGTCAAGACTATCGGAGAAGGAAAACTGTTACCTGTTTTAGGAAGCCTGGACACATTAGTACAACCTGCCCAGAAGAGAAGTCTGGAACTGAACAGCATGCAGCACGCAGATAAGTACAGATTTGCAAACATAAAATAACAGGAGGTACCCTGTCAACATCAAATGGTGAGGTCATTTTGTTTCTTTTTGATAGTGGCGGTATTACAAAAATATAGAAAGTTCTTCATAGATGGTGTGCCTTATACGTGGCGTGACTATGACCACAGGTGAGTTACCTTATAGACCCATGTAAGACTGTTCAGAGGCGTCTTTATCGGTTATCAATTGATGAAAAAGAAATCGTTAGAGATAAAGCGCTGGCTTTAATAAATTTGCCTCAAACATAACATTGAATTGCACCTGGTTGCTACAGGGCTAATGGACAGGTTGAACGCTTAATGCGTACACTTAAGAGCCCTTGAAACGTAGTAGAAAATGATTCTAATAAAGTTTGGTGCGACGAACTTGATGATGTTCATCTTGCTCTTAATAGTACTCGATCTAGGATAACGGGATACACACCCACTGAACTCATGTTAGGTATTCAAGCCCAGTCGTTGGGTATCTCTAAAATTTCATCCAATATCAGTACGAATACTCCCACCCGCGCAAATTTAGAATCTATCGAAACGTCGCATGCATCCAGCGAAATTAAACAGGCTGCAGCAGCCGATACTCAAAGATTAACCACGGTAGGGCACAAGTACGGCCTTTATGTAAGATTTGTTTTTATCAAAGGTTGAGAACGCAACCAAACCAAACTATCGTGTAAAAATTCCGGGGTCCGTTTGTTATAACTCGTGTGCTTGAAATCTTTTGTGACGAACTGAAATCCATGACTGGTACGAACCGCATAAGCAAATACATGCGTCTAGTACCCAGAGGGTTTGAAGGATTAGTAGAATTAGCATCAAATATGATTAATGATAAGGAGGCCGAGACGGCGCGTAATTTGAAACAACTTGAAGAAATTATAATTATCACCTATTGATAGCGATAGTGATACTCTCTCGGTGTCCAGTGAGGGCGCACTCTGACCGCTAGTTCAGGAACCCTTACAGCTTCGCACTCTAAATCACATTCGTTCATTCATCAAGCGGATGTACATTAAAATGAAAGTACGGTGTATAGATTCTTCATAAACACGCAAACACAGTAGAATTTGCTAAGCGTAGACGGAAGGGCCCAGTACGCCCGGTCTACGCCGCGTAGTGAGTTGGTGGCTAGTCGTAAGGGCCCAGTACGCCCGGTCTACGCCGCGTAGTGAGTTGGTGGCTAGTCGTAAGGGCCCAGTACGCCCGGTCTACGCCGCATAGTGAGTTGGTTGTTGGTCGAAGGGGCCTAGTACGCCCGGTCCATACAACATGGTATGTTGGTGGTTGGTCGAAGGGGCCCAGTACGCCCGGTCCACACCGCATGGTACATTAGTGGTTGGTCGAAGGGGCCCAGTACGCCCGGTCCACACCGCATGGTACGTTAGTGGTTGGTCGAAGGGGCCCAGTACGCCCGGTCCACACCGCATGGTACGTTAGTGGTTGGTCGAAGGGGCCCAGTACGCCCGGTCCACACCACGTAGCAATTTGGTGGCTAGGTAAAGGTGCATAGTACGCCAGCCTACGCCGCATGGCGATTTAGTGATTTGACAAGAGGGCCAAGCACGCCCAGCACACGTTATGTTTTATTGATGGGGTTGAGGCTGTGCTGATATTCTTAGTGAGAGACCTTAAATGTTAGTCTATACGTGTGCATGTCAGGAATGGACGAGCTGACTAATGGAATGTTATTTCCTCTGGTAATTCAGATGCGCAATATCATTATGCGCACGAGGACGTGCGATAGTCAGGGTGGCCGTGTCGGCGCGTCTATAGAATTGGTTCGGTGATGCCAACCTCTTTGGTTAATGTTGTTTTTTTTTAGAAGATAATCTGTCAACTGTCTATTTGACGTAACACCATGTACTGGGGAGGCGGCCCGCCATTAGAGAATAACAAAAAGGACGTGAGGGATAGATTCACATGGATCGATCGAAAAAGACGATATTGATTGGAGGAACTGTGCTGTGATATCCAATTGTGTGTAAATTGATTGCGCTCGCGCCCCACGTACTTGGTGGAACGTCGTTTTCGCATTATAGTTAATTAAATAATTGGATTAGACATTTTGTGATTGTTCATAAAGGCGTTCATATACTTTCAACTCCTCGCCCGCAAACCCACGCAACATTACCTCTTCTGATAAAGATGATCCATTGCCTTTATATATATTTATATAAATTATGGCTGAATATATTTATATACCCGTCTGGCTTAAACAGTGTTGACTCTGATGTGTTAAGTTTTATATAATCAGAAACACATTTAAAAAAAAAATCTATTTACCCATTTCGACCGGTTCTGGTGGTTGGTGGCAGTCTGTTGAAACTATTTTTATTTTATTTATTTTTTCCTGGGAAAGTTTTAATAGTAAACCCTTACTTTCCATATTTTTTTTTTCTTTGGTACACTACTTAAAGCTATAAAATTTTTGTGAGCTTCAGATCCCTGTCATATGATCTATAAGACGAAACAATTGATTTTGCCGTTTTTATGTACCTTTCGACCATGCTAGTGTGTG
Source organism: Hydraecia micacea (assembly GCA_914767645.1). NCBI lineage: Eukaryota > Metazoa > Arthropoda > Insecta > Lepidoptera > Noctuidae > Hydraecia > Hydraecia micacea. The sequence goes on from OU611775.1 coordinate 3,454,444, forward strand.
GAGCGCCCATAATGAACTTGAGGCACGTTAAACTTCTATAGCAAGAACTGAGAGACTAATACAGAGAGTACAAAACGCCTGCGCACGATTTTGCTTCTCAGTTCCGCCTAGAAGCCATATAACACCTTTTTTAAATAAACACTCCATCCTTAGAATGAAATCACGTCGCAAGTTACACTTAGCGTGTCTAATGTTTGGGGTTATTAAACATAAAGAACCAGCTTATCTGTACAAGAAACTGAGCTGGATCGCTAGTAGGAGAGAATGCGCGATCAGACAGTGCTCCCAGCAACTCTCTACAGAAGTGCACAAGACGGCCGCCTTCAGAGGCAGTTTCAGGTATGCAGCATCCAAATGCTGGAACAACATTCCCCCGCCGATAAGGAATCTAAGAACGCTTGATACCTTTAGAAGTCGATTGCGGCAGTATCTGATCGACTCTCAGAAAGAACTGGGCTTGACCGTCACAAACACGTCCATAGTATAGCAGATGGCTGGGGCTCTGTTCCACACGACATGTTCGTCCACGGTTCCACACGTTATCCTGTAGACAAAGATTGAGGCAATGTGTAAAACGAAGCGCATATAACATACACTAGAATACTCGTATATATAAGCAAACTACGCTATACTCACTGTACATAATTTATTAAAAAAATCATAACACAACAATATATTATTAAACATCAACATGTAAACTCGTACACACGCATAAAAACGCAAACTGATCATTAATTACATAACATAGCATAACATAACATAGCAGTCCCGACGACGCAGCTGTACGTGTCCAGACTGCACCACTCCACGAAGGTTGAGGAGATCGTGGAGTACATGCGTGTCAAGACCAACTGGACTTTGAGGGTCGAGAAGTTGGAGTCGCGTCACAACACCAACTTCAAGTCGTTTGTGGTGCGTGTTCCGACACATCATCTCGAGAAGTTCCTCAAGGAAGAGTTCTGGCCGAAGGGGGTTGTGTACCGCCGGTTTCGTGGCCGGCTACATGACACCAGTCAGCGAAACACGACGCAGACACTTCGTGTTTAGTTAGTTTTTTTTAGTGTAATTATAATGTTGTATGTATTTATAGTATTGTTAAGTTATATTAATATTGTATTGTATGTGTTTTATATGGGCCTTGATGCCTGAAATAAATGGATAAATAAATAAATAAATAAATAACATATTATTTCCTATACTGTGATAATCAAGTAGTCGAGTGAACACTAAACAAGTACTTAATAACTTTACTGTCGGTTTAAAAGCGAGTCAATTAAGATGTGAGTACTTACCACCTTTATAATATACGCGCCGCACTATGTAGGTACCATTTTGTGGAAACTTAGATGTGTCTTCTGGACATCCGTGTGTCACTAACGGGATGCAGCAGAATACCAGCGTCAGGTATTGTACCTGGCATATGCTGAGCTGGACTCCCATTTGGTGCAACTATGGGACACACACCGCCCAGTAGTGATCGACCGTTACAAATGTCATGCGAGGTGTCTATGGGTCAATTTATTTTTTTAATCTTTGTTCTTTATTTTTTCTCTCACCTTTTTTGTTGTTTTTTTTTTAATGCCTGTATTGTGTCCTTTGTTGCACTAAATAAACGGTTTATCTATCTATCTATCTATCTATAATTGCCTATGAAACTCTGATCCCGTGAATTGAACCACACTAACGGTAATCACGGTTTCAGGAATCCCGTGAGCAAGAAGAACATAATTCTCAAAGTTTCAGGCTACCAAAGTACTAGTTGCACGACGTAATGAAAAAATATCATATATTTTGAAAAACAGCAAGAAACTACAAGTAAATGTACGAGTCGCATGCAAGTAATGCATAAACCGCAACCTCATAAGTCAATTCGTCCGCAAGATGGGAATGTTAATACACTGTCTCTAAATCCATTATGATAGCTTATTTATTTATTAACTTTGTATTTGTATAGTAATTATTACAATTTAGTAAAGCAAAATTAATGACAAACTAAACGCAAATCGTGTATAACGCGTTTCGGAACGCACCCTAACATATCAAAACGTCGAACGTCAAATGTCACCAATGTCAATGTGTTTTATAGGTTAAGCACCAATGTATGAAAACGAATGCTGATAAAAACAATGCTGTTCTATGAAATGCCGTGGTTGTATTTTAAATCTGGGTTAAATAATGAGTGTTAAAACGTTATACGACGAAGTGACCGACCAGTTGTCATAAAGATTCCAAGTGTTCCGTTTCAATGAAAGTTGGCTATTATTGTTCATTAATTTCTACAAATTGTAGTTCCCTGTATTGCAAAATCCAATTAATAAGAGTGAAACTTGCCTGTAGTGTTATTATCTTACTACTGAAATCCTCTAAAACAAATAAGAGACTGCTAAAACTCTTCTGAGAATTGCCTTATAGAAATTGTTTACAATTTTCAAGTTTACCCCCAATTGTTTTACAACTTTTACAGAAATTAATGTTGGGTTTATTGATTTATAATACCTTACACTTACAATGTTTCACTATAAAATCATGCAATACAGTTTATCAGGACCTAACTTAAACAACCACATGAACACAATAACACAAAACTGTTGTTTTATATTGTAAACTAATTATCTTCCAGTTGTAATAATTATTACTTGTACCTGTTAAACAAACTTTACCACAAATGCTTACTAGTATAATGCTACATAAACTTCCAAAATATAGGTAATATTAAATCACCAACCTCTAAACAAACATTGGGTACATATATATAGTCCCAAAATAATTAACACAATGCAACTTGTCCAACTTGTGAGTTGCGCATACTTATAAATAAGTTAATGACCTTTATCAACACTCTGCACCTTACGGGTCCAACAAAAGAAATGGTTTGATTGTGGTGCGGTGACCACTTTATATTTAAAACTTAAAAACTAGCCTTAAACTAATACAAGAATCCGTCAACTGAAAGAACTGAGGGAATTGAGAGAGAGAGAGATATTGTTATTAATTCGTTCACCCTATATAATTAAATAATTATATACCGTTGGGCGCCAACTGTAACCCGGTTTTTTGTAGTTTGTATGTTTATTAAACTGGAAACAAGCTGATGATGGTTTCTATTTGACTATACTACTCACCACCGTGCTAAAGTAAATTTATAAGGTATAACCTGCTAGGAAAGGATTAATTAAACAAGTACCTTCTTACACAACACAAAGTTTATTGGAATTATACAAAATAGAAAGTACTTACAAACAATGTGGCAAGCCACTAAACCAATGTACCCTTCCCAGAGTCTACGGCATACACCCACACAACTAGTCTCCGTTCCTAGTGGTGTCAGTGAACGCCAGCAATGAGACAAATAGCAGTTTCTCAGAGTCGCTATAGCGAATCCGTGAGGTGATCGAATTAACAACTTCTAGCTCAATCGAACATGTATTGGCCTTTTTAGGACTGTGCTCATATAGGGAAAATAACTACTATACTAAGCAAACCCGAGACACCATATCCTTACAACAACTGGTCTTAAAACAACCTAGTTCCTACAAAAGGCCTAACTCTCTCATAGATTAAATCACAATGACACACAGATAATACTCTCTATAAAACCTTCAGTATAACACCCTCAGTTGACGGTTCAGGGTCCTTGGCGTCGTTCACAGGAGAAACCTGTGAACACACGCGAACGCGGCCTACGGACAAGATGGTGACGCTTTCGTTACCTGGAGTGGCGTACTTCCCTCATCACCTGGATTCGGCTAGGTAAAGCCTTCCTAACGTCGGAGGACCACACCGCAAGGGATAACCTCAAATCCGCCTGCGCTCTGATGAATACCAAATCATCACACGGCGCAACACCAAGGCATCAAATCAATCGCGCATAGCACCAATCTTAAAAGGCTAGCATAAAAGCCAGACCTGAAACAACGTCCTCGTGTCAGAACACACATGCAAGAATCTAAGCTATAGGCTATCCAGCAAGAACAGAGAAAATGGTTTTGTACTCACGGAATTCTGCCTATAACGGCTCATATTTATAAAAACCCCATCGGGTTATTTGGGCACATCCCAATCCTCCTAGGATTAAGTCCCTCTCAATCGGCCTTTAGGCTCGTGTCCATGATCGTAAAGACCGGACACCGTACCCCGCCTTTTCCTCCAGACCAATCTGACAGTTTCTCGAATCATCTTTCACAGACCATATAAGATTTCTTATCGATTTGTATCTTCATTTTATCAGACATTGTTTTTTGAAATAAAATGTGGTAAATTATGTAAGTTTGTTTATTTATTATTTAGTTATCCAATAAACTTGCAATTAATTAACTAAACAAAAGGCATCAACGCCATCTGTGTCAACGTAGAACAGCGTTGACAACCAAGGCGTTAGTCCGCCGTTAATTACAGCAGGTGTCGCTACTAGACACGATTAATATTTAATTTTTTGCAACGTCACACTACGGCACGCACAATGTTATCACTCCCGGGGAATGTCCTAATAACCAGGCCCATTGGCCACGAGTTCCGCGGAAGGTTGCTATCCGCGACGAGCACAACGTCCCCGGTGAGTATTGGAGACCCACGTCCGTGGGGCTCCCGCCGGTGCTGCAGGTCAGGTAGGTATTCTTTCACCCATCTCGCCCAGAACTGGTCAGCGAGTCGCTGCGAGGTGCGCCATTGCGCACGTCCGATGAGGTCCCGGTCGTTGAAGTCGCCAGGTGGCGGGTTCGATGCCGGGCCGTGCAGCAGGAAATGATTTGGAGTAAGTGCCTCCGGATCATTTGGATCCACGGAGACGTGAGTGAGTGGTCTGTTGTTCACGGTGAACTCTACCTCAGCTAGCAGAGTCGTCAGTGTTTCCTCGTTGGGGTGGCGCTCCCGTAGTGTGCTGAGGAGAGCGGTCTTCACGCTCCGCACCAGTCTCTCCCACGCACCGCCCATGAAAGGTGCGCTGGGAGGAATGAAGCGCCAGGAGATGCGCTGTCGACTTGCCTCTTGTTGTGTTGACGTATCGATGGACGCTCGGAGCTCGCGGTCCGCGCCGTGCAGGTTGGTCCCGTTGTCTGACCACACTTGAGACGGAGGGCCCCGGCGCGCGATGAAGCGACGCAGGACCATCACGGCAGACTCCGTCGATAGGCTCGCAGCGACCTCGAGATGTACTGCCCGTGTAGTCAGACAGGTGAACAGCGCCACATAGCGCTTGTGTACGGCGCGTCCCACGGAGACGTGTAGAGGCCCGAAGTAGTCTAGGCCCACGTACGTGAAAGGGCGCTCATGATGGGCGAGACGACAGGGCGGCAGGTTGCCCGTCCGGGGCTCAGGCGGCACGTTGCGGCGCGCTCGGCAGTCCAGGCAGCGTGACACGATGGTTCGTGTTGCGGGGCGTAGGCGCGTCACCCAGTAGCGAGTACGGCACTCGTTGACAGTTGCCTCGACGCCGGAGTGGTGCAGTCGCCTGTGGACCGCCTCGATGAGTAGTCCAGTGATGTGGTGATTTCCATCGAGGATGACAGGACTCGATTGATGACCTGAAATGCATTGTGCCGCGCTTACGCGCGACGGCGACGTTAGTTTGAGTAAGTTGTCGGAATCGACGTAGACTGATAGTGCCCGTAGTCGGCCAGTTTTGAAGTTAGTGTCACTGAGTTCATCACTGAAACTTTGTCTTTGTATAACTTTTATCAACAGTACTTCTGCTTTATTCAATTGTTCGGCAGATAATTGTGTAAATTTAGTGACACTTTGCACTTTGAGTTTAGCAGTCACTGAAAGTTTTGCACTACACTTTTTACTATTCCACGCTGGATCGGATTCCCTATTTTTAATAGTTAATTTATAGTTCACCTGGTCTGTGTTGGTTACCATACACTTGAACAGTTCTGCCGCTTGGATGACTCGGGCGGTTGCACGCAGTAGGCGTTCCCACCGGGAGAAGCGTGTGTGGTCGGAGACCACCGCGGTCGGGTCCGCGCCCGACTCGGTGATGTGGTGCACACGCTCCTCACCGGTGAGCTCGTAGGCTGCCGGCTGCTCTGCAGGCCATGTGTCAGGGTGGCCTCGAAGGAAGTCAGGCCCCCGGAACCATCGATGCTCGGAGTCCAGCTCGCGCGGTACGTCGCGCGTAGCGTCGTCGGCGACATTAAGTGCAGTGGGCACCTACCGCCAGTCACTGAGCTTAGTGTGCTCCTCGACGGCGGCGATGCGATGGGCTACGAACGGGCGGTAGGAGCGCGCCCCGTTACGCAACCAGGTGAGAACAGTGGTACTGTCTGTCCAGTATGTGATGTGACGCGGCTTGTAGTCGTGCTCGGCCGCGATCGCAGCACCCAGGCGGCTGCCCAGAACTGCAGCCTGCAGCTCGAGTCGCGGGATTGAGGTGAGCTTCAGTGGCGCAACCTTTGTCTTCGCAGCCACCAGCGCCAGTGTTGCTTGCCCGTCCTCGTTCGCCGCGCGCCAATAGCCGACAGCAGCGTAAGCCGATTGGCTCGCATCCACGAACACATGTAACTCAAAGGGTTTATCTTTAGAATAAGCAATGTACCAACGTGGGATTTTTACCTCTGTAGGTGTGTAGTCCACTCGCCCCACTGTTGGGCGAGATCAGCGTCTATGTCGGCGTCCCAGTCGGTGCCGCGGCGCCAAACTTCTTGGAGTAGTACTTTCGCCCTGCGAGCGTTGACGTCTTTCACATAGATCGCGGTTGACGGCGAACACGTAGCGCCGAATATCAGTGACGTCATTCTCCATTTGTCAGGTGGCCTGTCGTCACGCCTGTCTCCACGCCATAGGTAGCGAAGCGCGTCGCGATCTTCTGGACGTATCTTCACTCTCATAAACATCTCTTTGATGTCTGCTGACACGGCTACGCGACGTTGACGGAAGCGCATTAGTACCCCGGGCAGTGACTGTAACATGTCGGGACCTTTGAGTAGATAGTCATTCAATGACTTACCTTTAGTAGTAGCGGCAGCGTCGTGGACAATTCGCAGCTTGTCCGGTTTTAGTGGGTTAAGTACGGCGAAGTGTGGTAGGTACCACGTGCGCCCAGTAGTAGAAGTAGGCGGAGCCGGCTCGGCGTAGCCATTATCGATGAGTGCTTGCATTTGTTTACTATATTTTTCTTTCAGGGAACTGTCCCTGTCTAATTTACGTTCGACACTGAGTAGTCGGCGTAATGTATTTTCATAGTTATTTGGCATCTCGACGGTATCGTTTTTCCATAGTAGCGGCACTTCGTATACCTTATCTCGAACCGTCGTACGTTCCTCTAGTAGGGTGATCGCTCGCTGATCTGGATCGTTAGTAGGCAGTTTAGGCGTGATCATAAGGGACTCCAGCATGAAGTGATCACGTAGCTGCTGATCCATGCTCTGTTGCTCGGACTCTTCGTGTGTGTTGACATAGTTGACACGATCCGGACGCGGCAGCGACCGACTGTGTGTTCCATGTAGTACCCAACCTAATGCCGTTAATGACGCGACCGGTTGATCGCGGCGGCCGCGCCTTACCTTAGTAGACACGAGGAGGTGCCAGTTGTCTTGGCCGATCAGCATTTTCGGCGACGCCCGCTCGAACTTGAAGTACTCCACCAGGTCTTGCAGATGTTTGTAGTCGGCGACGTCCTGTCGCGTGATTGCTTGGGCGGATAAACGTAGATCGGCTATAGTTCGAGCGTTAATAACGTGTTTATGTTTAGACGGCCCTTGTATGCTAACGCGTAGCTTACACGAGTCCGGTGACGCCTTTGTGTCTCCGATCGCTTCTATTTGTAGTGGTACACAAGGTCCCTGTAGACCTGCTCTGTCGGCGATATCGGCGTCAATGAGTGTGACGGTCGACCCGTCGTCGTCTAGGAGCGCGTGTGTTTGCACCGCTCCCGCCGGTCCGGATATCACTACAGGAATAATTTTTAAGTACGACTTACATGCCTGCTGTATCCACGTCGATGCCACAGTTTCCTTTGCAGGTTCATCAGTTTCAGTTTTAGTTTCTACACTCACCGGCTCTCTATGTAATAGTGAGTGGTGCATTCGTTCGCAGCCACCCACGCCGCACTTTTTACGATTACACTTATGCGCCTTGTTACGCAAACGTAAACACGTAAAGCATAGTCCACGCTCCCGCGCTATGTTCCAACGTTCCTCAGGTACGGCTGCATTAAATTGTTCACACTTAGATATGTTATGACCCTCTATTAAACATATGGGGCATGTACTCACGTTCTTATGACTCTGCGATTCTGCCACGTTGTACGCTCGCGAGCGAGTGAGCGATGGTTTGTTCGCCGACGGCCGCTGTGTTGTTGTGTCGGACGCTGTAGTCTCCGGCGGCGCGTATGGGCCGCAGCGCTCCGACTCTCTGCTTAGGAACCGGGACAATTTCACTAAGTCCGGTTCCTCTTATGGTTGCTCGGCGGCGAAGTCGTACCACCGGTAACGTAGAGTAGGTGTGAGGTTTTCAATGGTTACTTTTGTCGCCTCCGGGTTATACAAGTAATGCACCCGACGTAATGCTTGTAGTGTGGCGACGATGTTGGATATACGGCTACTAAATACACAAATATCCCTAGCATTATCATTAAGCCGCGGGAGTGCGCGTAAGCGTTCAAGTTCCGATAACGCAATACAATCAGGCCGGCCGAATCTCACCTCTAAAGATTTTATAATTTCAAATGGGGCCGGGCAGTAAGCTAGTAGGCTTTCGACGGCCTCCCTGGCGCGTCCAAATAGACTCTTCCTGAGTCGTGCTATGTTTTCACAGTCAGTATATGACGGCGCTGACTCGTCGTACGCCGCCTTAAACATAAGCCACTCTTGGTGTGCCCCGCCGAAACGGGGCAAGTCTAATTGATAACGATAGTGTACTGACGATGACGTACCTGTACGTGCGGCAACAGTGATCGCGGCGGCGAGCTCCGAGATATCTATTGAGTTTGTCTTCGGAGCGGCACTAGGTTCTATCTTAACCTCATGTTTACTCGCCTGTATACGGGGCTCGTAGGGCGCGGTAATAACCGGCGGCGGCGGTGCGTCGACTCGGTTTGTGTATGAGTGTGCAGTACTTACTGCGGCGGTCTGCACTGCTGTGTAGACAAGTGATAGACCCACGTGCTGCGAAGGTTTCGTTGGCTCCTGCATCGTTGTTAGCGGTTCCGACGTTGGCGGGGCGGTCGCGAGCGGAGGAGGGAAAACACATCCAGCTGTGTCATCGCGCGCGAGTGGCTGGTTAGTTTCCAGCCATAACCCAACTCTTCTGTCCGTTTCTGATATAACGGTGACCTCGTCCTCGACTTCGTCTTCATCTTCATCTGATTCCGCTTCTAACGTCGAGATGCGGGCGGAAGCGAGCTCAACCTTTAGCTCGAGAAGCGCTTCGCGAGCACGTGCTAATCTGAGTTTCTTCACGGACGCCTTAGTTCGTGAAGAGCGAGAAGGTTCCTGACTCCTCTCTAATGATTTCTCCGAAGTTCTGGTAGGTTCGATACTTGACGTGGTCGTGGTGGAGTCTTCAGTCGTTACGGGGCGCACGGGCGCGGGATGATCGGCGCGAGCGGCGAACGGTTCGTTATCGGCCGCGGCGCGGGCCGCGTTCGCACGCGCACGTCCCGATGTTGATCGTGTTACCGGCATTGTTAGTTAATCACGAACACTACACTTCACAGATCACACTCACAATAATATCCGTTTTCGAAGGACCATAAATGTACGAGCCCGATTGTCAGGAGGTACATTTGTGCGCTAGTATTGAGTCAAATATGAGTGTGAAATGAGACACGCTTTTCGGTAGTAATTTTAGTCTATAATATTTATAATCACAGTCATTTAGTAGTACAATTTTGTTAGATGGTACACGATTTAACACCTTTTTATGACATTTTATTACGACGGAGACACATTTACTATACTGATAATAATGAGAGCGAGAACAGGAACCAAACTGCCGCCCTCACCCCGTGCGGAAGTATTTATACAGTATAGCGACGTACGGGGCGAGGGGGCGGTGGTCAAAATTATAAACCAATGAGGGCGTCTGTCGCTTGCGCAATACCTTATATGGTCGCGTTTTTGTAATTTCGCATCGAACACCTGCGCTGACATGACACGCCCCCAATGCTTTCTTAGAAATTCTAAGTAGGTACACAATGGAGTCACGTTTTGTTATGACATCCTGATAACTTGTTCTGTTCTGAACAAACGGGATATTATTAATTGCACATCAAATAAATAATCACCTATCAATCTATTTCTATCATTTATATATTTTTTACATCAGAAATACGACAATCATATCATAAACACTGACGAGGGGCTACCCAGGGTATCAAGAACCTAGCTGACACAAAAGAGCGAGCGCAGGATAGCGCGAGCGGCGACATGGCTGACGTAAAACGAGACAAAATTCAATTGCAAGCGAAGCGAGCGCGGGCGCTACGAGCGGAGCGAGGAGCCAGAACAAAATATTATCTTATTAACTGGCTTGTTACGTATGGGAAACATTTTAATACGATAAATTAGTATGTGAGACCTCGCTACTGTGACCTTACGCATATTTACAATTTTCTATAAAAATAAATAAGTTCATCAAAACCATAACCTCCCTTTTGTTAACCGACTTCAAAAAAAGGAGGAGGTTATTTAAAGGTGGTTAAATGTTGGACATCACGTCGCACGGTGGGCTGGAAATCGGCTTTCATAGACTTAGGGATTTCAATTTGCAAGTGCCTGATTTTTTGCCGGATATCGCTTCTATTAGTCATTACTATGTACAAAAATAACACCCGAGTTAATTCTGCCCAAAAACGAAGGAAATATAATTTTTTTACGAAAAATTTGTATGAAGCTAGTATGAAAAATCGAATTATCTCCTAAACGGCATGTTTAACCGTAATATCCTTGGAGGTTGTCATAGTGCTAATTATTTATGATTTTTTGGTTGCCGATTTGACGAAAAATTTAATGCCGTTTTTTTTTAAAAAAATCGTCAAAATATTTTTATTTATTTTTACATGTAAAACGATCCCTTTTAGTGTCCAAGTTAAAAAGTTCGATATGTTATTAACCCAAATATTAAGAACACACAAAACAAGAAAAATTAAATAAAAAAATTGCTGTTTTTTGACACATTTTTATTAATTTAAATAAAAAAAGATTATCAAACTCTTATTTTTTTGTATGAATTGGTAATTTGGTTTTATTGTATGAATTGGTAAATTGGTAATTTGGTTGTATGAAAAGTTTTAAAACTCATGATGTGTTGATAAATATCTAGCTCAAACATAGTTGTCTACGTGTGGGTGTACTATAAACCTCTGCCAACTCCTTCGGAAATATAGGAGTGATGCTATTTTATGTTACGTGTAGTTAAAAGTCCGTGTTCTTCAACATAAACACTAAAAGGAATAGTTTCATATGCAAAAACAAATAAAAATATTTTGACAATTTTTAAAAAAAAACGGCATGAAATTTTTCGTCAAATCGGCAACCAAAAAATCATAAATAATTAGCACTATGACCACCTCCAAGGATATTACGGTTAAACATGCCGTTTAGGAGAGAATTCGATTTTTCATACTAGCTTCATACAAATTTTTCGTAAAAAAATTATATTTCCTTCGTTTTTGGACAGAATTAACTCGGGTGTCATTTTTGTACATAGTAATGACTAATAGAAGCGATATCCGGCATAAAAACAAGCACTTGAAAATTGAAATCCCTAAGTCTATGAAAGCCGATTTCCAGCCCACCGTGCGTCGTCGCGCTACAACACCAAGAGCCGTAGAGCTCACATTTTGCTTGGGAAAATTCCCCACACACATTTTGCATGGAGGTTTTCCCCACTCACGCTTGTACGCGGCGACGCGCGCTCCGACAGTTAGTTCATCTTCAGATCTCGTATAGCTCGCACAAGTCTCGGGAACGCGATCTCGCCGATGCGAGGCCTCACACTTTCAGTATTTAACGTAACTGTTTCATTTAACCTAACCGACTAATCGCGTACTGCGTGCTGTACGCAACAGGCTAGTGGCTAGAGCTCCGCCATTTTGTTGTGCACGCGCCGCGCCAGTCGCGCTTCGTTTCTGTGTTCGTGTGTCTAACGTCAGAGTTATACTTTTACGATTTATATTCAGTTCTTTTTCAACGGAATTGTGTGAAGTTTTGTTCATATCATATTATAAAAGAAGGTAAGACATTTTTAATTCATAGTACAATATTATATTGTAGATATATAAAACATAGAACGCTCACTGCCTGCTAAAGTATCCTAATAGAATCACATTTAGACTATTCACGATATAGTATATTATATCACTTGACTTTAAATAATAATTATAATCAATTTTGGACTTACTTATAAGTCTAGATGAACTCGGCCCGCGTGTTATTTTCTAACGTTTTTTTTTATTTGAATTTGATTTTTTTACAACGGTATTCGGGATCGAAATAACAATCGTCAAGAAATACTGTGTCCAAATTAATATTTACTACTTAAATATAATGTGTTAAATGTGTTTTGTACAGACGCCAGCACATCAACCTACTACAATCTGTCAGATTTCTGTAATAGATTTTCAACTTTATCGCTAAAGCATAAGGTTCAATGTTGATTGGGAAAATTTGACAGTTAGGTGTAGGTTGATGTGCTGGCGTCTGTACTTATTATTAACTTAATTAAATTCACTATTTTTTGTTTAGATAATGGGAAAAGGCAGAAAGAAACGAGATGAAATTTGGAAACACTATCATGTCGGTCCTGATAAATCAGTAATTTGCAAGTATTGTGATCATAAATATAAAATAGCAAACGTCAACAAAATGGGTGGTCATTTAGTCAAATGTGATAAGTGTCCAACTGTTGCTAAAAATGACCTGAAGAATCAAACTGACGTAAATGTCACCAATACTACTAACGCTCCTGTTATAACAACGACATCTTCGCACCCAGCGTCCTATGTTGGTTCGCTGGATTCAGAAAATAGTAATCACAGTCTGAATCAGCCATCGTCGTCATCACAAAGGCAATCAACGGAAGACATCGAAGGGCTGACAGTAAAATTTGCAAAGGCAGTATTCATTTCTGGATCACCTTTGAGCCTGGTGGAACATAAGTACATTGTGGATAGACTTTTTTAAAGATCTGCAACCATTATTTCAATTACCATCACGGAAGAACTTATTAACTACGCTTCTGGATAAAGTGTACACTGAAATGAAAAAAGAGGTCGTTGAATGTTTAAAAACAACAAGTTATTTGCATTTGCAGTGCGACGGATGGACCAATGTCAACAACGAAAGAATAATAAACTTTATTATTTCAAATCCTCAACCTTATTTTGTAAAAAGTTTATCCACAGAAGATAACAGGCAACTTTAAAACACGTGCAATCAGTACAGTACTCAATATTTGTTTTTATTCTAAACAGTTTATTTTATTTGAATATTTATGTTGATTAAAGATTTAAAAGATATTGAACTTCGTTTTATTTAAAATCAATATTTTATGATCAATGGTAAAGCTCAAAATTAACATGGTGGATCGTAGTATTGATGACGAAGCAAATTAAATAATATAAAGACAGTATTAATTTTATGACGAAGCCATTTAAACAATATAAAGACAGAACTAATTTTTTACCCGGTGTTTTTTATTAATACCCGGTAAAAAAGGGTATTTTTTCTTTTTTACCTTTTTTAACCTTTCCTTCCAATTTTTACCTTGCCATTTTTTACCCACCCGCCCATCTCTAACCAAGACGCATCCATTGGAAATGCGTACAGACTCAACCGCGCAGCTCCTTATAAAGGCTGCTCGCTAGTGGAGGGGAAACGTTACAATATTTTACTGGATTGGATACCAAGTCCTTTAAGCCAAATGATCGATAGAGTGAATGATTTGTCTATGATGCGTCCGGTGCACGTTCCACTAGCGCCACCTAGTCGCCGTCTCTCGCAGCTGCTAGACAATATGCCGTCATATATATGTATATTAGGATGGTTTTTATTGTAAAAAGAAAGTTTTTAGAGATATCTTCATGATTTTTTTCTATCGTACCAAATAAGTTGTATCATGTTTTCAACACACTATATACCACAGAAAAGTAATACCTAGCATATATCCTGAAGAATATTAATTTTTTTTTGATCATATACTTTTATTGTTTCTAAAACTTCCGTTGTTTGCGTTTAGCCCCTTAAACTATATCTCAACTCTTGTCAGGCGTAAGTGATCAAGTGATTCAAGTGGACGCGCGCGTACACGTTACAAACTATACACAAGCAGTACGCAATATTCGTGCATACATTGTAATCGCAGATTTAAAAATAGCAATACAAAGTATACGCGAGCAGTGTCCTATGGCTGCGTTCTGGCCTTGTATACAATGGAAAGACGCTTCCCTGCCCCAATGACAGTCTTTTTCACAAAACTGTCTTAGAATTAGACTCGCCTCCTATTACATGGGACTTAAAAATAACTGACGAAATGGGGGTGTACTATACAGGTACACCTCTGTCCAACCCTTTGGGGAATACCGGCGTGAATAAGTCACGTTATGTCTCAACTAGCAGCGTCCCGCGGTTTCACCCGCATAAGTGTCGATACCGTGGGAATATCGGGATAAAAAGTAGCCTATATGTTAATCCAGGGTGTCAGCTACCTCCATACAATTTTTTATCAAAATTGGTCCAGCCGTTTGAACGTGAAGAAGTAACAAACATAAACACACACAAACTTTCGCCTTTATAATTAGGATAGGATTGTAAGTACTGGTACTCAGATGCATCTGGTTAGACTGGAAGCCGACCCCAACATAGTTGGGAAAAGGCAGGCAGATGACGACGATTGTGACTGTGCAATCAACCTAATCATTCTTAGATCACGTAGAAGATTTTGATAGTAAGTTTTCTTATGTTTTAATTTTTAGGGTTCCGTACCCAAAGGGTAAAAACGGGACCCTATTACTAAGACTTCGCTGTCTGTCCGTCCGTCTGTCTGTCACCAGGCTGTATCTCAAGAACCGCGATATCTAGACAGTTGAAATTTTTACAAATTATGTATTTCTATTGCCGCTATAACAACAAATACTAAAAACAAAATAAAATAAATATTTAAGGGGGGCTCCCATACAACAAACGCGACTTTTTTTTGCCCTTTTTTGCTCGATATCAATAATGGCAACAGGTAAGCACTTGAAATATTCACAAAATACTCGTTGTATTTTTACTTTAATAATAAATAATTAAATTAAAATAAAATAAATATTTAAGGGGGGCTCCCATACAAAAAACGTGATTTTTTATATATATGTAGTGTTAAATATTGTACTGGGGTACGAAACCCTTCGTGTGCGAGTCCGACTCGCACTTGGCCGGTTTTTGTTATTGTTTGTCGGAATACATCTAAGGCTTGAGTTCACTAATATTGAAACTACCGGTTAGGTATTTAAACAGTTGGTTTATGTCAAATTCCTAAGGAAATAAATATAGAACTGAATAAATATTAATCAGTTGATTTAAATGTTGGTGAACACAAGGCTAAATCTGTATCCCCACAACTACTACCCTGCGGCGTAACTACCTAGTAGTCCCTCTCTTGCTACCCCCCCCCCCCCCCCCCTTCCCTCAATGACACACTTTTTTCACAAAACACTCATTTTATCCGTTTCAAAGAACCACTGATTGACTTACCTGAGTCTCCAATCCTGGGAGATGCCGTCTTGAAGTCCTACAGAGCCTGATGTCCCGATAACAGCTCTAAGTACGGATGCGTGGTGCACGAGAGCCTGCGGAAGGCGCACTGCGGTTTGCAGGTATACAAAAAAGAAGTCTAGGTGGTCTAGAAAAAAGCTAGCTGCAGTGCGCAGGTCACGCAGCCCTGATCAATACTTCGATATGAGGTATACGATGCAATTTTGTTATGTTGCGTTAAGTGTGGCACACGACAAAAATTGTACCGAAGGTTTACACTTCTTATTACCCGACTGTGCAAAGACGGGGTTTTCAGGTGTAGGCATCCGTGTATCTTTCATAATTTTCCTCATAATTTCAGCCGAAAGACGTCCACTGCTGGACATAGGCCTCCCCCAAGCACCTCCACTTCGACCGGTTCATAAATAAATGAATTTTATAATACAATGACATTGGCTTAGTGTAAAGTATTATATTATTTTAATTATTGTGAATGTGAAGACAATGTGGATCATTTTATTTAATTTTTAAGATTTTTATTATTCTCTCTATTCTGTTAGTTTTTGTCATGGTCTGGCAGTTTGAGTAATTTATGTGGCCTACCCAAATGTCCTTTCATTGGTATTGCTCGTCGAATCGTTGAGCTCCTTAAGTTTTGAGTTGAGCTGCACGATTTCTAACAAATGCGTTCACTGACTGGATAGGTCCTCTCAATTTGTGTGGTTCTTTCCTCAAAAGACCATCTCAGACATCGATCTATATGGTCTTCATATAGCCTGACCAAAATTATGTCTGGACTTTAAAAGAGACTGTGACCTCTGAGTTTGTTTCGGCTTTTCTTCTGACTAGTCAGATATGAAACGCCGACCTCATCTAGTTTAAAAAAAATATGATTGACGTGTAAAAGTGTTTGTGCAAACCTAGATACTTATAAAAAACTTTTTTTCTCTTTAAAAAAAAAACTACAAAGTGATAGATAACTTTAGTTTCGGAAGTCGGTGTCGTTGGTTCCGCATTTTCGGTTTTTGACACCGACTTCCGAAATCACTAGTTTTTTTTTTGAAGTCGGTTGTTTTTTTTTTTGTAAAAATGTTTTTATTTTTCACTTTTTAGTTGTATCTACTCCACACAAATTCAAATAACACTAGGGCATTGAAGAATTGATGACACCGACTAGAAGAATCATCAAAATTCGCATAGAAATGCCGGAGATGCAGTACATTTATGCATACAACATCGTACATAAGAATAATTACATAATGTATTATATACGAAAACCTTCCTGAAAGTATGTAGATCATAATAGTGAAAGAATTATCAAAATTGGTTCATTAGTTTTTGAGAAAATCGCGGACATACAAACATACATACATACATACGGATCGAATACAGAACCTCCTTTTTTGAAGTCGGTTAAAAATAAAATCATTTATCATTTACTTAAAACTAGGGCTCGTGGCTAAATGATAAAAACTGCATGGTTCATTCGAAGATTAAACTACGCTTGCCGCGGTTGGTCCGGAAAGCATGGGTCCCGGCTGTCAATCGTAGATCATTGACAGTCGTTACGGGTAGTCAAAAGCCCGAAAGTCTGACAACCAGTCTGACCAAGGAGTATTGGGTTGCCCACTACCTGGGTTGTGAAGGTCAAATAGGCAGTCGCTCCATGTGAAATACTGGTATTCAGCTGCATATGGTTAGTCTGAAAACCGACCCCAACATTGTTGGAAAAAGGCAGGCAGATGATGATGGAGCAGAAATTACAGCTAAGAAATAAAACGAAACTTTAAAACATTTTTTTATTGTAACTTTGTTACAGAAGATGTACATACAAGATTAATGAACTCCTGTAAGGTACAAACACCTAATAGCTTATACAACTAGAGCCTGCTGAAATTGGTACTTATTAAATAATAATAAACTTATTTCTATGGAGATAACTGCATTACATTACTAAAATGAAATGCCGTTACCTGCTGGAGGAGCTTGCGTTCAGGCGCGGATCCAAGTCTTAAGGAAGAAGCTCAAAGAACCAGAATTTCCAAACAGAAGTATACATATCCTCTGCTTTCTCAAAAAAAAATCCTTTGATCCCCTCCTTTTGTATCCGTCCCTGCCATATTTATCCCCTGTGCATGTTGGTAGCCAGGGCTTGAGTCTCTTTATCAAAATCAATGTGTATTCTGATATTATTCTCAATATATTGTAAGTACTTATTTATAATTTTATTCAAGGATACGTGAAACAAGCTTTGTCGTTACTCGTATCCTTGATGAGACTCATATCAGTAGCCTTTTACTCAGTGAGTTACTCATATTATGTCTCATTAAATGTATATGCACTTTCACTGGTCTTAAAAGTGGCAGTGTATATACATAGTTATCTACAAAAATGAGGTTAAGTTGTAGAAGAGTTCCTAAACCTCATTAGTGGAGATTCGTCAGAGCCTCGTTGGTGGTTCAGCAGGGTGCACCGCGGGCAGGTGAGGTTGACTTTGGCTCTTCAGGTGTTGGTAGGGCCACTTACACCCCATCGAGTACGGTCATGTGTGACAATATGGTTTGAGGGCTGCAGACTGCCGTGGTTCGTCGAGTGCATCTACCAAGGCAAGAACCTGAAATGAGAAAAATAACGTTATATTAAAGAAGTTATGCTATCGTGGCAGCTACGAACGGAGTTTTGTGATTGAGTTTTTTTTTTCCTTTAGCCTGTACTGTCCCGCTGCTGGGCAAAGGCCTCCCCCATTTTCTTCCACATTTCCTTGTGCTGTGCCTTCTCCGTCCAGTCGGTTAGGAATGAGTCTAAATCGTCACGCCAGCGTTTCGCCCGTCTTCAGGCACCCACTGTGTGACGACTTTGGCCCATCTGTCTAGATGCATCCTATAAGTGTGACCCGCCCAGTCCCACTTCAGCCTCGCAGACTTGCCGCTAACATCGTGTTAATGTGTTTAAAAAAAAAAAAAAAAAATTTCAGTAGCTGCCCGGAGTCTGGATTTGTTCGCGGTATATGGCTACAGACTCGCTTTCTTGGACTGGTAATTAAGTAAACTGAATATAATTTGACCGTAGTTATCAATTTTGCAATGGAAAAATAAAAACTTACTTCATCTTTTATCGCGATTCTCGCGATGGAGATTTGGAGAGCTGCAGCGGCAGTGGCAGCGCGGTAGGAAGTACCAACATGTGATGCTGACTGTGAATTGCATCTTGAGCTCGTCCATCAGAAACCTGAAAACATTTAACAATAACATTTGAGAAAGTTGAATATTAATATTGTTACCGGCGGCACTGTTTTCTCATACCTAGGTAGGTTCCTATTATTTGGTAGTATTGTAAAAGCCAATTTTAAAGTTTGTCGGGTTCATTTTTAACACCTTGTATACCTATACATATAATAAAAGTTCATTTATTTCAAATAGACACAAAAATTGCACTTTTGAACGTTAACATTAAACAAGAAGATAAAATTGATTCTAGTTGCTTCTTCCAAAAGGTTACTTATGGAAAAGAAGTGGCAAGAAAGTCTACACTTGGTTTTTTAAACAACAACAAAATGATGGCATAATCAGCACAAGCCACTATCAGTGAGAGGGAGTGGGCCGTAATCCACCACGCGGGCCCAGTGCGGGTTATTAGATGTCACATGTCTTCGAATTTTTGGTTCTAGGACATGCCGGTTTCCTCACGATGTTTTCCTTCACCGTTTTGAGAGCAGTGGTGATGAAATAATTTACAAAAAGTAAAGCGCCTGTCTGGGTTCGCACCCAGCCGTTGCCACTGGGCTACCACCCATATGATGGCGTAACACTTTTATTGATCGTGGGCGGTCACCACGCACCTTTGACCCTCCCTCCCCTCCTTACCATCTCGTCCCCCACCACTTCACAAAGGTCTTAAGTTCTGTGCAGAAAATGATCTTATCAAGCAGTCGAATTGAGTTCAATGAGTTCAACAAAATGAATTTAGTACTTATCACAAATTATGCACTTTAGCATAATCAGCCTATAAATGTTCCCACTGCTGGGACACAGGCCTCCTCTCTGTGAGAGTGGGCCGTAACCCACCACGCGGGCCCAATGCGGGTTGGTGGATAAATAAATTCAGTTTGCACTTTGCAGCCTCACAATCTATTCAATCTCGTTATTTTTACAAAAGTTCATAGCTAATAAGAAAATAATCCTAAGTAATTGACTTACCTTTATCTTGAATCCAGGCTCCAGAAGCCCGGAGGCCCGGTGAGTGGCTTGAAGGACCGACTCGTCCTGCTCGGCAGACGGCGGCTGGCGCACTGCGGCATTGCACAAAAGAACTGTAGTCTAGATATCTAGCTGCACTGCGCAGGTCACGATCAATACTTCGATGTGAGATGTACTATGCAGTTTCGTGTCTGTACGACACATAACAAAAAATAGTACCTACCGTAGGTCCACTACTTACTAAAATGTAATTTTGAAACCCTAAAGGCTCCTACACACTATGCTGGCGGCACAGCCGGCGGTTTTTTGCCGAGCGGGTAAGCGCCGGCATCATTTCAGTTGTGCAGCTCGTTTGTGCAGCTCAAATACCAGCCGGCAATGCCGCCGGGCTTGTTGGCGGCATGCCCGCCGGCTGGGCCACCGACATAGTATGTAGGAGCCTTTAGCTATTTATTTTTCTCTAAACCAGAATAAAAAACAGAAACTGTTAATGAAGAACAAAAATATTTTGAATTTCTTTATGCAGAGAAAATTATTTTGTATTTTGGTAGTCCTAACTTATAATAAGTCCATAAAAGTATGAAAGAAAAAATGCACCTTATGACAAATACATATGTTGGTGAGAGGGATTGGGCCGTAATCAACCACGCGGGCACAGTGCGGGTTGGTAAATGTCACATGTCTTCTATTTTTAGGGTTCCGTACCTCAAAAGGAAAAAACGGAGCCCTTATACGATCAATTTGTTGTACGTCTGTCTGTCTGTCAAGACCCTTTATCTCGGGAACACGTAAAGGTATCGAGTTGAAATTAAAACCATATACTCAAGTATGCGGTCCCTTGAAGCTGTGAAAAAAACAAACTTCTAAGTTGACGTAAAAAAAAGATACGGCCGTTTATGCCGCAAAAAATGTATATTTCGACATTCTCAAGGGAACCAAAATGTATAGGGTACTTTCCGTTGACCTAGAATCATGAAATTTGGCAAGAAGCAAGGTTATGTAGCACAAGTAAAGGAAACAATCCGAAAACCGCAAATTTTTAGTTACATTAAAAAAAATCCCGTGATAACCTACAATCACGGGACACTCGGTGCGCGAGCCCGACTCGCACTTGCCCGGTTTTTTTGTTCTAAGTCCTACCTAAGTACAGACGCCAGCTGCAGATCAAGCTACTACAATCTGTCAAATTTCTTTAATAGTTTTTCAACTTTATCGCTAAAGCATAAGGTTCAAGGTTATAATGAGCCACCTTTTATCTTTGCTATTTGATGGCAAACAAGTAGAGGCTGCCTGCTTGCCGATGATCAGTGGACAAACGTGTCGCAGGCAGGTTGCCATCCCAGAGTGAAATGTCTGATCTACCCGACCTACTCTCTCAATAATACCGGCAAACTCTGCAAAATTAAAAATTGGAGGTACCTTATTCAGTAGCAAAATAAAGGAAATGTTGCAAAGTAGGTACTGAAGGCCAATTCTCGTGGGTAGCGGGATTGTCCGAAAGGGTTACCGCTGTCCGAAACATAAAGGGCTAAGGAAGGAACACGGGTGGTAAGAGTCTGACACTCCCTTCCGCTCTACCCATAGCGGGAGGACTCATTAGATGATTTCCCATCCATACAAAAAAGGCCAATTCTCGTAATTTAAAACGTTCACAATCTAGTCGCTGTCTCATCTCGGTGAC
Source organism: Hydraecia micacea (assembly GCA_914767645.1). Classification (NCBI taxonomy): domain Eukaryota; kingdom Metazoa; phylum Arthropoda; class Insecta; order Lepidoptera; family Noctuidae; genus Hydraecia; species Hydraecia micacea. The sequence goes on from OU611775.1 coordinate 3,475,995, forward strand.
AAACAAATGTCAAAAACATATAAAAAATGTGGGAAATTAAAAGTATTTTTGACAGATTGAGAGTGCGACTGAGATCAGACTGAACGTTCTTAAAATTACGACAGTTGCTCTCTGGACTTGGAACCATTAATATAAAGACCCTGACCTGACACTGAATCCATGTAACGAAGCACAATGGAACAAACTCGCATAGGTACTAGCACACGCACCATATATGACATACACCACACACACACACCACACAGACATTACACCTGCACACGCACCATACCATATCTGAAATCACCTCTCTGGAATTCGTACACTGAGCTCATCGATCACTAATAATTTTAGTGATCGATGTCTGAGCCTCAAAATACAGACTAACTGTCTACTTTGAGGCTCACTGGCAAATATATTATTGTTACCTAGCTGTAGGTAGTAAGTATTTTAAACTTTTTTTTTATTGCTAAATGGGCCGCCAGCTAGCCTGTGAACTTGGATAATAGATTTTTTTCTATTTCTATCATCAGTCTATAGCAGTCCTCTGCGTTAAGTCAACATTGGCGACGCCTCGACGCAAGCGCGGCGTCCCCTCGCTGTGAGCTCGGTGGAGGTTTGAGAAACAGGGTGTAAAGATGTCTTATCCTCCATAGAAAAGGTAGGATCCTCCGACCAGACGGGTGTTGTGTCTGGTGGGCTGATGCCGCCCGACGATAGATGGCAGGATGTATATATGCAAGTGTATATATGTGTGTGTATATGCAAGTGACGCGGTAAACTCTGCTTACGTGATGCAGGATTTTGCGTGACGTCAGTATGACGCGTAGTTTACATGTGCCGATGTAGATGGCGCCACAAGTTCGCTGTAACTGCATGCCGTTTAATAGCTTACCCCGAGGCGAGGCGATGACTATCACGATGCCGATGAGTATGCTTTGCAGTATAGAGTTTCTTAAAAAAGTATGCTTTATGGCACGAGTTGAGGGAATGCTGTTCCCGTGCAGTGAGTTCCCGAGAGTTTCTTGCCTTCTTCCACATAGGAACCTACTACGCTTTGGAATGAAATCCCTACAAAATGGTTGAGCTGGATGATGCTGATCCACGCGTCATGTTCGTGAACGGGCGCCGTCGGTTGAGACTGGTAATCTCTTAACTGCCAAGGCTTATTTTTTAATCTTATATTTTGAATTGTTTCTTCATTTGTGTGTTTTTTTTTTACATTGTTCTCACATATAGAAGCAACAAGAATAATGTACCCAGGATTTTGTAATATCTTGATTTAAAAGATTGTCCATGGAGTTTCTTGCCCGTTCTTCTCCATAGAGATCTACGTTTTGGAATGGGCAACTAGCTTCAACTGTCTGACTAACTGACCGACTATTTAATTTTGACAATTCAAAAGTGCCTGTACATGGTTTAATTGAAATTAATGCTTTGAATTTGAATGAGCAACTAGCTTCATCTTTCTGACTAACGAACCCCTTGCTGTCAATTCAAAAGTGCCTGTAATTGGTTTAATTGAAGTTCTTGAGTTCGAGTGTTCATACGTGTGCGTTGAGTTCCTTAAGTGCCTTTTCACACGTCCCGGTTGCCGTTTGTGTAAAGTATTTCATCACCACTGCTCTCAAAACGGTGAAGGAAAACATCGTGTGGAAACCGGCATGTCCTAGAACCAAAAATTCGAAGACATGTGTGACATCTGCCAACCCGCACTGGGCCCGCGTGGTGGATCACGGCTCACTCCCTCTCACTGAGAGGACGCCTGTGTCCCAGCAGTGGGAACATTATAGGCTGATTATGTAAATAAATAATTTATACACTTCGCCGTTAGGTACCCGACAACCGGGACGTATGAAAAAGCACTCAGGCCATCAGGAAAAATTAGAAATGCAGTGAGGGGAATTTTCAAAATAAAACAAATGAATACTTATCCTAGTGCTTATAATTAACCTAACCTAATTATACTCTAAACTTATTAACTAACCTTTTCTAAATGTTGTGAATTTATAAATATTTGTAATAAATCTTACGTGTCTAAGTATGTCTTGAGTTGTCTGTGTGTCAGGTTTTCCACATATGATGTTAAAGGATATACAAGAAGCGGCCCATCTGATGGTAAGTGATCACCGCTGCCTATGGACAACTGCAATGCCAGAGGCATCGCGTTGCCATCACCGAGGCAAAGCTGGAATGTCTCATGTGCCTGTAATTACACCGGCTCCCTGCAAACCGGAAGACAGCTTGGCTGCCTGGCGGCAGGCATGGAGGTAGTACTTCCCCGGTCGACCTCTGCACAAAGAGCTCTACTACCTACCAACTTAAATAGAATTTGAACTGAGAGAAATGTGAAGTAAGGCTGCACCACAAATCGCTAAAGGCCAAACTTAGTCGTTTGGCGTGGAATGTTTAGATATTTGCAGGTTAGCCTTTGTCTTCGCAGAAAGAATAAAAGACAAAAACAAGGTTGAATATAGTAGACGGCCCCCTCTGCGTCTTGGCCTTGTTTGAGCCCAGGGACTCGTCACTGCCTCGTCAGTGATGTTTAGACGAGGTGAGGCCTGTGTCAGCTGTATTGAGACGAGGCGCTATCTCCGCAGAGCACCCAGGGTACTGAAAAATTAAATAACAGAAAATTAATAAAAAAAATAATGTAATACATACCTACATACAAATATATGGAGGGGCCCGTGGGGCCGTGGCTAAGTAATAACAGCCGCACAGGTCCATTGATCAGGTTAAGCTACGCGTGCCGCGGTTGGTCTGTGGATGGGTGACCATCTTTACATACCGAGACCCATCCGTGCCTCGGAAAGCACGTTAAGCCGTTGGTCCCGGCTGTCATTCGTGGATCTATGACAGTCGTTACGGGTAGTCAGAAGCCCGAAAGTCTGACAAACAGTCTTACCAAGGAGTATTGTATTTACCCAGTAACTGGGTAGTGGAGGTCAGATAGGCAGTCGCTCCATGTAAAATACTGGTATACAGCTGCATCCGGTTCGACTGAAAGCCGACCCCAACATGGTTGGAAAAGGCTAGGCAGGTGATAATGATGTTGAAATACCACTTGTAACATCAACGGTTGTTTTCTAGTTGTTTTATTAACCCACCCATGGACCAACCGCGGCAAGCGTTGCTTAACGTACCTAATCGATCGACCCATGCGGCTATTATTACTTAGCCACAATATTTCAACAAAAAGCAGAAAACAAATCTAAAACACTTACATCCAGCCCTGGTCCTGGACCCCAGTCGACTCGAAGGTCCGAACCATGCAGATGGAGTTCCTTCTGATGATTCAGCCTTCAGGGTCGCCGACGGGGTGAAGATCTTCGTGGACCAAGGACCTGAAGATTTGCAAAAAGAAATATTTTTTAGAATAGATATAAAGCATCATCTTCCAAGCCTGTTCCGTATTATTTTGGGGTCGGCTTTGTGTCTAACTGGATGTAGCTAAATGAGTATAAGTATTAGTACCTCTTTACCGTTTTGCTAACTCAAAAACTCCCCAAGGTACGTCAAGAAAATTTAAATGGGACCACTGCGTGACCTATCCCTACAAAATGAAAAAATAATTTTCAAAATCGTTGCACAATTGACGAAAATATTGACGAATATACATTTAAAAAAATAGATACGTGCGATCAAAGAACCTCCTCCTTCTTTAAAGTCGTTTAATAATACGACCTACTGAAGGTGGCTGGGACAGACTGGATGCGGAAGGCGGAGGACAGGGTGCTGTGGCGCAGTCTGGGAGAGGCCTATGTCCAGCAGTGGACTGCGATAGGCTGAGTTGATTGAATATCATAAGTATCCTATCGGTCAAAATTATCATATTAGCTCCGCCTGCTTGTTCATGGCTTTTCACCAAAAAACCCATGCTCTTGTCTTTAACCAATGATGTGAAAGAATGACGCTTCAGTTTTATCGATCGTAGAAACACGCCTACTACCACTCCCCTGAAACCCCTCTTTCCCCGCTTTCCTGCCATTCCCCTCCCCCTCCCCTTCCCCTTTCCCTACCCCTCCCCCGGCCCTACCCTCGCGCACCTCGCCCATTTCCCCTCAGCACTGAACAATGAACACCTTTCGACAAAACTCGTCATAAATCATTTGCGCCTACTTCCCCTCCCCTGATACCACTCTTTCCCCCAGCACTAAACCATGACCACGTTTTGACAAAATTCTTTATAGATTATTTTATTCAGAGCAGCCAATGAATCATTAATCACCATAATTATGAGTTTTATTAAATAAATCTCAAATCAACCTACTCTTTGGACACGAAAAATGCCTAGATATTGATATTTCATTAACGAATTATTAAAAGAGAAGAAACACGGATGCCTGAAAAATATATGCGAAAATAAAATGGCGCTGTTGGATTTTCAACGCTACGCTCAACGCCGAAAGTTGAAAATCCAACAACGCGTTTTTATTTTAGCATTCATTTTCAGCATAATTATTTATGATCTTCCGTCAGTGAAGACATGCATGAATCACGTACCTTCATCTAAGTCCGCAGGATACGCCGTACAGTAGGGCTCCATAGCTCTACGCTCGGAGGGCTCTCGTCAACACCAACACGTCATGCACGGAGCACGGCAACTGGCGCACTGCGGCACTGCAGCGAGGGTCTAGACTACTAGACAAAGGCTAGCTGCACTGCGCAGGTCACGATCAATACTTCGATGTGAGATATAGGTTTTATTGCAGTTATTATTTCGTCGTGCGTCGGCCGCAAAGTATATACGGTTATCTGCATAATCATCTGCTGACCCCATGCTCAGCAGTTAGAGCCGTTCCACACAACATCTTTTATCGCCGCACTGGCGATCACACGGGCAGTGCGGTGTCGCAACGTTCTTCGTTCTACGGTGGCGTCGCGGCGCCGCACCGTACCGTGTGGACCGGCTCTAAGAGCGAGGCCCCATTAGTGCGTTGCGCTGCGTTGCGTCGCGTCGTCGCAACGAAACAACGCATCGTATGCCACACCTGTGTTGCGTTGACGCTGCGCCAACGCAACGCAAGAGGGTATGCACGCCGTCGCAGCTGCGTCTCAGTTCAGCCTCACTGTCATCACTGTTCGTCGTCGCAGCGGAGCTCCGACAACGCAGCGCATCACCCTCCCTCCCGCTTCGTCTCTTGTCCGTCGATCCGTTGAAACGTCGCGCGCGACGACGCAACGGTCTAATGGGGCATGTCATAAAAAATAAATGGAAAACGACGCAACGCAGCGCAATGCACTAATGGGGCCTCGCTCTTACGCTGCATAACAATAACAGATGAACGAGCCGATTGTCCGACGCATACACAGACTAATGGTATACTACATAGAAATATAAAAACATATATCTATGGTATACTATGTTCGTGTCTACTTCGTCACTTTGTAAAAAATTGGTGTAGTTGTCTTTAAGTATATACGTAAATTAAGAATTAAACACAAAAATAATCCTCCTCCTATGATAAAACAAAGACGTCCGAGTCGACTTTTATATAAAAAAGTAAATTTCGCAAAAAGTGCAGTTGACTCTTTATACTTTGCTGCCGTAGATTTATTTGTGATTGCGACTGCTCTGTAGTTTCTTTTTAACGCCATCTGTCGGAGGATCTTTGGGTTTTTATATTAACACCATCTGTTGGTGAACGCTGATACTAGTTGTCAGTGAAGAAAGGGTGCATTTGTTAATGCAGTTCGTATGAGTACTAAAACTGATGGAATAGATGTCATTGATTCGATTTTTAGGCTTCCGTACCTCAATAGGAAAAACGGAACCCATAAAAGATCACTTCGTTGTCCGTCTGTCCGTCGGACAAGACCCTTTTTCTCAGGAGCGCGTGGAGTTATCAATTTGAAATTAATATCAAATACTCAGGGCTGCAATCCCTTAAAGCAGTGAAAATATCAAATTTCTAAGTCAACGCAATCAAAAGGTACGGACGCTTAATGTTCAAAAATCAAAACCTTTATGGTAAAAATTATTTGTATTGTAACTACTTTACAGTTTTCGGATTTTTAAGCTATTGCATAGCTTTTATCTTGGGCTTTGAGCGCGGCGACCGAATGAAGAAATTCCGTAACGAAAATAAACCTAAGTATCTCTTTGTTTAAGACGCTGACAAGAGCCAAATAGGCTTGTCTCAAACAATTTTTTAGCCGAATCTATACAGTTTGTCACGGCGGAAAAAATAAATGTTAATCTTGAACATATTTCTGAGAACCCTGTTTTATTCAAAACACGTTTGTGAAAAGTTTTCTCGATACAAAAAAATGGTAAACTAACCTCTTAAAATGATCTTCCAACAAAAATATCTGTATTACTTATCAACGTATGTTGGTAAAATTTATAACAATAACGTATCATATTTAAATACAAAACTTGGCTGTTTTTTATTTTTGACTACTCAACTAATTTTTAAGTAATTAAATATTTTATGGTTTGTAAAAAGTTACAGTAACCGGCATGAGTCGTGAGCACAAACTGACACCTGCGCAGTAGTGAATTTTTCGGTCTCTTTGGCGGAATGAAGAAGGCAGGGGGCGCCGAGGTTGCACGCGATTGGTTCGTCAGTCGATGCTCGTCGTCTATTGGACTCTCGCGTGTCATTCGGCTACAATACACTTTCGTGCAATTTTAGTGACTAACTTTTGAGATTTTAAAATAGTTTATTTTTGTTATCTCAATTTATAAAATTGTTGTTTTTAATTTTTTGGTTTTAAAATCGTAGTCACACGAACTCTTAAAATATGCCGAGGAGAAAAAATACAGTTTTAAATAGACAGGCAAGGCAAATGGTGTATTCAGTGTATTGTTTCATAAAGAGCAACGCTGAGTTAGGTATTAACAAAAGTATGCTGGAAATCTATAAACACACAGCGGATGCGACCAACACCTCAGTGGCAACTGTACGGCGGATCGTTAAAGAAGCCAATGATTCAGAATTTCTAACCGTATTCAGAACGCCAGGAAAGAAAAGACCAAGAGAACACCCTGTCACAGATGTGGATAGTTTTGACCAGGGGGTTATTAAAAGGTGTATTCACAACTACCACCTCACCAACAAAGAAATGCCTACCGTTGAAAAACTACGACAAAAGTTGCGGGAAGATATAAATTTTCAAGGATCGGAGCGCAGTCTTCGCCGTATTATCAAAATTTTGGGTTTCAAGTGGAGGAAAACCGAGAATAATCGGAAAATCTTGATTGAACAATCCAATATTCGCTTTCAGGTATACTATAATGTGCCTCTTAAATTTTCAAGTCACGTAGTGTTGCTGTTAAAGCTTTAATAGTCATAAATCTTATTTCTTACTTGTAAATCTTAACATTAATCTACATGCATTGGTAAAAGTAGGGATTATGAACAAAAAAACTATACATTTTTACATTATCACATGTACACATATACTCGTACATAATCACACTTCAATTGGATTCCCAGAATACTTATGTAGAAACTTACTCATTTTGTTCCAGCGAATAACATATTTGCAAAAGATGCAAAAATTCCGGGAAGAGGGAAGAACAATTATTTATACGGACGAATCATATGTAGATTCGTCCCATTCATCGTCTCAGGCATGGTCAGATGGCACAACAAAAGGCCTAAAAAAGCCTATATCAAAAGGGCAGCGAATTGTGATAGTCCACGCAGGAACTGAGATAGGTTTTGTGCCAAATGCCCTGCTCACATTTAAAGCAGGCACTAAGTCGGGGGACTACCACGATAATATGAACTTTGAAAATTATGAAAAATGGCTTCGCACGCAGCTAATTCCTAACATTCCTCCTAAATCTGTTTTGGTAGTAGATAATGCATCCTACCACAACAAACAGTATGACCCTGCACCAAGCTCAAATGCCAGGAAGTCGGAGATGCTGGGATGGTTAAGAGAAAAAGGTATTCAACACGAGGAAAGAATGCTGAAGCCCCAACTACATCATTTAATTAAAATGAATAAAGATCAATTCAAAAAATTTAATATAGACAAGATTATGGCTGAACACGGCCACGATGTAGTAAGATTACCTCCATACCACCCAGACCTCAATCCCATTGAGATGGCATGGGCTGCAATAAAAGGATATGTCGGCAGTAAGAATGTGACGTGGAACGTAAGTCCCGTAACGAATCTTGTTAAGGAAAAAGTAAACGTAATGGGAGCTAATGAATGGACAAAATTATGTCAAAAAGTGAAGGAAATTGAGAAGGAATATATAAAAAACGATCACATAGTGGATGCATTGTCGGAACAATTTATAATTATACAGATCGGACTAACTTACCTAGTGACGTCCGATCCTTAATTATGTGAAGTAATCTCGTCCTCATTGAATACTTTGTAGTTTGCACTCGTGCACACTCGCTCATCACATATTTAAAGATGAAAGCCTTCATCATAAAAAAAGAAACCAAATGTTATCTGTGGTCCGGTCGTTGGCGCCGCTCTCCTGGCATCTGTCAATCATTCTTTCAAAGCATAAGAACGGGACTTCACGATGACCTATATGGGCATCGTATAGTCCCGGCATAGTGCATACAGCACAACACAACTTCTAGAGGGGGTTTAATAAGGCAATCCAATACACATATAAGTATGATGATTATCTGGGAAGGGTTGGGATAGAATGAGGACGAGATTACTTCACATAATTAAGGATCGGACGTCACTAGGTAAGTTAGTCCGATCTGTATAATTATGCTTCGTAATCTCGTCCTCATTGAATACTTTGTAGATGTTCAAAGAATAAAGTTGTGTTGGTAATACATTACATGAGCATTGTTCAGTAATTGAACATTGTAACTTAACATGTTATTCTAAGTTTCTTAGGTACTTAACTACTTAGTAATTGTAATGTATTTCTATTTAAGAATCAGTCTACCATTAAGGTAAATAGTTACCTAACTTAGTTAAATTCTCTAATTACTATTAGTTTCTGGAATAATTATTCAGTTTTGAATCAACTAGTTTAATTAATAATCTTATAGGTATTGCACACATCAATTTCCTATAATAAAATGATTAACATTGACATGTAATAAGTTCTATGAACAACCACTCTATGGAGCACACAAAGGCTGGTGCAAAAGCATTAGAATAGAATCACTATTAACTAGGTCTCTAATAAAACCGAGTAAAGGTTGAGTTTGTGGTCCAACCAGCATATTGACACCTTCTTCGGAGCCCTTTGAAGTAGAGGCATGTCTGCTTATGTGAATTTAGAAATAATAATATCTATTCCACTGTTAGGTACCTATTTAAAATTTGTTTTATCCATCTACTATTGGTTACAGTAGAGGTGGCAATATAAGGTTTTCTTATAGTTATAATTAATGATTCACAATCTTGCCTTATACTCTTAGTAAAATCTAGATAGGACAATTTAGGGTTGTAGCAGTACAGATACATAAGTTTATCTTTAAAAATGGTAGTATTAAGTTGAGTTGAGATCTACCAGGTTATAATTACATCTGTTTTTTTTTTTTTTTTTTTTTTGTGTGCAGTTACAAGAGCCATTACGGTTACTAATTGTTAAGTTTGTAATTCTAAACCAATGGTTTGATTAAGAATTAAATTAAATAATCCAAAACGATACTAGGGTCCCGCTAACTACTATTTCATATTTGGGACTCTATGGACTTAATATAAGTATATCCCTGAGCAACCATGCCACTCTGTCATCTGTGTCAATGTGGGGCCCAAAAACAAGAGAAATTGCTGACTATTATATAGCTCAATCAACACCATTAGGATATTGAGTGAGCTATATAACAATGCTTCATTAAACTTAGTGGTAAAAATTATATGACTATCATGACTGAGCCTAGGGGTCAATGTCTTAATTCTAACAGAAGAGAATCCACTGATTTAGAGCAAATTCATAAATTGTTTTCCTTTGTTTTGCACAAGGAAGCTAGCACTATATCAATTTAAGGGATCAGTCTTTCTCCTCTCAGTAAAGCGTCCCTGATGATATGGCAGCAATCAGTGACTCCTGTGCATGGGGTGTCGAGACCTCATTTGTCAGTGAATAGATTTATGGATCAGGAAGCCATGATATGTTTAGTATTGGACCTGTTTGCAAACAGGTCAATCGGGGGCTGACCCAGTATTGCAACAATTGACTTGTAGGCTATATCACATCACTTCCATTCAATTTCTATGTTAGGAAGCCTAGATTCTAGATTTCCCATAGTGTTTTCTTGAGAACTAATATAAGATGCATAAACCCATATTTGTCTTTCTTCGTACCATTGCCAAACTGTCAAGCCAAGCTATTATAGATGAGTAAAATGAATACCACCCATCTTACTGATACGGGCTATGGTCGTTGTGATATATTTTTTAAGTCCTCACAGTATCTGAGTTTGTTTGCAAGTGTCTTGAGCCCCCTAAATGCTGCTAATAGTTCAAGGTAAGGTAAGGTAAGGAACTTTTCATCATTAGCTCTCCAGTGCCGGTGATATCATTACATGCCAGTCACCCCCCCCCAAGCCGGTTGTGGAAGCATCACACAATATTTCCAGAGCAAAGACAAATTTTTTAATTCTATTGTGGTTTGTTGAAATATAAGGTAACCAACAATCTCTGCAAATAAATGATTTTTAATCTGTTTCTAGTTCTGTTACTTTCCATTGTCTAGGTATAAAGTTAACCATATTCTACAGCTGCTGCAGATGCAGCTACTAGAATACCTAGTAATTAAACAAACTCTATTATTTATATCTCATTTCTGACTCAATATTCTTTATGGACTATAGGATAACCTCTATCCTTTCCTGAGGAAGTGAAATGGCAAACTGGACTGAATCCAACAAATATCCTAGTCACTGACAGCACTGTCTGGGCACTCTTTTCAGTTTTAATATTAAATCTTAGATTTTTTAACACAGTTTGAGTAGCAGGCACATTTTCTAAACACTTTGCATATGAGTCGGCAGGGTACAGAATATAATTGTCAAGATTTATGACAAAAAACAACCCTAATGACCTTGGGGGCCAGGCAACTTGCTTTATGATGTTTGTGAATACATATAAGAGGCATGTAAACTGTTATAACATATCTTGAAATAGAAACTGGAGATATCTTTTAACATATTTTCATATGGATAATATTGATATGCATTTTTTAAAACAATGTAACAGTGTAGGCAAAAAACTTATGTATACTACATATGTATTTTGATATGTATCTCCAAGTACCATGTGATTTTGGTAATATTATATTAGATAAAATTAACTATTGACAGGAGCACATGTTTCAATGGCACCTAATGTAAGAGATTATTCCATGGAGATAGATTGCTTTCTTTCTGACTGAAGTTATTATTCAGAAGTTTGAACTGGAAACTCAGTAGAAGGTAGGTACCCTTGATCCACCCAAGTATGGTTGGATTAGTAGTAATACCATACTTCAGAGAAATACTACTGTTACGCGCCACAATTAATGCCTGACATTAGCTACCACTAGCGCCATCTAGTATCGAGTAGCAGAACTAGTAGATCAAGATGCTTCCAGAAACTTCGATACTAGAACATTCTAGAACTATCGACATCGGGTCAGTCGGGACCGGTATGTACTTGAACATTCTAGATGTTTCTACAGTAGAAGGTTCTGGAACTATCTGAGGCCCTATATAAGGCCGGTATGGGCCGCGACCGAGTCAGTATTGGTTCTGCGATACAAGCGATAACATTCGAAGCGATCTTAAGAGTGATCAGTAGTGCGATTGTGTTTTATAATCAGTGTGTTTGTGTTTTATTTAATTAAAGTGTTTATTTTTGGTTATTAAATCGGCAGTTTTTATTGTCACGAACCCCAAGCTCGTAACAATTGGTGTCAGAAGTGGGATTAAAATCATGCCGATTTTACCCAAAGACGACACGGAGGGTATCCGTACCCGGAGTCAACGCCAACAGGAGACGGACCAGAGACGTTTTGGTGGAGCTACGCCACAGATGTCGGAGGGCCAGCTGCCGACCACGGAGGCCGGCCCGTCCGCAGCTGCTCCAGTATCATCAGCACCAGATTTGGCTGCTCTGATGATGATGCTGCAGGAGCAGGCTCGCCGACAGGAGGAGCAAGCTCGCCGTCAGGAGGAACAGGCCCTCCGTCAGGAGGAACAGGCTCGTCGGCTGGAAGAACAGCTCCAGCGTGATAAGGAGGAACAGGCCCGCCGACAGGAGGAGCAGGCGCGTCGCCAGGAAGAGCAGATGCTCCTTATGAAGGACCTTCATGCTACCTTCGGGAAAGACATGAAGGAGGTGAAGGATAAGGTTGCTCAACGTGACAACCGCCTGTCCGAAGCTGAAACCCGAATCGACCAAGTGAATAATCGTGTTGACAACGTGATGGCTGACGTGAAGAAAACCGTGATGGCTGACGTGAAGAAAACGCTGGATTACCTTCATCTTGGTAATGAAATCGCAGCTCCCGTAGCTACAACACTTTCGCTACGTGGATTTAAAGTACCACCATTCGACGGAACTTCTTCCTGGTCGGCCTACAAAATCCAGTTTGAGGCTGTCATGAAGGCGAACGGGTGGAATGAAAGTCAGGCTATGACTGCCCTCACCCTAGGCCTGCGCGACCAGGCCTTAACTGTCTTGGAAGCTCTCGGTAAGGAAGTGACTTACGAGCAGCTCCTTGAGGCATTGGAGGCTCGGTATGGCGACGCTCACCTGGAACACGTGTTTCGTGCGCAGCTCAGGGATCGTGTACAACGCAGCAATGAAAACCTGCAGCAGTGGGCCCTTGAAGTGGAGAAGCTGGTTCGGAAAGCATACCAGTCTGTACCTGCGCTTATTCATGGGAACCTGGTGCAGGTATTCATCGATGGCATCCGCGACCTCGAAGTTAGAGCTGCTGTAAGGCTCGGTCACCACGGGACGCTTAAGGACGCCTTGGCCCATGCACTGGAGGTGGAAGCTGTGCGGCAGGATCATCGTTCCCATCGCGTCAGGGAGGTTGCAGCGGCTACAGTTCGCGACCGCAATAAAGGATACAGCCTTTCCCCACAGCCGTAGCATCTAGTGCTACGGCTGTGGGGAAAGGGGCCACCTTCGATCCAGTTGCCCTAAGCGAACTGCAGAAAGAGAAGACAGCCGATCTCCAGAGGGCAGTGCGGCTAACAGCACCGCCCAGCATCAGCAGCAGGGAAACGAGTAATAGCCAGGACTGCGGGGCGGGTGCTGGCTGATGTTCAAAGAGCCCCAAGGATTTCGATCACACAAACCCATGACGGGAACAGTTTAATCATCAAGGGCGAGGTCAACGGAACGCCTTGTAAGCTGACCATAGATACAGGAGCCTCCCGTACGGTCGTTAGTTCCCAACTTACAAGTCGGTTCCTTGGGGACTCCGCATACAACCGAGAACGCATTAATTTGGTAACAGCCACCGGTCAGCGCATACCCGTCCATGGAGAGAAGAAGATGGAGTTAAAGCTAGGCAACAGATTCTACCTGCATAATGTCATCGTGGCTGATATAATGGACGATTGAATCTTGGGCCTTGACTTTATGAGGAAGAATTGTTGTGAGATTGACGTCAAGCAAGGTGTTCTGAAATGTGGACAAGAGGAACTTTTTATGGAAGGGGCGTTACCAGGGAATGTGTACAGCCTTAAGAAGATTGTACTTCCGCCGAGATCAGAAACGATGGTGCCGGTTAGTCTTCCTCGGAATCCTGGGCAAACTCATCGTTGTGTACTCGTGGAAAGGGTAGACAGTGACCTTCCATGGAAAGTGGCACGAACTTTGGTCAGAGCCACCGACATCTCAGGGGTACGTGTGCTGAACCTTTGTGATCAGGAACAGATTATAGAAAAAGGCACACTAGTTGGTACTTGCGAGGAAGTGGATTGGTTGCGTCGATGCCAATATCTATCGACTGGTACCCTCAGCAAGGATGCACAAACAAAAGTGTCCACACTTTTAGAAGACTGCCGCAGCGCTCTGTCCCAAAATGAAATGGTCAAGGCGAAGAAGATGTTACTCAAGTACGCCGATGTTTTCTCGTCAAACGATGCTGACATCGGGAAGACTGGCTTAGTTCAACACAAAATAAACACAGGAGAAGAATTGCCTATCCGTCAGCGGCCAAGGAGATTACCGGTAGCACGTGAAAAGGAAGTGGAAACCATGATTGAGGGAATGGTGAAGGATGGTGTTATTGAACCTTCATCTAGTCCATGGTGTTCACCTGTAGTGCTGGTAAGAAAGAAGGACGGCAGCATGCGGTTTTGTGTTGACTATCGTCGTCTGAATGACGTTACGAAGAAGGACAGCTACCCTTTACCAAGAATAGATGACACGCTTGACATGCTTACTGGAGTAAAGTGGTTTAGCACGCTGGACCTGAAAAGTGGCTACTGGCAAGTCGAAATTGATCCTAAGGACAAGGAGAAAACTGCATTCTCGACAGGAAAGGGTCTCTGGCAATTTAAAGTTATGCCGTTCGGATTGTGCAACGCTCCGGCAACGTTTGAAAGGCTGATGGAACTTGTACTAACCGGGTTAATTGGCGATGCCTGTCTGGTCTACTTGGATGACATCATCATTGTAGGCCGTACCTTTGAAGAACATCTTCAAAACCTGGAACGGGTGCTCATGAAGATCCAGAGTGCCAACCTCAAGTTGAGTCCAAAGAAATGTTCACTATTCAAACGGCAAGTTAGCTTTTTGGGGTATGTAGTGTCGGAAGAAGGTATCCGCACGGATCCAGGGAAAATCGCCGCTGTCAAGGATTGGCCAGTTCCAAAAGACAAGACGCAGGTCAGAGCATTTTTGGGTTTGTGCTCTTATTATCGGCGATTTGTTAAGAACTTTGCGAATATAGCCAAACCCCTGCACAAGCTAACCGAGGAGAAGCGACATTTCTGCTGGGATGAAAGTTGCGACATCGCGTTCCAGGAGTTAAAGGACCGACTGTGTAAAACACCTATTTTGGGGTATCCTGATGCAGGCAAGGAATTTATAGTTGACACAGACGCAAGTGACATAGGACTTGGTGGTGTGTTGTCTCAACGGAATGGTGATCAAGAGGTTGTGATAGCGTACTTCAGCAAGTCTTTGTCAAAACCGGAAAGGAACTATTGTGTCACGAGACGGGAATTGCTTGCTGTAGTAAAGTCATTGCAGCATTTTAGCAAATATCTTCTGGGGCGGAAATTCCATTTACGAACTGACCATGCTGCACTGAAATGGCTATTGCAGTTCAAAAATCCAGAAGGACAAGTTGCGAGATGGATTGAGCTACTGCAGGAATACGACTTTGTGGTAGAACATCGCAGCGGGAAATCTCATGGCAACGCAGATGCATTGTCTAGAAGACCTTGTCCTGAAGACTGCAAGCATTGTACTAGGCAAGAGGGTAAGGAAGTGGTACCTGTGAGGATGCTCAGAACAGACCTCAGCAATGAGTGGAAGGAAAGGCTACAACGTGCACAGCAGGAAGATTCAGACCTCAAGCCGATTCTAGAGTGGATGAAGGCCAGTGCACCTAAGCCCAGATGGAGCGACATCTCAGCGATGAGTTCGATCACGAAAAGCTATTGGGCCCAATGGGACAGCTTGGTGATTCAGGATGGAGTCCTGTGCCGTAAATGGGAAAATGCTCGGGGGGACAGCTGTCATTTACAAATGGTTGTCCCTAAAGCTCAAGTACCGGATGTTCTACAGCTGTACCATAATGGTTGTTCAGGAGGCCATCTGGGAGTAAAACGGACTCTACTGAAGATACGAGAACGGTTTTACTGGGTCCACTGTCGGGATGATGTCGAGGACTGGTGTCGCAAATGTACAAGTTGTGCAGCTGTAAAGGGACCTCAGACTCGTAGTAGAGGTGCATTGAAATTGTACAATGTTGGTGCACCATGGGAGAGGATAGCCCTTGACGTTGCGGGGCCGTTTCCGGTAAGTGAAAGTGGTAACAAGTACTTCATGGTTGTAATGGATTACTTCACTAAGTGGCCGGAAGTCTTCGCCATTCCAAACCAGGAAGCTTCAACAGTTGCCGATAAACTGGTTCATGAAGTCTTCTGCCGTTTTGGAGTACCCTTGGAGATTCACAGCGATCAAGGAAGGAATTTTGAGTCCCAAATATTCCAGGAAACTTGCCGAGTAATGGGTACTCATAAAACGAGAACAACTTCTTACCACCCACAATCGGATGGAATGGTGGAACGATTTAATCAGACATTGGAGAGATACCTGGCAAAAGTTGTGGAAAATCGGCAACGAGATTGGGACAAGCACATACAACCGTTTTTGTTGTCATATCGAAGTGCTGTTCACGAAAGTACATCGGTGACACCAGCTTTCGCAAACTTTGGAAGGGAATTACGACTGCCTGCAGACCTGATCACCGGAATACCACCTGATGCCCCACGCAGTATAACCGATTATGCGAATGACTTGCGGAACAAAATGAATGACATTTATGAGCACGTCAGACAATCGGGCCAGCAAATGTCTGAAAAGATGAAAACCCGTTATGACCGCAAAATGAACAATAAAGGGTTTGACGAAGGTTCACTAGTGTGGTTGCACAATCCAGTCCGCAGCAAAGGGAAATCTCCTAAGCTTCAAGCTAAATGGGACGGGCCGTACCGGATTGTGACAAGGATCAACGACGTAACCTACCGGATACAGAAAGGTGCAAGAGGTACTCCTAAGATCGTCCATGTGGATCGACTGGCGCGTTATTACGGGGCCGATAATGCTCGGGACGAGCATGTCTTAGGAGGGGGCAGTGTTACGCGCCACAATTAATGCCTGACATTAGCTACCACTAGCGCCATCTAGTATCGAGTAGCAGAACTAGTAGATCAAGATGCTTCCAGAAACTTCGATACTAGAACATTCTAGAACTATCGACATCGGGTCAGTCGGGACCGGTATGTACTTGAACATTCTAGATGTTTCTACAGTAGAAGGTTCTGGAACTATCTGAGGCCCTATATAACGCCGGTATGGGCCGCGACCGAGTCAGTATTGGTTCTGCGATACAAGCGATTACATTCGAAGCGATCTTCAAGTGCGACTTAAGAGTGATCAGTAGTGCGATTGTGTTTTATAAGTAGTGTGTTTGTGTTTAATTGGTGTTATTTAATTAAAGTGTTTATTTTTGGTTATTAAATCGGCAGTTTTTATTGTCACGAACCCCAAGCTCGTAACACTACAATCTACCAGCCTGTACCTGAGCTAGTGATGATGCTGGTTCTGGCAACGATTGTTAAAGCTTAAGCTATTCTGACATTGGTGTGTAGAATAGGTATTCTGATATTGGTGTTTACTCACAACAATTCTTGCATTTCCTCATGACTGGGTAGGATTAAGAATCTCAGTGTGTTGCAATTTACATGATAAATGTCACACAGCAGTCTAGCTCAGTAACTTAACAATTTGATCTGCACTATACAAACACTTAGGGAGGCTATTAGACTGTTATGAACTTTTCCAATGAATGTTATAAAGCCACAAAGAAATTATAAATTTACTAGATTCTGATCATTGCGGGCAAAGGATTACTATTCAAATCCAAAACGAAAAATTGACTAAAAAGGATATCACTGTTAACCCTAAAACTGCAAGCCGCTTGGAGGCTTTTAAGGTTAAGCTCATTAGTATATTACCAGTATTGTCTATTCATGCTGATCCTAATCATTTATATGATAACTTTTTTAATCAATATTGTAAACATTTTGATTCCACCTTCATTCTCAAGACTATCTCGGTTAATAGTAATGCATCGTTCAGTGATTGGGCTACCATTGGTATTCATAAAAGTAGAACACGTCTTTATGAATTGTATAATGAAAGGTCTTACGTTAACACTGAAGAATTTAATTTGTATGTTAGAAATTATTCAAAATTATTTAAAAAAGTTTGTTATATGGCCAAGTCACGTTATTTGGGTTCAAAGATTAAAAATAGCAGTAATGTAATTAAAACGACTTGGAATATTATTAATAGTGAAGCGGGAAGGTCTAGTAACCGAAATACTGACTACAGCCTGTCTGTTAATGACATCATAATAAAATCAGACTCACAAGTTGCCGAGGCATTTGAAAATTTCTTTTCAGATATTCCCATTTCAACAACTAAATTCTTAAACTCATCACCTTCTGTCGCTGAGTCTTTGCTTAAGGAGAATGTTAAAGGTTGCGAGTCAGAATTTCATTTTGAATATATTACCTGTAGAGATATAATTAAAACCTTTCACACTTTAAATGTAAAAAAGACTGCAGATCTGTGGGGTAATTCTGTAGAAGTTGCTAAGTCTATTATTGACATTGTAGCACCTACTCTGGCTCTTATCTTCAATAGTTGCATTGACAGTGGGGAGTTTCCTGACCTTATGAAGTATAGTAAAATAATACCTTTGTTTAAATCAGGTAGTACATCAGACCCCACAAATTATAGACCTATTTCTGTACTACGTACCTTTAGTAAAATTTTTGAGAAATTAATTTTAGACCAAATGCAGAGGTTTTTTAATAAACATAAATTATTACATAGCAAACAGTTCGGCTTTACAAGGGGTCGTTCAACTACTGATGCCGGTGTTGAACTTTTAGGACATATTTATAATGCTTGGGAAGATAAATGCGATGCCTTGGGCATCTTTTGTGATTTGTCCAAGGCATTCGATTGCGTTTTTCACGAACCTTTAATCAGGAAACTCCGCCACTACGGGATCCGGAATAGTGCTCTGGATCTTCTTACTTCATATTTGAGTAAAAGGATTCAAAGCGTTGACGTTAATGGAAAAAGATCACCCGGATCTATAGTAACAATGGGAGTCCCACAGGGCTCAATTCTTGGTCCTTTCTTGTTTCTTATTTATATTAATGACTTGTCGTACCTCATAAAGGATAATCATGATATAGTGTTGTTTGCAGATGACACTTCACTTTTGTTTAAACTTAAACGTCAGCAGTTGGTTACTGACGATGTAAATAGCGCGATCTCGAAAGTAGTCCACTGGTTCAATGTTAATAATTTACTTCTAAACGAGAAAAAAACCAAATGCATTAAGTTTACGCTACCTCACGTCAGGCAGGTGAAAACTAATGTGTTGATAAAGGGCGAAGAATTGAATCCTGAAGACAGCACAGTATTCTTGGGCATAACTTTGGATGCTAAGCTTCAGTGGAGTCCACATATAGACAAATTGTCAAAAAAGCTAAGTTCCGCAGCATACGCTGTTAGAAAAATTCGTAATTTAACTGATATAGAGACTGCCCGTTTAGTGTACTTTAGCTATTTTCATAGTGTAATGTCGTACGGTATTCTATTGTGGGGAAATGCCGCCGATATTCAGACTATCTTTGTTTTGCAGAAGCGAGCTGTTCGTTCAATTTATAAATTAAGTCCGAGACACTCTCTCAGAGACAAATTTAAAGAGATTAATATAATGACTGTGCCTTCTCAGTATATTTATGAAAATCTTTTATATGCCCATAAAAATATAAAATTGTTTAAAAAATACAGTGATATCCATAATATAAATACTAGGAACAAACACAAATTTGTTGTACCTACAACAAGGCTCAAGAAAATAGGTGGCTCATTCAGATGCCAATGTATACGCTTTTACAATAAACTACCAAGCCAAGTTCAAGATCTAAGCCTTAATAAATTCAAATCATTCATTAAACGTAAGTTGTGCCAGAAAGCCTTTTATACTGTTAAAGATTACATTGAGGACAAAAAAGCTTGGGATTGATCTGCTTCCAATTCTGTATTTTGAACATTTTTTTTTTTTTTTTATATACACATTGACATTAATGAATTTTATATAAACAATGACATGTGCTTACTTTGTAAAGTATTACATTCTTTTAATTATTGTGAGTGTGAAGACAATGTGGGTCATTTTATTTTTTACTTATTATTTTATTTTGATTATTTTCTTTCTTCTGTTTAGTTTTGTCATGGTCTGGCAGTTTGAGTAATTTATGTGGCCTACCCAAATGTCCTTTCTTTGGTATTGTTCGTCGAATCGTTGAGCTCCTTAAGTTTTGAGTTGAGCTGCACGAATTCTGACAAATGCGTGCACTGACTGGACAGGTCCACTCAATCTGTGTGGTTCTTTCTTCAAAAGACCATCTCGGACTTCGATCTACATGGTCTTCATATAACCTGACCAAGATTATGTCTGGACTTTAAAAGAGACTGTGACCTCTGAGTTTGTTTCGGCCTTTCTTCTCAGAGTAGTCAGATAGGAAACGCCGACCTCATCTAGTTTTTAAAATATGATTGACGTGTAAAAGTGTTTGTGCAAACCTACTTACAGAAATAAAATCATTTATCATCATTTATCATTTATCATTTATCATTTAGCAGTCACTGTAATTCGCTGTCCCCTGATTATGTGGTTCCATTTGATTCCTCTTCCATTTACTGCTGCCACCCTTCCTTGTAAAATTTTGGTGGGTTCAATAGGCTACAGATTATGGATGTTTCATACTTCTTTCAAATGTTTCGCTTCATCTCCACATTTAGTCCATTAACACAATTGACCACCGTGTGGCCAGACTGCCATGCAGTTTTATAGGTAAAGTAGCTAATTGTACCCCAGCATCTCACAAGTAGATTTTCAATACTTGAAATTGAGGCTTCAGGTTGGGTATGTATACCGTTCCACTCTCAGCCTCCTTGCGGCTGTATTTTTAGTGGAATTGAAGTACTAGCATAGCATATTTAAGTTAAATTGTATAAAAACATCTAGAAATATAAAGTATTTTGGAGTTAGATTATAATTAGCAGCATTGAGTATGCATGTTCCCAGTCCAGCTGCATCGGCTTCGGTCACATAACACACAGTCCAACTGTAGGCTTCCATGGAAGAGGGCTTCGTACTCATCTACGAAGACTAATTAGATGTAGGTCCCAGACTGCTTAGATCTAAATCCACGGCTAACTTATCATGATAGCTCTAGGGATGAAGCAAGGATGTGTTTTTAACACTGGACCTATAGACTGGTTTTTATCTGATTTTATTTGATTTATATATTATGTTTTGTGGTAATGGTTGTTATTTACCTGGAATAAATAAATTATTATTACAGACCATTGACTAACCTCTCGTGGAAGTTTGTGTATTGTCGATGGCACGATGGCTCTCGTGAAAACTATTAGACGGCCAGGGATCCAGCAGGAACATGTTTATAACACTGAACATATATACCATCGGCCGACCTCTCGTGTGGGCTCATGTGGTGTCGTTCTTGTGTCCAGCAGGAATGTGTTTATAACAATGAACGTATATACCATCGGCCGACCTCTCGTGTGGGCTCATGTGGTGTCGTTCTTGTGTCCAGCAGGAATGTGTTTATAACACTGAACGTATATACCATCGGCCGACCTCTCGTGTGGGCTCATGTGGTGTCGTTCTTGTGTCCAGCAGGAATGTATTTATAACACTGAACGTATATACCATCGGCCGACCTCTCTTGTGGGCTCATGTGGTGTCGTTCTTGTGTCCAGCAGGAATGTGTTTATAACACTGAACGTATATACCATCGGCCGACCTCTCGTGTGGGCTCATGTGGTGTCGTTCTTGTGTAAGTATACGGCACAGTTACGTTCTCATTGGTTGACCCCTCGTGACAACTCTAGAGACTGCTGTGCGTATTACGGCACCCCGGTAGTTTTAGGAACATGATTTCAAATTTTCCACTGCCGACAACTTGGAGTTTCGATAGCGGCTCCGCTTTCGCTTCTTCAAGCGATTTTCCAGTTCTCGCAGACGTTTGGTCAGCTCCTCCATTCCTTCGTCTCGTTTTCTTCTATGTTTTTCCATCTTGTTAAAACTTTTCTAAACTTTTATAAACGAAAACGTGATCAGCGCGCGGCACAAAAAAGTACAATGATTGACAGATGCCAGGAGAGCGGCGCCAACGACCGGACCACAGATAACATTTGGTTTCTTTTTTTATGATGAAGGCTTTCATCTTTAAATATGTGATGAGCGAGTGTGCACGAGTGCAAACTACAAAGTATTCAATGAGGACGAGATTACGAAGCATAATTCATGTTGGTGAGGATGACTCCGAGACCAATTCGGAGGATGAGGACAGTGACGATGATGAGGAGATGAGTGATCAAGTGGCCTCTACCAGCACCAACGCAGCGTCTAGTTTTATAGAAGGCGTATTACCCATTCCTCCAGATTGAGACGATTTTTTGTAAAAACAAAAATAAACAAAATAAAAAAACGCTTCTAAACAGATTATAATTGTTTTATTGAGATAATCATGTTTTAGTCACGTAGGCCTACAACATTACTGTATCAAAGTAAAATTTCAAATGAATATTTTAATTATAGTTTGCGTAAGTACCTATCAATAATTTGAGAAAAAGCGGTAAGTACTAAATAAATTTGGCCGAAAGTGTACATGCGCGAGCTTGCCCCCACTACTGCCCATCTGTACTCACGACTCGTGCCGGTCATTTTTTTTTTTTTTTTTATACGAGCGTCGCGAATTGCATAAGTTGATAAAAATGCTATGCAATAGCTTTACCGCGGCAGTCCCCGAGTGCCACACGTATTTTTCCCTTACTTGTGCTACATGACATTGCTTCTCGCCTTTCATGGTTCTAGGTCAACGGGAAGTACCCTATAGGTTTTGATTCCGAAATTTAAACGCCCATATCTTTTGATTGCAGCAGCGTTGTCTTAGAAGTTACATTTTATTCACTGCTTCAAGGGATTGCAGCCCTGAGTACTTGATATTCATTTCAACTCGACAACTTCACGCGTTCTTGAGAAAAAAAGGGTATTGACTGACGGACAGACAGTCGGACAACGAAGTGATCTTATAAGTTTTTTTTTTATTTTAAGGTTTCCCTACCTCAAAAGGAAAAACGGATCCCTAAAATTATAAAAAATACAATGTATTTCTACATTGTATATTTTCTTTTACTTTTTGCTGTTTACTTAAAAAGGGCGGAGTGGCTTAGAAATTGTAAGAATCTATTGGTCGCATCGTCTTCACTCCCCATCAAAGTCAATGTCTTTCACCCCTAAGATCTCTACATCCGTGCGCGTGCTATCAACCAATGAGGGTAGAGAATGACGTCACACATTTATTGATCTTAGAAACACACCCACTTCACCACACGCGTCACCCTCTCTCCCCTGCTACTGAAAACTATGTAAGAAAAATTGTTTCTGGGCGGTTAACCAAACATTTATCATCCTATCCATAATATGTAAATATGAATAGGATGATATATCATATGCCTAGTCTTTTCCCAACTATGTTGGAGTCGGCTTCCAAGCTAACCGGATGCAGCCGAACACCAGTATTTTACAAGGAGCGACTGCCTATCTGACCTCCACAACCCAGTTACTAGGTAATACGATACCCCTTGGTAAGACTGGCTGCCAGATTTTCGGGCTTCTGACTATCCGTAACGACTGTCAAAGATCTAAGAATGACAGCCGGGACCAACGGCTTAACGTGCTTTCCGAGACACGAAATGGCTTTGGTATGTAAAGAAGGTCATCCATCCACAGACCAACCGCGGCAAGCGCAGCTTAACCTGATCGATCGACCTGTGCGGCTGTTATTATTTAGCATAAATATTTTGTATATCAGCGGCTTTACCTCACAGCAGAATAAATTACATTACAATTACCTAGTTTATTGTGCTGCCGTCCTTTAACTAGAAGGCCGTTAAGCCCAAAAAGTTGTTTCGGAGAAAATGCCAAAACACGCGGGAATCGTTGTCTCTTAAAAACTATGATACTTAGGATAATGATTGTTGGACACATCAATAGATATTTCTGTCTGTTTATCGTAGATAAGCCTTTTTGTCCAATAACTATTATTAATTACTTTTAAACTTCATTTTTCTCATTTTGTTAAGCATGTAACCTAGTTATTGCATCTTATTACTGTACTAAAAGGCCGTTATCCATACCTTAGCGGCTTTTTAGTCAAGTAATTTATTTAAAATGTTAAGCTTCATAATGTTTGTTATATTTTGTTTAGAAATACTTAACTAAAAAGTTGTTAAGTGAGATAACTGCTTTATAGTCATGACATTCGCTTCGATTTCAATTTCAATAACTTTCCTAATGAGCAGTTACGGGGCTTTAGATGCTTTTTAGCTAATTGTTGCCAATGTTATATGGATTTTTTGTAAACTCTTAACTACTTTACTTAACTAAAAGGTGGCTAAAATATTTCGCTTGTGGTTAACTTCTGTATAGTGTGGCATTCATATGGAAATATGTGAGTAATTAATTAAATACTTACATCATGTTCTTTTAAAAATCAAAAGTATAATTCAACATTTAAAAGGTAAAAGAACTACTTATAATTTTAATAGGCAATAATATAATCAACTAATTATGATCTGACAGATCATGAGCTCATTATTTGGCATGGACAATATCCTTAATCCATGTTCTTTATTCCATTGATTCAACCATTGATTTAATAGAAAACTTCTAACCCAGTTATTTTAATAAACTAAGGCTACATTATATCAGACATGAGGTAACTTCAGTCCTAATTTATTTAAATATTATAATAAATAAAAGTACCTAATAAAATATGCAATAAAATTGCACACTAAATAAATAATAAAACATAAGCAGCACTTTCAAGTGTGGATACATTTGGCATACTGGTAGACCATGACCTGGAATAAAACATTGAATACTTTTTATACCGGTAGTTCATTCCCGTAGGTTAATTATTCGAAATGATATCGTTTATCAACCTCCACGCGGACGGATCCATAAGCAAAAGCTTGTAATTTTAAGTATTTAGGAACATAACAATATCTAAATTAAACACAGTCATCAATAAACTCAGCCTATCGCAATCCACTGCTAGACAAAGGTCTCTCCCAGGCTGCACCATAACACACTGTCCTCCACCTTCCGCATCCTGTTTGTCCTAGCCACCTTCTATAGGCCGTCGATCCATCTAGTTGGGGGGAGGCCCACTCGACACTTGCCGATACGCGGTCTCCACTCCAGGACTCGTCTGCTCCACCGGCCATCGGTCCTTCGACAAACATGGCCAGCCCACTGCCACTTCAGTTTGCTTACTCTGCAAGCTATGTCGGTAACTCCGGTTCTTTTCCTGATATTTTCATTCCTGATTTTGTACTTCAAAGAGACTCTGAGCATAGCTCGCTCTATAGCGCGC
Source organism: Hydraecia micacea (assembly GCA_914767645.1). NCBI lineage: Eukaryota > Metazoa > Arthropoda > Insecta > Lepidoptera > Noctuidae > Hydraecia > Hydraecia micacea. The sequence goes on from OU611775.1 coordinate 3,501,158, forward strand.
TGAGCGGCTTTGAATTGTGTACCAGCCCGACCGTCAATGTCTTCGTTTCGGCACCGTATATCCTGACAGACAGAACGCACTGGTTAAAACCTTAGTCTTCATACACTGCGGGATAGGCGACGAGACGACTTGACGAAGTTTTCCAAATGCTGCCCAACCCAACTGGTTCCTTCAGTCTGCTTCTTTTTCAAAGTTGTGTCTAATAATAATAATAACCCCATCGCCGTATCTCTACGTTGACGTCGTGGTGGGGCTTGCGCGCTCCGAACTCTGGGCCTGTGCCGGAAGAGTTTACTCTCCGGAATGGGTCTAAGGTGAGGAGCCAGACCAAGAGAGATACAGAAACCCGCAGGGCAGCATGTGGCGAGCTGTTGGGCAGTAGCGACCCCACGGACCCTATCTCCCGGGAGAAGTCTTGTTCCTCATCTCTGGCTTGCCTTTATTGGCCGGCTGGAGTGAAAAATGACGAGGAACAGAGCTCCCACCTCATTCTTGCCTTTATTGGCCGGCTTGAGTGGAGATTCGCAAGAGCAAACGTGCTCGGAGGAAGGAAGTATTCCAGTAAGATGCTGGTAGGGATCTTGACCGTACTTCCGGGATTGTCCTGATAGCCGTGGAATACCTCTCCACTCCTCATAAGCACCTCAGTACATGTTGCCCCCTTGTCGCTACGTCACTATGTGCTAGCGACCGTTTCCGGGGGCCCATTATTGAGTGTGCAAGTCACCCCCTGCCATTTTATCCGTGTATATATAAAATATTGATCAGGCAGGGGTCATAGTTCTTCCATAGTTCTTGGTAACCAGTCCACTTCAGCCACCCAAACCCATAGTCCAACTTTTTATTTTTCCTATCCTACAATAGTCCTACACCAACCGGGGGTTATCCTTGGGTGCACTTGCATAGTGCATACAGGGATAATCGTCGGACGGTGCCGCATTTCATTAAAATTTCCTAAGGGGCCTCTGCGAGTTGGCTTCGGCCCCTCGTACGCCTCCCAAAGGACCGGGACCCCATGGTCCCGAGATATGTAAAATCATAAAAAAATAATAATAATAATAATCCTTATTACACAAGAAAGTGGTTACAAAAAAGTGTGAAGTCCCTGACTCCTGTGCTAGGTGTTAGACCTGTGTTACAGGAGCCAGTGCCCTCTCCCAGTCGGAGATATTACAGAATCTTATGCAAAAAGATTAACAAAAATAAACAATAAAAATAATACGGTAACAACAAAAAAGCAAAATAAACTAAACTAAAAGCGGTTTTAAAAAGCCTATAATGAGTTAGTGTTTGTGGCTCAGTGTGTGTGTGTGTGTGTGTGTGTGTGTGTGTGAGGGTGTGTGTGTGTATGTGTGAGGGTGTGTGGGAGAGTGTATATGTGTGTATGTGTCAATGATAGATCAGGAGGGGTTTTAAAGTTACGAAATAGATATGATAACTTTCTCTGTTTCGTCATAGTTCATCGACAGTAGCCATGGCTTAAGAGTCTGCTTGACTTTTTGTAGGGTTAGTTTATAAATTGACAGTATTTTGTTTATTTTGTTATACATTTGTGCGCTTTGGGCACGATAGTGTCGTCGCGCAAGTGCAGTACGACATTGGACAGACTCACAGATAGGAAAGCCAACCCGCCGATTACACAGCTTGCCATCTAGTGGCATCGTGGAATGCCGGCGCAAGGTAGTTCGGAGGACGTATAATTTTCTGACCGTTAGTACTTGGGCATCAGAGTACAGCTGAGCTGTGGGATAGTCCCTTTTGCGGAAATAAATGACTTTGAGAACAGCCCGCTGAGCTCGTTCCACTCTAAGCATCACTGTTTTGAAGGTACCGCCCCATACCGGGATGCAGTAAGTAATTATCGACTCGCAAAGTGAACGGTATACTAGTGATGCTGTTTCAATATCGGCCGCATGTCTGAGCTCTTTAAATAAATAAATTAGTTTACGAAGTCGGGAGCATAGAGTATCCGTATGAGTGCGCCAATCTAGCCTCTCGTCGATATAAACACCTAGATATTTGATACTTGAGACCATATCGAGGCACTTGCAGTTGCAAAGAGAGGAATCGTGACAAATATGTGCTATTATTTTATCCGAGTTCATTGACGGTGTAGGTGAATTAGGTGGTTTAAACTGAATTACTTTGGTTTTTGAGATATTAAGCGTGAGTAGATTAGTGTAAAGCCAGTCCATAATTGTTCGTAAGGCTAGTTCAGTGGTTTGTTTAGCCTTGTCCCAGGTCACGTCGGATATCAATAGTGCTGTGTCGTCGGCGTAGGTAAAAATGTCACAATGGGAAAGAGAGAGTTGACAGAGGTCATTTATATATATTTGAAATAGCGTGGGACCCAAGATACTGCCTTGAGGTATACCGTAGCTGATAAATTCTTCGTCACTAAGAACAGAATCAATTTTAACACATTGGCATGAGCTGGATGACTTGCCCTAGGTAGACATAATCCTTCAAAACTTTGATTGAACTCGTTAAGATGTGCGAATTGTACATGAATTTTGTCTTGTCCAAATTTAAGCTGAAGCCAAACCACCGAGACTAAGTTTCGGCTGGAGAGACTTAGTCAATATGACGATGTCATCGGCAAATCGAACAAGACAAACAGACGCTGAAACAGTTAGACCAGATGTTGCACAACCTAAATGGAGCCTCCATTTAGGCTATGCAGCATCTGGTCTTACTGTTTCAGCGTCTCTGCCATTAGGACGATATCATCGGCAAATCGTAGATGTGAAATGTACTCGCCATTCACGTTGATACCCTGTCCAGTCCATCGCGGCAGCGTCTTGAAGACGTCCTCTAACGCATGGGTGAACAATTTTGGGGATATTACATCCCCCTGTCTCACCCCTCTGAGCAGTTGGATGGGGTTGTTTTCTGATCCTGGATCTGAAAAGTCATTGTGGCAGCGTCGTACAAACATCTCAATGCCCGCACGCGCGCGCGCGCGCTCTCTCTATCTTTCTCTCTCTCTCGTCTCTTCGATGTAGCGTCAGTCAATTCGACATCGTTGCAGAAAGGCCAGAACTGCCCATATTTTGATGGAGTCGCAGGGTTTCTCGTAGTTCATAAATGCTATACACAGTGACTGGTTATACTCGTACTCCGCGGTATTCTGTATAATTTGCCGAACATAGATGTGGTCTTTGGTACTGAAGCCTTTTCGAAAACCGGCTTGATTTGGCGGCTGGAACTCGACATGTCTCTTCGCGAGACGGTCCGTGACGGCCTCGGGAGCAGCTTGTAATAGTGTTTCAGCAGTGAGATGGGTCTATAGTTCTTCAGCGAGGATCTGTCACCTTTTTTGAAGAACAGAACCACCGCATCTCTGCTCCACGCCTCGGGCGTTGTACCCTCTTAGATGACGGAATTAAAGAGACTCGCTAGCTCTTTGATTTTATTGTATTTATTTTTTTGGATCGTAAGTAAGCACTACGAAGTGGAGAAGGGCGGGCGTTTTGGGTACTGTCTTTTGTAATTTTGACGTTCGAAAAGTGCTGATTCTCAGCCTAGTTTGAATAAATGACCTTTGATTTTGTTTTCTTGTCGTTTTGGGTTTTTCTGTTTCAATATCTTCATCTGTATCGTCACTTCTTCGATCTTAGTTAGATCTCGTAGTTCATATCTTTGACAGAGTCAGTGTCAGTGCCCTCCGGGTGGAAAGATTTAGTCCGATGGGACGGCGGATGGCTTGAGGAGGGCACCCGCACCCCACTCAACCCTGGAGTGAACGCGGCGCGAGAGTCGGCTAACTGCCTTTTAGCTAAGTAATGAGGCTTAGCTGCTTTTTAGCTAAGTATTCTGGAAAATGTGTAGAATTATATGCTTAACTAAAATAGCGTTAAGGGCTGGTAACTGCAAATAAGTAATTTTTTTCACATAAACTGTTCTTTAAATGCTAACTATAAAGATGTTATAGTCCGTTAGCGTCTTTATAGTCAAGAAAAATCAGATAACGTGCTTGTAGTTAAGTAGAAGGCTAGAAAATAATCATCCCATCGGGCAGTTAAGGTATTTTAAAGTACAGACGCCAGCACATCAACCTACTACAATCTGTCAGATTTCTGTAATAGATTTTCAACTTTAATGCATAAGGTTCAATGTTGATTGGGAAAATTTGACAGTTAGGTGTAGGTTGATGTGCTGGCGTCTGTACATTAAGCTAAGTAGTGTGGGTTAGACGCTTTCAAGTGATGGAATCATCAAAAATTATGTTACTTAACGGCCTAAAAGATGTCCATATCTTTGTAACTATTTATGTTATAAAAATGTTTCTTAGACAGAAAGATAGAGAATTTTGAACTCTTTCACTTTCTATTAAAAAGTAAAAATTAACCATTTGAGGGTTAACGGCTTTCTAGTTAAAGGACGGCAGTGTGTATTTCCTGACGGCGTAGGCAGCCGAACTGAGCCGTCCTGCTAGGCTTGTGGTCCCCACTGAAGTTTGGCATCTACTATTATTCCCAGAAAAACTGCCGAGCCCACAGTTACAAGCACCTCTTCTAAGACGATGTTGGGCCCTATATTTCTAACATTCGGTAAGGCGAACTTTACGCATTTCGTTTTCTTGGCTTTGAGGACTGGGTTATTTGACGTAAACCAATCCATAACTATTGATTGTGCACTGTTTACGTCATCAAAATTTTGTCTATTCCAGTCTACTTTAAAAATTAGAGAGGTGTCATCTGCAATCAGTACAACGTCACAGATGTCCTTTAAATATAATAATAAATCATTGATATATACTAAGAACAAAGATGGACCCAGTATTGAGCCTTGTGGTACACCTAACTGAACTGGTAGCCCGGAAGATTTCAAACCATTAACATCTACACATTGGAACCTATTATGTAAATAAGAATTTATTAAATTACGTTGAGGGCTTCGTTTTGGACACCGTAATGACTTAGTTTAATAAACGCAAAAGCGTGTCATGATGCACGCAATCAAAGGCTTTGGAGAGATCACAGAAAACACCAATAGCATTTTGCGAGTTCTCCCATGCGTTAAATATGTGTTTCAGCAGATCCAACGATGGACCGACCGCGGCAAGCGTACTTACCCTTTTTTTTTTTTTTTTTTTTGGTATCGGGTTGGAAAATCCTCATGGAGTCCCTCCGCCCTCGGGGAAGGGCGAAGGGGACTGTCAGACTTGTACTGACTAAAAACCAACCCGTGTTCCTCATGTACCCATGTGTCGGAGGGCGGGTATCGCCGAAGCATTCGTCACTACCCCCCGACGGGTATTGGCCCGCCAGATGGTCAGGCGGGCCCCGTCACCCACTGCGGCCGTCACCCCGGCCGCAGGACTCCACTATGAGGCGCGCGCGGAACACGACGCCGCCGCCTCGAGGCCTGCTGCTGATCGGACGACAAGACGCCCCGAGTCTGCCTTCCGCAGGCCGCGCCCTACGGTGGCCGGAAGTCAGCCACCCTACGACGCCCAGTGCATCTGCTGCGGGAGGGGAGAGAGGAGGCAGCCTCTCTCTCCCTTTCCGCCGCCTCCTTTGCGAGCATCACGGCCTCGCAAAAGGTGGCGACGGCACTCCACCCTGACTCGCTCCCGACCATGGTAGACACAACAGCCGGAAGCGAGAGATTTCCCGCAGCACCTACGGCCGCGACCAAGTCACGGCGCTGAAGCGTACTTACCCTTCGATCACCCCAAGCAGCTGTTCTTATATAGCCACGAGCCCCTCTCGTGTAACAAAAGGTCATAATCAGCCTTTACACAGACACAGGCCTCCGCGCTCTCTTAGAGATGGTGTAGCAAAACGTACAGCTAAGAAATAAAACGATAATTTTATCATATTTTTACTAGCTTCATTAGATTCTATATAAAACAAAACCAATTAGATATTGGTACTACATACTAGCTTAAATCTATGGAGATAAATGCATTACATTACTAAAATGAAATGCAGTTACCTGCTGGAGGAGCTTACGTTCAGGCACGGATCCAAGAAAGGGAGATGTTCAGAAAGCCAGAATTTACAAAACCGAAGCTGGTCCTCCCACCACTTTTTTGTAAAAAAATTGTCTTCTTTTCATCCCCTCCTTTTGTATCCGTCCCTGCCCTATTTAGCCCCCGTGCCATTCACTACGGTCTGAAGACAGTTAAGCTTAACTAATCAAATCTTGTTTTATTATTTATGTTCAAGAATACGAGAAACAAGCTTTGTCGTTACTCATATCCTTGGGGAGACTCATATCAGTAACATTTAAACTACATAAGCTAGTGATATATGCCTCAATACAAAAGTATATGCACAGTCACTGGTCGTAAAAGTGTCAGTGCTTATACGTAATTATCTACTCAAATGAGGTTGAGTTGATTACAAAACCTCATAAGTGGAGATTCGTCAGAGCCTCGTTGGTGGTTCAGCAGGGTGTACCGCGGGCAGGTGAGGTTGACTTTGGCTCTTCAGGTGTTGGTAGAGCCACTTACACCCCATCGAGTGAGGTCACGTCCGCAATGCCTTGTCAACGGTGATCGTCAACTGGATCTGAAATATGAAATAACATTGCGTTAAAAGAAAATAATATACGTTTATTTGCGGTAGGTACACATGACGCAGAGAAAGAAGAGAAACACAAAAAAAATATCAATATCGGTTAACAAAAAAAAGTTAAAAGAAAAAAAAAGAAAAAGGGGAAAACAGAAGGAAGAAAGGAAGGGAAGGATTAAAAGTTTTGTCCTAAAATGTTATGTTAAAAGGAAAAAATCATCTAGAAAAACTAACTTTATGCTTTATGCTGTATTAGCTGACTTTATGTATGTATTTATTGTATCGCCCATTGTGTCACCCATTTTAAAGTTTTTACATTTATGTCTGTAATTTATAGGTGTAATTTATATGTGTACATAATAAAGAGTATTCTATTCTTACCTCCAGCATTTGCGGCGGCCTATGCAGCATTGCAGGCAGCCGCTGGTGGCGGCTCGGAGGAAAAACATACGACCATGCTAACGACGACACCAAAGACCTGGAAAGTAGAAAAAGTAGTTAGAAAGATGCATACTAAGTAGGCGGAGAGAACACGACACAATATCACTATAATAAAAGAAAAAAACTTGTAGAAAAACAATGAGGAGCTTGTGGACAGCCGCACGGGTCGATCAATCAGGTTAAGCTACGCTTGCCGGTGTGGGTCCGTGGATGGGTGATCATCTTTATATACCAAAACCCCTTCGTGCCTCGGAAAGCACGTTAAGCCGTTGGTCCCGGCTGTCATTCGTGGATCTTTGACAGTCATTTCGGGTCGTCAAATACCCGAAAGTCTGACAACCAGTCTTTCTTACCCAATATAGTTGGGAAAAGGAGGCTAGGCAAATGGTAATGATGTAGAAAAACAAAACATACCTTCATCTTTTAATTAAGCAGCACTGAAGAGCTGCTGGTGGTGGTGGGTCGAAGGACCACCTCCAGACAACGAACTACGCCAAATCCTTAGACCTGAAAAAGTATTAAAAAAAACTATAATTTAGAAAGATGCATACTGCGACACGATATTTACTACAATAATAGGCGTAAGTCATGTTAAATAACCTAATAATAATGCCAACTAATCATTGTCCCACTGCAGGGCAAAGAAATCATGTAGAAACACCAAAAATTACCTCCACCTTGATTCCCAAAGAACCAACTCGCGATACTGTTTGTGAACTGAAACTTGAGCTGCCTTCAGAGACTGTCAAGTGTCAGATCCCGTTCACAAGCCTGAAAAGTGTAACAATGGATATTTCAGAGAGATTATAAACCTAGATACGTTACAAATGATTTTCTAATGCGACGGATTTTTAACTATCTGCACTAAGCAGTAGGTACGGTGAAAATCCAGTGCATGAAAACACAATCGCCCGTGGTTATAACGGCGCCAGTTGCAAGCTTGCAAGCTACACAATTTTTAAGTACCGTATCAAGAAATGCTAAATGTCTAACCTGTATATTTTATATTCACGGATCACAGTACTGCAGGGCTCCAGAGCCCGGAGCCCCGATGCGCGGCTCGAAAAGCAAACTCGTCCTGCACAGCAGACAGCGGCTGGCGCACTGCGGCATTGCACAAAAGAACTTTAGCACAGTATGTATAAAATACTGTCAATGTAGTCTAGATATCAAGCTGCACTGCGCAAGTCACGATCAATACCTCGATGTGAGATTTACTATAGCAGTTATAAATGTTGATGTTCGAAGAGGGGTGCCGTGATCCGACAGACAATTCAACAATATTCATTCCGTTAATTGGTAACCTCTTGGTAAGGCTGCTTTTCGTTTGACGTTGCTATGGATGCGTTTGATTTCAACCAATCATATTCATTGGTCCACATAGCACTGGTGGAAACGGGTTCAACTAAGCTATGTTTTTAATATGGAAGGATACGTGCAATGCGATGCGATGGGAGCAGATAGGCAGTCAACTCTGGTAAACGTAAATTCCGGGAGTGACTTGGCAATCCGTGGGGATGCGCAAATTCATGGTTGAGTAACTGGTGGTTACTAGATATTAGGAGACACGTGCACCTGAGTTGATTATTTGGTGATCTTGAGATTTGGGAATCAAAGAGTGGGAATACTCTGAACTCTGCTATTTTAGCTTGTTTGAATTTTCATTGTGGTTTTGTCCGTAGGTCAGAAGTGACCGAACTATGTGATACTTTGTGGGTATGTTTCTTTACAGATTAACACACGAGGACGTGTGCGAGCAAGATTGCCGTGTCGGAGTCATTCGTTTGACTATTTGGAACGCCAGCGCCACCCGGCGGCGCTCGACCGAGACTAGCCTGAGTTCGTGGGGAGTTGAGGAGGGCACGCAGCGGTGTAACGAGTCAGTCTTGGCTCTGGCTTGTCACGGTGGGGTTGCGGAAGCATCGTACGTTCCTGCGACCCCCGGCGTAGGTGTTAGATGGAACACCGGGGTGGTTTTTAGTCAGTAAGAGTCTGACAGACCCCTCCGCTCGCCCCGGGGCGGAGGACATCCATGAGGATTTTCCACCCCGGAAAGCGTGTCACGGGGCACAATGCAGTACTTTATGTCCGTTTATTCGGAGCCAATCAATAGTAACGCGAGCTGATGTCCATAGAACTAATGATGACAGTTAAATTGCAATAATCATTGTAGGGTTAAACCAGTCCAATGATAAATCAGCTATAGGGAATAATAGTATTCCGGACTAGTCAAAATAAGATAAAATAAATTCTGGAGGGTTTGTATCTGTTCGAGTTGAACCCAAAGAAGCCAGATACGGATGCGCGATCGTAGTGCATGTTGTTTTTGGCATAGGCTGTATGCAGAAATACCTTTGCCGAATGACGCGTCAGTTTCACCTACCGCCCCATGTTTGAAAAAAAAAAAAACGTGTGTTTTTAACCAGCGTTTGAGTTCGTCTCTCGAGTATATGTGTTCTGTGGTTCGTCTTATCCCGTTCCCGTAATTAGAACACGCGGTAGGACGCGTGTGCAAATGTAACAACGCACCGCACGAAAGCTGATTAGTGTTGTGGCCTTCGGTGGGGCGCGCAAGGGAGCGGCGTTGGCGTGGCTATCGCAAGTGACATGCCAAGGACGTGGCGTGGAAACGTCAGCGAAACCCTTCGTGTGCTGCCAGTGAGGGAATCCAGGACATGTCGCGGCCCTGCGTGAGCAGTAGCAGCCAAGCAGATGGTGGAGGTGGAGCATGTGCTGGAAGCAGCAATGGCGAGTGGATGTTTGCCCTCTGACCCTCTGACACCTTAGAAAATAAAGGTGAGCTGTATTGTTTAGTTTAAGATTCTGAATCTGAATGTTCGTTAGTAAAAGTGATTTGTACAGCCAACTTAAATGGCACGAGTTTATAACGTTGTTATATTGACTGGACGGTATGGGTCAAACGCGTGTATTCAGCACAGAACAAATCATATGTAGCGTTGCGATTAGCAAGCAACAACTTGAAATTCTATTACGTCTACCCGACATTTACTTGCTAAGTAATATTATGATAGTACTTAAGTGAAATATTAAACCTAGGCTTTTCGATTAACATGTCTGCGACAGAGTTTTTGTTACATAAAGTTCTTGTGAGAAATTCAGTTTTCGGTTAACAATAACAAGGTTCCATTTCATACGAAAAATGCTGCTATAACAACATTTTCGGTTGGCGATTTAATGTTATTAGAAAACGAAGAGCAAAATCAGATTATCAGACTGAGCTAGATCGGAAGTTCAGAGGTCCGTTTAAGGTAGTTGAAGTTTTGGATGGTGTTCCTCATACGTTAAAAGCTTTAAATTCTAACCGCTCACGATCGCATACGAAAGATGCCTTTAAGTAATGTACCTGCCGAGTTAGATTTGCCTAATGCACACACGCACTGCACGCACTAGTTTGTAGTCGTAACTGCAACTCGGTGTGGAGTTGTTCAGAGCGCGATGGGCAGCTAGTGGTGTGGCGGGGACCGGGGTCTTGAAGGAGACTATTATTGTGTTGGTCTTGTTATGACCTGGGAGTCGTAGACTCTGTGAAGTGATGTGTGTTGGTCGTATCACTTGAGTGATGACGATATGGGTGGCATGAGTGTCACTAGCTGCTGCGGCAGCCGGGCCATGAGCGTTGTATGTGATCTAAGTTGATATAGTTCCTGACCAATTATTACTAAGGCTTAGAGGAATCTTTTGTTGTCGATGATTACTATTGTTTTTATTAAATTTTTGCAATGTGGTCAGAATTGGCCGAGTGGAACATGCACTGCTGTTGATTTTTTTTGGTTACAGGTTACAGGTTAACACATAAGGACATGAGTAGGGTAATATTGGGCATTCTATGCCACTGTCGGCAAGTAGCTCGGCTAGTGCGCCTCGCTACGCGCCAGTGGCATAGTATGCCCAATATTAAACGATCGACTCGACTGTGTAGTATATTACTGTACTCACCTGGACATCATGTGAGTTATACCACTGGCCGCCAGTAGCTGGGCGAGTTCACCTCGCTGCGGACGATGGTATGGATCATTTTGACATGCGTTTCGTTGTTAGAAACGACTTGATGATTAGTGATATGCGCTTCAAATGGTGGAAACGACTTGTTGGTTTTTGTAATGCGCTTCAGCAATGGAAACGACTTGATGAATTTGGCACGTTCGGTATTAGAATCGACTGGTATTACTGTACTCATACAAAGATCATGCGAGTTATACGACTGGCCGCCAGTAGCTAGGCGAGTTTTGCTTCGCTTCGGACAGTGGTGACAACTATCCACACGATCAATGATTAAGATTTAATTTACCTAGTGATTTTTGAAATGCGTTTCGTGGTTAGAAACGACTTTATGATTTGGTCATGCATTTCAGTATTAGAAACGACTTGGTTTTTTGTAATGCGCTTCGTGAGTGGAAACGACTTGGTGTTTTTTGACATGCGTCTCAATTTTAGAAACGACTTGTTGGTTTTTGTAATGCGCTTCGTGGGTCGAAACGACTTTGTGTTTTTGACATGCGTCTCAATATTAGAAACGACTTGTTTGTTTTTGTAATGCGCATCGTGGGTCGAAACGACTTGGTGTTTTTGACATGCGTTTCAATATTAGAAACGACTTGTTAACTCACTGCTTTGAAGTGGATCTGCATAATAAACAAGGTACATATTATATTTGGTTTATTTTTCGTAAAACATTGGTTTTTCTAGGAATAAAGTATCTACCGAGCGCACGAACTCTTGTAGTTTTCGCCACTGAGACGAATCCGCGTCGGTCTGGAACTTGAGTCGCACAAGCGCCTTCTTCCACAGCTCCAGGGAGTCGGTGTGGCGTGCGTCGTCAGCCTTGTACACCTTGCAGTCTATGTAGTACTCTCCGTTGATGCTCGCTGCGCGCCGCTCGCAGCCGTTGGCGACTCGGTTAACGAAGAATGATGATAGACATGTACTCGATGAATCTTCTTTAGGCACGGTGTCAGACCCGTAGTTGTTACTGATACCGAATACATCATAAACAGTATTGGTTTTTTTACTGAAACAACAACGAAAGCTTCTATTAGTTCATCATACACACACAGGTTACATTTACCGCTTAGATACGCACAGGAAAAAAATACACACTCAGTCAAAATAGGTACTTGTAGAACATGAGAGACGTACGAATAAAAATGACTGATGATTTTTAACTGGTATGGCGAACTAAATTATTGAATAGTTTGTTTACCTCGTACGAATTAAATTCGTTGATGATGGGTGCGACTTGCGTTTCCTATTGTTGTCTGCAGACGGTTTGCGGCCGGGTTTGGTTTTCTGATCGGTGATCGGAGCTTGTTGAAAGTACTCGCACTCAGACTCAGACCTGAAATAAAGATACAACAAAATAATAGTCAAACATAATGATTACAATTAGTACATCGGGTCAGATCTCTGAGCTATGTACCGAGTGGAATGTTTTATACTTACATTTTCCAATTATGTACAATCGATATGGCAGGCTAGCAGGCGTAGTGACTGACGGCAGCAGGCAGCGGTTAGTTATCAACACTGATATTTATAGGATAACGCAGCAGGATCGCAGAACACTTCTTGAAGATTACTTCCACACTTGTAGACTTCAGTTAGTTTGTACCGAGTACTTCGAAAACATGTAGCTTATAGATCGGAAAACGAATGATAATTCACTATGTTAAAAATGACTGCAACCGTTCATATAATGTTGTGTAAAACAACTTTTTTCCTTAGACGCATTATACTTGATCAAAAAGTGAAGACTAAGGATGTTTCAGGTAGCATCGATTGACGACACTGCGAAACGACTTAGGGTTGACAAAACGTTAACCAGTAGATAAGTTATCAACAACGCTAACGCTATAATAATATTTCTTGCAATTAATTTAATTATTTGGCAATCTAGAGACAATCATAAGATTAGTATTTATCACGTTATACATCCAAGTTTTACTTGTTGTGATACTTTTATGCTCGAATGAAGTAGGTACAGGAAATAAGTTAATTTGTAACAGTAACAAATTTTAAATAAACTTAATTTTCAATTCGCTTTTTAAGGTTAGAAACCTATAGGTATAGGTACTACATTTTATTTATTGAATATGTTTCGTATTTTCGTTTAAAATGTTGTCGATTTTCACAAAAAATAGGTACTAAACGATCTTTTTTTTTTTTTCAGAAACACATTGATACCTAATCAGATGCATTGGTTGATGAATAAGTAATCATCAAACTTGAAGACGTATGCAGACCTGGTCCAGATTAAACAATTTGATCATTCTGACACACTACACTTACTTCGATTGTTCATTAGTCGGTATACGTGGGGTAAGATCGTTGCATTGCGAGTTTAGCGTCTATATTGGGAGATAATTAATTTCAATTAAGTAGTAAAATAATGCCTCACTGTTCGGTTTGCAACTTATTTGTAGATAATCGCCGATGGTCTGGTCATTTACGTAGTAATGTTCATAAAAACAATAGTGCGACCCCTGTTTTTGACAATGTCGCAATTATTAATTCTGCGTTTAAAAAACGAATCGTTAGTTACAAGATCATTGCAACTGGTAAACAAATAAATAATTTTCCTGAAATGTTTCTCATTAATATTAGTGAACAAGTTAAAACTCTAATAAACCGTTCATTATTGAAACATACAGCTGTGAAAATAAATTTCGAACTTTTTTCTTTTTTTCTTATGTTTAAAAATGATCAAAAGGAAATGAAATCCTTCGCCACAAAAAACATTATTATTAATTTTAATTACGATTTTCATTCAATGTATAAAGCAACGGTTGATTTACTGTTAAAGAAAATTGAAGAGTTTCAGGAGAGAGATAGTGGTTGGACATTTTCGAGCAATTCCCATGTAGAAATAAATATTAACAAATATCAACCTCTCGGCGGATCTAAATTTATAACCTTACCAAAATGTATAAAAAATAAAAAAGCTTGTTTGAATATTCGTAACAATGATGAGTATTGCTTTTTATGGTGCGTAGTGGCGGCTCTGTACCCCACCAACCAACATCCCGACAGAGTTTCATCTTATCCCTACTTTCAGGATGTTTTGAATGTTGATGGTTTGACATTTCCGATAACATTTTCGGACATAGCTATCTTTGAGAAGAATAATTCGTTTTAGAATATTTACGTGTATGGTTTAAAAAATGATAAGACTATCATTGGACCTTTGTATTCAACATCGAATCATAAATCTAAGAGCATCCATCTATTGTTCTTAGAAAATAATACTAATACTCATTATTGTCTTATCAATGATTTGCCTCGTCTAGTCAGAAATCAGATAACCAAACATCATGGTAAACTGTACTTTTGCGAAACGTGCTTATTGTTTTTTCCAACGCGCAGCCGAATTGAATCTCATCTGTGCAGAGGGATTGCCACAGTATTACCAGAAAAAGGAACATTTTTAAAATTCAAAAATTATGATAGAAAACAAAACATTCCTTTCGTCATTTATGCCGATTTCGAAACGATACTTGAACCGATTTCCGGCGATGAATTCAACACCGCTAACACGTCATACTCACATCGTCACGTGGCGGCCGCGTTCGCCTATAATGTAGTGTCATCATTTAACGATAGGGTTGGCGGCTATAGAAGTTATCGCGGAAAAGATTGTGTTTCAAAATTTATACATTTACTGACTGGAGATGTTAAAGCAATACACAAAATTCTAACTAAAAGCGAGCCTATGATATTCACAGAAATAGATGCTCTTGATTTCAAACGCGCTGTTAAGTGCTACCTTTGTGAAAATTTACTGTTGACCGATAGAGTAAGGGATCACTGTCATATTACAGGCCGGTACCGAGGTGCAGCACATCGACACTGCAACCTACAACACAGAGTACCAAAATTCATCCCAATATTTTTTCACAACTTATCCGGATACGATTGTCATTTATTTATTAAAAAGTTAGGCGAAATTCCAGGACAAATTAAAATAATACTCAAGACTAAGGAAAAATATATAGCGTTTACAAAGTTTATTCCTATTGCTGATAACGAGTTTATACAAATAAGGTTTTTAGATTCCTTCAACTTTGTAGGAACTAGTTTAGACAAACTTGCTAAAACATTGCAAGTAGACGATTTTGTTAACCTTAAATCAGTTTTTACTGATGAAACACAATTTAGTTTGCTGACTCGTAAAGGTGTGTACCCGTATGACTATATGAAAGATTGGAAATGTTACGAACAAAAGTCATTACCATCTAAATATTATTTCCATAATTCTTTGACTAACGAAGGTATTAGCGATGAAGATTATAGTCATGCTCAGAATGTTTGGGCTGAAGTCAATATTAATGACCTAGGCGAATATACAGATCTATACTTAAAAACAGACGTGCTTTTGTTGACAGACATATTTCAAAAGTTTCGGAAAACATGTAAACAATATTACAAACTCGATCCTGCCTTTTACATAACTGCACCCAGTTTATCGTTCGATGCAATGTTGCTAAAAACAGGTGTTCAGTTAGAACTGATTTCGGATTTAGCTATCGTCAGAATGATTCAAAGCGGTATACGAGGGGGTTTATGCATGTGTTCCCATCGGTATGCAAAAGCAAATCACAAATACATGCCAGAACATAATGCATCACAGCCTCAGAGTTTCATAGTATATCTAGACTGTAATAACCTATACGGCTTTAGCATGTGTCAGTATTTACCATATTCTAGTTTTAGATTTCTTGATGAAAATGAAATAACTAATTTTCGTGTTGAAAATGTCGAGGATAACTCTGAGTGGGGCTTTATATTAGAAGTCGATCTTTTTTATCCTGAACATTTACACAAACACCACAATGATTTACCATTTTGTCCTGAGAAATGTATACCTCCAGGAGGTAAAACGAAGAAACTAGTTGCAAATTTGCATAATAAGTACAACTACGTAATACATTACGTTCATTTAAAAAAGTGTTTAGAACATGGTTTAATATTACGTAAAGTTCATAAAGCTATTACTTTCAGACAAAGTCCCTATTTAAAACAGTACAGTAAGGCATCAATTTTGCATAAGCATATTAAAGTTCAAATTGCTGTGATAATACCGGCCGCCTCGCGCCGCAGGCCACATCTGTGTGTGTAAGTCGAACACGCATTGGCTAGCGTGAGCGTCACAGTATAAATATCTTTCTACTGTCCTAGCGTCGAACGAAACAAAACATATCGTCGCTTTTACGCACACGGTACTACGTAATTACACATAACCTTGGTGGGTTCATACTACTGCTCAAATTCACTTCATCATAGCAAGTATAGATAGCTGGTAACGTAACCTAATGGTTTAGCAAACGTGAAAGTCTGGGTTCCAATCTCGAGATGAGACTATTATTTTTCTTTTCAACAATTATCTTTTTCGTTTTTTTTTTTGTTATTCAATAGAGATAATAAAGGAGAATAACAATGTAATAATTTTTATGTTTTTATTATTATATTGTTATGCTTATGTTATATGGGGTTAAAAATAAAAATGTTTTATACTTAAGTGATTTCAAAATGTTTATTCGTTATAAACAGTCATATTTATTAGGACTTATTGCGGTTATAGCTTAAGTATTCATTTTCATTATGAAAAGAAGATTGAAACTAAACCTCAAAATAATCCTTATTAATACGGATATGACACAATTTTATTTTAATATTACTAAAATCAATTTATAACTTAATACTTTGTATAAATGTTCTTGTTTATTATTTCCAATCAAATATTATGTTTTTGAGCTGGTTTTCGTTTGCACGGCGAACGCTTCGTAAACACTTGTTGAATAATTCGGCAAAATATATCGGAAACCAATTGTTTCATATTCACTGACCAGCTGGGCCTTCCACTTCGCTTTTGACTGGCAAGGCTACCCTCTTCCTTATATCTTTTGACCCTCCGACTCACAGTAGGTAATTTCTCTAAAACAAAAAAGGAATACTGTTAAGCTACTAGCAAAATTATAAAATATTATTACTATTTTGAAACAAAATTATTTTGAAAATAGAAATGTTACAAAATGATTATAAATTATAATATTATGCTTAATATTATATTCATCATTCCAAAAGTAAATAAATAAACTTTAGGAAATATTATTATTTTTTTTCTATTTAGGGCTTATGGTAGGTAAATATAAAACGTTTAAAAAAATAACTACAAGGATCATCATTTATACTTTAATTAGATAAATGTTCGATAAAATAATGAAATCATAATACTCACAGTCAGTCCGGTTTCATCAAATATTTGTGATAATAATAAGTCCATATTTACGCAGCGCGATAATATCAGCAGCTATCATCTCGATATTTAAATTTGCTTGCATTTCAAAATGAACTACAACAACGCTAATAGATTAAACACACTTCACATATCAAATTATCCACCAACCAAGAAGCAACAACATTCTATTTAGTCGGGGACTAGCGGTGAATGAGTTAAGCATCTGTCTACCTTATGTTTTATTTATTTAGATTTCTGTGGGTATAATCATAAAGTTTTATGAACTATGTGAACAAGACGAACATGACACGGAACTATATTCGAGTAATATGCGAGTGTGTGTGTCTAATTACTCATTAAGAGAAGGTCGTAAGTCAAACTAAACGTCAAGCTATTGCTTTGTGACTTTGCCTATGGACTTTTGGAGCCTACTGTACATAGAATTAAACACTCGATTAAGACAAAAGGCAAAAAGTTCATTCGAACAAGACTTTTTTAAGTTGTTAAACAACAGTGTTTTTGGTAAGACATTAGAAAATACTGAAAATAGAGTAACCGTTCATTTAGTTAATCAATGGTGCGATCAATCTAACCGAACTAAGAAATTTATATCCTCCGAGAGACTTGTAGCCAACCCCTATTTCCATAGCGCTTCTATTCTAACTGAAAACTTAGTTGCAATACAAATGAAACCTGACCAAATTATTTTAGATAAACCTATTTATATTGGATTCACTGTATTAGAACTTTCTAAGACACATATGTATGACTTTCATTACAATATTGTAAAACCTTTTTATGAAGACCGAGTGCAGCTGTGTTATACAGATACCGATTCGTTTGTCTATAAAATATCCACGTTTGATTTTTATCGTGACTTGAAGTATAATTTTTTGCAATATTTCGACACCAGTAACTATGATGATAAAAATGATTTTAATATACCAATTATGAACAAAAAAGTTCCAGGTTTGTTCAAAGACGAAATGGGAGGAAAATATATCTCCGATTTTGTTGGTTTGAGATCAAAACTTTACTCAATAAAAACAGTCGATAAAATCATTAAAAAAGCAAAAGGAGTAAAATCAAGTGTAGTAAGAGACTTAAATATATCAGATTATGAAAATATTTTATTAGATGGTGGAATTATTCGTAGAAAAAATATTATGTTTAAATCGATAAAGCACGAAATATTTACTAAGAGTGTCAACAAAATTGCCTTATCTCGAAATGATGATAAACGGTCAATATCTGTAGATCGAATATCAACGCGAGCCTGGGGTCACTCACTTATTTTAAAGAGCGAAAATGAATTTTAAGATTAAGCTAATTAGTAATAGAGTTCGATTATAATTTATAAAACCTGTGTAAGTAATATAATCTTAATATAGTTCTTAAAAATATACCTAGGTAACTTTTTAATGTATGATAAATATAATTCATAGTTTTATAAACCTAAGTTAATATAAATAAAATGTGAATGATTATGACTACTTGTTTAATTTATGTTTTAAAACATCATCCTTCTTTTTGTAGTTGGTTAAATAAAATGAAACCCGACCAAGATTCAATTTTCAACATGAAGTGCATGTTGAATCTTGAATCCTTCATTTGTCAGAAGTAAAATGTATTTTGTACGTAATACAATAAGTCTGATTATACCAATTTCGAAGAGCCATTTTTGCGTCAATTGCATAACGCTGATCATACAAACACACAACAGTGCATTACCCTCACAAACGCTTAGTTAACATTATAATAAGAAACAAACGTTTCATTTATAAATTGTGAATTGTTGCGATGGTTTTATTATTTTTTTGCCATTTACGAAATAATACTCATCTTGAGTACTTGTACTAAGCACACAGCGTCGTACTTTTTGCGGGCATGTCGTCGGTAAGTTTCTTAATTTATTTTTATATTCTTAAGTAACTAGCGATTGAATTCGCAGCAATTTTATTCACAGTTATTAGTGAATCTGCTATGTTATTTTAACCCGCAGAAGAATTCGTTTATGCATCACGATATCAACATCTACGTTTAAGTTTAAACTTAATGAGTGTCTATTTTTGTTCCAGATTACAGAATCAGAGATTATGTTCAGCCAGTACGCTCAAAATCCTTATGAAGTATTCTCCGAAACGCTTCACAACGAACCCGAGCACAGCAAACAAGTGACGAAAGAAAAGAAATCCAAACAACGATGCAGGGAAAAGTCGAAGAAGCAAAATCCAACTAAATCTTTTGTGATGAGCCGATTACAGCGACGAGGGGTCAAATTAATTAAAATATCAGTCGTAGATCTGTGCAATAACAATCCGCAAACCAGTGACAGTGACAGTGACAGTGAGAACGTTATTATAAGTGCTCAATACATTGTTAAAGACGCTATCGACAATGTTATGGAGGAAACTGAATCTTTAGTTAAAAAAATATCGAAATCTTTAATAGATAGCGATTTTTAGTACTTAGCCGTTTGCGTAAGCAGTTGTTTAGGTAAATTCTTAGTACTTATTACATTGTTTTATTTGAAGATGTGTTGGGTGTTTAACAAAATAAAAGCAGTTTTACTATACAAATTATTTTTTTATTTATGAAACCAATAACCTTATAAGTAGGTACACTTTTATAACTCTAAATACTTTCTTATACATAAAACATTTTTAAGAGCACAATGCTTTAAATGTTTATTACAATTTAAATTAGTTCTTCCTTCACAGTATATTTTATGTAAAAAAAAGAAGTTAGGACATTTTTCGGTACCAAGGTCTGATACTTTACAGTTCTCACAAAGTTCCTCTATCCATTTTACTTTCTCCAAACCATTAACAACGATTTCCTTATTTTCTAGATAGGGAACGATTATACGACGAAATTCTCTGTAGTCGATATACCCTTCGTTCCAATAAATACCTCTGTTTCTTTCCAGCCATTTAACTTGCCTCTTTTCATCACTTGTTAAGTGTTTAAACAAGTATGGTGGTTTTATTAAAAATGTTTGGGTATAATCACGGGTAGCAAAAGCTAACTCTTTTATTATAAAATTATTGTACAGGTCTTTAAACCCTTGAACATCTACTATGACAGTATTCGGATTCATGATATTTTCCTCACAGTATTACTTAAAGGTTTATATTCAATAATACAGTCGTTCAATATAAGACAATACGCAGAAGTTTGATCTGGTATTTCCGAATCACTCTCAATTTCCACTCTTACGTCTACAACAGGGCCTGTCTTTACATTATCAGCTTGTCTAGAGCAATCGATGACAAATAGTGGTGCCAAATCTTTAAATTGTTTTTCACTTAATAAGGGCTCCGGTCGACGCCCGTAATAAGACTGTTGAAATCTGACGTATTGCTCGTATAATAAAGCGATTCTGTTATTTGCGAAACTCACATTTAGGTTTTCATACGGGAAGTAAGTAGAGTTGAGGTACACTCTAACATCACGAACATGACAATGATCGAACTGAGACATATCAGAACTGCCATTGTTTTTTCTATTTGTCTGTAGTCCCATAATAATGTATCTTGGTTTCTCTATTTGCGAGGATGTTTTGATTGACCAAGTATGTTTTGTAGTTTTAGGTAAAGCTGGATATTCGTACAGATCCCAATTTCTGAATATCAGCTGGAGTGGTCGATCTTTCTCTAATAGTTTCAGCAAATTTATTTTCTCTTTGTCAGACACTTTTACGTGCGGTACGCGCCAAATGATTTTATTTATCTGAACGTCTTCTACAATTTCACCGGTGTTAAGTTTTACAGCATTCAGGTTAGTGTTACTTCGTAGCAATATCAGTTCGTGCCTGCTATTTATCACGACTTTCTTGAAATCCTCTGCGAAACCGATGATGTTACAGAGTGGTATAGAAGCAGAAAAATTACCTCCGTTAATGTTTTTTGTACCATCGATATTCCAGCCCCATGAATTCGATGTCTTTGATTCATTCTCATTCATTGATATTAACGATTTCATGGTGGTAGTTACGCCAGCATTTTTTATTCTATCAATTTCCACTCCATTTAGCTCGTACCTTATGTCTTGAAACAAGTAGAGTAGAGCATTATTCGTGAATTGAACACTAGTGGCTTTATCTTTCATGTCCTTTTTGCTAACGATAACGGATCCTTCCAAATACAAGGTACTCGCTGATGGAAGGATGTACAGGTCCTGTTGGTTAATAGGTATGCGAATTTCATCGTTTCTATTGAAACTAGTTACGTAGGGCTTGTAAGAATGAAATTCGATTCCTTCAACCGTAGTATCATAAGTCGGAGCGGATAAAACGTCTAAGATATTCATTTTAGCAAACCGATCACTTTGAGAAATGCCTTGTTGTCTTTGGTTAATTTTATTTTCTTCTTACGGCGAGCTCTTATTTGGTTGGATTCTTGAGCGGGACTGATATTTTGAATTTGTTGATGCACATATTTATTGTAGTCAATCATGTTTTTCTTCTAAAATGCAAATACAGCTGCACTTCTTCACCACGTAGATTTATTAAGCGGTTATTTATATCTATCAACCGGATATGTATGCAGCTTATGTTGTTTTGATTGATTGGAAAGTATATTGCGTTTTTCGGAATTTCTATAATCCTATAGCCAGGAGGTAAGTTAAGTGCGAATTCGTAAATTATGTGACTCGGTTTTCCATTTGTGTACGAGCCGCTTACGATATCACATTCGATCCTGATCACTGTCGTAGGTAAAATGTTGACTGGAAACTGAGACACATGCCATTTATTTGGTTCCAAGATCTGCTTATTAAAACCTAATAAATTTCTGATAGTATCTTCTTTACTAAAATTTATGTTTTTTGTACAGAATACAGTAGTTTTTAATGTATTATTATTGCACTGCAGTTTGATTGATGCATCTTTAATTTTAGATTTTAGGTAATCATTAATATCTTGCAATTCGTAGGTGCCTTCTGGTATTTCAATAACTTCGTTAGAGCCATAATAGAACTTATTATTCGTTTTGTCAATGTTTGGAATAGAATTAAATGTTGAGAAATGCAATAAGGCACACTCATACTGTTCATTTAGTTGCAATGTGTTAGGATAGTACGTAGATAAAGTTGACGAGTTTCCAGTTATTGACAATGTGAGTGACATCTTGCAAATGGTTGAAATAAAAGAAAATCATAATTTTTATACGTTTTTATTCCAAAAAAAAAGTCCTTAGATATTCTAAACATAAGTGTCCACAGTTTTCTGTGTTAAATTTCTGATATCTAGTATAGTTATAAAAAACATTACATTTCTTAAAATATCGCATTAGTTCCAATGGAGGTTTCAAATCCCCAAAGCTATCAAAATATTCACAATAATTGCTAACTTTAACATAAGCTACCCAATGTGTTCCAACGTTCTTATAACTATCCAAGTTAACGACACCACATTCAATCCGTTTTGGCATCCTTGGTAATTGATTCTTCATGTAGACCCCTCGAAAGTAGGGGATATTACGTGCATCCTTTTGGATATCTACATTAGTTAGAGGACGATTAGGTAGCTTATTTCTTACTTTTTTGAAGATTTTATAAATAAAACTTTACCATTTTTATGTGACTTAATGTATAAACCCTTGCCTAACTTTAAAGACTCCATAGCCTTATTGTGTCGTACTGTTTCTTGCAAATTTTGCTGACTAGCTTTGTAATCATTAACAGTTTTTGCAATACCCGCCGCACCACCAGCTAAAGTACCTAAAGCCGATAAACCAGCAAAAATTGGGATTAAAGGTAGAATTCCTCCAGTCTTTGGTAACGGTATCACTCGCTGTGCACGAATTTTTGAGATTTTTGGAAATATTTTTTTTGCCGCTGCGTAAGCAACGTTGATTAATGTTTTGCTATCCTTTGGGTTCAGTTTCTTGATCGTTGATCTTATTTTTGACACGAAACTTTTAAACGTTTTAACGCCGGAACCAGATTTCAGTTTGGCTTTCATAACTTTGCTCACTATCCAAGAACTGAGTTTTTCACCTTTTCCAGCATCTTTCGACTTAAATCTTTGTTTAGCCATATTTAGTAGTTGTAAATTGGCTTTGTGGCGATTGGGTAAGTCTGTATGGTTTGCGTAGGCAATGTCGTGATGCATACAAGCTTCGTCTAGCTTATTTACACCGCGATCACCTCGTTGTAATCGTTTCTCGAGTTTTGTTCCTGGTCCGCAATAATTATAACCAGGCAAATGAAGTTCGAACGGTAGATTATTAATTAATGTATTAACCAGTTCACCACCTTTCATTGTCCGAATTGTAATGATGGAAATAGTGCAAAAATAATGTTTATATTAATATTATTTTAACCTACGATTGCAGATTTGTTAATCCAACTGTTTTCTTCATTGTTTAGACCCAACCATTTCACGAAAATTTTTGATCCTTTTCTTTTTAAAACTCTTTCTATCAAATAAACACCAGGATATTTTGACTTTTGAAGTTCTTGCTCGTAAAAGGTTCCCAATATAGCTTGCTTGCGCTGATCTTCTAAATGATACGTTACAGGTATAGTAAAATTAATCTTTTTTATGGCAAATATTTCAGTTGACCAATTAGGTGTATAACCTTTCTCAAACTGGTGTTTGTATTTACTAATCCGAACAAAATCACCCACTTTGAACTTAGGTTTTCTACAAATAGGTGCATGTTTAAATGATTTTTTTATATTTTCTTCTATAACTGACTCACTAGATTTATTCACTTCGATTGGTTTAAATGTAATTGTTCGATGTTTTGTGTTGTTATATATATTTAATGTAACTTGTAACGGTAAACCTAACCATTTATAGTTTCCATTCAGACTAAAGTATTTATATAATTTATTTTTAATAGTTTTAATCAGCCGCTCTACAATCGAAGCTTTTTTGGTAGAAAATGATGAGTAATGGTTAATATTGTATGACTTCATAAGCATCTGAAATGAGTTGTTATAAAACTCTGTTCCCATATCCGTTTGTAAATTAACAGGTTTACGTTTGCTGTTAATCAATATTTGTTGAAATGCACGAGTAACATCAAGTTTATTTTTTGTTTTTAATGGTTCTGTCCAAGCATACTTTGAGAAGCAGTCAATCACCACTAAAATGTAATTGTAACCTTTATTATATTTCTTTAGGTTTTGCATGTCCATCAGATCAGCTTGCCACAAGTCATCAATTTCCTTTAGAATGACAGGACGTCTAAGGAAATTTCTTCGTGCTGCTTTGTGTATTTCATTAACAATTTGCTGTTTTGCGATTACTGAGTTTTTTGAAGTAATTTATCTACCTCTGCTTTAGTATAAAACTTATCTTGCAAATGAGTTGAAACTTCAGGTATCCTTTCTTTTAAAGTAGCCTGAATTGTACCCTTTGCGTCTTTTATGATTTGAGAACACAATGAACCAATCATGTTATTAAATTCTTTTAACATATTAGCATTCAATCGATCTACATAATCCTTGTTCACAGCATCGTCTGCTTCTACTGGAGATCTAATTCCTCTCAGTCTTGATGTTTTTAAATCAAAATCTCCGTTTTCTGATTTTAACAATGCATTCTCATTAAATTCAAATAACTCTGATAAACGCATTCTTTTACGAATGTAGTGTCCGAATTTGTCTACGTTCATGTTTAAGGTGTATTGTAACGGGAGGCTGATAATAAAATAAACACATTTTAAAATATTTATTTATTTATAATTTTACTTTCACGTACTTCTTCAATGATAGATACAATTTCATTATCTAATCCTGTGTTACCAGCATCTCGAGATGCAATTAATAATTTTAACCTATCCACCAGTTCATTTGGATCGTCCCAATATACAAAATCGACATTTTTCTTCCACATTTTTGTCAAGGGTAGCCCGTTTCCCTTCGATTGAGGGGTCTGAATTGTACTTTGTAGTTTGAAAATAGGCTTAATAACTTGCATATACTTTTGACCTTTATTACTTTTTATTGGTTTATCCGGCTCATAGTCTCGTCGATGTGCGTTTGTATCAAGTAGCATTGACTTATAATGCTGCATGTCACTCTCTGTAACCATGCTTAAATCGACGTTCTTCTTCAGTAACAACTGCTTCAAACCAGACGTATTTCGGTATTTGCGTCCAGCTACAGTGATATACTCATCGCTGATCGTTATACGAGCAGAGCCTAACATCAATTTCCCGTTCTCTACTCTGACACCGAATGGAATATCTGACAGTGCTTCTGAGGATACTGACCAGGATGACGTGTCACGACCTGGGTTGTTTTCAACGAATGATTTATATGAAGAGTCACTTTCGATATCAGATTCATATTTGTCTGTATTGCCTTTGTTATCATTGGCTTGCTCATTCTGCAAAGTTTTATTAATAAACGGAAGTTCTTCATTTTTTGTTGGACACAGGAAAGAAGTCTGTTTACTGACATTAGCAATCTGGTTGAGTGGTTCTGTTACAGGCTTGAAAACTGATTCCAGTGTTTGCTGATTGTTAATCTCAACATCTCTCATTTTTCGTACTTTTTTCTTAACAGCGTCGACAGCAACTACTATTTGTCTTTTTAGTGATTTTTTCATTGCAGAAAAACGAACCGATAGTGATTGATTAAGCGTTGTCTGAAGAATAATAATATCACGAAGGTAACGAACTTAAATAACCATATTCTTAATCAAAGACTACAAAGGTGTCAAATTTGTTTCTATAACATCCTTTGTTTTTTGAACAATCTTTATTAATTACTACATAATTGAAGGGCTCATTCCATATTTTGGAACACATTTCACGAAATTCAGTCCATGTCATATCAGTGTTGACATGTTCTTCATAAATATGACGCAAATTAATGTCATCTTGTTTAAAAAGTATGATTAAGTTCGCGTTGTCTCTTACTAACTGCTTAGGGATTTTACTGTAAGTTTGATTTAGATAAAAACAATCAATGAACTTGTGTCTTCCCATTGCGAAATAATCACGCATGCTATCTTGATTTTCGCAAGCAACATCATCAAATATTATCACAGAGTTAGGTTTAGCGTCTTGAACTCTTAGCACTTCCTCATTTCCATGATATTTCTGGAGTGAAATACCTGGCACTCGTTGTAAAACTTTTTCTAAAAAAATGTATTTGGGTTGGTAAAGAGTTTTCGAATAAACATAAACATTTTCAAATCTTAATCCATTTTCATGTATGAGAAGACCAATCAATAAATTGTTTTTTCCACAATTGGATGGTCCGCAAATGATACATCGAACTGAGTTAGGTAACAATTCTCCATGACGAAAACTAGTCTTGCAAACATCCTCGCAGATTGTTTTAACATGCAGCGATTGTGGTTGCTTTACAAACTTCATGATTACACTTGGAAACAAACTGATTGACAATGAGTAAATGTATTTGTTACATTAATATTTATAAACTGAAACAGTACCGCAATCTTTTTCGCGATAGAGCGATCGTTAGAACGATTACAGACTCGCAAGATCATTGGTTGAGTGTAGTTATAGGTATGGAGGCGATCGTTCATTATTCGGTTTTCTACGCTACAATCATGTAGCAAGGCGAACTCGCCCAGCTACTGGCGGCCAGTGGTATATCTTGCAGGATCTCTAGGTGAGTACAGTAATTTACTCTTCAGTCGAATCGATCGTTCAATATTGGGCATACTATGCCACTGGCGCGTAGCGAGGCGTACTAGCCGAGCTACTTGCCGACAGTGGCATAGAATGCCCAATATTACCCTACTGACATGTGCAAGCAGAATGACAGTGTTAAACAGCGCTGCACTCTTTGGATCTCCAGTACGAATAATTGCTGATCAAGGACTGTGCTTTTCGAGCAAGGAGTTCCACGACTTCTGCCAAGGAAACGGTGGACTGCAACCACTACAGCCATTAAGCCAGCTACAGATCTATTGTCTACCGAATCTGGTGAGTCGTTTTCATTTTGTTTTGACTCTGGCACCGAGTGCTTCCCTCTTAAACAACAGCAAAAACGGTTACATTGTTAGATATAGCCCAATCAGTGGCGTGCATTGGTTTTCAGAATAGGTAGGCAGTAGGCCGGGTCTACGAGTAGTCTAGGCAAACGCGGTCAATAATAAAAAAAAAAAGTGAGGACAATAGTGTGCTTATTTGAGTAGGCATGCCTTCTTAAGGGTGATAAATTGCGAAGGTCGAACGTCATGGTATTACGCGTGAAACGTACAGTCAGGCATCAATTTTGCAGAAGCATATTAAAGTTCAAATTGCTGTGATAATACCGGCCGCCTCGCGCCGCAGGCCACATCTGTGTGTGTAAGTCGAACACGCATTGGCTAGCGTGAGCGTCACAGTATAATATCTTTCTACTGTTCTAGCGTCGTCGAACGAAACAAAACATATCGTCGCTTTTACGCACACGGTACTACGTAATTACACATAACCTTGGTGGGTTCATACTACTGCTCAAATTCACTTCATCATAGCAAGTATAGATAGCTGGTAACGTAACCTAATGGTTTAGCAAACGTGAAAGTCTGGGTTCCAATCTCGAAATGAGACTATTATTTTTCTTTTCAACAATTATCTTTTTCGTTTTTTTTTTTTGTTATTCAATAGAGATAATAAAGGAGAATAATAATGTAATAATTTTTATGTTTTTATTATTATATTGTTATGCTTATGTTATATGGGGTTAAAAATAAAAATGTTTTATACTTAAATGATTTCAAAATGTTTATTCGTTATAAACAGTCATATTTATTAGGACTTATTGCGGTTATAGCTTAAGTATTCATTTTCATTATGAAAAGAAGATTGAAACTAAACCTCAAAATAATCCTTATTAATACGGATATGGCACAATTTTATTTTAATATTACTAAAATCAATTTATAACTTAATACTTTGTATAAATGTTCTTGTTTATTATTTCCAATCAAATATTATGTTTTTGAGCTGGTTTTCGTTTGCACGGCGAACGCTTCGTAAACACTTGTTGAATAATTCGGCAAAATATCTCGGAAACCACTTGTTTCATATTCACTGACCAGCTGGGCCTTCCACTTCGCTTTCGACTGGCAAGGCTACCCTCTTCCTTATATCTTTTGACCCTCCGACTCACAGTAGGTAATTTCTCTAAAACAAAAAAGGAATACTGTTAGGCTACTAGCAAAATTATAAAATATTATTACTATTTTGAAATAAAATTATTTTGAAAATAGAAATGTTACAAAATGATTATATATTATAATTATGCTTAATATTATATTCATCATTCCAAAAGTAAATAAATAAACTTTAGGAAATATTATTATTTTTTTTCTATTTAGGGCTTATGGCATAGCTTATGGTAAATATAAAACGTTTAAAAAAATAACTACAAGGATCATCATTTATACTTTAATTAGATAAATGTTCGATAAAATAATGAAATCATAATACTCACAGTCAGTCCGGTATCATCAAATATTTGTGATATAATAATAAGTCCATATTTACGCAGCGCGATAATATCAGCTATCATCTCGATATTTGCTTGCATTTCAAAATGAACTACTGTTAATGACAACACAGAAAATTATAGTTTTGTTATTACCTGTGGTCTTTTCGTAAGTTTTGGTTTATCTGTGCTCTTCCCTTCTCTCTGCTACAATAATGAAGATTGGTTTGTTGCGTTTATGTTATTTAAATAATATTGTTGTTCTGTAGTTTTGAGTCTAAATAAAAACATTTTACAACTGTATCACACAACTTTTATTAAATAAACAATAGGTTATGGGCCCAGACCCGCCTATTAAGTGGATTAAAGTTGATACAGTTTATACTTGTGTGAAAATAAAACTCGGGGCGAGGCTGCCATCAGATCATGGATTCTCAAGGCGTTGCTTCGGTCTCTGGGGTATCGAATATTACTGGAATAACAGTGATAAGACTCATTGGGGGAGAAAATTGGTTATTGTGGAAATTCCAGACCAAGATTTTGTTAAATGGTCTCGGCCTGTTAGGGGTCGTTGACGGGTCGGTGAAAAGAAATGATGCCAAAGAATGGGAACAACAAGATGCAAAAGCACAAACACATATCGTGTCGAGGGTGTCTGAAAATGTAATGCAATACTTAGTTACATGCTCTTCAGCTGCAGAGATGTGGAGCAAATTGTCAAGCATTTACGAACTTAAAAGCTCAACGAGCGTTCACTTGTTGCAAGAAAGATTCATGAAATATAGATACGAAAAAGGTAGTATGTCTAACTTATTCAGTGCAGTAGAACAAATGGCAAATCAACTAAAACAACTCGGTGAATCTATATCCGACAAAATGATTATTACAAAGATATTAATGACATTACCATCTTCATACAAATACTTTGTTTCGGCATGGGAAAGTGTTCCTCAAGAATCTCAAACATTGAACGATTTGCAAGCAAGGCTTCTAATTGAGGAAGAACGTATGAAAGAAACGGAAGAACCCGTTGCATTATCTGTGAAAAATATGAAGTGTTATAAATGTGGTAAAAATGGCCACATGAAGAGTAACTGTAGATATAATAATACATGTAATTACTGCAAAAAGGCTGGAAATACGATAGAACAGTGTTATTTTAAGAAGAATAGAGAAAAAGGAAATAGCTCAAAAGAAAATAAAATAAATAATTCAAAAGAAAATAAAGGAAATAGTATAAAGGATACTAAAGGCACAAGGACTTATCTTAAAGAACGTTTCAAGTTCCTTCATGACACACATAATAGATATCTGAGGTCATCGGAAAACCTGAGACTAGAGATGGCCGGTGCATTCCACCAGTTTCTATGACAAATCTTTTACTGTTCAAGCAGTACGGTTATGGAATGACTTGCCCGTGTCGGTAAGGCGTGCTCAATCTTTGTCCACTTTTAAAATTATGATAAAAAAGCACTTCCTCTCTCCTTAAACTTCATCATTATATTTTTCTTTGTTCATGTTTACTATTATATTGTATATATATATATATATATATATGTATATATTTATTTAGATTAGTATAATATACTTTATGTATGTATTTATGGTATTGTGTAAATGGTACACCACAGACTACCTACAGTACTTGTCTGTCCTTCCTCTTTTTAATCCATCCAAAGGTTGTCTTTAAAAGATCGCTTTTAGCGATAAGACCGCCCATTGTGTCACCCATTGTAAAATTTCTATATTTATGTCTGTAATTTATATGGTGTACATAATAAAGAGTATTCTATTCTATTCTATTCTAAAGGCAATGCCTACACCTCAAGCGCTTTCATTGGACATAACTTAAGCTCGGACAAATGGATAGTGGACAGTGGTGCAAGTGACCACATGACCCATAATCAATATCTCTTTTTCAGCTTTTCAGGTATCAATGCAAATAAATATGTTATAGTCGGAGATGGAAGGAAATTAAAAGTTGAAGGTATTGGTCAAATACTCTTGAAGGCTTATGATGGTAATGAATATGTTGTGTCTTCACTAAATAGCGTACTATATGTTCCTGAACTTAAGGTAAATTTATTCTCTGTTACTAAAGCTGTGAAAAATGGTTATATGTTTAACATTACAGGTAATAAATGCGAATTTATTAAAAATAATGTAGTGTGCTCGGTTGGTGAATGTGAAGATAAGTTATATGTAATGCAGTTTATCTTTGACTCTCCATGCAATGTAAATCTAACCACTCAGGTTAAAGCTAATACCCTTAAGGATTGGCATGAGAAGTTGGCTCATCAAAACTATGATTATTGTAGGTCAGTACTAAAAAACAATAACATAGAATTTATTGATTCCGATGATTCATGTGTTACGTGTATAGAGGGAAAATGTCATCGCTTACCTTTTCCATTGGGTATAACTAAAACAAGTATGTGTTGTGAGATTCTACATGCTGATGTGTGTGGACCGATGGAAGTGCCCTCTATTGGTGGTTCTAGGTACATATTAGTCATTAAAGATGATTTCTCTAAATATAGGAAAGTTTATTTTATGAAATATAAATCTGAAGTACCAAGTAAAATAAAAGATTTTATTAACCATGCTGAAGTTATAACTAATAATAAAGTAAAGGTTGTAAGGACAGATAATGGGACAGAATTTTTAAATAAAACATTACAGACATTTTTAAATAATAAAGGAATACAACACCAAACTACAGTAGTTTATACACCAGAACAGAACGGTAAGATTGAAAGGGAAATGCGAACTATTATAGAAGCTGCTAGAACAATGTTGATTCAGTCTAACCTAGATAAAAGTTTATGGGCTGAAGCTGTCAACACAGCCGTGTATACTCTAAATAGAACTTATGTTAAAAATAAAAATACTGATAAAACACCATATGAGTGTTGGTCGGGTAGGAAGTTTGACTTACATAATTTAAATAAATTTGGTAGTTTAGTAGTCTGTCATGTACCTAAAGAGAAAAGACGAAAACTGGATCCAAAAGGAAAGAAAGGATATTTTGTTGGCTACGGCGAGGAAACAAAAGGTTATAGGATTTACTACAAGGAGGAAAATAAAGTAGAAATTAAAAGAGATATAGTTTTTATTAAAAATAGTGACAGTAACTCTAACTATAAAATACCTGATAGTGAAATAGAAATCTTAGTAGAAAATAATAATGAAAAATCATTGGAAGACATAAACAATGTTGATGGTGTTGCACAGGATGAAAATAGATTAGATAGGTCAATACTGAGTGAGGTATCAGTTATTGATGAAGTGTCAAGTCAAAACTTAAACAATTCTCCAAGTGTTGAGTCAATTAATGAATCGGAAGAAGAGTTTCATGATACAAATACTGAGATTCAAACTCAGGAAGAACAAATTGTAAGTAGATTAAGACCAAGAAATCTGATTAGAAAGCCTGAATGGCATAAGTATTACAGTACAGATTATACATGCTTTTTAAGTTATATTGAAAATAATCCTTTAACATATGAGGAAGCCATGCAAAGTAGTGAGAAAATAAATTGGAAAAGAGCTATGGATGAGGAGATAGATAGTTTAAATCAAAACAATACATGGGAGTTAGTATCAAAACCAGTAGATCGTAAAGTTATTGAAAGCAAATGGGTATTTAAAAAGAAACTTGATGATCAAGGTAATATTACTAGTTACAAGGCTAGGCTCGTGGCTAGGGGCTTTCAACAAACTGATTTTATTGATGATGATTTATTTGCACCAGTAGCTAAACTTCCAACTGTCCGTACACTATTAGCAATATGTAATCAAAAAGGTATGTCAGTATATCAAATGGATGTCAAAAGTGCTTTTCTTCATGGTGATATTAAAGATGAGATATATATGTCATTACCAGAGGGTTTTTCTAATGGTGATATGGTATGTAAACTTAAAAAATCATTGTATGGGCTAAAGAGCTCACCTAAAAACTGGAATGACAAGTTTAACTCAGTCATTGTATCTGAAGGTTTTAAACGATGTAAAACAGATTATGGTCTTTATGTAAAACAATGTAATGGACAGATGGTATATTTATTACTATATGTTGATGATTTATTAATTGCAGGGACGGATATTGAATGTGTGAATAATACTAAAAACTTGTTAAAGAAACATTTTTGTATGAAAGACTTGGGTTTAGCAAATTATTTTTTAAGTATTTCTATCAAGCAGGATGTTGTTAATGGTGTTTTAAAAATAAATCAGGAAGCATATCTCAAACAGATTTTACAAAAATATAACATGTTAGATTGTAAAAATATTGCTACACCCATGGATTCAAAATTTAAAACTGATAGTCTTAAAAGAGAAAAGTCAGAAACTCAAGAGTTAGAGACTAGATGCAGACAATTAATTGGTTGTTTATTGTATGCAGTATT
This sequence comes from Hydraecia micacea, assembly GCA_914767645.1. Classification (NCBI taxonomy): domain Eukaryota; kingdom Metazoa; phylum Arthropoda; class Insecta; order Lepidoptera; family Noctuidae; genus Hydraecia; species Hydraecia micacea. The sequence goes on from OU611775.1 coordinate 3,534,190, forward strand.
AGGTAGTAGACCTGATTTATGTGCAAGTGTCTCAATATTAAGTCGCTTTCAAAAATGTGCTAGTGAAGAGTTGTGGAATAGTTTGAAAAGAATACTTAGGTACCTATGTTAAGGGAACCTTAGACTTAAGTTTAGTTTTTGATAGAAAAAATACCAATGATTCTGTTATTGTTGGCTATGTAGATTCTGACTGGGGAGGTGATTTAGTTGACAGACGGTCAACAGCTGGATTTGTTTTTAAAGTATTTGGTTGTCCTGTTTCATGGTGTACAAGAAAGCAGCCTTCTGTAGCCCTGTCTTCAACCGAAGCAGAGTACATGGCACTCAGCATGGCTACTGCAGAAGCTTGTTGGCTTAAACAACTTTTAAATGATCTTTCAATCAATTTTGGTTATGTATTAATGTATGAAGATAACCAAAGTTCCATTAAATAAAAAAATAATAATAGTAATAATATTCCACAACTATCACACAACGCCATCTAGTCCCAAGCTAAGCAGAGCTTGTGTTATGGGTACTAGACAACTGATAAACATACTTATATATTTCTAAATACATACATATTATAGATAAATTACAACCAGACACAGAACAAATGATCGTGCTCAACACACAAACATTTGTCCTGGGTGGGAATCGAACCCACGACCTCCGGCATAGCAGTCAGGGTCACTAACCACTAGACCATCAGGCCTGTCAAAGTAGCAAAAAATCCAGTTTTGCACAAAAGAATGAAACATATTGATATCAAACATCACTTTATTCGTGAGAAAATTTTAGATGGTACAATAATGTTAAATTATATAGAAACATCGGAACAAATAGCTGATTTGCTCACCAAACCTCTGTCATGCCCTACATTTATTAAATTAAGAGGATACTTAGAATTAATATAAATTAGTATAAGTTTTAAATAATAATAAAAAGGAGTTTATTTTTTTGTTTGAATTACCTATAAGTTTAGATTCTTATTGTTAAAGTTATAAAGTGAAAGTGGGCACAGTGGTCTAGAGTAAATTCCATAATCTTAAAATTGTATAAGACATAAAATTATTTGGTAAATGTAAAATTTTCTTGTGTTGAGGGACGGTGTTAATGACAACACAGAAAATTATAGTTTTGTTATTACCTGTGGTCTTTTCGTAAGTTTTGGTTTATCTGTGCTCTTCCCTTCTCTCTGCTACAATAATGAAGATTGGTTTGTTGCGTTTATGTTATTTAAATAATATTGTTGTTCTGTAGTTTTGAGTCTAAATAAAAACATTTTACAACTGTATCACACAACTTTTATTAAATAAACAATAACTACAACAACGCTAATAGATTAAACACACTTCACATATCAAATTATCCACCAACCAAGAAGCAACAACATTCTATTTAGTCGGGGACTAGCGGTGAATGAGTTAAGCATCTGTCTACCTTATGTTTTATTTATTTAGATTTCTGTGGGTATAATCATAAAGTTTTACGAACTATGTGAACAAGACGAACATGACACGGAACTATATTCGAGTAATATGCGAGTGTGTGTGTCTAATTACTCATTAAAAGAAGGTCGTAAGTCAAACTAAACGTCAAGCTATTGCTTTGTGACTTTGCCTATGGACTTTTGGAGCCTACTGTACGTATTTTTAATTTTTTTCGTATTAACTTGAACGAGTAAAGATCAATGACAATGCTCGAATAGTACGGGAGCCGAGTAGGCCGTCCGGTGACTACCTACTGCCGCGCGTGTTTGTATGAAGATTTAGTTTTTTTGTTAGGTATGATAATTTAGTGAGTTTCTTAATTGTGGGGCACACACACTAAAATGTAATTGACAGGCTTATGTTGATATATCAAGGTAGGCACTGCTTATATGCCTATATGGAATACACGCCACTGAGCCCAATCTAGTTTACAATGCAGTTTTTAAATACGCTCACGATAGGTAATGAATGATGCCAGTAGGTCATGTACCAGTCGAAGTAAATAGTAATCACAGTCTTGATGGGCAAGCCTACATTATGGGAACCACACGAGTAGGGGTTCTCTATCGGCCGTAGTAAATAGTGTGTAGTCAATGGGTGATGCACACGGATCCATGCGCTGGATGTGTGAGAGCAATGCGATTGCTGGTTGGCTAGAGAGTCGTGGCGTTAGAGTTGTTTGTTCGTGTGTGGGTTTCCAGATGTCTAAGGCTCTTAGAAAAAAAAGATGATTGTTAATATGGATAACGATGGTACATAGCTCTGGTAGATAATTTTCGATATGACTAATCAAAGTTTGCTTATATGGCTCTGGTTGAATCAAGTACGCTCATGAAACTAAGGCACATGCCAATGAATCAGAGTATTACTGACAAGAATAAAGTCAAGTAATAATTTTGTTGATGAAACAGAGTAGAGATTAAGTTGTGTGTGTGATGATAGTTTGGATCAGAGGTTAATTTGTAGCCGCGCTGGAACTAGTAGTCCTCGAGTACGTGATAGGCAGTCAACTCTGGTAAACGTTGTTATGTTGGGAGACAGGGACACAGCATTGAAACACGGTGGTTGAGCAAAGACTGGTTTGTTGTACTTCGTTCATGTATTTCTCCTGCCTACCTTCACATGCATTGTTATATAGTATGGAACAATCATTCATAGTTATTTACTTATACCGACAACCCCCTTATTAATTAATTCGAATCCAGTTTCACATACCATTATTTTTGTACCTATAATTACTTGTTTACATATTTTCTATTTTCAAATTCATTAACAATAAAGAGAGGAAATAAAAATAAACTATTAATTTGGTCTTGAATTACATCAGCATAATGTAGGTACACAACTACACACCATGTAAATATATTTGAATAGGAACGATTAATGTTGATTTATTATAATTATTTAACATTCACTGTATTTTTGATAATTATTGTATGTTGGTATAAATATTACATGCGTATATCCCCTTTGTATATAAATTTTTATTTTATTACAATCTATGTTTAGAGTTAGTTTTTACATAATCACATGCAATTTTTTTTTTTATTTTTTTTACATTTAATATTTAGGTTTAAAAATTTATTTATTTATTACACTTATGTTTTTAAATCAGCGGCTTGACATTTGAGTGCTTCAGGTAGATTGTCCCCAGCGATCAGGTGGTTTCACTGTCCTGCCGGAACGAGCTTTATAATAATTAGTGGTGCAGCTGTTATGGTCTACGTGTGTCGTTGTTGAAGCACTGGAGCCGCTGTGTGACTCATCTACGGGCATGGTACGACTTTGTGGGCTGTCTATAATTATATCATCATATGTATTTCTGCAATGTTCATGCGGTTGTTCGTCATTACGCCTATCTGAATCAATGATTATATGTTTTCTATTTCGTCTTAAAATCTGTCCTGTATTCATTCGAATTAAATAAGATCGGTTTGCTAATAAACGTTGAATAACTCCATTAGTCCACTGATTATGCATTTTAATTTTTACTTTTTGATATTTTATTAATGGTTTTAGTGTTTTTGATCCTTTATCAAAGTATTTTTTCTGCTTTAATTGTTGATTCTTTAGTTTATTTGATACATTTCCCTGCAATTTCGGTTGAAGAAGATGTGGAGAACACGGAATAATACTTCGTAATTTTCTGTTGTATAACAGCTCGGCAGGTGAACTTAACTCATTACTTATTGGCGTATTCAAATATTCTAACAATCCTAAGCTGAAGTCGGTATTTTGAAAGGTGGTCTTTTTCATCATATTTTTAATTGTCTGGACAGCTCTTTCGACCTGTCCATTTGATTGTGGGTACGTTGGAGAAGACGTTATGTGTTGAAAACTCCAGTTCAACGAAAACTCTTTAAACAATTTAGAAGAAAATTCCGGACCGTTATCTGACATAACCATTTGTGGTATTCCATGTCGTCTAAATAAATATTTTATTTGTTTGATTACCTCCGAGGATGTTGTCGAACACAATTCAACAACTTCTATGAACTTGCTATAATAATCTATTACTATCAAATAGGATTTAGTGCCGTAGTGGAAGATATCCGTGCCTATCTTGTACCAAGCTCTGTCGGGTATGTCATGCGGAATTAACGGTTCTTTTGTGTTTTCTTTTCTATATGTTAAACAGGCCTGACAGTGTGATAAATAATCCTGTAATTGTGAATTCATATTAGGCCAATACATGATTTCTCTAGCCCTAAGCTTACATTTTTCTATACCTAAGTGCCCTATGTGTATTTTCTGTAACATTGTTTTACGCATACTTTTTGGTATAATGATTCTATTGCCTTTCCATATAAGTCCATAATTCACTGTTAACTCATCCCTGCTATCCCAATATGGTTTTAATTCATTGCTAATTTCACTTTTATGCATGGGCCATCTTTTCTTTCTTATTTTTTTCAATCCCTGCATTTCATTATCTTCCCTAGTCCATTTTTGTATTTCTAAAAAATGTGAGTCTGTTAGAGGGTTCATCGTTGTTATGGCACACACTTGTGCTTGTGCTTCGAGATGATCGCGCGTAGTGATATTATCGGTATGTGGTAACGCCGCTCGTGATAATGCGTCCGCTATGTATAGATATTTACCTGGTTTGTATATTAGCGTAAACGAATATGGTTGAAGTCGCATTAACATTCTCTGTAAGCGTGCTGGCGCATTCACCAAAGGCTTATTAATAATACTCACTAATGGCTTGTGATCTGTTTCTATCGTCACATCGTTACGGCCATATATGTAGGTATAGAAGCGCTCGCATGCAAACACACAGGCATATAATTCCTTTTCAACCTGAGCATAATTCTGTTCAGTTTTTGTTAACGATTTCGAAGCGTAACATACGGGATAGTTGTCCTGCATTAAACAGGCACCTAAACCATTTTTACTCGCGTCTACTGAGATGACTATGGGTTTCTCAAGTGTGTAATATCTTAACACGGGTGGACTAGTTAACTGCTTTTTTAACATTTCAAAACATTGCTCATGTGTATGATTCCAGTGCCAAGCTACGTCTTTTCTTAATAACTCGCGAAGAATGGATGTTTTTTTCTGAAAAATTTGCAATGAAATTACTAACATAGGTTATCATACCTAAAAATCTTTCTACATCTTTTACATTTTGTGGTCTTGACATATTTTTTATAGCCAATACCTGTGACTCATCGGGGCAGATGCCGTCTTTTGTTATTTTATGGCCTAAGTACGTTAGCTCACTTAAACCTATTTTACATTTACTTTTATTTAATTTTATGTTTATTTCCTTACACCGTTTCAAGACTGCACGTAATCTCTGATCGTGTATTTCCTTTGTTTCTGCGTAAATAAGGAGATCATCAATAAACAATATAACACCCTCTATGTCATCGAAATGTTCATATAAACGTTTATGGAAAATTTCTGAAGCCGATGATATACCGTATGGCATTCTCAAAAATTTAAACCTTCCAAAAATTGTGTTAAATGTACAGAGGTCTGTACTGGCTGGGTGTAAATTTACATGCCAAAATCCCTGTTTAGCATCTAATGTACTAAAATATTTGGCACCGGATAGGTAGTGGGTTATTTCTTCAAGGGTAGGCAACTTAAAATGTTCCCGCTTTATTGCATTGTTTAAGTCACGCGGGTCTAAACAAATCCGGAGGTCTCCGTTTGGCTTTTTAACAACCGTCATGCTATTTACCCAATCGGTGGGTCTCTCAACTTTTGCAATTATACCCTGTTTTTCCATTTCCATTAGTTTTTCTTTTACTTGTTGTTTTAACGAAATCGGTAACTTACGTGGAGCATGAACTACAGGTTTATACCCATCTTTTAATTTTATTTTATATGTACCTGGTAAACAACCCATTCCTGTGAATATGTCGGGAAACTCATCTAATATATTTGCACAAGTTTTACTTGTCTGTTTTATACTCATTACTCTTTTTAATAATTTTAATTCATCACATGAACTCCTACCCAAAATGGGAGGTGAATTAGTGTCAACAACAATAAATTGTAAAATGTATGTATTGTTTTTATATTGTACTTTGAGATAACATTTACCAATAACTTTAATCTGACTACCTGAATAACCCTGTAACTTCATTGTTGTATGGACTAATTCATCTTTCGATAATTTAATTTTAGTTAGATATTTATTTGGCAAGACATTGACGTCGGCTCCAGTGTCCAGTTTAAAATCGACATGTTTATTTCCTATACATAATGCTACCGTCCACTCATTACTAGAATAACTATCAATCGCGTGAATTACCTGATCGCTGGAGTCTTCTCGTACCTCGTACACACGACACATTCTTGAATAATGGTTCATTTTTCTACACTGACTACATCGCTGACCATACGCTGGGCATTTATATTTGTCATGGCTTTTACCACACTTTCCACATACTGCACGTGGTCTTCGACGAGCCTCTCCTAGTTGTTCGTGTACGTGTCCTCCTGATTTCTGTCCACCTCTCTGGTCACGATCCTGGCGGTAGGTCCTAGCATCACCACCACTGGAACCAGGTGAACGCCGTTTTCTATGACGCGGCGCCGAGCTTCTTGCATAGTGAACATTTTTTTCTTCCTTCTCTTTGTTGGTAACTGCATGTACATTATGAGTTTGTTCCTGATTCTCGTTTTGTATATTTTTCGCTTGAGCTCGAGATACTTCCGCTAATCTACAGATAACTAACTAAGCTAAGCTATAGCTTTAGATAAGGTTAAGTCTGGTTCTCTTAACAGTCTTTCTCTGAGTCCACTGTCTTTAATTCCACAAATCATTTTATCACGCACCAACTCACTGCATAAATCTTTGAACTCGCACTTTGCTGCTATATTTTTCAGTTCGAATACGTATTGTTCAATTGACTCTAAATCTCGTTGGTCACGGGTAAAAAATGTATGTCTTTCTATGGTTATATTCTTAAGTGGCAAAAAAAATAAGTCGAAGTCAGCTAGCAAGTCTTCTATAGTTCTGTACCTACTCGCGTGTAAATTGTTCATATACCTCCCGACATTTTTCTCCAATTATATGTAACAAGATGTTGATTTGCACTATTTTTTCCTTACGATGTAGTTCACAAGCTTCATAATATATCTTGAACGCCTTTTTCCATTTTTCCCATCCTTTGCTTAAGTGCCCTGATGTTACATTTGTTATATCATTTTCAAATACGAACGGTTGCGGCGGTTGCAAAATGGACTTCATTGTATGCTTCGTTTGTAATATTACTTCTGCTTCTTCGAATGATTCGGAATCACTGCTACTTGTCATCTACGTTTTCCTTTTATTTCAATCCTATCTTGTTTTAGTTTTTTAATACGGCTTACTAACTTATTTTGCTACCGGCTGCGCCATGTTATGTTGGGAGACAGGGACACAGCATTGAAACACGGTGGTTGAGCAAAGACTGGTTTGTTGTACTTCGTTCATGTATTTCTCCTGCCTACCTTCACATGCATTGTTATATAGTATGGAACAATCATTCATAGTTATTTACTTATACCTACAAACGTAAATTCCGGGAGTGACTTGGCAATCCGTGGGGATGCGCAAATTCATGGTTGAGTAACTGGTGGTTACTAGATATTAGGAGACACGTGCACCTGAGTTGATTATTTGGTGATCTTGAGATTTGGGAATCAAAGAGTGGGAATACTCTGAACTCTGCTATTTTTAGCTTGTTCGAATTTTCATTGTGGTTTTGTCCTTAGTTCAGAAGTGACCGAACTATGTGATACTTTGCGGGTATGTTTCTTTACAGATTAACACACGACGACGTGTGCGAGCAAGATTGCCGTGTCGGAGTCATTCGCTTGACTATTTGGAACGCCAGCGCCACCCGGCGGCGCTCGACCGAGTCTAGCCTGAGTTCGTGGGGAGTTGAGGAGAGCACGCAGCGGTGTAACGAGTCAGTCTTGTTGAATACCTTAAAGTCCGTGTTGGTTGAGTTTTCTGGATAGAGTATTTTATAATTTGGCTTAAAGTATGGTAAAAAGTTATCCTCACCGCCGCTGACTAATACTTGGTCATTATTTTGGTCCTGAGGGTCCATTTTCCTAGCCCGTTTGCCCGAAGTACCCAGGCCTTTAGTGGCCGGGGGAATTTCACCCCCGGCCTCTTCTCCCAACATTTTAAAACTATTTACAATCAATATTTACACTTTGAAATAGAATTAAACAATAAACTATGAACATTTAAAATAAAAAAATTAAACTTTGAAAAATTTGCGCCTTTTCAGTTCAAATTCCCGCCAAAGAAGCGTGAAAACCTCTCAATTCAAAAAGCCACAGATTAATAATATACCACATAACCTCAAAAAACATATTTCTTAATTATTTGATTCCTCCATCTTTTAAAAATATATTGCAGGCCGTATTTAGTTACATTTATATAGGCGATTGAAACAACGTTTGTTTCATCAAGGGACGTTTTGATAAATTTTACAAGTCCAAGCATGTTAGGAGCGTGGCCATGATTCTTTAGCCTCTAAGTCACATCTAATATCTTCATAAACATTTTCAGTTGTGATTTGATAGATGAAAGAATCGGTATCTGTGTAGAGTAATTGTACGTTATGTTTGTATTTAGGTAGCACATATGAGTAGTGATAATTGTACATAACATATTTGGAAAGTTCTAGTACAGTGAAACCAGCCTAAATAGGTTTATTATACAATATGTTTCTTTTATTAATTTGCACCGCTATAAAATCTTCGGAGAAAATCTTACAACTATGAAAATTAGGATGAGCTATGTATCTTTCAGCACCGTATTTACATTTAGTATTGCCTTTCTCATCACCCCACATGTTACAAATTTTCACATCAACTCGTTTCCTTACATTCTCTATGGTTTTACCGAAAATCGAGTTGTTCATGAGCTTTTAGAAGTCTTTTTCAAACAAGTTTTTTGCTAATGTTCTTTTTTGTGTGTTTAAATCTATGTAAGGTTTAAGCCATGGGGATTGCTGAAACGGTAAGATCCTATGGATTTTTTTACAAACTAACCCATGTTCTATGCATTGTTTCAAGTTAACATAGTGAACTACATAATCGTGTTTGTTGTTCAGAGTAAGTAAAAGCTTTTTAGTTTTACCGTTTGGTGGCGTTTTTGTTTCAGCACAAAATGGATAGTCATTGTATAAATCATGTAGACACTGTGGATACTCCAGGTCCACTTCCAAAATGTAACCGATATCTGAATCAGGACGCTGTGCTAATATATCGAATGAGTTAATTTCATCACTCGTTAACCAAACAAAGTTTCCATAAGGCAGATATTGACTCAGCATAACCATACAAATTATTAACATCCAAATACGCAATGAAACTGTTATCCTTTGTAGAATTGTATGTGGTTGGATCTAGAAAGCTATTATTAGCCTGAGCATGTCTTTTGGAAACTTGACTAATACCACCTCGAATACCAGACTGTAAGAATTGAATCATTTCATGATCGGTGATAAGTTCGAGATTTATTCCTGTCTGTCTCAACATAGCATCCCACGAAAGACTGGGTGCTGTAAGATATCTACAAGGATCTAGTTTATATGCACTCAAACAGATACTACGGAAATTTTCAAACACTTCAGCAAGCAATAGGACATCTGTTTTGAGATATAAATCACAGTGTTCACCCAACGTTTCTAGTTTAAATTTTTTCCATACAATTTGCGCGTGCATGTAATCGCTATTGGAAATATGTGTTTGTGTTAGTTCACTGTAAAATGATTGTTTATCGGGTAATGATGTATCTTTGAGTTTGGTCCAAGAGTCAAGGTATTCATATGGAAACACACCCTTTCGTGTTAAAAGACTTATTTGATCAGGATCTAAAAAGTGTTCAGATAATATATGAAATTGATCTCGTGAGAGATTTTTCACCAGTTTATCTAAACTGGTGTACATAAATTTAAACGAATCAATAAAACGTATAGTTATTCCTTTTTGAGTGTTACCATCATCGCTATCTTTAAAATATAACTTTTGACTAATTGAAATGCACTATTCCTTATTCTGTGGTATACACTCAATGTGGACGCCATCTCTTGCAGCTAGCTCCTTAATGAATAAGTGACTATCGTATCCGCTTAAATTATGAAAAAATATTGGAATATAGTTGGGTAGAGAATATTTTAAATTACATTGCTGATGTGCTACACCTCTATTTTTCCCTTTGAGATGACAATGATCGATAACTTTTTGATCGGATGATAACAATGGTTGCTCACAAATATGACAACGAGTGAATGTGTTATCCATTATCAAGCTTACATTTTTATCATAATATAGTATTTTATTTGAGTAATTATCAGCAATATAACGAGTATCCAAATAGATATTATCTACAAACTTTTTAACACAGTCTTCACCACGATATGTAACAAATCTACTTAATGAACTATCATAGTTACAATGTATATAATACGCAAAAGCGCATGGAATGTGCTCATGAGTGTAATAAGTGGTTTTCATTTCCTCCATTTTGAGGGGGTTTAAAATTAATTCAAAATCTGCATATACACTTCTGGACACATCTATTGGCCCACCTTGTATTTTCAGTTTCGTTTGGTCCTAGCTAAAATTTTATATTAGGTCGAGCAAAAAGTTTTTATGCAGTTTTGAACCTGGCACATTCACAATTTCATTCAATAGTCTTTTTTTGAATTTCGAACACAGAATTTAAAGAAACAAAAGACAATTTGGAGCCTGTTTGTTGATATCAAACAATCGAATACTAAGAAAACTTGGTTTTATTGGTTTACTTGGATTTAATTCTTGAAAAAGTGATTGATATCTTTGGTTTTGCAACAAACATTACTTATTCTTAACATTAAGGTGAGGTTCTATCAATAATCTATGGATACTTCACCTAAAGTCGCCGCCCAAGCTGTGGCACTTATTCAGGCCGGACACAGCCAAAGATACGTGAGTGCTCAACTTAGTTTAAGTCGATCTGCGGTCCGAAATGTTTATCGGAGGTACCTAGAGACTGGCGGCTTTGTTCGTCGCCAAGGAAGGCCACGATCTCGGGTCACAACTGAAAGGCAGGATCGATTCATCGTGACGACCAGCTTGAGAAATCGTCACCTTACCTCCATTGAGATACAAAACCAACTTCGCGACTTCCACGGAGTATCTGTGAGCGCTCGAACTGTTCGGAGAAGGTTAAAAGAACGCGATATGGTACCACACAAGCCAGCTAATGGGCCCAAACTAACGCGAGCCCACCGAACAGCGCGCCTTCATTTCGCACGCAGTCATTTAAATTGGACACAGCAAGATTGGAGCCGTGTACTCTTTTCTGATGAGTCTAAAATTGTGTTACATGGCAATGATGGAAGGAAGAAGGTCTACCAACGTAAGGGAGAGCATTTCGCACAATGCTGCTTTGAAGAGAGGGTTGCTTATGGCGGTGGCTCATGGACTGTCTGGGGCGGTATATCCGCGAGCGGCAAAACTCAACTTGAGGTTGTTACAGGACCACGGCTGCCAACATTAAATGCTGAAAGGTACATTCGTGAGTGCTTAGAACCTCACGTGATACCATACGCGGACTATGTGGGCCCAAATTTCCTTTTTATGCATGATAATGCAAGAGCCCATGCAGCCGGCATCGTCAGGGAATATCTTCAGGATGTGAACATCACAGTTATGGACTGGCCAGCCAGAAGCCCAGACATGAACCCCATTGAGCACATGTGGGACGAGCTAAAAAGACGTGTTAGGGCTCGTCAGCCAGTTGCCCAGACGATGCAGGAGTTGAAAACTGCCATAGAAGAGGAATGGGAGATGATCCCTCAAAATTTCATAGAGCGGTTGATAAACTCTATGCCTAATCGTATGAGAGCTGTGGTAGATGCCCATGGAGGCAACACGCGTTATTAAATTAAACCTTTATTTGATAAAACATGTTTTTTATTCAAAAATCAATTGCCTTTAACAAGGCGCATATCCGACTTGTTAGGCGTGGCTCCATGTCGTATGATATTCTGAATTCAAATTTAAAACAATACGATCGAAAAAGTTGGTAAAATGTATCAGGTTTAAAACTGCATCAACAGTTTTTGTTCAATCTAACAATCATATTTCGGTAGGGGCCATCGAAACCTAAACTCTTAAGGTGGGCCAATAGATGTGTCCAGAAGTGTATAACAAATGGTACAGAAAGTTGATGACTAATATTTTTGAAACGCAAGTACTTATCGCCGGGAGTAGGTAGTTCTATTGTGGTGTGAAGTCACGTACATCAGCACATCACGTATAGCACATAGTTTAGGTTAAGATAGATATGCTGTGTTCGTAGTCTTAGTATTTGCATATTGCCACATACGAGCTATGTATATATACGTTACTAATTAAAGGAACAAGGCAGTCGACAGTCAGTTGTCAGTTGACTCCTGGAGTACTACTCATCATGTTGTTTACTTAACCCCTCCTTCCCCCTACATCGCATGGCGACCCTGCCAGTCGGGTGGACAGCGTTATATTTGCCGGTGGGGGCAAGTCAAAATCGCAGTTTAGTCGGTCTCACACGTCACGTCGGGTCACAGGCCATGGGGAGCACAACATCTAAGGAAGAGGTCATTATCGCGCAGGCGGCGGCAGGTGGTTCAAATGACGCAGCGGTTACGCAGAAGCAGCTAACAGGCATCAACACGGTGCTGTTATTCATTGCTGTGTGTTTGGCGGTTGTCATCGTTGGCGTGGCAGTCCGGATGTATAGAAGGTGTCACCAGAATTGGATCGAAGAGAAGATCAATCAGCGGTTCAGAAAGCTGTGCAGATGGTCTGACCGGGAGCGGACGGAGCGACGAGGGAAGTAAGTGATTCCAATGTGAACTTAAGTGTTGTGGCGAGTGTTTGCGGTCATCGGTAAATTTAGAGACAATAGTTTTAAATGGAAGTAGAGTTAACGTCACTGTTTATACAACTTAAATTGTTTCAAATCAAATCAAATCGTTTATTTGTGATACATGGGTTACATACAGGTGTTCATTATATACTTAATAACGTTCATTCCATGATCAGCCATTTAGGCATACAAATTATTAAATAATATAAGTAATGAAAATATGATTATAAAATTCTAATGATTCGATATACATTCCATTGGATTAAATATAAATGCTATTATTACTATTAGTCATGCATGACAGATACAAGACAATCAACAACAATACATTATAGTCAAGCGGACATAAAACATTTAAAAAAATCCAGTCAATAAAAATTCAGGAACAGAGTAATAACAATTTTCTATAAGAAATCGGAATAATTTATTTTTAAAGACATGAAAATTGCTACATTCTTTTATGTCATTAGGAATCTTATTGTAGATCTTTGTGGCCATAGCAAACACACTTTTTCCAAAGAGGGTAGTTCTATACTGACGAGTAAGGTTATTATACAAATGACTTCTATTTCGAGATTTAAGCTCTAATGTAAAAAGTATTCCTTGCAGCTGTCAGTTCTATTGAGACCACACATAGCTCGCACGCACCTTTTTTTGGCATTTAAAGACTTTATCCCAGTTGGTAGTATTTCCCAAGAATATAATTGCATATCTGAGTCTAGAAGCGACATTAATATGATAAGCTACAAGTAATGTGTCAAGATTGACCTTTTTCGCTAGCATGTATAAATTATAAGATGACTGTGACACTTTTTTGCAAACAAACTCTATATGACTTTGCCATTTCAAATTGTCATCTATGTGTACGCCGAGAAATTTTGTTGTAGTTGTCAATTCAACTTTTTCACCGTTAAATTCTATTCGAGTATGTAATGAGTTTTTTATTTTCTGTTTAAATTGCATTAATTTAGTTTTATCAATATTAATTAATAAATTATTATTTTGTAGCCATTGACTTATTGAACGTAAACTACTATTTATAATATTTTCATCATTGTATACAACAGTGCAATCATCAGCAAATAGTACCATCTGATCTGTAGTAGATTTTGGGAGGTCATTGATATACATAAGAAAAAGTGGCGGGCCCAAAACACTACCCTGTGGAACTCCATATTTTATTTTTCTGCACCCGGACTTATAATTTATTTCATGTTTCGTATTAGGACAAATTTTGACAATACTTGTAATCTGAGTTCTATTACTGATGTAAGATTTTAGCAAGTCCAAAGTGTTGCCCCTAACACCGTACGTTTCCAGCTTACTCAGTAGTATTTCATGATCTACGTAGTCAAAGGCCTTTGACATATCCATATACAAAGCATAAACAGGCTGTCTTTTATCAACTCTAGGGTATATCAAACTTAAGAAGTCATATATAGCTAAATTTATGGACATATTTTTACGAAAACCTTTCTGTTCCGGCGTAAAGATATTATTCCTTTCAAAGTAATCATAAAAGTTATTGGATATAGCTTTTTCAATTATTTTAGAAAATGTTGGAGTTAGGGCTATAGGCCGGTAATTTTTTATATCAGTTTTACCATCCTTTTTATGGAGTGGTTTAATTATAGTAGTTTTTAACACAGATGGAAAGATTCCCTGTTCGAAGCACATGTTTATAACATAGCTCAGTATAGGTACAATTATGTGAGATACGGATTTTATTACCAACACACAAATGTCACCAAAACCAGTGCTCTTAGTGTTATTTAATTTTTTTTTTTTTTGTTAAGGGAATCTATTGTTAAATTAGGTCCTAGTAGGCGGAAAGGCAAAAATTTGATGGGAAAATAAGCGAGGCGAAAGCCTTGTACGGTAAAAGAGATGGCTAAATAGAAGTATGGACGGATACTCCAGCAATGTATTAACATGGTACCTAGCAATATGTAATGCTAAATAGCTGAATATTAGTATTTCATGTAAAAAAAGTTTCAGGAACTTTTCGTATCTGTACAATCCTGAAAATAAAATCGTGTTACTCCTACGTCAATAGGCATTAAGAAAACTGCAAAAAAATGCCATTGCTATAAACTTTTACCTAGGCGTTTGAATATATCTGCGATGATATTTATAGAATTAATTGTATTTTCGCCTAGCGACCCACCCCGATTTCGTACGCGGTAGTACTTTAGTATATATCTACAAAGTGGTAAATACACAAAAAAACTTCATACAACGGGCATTCTACAATCCGCGCAAAAATCACTCCCGCGTGTATTTAAGTATTAAACTCTTGTAAATCCTAAACTACTTGTCCAAATGAGTTGAAATATAGTCAGTTTTCACAGACAATAAATAATATAAATAAGTGGTTGAATAACTGAAGCTAACTTACGGTGCTCAGACCTGAAGGTCAATTCTACTAATTAACGTGCAATGTGAAAAACACGAGACTAGATTGCGATGACATTGTGAATAGACCAAAAAATGGTATTCTGCTAATCTTAAAGTTCGGTTTGTTCACATTCCGGTCGCAGTATCATTGCAGTATAGTCTCATAGCGGTCAACTTTGTTCTCGTTTACGAAATTAAACATATTTTCATGTTGGTTCAATGTACGTAGACGATATTGTGATACTTAGTGATACTTTAATTTTTAGCAGCCTTATTTTCTGATTTTTTAAATGTATTAATTAGTTTGCTTGATTAAGTGCATACTCATAGTATTTTCATTTCTCATTTGATATTATATATCTTTGAAAATATAAAATCATTAAAATAAATAATCGGCTAGAAAGCTAACATGGAACGTATTCGTAAACGCTACGCGCATGCGCGACGCGAATGATTAAAGATGTCAAAAAGAGACGTCATTAGATATATTTTTACTAATATCAAACAATAATTCAGATTCAGATTCAGAGGCAGATCAGCGAGTGTGCTAAACAGGTTGACGGGTTGGAGACCAGGCATCGGCGGAAGGCACTCATTTTCCAGGGCATAGCAGAGGTTAATGGGGAAGTCAGCAGCGCAGTGATCCAGGAGGTGATAAGCGAGAAGCTGTCCCTTAAAAATATCACCGCATCCTCCATAAAAGTCTGCCACAGACTTGGCCTAGCCAAGAAGGATCACCATAGGCCCATCTTAGTCAAGTTCTCGAGCTATGACGACAGGTCTGCGGTCTGGAAAGCGAAGACAGGACTGAAGGGGTCATCCATCTCTGTCAAGGAGTTTTTGACTAAGACCCGACAATCCATCTTTGGGAAGGCGCGGCTTCACTTTACTATGCGGTCGTGTAGGACTCAGGACGGTGTCATCGTTATTAAAGCCCCTGATGGCAGCAAACATATGGTGACATCATTTGAAGAACTGAGTCCGCTGCTGGTGAAGTATCCCAGGGTTCAAACGTCTGGAGATAGCCTGAAAAACAAGACGCGTTAGTTACGGTATCAATTTTCAATTATTATTCACTATAGTATTTACGCATTAGACACCCATTAAGTAATTAGGATTTCTTTACCTTAAAGTTTGCTATCTTCCATTGTTTGTTATTGAACCTTTTTTTTTTTTTACTTTTCTCTCGTATTCTTACATAGTAGTAAAGTATTTGTTTTCTTCTCTTTCTCCTCGCAAGTCTCCGAGTTGACAATAATTCTACAAGTAACGCATACTTTAGGTTTTTACCCTCAACCGGATTTATTTCTTCACTTTTTGTTTTCTTCATAAGTCTTTGCATGTATCTATCTAATGTCATTGTCAACTATTGTCAATTTGTCATATTGTCGGTTGTCAATCAAAGTAAACGTCATACTCATAAATGACATTTTTGTAAGTTTGGATACGTTCACGGAAAATGTAAAGTCGTAGTAAGTTGAATACTTAATGGGTGCGTTCGGAATAATTAAAATTATCGCTATTACTTTGTATGGATGTAACTTTTCTTGTTTTTTTTTCGTATTATTTTCACTGTCTGTAATGATGATGTTAGCTGGCGGGTGGTGCAGAGATGCAAACGTCCTACCAGTATTTCGTGTAGGTCTCTTTTTAGTATATTCGTATATTTATATTTATTTAGTACTTAAATCTGTTTTTATTGTATTTATATATATATTTGTATCCATGACAACGTCTCATAGCGAACCTTTTTACTCTGCCAACGAATCCACTGCCTCTTCTGGTGATGATAGCTTTTGTTCTGTTACGGAAAACCTTCGTGAACTTTTACGTCTAAGTTTCAGCCATAATATTGGCCGGCTGTTTAACGTCTGTCATATAAATGCTCAAAGCATTCCAAGCCATTACAATGAGTTGTATGAAACTTTTTCTAACAGCAACGTCCATGCCGTCCTGATTTCTGAAACTTGGCTAAAACCTGAACTTTTATCCACCTCTTACTCTCTCCCAGGATTCGTTCTTTTGCGTAATGACCGAGTCGGTAAGAGAGGGGGTGGTGTAGCTATATACCTTCGTGCTGATCTTCCTTTCAAAATTCTCTCTACTTCTGCCTGTAATACTTCGGCTGAGTTTCTTTTTCTAGAGGTCTGTGTCAAAGGAACTAAAACCGTTCTTGGTGTTGTGTATTGTCCCCCCGCACTTGATTATTTCACTGAATTCGAATCGGTTCTAGAATCTTTAGGTTCGGAGTATGCACATCACATAGTCTTGGGGGATTTCAACACCAATCTCCTTGCCCACAACTCCCATCGTTCCCGTAAACTTCTACATCTGGTCGAGTCAGCTAGTCTGCATGTGCTGCCTCTCCAACCAACTCATCATAACATTGCTGGTGATGATACTTGGCTCGACTTGATCCTCACCTCAAATCCTTCCCTAGTCTCCTCACATGGTCAACTTGACGCTCCTGGTTTTTCCCATCATGACCTTATTTTCCTGTCTTATGTCCTTAAATCTCCTAAACCCAAACCTACGTTCCAGTACAGGCGTGCCTTTGCGCGGATGAATTGTGAGAAGCTTGCACAAGATGCTTCAAATATTGACTGGACACCCCTGGAGGAAGCCACTACAGTTGACGCTAAAGTCACAATTTTTAATAATGTTGTAGTTAAGCTGTACGACACCCACGCTCCTATCAGGCGAGTCAAGCTAAAGCGCCCACCTGCGCCATGGATGAATGTAGGAGTTCGGATGGCGATGCGACGAAGGGACCGCGCGTTTCGGAAGTTTAAAAGGGACCGGACGGATGATAATTGGGCCCTCTTCAAAACTGCTCGCAATCGTTGTAATCAGATGATACGCAACGCTAAACGTCGCCACATTCTTGATAACATTACTTCTGCTTCTCCTGCTGATATCTGGAAATTCCTTGGAACTCTAGGTATCGGCAAATCGCGGCATTCAGACCTTCCTAATGCATTTGGCTTGGACGATCTAAATCGTCATTTCTCGACTGTTCCTACCCTTGATAATCCAACCAAATGTCAAACCCTTGACTTCCTTGCTGGTCTGACGCGTCCCAATATTACCCCCTTTGCCTTCACCCCAGTTGACCCGGGAGAGATCAAAAAGATTATCCTGTCCATCAAATCCAAAGCCGTTGGTTGTGATAGCATCAGTCGACACATGATCGTGACAGCGGTTGATCAGCTCCTTCCTGCAATTTCCCATATAGTTAACTTCTCCCTTTACTCCGGTGTTTTCCCTTCCCTGTGGCGGAAAGCCCATGTTCGACCACTACCCAAAATCCCTAATCCCACTCTTCTCAGTCACTTTCGTCCAATTTCCATCCTTCCTTTTTTATCCAAAGTACTCGAGGCCTGTGTACATAGACAATTCTCCAACTTCATTCACAAAAACTCCCTCATCAGTCCATTCCAATCTGGTTTCAGGCCCGGGCACAGTACTGTTTCTGCTCTCCTTAAAGTGACTGATGATATAAGGCGAGGCATGGAAGACACTAAAGTTACGGTTTTAGTGTTGATTGATTTTTCTAATGCTTTCAATACCGTCAGTCACGAAGTCCTTTTATCCATCCTCTCCTATCGCATGGTCTCTCACGAGGTTCTGGAATGGTTTTCTTCCTATCTTCGGGGGCGTCAGCAATCAGTTCTCGCTGGTGACTCTAGCTCCAGCTGGTGTGATCTTGAAACTGGCGTCCCGCAAGGCGGCATTTTATCTCCACTTTTGTTCTCTATCTTTATAGATCTCATAACTTCCGAGCTTCAGTGTGCGTATCATCTTTATGCTGACGACTTACAGCTCTACTGTCAGGCAAGTGTTGACAGCTTATCCGGTGCGATCGAGGAGCTAAATCGGGACTTACGATTTGTCAAAAATTGGTCTGATCGCTTTGGGGTGGCAGTTAACCCAACCAAGTGTCAGGCTATCATTGTAGGGAGTCCCCATAGCTTGAAGAGGCTGAATGACTTAACGGTGCCACCGGTTACCTTTGATGGCACAGTGATTCCGTTTAGCTCTGACGTCAAGGATCTGGGTTTGCATGTTGACACTTGCCTTGACTGGCGTAAGCAGGTCGCGATTGTGAGCAAGAAGGTCACTGGAACGTTGCGGTCGCTCTATCGGTTGAAAAATATTCTCCCATCTCATATTAAGGCAATGCTTGTACAGTCCCTTATCTTCCCCATAATTGACTATGGTGATGTGTGCTACTATGACCTGAATGCAGATCTCCTCAATAAACTTGACCGACTTCTTAATAGCTGCATTCGATTCGTTTTCAATCTTCGCAAATATGATCATGTATCCGCACATCGATCGCTTTTAAAGTGGTTACCTATCCGGCAGCGCAGAGCGTTGAGGGCTTTGACAACCCTGTTTTCTCTTCTTCACAAACCCACTTCTCCTTCTTATCTGACTTCTCTTTGTCAATATTTATGCTCTGCACACAGCAAGAATCTTCGGTCCGAGAATAATCGTCTTCTTCGTTGTCCTTCTCATCGCTCTGGTTTTATAAAATCTTCTTTCTTTGTCCAGGCGGTTTTCCTCTGGAATGCGCTCCCTCAGAATATCAGGACGGTAACTAATCAGTTCACGTTTAAAGTGAAAGCTCGAGAACATATACACAAGAAGTTGGCAGATTCGTCTCAGAATTAAGTTGTTGTATATATTCTTATATCGTAGTTAGAAATATTTTCTTATATATATTTTTTTTTCTCTGTTATAGCACCTACTGTGTTTTGTCTCTGTATCACCCTAAGGTAGACTGGTAGAAAATGCCTAAGGCATTAAGTCCGCCTTTGTACAGTTTTTACTTGTGCATAAAGATTTAATAAATAAAATAAATAAATAAATAAATTCAGTAAGGTGAACAGTTTTTATTTAAGCCTTACACAAATTATTCAAAATCATTACAAAATAAAAATAATAATAGGAGTAAAAGAACACTATCTTTCCACTTTATCATAGTTGTGTATGTATTTATTATTTTGATTACTTTATATATTATGTATTTTAGAAGTATGTATGTTTATTTGTATGTATGTAAGTATATTCTCATATTATTTGAGTAGTTTTATTTAGTGAATTGTTTTTAGTTTTTATGTATTTTTTTTTGTCTCCTTTACTCTTTTACACGCTGTCTACATCTCTTTATTTCTTGTCCTATCGCAGGTATGCTGGAAGAGATTTCTTATGACATAAGCATCACCTTTGTACCTATTTTTCTGTTCTGTTCTTTCTTGTCTGTTTATATATGTGTGTACATAAATAGTAAAATAAAATAAATAAATAAAATAAATAATATAGGTATAATACACATTTTTAGGGACCGACACCCTCCGAAGCGTCGCCGTCGTCCTCGTCGCTCGTCTCCCCGCAAAGGATAAGAAATACCTTTTTATTACAAGCTTTATACTTACCTAATATTATTAACTTGCTTCTTTTAAATTATATAATCATCATTTCAACCGAAAGACGTCAACTGCTGGACACAGGCCTCCCCCAAGCACTACTTCTTTTAAATACTTAATGTATATTGCATTATTGTTGATTGGTTGACTATTGATAATAATGCAACTGTTAATTACTGGTTTTAGATGACAAAGAATTTGAAGGGGCCCAGCATCTAATAAAAATAGAGCAGTCTTGAATAGCGGTCGACAGAGAGTTGGCACGAGGCACGAGCCATGAACAGGCAAGCCTCTGCTATGGAGGAAATAGGAGGGGCTACAAACCGTTTTGTCGGCCTCTATGATGAGACTCTTCGGCTGCGACGACGTACCGCAAGTGTAAGTATATAAGCGAATAATAATTAATCAGAAAATCATGTCGCAACAGGATTTTTTGTTAAAAAAATTGCTTGTTTTAGTATTCAAGCATCAGCAGCATCCGAATTGCCGAGTAGGCAGTACCTATCGCTTAATGGCCAAGGTATGTAAATGTAATTTGTGAACGTATTACTATTAGGTATTAGAATTAGACATTTGTTAGGATTTTTCAGCAAGCATAGGTATTTGTTCTGAATATGCTCTGATGAAAAATCCTCTGTGCTTCCCCTGCCATTTGTTGTTTTGTAAATAAAACGCTGAGTTAAAAATAAAACAAAATCTTATTTAATAATAATATGTACAATATGGAAAACTAAAATTGTGTTTTCTTTCAGGGCTATGTTGACGCTGCCGCGCCGTGCTCCACGCAAGCGACGCGCGACGGGCCATTTTTTTTATTTGTTTTTATTACCTTTTTAAGTTAATTAAGTACTTAATAAATACTATTAATTATACTCAATCTTATTTATTAAACAATACCTATAAGGCGCTTGAGGGTAAGTAACAGACACACGGGTCCATCGATCAAAGTTAAGCTACGCATGTCACGCGCAGTCGGTCCGTGGATAGGTACAATAAGGGACATAAGTGGAGTAGCAAATTCACAAAGCAATAGATTGACACTTTGGTTTTACTTACGACCTTCTTTTAATGAGTCATTTCTTTACTATAGACACACACTCTCACATTCATTTGCAACTGATTGTATTTCATAAATTCAACCGCTACGGTATATGTCATGATAGCCTAGCGGTTATCATATTTGGGTAAGTGCGTTCTGCGTAGCGATCCGTGAGTTCGAATCTCACGCGCGATGATAATTTTTTTAATCTATACTTATAATAAATCTGTAGAGAGGTCAATTCTGTACATGAAATATATTTCCAAAATAACTATCAGCGGGTGATTAGTGATCGATACTGACGCCAAAAATGCAATCAGTAAATTTTTTGTCTGTCTGTCTGTCTGTCTGTCTGTATGTTCTTTATAGAAACAAAAACCACTCGACGGATTTCAACGAAACTTGGTACAATTGTTCTTCATACTCCTGGGCAGGTTATAGTATACTTTTCATCACGCTACGATCAATAGGAGCAGAGCAGTGAAGGGAAATGTTGGGAAAACAGGAGAACTTACTGCATTTTTTAAGCTTCCGTCGCGTGTGCAGCCTTAATGGTTAAAGCTACACAAAAATCATGTATGACGGAAATGTTCTCCTTAAAATTATATAAAAAATATTCCACGACAGCAAATGTCTATCTTTAATGGTTGACTCACAATAACACGTGTAACTCCCGATAGCTTAGCCGTTCGGAGTTTTCTGATTATATTTGTCTACTCTTACGTTTATAACACTCTCACTCATCCCTAATTAAAAATGTTAACATTATTACCTATTATTACCTATTTAATAAAAAAATAATCATAGAAATCGCTACAGAAATACCAAAGTTATACATGAAATACGCTAATAAGCCATCGCGCGTGAATACTGAATCATGCTATAAGGATTACTTTTGTGTAACGGTCGCCGCGCTCGACGCGGCTCGCGGCGGGAGGTATAAAAGGGCGGGGGATCCAAACGCGAACTTCTACTCGAAACTACGACTTAGACCCACTCCCCCCCGACCTATCACCATGTTCGGCAAGCCGATCCCTTGGGAGAAGCGAGCCAAATACCTAGGAGTAATACTCGACAATCACCTCTCCTTCGCAGAGCACATAAAGACGGTCCGCTCGCGCGCCGCTTTCGCTCTCGGCAGACTCCACTCCGTCCTAAATGCACGCAGCAAATTGTCACTTAGGTGCAAAATGCGCATTTACACAGCGTGCATACGTCCAATAATGACATACGCCTGTGTAGTCTTTGCCCACGCAAAGCCCCACCACATCCATAGGATGCAGACCCTCCAAAACCGATTCCTCCGAAAGGCTACGGGATCCCCCTGGTTCGTTCGAAATGTGATCCTCCATGTTGACCTCAAAATCCCCACCATCCATCAATTCATGAAGCGCCTTTCCAAGCGCTTCTTCGATACCGCCGCCAAGCACCGTAACCCTCTGGTTGTGGCGGCCGCCAGGTATACCCCCTCCAAAATCAGCAAATGCCGCCGTCCAAGGCATGTCCTCTCCGACCCTGACGACCCCATAACCCTCCTCCAGGAGAGCAATAAGTCAACCCATAGATATATGTTTCTATGAGTCAACCAGTACAGTGCACAAATACAGAACTCATTCCGACCTCGCCGCCGAGGTCCCTCGCGACGTCCTCAAATAAATGCCTCTCCCCCGACCCTTGCTCGAAGAAGTGCCAGCCCGCGCCGCAGCTGAGCCAGTAGTTCTAAATTCCCGACCGTGACCTCTGAGTTTGTTTCGGCGTTTCTTCTCAGAGTAGTCAGCTAGGAAACGCCAGCCTCATCAAGCTTAAATAATAAAAACCAGATCCAGCCTGTCCCATCTTGCTGCCCTCCCCCAGCGACGCCCTAAGCCGAGGTTCGTACCCCACAGGGGGTGCTCTTAGCGTGTAGTCGCTTAGTACATAAGATATTTGCCCCTGGCTGGAGGCTTTGAGTTTACTTAAGGCAACCACAGGATAGTCCGGTTAAGTAGTCACGTCCTCTCAAGGTCAACTACGAGATGCCATATTCTAATAAAAAAAAAAAAACGCGAACTTCATACAATATTTGGCTGTTGATGCGAGTAGACGTTCCGAGCATTCGACCTTATTGACAGACAATATTGTTTATCAGCGCGACTTTTAGTCTTTAAATTAATTTAGTTTATTTAGTTTTCTTTTGTTGTTATTTTATAAAATAGGTATTAGTTATTTTGGTAGTGTAGTACATTTTATTTCTAAAAAGAAAAAGGTGAAGTAGTAATTTCGTTGTATAGGTACTTAAGCCTCATGTGAACGTGATCTAAACAATATTACCAATACATTAACTTAATAACACATAAGGAATTACACACTGACGGAGTTGCGGGCACAGCTATCTATATCTATATATATAAAACTCTTCCGTTACTGAGTGACTGACAGACAACGCACAGCCGAAACTACTGGCAGTAGAGAGCTGAAAATTGGCATGTGTGTTTGTTGGGAGGAGTAGGCTACCACTAAGAGAGGATTTTTGGAAATTCCCTCCCAACGGGGAGAAAAGGGGGATAAATTGTTTTTTTTCCGGAAGTCATTATTCCACGCGGACGAAGTCGCGGGCAAAAGCTAGTGTTTTAATAATTACTTCGAATAATCACGCTTTTGACTATAATTATATTTCCTTGTCATGTTCGTCTTGTGCGCTTAATTCGTAAAACTTTATGATTATACCCACAGATATCTAAATAAATAAATTATAAGGTAGACAGTTAAGTTATACGAGTCATTCACCGCGATTAAATATTATAACGTTGTTGGTTGGTTGTTTATTGGCGACGTGTGTCTGTGTTCTATCTATTAGCCGTGTTGTAGTTCCTTTTAAAATGCAGAATATTGAAATTAAAGCGAATATGATTGCGCTGCGTAAAAGTGGACTTAATATAACACAAATATCTTATGAAACCGAACTTAATGTGAGTATTATGAATATGAGTTAATTATTTTTTCAAACATTTATTTTATTAAAATAGAACTGCTGATCCTTGTAGTTATTTTCTGAAACGTATTATAAGGTCTAAATAGATAAAAAAAAATATAATTTCGAAGTCCTAGATTTTAAGTGATGATTATCTATATGTAACATTTCTTTTTTCATTATAATTTTGTTTCTAAATCATAGGTAATACTTATTCGTATTTTGCTAGTAGCCTAACAGTACTTCTTTTTTGTTTTAGAGAAATTACCTTCTGTGAGTCGGAGGGTCACTAAATAAGGAAGAGGGTAGCCTTGCCAGTCGAAAGCGACTGGTTATATACCAACGAGATATTTTGCCGAATTATTATTCGACACGTCTTTACGAACCGTTCGCCGTGCAAACAAAAACCAGCTCAAAAACCATAGTTGATTGAAAATCATAAACAAGAACGTTTATATTTTGCGATACAGCGATGGAAAGCAAGGAATTAGAAAATAAAAAAATATAAGTATATTAAATAAAAAATAGTAAATAATAAAATTATATTGTAGCATATTCGTAATAAGGATTATTTTGAGGTTTAGTTTCAATCTTCTTTTCGTAATGAAAATGAATACTTAAGCTATAACCACAATAAGTCCTAAACTAGAAGTTTATTTATACTTTATAAAATTATAACGAATAAACATTTTGTAATCAGTTATAAAAGATTTTTATTCTTAACCCCATATTTCACTAACTATATAATAATAAAAACAATTATTACATTATTATTCTCGTTTATTAATTTATCGAATAATAAAAGAACAGATGAAGATAAAATTGTTGAAAAGAAAAAAAAATCCCATATCGAGATTAGAACCTAGAACCTAGTGTTTCTTTATCCTATACGTTACACTATGAGCTATTTGAACTTATTAAAACGCTATCAATTTTAGCAATCCTATGAACCGCCCAAGGTCATACGTAATTAGAAAGTGATATGTTTTTGTTTCGCTCGACACCAGTGTATAAATTCTGAGGTGTGCGTTCTGTGTTAATACACTTATACATACATATTAGGTACGGGTACGGCTTGTACTGCGCGTTCACAGCAAAACAATCCTTACCGTGCTACTCGACTTATGTCCCTAGATTGTACCTATCATCTAAAAATGGTACTTAGCTAAAACCAACCGGACGCCGATCTCAACATAGTTGGTAACCAAAGAAAACATACCCAAACTCACGCCGTTTTCCCATGGGGTAAGCAGAAACTAAAGACAGTCACCTGCTACGATCCTTGCACACACATTTGCTTCGGCCACGTTCATACAGTCATACACGCGAACTGGCTGGTAGAATATTTATGGCATGTATTTCATCCATCCACAAATAATTCTCTCATTTTGATTTCCAAAAAAAAACTTTTTTACAAAAAACAACATTTATCACTTTGTAGTTTTTTTTTAGTCGGTTGTTTTTTTTGTTAAAAAGTTTTTATTTTTCACTTTTTAGTTGTACAGACGCCAGCACATCAAGCTACCCGAAACTGTCAAATTTTACCAATCAACTTTGAACCTTATGCTTTTGCGATAAAGTTGAAAATCTATTAAAGAAATTTGACAGATTGTAGTAGCTTGATGTGCTGGCGTCTGTACCTACTCCACACAAATTCAAATAACACTAGTGCATTGAAGAATTGAAGACACCGACTTGAAGAATCATCAAAATTCGCATAGAAATGCTGGAGATGCAGTACATTTATGCAAACAACATCGTACATAAGAATAATTAAATAATGTAGTATATACTAAAACCTTCCTGAAAGTATGTAGATCACATTAGTGAAAGAATTATCAAAATTGGTTCATTAGTTTTAGAGAAAATCGCGAACATACATACATACATACATATGGGTCGAATACAGAACCTCCTTTTTTGAAGTTGGTTAAAAATACTAATCGATAAGTCAATATGCTCACTGATCATCTTTTTCAGATGATGTACCCTATGTTATAAGCCAACTTGGATGTAGTGGTTTGTCACCATTCTAACCTAACCCATTTGGTCGGGGTGCCCTAAATTAATTACTTACTGCAAAAACTTTAACAGTAAAGACAGTTTTTAAAAAGATTAAAAAATAAAATAAGATCATAAAGTAAAACCACAACCATCAGTAGATTGCTTAAAAGGGGATGAAGGGACATAAAATACCATACATTATTCCTTGTTAATTTATTACCATGTCACAATAAAAAATCTCATATTTCTTTTAAACATTTTACTGAAAAATAAAAATAAGTAAATCTTAAATTCTTATTTATCCTTGTTATGAAAACTTGTAATAAATGAAACTAATACATGTACATATCGGAAGAGGTATATTGTGTCTCGTTATTTATCAGGATATTATAATTACTGTGGGCATTCAGTGGGTAGTGTTGGTTATTGCGCAATAGAAAAACGGTTTGCAGTACAAATCAGGTTATAATTTCACGAACAATTATCACATTAGCAAATCACATATTATAGGTACACGATACAACCAGATACGGAACGCGAGCTAGTTCCTGAGCACATGTTGTCCATACGATGTCCAATGGTCAAGTCCTCTCCGCCGCTTAGCCGCTCGCTCTTTTATACTGGTAGCAAAACAAGTCGAGTAGCGGGGCGGTGGGTGAGGTCGAGTGACGTACTTGTCGATGGCGTGATCGGTGCACGTGTTGTTTCCAACTTAGGGAAATGACGCACGGCGATGCCGCCGACATACACAAAATGAAAAATTAAGATATCTTGTCATCATTGAACTTAGAAAAGAATTTATAATTAATAGAAAGAAAACAATAGACGGAGAGAAAGTTTCATGTATTTATTTTTTAAAGAGTTCTTTTTTTATTACTATTTAAATGTTAATGATGTTCTTCAATATTATACTTGTATACATAGAACAAATTATACTGTACATACTGTGAATACAATATTACAATACAATTCAACTATTATTGTGCCTACACAAAATTTTGACAAAAACTGCTTTTTTTCAAAACTGTCATTGTGTGGGTTTCTTCCAATAGGTCTAAATACTTTTATTAAGTAGTTTATTAAACAACACAGAATCAAAGACTTCTTAGATGTTGAAAATAGAGTTATATCAACACGGAGCCATGTAATTCAAGTCTTTTTAAAAATATAGGATTATGCCATTTTTAATATTATGCAAACAAGAACCAACCCACCTGGTTCTACATAATTGATTAAAAAATATTTTAAAAGGAAACATGTGGTATGAAAAATAAACCTTTCAACGATTTTTTAGATTGTCAGGTTACCATGGGACGTGGATATTGTTAGTTTATTGAACAACAATGTTACATGGGTTGATATCCTTGTCATAGAAATATTTTGTTCTGTTAAAATTGTCATATCATTTTGATCTTTACAGGGTCAATAGAAGTTGCATTTTTTAAAGCATATATCTCATCTTGATTTTGGCATGTGTGTGGATTGGTTGCTGTTTGCATAAGTAGGTCCTACCTACTGACATAGTTACACTTCAAACAATAATTGTGTAAAACAACATTACGACTATCAGTGTTATCAAAAATCTTATTGCGGTCTAACATGTTAATATCGAGAACAGAAAATGATTCCTTAGTACTATTTACACTATTTACGGATATTTAGGGCAATTAGATTGTATGACACCGTTAGCTCCACAACCACAACACTTCACTGAACTTTTATCGGTTATATCTTTAATATTTTTGCAAGACTTCCGAGTATGTCCGACTTCACGGCAATAAACACAAAATAACCATTTCCATTCTCCAGACGAGTTTTTGCTATTGTTTAACACAGTCGGCAGGGGCTAAGCACTACGCATAGCGCTCGTCGACGCAGTAGGTATGTCTGCCGGCGCACTCGTCGCGGTCTCGCGGAGCCCGAGATGCGAAAGCGCGCGCGGGCGGCGCGGGCGACGCAGGCCGGGGCAGCGCTAGCGGCCGCGCGCGTCTTTCTATACTTCGGACAGTCCTTTATGTTTAGCGCCTTCTCAACGAACATAGATCTATGTTGTAAACGGACTCATGGGTTAACGTTTCCATATGCGTCGATGAGACGTCGACGTTGTTGGCCGACGTAGTAAAACAGGCTCTGAACCAATTGACGGTTCGATTCCACTTGAACCTTGGCGACCGCCTCCAGAAACGACGTAGCGTCCCTTCCGATAACGGCGCGGACGTCGGGGACGCCGGCGCGCCTCTCATGGTGTTGTCATCGTTGCCTCTACTTTTACGGTCGAGGCAATATTGTTACCTACACAATAGTCAACTAAACACTAGGAAACACTATTTATTTACGTTACGATGTGCACGAAAGTTCTCGTAATGAAGAAAACCGTTACTTTGTAAAAAGTACTTTGAGTTCGCGTCGTATCGGTCGCGTTGAAGCGCCAGTTTGTACTTTGTATGGTCACATGAAATAAAGTTTTGCGGCATATTAATACACGGTAAGTACTTATAATCGTTCATACAATACAAAACATAGAAAATTCGAGTGGAACACTGAGACAGTGCAAAACTCGTGCCGTTTGCGATCGTGATTTCAGCCGGACTGACGGGCGCGGAGAGGGGTGCGGGCGACGCGACGGAGCAATCTGCGAAGGGCGCGGGAAGCGGGCGCGTGGATACGATACGCGTGTTTATTCGCCTCAGAAGTCAGAGTACATGATTCGCCTCGCCATAATGTTCGTGTGCGAATGTCAAAATATTCCGGCCCACCAAAGGCGGGAAATAAAAATTTTATACGCATAAAACTATACAGAAGCTAAAATTATTTGTCACAGTCCGGTCTACAAATAATCTCATGCTGGCGTCAGTTTTGACGTTTTTATTTTTAGTGGAATACCAATTTTTTTTTTGATGTCATGGCTAAAGTTTAGCAGAATACCGATTTGGTACATTTTTTGTTTTCGGTCTAGTCGCAATCTCATTGCAGTAAACGTCACGTTTGACTTACTTTGTTGGTTTAGTAGAATACCTTTTGTGACATTTTGGAACTTTTGAGGCACTGCGACTTGAATGTGAACGGTTTTTAGTTAGCAGAATTGGCCTTCTGGTCGCTCACCGAGTCGCAAAAGTTCCGCCTTGGAGTTTGCCAAAGAGCGATGGAACCACAGATATAGATACACCTAAATAACGCAAGAGCAACTACTTCGCGTGCCAAAAATCGCACCAGCTTACGTACAAAAATCGTAAGCCGCCACTTTCGCGCTCAGTCCTGTGTACTACTGGCTGGGTGAGCGTGAGCGCTGGCGCTAGGCCCCGGGGGTGGGGCGAGACGGGTGCCGCACGCGGCGGCGTCTTTGAATCGATTTGATTTTCCTGTCATTAAATAGTGCATGTGACGTCATAGTGGGTAGTTAAAAAAATGGCACGATTGGTTTTCATACAGATCGTGATACTTGCGTTATCTAGGTCTGTCTATATCTGTGGATGGAACGCAGCATTCTGGGTGTAAAAAGACAGGACAAAGTTCGGAACACCACGCTGCAATCCAAAACTGGCATACTGGATGTAGGAAAGAAGGCGGCAAGGCTCAAATGTGATTGGGCGGGTCACGTCAGCCGTATCATTAGTAATCTGTGGCCGTATGCACGATGACCGCTGGACAAAAGCCTCCACTCAACAACTGAATATCTGAAGAGGAAGATGATCCATGCTACCAGATGGGCATGTAGATATAAAAGAACACACTGGGCTTAAAAATCATTTTATTTAACTGATGGAAAGCTGGATGTGACGTTGGTAAATTCTGCAACATTGAATAGTTTCTTTCCACTACATGGCGTTGTATATTTCTCACAGAACGGCCACAAGTTATGCACACCATCGTATAGTCAAATAAAAACGAACATCACTACATGCTTCTGTTTTCAGCAGTTCATAACAAGGATGACAAAATGTTGGCATCCTTTGGAACCTAGAACAAACATAATTACCTTAGTATCCACATGAATTAACTATAATACTGCACATTTGAACATTATGACATCTAAAGCAACCAGTCTGTTGTAGTCAGGACGTGTTGTGGTCGTGATGAGACGGGATGAGTCTTTCTGATTCATTGCCATTGAGTTCATTATGTATTTTGAGAAATACGGTAAACAACTTGAAGTCACATTTGTTCGATGTTTCTTATATTTATTACTTCTAGAATGATTCTAGCTGTGGATGACTTACCTCAATTGTTAACCATCGTATTAAGATACTTAAGATAGTGAGTAGAACAGCAGGCAATGAAGAGGTGATATTCCACCGCAGTCTTTGCGTGGCTACACTGTAGTTTATGCATCGCATGATGCAAGTCAAGTCCGTGTCGAGTAGCGAGAGGTCAGTAGGTAGGCGAGCACACACAATAAATCCATTACACAAGTGAGAGTCATTGAAAATCCAAAATAAAAAAGCACAACAAACAAGCAAACGGCAGAGCGTTCAAACGAAACGACGTCTGACGTCTGACGTTTGTTTTTTTCATAGAGATGGGATTGAACGTCAAGTGGAACAGAATCGATAAAATAATTGAAAGGGTTGAAAGATAATAAAAATAGAATTAGTTTTTGTCGACCACTATTCAGTTAATATTTTTCGGCACAAATAGGTAGTAAGATTAAACGTATAAGCACATTCCGAAGCTTTCAGTTATTTTTATTTGAT
Source organism: Hydraecia micacea (assembly GCA_914767645.1). Lineage (NCBI taxonomy): Eukaryota > Metazoa > Arthropoda > Insecta > Lepidoptera > Noctuidae > Hydraecia > Hydraecia micacea. Next base: position 3,565,534 of record OU611775.1, read on the forward strand.
TTTGATTAGCAAAAAGTGGAATTGAGTAGAGTCGATTATCACTTTAAAAACAAACCCATTTTCTGAATTAAAACTCTGTAAAAGACAATAACAAGCAACTAAACAGGACACCGAATTGAACGCCATCGACTCCCGCAGAAAAATCTGATTATGATTTATTTCAGAAAATAAATCGTTTTGATACTCGTTATCAAAAATCGATATAAGTACAGTTTCGATTTGACATTCTGGATAAGCGATATGACGCCTCCCTAGCTTGCAGTACTGTATTATTTCCCCTTGAACTTGTCATTTCAATCAAAAAAAGCAACTAAGATACTTTTTTTATGTTTAATAGTTCACGAAAGTTCTAGGACATTATTAAACGCTAAATAATTCATGGATGAATATTTAAATATTACGAGTTAATGTGAGATTACTATACTTGCTTGGGGCAGTAATTTAGCCATCTCCTTTAAGTGTATAGTTTCAAGGTCGAGCAAATTTTCGGAAGAGTTAACGCAGTTGGAGGTAAGATAGAAAATTTGTACGTAGAGATTATAAAGTTTGAGGACGGAAACAGAATCGAACAAGAGATGGCGGCGGAAAGGGTTTCTTTGAGAACGGCGGTTAGCTTGCTACCGAAAATGAGTGGGGATGAGCAAGTAACCCAAGATTTAATTGATGCCATAGGTTTATATAGTTCGATGCTAGAGGGGGCTGATAGTGCTCTTTTAATTAAATTCGTACTAACTACACGGCTTACCCAGGGGGCTAGGATTCGGTTGTCCTCCAATTACGCGACGGTAGACAGTCTATTGGCTGATATGAAAAAGACATTTATTGACGGTGGAGTGGGACGTAGCTGTACAAGCCAAACTTGCTCGCGCTAGGCAGAATAATAAATCGGTCGCGGATTTTGGTGCTGATATAGAGAAGTTAATGATCAATTTGACTATTTCTCAAGCTGGGGAAAGTTCAGAAGCTTATAAGATTTTGCAGCCGTTGAATGAAAAATATGCGGTTAGGAAGTTTGCTGACGGACTTCGTAATCAGCGTCTTGGTACGATTATTACGGCGCGGAATTTAACTTGCTTGAAAGATGCTATTGTGACGTTGCAAAAATTAAATATTGATCGTGTCTAGTAGCGACACCTGTTGTAATTAACGGCGGACTAACGCCTTGGTTGTCAACGCTGTTCTACGTTGACACAGATGGCGTTGGTGTCTTTTTGTTTAGTTAATTAATTACAAGTTTATTGGATAACTAAATAATAAATAAACAAACTTACATAATTTACCACATTTTATTTTAAAAAACAATGTTTGATAGATTGAAGATACAAATCGTTAAGAAATCTTAGATGGTCTGTGAAAGATGATTCTAGAAACTGTCAGATTGGTTTGGAGGAAAAGGCGGGGTACGGTGTCCGAGCTTTACGATCAAGGACACGAGCCTAAAGGCCGATTGAGAGGGACTTAATCCTAGGAGGATTGGGATGTGTCCAAATAACCCGATGGGGTTTTTATAAGTATGAGCTGTTATATTCAGAATTCCGTCTGGCTTTTATGCTAGCCTAATAAGATTGGTGCTATGCGCGATTGATTTGATGCCTTGGTGTTGCGCCGTGTGATTTTTTATTTTTATTTTTATTTTACTTTATTGGGACATAAAACAGTTACACATTACAATTTTACATAGTGTGATAAAATAAGTTAAAAACTATGTAAACGTGTAACCCACACCAATGTCCGCGAAATAATAGTTTAAAGACACACAGTATAATGCGTGCACTGATTTTAGAGAAGAGTAAGAAGTTCTCGTTCATATTTCTGAACTATTAGGTTTAAGATAGCTATTTTAATTTTAAGGAATTGGTATTCATCAGAGCGCAGGCGGATTTGAGGTTATCCCTTGCGGTGTGGTCCTCCGACGTTAGGAAGGCTTTACCTAGCCGAATCCAGGTGATGAGGGAAGTTCGCCACTCCAGGTAACGAAAGCGTCACCATCTAGTCCGTAGGCCGCGTTCGCGTGTGTTCACAGGTTTCTCCTATGAACGACGCCAAGGACCCTGAACCGTCAACTGAGGGAGTTATACTGAAGGTTTTATAGAGAGTATTATCTGTGTGTCATTATGATTTAATCTATGAGAGAGTTAGGCCTTTTGTAGGAACTAGGTTGTTTTAAGACCAGTTGTTGTAAGGATATTGTGTCTCGGGTTTGCTTAGTATAGTAGTTATCTTCCCTATATGAGCACAGTCCGGAAAAGGCCAGTACATGTTCGATTGAGCTAGAAGTTGTTAATTTGATCACCTCACGGACTCGCTATAGCGACTCTGAGAAACTGCTATTTGTCTCATTGCTGGCGTTCACTGACACCACTAGGAACGGAGACTAGTTGTGTGGGTGTATGCCATAGACTCTGGGAAGGGTACATTGGTTTAGTGGCTTGCCACATTGTTTGTAAGTGTACTTTCAATTTTGTATAATTCCAATAAACTTTGTATTGTGTAAGAAGGTACTTGTTTAATTAATCCTTACCTAGCAGATTATACCTCATAAAATTACTTTAGCCCGGCTAGCTCGTTCTGTAGAGCATGAGGCTATTAACCGGGTTACACTATCAGGGTGGCAGAGGACGAAGATTGTGCTTCGTCGGCGCAAGTCATGACGTACCAGCGTTGGCCCGCAAGGGGTAGCTTTTCTACGGGCAATAGGGATCGTGGAAATAGTTATAGGCAGCAAAGAACAGCTGTTGGGCGTACGCACAAAAATGTCAGCGTATGGCATAGCAGTGGAATACGCGGTCGCGGCAATAATGCTCATCGTGGACGCCAGACTCAGCAAGGTCGGCGGCGTGTAGCGTGTTTTGAGCACGCGCGGGGCGATGCTGACTCAGGTGCAGTGTCAATGTCACGGAGTAGCGAAGGCGGACAGTTGAGTGAGACTCAGTTTTTTCGAGGCTAAGCATATTTTAGCTTGCGATAGTATTAACTGGGTTAATTTACTAGTGGATGGTGTAGATACGGAATGGTTAGTAGATACGGGTGCATCGATATCAGCCGTAAAGAGCAATTTCTTGAGCAATAACGCTTTGTGCTATAAAGTAGTTAAGGAAGACTTAGTGATTAATGGTGTAGGAGGTAGTTTGCGAGCTATAGGTTATCTGTTTTTGAAGTTGGGATGCGGACGGTGTTCGTTCGTGCATAAGTTTTGTCTTTGATGATTTGCCATGTAAGTCGGTGGGCATATTAGGCCAGAATTTTTTGCAGAAGTATAGTGGTGTTATAGATTTTTCGGAAAACAGGTTGTCTCTTAAGGATCATGGGCGGCAGACAGTTTCGATGCCACTTAAGTCCTATGGTTATTTGTTGACTATTCCTCCGCGGTGTGAGGTAGTTAGGTATTTTCCCGTTAACAGAGCAGAAGATTGTGTAGTAATTAGGAAAGAATTGCGTGAAGGGGTTTTCTTAGCTAGTGTGATGGTTAGGCCTAGGAATGGGATGATACCCATTAGGATTTTAAATACAAACTCTGAGGAAGTTGTGTGTAGTATGTCCGATATTAAAGTTTATCCATTGAGTGACTACGATTGTTGTAATTTTGCGGAATCGAAGATGAACGTTGAGCGTGTTAAGAAAATATTTTCTTTGCTTAAACTTGACTATTTGAATGCCGGGGAGCGATTGTCAGTGGAGCAAATTTGTGCGAAATATTCGGATATATTTCATGTTCCGGGAGATAAATTAGATGTCACGAATTTGTATGAGCAGTCAATACGGTTGAAAGAGAATGTAACTCCAGTTTATAGGAGACAATATAGAATACCTTATGTACAGAAAAAGGAGGTTGATAGGCAAGTGCAGGAGATGCTGGATAGTAATATTATTGAGGAGGCGGTTAGTGAGTGGTCTAGTCCTGTTTTAGTTGTACCCAAAAAGGTAGATCGTAGTAGGGAGAAGAAATGGCGCGTGGTGATAGATTACAGGCGGTTGAACGAAAAGATACAGGATGATAAATTTCCATTGCCGAATATAAATGAAATTTTAGATTCAATGTCGGGTGCTGTTTACTTTAGTCACTGTGATTTATCGCAGTCTTATTATCAGTGTGCTTTGGAAGAAAGTCATAGTCATAGTCATTTATTCATGAACAATAAATTGTATCTGAAATTACATGGTATAAAAAAGAAAATTAAATTACATAAGGGAAAAAAAACACGTCGAATATTACAACAATGCATAAAAACAACATAAATGTAGGAATTTCGTTATATATCTTCTACAGCATAAAGACACTTATTCAACAGGAAACTTTTAAGTTGATTTTTAAAAGAGCTTGAGTAGATAGCGCTTTTTAAGTCTAGAGGCAACTTATTAAATACTATAACCGATTGATATCTGGGACTGTGCTTCACAATATTCAAATTTGGCTGTACTTTGTAACTTTTAATGTCTTGTCTACGTGTGCTTTCTCTAATCTGTCGTTCTTCTGCTGTCTCATATTCATGTATATACTTGGCCATGTTACTTAGAAGTACAAATACATAAATGCTCGGCACTGTAAGTATATTCAGATTTATAAAATGTTCACGGCAACTCTCTCTTTGCGGGATACGGACTAATGTGCGAATTGCGCGTTTTTGTAACACAAAAGCTCTTTTGATATTATAGTCATAACTTTTCCCCCAAAACATTATGCTATATCTAATTTTTGATTCTACCAACGCGTAATATACCATTTTCAATTGCTCAATACTAATTTCTGTTCTAAGTGTTCTTAAAGCATAACATGCAGAACATATCGATGCATTTATAGCATTTAATTCTGTTTTCCAGTTTAGCTGTTCGTCTATATGTATTCCTAAGAATTTAACTTCCTTGACGAGGAAAATTTTGTCGTTATTCAAAACAACCTCTAAATCATCCTTATTACGGGCTGTCGTTCTAAATAATAGTATTTTGTTCTTTGCCGTGTTAATTAGCAATTTGTTCATAGTGAACCATACGTGAAAGGCTTGTAATGTTGCATTTACAGTCTTTGTTAATTTATCTATGTCATTTGCTGCTACTATGGCATTTGTGTCATCTGCGAAAATGACTGTGTCAATGTCAGGTAAAATTGTTTTCATGTAGTTGATTAAGTCATTAATAAATAAGATAAATAAATCAGGTCCTAGTATAGATCCTTGCGGGACACCCGTAGTCATCATTACTGTTGCTGATTTGTAAACTTTTTTGTAGCCATTTTGTATTTTGACAATTTCTACGAACATTTTTCTGTTTTTGAGATAGGAAGAGAATAATTCCAAGGCCTTACCTTTTATACCATAACGTGTCATTTTTTTAAGAAGTAATTCGTGGTCTATAGTGTCAAACGCAGAATTTAAGTCAATAAAAATACCAGCTACTTTCATTTTATTATTTATTTTTCCTATTACGTCATCAAGTAAGGTATATATGGCATTGGAAGTGCCCACACCTTTTTGATAGCCGAACTGCCTTTGATTTAACACTCTATTTGCACGCAAGTGAGCTAAAAGTCGTTTTTTTATGATTTTTTCAAATATTTTTGACAGGACTGGTAGCAAGGAGATAGGCCTGTAGTTTTTTGGATCAGATCTACTGCCTTTTTTATAGACAGGTATTACTTTGGCAATTTTGAGCTGGTCCGGGAAGATAGATTCCTCAATACATTTATTATAAAAATCACACATAGGCTCAGCTAGTGTGGATATATGTTCCTTAATTACTGACACTGGGATCTCATCATAACCACAAGAATACTTGTTCTCCATACATCTGACTATGGTCGAGACCTCATTTGGAGTAACGGAAGCTATTGTCATTTCGCTATTTATTTCGATTGTATACTTTTGTAAAAATGCTGTATATTGGTCTCTTTCTACTGCCCTAGAGATGCATTTGTAGTCAAACTGTTTTGCCAAAATGTCAGATATTGCTTCTGGATCTACTAAAATTTGGTCATTGACTTTGAGATGTATTTCCTGTTGTATCGTTTTCTCCTTATTTGTACATTTCCTTACTACTTTCCACACTTCTTTACTGACATTTTTGGAACTATTTATTTGCACCATTATTGCATGTTTCTTAGCCTTTACCACCACCTGTCTATACAGTCTAACATACTTATTCCTATACATTAAGACACTTGAATCAAGATCACCAGAGACCATTACTTGCACATAAGAAACGTTTCATTTTACTTGATGTACGAATTCCTTTAGTGATCCACTTTAAATGTCAATTTTTTTTAGGCTTATTTTATAATCTTTTTTTCTACAAGCTGTTGATTTGCATCCTCGTCAAATTTCAGGAGGTTGTCATAAAATACATAAATAAAATGAATAGAAGTACGGCAGGGGGCAATAACTAGTAAGCGCTGCTTTTTTTTTTTGTTGAAATTTTACAGTATTTCAGAATTAAACTCTTAATTCAATACAAATAAAACAGAATCACCCGACTTCTCACGCAGCGACAATGCAGCTGTGTGCGTGAGTGTCGACGTCTTACCTACGATTCGATTCTACGAAATTACCTACAAGCGCGCGCGTCGCGCGACCGAGCAATGACCGGTAGCAATAATTTTAATTTACCTAATTTTATTTCGAAAATCACCTACATTATTGTCATAAATTTCGGTTGATAATTAACTCATTTTTGAGCATCATTGGAATACGGAAATCTTACTAATGACAGTAATACTAGTGTGCCAAAGAAAAGTTCACTGACCTGTTATCAGATGATTAATAAAATGTTAGTTTTGCTATAGCCTTCAACCTAAAGTTTTCGTAGTGATTTTGTTTTTATTTGTGGATTAAATTGGTTGATTTGTTTGCTTAGGACCGGCAATAATACGTCTACCTTAGTTGGTGTACCTATCTACTAAGTCTAAAAATGTTTTCTACGTTTGATGGAATGGAAAGACGTGCTAGTTAAGTGTAAGTACGTGGTATACTTTCTACTCTTAGGTATTATTGGCGTAATTAACTAATAAAATTGATTAAGCTAACAACGTATTTACAAAATGTACAAATAAATAAATTACCTAAGTACTTAAGTTACCCGGAGGTATTGTTCAAAGTGACCACCATCACACTCTTCGCACAATCGAGAACGACGTAGCTGGTTTTCTTTCAGCTTACGTAACACTAACACATTCGTTTTTAAAGTGTCGAAAGCACTAATGATCCTTGCACGTATTTTCTGTCTCAAAATTCAAAATGTAATCCGCACGGAATTATCACCTGGGTGAATGTCTTGTGCCATGCGGTAGTGGAATGGGTGTTGCAGCTCACGCTTCAGTAGGCGCCAGCGCCACACTGTAGTGTGGTGCAATCCAAAGCGTTGACCAGCCTCCCGCGTGCTTGCCCATGGGTCTCGCTGGAAGTATTCCAGGATGTCTTCCTGCAAGGCGACAGGCCGCGAGCTTGAGCATGCCGGGGAACGTCAAAACTGCCGATGATCCCGCAGTCTGCGTAGCAGCCAGCATGACGCTCTGTGACGGGGGTTCCCGATCGGGAAACATTTCCACGAACATCCGCATGGCTCCACGTAGGCTGTCTCCACTGATGGCATACAGGCGGACCATCTCCACCAACTCGACATTTGAGTAGTTGTCCGTCATCTTGCACTTTGTACGTACGTCTCAATGATGTATCGCGAAGCGGAAATTGCGCGCGAGCGCTTCGGCGACTTCAAACACACTGTTAGTTCCGGGGCGGCGGGGCCGCGGGGGCGTGTCTAGGAGCGGCGCGGGAGAGTACCCGCTCCGTGATTGGGAGATGGGATTGATTACCTACGAATTTATGAATGATCGTTGCGTATGCGTTGTGTATGTATTGTTTGCGTTTGTTTGTGTGTGAAAGCGCGGTTATAGGGCTAGTAACAGACGGACCGCGTTTAAATACGGCTGGTTCACACTTACTGATTTCCGTAAATAAGAAAAAAAAATAAAAAAAATACCTACTCATTTTATTGTTGATTTGGGTCGAGAATCATTAGCATAATTACGTCCTTCAATTTGACTAGGATGCAAATCAACAGCTTGTATAGCTGTTTTGGAATACTTTATGAAATGATTTGAGAAATGTATTTATACCCATGCAACTCCAATCTTTTTCAAGAATACCCTGTACAAATTGGGCACTATTTTTACTATTAAATACTCTCTTATTTGTGACAACAATTGGATATTTGTTTCGCGTTAAATTGCTTACATTATCTAAGCAAATATCTGCAAAAATACCTCCATGACCATCAGCCATACCATTGTGATCTATTGCACATCCCAGAATACACGAATCGGGCAAGTTGGTAATTATGTTGTCAATACACGAATTATAACTGTTACGAATGAAAGTAGCGGAATCGATTTGGTGCCTGAAATGATAACACTTTAGCAAACTAAGAAATTCCATGCGCTTTCTACTGTCCACTAGTAAGTCAACATTAAAATCACCACATATTATAGATTTCCTCTTGAATAAGTAATCGAGTAACTTCTCCAATTTTTCTAGAAACATATCAAAATTTTTGTCTTCAGGATTTCGATAACAACAGCAAATGTACAATCCAGTTGCAACATCTTTAACACCACATATTTCAAAACATTCTACTTTATATAACTTATTTGTTGCGTCGATTATTTCTGCTTGCCTATCCACATGTCCTAAAATCAAACTACCACCTCTCTTTTTAATTTTCCGGTTATTGTATGAGACTAGTTTGTAGTTATCAATATTAAAAAAAATTGCTGTGTTTTCATTCAAGAAATGCTCGCTTAAACATATGTAGTCTATTTTCTTATCTAGGGTTTGTACATAAGCTTCTAGTTCAGTCTTCTTGTTATTAATTCCACAAACATTCTGATGAAATATGTTTAAATTTGTATGGTCACTAGATACATAATGCACGAAAAAAGTTAGATGTTGGTACATACTCCACAGCCTGTTTTACTAAGGAAAGCGATGAATTTGGTTTAGTCTCATCACTGAATTTGTTCATCTTAGCTTTATTAACCATTTTTTTTAAGTAATAAGGTATAGTACCAACTTTGTGACTTATTTCATTACGTTCATGACTGTGTTTTACATTTAAATCATTACAATTGTTATCTACATATTGAAACTGCTTTATGTATTTTTTTAAATCTTGGAAAAAAATAACTATAGCTTTATTTTTTACTTTGCCTGTGTATTTAGAAAACATTTCGTGTGTATATTCCAGATTCTTATTTGTATCAAACGTATAAGTATATTTAAAAGTCTGGTTGCTAAGATATAGAAGTCGATTGAAAGCTTCTATTCTCGTATTAAATAAATTAACATTCCATTTTAGTTTAAAGTTAGGAGAACATAAGATGACATTGGTATGCCTTATATTCTCAAGTTTATATTTTATGTAATTTACTAATTCATCATACTTATTTGAGGCTAAGAAATCTTTTTCACCTAAGAGAATTATACAATAATCATATAAGCTATAATTTACAAGTTTTTTTTCTAATGTTTCTAAAAGTTCCACAATACCTGCTTTCGGCATACAATAGTGGCAAATTTTGGCTCTCGGAAAAGTTGTTTCGGCAATACCCAGTATATTATTCACATTGTTATCACTAATTATACATAGTTTATACGAGTTATGTTCTATAAAACTTGTATCGTATGGAGACTTTGAGGCCAATGTGTCTCTTTGTTCAGTGGTGCAGTGGTGCTCAGTGGTTACTTGCAATGGTGGTTCATATAAGACAACATTAGGATCTTCTTCAATCGTGTTTGAAACTAAAGATGGCATTGCGTTTTCGGTTTCTTCATCAGGACTTTGCTGAACATTTTTAAAGTTTAGCTTTGTTCTAATAAGATTTTTACGCTTTATTTTGGCTGAGGATGTCTTTTGTTTTGTGCTTGTACATATGTGTGTCAATTTGTCAATTTTTAGTTTGCAGTCAGTGATTACTTTAAGTTGAGAACTATTTTCCAACAGTAAATTCTCTATTTCAGTTTCTGCGATTGCCAATTTTTCCTCGAGTAGACATTCTATTTAGTAGTTCTTTCACATCATCATTAGGTCTAAAGTACAAATCGGGGTAGCTTCGGTTAAGATCATTAATTGAGGGTGTCGAAGTAAGTGATGCGTACTCATCTTTTTCTGATAATACAGCAGCTACCTCCAATGAATTATTATTAGAGGTAATTTGCTTAGATTTATTTCTCAACGTTATGTTATTTGTGTATGTTTCATTTGTCATTGATTTTTTGGCCGTTCTTATACCATCGGCACAGTTATTTTTACTTGCCATCGTAATTTTTAGTAGATAACAATTTATAAATATTCAAAAAGAGAAACGCTTGGCTGGATTCGAACCCTCAACACACGCTGTCAACCGACCACATCAGTCGCGTTCCTCGCTATGTGAACGTTAGTAAGTGCGTCGAAATTGCCGGTCTTATCTTGCGCGCGCAGAAAAAAATTTAATTAAAAGACGTTACACTTGTTGACTCACTTGACTGACATTCCACAGATTTTTATTCAAAATGTTTAACACTTTAATTATTGTTTTCACTGTTTTGTTTGGATTTTCACGGCGAGTAGATTTTATGAATCACTGTTAGATTTAGGGGTCTTTGATCAGCATTTCAAACTGTTTTTGTCACTTGAGTTTTTGGTAACAATAACATAATATTACTTTTAAGTTTTTAACTGAAATTACGGCACTAATGTTTTTGATAACGCTTTCACTTCGTTATTGTCCTTATAGCTTCACTTTCCTTGCAGATATATGTAGTATTTCGTGGCAATTATATTTTTAAACAACTATAAATAACAATTTAACAGTAAGTGTTCACCTAGTGGCGCCACCTACCCTCAATTCCCAAAGAAAGTAGTAGGAAGTACACTGCTTTCACAACAGATAAGGGGCAGTATCAGATGTGTAGGTTACCAATGGTGTTGAAGATAAGTCCAAATTCGTTTAGCAGGCTAATGACTGTGGCCATGTCTGGATTGAATTATGACAAATGTCTAATTTATTTGGATGATTTAATTATTTTTGGGCGAAATTTGGATGAGCATAACCGAAACCTTGTGTCAGTTTTTTCACGTCTGAGGGAAGTAAATCTTAAGTTAAATCCATCAAAATGTGAATTTTTGTAGAAGCAGCTACTTTATTTGGGACACGTTATTTCGGCGGAAGGTATTTCACCAGATCCAGAGAAGGTTGAAGTCATAAAAGGTTGTCTACGTCCATCGACGGTTGATGAAGTAAAACGGTTTGTGGCATTTGCGAATTATTATAGGAAATTCATACCGAATTTTGCTAAAATAGTGGTATCTATGAATAGGCTATGTAAAAGGAATGTTGTATTTAGTTGGGATGATGAGTGCGAGAGGTCATTTTTGTTGCTTAAGGAAGCATTAATGAATCCACCGGTGTTGGATTATCCAGATTTTTCTGATAACAACAATTTTATTTTGCAAACCAATAGTTCGGGGTATGCTGTGGGAAGTGTGTTGTGTAATGGGAACGGGAAACCCGTTGCATATGCTAGTAGGTCTTTAGGGAAGAGTGAGTTAAATTATCCTATAATAGAGGAGTTATTGGCAATAGTTTGGTCAGTTAAATATTTTAGACCATATTTGTACGGACGGAGGTTCGTTGTAAAAACGGATCACCGGCCGCTATTGTATTTGTTTAACATGACAGATCCATCGAGAAGGTTGACTAGGTTTCGTTTGTGTTTGGAAGAGTACGACTTTGAGGTTGAATATATTAAGGGGAAAGAAAATGTGCTAGCAGATGCGCTTTCCAGGATAGTAATTACAAGTGAAGATTTAAAAACTATGCGTGAAAAGACTATATCCGTAATGACAAGAGCGCAGTACAAGCAGTTGGAAGAGCCAAATGTTTGTGGTACGGACTCCGTGGTATCTGGGACCGATCACCCTAGGATCGTGGAAGTTATTAAAAAACAAGGAAATGACGTTGAGATATGTTTGAATGAATGGGAGAAAATGTTACGTAACACTAATGGTAAAAAAGTATTTTCAAAGTCGCGCAATATAGTGTACCTATATGCCAGAAAACTCGAGTATTTATGTAAACTATGAATCTTTATCGGCATCATCGCGAGACGAGTTGTCGAAAGACATAGTCACTTTTTGTATTGAAAAAGGCATAAAAGAAGTTGTAATTTTGAAAAATCGTTATAACGTTGATTTTATTACAAGAATGGCAAAATATTTGAAGGAAAATAGTAGTTCCATGTGTGGAGATTTTAAAATGTGTGTAGTGAAGGATTTACGGAGAGTGGAAGGAAAAGATGAGAAGAAAATTATTTTGAATGATTTTCATATTTTACCCACGAGTGGTCATGCAGGTATACGCAGGATGGTGAATAATATAAAGAAGTATTATTACTGGCCATCTATTGAAAAAGATGTAATCGAGTACATTGGGAAATGTGATAAGTGTAAGAAGCAAAAGTTTTCTAGACATACTAAAGAACCAATGACAATTACTATTACTGCATCTACGTCGTTTGAGAAGATTTATTTAGATATAGTGGGACCGCTTGATAGGGACGAAAAAGGCAATGTTTACATATTGACTCTTCAATGTGAGCTTACGAAGTTTGTGGAGGCGTATCCATTAAAAAATAAATCTGCAAGTCGTCGTCGTGACTTTAAGACCTCTTATGTGTAAAAATCAATTTTATGAGAAAATCGATAAAAACCGTCTACTAAAAAAAATATAATGAAACCAACTACAAAAAAAAATATAGGTATCAGCCACATGATTTTCGTGCTTTTTACTTTGCCACTGTTAGTTGAAATGAAAAGTAGTACCATAGTAAAAAAATTAAAACAATTTCAGTTGCCACATAAGAGGTTTTGGTTGCTCTTTATGTATCACATCAGAGCTTTTGAACTAAAATGCCTATAATAATTGAAATAAAAAACTATTAATTTTATTGAAAAAAATACATATTTCTCAGAATACACTAGTTAGGATATAATCAAGATAACAGTTGAATCACAAGTTAGAATAAAAAGAAGTTACAAAACAGTTGAATCACAAGTTAGAATAAAAAAAAGTTACAAATCAAAGTATCATTATTATAATTATGCATTAAGTACCCGGATTATATTGTAATGCATTGTAAAACGGATGGTAATCCTGATCTATTACCATTTTCAGTTCCTGTAAATGTTTAAACTTGCTCTCAGTAATTTTTAATGGAGTTCTATACAATCGTTTTGGAGATACTAGACCGTTTCTTTGGTTATTTCTTCGCTGTGGAAGTACGGACCACTCATCGACATGCCTTAACCTATAAAATATGGATCCATCGGATAAATATTTAAGACCCCTAATGTCCACCACGACAGGATCTCCCTTCTTTTTGCCAGGCTGTATGGATTTTAGGTTCGATTCCATCTCTTCGAAATTGAGAAAGAAATCATGGTGAATGGATAAGGCTTTTGTGGTCGAGCTTGCCTCATCCGGGTGATGTAATCACTGGGAGCGAATATTGGTGGTTTTATGTATTGCTCAATAGTGGAGTGAACACTATCTACCTCCATCATAGTGTGCCCTTTTTCCAGGTAAAGTTGTTAGATATAAATTTTCTTTCTTTGCGCCAAATCGCTTAAGACACTAGACAAAATTCGGTTCCGGTTTTGGTGTCCGCATCCATCAGAAATAATTATAACGCGCTCTGTTGAAAGTGGCAGATTTTGACAGTAGGCCATTAAACAAGATGTGAAGAAAATTGAAGCCCGTGAAGCCAAAAAGAATGCCGTAGCTAGTGCAAACGAAAAGGTTTTGGTTATAACAGTCGACGTTCAAAGTGTTTTGCTTGCTCCAAAGCTATTGGCTAGTGCACTGTACTACAAATTAAAATTACAATGCCATAATATCACGGTTTATAACGTGCTATCCAAAGATGTGATGTGTACATTGACACATATGATATTTTAAGCACCAACTTTTGATTAGCAAGCACATTGGAGATCTTGAAGTTGGTAAATAAATTACGATGTAAACGTCGTATACACATGAGAGTTTTTGCATTCGATAGAGCTTCAAAATGTAGAACAGGCTGGCGTATAAAAGTGATTTTGCCAAAAGTGACACATAAGAGGTCTTAACGTCGCAACGACGAAATGAGGTAGCAAAAGCATTGGCAGAAAATTTTGTTTTGAGATATGGAATACCGCGTACAATTGCTACGGATAGAGGTTCTGAGTTCATTTCAAAAGTAATGGTGCAGCTATGTAATATCTTGAGCATCAATAAGATCTTATCAACATCATATCATCATGAAACTATAGGGTCTTTGGAAAACGTTCACAAAACTTTAGGTGCGTATTTAAGGATACAGACGAATAATAATCCATCAACGTGGAGTTCTTGGATTCCATATTAGTGTTTTTCTTATATCGAGGTCCAAATTGTTCAAAAAAATTTGTAGAATCTATTGCTAAGGATTTAGAATGTTTATATGACATTTTGTCTTTGCCTAGAGACATGTCCCCATTGAATGATGAAGAGCTTCGTTCATTTAAGACTGCTACAGTATGTCATATCTGTAAAGAAAAATTTGCTAATAATGACCGCATCGTTTATGACCACGATCATTTCACAGGTAAATATCGCGGTCCAGCTCATAATTCATGCAACTTAAATAACGGTCTTATTCATAAAAAAAGCTTATAGAAGGTTTAAACCATTCATTAGTTAAAATGCTCGATAAGCCTTTAAAACGTTCGATAAAATTTTGTATTCATAAACGCTTCATAAACCTTCGATAACTAAAATGTACTATAACTTCATTATAAATCTAAATGTTGCCATAATAATGATGTCATCCAACAAATTGGCCAACATATTGAATCGTCAAACGAGAATATCTGTCTACTAACCGAATAATTGTGACCATAGACATTATTACGTATGGAAAACTAATATATTTTCTACAGTTTCGACAGTTTTGACGCGCTAACGTCATGGAAACAATATGTCATTGAATGAATTTGATATTTTACTTGTAAAAGTAAAAAACTTTTGAAAATTTTTTTTTGTATTTAAAATAAATGGAATAAAGACCGGAGACTAGTTGCAATAAAGGGCAAAGAATTGAATATTGGTTGGAGGAGGATAAGGTGTGTATCTACTGTTACAGCTAAAATGTATTCAAAGTAAGTTATGTTTTGTAAACATTCTCAATTTTATACTTATGCTTGCTTTTGCTTCTATTCCTTAGATTTTTTAGGAAGAATTTGGTCAGGGAGAGATTTTCATAATAGAAAATAAAAACACTGACACAAACACCAACGCTAAACAGGGGCGGCCTGCATGATTTACGAATTAGGTGCCTATCCAATTTACAATGTTACGAAGAACTTCGTTTGCCTGTACAAAACTCATTGTAACAAAAAAAACCGCCGCCATATTTATGAACAATAATGACTCGTTATATTAGTTATTTTTATGCCGCTGCTGATTTCATTATTTTAGTATAATATAAATAAGATAATGAAGAGAAAGAATTATAACATTAGTTTTCTATTTCAGGACAGTAGGACTAGTAAGGATGGCAAATTGCAGAAACTGAAACGGCCTACAGAAGAGATAGCACAGATGGTAAATGAAAAGCAAACATTGTAAAAATGTTGTTCTGCTTGCACAAGTTTTAGAAGCCAAATTAGAGTTTAGAGTATTGTTCAACCGTGAACAGGCAAGAGTTACACGCGCCAGCAACAGCATCACAGTGTCAGCATCAAGAGCGACATACATTCGTTCCTCATACCAGCACACCATCAGCGCTAAGATTTGACCTACTGAGATAATAATAATAATAATAATATATCATTTATTCTCTCTTCACAATAAGTGGTCTTAAAAATAGTGCAAACATAAAACTGCAAACCTTTTTCCACCTTTGTGAGAGACTGGTGCCTGAAGTAGGTTTTAAGAATAAAACCTGTGTTACAGGTCACCAGGACCCTCACCTCGGTAAGATTTTTGTAGAAATGACCAGGAGGTAACAAAAACAGGTACTTAGATCGAAAAGTTGAAAGAACAAAAACTTCGATTAAATTAAAAATAGTACAAAGAACAGAAATAAGCAGAAATATCCAAGTGTATTGATTGAAATGATATGTGTGTAAGCGTATGAGGTGTATGCATGACTGTGCGAATTGTGAATGATTGTGATAGTGAGAGTGTAGATGTGATTGGCGAGTGTTCAGTTTTGTGTGACTGTGTTGCGAGATATAGGTGGGTTAACAGCTATGGAGGGTAATTAGGGCTTTGACCCTATTTGGGTACTATCAATAAGTCCTCGGTTTTTTGGTAATCAAGCGATTTAAGATATTTTTTTAAGGCTTTATTGCAACTAGATTTTGTTTCAGGATAGATATTTAGTGATTTATTTATTTTGTTGTATAGGTGTTGTCCGAGAAAGCAGAAGAATTTGTGGGAAAGGGATGAATGCAATCGATAGGTAGGACATATTCTATCTCTGCGGCGACTACCAACGGGTAGGTTTGGGTCATACGGTAGCTGGGAGTGTTTTTTAAGAACCGTGCGCAATATGAAAGTTTGTCTGACCGTCAGGACATCCCACTTTTTATAAAGCTCTACTGTTGGGAAATCGTAGGGTAGGCCGGCACTAACCTTAAGAATAGCACGCTGTGCTCGTTCTAGTACCAATAGGTGGGTTTTTGCTGCACCACCCCAAGATGTGATGCAGTATTCAATTTGCGTGTGGCATAAAGCATAGTAAACCATATTGATAGTCCTACGGTCAGCCACATGCTTGAGATTTTTAAATATGTATATTAATTTTCTAAGTCTAGTCACTAGGAGATCTATATGTATTTTAAATGTCAAATGTTGATCAATGTTTATACCAAGATATTTGATACTGTCAGCTCTTTCGAGGGAAGGGCATTGACAATCTGAAGCTGAATTGGCAGAACCACATGTGTGAGCTGTAATGGTGAAAGAGGGCGGTGGCAAGTGATTGCTTCTGTGTGCGAATGTTATATAATTATTTAGTTTTAGAAACATTAAGCGTCAAAAGGTTATTCTGGAGCCAATTACAAACAATGTTTAAACCCGATTGTGCAGCGTTAAAGGCCTCATCCCAACTATCACCAGTGAAAAACAAGGCGGTGTCATCAGCAAAAGAAATAATTTTACCATTATGGAGAGAGAGTTGGCAGAGGTCATTGATGTATACAAGAAAGATAGTGGGGCCTATTATGCTTCCCTGAGGAACACCATAATTAATAGGTAGCGTGTCACTCAGACTATTATTTACTTTAACCCGTTGCATTCTGCCATTAAGGTAGTCCCCCAACAATTTAAACGGAATTCCCCTTATGCCGAGACGATTTAGTTTGTTTAAAAGGTGCGGAACAGACACTGTATCAAATGCCTTTGCAAGGTCAAGGAACACTGTAATGCACTTTCTACCTTCATCAAGGTTGGTAACAGTAGAGTGTAGCAGTTCGTGGACTGCATCATCAGTACATCTACCGGCTCGAAAGCCAAATTGTGCAGGAGATAGCAGTTGGTTAGACTCGAGAAAATTTGTGAGACGCCGAGTTAACAAGCGTTCCAAGACCTTGGAAAGCGCTGGTAGAATGGAAATGGGGCGGTAATTATTTACACAGTCTTTTTTCCCGGCTTTATGTATCGGTTTGACGAGTGCTGTTTTAAATGACTTAGGAAAGATCCCCGATGAGATAGCTAGGTTACATATATGTGTAACAGGAGGTGTGAGGAGATTTGCGTATCTCTTAATCATTTTACTGCTTATCAGATCAACTCCTACCGCACAATTTTCTTTTAAATTATTAATTAGAAGGTGAATCTCGTCCTCGTCGGTTGGCAGAAATACGAGCGAATTTGAAGGGTTGGATGCGGTACAGTCGTGATCTCGCTCAGAAACAATTGTATTTCGGGAAATCTTTTCAGCAAGATTAGCACCAATATTCACAAAGAAGCTATTAATGCGATTAATGTCCCCATTAGGATCGACAGAAGATAGAAGAGATGATGAGTAGTCTGGTCTCCTGTTCGAGCCACTAATACTCTTAATAACATTCCATTGCTGTTTTTTATTGCCCTTGGCATTTTCGATCTCCTGTTTTTCGTACTTTCGTTTTGCTTTTTTCAATATACTGTTGCAGAAGTTTCTGTAGCGTCTGTAAATAGTTTTAATATTATCATTCTCAGGATTACGCTTAGACTTTTTATAAAGATTATCCCGATTTCTAATACAACGAATTAAACCTTTAGTAATCCATGGTTTAGAGATCAACTGCCTTTTGGTTGTTTTAATTGTAGACGTGTTGTGTTTAATGGCTGTTGATAATTGCGATACTAACAGATCGGTAGCTACATTTACAAAAACACAACGCTTTTATGGTCCTTCGTTGCCGCTACCTATGTAGCGGCTTCGAAGGACCATAAAAGCGTTGTGTTGGATGTGAGGTTACCGGCACGCTGTTTTTAAATAGGGAATAAGGACTTACTTGGGAGTTCTGGATGATCGCCTGGGACGACGGTTCTTCTTCACTGTCACTTTGTGTCGGCCGACACTCACAGGTTATTTTGAGTTATTTTTCTTGCGGTTTGGAGTATTTTTAAGCGGTAGGCGGCGAGGCGCGGCGCGGCGCGGAGCGGTAGTTGTCACGGTATATTTTTTGTGTGTCGAAGGACGAACTGACGATTCGCGTAGAAATCCTTGTATATCGCAGCGTTGCCAAAATCACCACGCGAAAAGTGCTCCTTATTGGTTGCGCCGGCGGCAGTACTCCTTTCTCTTTCTATCGCATGGGGGCGTAATAGGAGGGAAGGAGATGGATAGATAAAAACAGCGCCGGCAACATAATAAAAAATATATGACGTTCGGATGCATTATAGTACAAAACTTGCACTACAAAAACTTGCGTAAGCATCCTGCCCGGGTTTGAGGATATGTAGTATTCTCAAAAAAAAAGAAAAGAAAAGGGAAAGAAATTATATTAAAGCTGATTATGAGAATAGAATAGAATAGAATAGAATAGAATACTCTTTATTATGTACACCATATAAATTACAGACATAAATATAGAAATTTTACAATGGGTGACACAATGGGCGGTCTTATCGCTAAAAGCGATCTTTTAAAGACAACCTTTGGATGGATTAAAAAGAGGAAGGACAGACAAGTACTGTAGGTAGTCTGTGGTGTACCATTTACACAATACCATAAATACATACATAAAGTATATTATACTAATCTAAATAAATATATACATATATATATATATATATATATACAATATAATAGTAAACATGAACAAAGAAAAATATAATGATGAAGTTTAAGGAGAGAGGAAGTGCTTTTTTATCATAATTTTAAAAGTGGACAAAGATTGAGCACGCCTTACCGACACGGGCAAGTCATTCCATAACCGTACTGCTTGAACAGTAAAAGATTTGTCATAGAAACTGGTGGAATGCACCGGCATCTCTAGTCTCAGGTTTTCCGATGACCTCAGATATCTATTATGTGTGTCATGAAGGAACTTGAAACGTTCTTTAAGATAAGTGGGGGTTCTAGGATTAAACAAGATACTGTAGAGCTGAAACAAGATATGAGAATTCCGGCGAAGACGTATGGGAAGCCACTTGAGCTTTGAACGAAATTCAGAAATGTGATCATATTTGCGCAGGCCAAATATAAATCTAATGCAAAAGTTTTGAAGTCGCTCAAGCTTATCTAGTTGTGACTCAGTAAGATCTGGATAACTGACATCAGCATAGTCAAGGATGGGAAGTAAAAGGGATTGTGCAAGCGCAGTTTTAGTGGCAGTTGGAAGAAAGTTCCGCAATCGTCTCAGTGACTTACCAGATGCAAAAATTTTGCGACTTACGTCCTGTAGCTGAGGACCCCAAGAAAGATTTTTGTCGATCCAAACCCCAAGGTTCTTAACCTTTTCACTGAAAGGAATAGCAGTTCCGTTAAATTGAACCTGGGGAAGCTGAGACCAGTTTATCTTGGGGATCATCCTTGAGCTGCCAACAACAATGACCTGAGTCTTCGATGGATTAACTTGCAACCCATGCGCCTCACTCCATTCGCAGATTGAAACCAAATCCTTGTTGATAATATGAACCGCATCAGCCAAATTCGAGTAGTCAGCTTGCTTATAAATTTGCAAATCGTCCGCATAAAGGTGGTAGGAAGAAAGAAGTTTTTTGGTAATGGAGTTTATAAATATTGCGAAAAGTAAAGGAGATAAAACGCCACCCTGAGGTACACCGGCAGAAGTATAACACCACGAAGAGCAAGACTCTTCTATGCATATACGTTGCCGGCGGCCATACAGGTAACTACGAAACCAGTCAATCGCCGTTGGAGATATGTTAAGCGAGCGAAGCATGCCAAGCAGGATATCGAAATCTACAGTATTGAAAGCATTACTAAAATCTAGTAAGCAAAGAACTGTCAGGTTTCCTTCCTCCATGCCTAACCGTATGTCATCAGTGACGTTAACTAAGGCTGTAGTGGTGCTGTGACCAGGACGAAAACCGGATTGGAAAGGATTCAGCAGACTATTCTTACAAAGAAAAGTACTAAGCTGATTGTGGACAAAGCGTTCTAGGACTTTGGAGAGGAAAGGCAAGATGGAGATAGGACGGTATTCTGAAAAGGAAGTAGGATTGGATTTTTTGGGTAAAGGAATGACTTTGGCCTCTTTCCACATAGATGGAAAGGCACCATAGGATATAGAGTAGTTCAGGATATAGCATAGGATAGGAAGGATTTCGTCGAGAATAGGGAGTATCATTTTTCGGCTCACACAATCACTACCAACTGCGTTGGACGTGATTGAAACTATGCTCCTCTTAACATCACAATCAGCGAATTGACTAAAAATAAACGGTGGATGGTCGGGAGTTGGAAGGTTTGAAAGATAGTTAACAGTAGCTGCCTTCATGGTCCCATTACTGTGAGACGAAGATGAGAAGTGTTGATTCAGTAGATCAATATCTAAGTCTTTAGGAATCGATTCTTGGCGTGATTTTCCAACTCCCATGGACCTGAGAAATTTCCAGACTTTTGCTGGATCTCCGTTTTCAACTGACGTGTGAATATGGCGGCGTTGGGCATCTCTACACACCTTATTGCAGCGATTGCGAGCATCAACAAGGATCTCCCGGTTCGACGGCGAGGGACGACACTTATATTTAGTTTTTGTTACAGCCTTTCTGTGCATGATCGTCCTAATATCGTCTGTAAGCCATGGTGCCGGAAGATGTTTGATTTTCACTGCACGAATGGGAGCGTGAATATCGTACAGCTGCACAAGGTTATCTGTCAGCAGATTGACTTTATCATCTATCGACTCAACATTGACTAAAGGAGCCCAGTCAATGTTGCTAGCATCTCTTCGGAGATCATCTGTATTCATACCACCAAAATTTCGCAGCAGGAGAATTTTAGGTTTTGCCTTAGGTGGGCGAATTTTATAGGATAGGAATAATAGGTCATGGTAAGAAAACATGTCAGCTGGATATTGACCATGCTTGCTGGCATGTTGAGGAGAGGAAACAATGAGAAGATCCAAAAGTGAAGGATTACAGTTTGGAAAATGGTGTGTGGCACTTAAAGGGAGAATTGTTAAATTCGACGACTGGACTATTGATCGAAGAGAAGAAGAGCGGGAATCGTTTTTCAATAAGCAAGTATTGAAATCCCCCATAATGATTGTATGACTGTAAGAGGGTGTTAGGTTTTCTAGGATCTTTTCAAAGGAAGACAAGAAGTTTATACGTGACGAAGGGCTATAATAAACACCTAGAAGAACTTTCACGTGGTTCAGGTTTACTTCCAAAAAGAGATGCTCGCCCGCGTTTTGCGGTGGAGGTTGTGCAGACATATCGACAATTGAAAAAGGAATATGTGGACGAAGGTATATGGCAACACCGCCGCCACCGCCACTCGTGCGATCATTTCTTATTAGTTGAAAACCCGGCAAGGAATAGGAAGTAGAAGGGAGACATGGCTTTAGCCAGGACTCTGAGACAAGAATAGCATGGATGTTCTTACAGTCTAGGTTCACTAGCATGTCAGAATAATGTGCCGGAATACTCTGGGCATTTATATGGACTACATTGAAATTCTTAGGTACATCAGAAAACTGAGATTCAAGCGTGTCAGCAAGGGACGGACAGCTAACAAAGCTGTCATTACTACAGGCCGACAAAAAGCTTTCGGTGTCGCTGTCGTCATTGCTATCTGACATCAACATTAAATAAATATATGAAAAATAACAATAAACGTAAATAAACTAATAAATAATTATAAATGTTAATATAAAAAATAATAAAAATAAAAAGCAATTAAAACCACCCGCCAGTTGAGTGTTAACAATTTAAAGTTATAAAACAGAACAATAAACAACTTCATCGTCCGGGTAAGTTATTACACAAGTTTATGGCATAGGAAATAAAGAAGAAATACACGTAAAAATAACAGGCAGAAATGATCAAAATATAATAACATAAATATACTGGGCACACTGTCAACCGGTTTCTGAACGACAACTTTAAGAACAAAATTAGTGACACATGACATAGTGAGTTGACACTGTTGACAGCTGACAGACAAAGAATTAAGAAATAGTGCAAAATAAATAGACGGTATTCAATACATTGTGAGACAATAAAGGATAATAATTTATAGAAATGACTAGAAAAATGAGAGAATTGAGAGGGTACGAATTAGAACAAAAACTACTACCCGGACGACGATACTAACCAAAAGAGTGCACCGTATTACTTCTTCTTCGCGGCAGCACGCCGGGTCTTCTTCGGTGCCGGTGATGGAGACTGCGACGAGGACAATGCTGATGCGATGGGAGACATGGCCCTTTCACTGATCTGCTCGATGTTGTTGAGATCATCCAGTGAGTTTACTCGATGCCGCGAGCCGTCAGCGCGAAGAACATATATCAGGCCCTGCTTAGTCCAGCAATTTGTTTCGCCAAGTCTCTCACGCGCAGACATGAAGAGCTGATGCCGCGATCTCGTCAGAAACTCTGAAACTGTAATACCAGAGCCCTTCAACTTGGTCTTAGCAAACCAGATACTGTCCCTGACACTGACGTCCCGCAGCTTGCAAAGAATGGGCCTGGGTTTGCTAGCACCTGTTTGTCTGCCCATCCGGTGGCACCGCCTTATGTCAGCAACTGTAAAGTCGGTCAGCTTCAGATGACATCGCACAACCTCGGCAACAACCTGTGTTGTTTCTTCCTTGGCCTGCTCGGTGACACCATGCAACAACACCATCTTCCGGCGCCCACGCATTTCCAGGTTGTCGAGCCCCTGAGTCAGTGCCACCAACTGCTGCTGAAGACAGCCCAACGCCTCAAGTACAAACTTCTTGAATGCGGTGAAGTCTGCAACCAAACTGTCAGTCGTGCTGCTTGCTGTTCCCGATGGATTCTTCTGCAATTCCGCTTCAAAGGATGTCATCCTGCTTTGGAACAGTGACATCATGTCTGACATTGAGACCTTCAGTGCTTCCATCGTTTCAGCTTCAAACTGTGCGTTGTCTTAATTGTTGTGTGATCCGTTTTTGGAGATAACACTACACTGGTGGGTACGTTATGTTAGCATGTATATGTATACATTGAAATAGTCAAATTGACAATATTTGTAGTTTAATTATATTTTTATATGAGAGCTAAAATTTTTTTCACCTTTCCTAACGACTACCCACAAGGGAAAAAAGAAAAAAAAAGAGAGAGAGAGAGAGATAAAGAGAGAGAGATAAAAGAAAAAAAAAACATTTCGAATATGTTGACTACGGCTAAAATTAGATAAAATTAATTACGCGGTGATATTATTGGGAAGGTAAAGGACATAGTTTAACAACGGGTCTCTTAAAAGAGCCACTGCATGTCTTCACCATAGCAACGCGGGTTGTCCCATCCCTGCCGGGGAAAACCTTGATGATTATGCCCATTGGCCAACGTAAAGGAGGGACATCATCTTGACGCATGAGAACCACTGTACCAATCTTAATATTGTCTGCGGCATCCAACCATTTTTGCCTAACTTGTAGGTTATGTAGATATTCTATCCGCCATCTTCTCCAAAAGCTGCAAACCATTTGGTCAAGCAATTTTTTGCGGCAAGTTAGAGACTTCGTAGTTTCGGGAACGTTCACGACAGGCAACGAAATCAACGGAGAAGCCATTATAAAATGAGCGGGAGTAAGCGGTTCTGGGTACGGATCCTCATTCAGAACACAGAGCGGTCTAGAATTTAGAACTGCCTCAATTTCAGTGAGAACAGTCGAAAGCTCCTCATAGGTAAGAAGCTGAGAACCGATAACACGGTATAAATGCGTTTTGACGGATTTAATATTAGATTCCCACAACCCTCCAAAGTGGGGAGCGCGGGGTGGAATCATTTTCCACTCTATACGGTAGCGGTTAGCAAGTAGTTCTTGCAGTTGAGCCTTGGCTCCAACGAAATTTGTTCCGTTATCGGAATATAAATAAGAAACAGGTCCTCTGCGGGAAATGAATCTTTTAAAAGCGGAAATAAAA
Organism: Hydraecia micacea; assembly: GCA_914767645.1. Taxonomy (NCBI): domain Eukaryota; kingdom Metazoa; phylum Arthropoda; class Insecta; order Lepidoptera; family Noctuidae; genus Hydraecia; species Hydraecia micacea. The sequence continues at coordinate 3,590,158 of OU611775.1, forward strand.
GTGTCCGATGACACGTCGGTAATTAATTCAATATGAACTGCCTTGGTAACGAAACAAATGAATAAGCATATGTAAGCCTTCTGACTTCTTTGACCTCTGCGTCTACATAAAGTTACTTTAATGGGGCCAGCGTAATCCACACCCGTATGCACAAAAGCTTTAGTCTCCTGTACGCGACAAGCAGGCAAATCAGCCATCTTTGGGCTAGGGTGAGAAGGAGAAACCTTAAAACAAAAGTTACAAGCGTGTACTCTTTGTCTGATGACACCTCTAGAAGAGAGGATCCAATATTTTTGGCGTAACAGAGAACTAAGAAGGCTTACTCCGGCATGACAATAAATGCGGTGGTAATAATCTATTAGAACATGTGTAAAATTATCATGTTTAGGTAAAAGAGCGGGATGCTGAGCTTCATAAGGAAGGTTCGCATTGGACAACCTGCCACCGATTCTAATTATGTTATGATCGTCTATAAAGAGATCAAGTTTTTTAAACTGTGAGCGGAGTTTTTTACGTTTAATTTCGTCATAAATATCTAAAAAATTATATTTTTGAATACAACAAATTAAATAAATTTCAGCGGTAGCTAAGTCACGGACAGTAATTGTCTTATTTGACTTGTCATAAGGAATAAAATGCAAAAATCTTAAAATGTATACAATTATGCGCAGTAGTTTATTTAATGATGTAATTTTTTGTGAAAGACTATATATTAAGTTAAGTTCTGATACGGTAGATACTAATGTTAGAGATTTATTATTAAACTCGGGCAACTGCTCGCTACATGAGGAAACAAACGGAGTGATAGGCCACTCAGCGGTTGGGCGTAGTAGCCACTCAGGGCCATGCCACCACAAATCGTGACTCAGCAGCTGCTCAGGTAGAAGACCTCGAGACAAACAGTCGCTAGGATTTTATTTTCCGTTAACATGAAAAAAATGTTAAGGATCAAGATTTTCTTGACATTTAGCGACGCGGTTACTAACAAAAATGTTCCATTTATGCGGTGAGGAATGAATCCATGAAAGTGTAATTGTAGAATCAGAAAAGGCAAATATTTTGTTAATAGCGGTACGAGAACGGTAAGTGTCATAAACTAATTTAATTAAGTTAGACAAAAGAACAGCGGCGCAAAGCTCTAGACGAGCCAGAGATATGACCTTAACAGGTGCAACTTTGGATTTAGCACACACCAAATTTACGTGTGTGTTACCATTTGTGTCAGTGACATGTAAGTATATGACGCAGCCATACGCATTCATGCTGGCGTCGGCAAAACCTACTATATTTGTCACGCAACCCATAGTAACGGCTACATGACGCGGCAATTTTAAAGAGGAAAGTAGAGGCAACTGCTCTTTAAACCTTTGAAAGAGAAGTACAATAGAATCGGGTGGAATTTCATCCCAATCTGTATTTAATTTCCATAATTCTTTTATGAGTAATTTCGCGAATAAAACCACAGGAGCCACTAGACCGAGAACATCCCACAGACGGGCAACAGTTGAAAGTACGGAGCGTTTAGTACAACTTTTATCCAAGTTAGATGTAGTAAAGGTGAAACAATCCTCGGAAGGAATCCATTTAAGTCCAAGAATCTTTAAGTTATCTCCGTCAGAGAAGTTAATAGAAGAGCGGTTGGAGTGTGGAATAGCCTCTAGTAGTTCCAAGGAGTTACTTGCCCATTTAGTAAGGTCAAAGCCCCCAGCCTTAAATAAGGCGATAAGTTCAGCGGAGAGAATCTTGGCTTCCTCCAGAGTAGAGGTCGAGTTGGCCAAGTCATCCATGTATAACTCATGAGAAGCGACAATGGATGCGCGCGGGAAGCGATGTTTTTCATCCTCTGATAGATGGCGCACAGTGCGCATGGCTAGAAAGGGACTGGATTTGAGACCAAAAGCAACTCGGTTAAATTGAAATTCGCGAACAGGTTCAGTGGTAAGAGTCCCTATCAATTTCGCTGTCTAAAAACAGAAAATTCCATTTTTTTCAGCGCAATTTTCTCAATATCCTTAAGTTATCTACTTTTTTTTTAAATGCACAGTTATTTATCATCTATTTATCTAGTAAGTCTACAAATTAAAATTTTGATAACTACTTAATATAAATTAAGAAAAATAAAAATCTAACACACGTTTTTACGTAAACACGAAACACCATGTTTTTCAATTGCTTTTTTAGCTTACTGGTAGCAAATAACAATCTGAAAAAAATCCCAAATATTGGGAACATAGTATATTAGTAAGTCTACAATTTATTTTTTAAAAGTTTAATGAATTAGTACTTGTAAAAAAATGTTGACTACGCTGAAAAACTCCAATAAAATCATGTGCAAAACCGTCGTCTATGTGTAAGAATTGATTGAAAATAACAATAAGTGTTAAATATTTTAAAATTTGAGGTGTTTATCTACCAAACTCAATTTTTATATTTTAATTTAAACTACTTATTTAATTGTAGTAAAATATTTAAATAATGCCTTATAAACCGATGCGCTCGCTCGATGCCAGCGTTGCCAGAATGTTACTTTTGTAACATTTTACGTTACTTTTGGCCCTGTTATGTTACTTCCATGTTACACGACGCAAGATGTTACTTTTACGTTACATTTCGTAATTGAAAAATATTATTATATTATCAAACATCTCCTAAACAATAACAGACTTAGGGTCAGTACACACCGCGACGCGACGCGGCGCGCAGTTTTCAAGATAGCAATACAATTATAGACTTTATCTATTACACAAAAAGGTTCACAATTCAGGTGGTGTCAATTGAGGTGGTGTCTACTACGTCGAGGTACACCGCGCGGCCCACCTCACTGAATTGTGTACCTTTTTGTGTAGTAGATAAGGTCTATAATTATATTGTTATCTTGAAAATTGCGCGCCGCGTTGCGTCGCGCTGTGAACTGACCCATAATGTTGGCAAACCGCGGGGCAATTGCGTAATACATTATCAATCGGAATCGGTTTCATTTTGACAGTTCAACAACATTCATTGCGTTATTTACGTGTTGAGCAGACAAATTTTTCGAACTTATGAAGCAATGGATCAGCAATTTGCTTCAAAATGATTCCGATTCCGATTGATAGTGTGTTACGCAATTAGGGTGCTGATCAAATGAAAATATCTCAACATGCACACGGCGACACATCGAGCTATACATTTCTAGTTAACAAAACTCGCATTGTATAGGTTTTTCGTACAATCAGAGAAGTTAGCTTTTACTGGTTATGTATAGCTTGATGTGTAGCCATGCGTACCAATGAATTTATCTCTTTCGCCGTTTCGTGCACTTGTAGAACCAGTATATTTGATTAAAAAAGTATATTCTAGGTTCTAGCTTTAAGTTACATTAGAGACAAAGAAATAATTAGATATTTTATTTTAAAACGTATTTTTTCAGCCGTTCCAAAATTTTGGTACTTACAAAGAAGAAAAAACTGTTTTTTGAGCTATTTAAAAAAAAATATTCCCTAAAAAATAAAATGTTACTTTTGTCATCAAAATGTTACTTTTTTACTTATGCTATGTGACTTTTGACAAAAGGGCACTGGCAACACTGCTCGATGCATTCAGTCGCGCCCGAGGGCTTCTCGACGACGGACCTGTGTCGCCTGTGACGTTCGCCGCTCCCGACGTAACTAGCGAATCGCGCATGATTTTGTACTACGCTTGACCAGTTTTGAGACTAAGTATATTTATTTTTTTATTTTAATACTGTGACTTATTAATGTTTTGTATTGTACTATTAGTAATATGGTGAATATATTTTTAGAAAATGGGTCGAAAAAGTGAACTTTATTATCATGGAAAAATCAAAGGTAAAAAGAATAAAGTTGAAAAAACACGAAAGGCACGTGCAGTTCTTAGGTAAATAATAATTGTTGCAATCACCTTAATTAAGAAAATTGTAATAATTTACTATTATTTATATAGTCTAAAAATATTTTAATTGTATTGAATTACATGGCAGAAATCTACCAAAAATCAAATATTACTTGGAACATCATCAATGAGCAAAAACACAAATACAAACACACAAACAAGACAAATTATAAAGTAACAGTGTACTCATTGTTGAAAAGCCTAATAAATAAATAAAATAAATAAGACAAAATGGCTCGCTATACTATACTCTCATGGTATGCGGTCTTATAGCGAGGGAAATACTACAGACCCCTTCGTTCTGTATTAGGTAAACAATAACACGTGTAATTCGTTTCAGACGTACCTTGTATACGCTGGTCACACTTTGTAATTTGCTTTTGCTATAGTGAATACTAGGTTAAGATGTTTTTATTTCAACGATATTTATTGTATTTAGGGGACCTAAACATAACATGTCATAATCACAATAAAATCCATCCAGTATTACGGAATCTTAGTAAAAACTATGGAGTACTAATAATAGCGGTTCCGGACCAAGATTATTTGTTCCCGCTTCATCGTACGCTTCAACGCACACTACGATTATCAGCTATAGTTCGAACGCACACAGACACATTGCGCTCCTATAATTACCTAATCTAGTAGCGCGCAGAAATTGATAGGGACTCAACAATATTTTCTGGTATTTTCGATGCTCATCAACAACAGCAATTCGAAGATACATCTATTTTATGTCAGCTGTAACTGCAATAGGGAACAAACGGAAATTTAAAAGTAATAAAAATATGTCAGTCTGTAAATTTGGCCCTGTGTGTAACAAATAATGACACGCCATTATGAGACTTGGCGCTCGCGTCAAGGACGATACGAACTTTAGTAGTTTGTTTATCATTCTTGATAACAGGGTGATGCGGTATGTAATAACCTATAGTCTGATCAGCAGCACTAGGTGTAGTTTCAGTTAAATAATTTTGATCAATATATTCGTGGATTATTTCGTTATAACTAGCACGCAAAGCAGGGTCGCGAAGCTTAGTTTTTTCCAAATGAATTAAGCGTCGATAAGCGACAGCATATGAATTTCCGAGTGAATCTGGATTTTTACAGAATGGTAACGCAGTACAGTACCTACCACTGGAGTCACGTGACACCGTAGAGGCGTACAGCTGTTCACACTCCCGTTCAGCGGGGCTCATAAAAGATTTTGAAGGTATTTCTTCGATATTCCAAAATTTATGTAAAGATTCGTCTAACGACAGAAAACAATGAGAATTATCTATATTTAACGCGGTAGAAAAATATGAAGCGGTATTTAAATCAGCGGGACTATTATTATTATTAGATAAACTAGCGGGTACCTCACCCATAAGAATATAACCAAACACGGTTTCAATTGCGGCAGGCGCAGAAGGTGAGATAATCTTATTGTTGAGTAATAAATATGGGAACAGTTTTGCCCCTAGAAGCAATTCAACCTCACCTGGCACGTGCCACAGGGGGTCGGCTAGCGGTAATTCGAACAAATGTTGCACAGCAGAGGTGTCAACAAAGTGAGATGGTAATTTATCCGTTATACAATCAACAACAAGAGCGGTTATTTTAAAAGAATTAGTTTTATTTTTAGTACTAACTGTTATCTCAACGTAACCTATAATAGGCCGCGAAGAGGTTCCTACACCTTTTATAAATGAATTTGAAAGCGGTATAATATTTAATTGCAGTTTCTTACAACAGGCTGAAGTAATTATGTTATTTTGCGAAGCGTTATCGATCAAACATCTTACAGAAACGTATTTGTTATTTTTATTGTCAACGTAGACTTGTGCTGTCGACAACAATATAGTAGTGCGTGGTATGTTTGTACCTAAGCGGGAACATGCACATAGCGCCACCTGTTGTGAATGCGCGGAACTAGACGCAGCGTCAGCTGATACGGAACGCGGCTGCGAACTTTGCTCCAGATGCAAAAGAGAATGATGTTTTTTGTTACATGTCCTGCAAGTATGTATCGATTTGCACTGTGAAACAGTGTGCGTTGAACTAAGACAGTTTACACATCCACGTTTGTTTTTAATGAAGTCCAAACGCGAATTGGCTGTTAAAGGCGTTCTACACGATCCAGACCGACCGCCGACAGAGGTGACCTTGGTCGGATCAACCAACTTTTGTATTCGTTCTACACGGTCGGTGGTTGACACCAACTTGTCAATTCCGTCCGGTGTTCACAGCGTAAAGACGTATCAATATGGCTCCTTGCCTTTCAAAGCAACGGAAGGTCGGTTTGGCAATAACTTTTTTATGCTTGAATGAAGAAGAAAAATTTATTATTAAATAAACATTTTTTTATTCTTATCTTTATATAAATTAGATTCAATGTCCCAAAGACATGATAAATCTATACTAATATTATAAAGAAGAAAAATTTGTTTGTTTGTTTGTAATGAATAGGCTCAAAAACTACTGGACCGATTTAAAAAATTCTTTCACCATTCGAAAGCTACATTATCCACGAGTAACATAGGCAAAATTTTATTTTGGAAAAAAATAGGGTTCCGTAAGAAATTTGGGTTTTTTGGACACTAGGTGTAAAAAATCAACCAGAAAAGTTACTTATTTTGCGTACGCTGCCTAAACTATAAAAGATAGAACCATAAAATGTTCAAATTAATTGTAGATCTTATAAATATCTACAAAAAAGTACGCGACACACTATACCTATCTATGTCGAGTGAGGCACAACAACCATTTTTTTATTTAAAAATCTTGAATTTTTTTTGGACTACATTTAAACGCATTTATTTCACTCATGCTATTAATCCTTATCAAAATAAATTATTTCATCACTAAGTTCAGTTTATGTAGATAATATTTGGTCTTTGAATGATTAAAATTGGACGTTTGGTTTTGTTAAACATATAAATATAAAAATATAATAAGCTTTGAATTTTCAAAAAATATTCATTGTACACCTACAGATTCGGTCGATTTACTCCTTAATTATATGTATAGAAAAAAATTGTCGGTAAATAAGTTTACAAAATCAAAAATCAAGTCATAATATAACTATTTACATCACATCCATGATCTGTATAGTATTATAAAGTTTTCATAATATTCGCAAAGTTTAAAAAATTCATCTTCTTACTTCTATTTTTTTTATTTTTTTTTATTTGTATCTTTATGGGTTATTTTGATTTCCTTTTGAGATACGCAATCCTGTCACAAATCCGAAATCTACGCTGACGAAGTCGCGGGCAGAAGCTAGTCAGTGTATAAAGATATAAATTCGGTCAGAACCTCTCGTTCGCGGGGTTCGTTTTGTGAATCCATCGCTGTGACACGCAATGACGTGCGCCCATATTGACTGACAAACGCACAACGCACACTGAAGCTCTCCCGTCGGCCGACAGCGTTCTAGACGGTTGGTACCGACCACGGACGCAGCCTGTCGCGATGGATGCGCTGCCGACCAAGGTTGTCCAAAGGTCGTTTGACTCCGCCCATATTTGGTCGACCGACCAACGTCTACACGGTAGATTTTCACACCAACTGGACCAAGGTCACCTCTGTCGGCGGTCGGTCTGGATCGTGTAGAACGCCTTTTAGTGTTTGAAACGTTGGACACATATAAAGCTTCCAATGGTCATTCTTATTGCAATGTAAACAAGTTTGGTTATTGTCACAAGTAACAAAAGTATGTACTGTGCTATCACGTGGCTGGTTACGATAATTATTTTTGTTTACTGATGCAGTTCGAGAAGAAATAGTTCTATCTAATATTTTAACTTGCGATTTTATGAATTCCACGAAATTGGTATAAGTAGGAATCTCTTCATCTCTCATATGCATCTCAAATAAATGTATAGTAACGGAGTCTAATTTTTTCAGAGCTAAATTTAATAAAATGAAATCCTTTAGGTCTTTAATTTGTAATTGTTCTAGTGCCGAAACAGACGCGTGAAAACTTTCAATAAAATTATTTAAAGAAGAGGAATTATTAGTTGCGGGTTTAATATTTAATATGTTAGACATGTAATGTGAGCCTAGTGCTCGTTTGTCTTGATATTTTTGAACTAAGCTGTTCCAAATAGAAGCATAATTTTCCCCGGACGGAATAATTCCGGCGGTAATTTGTAATGCGTTTCCTTTTAGATTACCTATTAGGTACTGCACTCGTTGAGAATTTGTAAGATTTATATTGCTATGGATATTTGACTTAAATGATTCATAGAAAACCGGCCAGTTTTCAATACTACCATCAAAAAATGGGATCTGAATTGGTGGTAGTTTGATCGAATGTTTAGATTGCTTCCCGATATCACTTGTAGTTGGTTCATCCAATGACCTTGAAGACTTCGCGGTGACAAGTGAACGTATTCTTTCGACACGAGTGTAAACGCCGTCAAATGATATTTGACTGTTGTAATCAATTTTATTATCAGGATTTATTTGTAAAGAATATGTATTTATTTTATCTAAGTTATCACTAAATTCCTGACGAATGATTGAGAGTATTTGAGTGTCTGCCATAAACGTTTCCGCCGAACGAAGCTCAATACTAGTCGTATTTATTTTCTTTGAAGTTTCATACAATGACGATAAACGCTCAAAGATTGCTTGATTTTTAGCTTGAAGTAATTTAATTTTTATTTTAAGATCTTCCATAATGGATTATTCTAGAAAATAGAACGGATAAATAATTTAGAATTTAGGTATAGCGGGTAGACTTACAATAATTATTTTATTGTAAGCGAGTAAGAAGTAATTGCGGTTTTAATATTGACCTATGCTTTTGTAATGCAGCAGGAACAATATTAAGTTGGCACAATGGTTCCCAATGAATATGTACCTAGCGGGATGGACGAACGTTAGTACGCGTTCGTTCAATATGGCGGTAGGTATCAGACCTATGAAATGCTGATTTTGAAACCGACTCGAATGGACCAAAAACATATGGTGAAGTTGTTATAGGTAGCGGCTTCGAAGGACCATAAAAGCGTTGTGTTGGATGTGAGGTTACCGGCACGGCACGCTGTTTTTAAATAGGGAATAAGGACTTACTTGGGAGTTCTGGATGATCGCCTGGGACGACGGTTCTTCTTCACTGTCACTTTGTGTCGGCCGACACTCACAGGTTACTTTGAGTTATTTTTCTTGCGGTTTGGAGTATTTTTAAGCGGTAGGCGGCGAGGCGCGGCGCGGCGCGGAGCGGTAGTTGTCGCGGTATATTTTTTGTGTGTCGAAGGACGAACTGACGATTCGCGTAGAAATCCTTGTATATCGCAGCGTTGCCAAAATCACCACGCGAAAAGTGCTCCTTATTGGTTGCGCCGGCGGCAATACTCCTTTCTCTTTCTATCGCATGGGGGCGTAATAGGAGGGAAGGAGATGGATAGATAAAAACAGCGCCGGCAACATAATAAAAAATATATGACGTTCGGATGCATTATAGTACAAAACTTGCACTACAAAAACTTGCGTAAGCACATTTCCCCTTGCAACTTCTTGGGGTGACTTTGTATGATATTAAGTGATATTGCTACCCCTAACTGCATCCATGCAACAACCAATCCATGGTCAACTGCAGTAGTATATTATTGGGCATTCTACCCCACCTTCCGTTCCATCGGCTCACTCCGTTCGCCTCCGTCACTCACGGTGTGGTAGAATGCCCAATAATATCCGACGGAGTGGGCGCCGTTCAACAATTCCGTTTTATTACATATCGTTCCTACGTCTCACTTCGTCTGAATTTGCGTTTGCGTTATTACTTATCGATGGCTTACCTCGATCATGTACTGCAGATTCTCGAATTGAACACAAAATCACTACTTTAGTTAACAAGTTTCACACTTAACCACCACTTCACAGTCAGTTTGACACATATTTCGTTTACTAATGGAACTTTACGAATATAGTAAACTAAAATTTTGGGACAGATTGTCTCATGTCTCTTCACAGAGTAAAAAATAGCATGCACCTACAGGTACACACACATTCTTTTTCTATGACCCAGATTGGGCACCAAGGACATCCAAATTTTAATTTAATTAACTCATACAGTTTTACATGTTAACAAATAAGTGTGCTCGCTGTTAGAATCATTAGCCTAAAATTCAGGACAGATTGTCTCATGTCTCTTCACAGAGCAAGAAATATTATGCATCTTCAGACACACGTAAGTACATTCTATTTCTATGACCCCAGATTGGGCACCAAGGACATCTGAATTTTAATTTAATTAATTCATACAGCTAACACTACCTCACACGTTAACAAACAACTACTGGTAGCTCTGAAATGTTCTGTTGTTACTCTGCGACTCTGCGTTGCGCTTGATTAAGATCATCGCACACTTATACAATTGCCATCGAAACGGTTCGTGTGCCGTCCCGTGATCATCTATTGTACCATACTCCTTTTAAACCGCCGGATGACGGCGTCGGATCGGCGACCGTGTTAAGCTTCACAGTATAAGTGTACGTGATTCTTTACAATCGCAAAGACTGCAAAATTGCATTATGTAAATTTGCAGTGTTCGAACTTTGTTGTACCAGGTATATGTTTGAGTCATTCCCATGTATTCAACAATTTAGCTGTAAGATGATCGCTGTGCATGTTGCAGTCTCTGATTAAAATTGGTATTTTATAGAACTTCATAATCAATGCAATTCATTTAAATAGAGGATGTTCCTTTGATAGCTTTGCTAATTATTTTATATTGTTTATTTGCTATATTTATTTATAAATAACCAACCTATACTTACAGTTTACACCAGACATACAAGTTTTTGGTTAATACATACTGAACAAGCATAAAAACATATAAGAAAACATAAAATGTTTCAAAATACATTGATAGTTCTTTAACAATCTAGGATTTGTTTGAAAGATGAATCTTAATACTAGTACCTACCTACTGAACTTATGCATGAATTGATAATAAAAAGTTCGTTTTAGTCATTAGATGATATTACTTATTTACGATAATGTCAAGTTTTACTGTAGCATATAAGTGGTTAACTTTTTGCCGCAAGTTTGTTTACATGGATTATTCTACACAAAAAATGTTTTCAGGATGATTTTCTTTCAGCTCTCTTCCGTCAAAAAAGTGATTTTTATTTTTTAGTTCACATGTGTGATATCAGGCGAAGTTTTACATCACATTTTATACAACAAACATACATACATTATTATATATTAATGTATTAATCATAAGCGTCATGTGTCGTCTTTGTCGGCGAGCGAAAAAAGCTGGTTTTATATTTCATTTCTCACGATAAAATTGCAATTAGACGGAAGTGATTTTCAATCACTACGGTTTAATTAGACGTAAGTAACATAAATTAGTCATACAACTGTCAATATATGTAGTTAAGGTTTAATTTTGTAATGGGATAAATATTGCTGAAATGGTATTTTTTATGTATAAAATCAATCAATTTTGATCATAATATTACATTCGCTCCAGTATCTTCCAGTGATAACCACCGGTTACCTTCAACTATATAAAATGTAAGTAAGTACTACTAATTTTACTGAATTTACTAATGTACTAATCGCTACCCAGCTACGGATCTGGTTTCTGCCTGCCGGCTGGTGTATTGGTTAGCCTTAATTTCATCGCATAGATGTTAGAATTTTGAGCGTAAACCATATAATTTTATGTAATAACACTATAGGGAATTTCATGAACTAAAGACATGTCCATAAATTATTCCACTGAGCCATGTATTTTTCTCACAATTTAAAGAAAACTTCAAAATTAATGTTATTTTGTGGTTATCCGATTCAACTAACATCAAACGTATCGCTATTATGAACCTTATTTGTTGCCGCGATGCGTTATTGTCAATTACCGAAACTTAAGTCATAGTTATTAGTTACAAAATTAATCTTTATGTGTTCCATTTCAGGTCTGACTCCGATTCAGAATACCGGTCACAGTCCGCAACTGTAGCCGAGCCGAAGCCGCAACCAAAGAATATAATAATAATAATAATATTCCACAACTATCACACAACGCCATCTAGTCCCAAGCTAAGCAGAGCTTGTGTTATGGGTACTAGACAACTGATAAACATAAATATATATTTCTAAATACATACATATTATAGATAAATTACAACCAGACACAGAACAAATGATCGTGCTCATCACACAAACATTTGTCCTGGGTGGGAATCGAACCCACGGCATAGCAGTCAGGGTCACTAACCACTAGACCATCAGGCCTGTCGAAAAGAAGAAGGTGTCGAAGCGCAAAGCTTCCGAGAGCACCACACCGTCCGTACCGAAGTCAAGGTAATTTTGTGTTACTGCTTTTACTTTTAGGTGCTTGTTGTGTATGTTATGTCAATTAAAATGTTATACACCGATAAACGTTGGTTAGTGGATTTAGAACTGCAACGAAGAGAGCTCTGAAATCAATTTCCAATTATATTCCTTGTAGGAATGATTACAGTTAGTTCATGAGGTATTTAAATTATTATAACAGAACATCATGCTTTCTATCCCCGTAGGGTTCAACAGAGGAGTAATACACCATCAATTTGTCAATATTAAAAAATAAATGTAATAAATAATGTGTTAAATTGTTTACAGTAAAAGGCGCAGCTTGAGCTCGGACCTCTTTGGTTTGGAGGACTACGTCCCCACCAAAACCTCAGTTGCGGACTTCGGTTCGTCACTCATCAGCCGTGTTGCCAACGGTAAAGTGCGGCGAACGGCAGACGTATCCGGGGACTTCTACGTGGAGGTTAAAGTCTACAACAAGGCTGAAGTTGCCTCCACCCCAAAAGAGGAGCGGTGGAAGAAAGCCTCGGTGGCACTAAAAGTGCAGCTTAACCGGAACACGCCGCAGTGGGACGGGTTACAAGTTTTTATGAGACGGGCTCATGAGTTTTTTGATAACTCTGAGCCTGTCTTTTATAGTGATAGTATTAGTTTAAAATAAATATTTAAGTTGTTGGGGCACCAGATGTTTTTGTATTTCTGCGATCGTAAATCATAATCGTAAAAATAATACATTGCAACATCTAATAGTAAGTTTAAAACTATTATATTTTAAAATGCCGTTCTGTACTGTTTGTAACACATCTGTTGAGCGCAGTCACTGGACAGGTCACCTACGTTACGTAGTACTAATCATAAAAACAAAACTATTTCGCATTTTTGCGAAGGTGTTGAAATAATACATTCTGCATTTCGTAATCGTATAGCTTCTTATAGAATTGTCGATCCGTCTGAGAATAGTTCTCTACAACCATTTCTTATTAATATTTGGGACAAAATTAAAACGTTAATTAATATTTCTCTTAAAGAACATACTTGTCTAAAAGTTAATTTCGAATTTTTTGCTTTATTTTTAATGTTTAAAAATGATTCTCAGGAGATGAAATCATTTGCCACAAAAAACTTTACTCTGCATCAGAATTATGAAATTGATTCATTATTAACTCAAGTAAAAAACATTTTATCAAAAAAGATAGAAGAATTTCAGGACCGAGACAGTGGATGGACGTTCTTGAGCAGTTCTCATTTGGAAGTCAATGTTAACAAATATCAACCGTTGCATGGTTCAGGCTTTATCGAATTGCCTTCTGCAATAAAATCGAAAAGAGCATGTGTTAATATCCACAATAATGACGAGTATTGTTTTTTGTGGTCTGTTGTTGCTGCTTTATATCCAGCTAAAAGTCATCCTGAAAGAGTATCTTCTTACCCTGATTTTCGTAACGTGTTAAATGTAAAGGATATGTCATTTCCAGTGAATTTCTCAGATATTGCGCGGTTCGAAGTGAATAACCCCGAAATTTGCATTTACATTTATGGTTTAAAAAATAATACCGTCGTAGGACCGCTTTACAAACCAAAAGCCTTAGTAGGGTAATATTGGGCATTCTATGCCACTGTCGGCAAGTAGCTCGGCTAGTGCGCCTCGCTACGCGCCAGTGGCATAGTATGCCCAATATTGAACTATCGACTCGACTGAAGAGTAAATTACTGTACTCACCTAGAGATCCTGCAAGATATACCACTGGCCGCCAGTAGCTGGGCGAGTTCGCCTTGCTACATGATTGTAGCGTAGAAAACCGAATAATGAACGATCGCCTCCATACCTATTACTACACTCAACCAATGATCTTGCGAGTCTGTAATCGTTCTAACGATCGCTCTATCGCGAAAAAGATTGCGGTACTGTTTCAGTTTATAAATATTAATGTAACAAATACATTTGCTCATTGCCAATCAGTTTGTTTCCAAGTGTAATCATGAAGTTTGTCAAGCAACCACAATCGCTGCATGTTAAAACAATCTGCGAGGATGTTTGCAAGACTGGTTTTCGTCATGGAGAATTGTTACCTAACTCAGTTCGATGTATCATTTGCGGACCATCCAATTGTGGAAAAACCAATTTATTGATTGGTCTTCTCATACACGAAAATGGATTAAGATTTGAAAATGTTTATGTTTATTCGAAAACTCTTTACCAACCCAAATACATTTTTTTAGAAAAAGTTTTACAACGAGTGCCAGGTATTTCACTCCAGAAATATCATGGAAATGAGGAAGTACTAAGAGTTCAAGACGCTAAACCTAACTCTGTGATAATATTTGATGATGTTGCTTGCGAAAATCAAGATAGCATGCGTGATTATTTCGCAATGGGAAGACACAAGTTCATTGATTGTTTTTATCTAAATCAAACTTATAGTAAAATCCCTAAGCAGTTAGTAAGAGACAACGCGAACTTAATCATACTTTTTAAACAAGATGACATTAATTTGCGTCATATTTATGAAGAACATGTCAACACTGATATGACATGGACTAAATTTCGTGAAATGTGTTCCAAAATATGGAATGAGCCCTTCAATTATGTAGTAATTAATAAAGATTGTTCAAAAAATAAAGGATGTTATAGAAACAAATTTGACACCTTTGTAGTCTTTGATTAAGAATATGGTTATTTAAGTTCGTTACCTTCGTGATATTATTATTCTTCAGACAACGCTTAATCAATCACTATCGGTTCGTTTTTTCTGCAATGGAAAAATCACTAAAAAGACAAATAGTAGTAGCTGTCGACGCTGTTAAGAAAAAAGTACGAAAAATGAGAGATGTTGAGATTAACAATCAGCAAACACTGGAATCAGTTTTCAAGCCTGTAACAGAACCACTCAACCAGATTGCTAATGTCAGTAAACAGACTTCTTTCCTGTGTCCTACAAAAAATGAAGAACTTCCGTTTATTAATAAAACTTTGCAAAATGAGCAAGCCAATGATAACAAAGGCAATACAGACAAATATGAATCTGATATCGAAAGTGACTCTTCATATAAATCATTCGTTGAAAACAACCCAGGTCGTGACACGTCATCCTGGTCAGTATCCTCAGAAGCACTGTCAGATATTCCATTCGGTGTCAGAGTAGAGAACGGGAAATTGATGTTAGGCTCTGCTCGTATAACGATCAGCGATGAGTATATCACTGTAGCTGGACGCAAATACCGAAATACGTCTGGTTTGAAGCAGTTGTTACTGAAGAAGAACGTCGATTTAAGCATGGTTACAGAGAGTGACATGCAGCATTATAAGTCAATGCTACTTGATACAAACGCACATCGACGAGACTATGAGCCGGATAAACCAATAAAAAGTAATAAAGGTCAAAAGTATATGCAAGTTATTAAGCCTATTTTCAAACTACAAAGTACAATTCAGACCCCTCAATCGAAGGGAAACGGGCTACCCTTGACAAAAATGTGGAAGAAAAATGTCGATTTTGTATATTGGGACGATCCAAATGAACTGGTGGATAGGTTAAAATTATTAATTGCATCTCGAGATGCTGGTAACACAGGATTAGATAATGAAATTGTATCTATCATTGAAGAATTACGTGAAAGTAAAATTATAAATAAATAAATATTTTAAAATGTGTATATTTTATTATCAGCCTCCCGTTACAATACACCTTAAACATGAACGTAGACAAATTCGGACACTACATTCATAAAAGAATGCGTTTATCAGAGTTATTTGAATTTAATGAGAATGCATTGTTAAAATCAGAAAACGGAGATTTTGATTTAAAAACATCAAGACTTAGAGGAATTAGATCTCCAGTAGAAGCAGACGATGCTGTGAACAAGGATTATGTAGATCGATTGAATGCTAATATGTTAAATGAATTTAATAATCTGGCTGTGAACAAGGATTATGTAGATCGATTGAATGCTAATATGTTAAAAGAATTTAATAACATGATTGGTTCATTGCGTTCTCAAATCATAAAAGACGCAAAGGGTACAATTCAGGCTACTTTAAAAGCAAGGATACCTGAAGTTTCAACTCATTTGCAAGATAAGTTTTATACTAAAGCAGAGGTAGATAAATTACTTCAAAAAACTCAGTAATGGCAAAACAGCAAATTGTTAATGAAATACACAAAGCAGCACGAAGAAATTTCCTTAGACGTCCTGTCATTCTAAAGGGAATTGATGACTTGTGGCAAGCTGATCTGATGGACATGCAAAACCTAAAGAAATATAATAAAGGTTACAATTACATTTTAGTGGTGATTGACTGCTTCTCAAAGTATGCTTGGACAGAACCATTAAAAACAAAAAATAAACTTGATGTTACTCGTGCATTTCAACAAATATTGATTAACAGCAAACGTAAACCTGTTAATTTACAAACGGATATGGGAACAGAGTTTTATAACAACTCATTTCAGATGCTTATGAAGTCATACAATATTAACCATTACTCATCATTTTCTACCAAAAAAGCTTCGATTGTAGAGCGGCTGATTAAAACTATTAAAAATAAATTATATAAATACTTTAGTCTGAATGGAAACTATAAATGGTTAGGTTTACCGTTACAAGTTACATTAAATATATATAACAACACAAAACATCGAACAATTAAATTTAAACCAATCGAAGTGAATAAATCTAGTGAGTCAGTTATAGAAGAAAATATAAAAAATCATTTAAACATGCACCTATTTGTAGAAAACCTAATTTCAAAGTGGGTGATTTTGTTCGGATTAGTAAATACAAACACCAGTTTGAGAAAGGTTATACACCTAATTGGTCAACTGAAATATTTGCCATAAAAAAGATTAATTTTACTATACCTGTAACGTATCATTTAGAAGATCAGCGAAAGCAAGCCATATTGGGAACCTTTTACGAGCAAGAACTTCAAAAATCAAAATATCCTGGTGTTTATTTGATAGAAAGAGTTTTAAAAAGAAAAGGATCAAAAATTTTCGTGAAATGGTTGGGTCTAAACAATGAAGAAAACAGTTGGATTAACAAAACTGCAATAGTAGGTTAAAGTAATATTGATATAAACATTATTTTTGCACTTTTTCCATCATTACAATTCGGACAATGCAAGGTGGTGAACTGGTTAATACATTAATTAATAATCTACCGTTCGAACTTCATTTGCCTGGTTATAATTATTGCGGACCAGGAACAAAACTCGAGAAACGATTACAACGAGGTGATCGCGGTGTGAATAAGCTAGACGAAGCTTGTATGTATCACGACATTGCCTACGCAAACCATACAGACTTACCCAATCGCCACAAAGCCGATTTACAACTACTAAATATGGCTAAACAAAGATCGAAGTCGAAAGATGCTGGAAAAGGTGAAAAACTGAGTTCATGGATAGTGAGCAAAGTTATGAAAGCCAAACTGAAATCTGGTTCCGGCGTTAAAACGTTTAAAAATTTCGTGTCAAAAATAAGATCAACGATCAAGAAACTGAACCCAAAGGATAGTAAAACATTAATCAACGTTGCTTACGCAGCGGCAAAGAAAATATTTCCAAAAATCTCAAAAATTCGAGCACCGCGAGTGATACCGTTACCAAAGACTGAAGGAATTCTACCTTTAATCCCAATTTTTGCTGGTTTATCGGCTTTAGGTACTTTAGCTGGTGGTGCGGCGGGTATTGCAAAAACTGTTAATGATTACAAAGCTAGTCAGCGAAATTTGCAAGAAACAGTACGACACAATAAGGCTATGGAGTCTTTAAAGTTAGGCAAGGGTTTATACATTAAGTCACATAAAAATGGTAAAGGTTTATTTATAAAATCTTCAAAAAACTAAGAAATAAGCTACCTAATCGTCCTCTAACTAATGTAGATATCCAAAAGGATGCACGTAACATCCCCTACTTTCGAGGGGTCTACATGAAGGATCAATTACCAAGGATGCCAAAACGGATTGAATGTGGTGTCGTTAACTTGGATAGTTATAAGAACGTTGGAACACATTGGGTAGCTTATGTTAAAGTTAACAATTATTGTGAATATTTTGATAGCTTTGGGGATTTGAAACCTCCATTGGAACTAATGCGATATTTTAAGAAATGTAATGTTTTTTATAACTATACTAGATATCAGAAATTTAACACAGAAAACTGTGGACACTTATGTTTAGAATATCTAAGGACTTTTTGGAATAAAAACGTATAAAAATTATGATTTTCTTTTATTACCATTTGCAAGATGTCACTCACATTGTCAATAACTGGAAACTCGTCAACTTTATCTACGTACTATCCTAACACATTGCAACTAAATGAACAGTATGAGTGTGCCTTATTGCATTTCTCAACATTTAATTCTATTCCAAACATTGACAAAACGAATAATAAGTTCTATTATGGCTCTAACGAAGTTATTGAAATACCAGAAGGCACCTACGAATTGCAAGATATTAATGATTACCTAAAATCTAAAATTAAAGATGCATCAATCAAACTGCAGTGCAATAACAATACATTAAAAACTACTATATTCTGTACAAAAAACATAAATTTTAGTAAAGAAGATACTATCAGAAATTTATTAGGTTTTAATAAGCAGATCTTGGAACCAAATAAATGGCATGTGTCTCAGTTTCCAGTCAACATTTTACCTACGACAGTGATCAGGATCGAATGTGATATCGTAAGCGGCTCGTACACAAATGGAAAACCAAGTCACATAATTCACGAATTCGCACTTAATGTACCTCCTGGCTATAGGATTATAGAAATTCCGAAAAACGCAATATACTTTCCAATCAACCAAAACAACATAAGCTGCATACATATCCGGTTGATAGATATAAATAACCGCTTAATAAATCTACGTGGTGAAGAAGTGCAGCTGTATTTGCATTTTAGAAGAAAAACATGATTGACTACAATAAATATGTGCATCAACAAATTCAAAATATCAGTCCCGCTCAAGCATCCAACCAAATAAGAGCTCGCCGTAAGAAGAAAATAAAATTAACCAAAGACAACAAGGCATTTCTCAAAGTGATCGGTTTGCTAAAATGAATATCTTAGACGTTTTATCCGCTCCGACTTATGATACTACGGTTGAAGGAATAGATTTTCATTCTTACAAGCCCTACGTAACTAGTTTCAATAGAAACGATGAAATTCGCATACCTATTAACCAACAGGACCTGTACATCCTTCCATCAGCGAGTACCTTGTATTTGGAAGGATCCGTTATCGTTAGCAAAAAGGACATGAAAGATAAAGCCACTAGTGTTCAATTCACGAATAATGCTCTACTCTACTTGTTTCAAGACATAAGGTACGAGCTAAATGGAGTGGAAATTGATAGAATAAAAAATGTTGGCGTAACTACCACCATGAAATCGTTAATATCAATGAATGAGAATGAATCAAAGACATCGAATTCATGGGGCTGGAATATCGATGGTACAAAAAACATTAACGGAGGTAATTTTTCTGCTTCTATACCACTCTGTAACATCATCGGTTTCGCAGAGGATTTCAAGAAAGTCGTGATAAATAGCAGGCACGAACTGATATTGCTACGAAGTAACACTAACCTGAATGCTGTAAAACTTAACACCGGTGAAATTGTAGAAGACGTTCAGATAAATAAAATTATTTGGCGCGTACCGCACGTTAAAGTGTCTGACAAAGAGAAAATAAATTTGCTGAAACTATTAGAAAAAGATCGACCACTCCAGCTGATATTCAGAAATTGGGATCTGTACGAATATCCAGCTTTACCTAAAACTACAAAACATACCTGGTCAATCAAAACATCCTCGCAAATAGAGAAACCAAGATACATTATTATGGGACTACAGACAAATAGAAAAAACAATGGCAGTTCTGATATGTCTCAGTTCGATCATTGTCATGTTCGTGATGTTAGAGTGTACCTCAACTCTACTTACTTCCCGTATGAAAACCTAAATGTGAGTTTCGCAAATAACAGAATCGCTTTATTATACGAGCAATACGTCAGATTTCAACAGTCTTATTACGGGCGGCGACCGGAGCCCTTATTAAGTGTAAAACAATTTAAAGATTTGGCACCACTATTTGTCATCGATTGCTCTAGACAAGCTGATAATGTAAAGACAGGCCCTGTTGTAGACGTAAGAGTGGAAATTGAGAGTGATTCGGAAATACCAGATCAAACTTCTGCGTATTGTCTTATATTGAACGACTGTATTATTGAATATAAACCTTTAAGTAATACTGTGAGGAAAATATCATGAATCCGAATACTGTCATAGTAGATGTTCAAGGGTTTAAAGACCTGTACAATAATTTTATAATAAAAGAGTTAGCTTTTGCTACCCGTGATTATACCCAAACATTTTTAATAAAACCACCATACTTGTTTAAACACTTAACAAGTGATGAAAAGAGGCAAGTTAAATGGCTGGAAAGAAACAGAGGTATTTATTGGAACGAAGGGTATATCGACTACAGAGAATTTCGTCGTATAATCGTTCCCTATCTAGAAAATAAGGAAATCGTTGTTAATGGTTTGGAGAAAGTAAAATGGATAAAGGAACTTTGTGAGAACTGTAAAGTATCAGACCTTGGTACCGAAAAATGTCCTAACTTCTTTATTTTACATAAAATATACTGTGAAGGAAGAACTAATTTAAATTGTAATAAACATTTAAAGCATTGTGCTCTTAAAAATTTGTTATGTATAAGAAAGTATTTAGAGTTATAAATGTGTACCTACTTATAAGGTTATTGGTTTCATAAATAAAAAAATAATTTGTATAGTAAAACTGCTTTTATTTTGTTAAACACCCAACACATCTTCACATAAAACAACGTAATAAGTACTAAGAATTTACCTAAACAACTGCTTACGCAAACAGCTAAGTACTAAAAATCGCTATCTATTAAAGATTTCGATATTTTTTTAACTAAAGATTCAGTTTCCTCCATAACATTGTCGATAGCGTCTTTAACAATGTATTGAGCACTTATAATAACGTTCTCACTGTCACTGTCACTGGTTTGCGGATTGTTATTGCACAGATCTACGACTGATATTTTAATTAATTTGATCCCTCGTCGCTGTAATCGGCTCATCACAAAAGATTTAGTTGGATTTTGCTTCTTCGACTTTTCCCTGCATCGTTGTTTGGATTTCTTTTCTTTCGTCACTTGTTTGCTGTGCTCGGGTTCGTTGTGAAGCGTTTCGGAGAATACTTCATAAGGATTTTGAGCGTATTGGCTAAACAATCTCTGATTCTGCAATCTGGAACAAAAATAGACACCCATTAAGTTTAAACTTAAACGTAGATGTTGATATCGTGATGCATAAACGAATTGTCTGCGGGTTAAAATAACATAGCAGATTCACTAATAACTGTGACCAAAACTGCTGCGAATTCAATCGCTAGTTACTTAAGAATATAAAAATAAATTAAGAAACTTACCGATGACATGCCCGCAAAAAGTACGACGGTGTGTGCTTAGTACAAGTACTCAAGATGAGTATTATTTCGTAAATGGCAAAAAAATAATAAAACCATCGCAACAATTCATAATTTATAAATGAAACGTTTGTTTCTTATTATAATGTTAACTAAGCATTTGTGAGGGCAATGCACTGTTGTGTGTTTGTATGATCAGCGTTATGCAATTGACGCAAAAATGGCTCTTCGAAATTTGTATAATCAGTCTTATTGTATTTCGTACAAAATACATTTTACTTCTGACAAATGAAGGATTGGTCGGGTTTCATTTTATTTAACCAACTACAAAAAGGAGGATGATGTTTTAAAACATAAATTAAACAAGTAGTCATAATCATTCACATTTTATTTACATTAACTTAGGTTTATAAAACTATGAATTATATTTATCATACATTAAAAAGTTTAAGAACTATATTAAGATTATATTACACAGGTTTTATAAATTATAATCGAACTCTATTACTAATTAGCTTAATCTTAAAATTCATTTTCGCTCTTTAAAATAAGTGAGTGACCTCAGGCTCGCGTTGATATTCGATCTACAGATATTGACCGTTTATCATCATTTCGAGATAAGGCAATTTTGTTGACACTCTTAGTAAATATTTCGTGCTTTATGGATTTAAACATAATATTTTTTCTACGAATAATTCCACCATCTAATAAAATATTTTCATAATCTGATATATTTAAGTCTCTTACTACACTTGATTTTACTCCTTTTGCTTTTTTAATGATTTTATCGACTGTTTTTATTGAGTAAAGTTTTGATCTCAAACCAACAAAATCGGAGATATATTTTCCTCCCATTTCGTCTTTGAACAAACCTGGAACTTTTTTGTTCATAATTGGTATGTTAAAATCATTTTTATCATCATAGTTACTGGTGTCGAAATATTGCAAAAAATTATACTTCAAGTCACGATAAAAATCAAACGTGGATATTTTATAGACAAACGAATCGGTATCTGTATAACACAGCTGCACTCGGTCTTCATAAAAAGGTTTTACAATATTGTAATGAAAGTCATACATATGTGTCTTAGAAAGTTCTAATACAGTGAATCCAATATAAATAGGTTTATCTAAAATAATTTGGTCAGGTTTCATTTGTATTGCAACTAAGTTTTCAGTTAGAATAGAAGCGCTATGGAAATAGGGGTTGGCTACAAGTCTCTCGGAGGATATAAATTTCTTAGTTCGGTTAGATTGATCGCACCATTGATTAACTAAATGAACGGTTACTCTATGTTCAGTATTTTCTAATGTCTTACCAAAAACACTGTTGTTTAACAACTTAAAAAAGTCTTGTTCGAATGAACTTTTTGCCTTTTGTCTTAATCGAGTGTTTAATTCTATGTACTGTTTTAAATAGGGACTTTGTCTGAAAGTAATAGCTTTATGAACTTTACGTAATATTAAACCATGTTCTAAACACTTTTTTAAATGAACGTAATGTATTACGTAGTTGTACTTATTATGCAAATTTGCAACTAGTTTCTTCGTTTTACCTCCTATAAATCATTGTGGTGTTTGTGTAAATATTCAGGATAAAAAAGATCGACTTCTAATATAAAGCCCCACTCAGAGTTATCCTCGACATTTTCAACACGAAAATTAGTTATTTCATTTTCATCAAGAAATCTAAAACTAGAATATGGTAAATACTGACACATGCTAAAGCCGTATAGGTTATTACAGTCTAGATACACTATGAAACTCTGAGGCTGTGATGCATTATGTTCTGGCATGTATTTGTGATTTGCTTTTGCATACCGATGGGAACACATGCATAAACCCCCTCGTATACCGCTTTGAATCATTCTGACGATAGCTAAATCCGAAATCAGTTCTAACTGAACACCTGTTTTTAGCAACATTGCATCGAACGATAAACTGGGTGCAGTTATGTAAAAGGCAGGATCGAGTTTGTAATATTGTTTACATGTTTTCCGAAACTTTTGAAATATGTCTGTCAACAAAAGCACGTCTGTTTTTAAGTATAGATCTGTATATTCGCCTAGGTCATTAATATTGAATTCAGCCCAAACATTCTGAGCATGACTATAATCTTCATCGCTAATACCTTCGTTAGTCAAAGAATTATGGAAATAATATTTAGATGGTAATGACTTTTGTTCGTAACATTTCCAATCTTTCATATAGTCATACGGGTACACACCTTTACGAGTCAGCAAACTAAATTGTGTTTCATCAGTAAACATTGATTTAAGGTTAACAAAATCGTCTACTTGCAATGTTTTAGCAAGTTTGTCTAAACTAGTTCCTAAAAAGTTGAAGGAATCTAAAAACCTTATTTGTATAAACTCGTTATCAGCAATAGGAATAAACTTTGTAAATGCTATATATTTTTCCTTAGTCTTGGGTATTATTTTAATTTGTCCTGGAATTTCGCCTAACTTTTTAATAAATAAATGACAATCGTATCCGGATAAGTTGTGAAAAAATATTGGGATGAATTTTGGTACTTTGTGTTGTAGGTTGCAGTGTCGATGTGCTGCACCTCGGTACCGGCCTGTAATATGACAGTGATCCCTTACTCTATCGGTCAACAGTAAATTTTCACAAAGGTAGCACTTAACAGCGCGTTTGAAATCAAGAGCATCTATTTCTGTGAATATCATAGGCTCGCTTTTAGTTAGAATTTTGTGTATTGCTTTAACATCTTCAGTCAGTAAATGTATAAATTTTGAAACACAATCTTTTCCGCGATAACTTCTATAGCCGCCAACCCTATCGTTAAATGATGACACTACATTATAGGCGAACGCGGCCGCCACGTGACGATGTGAGTATGACGTGTTAGCGGTGTTGAATTCATCGCCGGAAATCGGTTCAAGTATCGTTTCGAAATCGGCATAAATGACGAAAGGAATGTTTTGTTTTCTATCATAATTTTTGAATTTTAAAAATGTTCCTTTTTCTGGTAATACTGTGGCAATCCCTCCGCACAGATGAGATTCAATTCGGCTGCGCGTTGGAAAAAACAATAAGCACGTTTCGCAAAAGTACAGTTTACCATGATGTTTGGTTATCTGATTTCTGACTAGACGAGGCAAATCATTGATAAGACAATAATGAGTATTAGTATTATTTTCTAAGAACAATAGATGGATGCTCTTAGATTTATGATTCGATGTTGAATACAAAGGTCCAATGATAGTCTTATCATTTTTTAAACCATACACGTAAATATTCAAAAACGGATTATTCTTCTCAAAGATAGCTATGTCCGAAAATGTTATCGGAAATGTCAAACCATCAACATTCAAAACATCCTGAAAGTAGGGATAAGATGAAACTCTGTCGGGATGTTGGTTGGTGGGGTACAGAGCCGCCACTACGCACCATAAAAAGCAATACTCATCATTGTTACGAATATTCAAACAAGCTTTTTTATTTTTTATACATTTTGGTAAGGTTATAAATTTAGATCCGCCGAGAGGTTGATGTTTGTTAATATTTATTTCTACATGAGAATTGCTCGAAAATGTCCAACCACTATCTCTCTCCTGAAACTCTTCAATTTTCTTTAACAGTAAATCAACCGTTGCTTTATAAATTGAATCAAAATCGTAATTAAAATTAATAATAATGTTTTTTGTGGCGAAGGATTTCATTTCCTTTTGATCATTTTTAAACATAAGAAAAAAAGAAAAAAGTTCGAAATTTATTTTCACAGCTGTATGTTTCAATAATGAACGGTTTATTAGAGTTTTAACTTGTTCACTAATATTAATGAGAAACATTTCAGGAAAATTATTTATTTGTTTACCAGTTGCAATGATCTTGTAACTAACGATTCGTTTTTTAAACGCAGAATTAATAATTGCGACATTGTCAAAAACAGGGGTCGCACTATTGTTTTTATGAACATTACTACGTAAATGACCAGACCATCGGCGATTATCTACAAATAAGTTGCAAACCGAACAGTGAGGCATTATTTTACTACTTAATTGAAATGAATTATCTCCCAATATAGACGCTAAACTCGCAATGCAACGATCTTACCCCACGTATACCGACTAATGAACAATCGAAGTAAGTGTAGTGTGTCAGAATGATCAAATTGTTTAATCTGGACCAGGTCTGCATACGTCTTCAAGTTTGATGATTACTTATTCATCAACCAGTGCATCTGATTAGGTATCAATGTGTTTCTGAAAAAAAGAAAGATCGTTTAGTACCTATTTTTAGTGAAAATCGACAACATTTTAAACGAAAATACGAAACATATTCAATAATTACCTTCTTGCAAATTACTTAAGGCTGAACACTTCGCGAGCTCGAACTCGATGGTGGGCGTGGCCAAAAAGCACGCTGTCTCACCCGGCATCGTGTCTGACAGAGATAGTATCAGTGATGAGCAGTTAGACGATAGTCTACACACACAACTTCTAGTTCACACTCACAAACACCGTTCCGAACTGAAACGACACGTTAGACGATGCACACATGCACAATAACACTAGTGTTTACATTCTCTTTGACATGCACCGCCATTCAACAGTTATCGCTCGCCCGACGCGCAGTCGGTCGGGCGAGTGATATTATTACCTACTGTTTATGCCGTACCTATTAGATAATAATAAAATTGTAATTATTACCATTATAGTTGACTACCTATATTGTTTTCAAAATTATTTACTTACTTGTCTTATTTTTTTTATCAATACCCAAAATATTAGGTAAACAATCTTGATTCTTGACACATAATTATTTTTATCTAAATAAACTGTTAAAAAATCTAGTGTTTTTTACAAACGAATTAATAATAATTTGAGTAAGTTCTAGAGTTTTATGAATTTCAAGACAAGTAACACGGACAACGTAGTACCTACATAGGATACTCGCAGACGTAGGCTAAGGTAGGTAGGTACTTACCTACATTTTAGCGTCCACGAGCCCACGACACGAGACGGTTTGTGTTATTTTTGGTGGGGTAAGTAATTATAACAGTAGGTACCTACTAGAGAGACCAGTGGTGGCCAAGTGGTATCGGCCGCGACTTACGAGTTGTAGGTCGTAGGTTCGAACCCAGACAGGCGCTTTACTTTGTGTAAATTATTTCACCACCACTGCTCTCAAAAATGGTGAAGGAAAACATCGTGAGGAAACCGGCATGTCCTAGAACCAAAAATTAGAAGACATGTGACATCTACCAACCCGCACTAGGCCCGCGTGGTGGATTACGGCCCACTCCCTCTCACAGAGAGGAGGCCTTGTGTCCCAGCAGTGGGAACATTATAGGCTGATTATGTATGTTATTATGTACCTACTAGGTATGCAGATAAGTATAATAATATTCTATTGGGTAAACTATGATAATCCCACATGATGTTATGTTCATTTATTACGTAAGACGATTTGAGGGGGGAGGGGGGGTTATAACAAGTCTTATTTTTTCTTACGTGGGGGTGAGAGGGGTCTAGACTGTTCTTAGTAGATCACAAAAGTAAACAAAAATTATAAGTTTTTCATTTTTTGCTAGGTACTTTTCTATGCAATTTTGGTAGATACTGATCTTACGTAAGATTAAAATGGGGGGAGGGGGTTCATCCAAGTCTTTTTTTTTGTTACGTAGGGGAGGGGGACAGAAAGTGGTAAAATTGTATTACGTAATAAATGAACAGCCTAGGTACCTAACCTAGAACCTACGTGAACCTATTACATCCGTGGCAAGT
This sequence comes from Hydraecia micacea, assembly GCA_914767645.1. Lineage (NCBI taxonomy): Eukaryota > Metazoa > Arthropoda > Insecta > Lepidoptera > Noctuidae > Hydraecia > Hydraecia micacea. The sequence goes on from OU611775.1 coordinate 3,617,568, forward strand.
CGCCGACTCCGTACATCATGTAGGAACATACGTCTTTTTTGTTATCTGGGGACATCTACCTATTGTACAGACGCCAGCACATCAACCTACTACAATCTGTCTTTCTTTAATAAATTTTCAACTTTATTGCTGAAGGCTAAGGTTCAAAATTGATTGGGGAAATCTGACAGTTTCGGCTAGGTTGATGTGCTGGCGTCTGTTTGCCTACCTACAGAAAATTGAATGAAACTATTTCGCAAGTAAATAGAATGAATCAATGAACCAAGTAGGTAATATACAGCAGGATTTTTTTTTTGAAAATAATGTCGTCGGATGATGGGACATACTTTACGCACAAAACACCCACTGCCGCCGTTTTATGCTTTACGATTACGTGATGAAAGTATGCATCAATATAAACAACTTTTACTATGAGGCCAACCTTGCCTGCCAGCTGACTTTTTTTCATATTTCAGGGTTGGTCCCATAATGAAAGTTGTTCGTATTCATGACTACTGTCAAATCACCTGGTAGGTATAAATTAATGATAAACCCTGAGCGTATGATTAGTGTACCTACGGTGTCGCGAGCGCACATCATAGGTATGTAGTATGTAGGTAGTAGGTATCAAACTCGTAACGTTGAGTGAGTAGCGGTAGATTGCTACAAGGGTTGTCAGTTGCTTACTCCATTATTACGAGTATAAGGGTGATTTTGTAGTGTGTTAGGGTAGGTTTAGGTAGGTATATCTATTAATGAAACACTACTATAAAATAAAATATAAATGTTTATTATCACTAATAATAACAATAGATTTAAAACACTAATAACTAAAATGCGCGGCGTGAAAGAAAGAAAGAAATGGCATGCATTTGGCGTTGAGGTTTGTAGCGGACTGGCGAGGGCGTCCGAGGGGCGCAATCCGTGCGCAGGGGACGCGCCGGCGCCGGCGCGGGCGGTGATATCCGATCGTCGTCCTCGCGTCGGTCTTCGCGGTAGGTATGCAGTAAGGCGGTATACAGGCACGTCAAATTATATTAGCTCGTGTACGCACGGTACTTGTAGAAAATTATTCTTTTTCTCTTTTAGAACCGACAATTTATTGTGATTGTGCAACTTTAGAAAGAAATAGGATAGTGAGTATTGCTTATCTATTTCAACAATTGAAAAATATTAGACATGATCCATTTGAATGTAATTTTCAGCATTTAGAATTTATGAAAGAAAAAAGAATTAGGATTTACAATTTTATTTTCAAAAGCAATAATTTGTGCAACAAAATAGAAAAGATCGAATCTCAGGGAGTCTAATAAAGAATCTAAAGAGATCCCTATTAATTAAATGTGAGGGTAGAGGGTATTTCACTAACTGGCAATGGATGGAGCCAGCTTGATAAGGTTTGTGCTAGTTTAAATATGCCTAATATGAGCAAAATTTATTATGTAAAAAATAATCAAAGATTAGCCATTTCCAAAAAGACATAGCGTTACAGCTTATGTTGGAAGCAGGTGCAGAAGAAAGGCGACCTGCTTTGGAAAATAAAAATTTTAGTCAAGGTGTACCATGTATGACCGTCGTGGTGACAGACGCTCATGGGCTAAACGTAGCTACGGACCAAATTTTAACTCACTTTCTGGAGTGGGTTGTATAATAGGGCACCGGACACAAAAAAATTGAGTTGGAATGACTCCGGAGCCAGTCTGTACGCAAGAATCATTTTCTACAAGTACCTACATTTTTCCACCGTGAACTGGTTGTTTCATTGTACTTGTGCTTGAGCGACGATTTGTTTAAATGACTCTCGAGGTGATCTAAAAACAACATGGGTAACATTAACGGAAATTATATTAAACATAACAAAAAGGGAATTAACCTAAGTGATAGCATAACTATGGTAGTAGATATACCTATGAAAATACTTACGATTAGGGTGTGGTCAGTACATGAGGAATACCGGAACTAATCTGTTCATTTACTCCAGGAACATTTTGAATTGTGCAGAGATTGCTTTATGTACAGACGCCAGCACATCAACCTACCCGAAACTGTAAAATTTTCCCAATCAATTTTGAACCTTATGCTTTAGCAATAAAGTTGAAATTTGATTAAAGAAATTTGACAGATTGTAGTAGGTTGATGTGCTGGCGTCTGTACTTCTGCTTGACAGAAATTCTGCTCGAATGACTCTAGTGTCGATCTGAAAAAAATATAGATTATATAAGTGAAGACAATTACAAGACCAATCCAACCACACACCATCCCAGACCCATCCTCACAATAAACTGACCCAGTTAAAAAACCACTTCAAAAATGTTTAATTTTGGTCTACGTGAATTTGAGGGAATGGTCGTTATCAGTGTATAATTGACATATTAGGTCGTTACCTAATATGTCAATTATACACTCAAAATAATACTTACGGTTGGGAGTTGGGACGTATCCAGTCCAGGAGGAATGTTTTCTGTATTCAAGAAACATCCCCTCAATGTTCTTTTGAACTTCTTCTTGCGATGGGCACTTAGTTTTAGGCACCCTTTTCTTCCCATTCGTCAATTCTCTTTTGGATCTGTTCCAAAAAAACCAAAATTATACATATACAGTGTCAAATTAAATTAGCAAGCGAAACTCCGCAGACTTGATGGGTATCGATATCTAACCATGATAAAACAAAAAAAAAATATTTGACGACTTTTTAGTGGAGTCAACGACCGCACTACCGCACAGTGTAGGAGGCACTTGTAAATATAAGTTTAAATATACAGTTTTTTTTTATGTAAACTTCACACACGTGATTGGTATCGATTACTCAATACGATAAAACAAAAGAAAACAGATTTTCTATCTTATACTTCAAGTAACAACTCTAGAAGCGGTCGTTGACCCCCAAAAAATACATCAAATATTTTTGATTTTTATTTTATCATGTTTAGATAACGATACCCATCACGTCGGCAGAGTTTCGGTGGCTAATTTAATTTGACCCTGTAATAATAAAGTAATATACCTACACACTATTATTTATTTATTTTATAAAAGTAATGTATTTATACATAATTACATATACCTTTTTTTGTACTAGCTTTTGCCTGCGATTCAGTGGGTTTTGGATAGCACAAAAAGTTTTTTTCGTCTTTATAATAATTATTAATAAAGAATTACTAAACTATAAACAGTCACATAATAATTTGTGCCTATGATAGGGTACCTTCTTGTGTAGGTACCTACCTACCTACACAAAACACCGCGCCGCGCCGCGCCGCACGCTTGTGTTTACATTCTCATTGCCGCCGGCCGCGCGCCGCGCCCGCGCCTGTCACCAAACCCCGAGCACCAAGTCTTAGCTAGCTATAGGCTACTAGGACCCTTAGGAGTTGAGTAGTAATAGCGCAGACAGGCGATGCGATGCGACGCGGTGGTTGGGGGTTAACAAAAAATTTCACACGGACGAAGTCGCGGGCAGAAGCTAGTTATATTATAACAAAAAATATGCTCGAGGAGGTCCCTACCGAAATAGGTTAGTTCTAAGAAATTGTACGACTTACCCTTTGTTTATTTGTAGTCCTTCAATCAACCAACACAACTTCACTGACACAGCGTCCACTCAAACCAACAATTCCGATTTCAAATGAAAATACGGAGTCCAAATTGTAGTGCGAAGTCAAACAGATAATGTAGGTAGTATCGAAATCCAAAGTTCAAGCCAGGGGTCAATGTAGTGTTTACGTGCGAATGATAATAATAATTTATAGTGCACGGGAGTTTAGTCTACATACGTACGAACGACGTAGGCCGCAGCAGCAGACTGAGTCGAATCGAAATAGTTCGTAACGCGCGTGAGATATTGTGCATGTGTGCGTGAGCGTCTACCCCCGCACCGCGCCGGGGGGAACATTATTGAGTGAAAGGCACGATCATTCCATAGTAAAACGTGCGCGTAAAAATTACGAAACGTCCTTTGGAAAATCGAGTTTTATGAAAAAACCACTACATAAGTCAATTACAAATAAAGCTTATTGAACTCTTCGATAATTGAACTTTGTCGGTACGGTTTTTGTTTTGAAGATTTTGTCCATATTTTATTACTTATTTACATCCAAAGTTACGTTAAAATTAGCAAGAAAAACGAAACTTTGTTGGCTCATAACTTTTTAATGGCTTATTATTTTACTATTCTGTTTCCGTACAGACACAATTAATAATAAGACAAAACGATACAATGTTTAACTTTGGATGTACAATGTCAAACAATGGAGTAATATTCTCCCGAAGTTTGTATGGAGAAATTTCGAAAAGTGTGCTCTTAATGTTGTACATTAATGTTCCAATTTTATGTAGTTCAAATGTGAGGGTGAATTCAGATCACAATACTAAACGTCAGGTACTAGCTGCTTCGGTTATTATAAGACTGCAGTTATTTCGACATTCGCTGTGAATCCATATATTTTTTAAATGATTAAAGGATTTACACTCCGTCACGCGTCGTAGCTTTGAGATAATGACAAATAAATTTTTAGTTTTTTGACTTTTAAACGTTACTAACTAACGAAGTATTCGTTATTGACTACCTATTCATACGATCAATTCCCGAAAAATCAATAAAATATTTGGTTGAAATAATTGTTATTGCGTAAAACATTACACGTGTAACCTTGTTTCTTTTTTTTCGTCAGCTAAGTTGCATTCGCAACAGTAAGCTATTTTAGTCAAGGTTGCTACGCATAAATAATATTAAGGTACGGATAAGTATCAGAAACTAGGTACACTATCACAAAATAAATAAAATGTAGTATGTATATAGGTTTCTAACCTTAAAAAGCGAATCGAAAATTAAGTTTATTTAAAATTTGTTACTGTTACAACTTATTTTCTGTACCTACTTCACTCGAGCATAAAAGTATCACAACAAGTAAAACTTGGATGTATAACGTGATAAATACTAATCTTATGATTGTCTCTAGATTGCCAAATAATTAAATTAATTGCAAGAAATATTATTATAGCGTTAGCGTTGTTGATAACTTATCTACTGGTTAACGTTTTGTCAACCCTAAGTCGTTTCGCAGTGTCGTCAATCGATGCTACCTGAAACATCCTTAGTCTTCACTTTTTGATCAAGTATAATGCGTCTAAGGAAAAAAGTTGTTTTACACAACATTATATGAACGGTTGCAGTCATTTTTAACATAGTGAATTATCATTCGTTTTCCGATCTATAAGCTACATGTTTTCGAAGTACTCGGTACAAATTAACTGAAGTCTACAAGTGTGGAAGTAATCTTCAAGAAGTGTTCTGCGATCCTGCTGCGTTATCCTATAAATATCAGTGTTGATAACTAACCGCTGCCTGCTGCCGTCAGTCACTACGCCTGCTAGCCTGCCATATCGATTGTACATAATTGGAAAATGTAAGTATAAAACATTCCACTCGGTCCATAGTTCAGAGATCTGACCCGATGTACTAATTGTAATCATTATGTTTGACTATTATTTTGTTGTATCTTTATTTCAGGTCTGAGTCTGAGTGCGAGTACTTTCAACAAGCTCCGATCACCGATCAGAAAACCAAACCCGGCCGCAAACCGTCTGCAGACAACAATAGGAAACGCAAGTCGCACCCATCATCAACGAATTTAATTCGTACGAGGTAAACAAACTATTCAATAATTTAGTCCGCCATACCAGTTAAAAATCATCAGTAATTTTTATTCGTACGTCTCTCATGTTCTGCAAGTACCTATTTTGACTGAGTGTGTATTTTTTTCCTGTGCGTATCTAAGCGGTAAATGTAACCTGTGTGTGTATGATGAACTAATAGAAGCTTTCGTTGTTGTTTCAGTAAAAAAACCAATACTGTTTATGATGTATTCGGTGTCAGTAACAACTACGGGTCTGACACCGTGCCAAAAGAAGATTCATCGAGTACATGTCTATCATCATTCTTCGTTAACCGAGTCGCCAACGGCTGCGAGCGGCGCGCAGCGAGCATCAACGGAGAGTACTACATCGACTGCAAGGTGTACAAGGCTGACGACGCACGCCACACCGACTCCCTGGAGCTGTGGAAGAAGGCGCTTGTGCGACTCAAGTTCCAGACCGACGCGGATTCGTCTCAGTGGCGGAAACTACAAGAGTTCGTGCGCTCGGTAGATACTTTATTCCTAGAAAAACCAATGTTTTACGAAAAATAAACCAAATATAATATGTACCTTGTTTATTATGCAGATCCACTTCAAAGCAGTGAGTTAACAAGTCGTTTCTAATATTGAAACGCATGTCAAAAACACCAAGTCGTTTCGACCCACGAAGCGCATTACAAAAACCAACAAGTCGTTTCTAATACTGAAATGCATGACCAAATCATCAAGTCGTTTCTTGTATTGAAACGCATGTCAAAAACACCAAGTCGTTTCGACCCACGAAGCGCATTACAAAAACCAACAAGTCGTTTCTAAATACTGAAATGCATGACCAAATCAGCAAGTCGTTTCCACCGTTGAAGCGCATATCAAAATCATCAAGTCGTTTATAACCATGAAATGCATTTCAAAAATGACTAAATTGAATCTTAATCATTGATCGTGTGGATAGTTGTCACCACTGTCCGAAGCGAAGCAAACTCGCCTAGCTACTGGCGGTCAGTCGTATAACTCGCATGATCTTTGTATGAGTACAGTAATACCAGTCGATTCTAATACTGAACGTGCCAAATTGATCAAGTCGTTTCCATTGCTGAAGCGCATTACAAAAACCAACAAGTCGTTTCCACCATTTGAAGCGCATATCACTAATCATCAAGTCGTTTCTAACAACGAAACGCATGTCAAAATGATCCATACCATCGTCCGCAGCGATGTGAACTCGCCCAGCTACTGGCGGCCAGTGGTATAACTCACATGATGTCCAGGTGAGTACAGTAATATACTACACAGTCGAGTCGATCGTTTAATATTGGGCATTCTATGCCACTGGCGCGTAGCGAGGCGCACTAGCCGAGCTACTTGCCGACAGTGGCATAGAATGCCCAATATTACCCTACTAGCCTTGAACGGAAAGGTGATTCATTTACTTTATTTAGAGATAATTTGTCACATTACTGTCTCATTAAAGACTTGCCGCGACTTGTTAAAAATCAAATAACAAAACACCACAGTAAACTGTACTTTTGTGATGCTTGTTTAATGTTTTTTAATTCATGCGATGATCTTAGTTCACATAGTTGTGGAGGTGTTGTCACTGAACTACCTCCAAAGGGTTCTTTCATACAGTTTAAAAATTATAATAGAAAGCAAATTGTTCCATTTGTTATATACGCAGATTTTGAAACAATGCTAGAAAGGTATGAATCTTGTGACCCTGACCCCACTAAGGCGAGTACTGTAACGCGACAGCGACATGTGCCTATAGCTTTCGCTTATCATATTACGTGTACGCTAGACGAAAGCCACAATCGTTACGTTTCTTATCGCGGTTCGGATTGTGTATCAAATTTTGTGAAGTCTATCTATAAAGATGCACAAAAAATTTACGATATTGTAAAAAATAATGTTCCTATGATTTATTCAAATGAAAATGCTCGCGACTTTGAAAACGCGTTGACATGTCATATTTGTGAACACTTCTTGTTCGGCGATAGGGTTCGCGATCATTGTCACTTGACTGGTAAATATCGCGGCGCAGCTCATAGTTATTGTAACATACAATACAAACTACCATCATTTTTGCCAGTATTTTTTCATAATTTGTCTGGATACGATTGCCATCTTTTCATAAAAGAATTAGGTGAAGCTCCTGGATCTATAAAAGTGATACCTAAAACAAAAGAAAACTATATTTCTTTCACTAAGTTTATTCCGATTGCTACCGGGGAAAGCATCCAAGTTCGGTTTGTAGATTCTTTCAAGTTTTTAGGAACTAGCTTAGAAAAGTTGGTTAGTACAATGAAAAAACAAGACTTTAAACAATTAAAATCTTATTTCCCTAATAAAAAACAATTTAACCTACTCACTCGTAAAGGAGTGTATCCATATGACTATATGTCTCAATGGGAACGTTATGAAGAAACGTGTTTACCCTCAAAAAAATATTTTTTTAACTATTTAACAAATGACGCAATTACCGACGAAGACTATGAACACGCTCGGTCTGTTTGGTCAGTATTTAATATTCAAAACATGGGTATGTACACAGATTTGTATCTCAAAACAGATGTTTTGTTGTTAACAGATGTATTTGAAAATTTTCGAAAAACTTGTAAACTACATTACAATCTCGATCCCGCGTTTTATCTTACAGCACCAAGGCTATCTTTTGATGCAATGCTTTTAAAAACAGGAGTTCAATTAGAATTGATTAGTGATGTTGAAATTTTTAGAATGATACAAAAAGGTATTCGAGGAGGTGTTTGTATGTGTTCCAAAAGACATGTCAAAGCCAATCATAAATATTTAGATACTTATGATCCAGCCCGTCCTAATTCATTTATCATTTATTTAGATTGTAACAATTTATACGGTTATAGCATGTGTCAATCCTTACCCTATTCGGATTTTAGATTTATGAATAGACAAGAAATAGATTTTTTACAATTGAACTTAGCAGAAATTAGTGATACTGCAGAAAACGGTTACATCCTTGAAGTTGATTTAATATATCCGGAGAATTTGCACATGGAACACAATGACTTTCCCTTTTGTCCAGAAAAATGCTTACCACCGGGTGGTAAGAATAAAAAGCTAATACCAAATTTGTATGATAAATATTACTATGTTATTCATTACGTACATTTAAAAAAATGTTTACAGCACGGTTTAGTATTGAGAAGAATCCATCGCGCTATTATATTTAAACAAAGTAGTTTTTTAAAGCAATATATTGATATTAACACCCAGTTACGTCAAAAAGCAGAGTCAACGTTTGAACAAGACTTTTTCAAATTATTGAATAATAGTATTTTTGGAAAGACCCTAGAAAATAATGAACACCGAATAGACGTTAAGTTAGTAAACAAGTGGTGTGACTCGAACAATAAAACAAAAAAGACTACTTGTGCTGAAAAATTGATAGCCAGCCCATATTTTCATAGCGTCTCTGTATTTTCTGATGATCTAGTAGCAATCCAAATGAAACCTGTGCGTATTATACTTGATAAACCAATTTACATAGGGTTTGCAGTATTAGAATTATCTAAGGCTCACATGTACAACTTTCACTACTCCATCATTAAACCTTTTTATGGTAACCGAATAGAATTATGCTATACTGACACAGATAGTCTAGTATATGATGTACAGAGTAATGATGTTTATAAAGACTTTAAGCTCAATTTTCTAAAATATTTTGATACCAGCAATTATGACTGTAACAATGACTATAACTTACCAATTATTAATAAGAAGGTTCCAGGACTGTTTAAGGATGAAATGGGTGGTGACATTATCAAAGAATTCGTAGGACTGCGCTCAAAGCTTTATTGTATTAAAACGTTAAACAAAACAATTAAAAAGGCAAAAGGTACAAAAAAATGTATTACCAAAAATTTTTATATGTTAGATTATAAAAATGTTTTATATGATTGCAATGTTATTCGTAAAAAAAATGTATTGTTTAAATCAATAAAACACGAAATATTTACTCAGGACTTAAATAAAGTAGCACTTTCAAGCAATGATGATAAACGATTGCTATCGTTTGATAAAGTTTCTACTTTAGCCTGGGGTAACGCAAGTATATTTAAGTAATACATATTTTTAACATGTTTTTTATTGATTGTGAATGGTAAAACTTATGACGTCCTAAATGGAAAGTTAGATAATTTTTCAACCTACCTACTGTCTTACTTACTATTATAAAAAGTCTGTAAGGGTGGGTGGATGGATGTTTGTTACTCTTTTAAAATGTGAAATAAGTAGTATTGCTGTGTAATTTAATTCAAATAGTATCGATAGAAGTTTCTTTTGAACCTGGTTTTATTATGTATACAATTCTAAATTGTGTGTATTCTTGGTGTCCCTTTTACTAGTTAGAGCTAAACAGTGTAGGTATATGTCTATTATGTGCCTACAAAGTATAAAGTTAAATAAATTAAATTGTGTACATACATCTGTTTCATTTCTGTTCCTGATGACAAAGCACACAGCGCTCGCCACGTGTCGATACAGGTTCCAACTTGATAAAATATGTACCTAATGTCCAGTTTTGATGACAAAGCACTCATGAGTCGAGGTTCACACGCGCGGTGTAGAATTTAACACCGATCAGGTGCTCATCAGATTGAACTTGTTGAAACATGAAATTGATTCACATCGCAAGGTTTTATGGAGTTTGCATTTCATAATAATATAATTAGTAGGTACATACATCACAAGGCAGTCAGCCGGACTGGTCACATCACGTCACTTAAAAACGAAACAAATTGTAAGTATTGCACAAGCGTATAAGTACTTATAAAATTATGTCTTATTTATGTGTTTGATATACTTAATTATTAATAATTATAATTTTCTTTGTTTCAGATCATCAATAATGTGCGATTCTCCACATATTATTGACTTCTCACAATACGGTCAAGGTTTTCCGACTCCGAGTTTAAGCTGGCATATCCCAGATATCCAAGATCAAGAAATACCTGTCAACAAGGAACCTAGAGCAAGACAAGACTGCGGACCTGCTAGCAAGAAGCCTAGAACAAGACGGGAGTGTCTAAAACAGAAGTCATCTCTGCCTAATTATTGTGAATCATATGTCATAAACAATGAGAAGAAAAAAGGATTACGACTGATCCAGGTACAAGTGTTGGATATCAGTGAACAAGAACCTGCAAGTGACAATCAGAATGTGATGTTAAGTGCGCAGTATGTAGTGACTGAACCGCTGGACTATGTTATGGAGGAGACGCAATCGTTAATTAACAAAATTTCAAAAAAACTTTGTGGGGACAGTTATTATTAAGTGATGTAATTATTTTGTAAGTACCTACTTTATAAGTTAATATGTGAGTAATATTATAGTTATTAGGGTATAATAATAGGTTTTTATGTTGTGTAAGTTCTGGATGTATAAATTATTAGAATATCATATATGTAAGTTTTATTGTAATAATCTTTTAAATATACAAAAGAAGTTACAAAAATATCAAAAACAAAAAATAATAAAGAGAGAAAAAAATTAAATAAAATATCTAGATTTTTTTAATGTAAATAGATAATATTAATCTCTTAGTTTAATTTTGTTGGGTAGTGCTCATACATCACAAGTTTTTATGTTATAAGTATGTATGTACGCGTAGAAAACATGTGGGAACAGTTATTATGATTATTGGGTTGGTAGATATAATTAGTTTGTAATAATTTTAAATAATTTAAAAAATAAATAAAAGTATATTCAGTTATAATTTAAATTATGTTTTATTTTGTATTACTTATTTATACTCGAACTCTAAATTAGCTCTAGTGTAATGATATTATTATAGGTTAATTGCTTTAAGGATTTTTAATAAATATAATTTTGCTACAGCTCATTTAAAGTTTAGTATGTAGGTTACCCTGATTATATTAAATAAAACACTCATAAGTAGATAATTACATTTTTATTAACTGTTCAACACAATAATAATTAAAATAAATTAAATATAGACATATTATTATCCACATACCATTTTCTAATACACACCGCATTATTCAATGCACAATTTATTTTATGGTTCACACAATTAAAATCAGTTTTATTTTTACAGAACTTCTTTTTAATGTCGCAAAATTAGGACACCCTTTTTCACCTATGTCAATCACTTCACAGTTTGCACATAACTCTTTAATCCACTTAATCTTCTCCAAACCCTTTGTAATAATTTTTTTATTTTCTAAATACGGTACGATGACGTGTTGAAACTCTCTGTAGTCTATAAAGCCCTCACTCCAGAAAATTCCACGATTTCTTTCCAACCATCGCACCTGCTTCTTTTCTTCTTGAGTTAAATAATAAAACGAATGCGGTGGTTTAACCAAGAACGTCTGTGTGTGGTCATTACTTACGATAGCCACTTCTTTGACAATAAAATTATTGTCTAAATATTTGAATCCTTGGAGTTCGACAATGATAATATCCGCGTTCATGATAACTTCTTCACTGTGTTGCTTAATGGTTTGTATTCAACAATACAATCGTTGAGAATGAGACAGTATGCCGAAGTTTGATCTGGTATTTCTGAATCACTCTCAATTTCTACCCTTACATCCACAACGGGTCCAGTCTTCAGATTATCGGTCTGTCTAGAGCAATCAACAAAAAACAACGGAGCTAATTCTTTAAATTGTTTCTCGCTTAATAAAGACTCCGGACAACGTCCATAATATGACTGTTGAAATCTGATGTATTGCTCATATTAAAGCAATTCTGTTATTGGCGAAGTTGACATTGATGTTTTCATACGGGAAATATGTCGAATTAAGGTATACTCGAACATCACGAACATAGCAGTGATCAAACTGCGACATGTCAGAACTTGCATTATTTTTTCTACTTGTTTGTAGACCAATTATTACATATCTCGGTTTTTCTATTTGAGATGAAGTTTTGATAGACCAGCAGCCTAATTGCGTAACATATTTTGATTGTTAAAGCCATTCCGAATTTAAGCCAACTGCAGTAGCAATCAATATTCATATTCGGAATTGTAGAACTTTATCTGATACAAACTGAGCTGACTGGCTGACTGGCTGAACTCCGTTCGCCTCGTCACTCTCGGTGGAGTAGAATGCCCAATAATATAAAAGAAATCCGTGCATAGGTACTGGTTTTGACGTCTATTCCAGTTCGACGTCTATTCCACCTGATGGAACGGAAATATTTTCCAGTGAGTGGTTTGGGCGTACTGCACTTTTCGAATCTTGTGTGGTTGACAATAACATAAACGGATTGTCCGTTTGGTTCCTATAATACTTCAGTTTTAAACACGTTTTTGTTATTGTCAACCATTTTTGTTATTGTCAACATTTAAATTGGTTTTGACTTCTCAACAAATATTTTTCCTTTCACAGCATTTAAATAATAGCATTCAGGAAAGTTTATAGCATGCTGTAACCAAGGATCATCGTGAATCTCCCAATCTTCGATACTACCTCCACAAGAAAAACACATGACTTTATCGGTTACACCATTTCCACAATAAAAAAATCCTGCATCAACCATTTCCATCACCAATCTTTTTCGTGAATGAGCGGTCGCCCAATAATGTCTGAACGAAAATAGACGAATTTGATGTTTGTTATAAAGATCATATCGAGGAATATAATTTATTGGATTCATTTTAAATAGCTGTTGATACGTTCGCCTTCAACGCTCTCGGTGGTTAGAATGGCGGTTGCTCATACATTTGATCGAGTTAGCGACAATGAGATATAAATGTCAATGTAATACATTAATTGACTCATTATTAATATAACCGTTTCAAGCAGTTATCATGAAATTTGTAAAACAACCACAATCGTTACATGTAAACAAACTTTGTGTTCATTCTCAGGAGACTGATTTTCGTCATGGAGAATTATTACCTAAATCGGTACGATGCATCATTTGCGGACCGTCAAATTGTGGAAAAACTAATTTATTAATTGGTCTTCTTATACACGAGAATGGTTTAAGATTTCAAAATATTTATGTTTATTCGAAAACCTTGCAACAACCCAAGTACGTTTTTTTAGAAAAAGTCTTGCTCGTTGCAAGACTTTTTCTAAAAAAACGTACTTGATTGCTGCTGGTCTATCAAAACTTCATCTCAAATAGAAAAACCGAGATATGTAATAATTGGTCTACAAACAAGTAGAAAAAATAATGCAAGTTCTGACATGTCGCAGTTTGATCACTGCTATGTTCGTGATGTTCGAGTATACCTTAATTCGACATATTTCCCGTATGAAAACATCAATGTCAACTTCGCCAATAACAGAATTGCTTTAATATGAGCAATACATCAGATTTCAACAGTCATATTATGGACGTTGTCCGGAGTCTTTATTAAGCGAGAAACAATTTAAAGAATTAGCTCCGTTGTTTTTTGTTGATTGCTCTAGACAGGTCGATAATCTGAAGACTGGACCCGTTGTGGATGTAAGGGTAGAAATTGAGAGTGATTCAGAAATACCAGATCAAACTTCAGCATACTGCCTCGTTCTCAACGATTGCATTGTTGAATACAAACCATTAAGCAACACAGTGAAGAAGATATCATGAACGCGGATATTGTCATTGTCGAACTCCAAGGATTTAAATATTTAGACAATAATTGTATCGTCAAAGAAGTGGCTATAGTAAGTAATGAGCACACACAGACGTTCTTGGTTAAGCCACCGCATTCGTTTTATTATTTAACTCAAGAAGAAAAGAAGCAAGTGCGATGGTTGGAAAGAAATCGTGGAATTTTCTGGAGTGAGGGATTTATAGACTACAGAGAGTTTCAACACGTCATCATACCGTATTTAGAAAATAAAAAAACTATTACAAAGGGTTTGGAAAAAATTAAGTGGATTAAAGAGTTATGTGCAAACTGTGAAGTGATTGACATAGGTGAAAAAGGGTGTCCTAATTTTAAGACATTAAAAAAAAAGTTCTGTAAAAATACATCTGATTTTAATTGTGTGAACCACAAAATGAATTGTGCATTAAATAATGCGGTGTGTATTAGAAAATGGTATGTTGACAATAATATGTCTGTATTTATTCTATTTTAATTTATTTTGTCATACCTATGCAGTTAATAAAAATGATTAATAATGTACTTATGGTTGTTTTATTTAAATGTATTCAGGGTAACTTAATCATCAAACTTTATATTAGCTCTAATAAAATGAATCAAATTCAGTGAGTATTCTATTAATTTTAAAATATTGAAGATGTATAATCTGTGATGAGATCGTTTCATTAGAACAAATTTAAAGTGTGAGTATGTTTATGTAATGCCAATAAAACATATTTTAAATTATAAATATATTATTTATTTAGTTTTCAGATTATTTACAATTACAAACTAATAACACTTGTCCCTTATTAATATTAACTCTCCCTCAAGTTATTTCATAATTTTATTTATGTACATGAAACTTATGTAACTATTATGTATTTGAATACACTAAAATTAATAAAACAATAATTTTAGTTCTTTTAACTTAATCGCTCTAATAACAATAAAACTAACATCTTGGATACTTTATTTATTTATACATTCAAAACTTACATAATACTTAACTAAAAACCTTAATTCGTTACTAAGAACCTAAATATGAGCCAAAAGTTTTCTTAATATTTTATTTATACATAAATTTGACTTACAAAATTGTGATGATCTATATAAATACCTTTTAATACACTAGCAGATTAACAAATAAATTCATAATACCAATATTAAACTAATTATTTATTTCTACATAATATCTGTTTCAACATTAAAATTATACATTCAAAACTTATACATACATTAACTAAAATCCACTAATATTGATACACTAAAGGCCCTCAGCTATGTTAATAATTGGAAAAACCCAATAACCATGCCCGACCGGGAATCGAACCCAGAACCCCGTGCTCAGTAGTCACGCTTGCAACCACTAGACCAGCAAAGCAGTCTACAAACTAACGCAATAAGTTACAAACTAGGTAGGATACTTACTTACTAATAACAATCGTCATCACAAAGTTTCTTTGAAATTTTATTTATCAATGATTGTGTCTCTTCCATAACATAGTCCACCGGTTCACTAACTACATAATCTACATATTGCGCACTTAACACTATCACCTCCTCATCATCACTTGAACTTGTAACACTTGGTTCTTGTCGCTCACTGATGTCCAACACCTGTATCTGGATCAGTCGTAAACCTTTTTTCTTTTCGTTGTTTATGACGTATGATTGACATAAAGGACGATGATGTTCAGATGCTTTCCGTTTTAGAACCTCCCGTCTTGCTCGAGACTTTCTGATGGTTGGTTCAGGTCTTTGTTGCTCTGGAACATGCCAACTTAAACTTGGAGTGGGAAAACCTTGACCGTATTGGGAGAAGATAAAATCGGGAGAGTCGCCCATTATTGATGATCTGAAACAAACAAAGTTACAAATTATTGATTATAATTATATCTAACAGGATAAGGAAATAATTGTATAAGTACCTACTTATACGCTTGTACAATACTTACAATTTATTTAGTTTTTATTCGACGAGATGCGACCGGTCCGGCTGTCTGTCTTGTGATGTATGTCATTATCCATCATATTATTATGAAATGCAAACTCAATAAAGCTTACGCTGTGAATCATTGTCATGTTTCAACAAGTTCAACCTGATGTGCGCGACATAAAGCGACGTGCGCGTGCACCTGATCGGTGTTATATTACACAATCCAGTCAGCGCAATGCGCTTTGTCATCAGGAATGGAAATGAAACAGATTTATGAACATAAACTATTATTTATTTAAGTATATTATTGTTAGTAGCTTACATAAGTACCAATATAAGTAAACTTATATAAGACCTAAATATATATAGGTACTATTCTAATTCTTATGTAGACATTTTACTAAAACTAATTTTGTACTTAATAAATTCTAAGGGACACCAAGAATACCTACATTTTAGAATTACATACATAATAATGCCGGGTTCAAAAGTAACTTCACTTCAGTCGTTACTATTTCAATTAAGTACATTACACAACAATATTACAATTCATATTAAAAGATAAACAAACATCAATCCATCCACCCTCACATAATTTTTATAATAGTAGGATGTAAGATTATACCATCTATAACTTTCCATTTAATACGATACAAGTTTTATAATCAATAAAATACATGATAGAAATGTAACTACTGTAGGTTCCTAATTACATTTAAAATTATTATGGTAATGCATTACATAAATATATTTGCATTACCCCAAGCTAAAGTAGATACTTTATCAAATGATAGCAACCGTTTATCATCATTGCTTGAAAGTGCTATTTTATTTACGTTCTGAGTGAATATTTCATGTTTTATTGACCTAAACAATACATTTTTTTTGCGAATGACATTGCAATTGTATAAAACGTTTTTATAATCAAACATATTTAAATTTTTCGTTACACATTTTTTTATACCTTTAGCTTTTTTAATTGTTTTGTTTAAGGTTTTAATACAATAAAGCTTTGAGCGCAGTCCTACGAATTCTTTGATAACTTTGCCACCCATTTCGTCCTTAAACAGTCCTGGAATCTTCTTATTAATAATAGGTAAGTCAAATTCATTATTTAAGTCATAATTAGAGGTATCAAAATATTTTAAAAAATTGAGCTTGAAATCTTTATAAACGTTATTACTCTGTACATCATAAATTAGACTATCTGTATCAGTATAGCACAATTCAATTCGCTTACCATAAAAAGGTTTCATGATAGAGTAGTGAAAATCGTACATATGCGTCTTAGATAATTCTAATACTGTGAACCCTATGTATATTGGTTTATTAAGTATAACACGCAAAGGTTTCATTTGGATTGCTACTAAACCATCAGAAAATATAGAGGCGCTGTGAAAATATGGACTGGCTATCAATTTCTCAGCACAAATAGTCTTTTTTGTTTTATTGATTGAGTCACACCATTTGTTTACTAACTTAACGTCTATTCGATTTTCATTATTTTCTAAGGTTTTTCCAAAAATACTATTGTTTAATAATTTGAAAAAATCTTGTTCAAACGTTGACACTGCTTTTTGACGTAACTGAGTATTAATGTCAATATATCCCTTTAAAAAACAACTTTGCTTAAACATAATAGCGCGATGGATCCTTCTCAATATTAAACCGTACTGTAAGCATTTTTTTAAATGAACGTAATGAATTACATAGTGATATTTATCGTACAAATTCGGTATTAATTTTTTATTTTTACCACCAGGTGGTAAACATTTTTCTGGACAAAATGGAAAGTCATTGTGTTCAATGTGCAAATTTTCCGGATATATTAAATCAACTTCAAGAATGTAACCGTTTTCTGCATTATCATCGATGTCTGTCAAATTCTCTTGTAAAAAATCTATTTCTTGTCTATTCATAAATCTAAAACCGGAATAGGGCAGGGATTGACACATACTGTAACCGTACAAATTGTTACAGTCTAAATAAATGATAAAAGAATTTGGGCGGGTTGGATCGAAGCTATCTAAATATTTATGGTTGGCTTTGGCATGTCTTTTGGAACACATACAAACACCTCCACGAATACCTTTTTGAATCATTCTAAAAATTTCTACATCACTAATTAATTCTAATTGAACTCCTGTTTTTAAAAGCATTGCATCAAAAGATAGACTTGGTGCTGTACGATAGAACGCAGGATCGAGATTGTAGTGTCGTTTACAAGTTTTTCGAAAATTTTCAAATACATCTGTTAACAACAGAACGTCTGTTTTGAGATATAAATCGGTGTACATACCCATGTTTTGAATATTAAATGCTGACCAAACGGTACGAGCGTGTTCATAGTCTTCGTCAGTAATTGACTCATCGATCAATGCATTAAAAAAATTTTTTTTAGACAGCAAACACGTTTGTTCGTATCGTTCCCATTGAGACATATAGTCATAAGGATACACTCCTTTACGCGTGAGTAGTTTAAATTGTGATTTATTAGGAAAATAATATTTTAAATGTTTGAAGTCTTGTTTTTTCATTGTACTAACTAACTTTTCTAAACTAGCACCTAAAAATTTGAAAGAATCTACAAACCGAATTTGAATGCTTTCCTCAGGTGAAATTGGAATAAACTTTGTGAATGAAATATAGTTTTCTTTTGTTTTCGGTATCACTTTAATAGACCCAGGAGCTTCACCTAATTCTTTTATAAAGAGGTGACAATCGTATCCGGATAAATTATGAAAGAATACTGGCAAAAATGTTGGTAATCTGTATTGTAGGTTACAATAATTATGAGCTGCACCGCGATACTTTCCAGTCAAGTGACAATGATCACGAACCCTGTCGCCGAACAAGAAGCGGTCACAAATATGACAAGTCATTGCGTTTTCAAAGTCGCGAGCATTATCATCTGAGTATATCATAGGAACTTTATTTTTTAAAATAGCGTAATATTTTCGTGCATCTTTATAAATAGACTTCACAAAATTAGATACACAATCCGAACCGCGATAAGAAACGTAACTATTGTAGCTTTCGTCTAGCACACACGTGATATGGTAAGCGTAAGCTACAGGCACGTGTCGCTGTCGCGTTACGGTGCTCGCCTTAGAGGGATCAGGGTCACAAGATTCATACCGTTCTAGCATTGTTTCAAAATCTGCGTATATAACAAATGGTACAATTTGCTTTCTGTTATAATTTTCAAACTGTATGAAAGAACCTTTTGCAGGCAGTTCTGTGACGACACCTCCACAATTATGTGAACTAAGATCGTCGCATGAATTAAAAAACATTAAACAAACGTTACAAAAGTATAGTTTACTGTGGTGCTTTGTTATTTGATTCTTAACAAGTCGCGGCAAGTCTTTAATGAGACAGTAATGTGATAAATCATCGCTTTCTAAATAAAGTAAATGAATCACCTTTCCGTTTAAGGTTTTTGGTTTGTAAAGAGGTCCTACGATGGTATTATTTTTTAAACCATAAATATAAATACAAACTTCAGGGTTATTTCCTTCAAACCGCGTAATATCTGAGAAATTCATTGGGAATGATATATCCTTTACGTTTAATACGTTACGAAAATCAGGATAAGACGATACTCTTTCAGGATGACTTTTAGCTGGATATAAAGCAGCAACAACAGACCATAAAAAACAATAATCATCATTATTGCGAATATTAACGCATGCTTTTTTCGATTTTATTGATGGAGGCAATTCGATAAAACCTGAACCACGCAAAGGTTGATATTTGTTAACATTGATTTCCAAATGGGAATTATTCAAGAACGTCCATCCACTATCTCGGTCTTGAAATTCTTCTATCTTTTTTGTTAAAGTGTTTTTGACTTCAGACAATAATGAATCCAATTCATAATTCTGATGCAAAGTAAAGTTTTTTGTGGCAAATGATCTTATCTCCTGAGAATCATTTTTAACCATTAAAAACAAAGCGAAATATTCGAAGTTAACTTTTAGACATGTGTGTTCTTTAAGAGACATGTCAATTAACGTTTTAATTTTGTTCTCGATATTATTAAAAAATGATTCTAGAGAACAATTCTCAGACGGATCGATAATTCTATAAGAAGCTATACGATTACGAAATGCAGAATGTATTATTTCAACACCTTCGCAAAAATGCGAAGTACTTTTGTTTTTATGATTAGTACTACGTAAGTGACCTGTCCAGTGACTGCGCTCAACAGATGTGTTACAAACGGTACAGAAAGGCATATTAGATTATTATGTTTATTACGCAAAACTAGTTTAGATTTACAGAATGATCGACACTTACCTACAATTAATTTGGTGTCCCCAAAGATTTAAAACTAACTTATTTTATATTTATACTATCGCTATAAAAGACGGGTTCGGAATTGTCGAACAATTCGTGAGTCCGTCTCATAAACATTTACAACCCATCCCACTGGGGAGTGTTGCGATCTAGTTGCACTTTTAACGCGACCTGAGCTTTCTTCCACCGTTCTTCCTTGGGGGTGGAGACAACTTCGTCTTTCGAATAAACTTTAACTTCAACGTAGAAGTCCCCCCTAAGGTCTGCCGCTCGCCGTACTTTTCCGTTGGCGACACGGCTGATGAGCGACGAAGCGAAGTCTCCGCTTGTGGTCGCCTTTTGATGGTCCTCCAGACCAAAGAGGTCCAAGTTCAAGCTGCGTCTTTTACTGTAAACAATTACACATTTCATTTATAATAATTTACATTTATTTCTTAACTACGAAATTAAGGTGTATTATACACCTCTGTTGAATCCTATGGGAATATAAAGCGAAATACATATTAGATTATAAAAATTTCAATAAGAATACCTCATGAAGTAATGATGTGAATGACAACATTTCTACCTTGAATATGATAGGAAATTGATTTTACCGTTCTCTGTGTTACAGTTCTAAGCTCACTAACCATTATGTACCACTGCACATATCTTGTTAAGTGACTTATCATACTCAACAATCACCTAATCATACAAGCAGTAATATAAATTACCTTGACTTAGAGTCTGATGGGTGGGCGGTGGTTTCAAGTGCTTGGCGCTTCACCGCCTTTTTCTTAGGCTGCTTTTTTGTCACCTCGGCTACTGCAGCTGTGGACCGTTGTGATTGGTATTCTGATTCCGAGTAGTCAGACCTGAAATAGAACACACAAAGATTAATTTTATAACTATAAGCAACCTCAATAATTATGGAGAGGAGAGTTTCAATGGAATATAGCTCGCTAGAAGATGATATTGATGGTATGATAGTGATAGTTACACCAGCCGGCAGGCAGAAACCAGGTCCGTAGCTAGGTAGCAATCAATCACATTAATAAATTCAGATGATGATAGTTACACCAGCCGGCAGGCAGAAACCAGGTCCGTAGCTGAGTACCGATTACAGTAGACTTAGTAGTACTTACTCACATTTTATAGTTGCAGGATGATATAGTAGGTATGTAACGAAAAAGGTAAGTGTATCACTGGAAGATACTGGAGCGAATGTGATTTTATGATCGAAATTGATTGGTTTTATACATAAAAAATACCATTTCAGCAATATTTACCTCATAACAAAATTAAACCTTAACTACATATCCTCACAGGTGTATGACTAATTTATGTTACTTAAGTCTAATTAAACCGTGGTGATTGAAAACCTTTTCCGTCTAATTGCAATTTTATCGTGAGAAATGAAATACAAAACCAGCTTTTTGGCTCACCGACAAAGGTGAAGCCGACATCAGGCTAGTTACTTATAATTAATACAATAGGTAATATAATAAAGTATGTATGTTTGTTTAATAAAACTTGTTGCATGACAAGTATGACATGTGAAAAAAAAAAAAAAAAAAAAAAAAAAAAAAAAAAAAAAAAAAAAAAAAAAAAAAAAAAAAAAAAAAAAAAAAAAAAAAAAAAAAAAAAAAAAAAAAAAAACAATTTTCCCTTTTTCAAAGATGCAAGCTGAGTCAAAAGTATAATATCCTGAAAACATTTTTCATGTAGAACAATTCATGTAAACGAACCCGTGTCAAAATGTTAGTTCACAGGTATGTTGCAGTAAAACTTTAAATTGGTATAAAATCATCCAACGACTAAAACGAACTTTTTGTAATCATTTCATGCAAAGGATCAGTACTGATATTAAGAATCATCTTTCAATCAATCCTAGATTGATACTAACACCTTATTACAAATAAAATAAGAAACAAAGGTATCAAACTGGTATAGGATCATGCTCTATAAAAGGTTTCGTCCCATCTCTCACCGATCCCAATTACCTAACAAAAAGTCTCAACTCTATACGAAACGATAAAACACATTTAGACGAATTAAAAATACTTTCAAATAAAAAATCCTATAAAAGTCTAATTTTAATCAAAGACTGCTACATGCATGAGAATCATCTTACAGTGTAATTGTAAATACATAGAAATTACTCATACATACACGGCACCTCATGTAACGACGTTAAAGTACGAATACTGCAAATTTACATAATGCAATTTTGCAGTCTTTGGGATTTTAAAGACTCAATTACACTTATACTGTGAAAGCTTAATACGATCGTTTCCGACGCAGTCGTCAGGCGGTTTACAAAGAGTATGACACAATAGATGACTACGGAACGGCGCATGAACGTTTTCCGAACCGTTTCGAAGGCGATTGTATGAGTGTGAAAGCATCTTAATCAAGCGCAAACGCAGAGTAACAGCAGAACAACCAGCAGTTGTCTGTTAACGTTCCTAAGGTAGTGTCAGCTGCATGAGTTAATTAAATTAAGATTTGGATGTCCTTGGTGCCCAATCTGAGGCCATAGAAATAGAATGTGTGTGTGTCTGTAGATACATGCTATTTCTTGCTCTGTGAAGAGACATGAGACAATCTGTCCTAAATTTTAATTTAATGTTTACGGTATCCTAAAGTTCAGATGTCCTTGGTGCCCAATCTGGGGTCATAGAAATAGAATGTGTGTGCCTGTAGGGGCATGCTATTTCTTGCTCTGTGAAGAGACATGAGACAATCTGTCCTGAACTTTAGGCTAGTAATTCAAGCAGCGAACGACCTTATTTGTTAACATGTAAGCTAGTGTCAGCTGTATGAGTTAATTAAATTAAAATTTGGATGTCCTTGGTGCCCAATCTGGGGTCATAGAAATAGAATGTGTGTGTGTCTGTAGATACATGCTATTTCTTGCTCTGTGAAGAGACATGAGACAATCTGTCCTAAATTTTAATTTAATGTTTACGGTATCCTAAAGTTCAGATGTCCTTGGTGCCCAATCTGGGGTCATAGAAATAGAATGTGTGTGCCTGTAGGAGCATGCTATTTCTTGCTCTGTGAAGAGACATGAGACAATCTGTCCTGAACTTTAGCTTACTATGTTCGTATAGTTCGATTACTAAACGAAGTATGTGTGAAACGTGTTGTTATAAAACTATTCAAGTAACGTAGTGGTTATGTGTGAAACTTGTTAACTAAAGTAGTGTTTTAGTGCTCAATCCGAGAATCTGCGGTAGTTAATCGAGGTAAGCCATCGGTAATAATAATATGCTCAACCCCTTTCATTTACCCAATTAATGCCCAATAATATCCTACTCTCGAATAATAACACGATAATGGCATGTTTTATTTTTTATTTAAACACTGTGAAAGTGAGAAATAAATCATAAAACTACTGACGTTTTACGATTTATTTCTTTCAATTGCGGAAACCACTGTGGATATGTACAGACGCCAGCACATCAACCTACACCTAACTGTCAAATTTTCCCAATCAACATTGAACCTTATGCTTTAGCGATAAAGTTGAAAATCTATTACAGAAATCTGACAGATTGTAGTAGGTTGATGTGCTGGCGTCTGTACGCTGAGTTGCGTGGAGATCGAGAAACAAAGTAATTTCGAAAAAAATCCCACGGCAACATTCTTCCGGGATAAGAAAACAATATCTAACAAACATCTTCATTAACTTCTTGAGTAAACTATTTTATGATATTATTGTATGATGATGATCTAAAAAATACTGTGAATAACTTATATTGTGTTAATTCTCAAATCTTAAAATGGACCTCCAAAACGGCGATCGAACATCGGTAATAAGAATAAGAATAGTTTTAAAAAATTGCGACTTCTAGTGGACTCGGGAGAAAATTTGGCAACACTGACACTGAGTAATATAAAAAAACAAAAGTTAATATGAAAATAGGAAACTTTTAAACCATAATAATCTTTGTTTGGTTTTACCTTAAATATTGTTTCAATTAATAGTTGTTTTATGTTTTTTAACATACAAAATTATATTTACTATTCTCATACAGAAACATGGGCCTATGTTAAATAGTTCGGAAAAAATTTCTTGTGGTTTGCTGTAGAAGGAATACGTTTGCAAAATTCTCTGATAGAGGACAAGAAGGTTTTCGCTGGCGGCTGCACCAAGACTTAGGCTGTTTTGCTCGATAGCGAAAAGAACCTAAGTCTGTCTAAGTCAATATAATCCTACAAGTAAGTACCTACCTAACCTAATATATTTACGAAAAAGTTGTTCGTATCTCATTAGATTATTGTAGTTCAATTCAATTCAATTCATTTATTTGTGAACATAGGTTACAATAGGTGTTACAGTCAAGTATATTACATATATATGATCTCTATGTCCTACCACTTGGTGGTGTACAAATAATAATAAAATAATAATACCAATAATTAATCACGATTACAATAATTAAAATAGCAGGAAATGTCAGATAAAAGCATTAGATTACATATTCAGAATATCAGTCAACATAATATACTCGTACATAATAGTCCCATTTTTATAACAAGCAAGCAATATAGGTAGGTACTTGACAACTAATTACTCATAATTATTATAATATTCGGTCATTAAGGAATTCCTCAATAGAGTAATATGTCTTCTCGATCAGAAATAGAAATAACTTCTTTTTAAATTCATTAATATTGTCTACTGATTTGATACACTTTGGTAGTTTATTATAAACCTTTGGAGCCATTGCGAATATGCTTTTCCGAAACAATGCAGTTTTGTTAGGAACAGGAAAAAGTTCGTGTAGGTACTTATCTTTGATACCGATGATCATCAAAGATAGACCTATATTAGCTTTGGACCTCCCTGGACATGGGTTTTCGTCGTACGACTTCCGGTACACATACACAATTATGATTAAACTTGGGGGTCTTACCTTTCGCAATCATAGCTAAAATACTCAATAATTTAATGATAACTGCCCCACGTACCTACACATAATAGTTATAACAACTTAATTCGAGATCTTTGAGAATTCAAAATAAAGCTTCACCGTACGAGGATTTCAATATGTTTTTAATTTTCAGTTATGACTTACAACAAATGGGACTGACCGAGGGCGAGGATGATTTTGTATATAAAAAGAGCACTTCAACTGGGACAAAGTGTCCTTACTTTCTCACTCTATGGGAGCTATCGCTGGCTGCGCTAAGACAGGCTGTTTTGCTCAAATAGCGAAAAGTCAATATCTTCATCACTACAAGTAAGTAACCCAGTATATTTAGGAAAATTTTGTCAAAGCCAAATCATTTATTTCAAATAGGCACATTAAAGGCATTTTGGATGTCAAATGTTGTTTGTATCATACACATCATACTGACAATCATTCCTTTGTTGTATAGATAAGCAACTTATTTAGCTTAGCTTAGTTAGCTATTTGTTGTGGTTAGAATAATTATCACAGTATGTCCGTTAACCTCCATTGTAACAACTGAAATTATTAATATTGATGTTTGTACATAAGTATTTATTGAAACAAATTATAATAACCATTAATCAAATAACAACTAAGTACAAAACATTAATCATAATATTTTTGCAGACGGTGCTAAGAGCTGAAAATACAAGAATGGACCACTGCCCTACTAACATCAATCTAGTTGACAAACAATGGATTTTCTTACAAAGAATGGAAAACCTATCTGCCGTATTAATAATAATTAAAGGTAAGCTGTTTGACACAATTAAGGATCAAGCAGCAACCCACATAATAATTATTATGATATATTTATCATCATATATTTTATGTATACATAACTAATGTTTACCATTCAAATTTAGTGTTATGTTAAATAAAAATGTTTGGAAACTGAAAAACTGGCCCTAAACAAAGAAGAAATTAAACAATGCACAACATGACAAGGCCTATGGCTTTTGTTCAGCCATGGGCTGATGAAGGACTAGTTGATATGCCTAGTTTGCCACATTACGACATAGTTTAAGTACTTTATTTGAGTAGAAAATAAATTGATTTTGTTTTAACACTGCAGGATAATTCTCGGGGTGTTTCACCTACGAAGACATGGAAGGGAGCATGATTGACGTTGCCCATTACTGTTCGCTTCGGCCACTGCTACTGCTGCTCAGCAACTACTTCAGTTTAACTCAAGATTGTTAAGAAAAGCTAATCATTGTATTTTAGAAAACTGTTGAATCTTCAGTCTTGCAAGACAAGGATATAAACATATGTATCTATGGTGTAAATTGATAACAGTGTAAGCTTTAATATAAAATGTTTTAATTATGAACTGTAAAGGTACAAATAAAAATAACTTGTTATGAAAAATGTAAGAATAAATTGAATACTTACTTAACCTTTTTTTTAATAAAGACATGTGATTATTATAGTGATACTAATTAGAAAATAGTGGTGTTTAGCTAAATTAACTGTCATTCACTGGGTATAGGTAAATAGAAAGAAACCTTTTTTTTTATAAAGACAATTAGTGATTATTATAGTGATACTAATTAGAAAATAGTGGTGTTTAGCTAAATTAACTGTCATTCATTGGGTGTAGGTAAATAGAAAGACATAATATATGGTAAACAAAAAAAAGTGGTTTTATTTAAATATTATTAAAACCTTAACTGACAATAGTATTTCTTCACATTTAACATGAAAAATTTGGACATGCGGCAAGAATAAATTGGAACGAATATGTTGTATGGATTGGTTGAATTTGGCATCTGAAGTCTTCTCTTGAAAGTCATCATGGATAATTTATATACTGCCTTGTAATGCTTGCTGTGAGAGAAAGTATTTTTCTTCTTGAATAATGTGGTTGAGTCTGACAACTGAAAGATAAAAAAAAAGAATTTAAGTAAATCCTCACTATAATATTACAACCATCCACAAAGGCCTCTCCCCTTAAACACTTCAATGCAAAATCTATGAACATATTATTAGAACAGCTATATACTGCTATAAACAACAGTTAGGTGCCTACAATTCTATTGATGGAGGAAGTATACTTGACTAAAAAGTACCCACACAAAGATACTTTATAATAAATTAATTTTAATTATTAGGTAATAGATAAAAAAGAGGATGGGCCTATGATATTTAGCTATTACACACAGACGTATAAAGCTTTATATGTCTGTGCTATTACATTACATACATATTACATACATTTCTACTACATAGGCATTTTAAATTGAATAATTGACTTGGATAATTATTCTTACTAATAATATTAACAATAGGTAATTGAAAACTTAGATATATTTTCAGTTGCCTACCTACTTTCTTTAATTTAGTTTGTTGTAAATTTGCTGAGTAAATATTCATCCCCTCGCCTTTTAGGAAGCCTTATTCAGGTGCCTTAGGTATCTATACTGTGTATTCACCAGTTAGCTACCTAACAAACAATATGTGTGTAACATTTGTTTTTAAAATTCAAATAATTTATTGTGGATTGTAGGTTCATAAGATGTGTTAGTTACAGGTAAGTCTGCTATGTCCCGCCATTGAGGCATACAAAATTCATATATGTTCGGTACATAGTTAAAATACAGTACATCAAATTGTCATGCCATTGATTTAGATTAAATTAGTATAATAAGTATTTATGTCAAATTACAAATTAGTCATGTTACAAAATAGTATGATTCAATGTATTGTCATTTAGAAATTCTCTTAGAGTAATTACATAATAACATTTTACTTATTAATAATTTGTGTAGTTTTTTTTTAAGGTATTTATATACAGGGTTATTGGAAAAACATTAACAACCTCTTAAGAGGTCATTGCACTTATCATTATTATGAACAACTTTTCGTATAACTCCTCAAAATGTAGGGAACAGCTGATTTTTTTTCGCGATTTCAGGTTTGGTCCCAAACTTAAAGGAGTGCAATGACCTCTTAAGAGGTTGTTGATGTTTTTCCAATAACCCTGTATATCGCTCATAGGTCTGAGAAAAGGTGGAAGATTATTAAAGATATGTGGGACTATACAAAACATGCTTTGGTGCAAAAGTTTTGTTTTACTGGCTATGGTGCACAGCTTGTCTTTCGTGTCTGGCCCTAGTGCAAAATTCGAATAAGTTTGGATTTGATTTTATGAACATTAACAGTTTACTATGGAGAGTTCATATTTTTTTAATTTGTAAAATGTGGTCTGCATGAATCCACTTGGTATATTGCACATCAATCTAATACATTTTCGAGCTCTAGAAGCACACTTTTTCCACAGACTTGCCCCAGAATATGATGCCGTAGTGTATGATTGAAGCAACATCTCCATGACAGGCAGATAGTAGTGCAGGCTGACTGACAGTGTTCCTTAATCTAAAGAGCATAAGAGCTCTAAGTCTTTTGAAAACTTGCTCTTTAAGTGACTTCCAATTTACTTTGCTAGCAAGCTATCAATATTATAGATAGTTACCTATAGAGATAGATTGTTGCTGTGCATAGCAAACAACATATAAGATACAAAGGTGGTTATATCTGTGATGGGCACATTCAATGTTCAACACATAAAAAGTAAATAATACTGACATTACCTTGAACAGACAATGATGTGGATATAAGTAGGTCTATGTATGGTGTGTATGTTCGTCGACGTCCTTAGGTACATAACCCATTGATTTCTATTGCTTCAAAGTGTGCTTTTTATTCTTCCTCTTTACTGATTGCGTTTCCAATGAAGTAAAAGCCATACTGTGTTGCTAAGCTTCTGGCATAAGTTAACGTTTGTTATGGTACCTACCTACGAGGTACGAATTAGTATTTCGTTAAAATGCCACCAATATGCCTCGTTTCTGAAATATCATAATATGTATCTTTAATTTAGATGGTAAGCACTTGTAACAGAAGAAAACTTTTACAAATATTTTAATAAATTCACATCACCGGCTCGATTTTTAAAATAGGTACCACTGATATTGAAGCATTGAGGTTTTACACAAAATCACATCCACAATTTATCAGGAAGACTACCACTTACATTTTTTCGAAATAATTATGGAGATTACGCGTTTATATCCTAAAATATGTAGAACGGAAAATGATTCCAACGAGTAAGGTCGCCTTCCGTTTCAAACCAATTTATAGTTGGTTTCATTTGACGTTTCAAGCAGATAATCGCTTGTCATTTTGGTTACACAATACGAAATATTGACGTTTGCCCAGTTTTTCTTAGGATGTCGTTCACTCTTTAACGTTCCAAACCAACTCGATTGGTTTAACATTAAAGTAGAGTTACGCAATTCGAAAATCATAAATTGATTGCAATTCTGATGCAATTTAAGGCCACTGATCAGAATCGTTTGTCGAAAATGTGTTACGCAATTAGGCTGCAGGTGTGCTTTGTAGTTCTTGGTAAAGTGGGGTATTCATATAGATCCCAGTTTCTAAAAACCATCTGAAGCGGTCGATCTTTTTCCAATAGTTTTAATAAACTTATTTTTTCTTTGTCCGATACTTTAACATGGGGTACGCGCCATATGATTTTATTGATTTGAATGTCTTCCACTATTTCGCCGGTATTTAATTTTACAGCGTTCAAATTAGTGTTGCTTCGTAATAATATTAGTTCATGTCTACTATTTATTACAACTTTTTTAAAATCTTCTGCAAAACCGAGGATATTCCGAAGTGGTATAGACGCAGAAAAACTTCCTCCATTAATATTTTTTATGCCATCGATACTCCAACCCCAAGCTCTAGCTATTTTTGATTCATTCTCATTCATTGATATTAATGATTTCATGGTTATAGTTATACCTGCATTTTTTATTTTATCAATCTCCACTCCGTTTAATTCGTACCTAATATCTTGGAACAAGAAGAGTAGTCCATTGTTCGTAAAATTGACACTAGTAGCTTTCTCTTTTGAATCTTTTTTGTTAACGATAACGGTTCCTTCCAAATACAGAGTGCTGGCTGATGGTAATATGTACAGATCCTGTTGGTTGATAGGTATGCGTATTTCATCGTTCCTGTTGAAACTCGTTACATAAGGTTTGGATTCCTTCTATACTGTTGTCGTAAGTCGGAGTGGATAAAACGTCTAAGATATTCATTTTAACAATCCGATCGCTCTGAGAAATATCTTATTGTCTTTAGTTAATTTTATTTTGCTCTTAGAACGACGTCTTATTTGGTAGGCAGCTTGAGTAGAACTGGTATTTTTAATTTGATGAGACACATATTTATTGTAGTCAATCATTTTTTCTTCTAAGATGTAAATACAGCTGCACTTCTTCACCACGCAAATTAATTAAACGATTGTTTATATCTAGTAGTCGGATATGTATGCAGCTTATGCTGTTTCGATTGATTGGAAAATATATTGCGTTCTTCGGGATTTCTACGATTCTGTATCCAGGTGGTACGTTGAGTGCGAATTCGTGAATTATGTGACTTGGTTCACTGTTTATGTAAGAGCCGCTCACAATGTCACATTCGATTCTTACCACTGTCGTCGGTAAAATGTTGACTGGATGCTGTGACACATGCCATTTATTTGCTTTCAGAACCTGCTTATCAAATCCTAACAGTCTACTGAAAGAGTTTTCTTTCTTAAAATTAACGTCTTTTGAACAGTATATGGCAGTTTTTAAAGTATTGTTATTACATTGTAATTTGATTGAGGCATCTTTTATTTCGGATTTTAAATAATCGTAAATATCTTGCAATTCGTAGGTGCCTTCCGGTATTTCAATAACATCGTTTGAGCCATAATAATACTTGTTATTACTTTTATCAATATTTGGTATAGAATTAAATGTTGAAAAATGCAATAAAGCACACTCATATTCTCCATTGAGTTGCAACGTATTAGGATAGTACGTAGATAAAATTGATGAGTTTCCAGTTATTGACAAAGTGAGTGACATCTTGCAAATGAATGAAATAAAATAAAAGCATTCATTTTATATATTTTTATTCCAAAAAGTTCTTAGATATTTTAAACATAAATGACCACAGTTTACAGTATTAAATTTTTGATATCTTGTGTAGTTATATGAAACTTTACAATTCTTAAAATATCGTACCAGTTCTAATGGAGGTTTTAAATTTCCATAGCTATCAAAATATTCACAATAGTCATATACTTTTACATAAGCTACCCAATGCGTTCCTTCATTTTTAGAATCGTCTAAGTTAACAATACCACATTCCATACGTTTCGGCTTCCTTGGTAATTGATCTTTCATATATACTCCTCGGAAATATGGGATGTCTCTTGCATAGTATTGGATGTCTACATTAGTTAGTGCGCGATTTGGTAGCTTCTTGTTCAGTTTTTTGTTGATTTTATAAACAATCCTTTACCGTTTTTATAAGGCTTTATGTATAAACCCTTGCCCACTGCTAAACCCTCCATAGTTCTATTATGTCGTTCTGTCTCTCGCAAATTTTGTTGAGCTGATTTGTAATCATTTACCGTTTTTGCAATGCCAGCCGCACCACCAGCTAAAGCTCCTAAAGCTGATAAGCCAGCAAAAATTGGAATTAAAGGTAGAACTCCACCAGTCTTCGGTATGGGGATCACTCTCGGCACTTTGATTTGATGTAATTTGGGGCATAACTTTTTTGCAGCTAAGTAAGCGAAGTTTATTAAAGACTTACTATTCTTGGGTTTTAGCTTTTTTATTTTAGATTTTATTTTTGATACTAAACTCTTAAATGTTTTGGCACCAGAACCAGATTTCAATTTGGCTTTCATGACTTTGCTTACTAACCATGAGCTTAATTTTTCACCTTTTCCCGCATCTTTTGATTTGAGTCTATGTTTAGCCATGTTCAATAGCTGTAAGTCGGCTTTATGACGATTAGGTAAATCTGTATGATTTTCATATGCTATATCGTGGTGCATACAAGCTTCGTCTAGTTTATTCACACCTCGATCACCTCGCAACAAACGTTTATGAAGTTTAGTTCCTGGTCCGCAATAATTGTATCCAGGCAAATGAGCTTCGAACGGTAGGTTATTAATTATACTGTTAACTAGTCCACCACCTTGCATTACTTAAATTATAATGATACAAATATAACAAAGTACTTCTTTTATATCTCAATTTATTAATGCAGATTTATCAATCCAACTGTTTTCATCATTACTGAGACCTAACCATTTAACGAATAGTTTCTTTCCTTTCTTTTTAAGTATTTTTTCTACTAAATAAACACCAGGATAGTTCGATTTTTGAAGTTCTTGTTCGTAAAAAGTTCCTAATATATCTTGCTTTCTTTGATCTTCTATGTGATATGTTACTGGTATAGTTTTATTAATCCTTTTTATTGTGAAGAGTTCAGTTGACCAGTTAGGAGTATAACCTTTCTCGAAATTGTGTTTGTATTTACTGATACGAACACAATCACCTTTTTTAAATTTAGGTTTCCACTGGAGGGATACATGATTACATATATTTTTTATATTTTCTTTTACGATTGCTTCATTAGATTTATTCACATCAATAGGTTTAACTTTAATTGTACGATGTTTTGTATTGTTATACGTATTAAATAAATCTTCTAAGGGTGATCCTAACCACTTATAATTTCCAATGAGACTAAAATATTTATACAAATTATTTTTAACAGTTTTAATTAGTCGTTCTACAATTGAAGCTTTTTTAGTAGAGAACGATGAGTAATGGT
This sequence comes from Hydraecia micacea, assembly GCA_914767645.1. Taxonomy (NCBI): domain Eukaryota; kingdom Metazoa; phylum Arthropoda; class Insecta; order Lepidoptera; family Noctuidae; genus Hydraecia; species Hydraecia micacea. Next base: position 3,650,656 of record OU611775.1, read on the forward strand.
TAATGTTGTACTTCTTCATTAGCGTTTGAAATGTGTTGTTATAAAACTCTGTCCCCATATCTGTTTGTAAATTAACAGGATTTTTATTGCTGCTTAGTAGTATTCGTTCAAACGCTCGAGTTACTTCAGATTTATTTTTAGACTTTAACGGTTCTGCCCAGGCATACTTTGAGAAGCAGTCAATCACCACTAAAATGAAATTGTAACCTTTATTATACTTTCTTAGGTTTTGCATGTCCATTAGATCTGCTTGCCATAAATCATCGATCCCTTTGAGAATAACAGAACGTCGAAGAAAGTTTCTTCGTGCCGCTTTGTGTATTTCATTTACTATTTGTTGTTTTGCCATTATTGAGATTTTTAAGTAATTTATCTATATCTGCTTTGGTGTAAAACTTCTCTTCCAAATGAATCAAAACCTCAGGCTCCTTTGCTTTTAAAGTAGACTGAACAGTCTTTTGTGCATCTAATATGATTTGAGCACGCAATGAAGCAATCAGTTTATTAAATTGTTTTATCGTATCAGCACTCATTCGATCTACATAATCCTTGTTCACAGCATCGTCTGCTTCTAATGGAGGTTTAATTCCTCTCAATCTAGATGACTTTAAATCAAAATCTCCATTTTCTGATTTTAACAACGCGTTATCATTGAAATTAATCAGTTCTGACAATCGCATTCTTTTATGAATTAAATGTCCAAATTTATCAATATTCATGTTTCAGGTATACTATATGTAAAGGCTGATGATCAACTGAACAATAGTAAATTTTACACCTATTTATTTATAAGTTTACTTTCACGTAATTCTTCAATAATGGATATTATTTCATTATCTAATCCTGTGTTACCAGCATCTCGAGATGCTATTAATAACTTTAACCTTTCCACCAATTCATTAGGATCATCCCAATATACTAAATCTATGTTTTTTTTCCAGATTTTTGTTAATGGTAGTCCTTTTCCTTTTGAATGATTACCCTGAACAGTACTTTGCAGTTTAAAAAGAGGTTTAATAACTTGTAAATATTTTTGTCCCTTATTACTTTTTATTGGTTTACTTGGGTCATTATCACGACGATGTGCGTTTGTATCAAGTAACATTTTCTTATAATATTGCAAGTCATCTTCAGTAATCAGACTTAAATCAATATCTTTCTTAAGCAGTAGTTGTTTTAAACCAGGCGTATGTCTGTATTTATGACCAGCCACGATGATATAATGATCGTCGATTGTTATGTGAGCAGAACCTAACATCAATTTTCCGCGTTCTACTCTAACACCAAATGGAATGTCTGTTAATGCTTCTGAAGACACTGACCAGGATGATGTATCGCGACCTTCACTTTTTTCAACTGATTTATACGAAGATTCACTGCTGGTATCAGACTCGTCTACATCACTACCAGTTGCGACTTTTTGCAAAGTTTCGTCTATAAACAGATCTTTAGATTCTTCATCTTCATTACTATGCAGCAAAGGAGTTTGCATACTGGCTGTAGCAATTTGGTTGAGAGGCTCTGTTACAGGTTTAAAAACTGTTTCCAAGGCTTGCTTACGCTCATTCTCAATATCTCGCATTTTTCGCACCTTCTTCTTTACAGCTGCTGCAGCATCAACAATTTGCCTCTTTAAAGATTTTTCCATAATCGATGAATAGATTGTAACCGGTTAAGCTCTGTTTGGAGAGTAATATTATTGCAACGATGACACCTTATTATATACTCGTGCTCTTAATCAAAAATGACAAAGGTGTCAAATTTATTTCTATAACATTCTTTATTTTTTGCACAATCTTTATTAATTACAACATAACTGAAGGGCTCACTCCATATTTTTGAACACATTTCTCGAAATTCAATCCATGTCATGTCAGTATTGACGTGTTCTTCATAAACATGTCTCATATTTCTTTCATCTTGTTTAAAAAGTACGATTAGGTTTGCGTTGCCTCTTACTAACTGCTTAGGGATTTTACTATACGTCTGATTTAGATAAAAACAATCGATGAACTTGTGTCTCCCCATAGCAAAATAATCACGCAAACCACTTTGATTTTCACAAGCAACATCATCGAATATAATTACAGAATTCGGTTTTGCGGTCTGAACACTGAGTACTTGCTCATTTTCATGATATTTCTGAAATGAAATGCCTGGTACCCGTTGCAAGACTTTTTCTAAAAAAACGTACTTGGGCTGTTGTAAGGTTTTCGAATAAACATAAACATTTTGAAATCTTAAGCCATTCTCGTGTATAAGAAGACCAATTAATAAATTAGTTTTTCCACAATTTGACGGTCCGCAAATGATGCACCGTACCGATTTAGGTAATAATTCTCCATGACGAAAACCAGTCTCCTGAGAATGAACACAAAGTTTGTTTACATGTAACGATTGTGGTTGTTTTACAAATTTCATGACGACTGTTTGACACGGTTACATTAACAATGATTTAATTAATGTAATACATTCATATTTATAACTCATTATCGCTAACTCGAACAAACGTACAACAACCTCACCGTGGTTGTTCTTTTTATGTGTAAGATAGTGAATTAGATTTCACCGAATCTTGCATCTGTCCTGGTGTTTTGATGAACCGTTCTCTGTATTTTTATCATGTGGAGTAGGCGCCAAACCAGTATTAACGCAAACGCAAATTCAGACGAAGTGAGACATAGGAATGATATGTAATAAAACGGAATTGTTGAACGGCGCCCACTCCGTCGGATATTATTGGGCATTCTACCACACCGTGAGTGACGGAGGCGAACGGAGTGAGCCGATGGAACGGAAGGTGGGGTAGAATGCCCAATAATATACTACTAACTGCAATATTGTAAAGTACTGCTCTAGCCACTATGGATGTTTTCACATTTCCTAGTTTGCAGGTAAAAGCATTGTTTCCACACTCCAAAATAGCAAACCCACAGTATTTCTTGTTGCTGTACTTAATATGTGCTTTGTTATATTTTTCCTCGCTTATATTTTGCATCGTAGGTATATAATAATAAACTAAATTGGTTAAACAGAAGTGCAAAATAAATTAAATACAACTGCGGCTCCTCGAAGTACGATTGTTTACGAAACTGACTTTTCACAAGATTACATTTTGTACGTCAAATGTCATTTTCTTATTAATCAGCTGATGCAGAGTCGGCCATTTTTTCCTTATAATACTGTTATAGTAGGGTTCTGGGTTTCATAACTTTATAGTAGGTTTTGTTACAATTTAAAAATTGTACTCCGTGGTCTGGTATGGAAAAAATAAATAAACAACCATCTACCTCAAACACCATATAATTTTATTATGCAAACAGATTAAATCAACAAAAAACACAGCCGGTGGACAATAGAGGTCCACCGGTATAAAAGGTAAAATCTTAATAATCTACAATATAAATTACAAATTAGGTAGGTGATTGTGATTATATTTTTTAATGAAAGCCAGCTATAAGTTCAGCATAAAGAGCTATGGTCGTGGGGAGTTGGAGATAAACCCGGTACTGTTCCTTATTAAAGCTAAACGTTATCAGTTACAAAATTAAGTTAAAACCTTTCAATTATTAGTAACGTTATCTATAAATATAAAATTAAGTAATAAGTGGGCGCCAGGGACTTTGAGAGTCCCGGATCCTGGGGCCGTCGAAGGTGACCAATATATTCCCAGATGAAGGTGGAATGACGTACCCAAGATCCACAAATTGAATTTGGGAAGACCGGTTTCCACTAGGGAAAACCGGACTATGTTAACCGGTTGGTTTCTACCGAAACCGTAATATAAAAAATAGTTGAAGGTAGAAATAAAAATATTTTAAGGGATAAAAAAAAAACCGTCCCGCCTGCGCTAACGCTAGACGGACTCAGCCAGCCGCACAGTCGCTTCCGTAGGAGGCTTCGATTGGACTCGAGGAACGGGTCTCGCGTCCAGGCCCCAGACGCTTGACTGGATCCTGGCGGCGAGACGAATCTCTCGAGGTGCCTCTCCTGGAATCGACAATACGGAGACCTAATAATATAGGGGGAAACTAATTTACTTTCCTTGAGGTGACCGAGCTTGGAAATCTAAAAGGCTAAAACATTAGCCGGTCAACATGGACTTTTTCAAGAATAACAAAAGGGACTACGACTTCTGTTTGCCTAATCCTGAGTGGTGGGACAATAGGAAGGAGGATTGAAATACTCACAGTTGACTTGGGAAGAAAGCACTTGACTGCAAGATCCTCGACTGGCTGGAACGCTATCTGCGTGTGCGCAATTTGGAATCCTGTAATAAATATCCAGGGATCACGACAATATCCTTTTAACAACCAGTGAAGGGCTCACAGACCACTTTCAAACACTATTAGAACCAAATCCTTACCTTTTAAAACATGGAAGATAGTATGTGTTTTCTCAAGCGTGTTCAAGGGCAAAAAGAACGCCACTACGGCTCAATAATACTGTCATGTGTAACAAACCGGAACTAGAGGGAGCACCTAGAAAATCTCCCCTAGTTCAGGTAAAATGATTATAAGAACACTGAAGATAAACACTACACCAAGACACTCAAATCCTTGAAAATCACTAACAACAGTCCAACGTGACGTTTAAACGCCGTAACAATAAGAATCCTCATGATCCAGACCAACAAACAAATTATTTGTAACTCCCAATACTAAAATTAGTCTTGATTGGGGTAATTAATCCGGAATATTAATTCGGCTAATTATCAATTCTAACCTTGCCACATTATGTCAAAGACAATCCACAGATTAAAAATGAATTTATTTGACAACGAAGTTTCTAGAAAGAAGTCTATATTGAAAAAATTAAGTTTCATTTCCGTTTACGGTTATCTAGTTTATTACTTATGACTTTTTACTGAAAGCTGAAAATTATTAAGGATTGCTCCATACGATATTATTTTGATGTTTAGCAATCAATATGTTAAAATATCGATTAAACTACAACTTTGAATCAGCGACTATAGAGGTCGCTTCTGCTGTCAGAAACTGACGTTTGACATACTGACATTTGGAATGTAAACAAAACATTCTCATCTTAATAATCACAATACAATATGTTTATTAAGGTTTAGAACAGTATTTTAATGTGAGAAAGTGTTAACCAAAGTGGTAGGTACAAAAAAACAACGTAACAGTACCTCCCCAACCACCAGAGATTTGACCCTCTAGGGCAAATCTCGACGCTGGCCCTCCAGCGTCAAAGCAGACTCCAAAGGACCTAGCACGTTTACAACAATCTACAACATTAATGCCTGAAAACAGGAACAAAGAAAGAAGGAAAATAAAAATATGGAAGCCGGTGTACGATTTCTATTCTTAAACAATATAGCTGATATAAATATAAATGATACGATATACATAAACAATACAGAATTGTTGTTACACTTCAAATATAGAGTAACAGACCGCTCTATAAGGAGGCATTGTAGTAGGCTTTGGTAGTCGGGTCTACAATTCCGCCCGTGTTTTATGGCTTATTTTTAATTATCCATGTAACTTATATGAAATATACTAATTTGGGTTTCATTATATACTACATAAACCTATGACCTAGAAGGGTTCTGGTCACACTTCAAGTATAGAGTAACAACCCGCTCTATTAGGCGTCATTGTAGTAGGCTTTGGATAACGAGTCTACAATTCCGCCCGTGTTTTATGGCTTATTTTTAGTTATCCATGTGACCTGTGTATGTATTATATATACTATTTCACCTGGAGCGAGTCTAATCCATTTACGAACATGTAAAAGACAAGCTCCAAAGAGAGTAATATCCTAGTCTGACCTACTATATATATGTAGGAGAGACCACATTATTCCATCGTACACCACCTTTCACATCCTAAAGAAGTGAAACCGATAATAATGCTGAGCTGGAACACAAATAAACACTAAAACAAATTAAATGCTACAAACTAAAAAAAATTGGCTAACCGTCTTCCATTTATTGAAAGTGACGGTTATACGGCCCCTGTAAAAAAATACCATCTTAAACGTTTTCCATCAATGCAGCCTACACGCCCGCCATTATGGCCTCTTATCTCAGGACTATCATTATGCTGCCTTACCAGCAATCCGGAGGTTAAACACTCCACAGGGGAGTCAATCCTGCAACAACCACAAACTACCAACTACTTGTAAACAATCGCCTTCCGTACTTCTAAATAAAGTTCACAAATGTGAACACAGTAAGAACCTGTGTACCACTACGAACTGCAAAAACAGGGTAAAATATATTTACCCTACTATATTCTAGCACCGTGCATATATAGCAACCAATGCTAAAATAAAAACCAGCAACCACAAGGCATATACAGCCCTCAATGGTCACAGCAACCAACTACTACTAACGAATTTAAATTTTAAGGGGTTTAAATTCAAATAAAATATTTAAAAAAAAATTATTCCTTGCCACATGGTGATTTTAAATCCTTGATATGCCATGTGCCAAGGTTTTTACCGGAACTACAGCCTTCCAATTCATACACTAAGGGTGAAAGTTTTTTCCTAATTATACATCTCTCGTATCTAGGAGCTAATTTGGTCATAAAGAATTTGGAGGCGTCACTCTGGGGATATGTTTTCTTCCACACAGTGTCGCCTATCTCAAACTCCGCGTGCCTCCTACTACTATTATAATAACGAGCACTACGTTTATGTGATTTGATGAGCGCGTCCTTTACTTTATTGAAGATACTACCTAATGCTCCTAGCTGATCCGCATATGAACTGCGGGAAGCACAAGCTAGAGTGGGCTGTCCAACGGTATCATTGCCGAAGACATCACCACTACTAACTGCCTCTCTGCCATGTACTAGGAAGAACGGCGTAAAACGAGTAACTTCATTTGTGGAGGTGTTCATTGCGAATTGGATCTTTGAGATGTTAACATCCCAGGATCGATGATCATCCTCCACGAGAATTGATACCGCGGTCATTATGGTACGGTTATAGCGTTCCACGGTGTTCACGCTTGGGCAATAACGAGGTGTGAAGTGAACTTGAGGTATTTTGTACCTCTCTAGTAGTGAACGAATCTCATTACCCGTGAATTGCGTCCCGTTGTCTGCTATCACCGTACGGGGTATACCGTGTACCAGGAAAACGCCGTCTTCTAGTTTCTGTGCTATAGCTTTACCAACAGCTCTACGTAAAGGAAACAGTAAACAGTACTTCGTAAAACAGCACACGACAACTAAGAGATATGTGAATCCCGCTCTAGACCGTGGCAACGGACCTACCAAGTCAATGCTTATGGTCTCAAATGGCTTGGAACACTCTTTCGCATTACCTAAGAGACCAGGAGGAGGTAATTGTGAGTGTTTATATGTGGCGCACGTATCACATTTACCAACGTAGCTAATCACATCCTTATACATGTTAGGCCAGTAGTATCGGAGTGCAAGTCTTTTATAGGTTTTAAACACTCCAAAATGTGGAGATAATTCGCCAATATGGTGACTCTCTAATAATTCCTGCCGATTGCCCTCCGGTACTACCTGCTTCCAATCATAGTCACTAGCTACCCCGAATTTATTTTTTGAATAACGGTAAAGTTTATCCTCCTTAATAATAAAGTTAGGGCACGATCTAGGCGTACTGACACAAATATCCCACAACCCTTTAAACCAAGTGTCAGTGTCGGGCACGTTAATTTCCAGCACCGGAACGCCACGTGATAAGGCATCTGGAACCACATTGTCCCTGCCCTTGCGGTGCTCAATGGTAAAGTTATACGGTGATAACCGACAACCCCAACGAGCTAAACGACCAGAGGGATTGGTTAAATTAAAGAACCATTTTAAACTCGAGTGGTCGGTTATCACTTTAAACGCAGGACTGCCTTCCACGTAAGGACGAAAGTGTTCCACGGCGAAGACTACAGCGAGGGCCTCACGCTCCGTTGCTGAATAATTGCGTTCCGCCGGATTAAGCGAACGACTGCAGTAGGCTATTGGGTGCTCCTCCCCATTTATGACCTGAGTCAGAGTGCCCGCTATCCCAAAACTGGATGCGTCACAATGAATCTCAAAAGGTTGAGAGAAATCTGGACAAGCCAATACTGGAGCAGAAACCAATGCCTCTTTCAAGGTTGTGAACGCGGTTTCTGTCTCTGCCGTCCACTGAAAAGGCGGAGCTTTTTTACTTGTACTCGTTAGTGCGTTTAAAGGGGCCGCTATCGAGCTAAAGTTTTTAATAAAACGTCTATAGTATGAGGCCGTTCCAAGAAACATTTTCACTTCTTTACGGGTTGTAGGGGTTGGAAAGTCAACAATTGACTGAACTTTCGACGGATCAGTGTATAAGCCATGCTCGTCCACTCTGTAACCCAGATATTTTAGTTCTCGTCGAAAGAAACAGGACTTAGGTAAATTAATTGTCAAATTAGCCTGCCTTAATTTGTCTAAAACCCGTTTAAGAAGCGAAATGTGCTCCTCGAAGGTTGATGAACAAATGATGATGTCATCTAAATATACAAACACCTTATTACCAAACTCCGGGCCGAAAAGTCTGTCCATTAATCGCTGTTGGGTGGCTGGGGCTCCTGTCAACCCGAAGCACATAATTTTAAAGTGGAACAAACCTCGACCGGGAACCGTGAACGCGGTTTTTTCTTTGGATGAAACGGAGTCCAGTTCGATTTGCCAAAATGCAGATTTCAAATCAATCGACGAAAGGTATCGCGCGTCCCGCAACTGGTCTAAGATGTGAGAGACATAGGGTAGTGGATACGCATCTTGCTTGCTGACCGCATTCAGCTTTCGGCTGTCCAGGCAAAATCGCCATTCCCAATTCGGTTTTGGAGCCAGTAGAACCGGGTTATTCCACGCGCTATTGCTAGGTTCCACCACTCCCATCTCCAACATCTCATCCAGCTGACGATTAAGTTCCTTGAGGCGTTCAGGAGATAATGGGTAATAACGCTGTTTAATTGGAGGAACATCTCCTGTGTCTATTTTATGTCGCAACAGATGGGTACGACCTAATCCTTTAGCCTCAAAGGAAACCCTTTCAAAATCTTTAATTAATAACTCCGCTTCATTCTTTTGGTTCGGTGTTAATTCGTCAAACGGCTGTAGGTGCCTAACCTCCGAGACGCATGTATGACCTCTATTATTTTTTAAATATTGTAAAGGTAATTTATTAAAAAAATTTGGTGCCAAATTAAATGTCTTCCAAAAATCTACTCCAAAAATCAACGGTGTGGTAATGTCTGGAATAATATAGAATTTAATAACCTTAGTTACTCCCATGAGAGTCACTGGTAAAAATAAATAACCCTCCACGGATGCTCGCGAATCATTGGCAGTTACGATGCTGCCCAACTGTGTATCGGCGTGTACAGTCGCACCAGCCCTTATGAATTGTTGGCCAACATCGGAACCCAACACCGAAATGCAAGAACCCGAGTCGAGTAAACCGTAATAATACTCATCGTAAATGGAAACAGTTAAATGTGGACGACTATCGCCCGTGGTTTTATAACGTACTGTATCTACCCTTAGTGTATTATAAAATAATTTTAAATATTGTAAATAATTGTCCCAATCGGACTTATCAAAATTTTGGCTGTAGTTCCGTAAATTTAGTTTTTTGAAATGCAGGTAGGACAGGACTTAGCCTCCTTCTGCTTTTTATTGCACGTAGGGCACGATGGTGCACGTACGCCCTTCTTGCCGCAACGGTAACACACAATTTCTGTGGATTTGCATTGTGATAACAAGTGCCCCTTAACTCTACAACGAACACAGAACGACGAACCAGAATCAGTTTGCACGGCTTCAATCTTTTGTGGACCTTTCGGGGCTTGGTATGCCAAGTCTGCTGCAACCAAAGAAGACGACGGTTTGGGCGGCTCATGAAACTGAGCCCTGCTATGGAAACCTAGCTCCAGTTGTCTACATTTTTCTTTTAACTCGCCCAGCGTGTTGATAGTCAATATTGACAACCCCGACGTGTATTCCGGTCTCATGTTGAACTTTATCCGTGCTAAACGATCGCGTTCTGGAACCCTAAAAGATAGTCTATTGTAGAGATTCTCCATGACTGCTGGAGTTTTTCAGCGTAGTCAACATTTTTTTACAAGTACTAATTCATTAAACTTTTAAAAAATAAATTGTAGACTTACTAATATACTATGTTCCCAATATTTGGGATTTTTTTCAGATTGTTATTTGCTACCAGTAAGCTAAAAAAGCAATTGAAAAACATGGTGTTTCGTGTTTACGTAAAAACGTGTGTTAGATTTTTATTTTTCTTAATTTATATTAAGTAGTTATCAAAATTTTAATTTGTAGACTTACTAGATAAATAGATGATAAATAACTGTGCATTTAAATAAAAAGTAGATAACTTAAGGATATTGAGAAAATTGCGCTGAAAAAAATGGAATTTTCTGTTTTTAGACAGCGAAATTGATAGGGACTCTTAAGTAGCGCTAGTTTAAAACGATTTAGTATTAAAGAAAGAAAAGACTTAACGAAATCCTTTTTGATTTAGCTAAATCCACCTTTAGATAAAGTATAGATATGTAAGATTTAATCACTATTCTTGTTTGCTACTTGGGTAACTATCCAGTACTTCACCAATTTCTGGTAATTTGGCCTTAATTGTTTCTAATTCTGTTTTCGGATTAATATTTGTCTCCACGATATCGTCGGAACATACCAACTTACTAAGATCCCTAATTTGAACCCGTAGTTCCTCTACGGTTGAAGCGGGATTAGCGTCTCGGACCAGTACTTCATATATGAGCTCGTCTTTGCGAAGTAAATTAAATGCAATGGGTCGTTCCATTTTGAAAAATAAAAAAAAATTGAAACTAAACTGAAGTTAAAACTGGCTGTCACAATTTACAATCTCGAGCAATGTGTAATTAATGTCAATAGCAAACGCAGTTACATAAATAGCAGTCTTATAGAGTAATTTTGTATTTTAATACCAAGGACAATAATCCTGGTGTTATGTTTTGGGACACAAGTAAAATAAAATTATAAAATGTAAATAGCAGCAAGAAGTGTAAAAAATTTAAAAAGTAAATAAAAGTGTATAAAACAGTACAAACATAAACATGAACACGTTAACAAAGGATTCCGCGCGACGGTTTTTTCTTAAAATTAGAATAACTGGAAGGTTCTAGGAACAGCACTGGCTTATAAGGTACAGCAATAGACGTAACCTCTATCTCCAACCAATACACATGTTGGTCGCCACTGTTACAATTTAAAAATTGTACTCCGTGGTCTGGTATGGAAAAAATAAATAAACAACAATCTACCTCAAACACCATATAATTTTATTATGCAAACAGATTAAATCAACAAAAAATACAGCCGGTGGACAATAGAGGTCCACCGGTATAAAAGGTAAAATCTTAATAATCTACAATATAAATTACAAATTAGGTAGGTGATTGTGATTATATTTTTTAATGAAAGCCAGCTATAAGTTCAGCATAAAGAGCTATGGTCGTGGGGAGTTGGAGATAAACCCGGTACTGTTCCTTATTAAAGCTAAACGTTATCAGTTACAAAATTAAGTTAAAACCTTTCAATTATTAGTAACGTTATCTATAAATATAAAATTAAGTAATAAGTGGGCGCCAGGGACTTTGAGAGTCCCGGATCCTGGGGCCGTCGAAGGTGACCAATATATTCCCAGATGAAGGTGGAATGACGTACCCAAGATCCACAAATTGAATTTGGGAAGACCGGTTTCCACTAGGGAAAACCGGACTATGTTAACCGGTTGGTTTCTACCGAAACCGTAATATAAAAAATAGTTGAAGGTAGAAATAAAAATATTTTAAGGGATAAAAAAAAAACCGTCCCGCCTGCGCTAACGCTAGACGGACTCAGCCAGCCGCACAGTCGCTTCCGTAGGAGGCTTCGATTGGACTCGAGGAACGGGTCTCGCGTCCAGGCCCCAGACGCTTGACTGGATCCTGGCGGCGAGACGAATCTCTCGAGGTGCCTCTCCTGGAATCGACAATACGGAGACCTAATAATATAGGGGGAAACTAATTTACTTTCCTTGAAGTGACCGAGCTTGGAAATCTAAAAGGCTAAAACATTAGCCGGTCAACATGGACTTTTTCAAGAATAACAAAAGGGACTACGACTTCTGTTTGCCTAATCCTGAGTGGTGGGACAATAGGAAGGAGGATTGAAATACTCACAGTTGACTTGGGAAGAAAGCACTTGACTGCAAGATCCTCGACTGGCTGGAACGCTATCTACGTGTGCGCAATTTGGAATCCTGTAATAAATATCCAGGGATCACGACAATATCCTTTTAACAACCAGTGAAGGGCTCACAGACCACTTTCAAACACTATTAGAACCAAATCCTTACCTTTTAAAACATGGAAGATAGTATGTGTTTTCTCAAGCGTGTTCAAGGGCAAAAAGAACGCCACTACGGCTCAATAATACTGTCATGTGTAACAAACCGGAACTAGAGGGAGCACCTAGAAAATCTCCCCTAGTTCAGGTAAAATGATTATAAGAACACTGAAGATAAACACTACACCAAGACACTCAAATCCTTGAAAATCACTAACAACAGTCCAACGTGACGTTTAAACGCCGTAACAATAAGAATCCTCATGATCCAGACCAACAAACAAATTATTTGTAACTCCCAATACTAAAATTAGTCTTGATTGGGGTAATTAATCCGGAATATTAATTCGGCTAATTATCAATTCTAACCTTGCCACATTATGTCAAAGACAATCCACAGATTAAAAATGAATTTATTTGACAACGAAGTTTCTAGAAAGAAGTCTATATTGAAAAAATTAAGTTTCATTTCCGTTTACGGTTATCTAGTTTATTACTTATGACTTTTTACTGAAAGCTGAAAATTATTAAGGATTGCTCCATACGATATTATTTTGATGTTTAGCAATCAATATGTTAAAATATCGATTAAACTACAACTTTGAATCAGCGACTATAGAGGTCGCTTCTGCTGTCAGAAACTGACGTTTGACATACTGACATTTGGAATGTAAACAAAACATTCTCATCTTAATAATCACAATACAATATGTTTATTAAGGTTTAGAAAAGTATTTTAATGTGAGAAAGTGTTAACCAAAGTGGTAGGTACAAAAAAACAACGTAACAGTTTATAGAACGTTTTAGTGCTAAAATGCGTTTATGAATAGCAATTTTTGACAAAGAGACTTTAGCAAGCCTTTAGATGTTCCATAACTTATTATGAATAAGACCGTTAGTCTGTAAAATTTATTCCCATAATATTTCATAATCTTTCGAGATACGACTGTCATTTATTTATAAAAGAACTTTCAAGTGTTTGCGGTCGAATCAATTTAATTCCAAGAACCAAGGAAAAATATATTTCTTTTACAAAAAATTTCCCATTTAATTCTCAGAAAGTAGCCCAATAAAAATTTATAGATTCTTTTAATTTCTTAAGTTCAAGTTTAGACAACTTAGTAAAGACACTGGACTCCAATGATTTAAAGCATTTACAATCATTTTTCACTGATGAAAATTTATTTCGACTATGCCAATTACGTTAGCTGCAATCGGAGGATTTAAAAAAAACCAAAAAATGATTTAACTTAATTTATTTAAAATAAAAGAATTACATTAATTTAAATTAGCCTAAGTGCCTATTCGAAGTATGAATATGGAATGGAATTTTACAGAGTTACAATAATTGGGTAAACTAGGTCCGTGCGTCACAAAGTGCTATCTCAGCTCGCCGTTTCCGTCGTTCGTTAAATTTGCAGCGTATGTTTCTATAATAAAAGTATTGAGTGCTGAGTGGGCGATTCCCCTTATGCAGCTGCGTGTAACATCTCCACCCGCAGATCAGGAACTATTTTAGAACTTTGAGAGAAAATGTTGCTGGAACTTGTCCTCTGGGCGCGCGATCCTCTTCTTTTTTATCAGGTTCCTCGTAAGTATGTCCCTTGGTGTTGCGCGTTTCAGAGCGTTTGCAAAACCATTTGTTGCGATAGCCCAGTACGGCTATGAAAAGTGCGCCTGCACTTAATAATGCAATGTAGAAGGGTATTGTCGTATGGTATATGACATCTGATTGCAGCTGGTTAAGTTGTATCGGCTGGCTCGTCATGACTTGGTTCTGTATGCTGTGTAGTCCTCCTAAGTCGATTGAGCTAAGATGAACTTGGGTTAATGCAGCACTAGGTGTCTCCGCGTCGTAGGGAATGTTCATTAATTTCAAAGGCTGCCCTTGTATTACGTCGTTGTCGTTGATTATAGTTAGTTCCTTTGTGTGGAGGTAACAGTTGATCGGTATAGTGGCGAGGTAGCTTCCTTGTAGCGAATTGAAGTCTTCTCTCCCGCAGACTAAGTGCACTTGCGTTGGATTTGGAAACGATAAAATGTAGTGTTGGTCATCTAGTTTTTCCATCCCTTCTTTTTCCAGAAATACTGTACTAAATTGGCAGGAACTCTTGAGAGCTTGGTTCATGATAAGTTCTTGTATGCAGTCAGTTTTTGTTCGTATTTGATGGGTTATTGCCTTTTCACAGAGATACCAGTTACTAAGCTTCGAGCATTCTGCTTCTATGTACACGAAAGAGTCCCCATTAGTTGCTATAAAGGGATAGGTAGGGATAAGGGCTTGACAGTTTTTATTGGGTACTATAGATAGCTTATATAAATCATAAACAATTTTTGAGATTATAGGAAATCTGAATACTATAACTATCTGTTTTTCATTGAAATATGATCCGGGCTGGATGATGTCGTAATATTCCCTGAGCTCTAAACTTAGTATCTCATCCTTACTGTATATTTTTTCTAGCCTATTTACCATAGACCTAAGTGTATCTACGTCTATCATAGAATGAACAGTGCTTGATGCATGTATAAATGCTAACATATTTTCTATTCTAACTAATTCTAGTCTTAAATCTTCTACGTTTTCACTTATAATGGCCATGAGTTGACCAAACTTTGCATAGGCTAATAAATTATTTGTTGCGCGAGTGTTATTTAATAGTGACTCTAAGGTGCTATTGATTTTACCTTGATTTTCGACTAACTGTATTAGAGCGCTATTATGCTTAGACATCCATTCTTTGCTGAGACTGATGTGATCGTTAAATTCATTAACTAACTTATTGTTATTAATCTGTAGAGTTTTGATAGCATTTTCGTATTTTAGGGCATCTGTGTAATCGAGATTTCCAGTTATACTCTTAATTACCGATCCAAGACTGTCTACTAGACCTCTCTTTACCCGACCAGGTTCTAAAGATTTTAGCTGATTAGATACTTTGCCAATTTTGTTAGTAAGATAACTAATTTGGAGTTCAAATAGTGTATAAATGTCATTACTAAGCCGACTTTTGTATTCTGATATCTGATTTTGTAGTGTTGTAATTTGATTTTCAATGTCCCTTAGATTCACATACTGAAGAAATGTATGATGATGAGTGGTCATTCTCGTCGATCCAAGTTTATACGGTAGTAAACCAGGTCCATTGGCCAAGCTTTCAAGTTTTATCTCCGATGACTGGGTCTCGCGAAGCACCAGCAATAGTAGAATCCTGCAACAAGTTAGGTTCCTTAGGGCCTCTTTTTAATCTATTTTTCGCTACGGGCCCACGTTTCTTGGACGTGTAAACGTGTATGGGTAAATCAGCCAAAATGGTATCTTGCGTATATCGCGGTGCAGTTTTCTGACGGCTTGCAGAAGGGTTCTTAATGAATACCTGTTGTTGAGGAACGTATTCTATTTCAGGTTCGCGGTTCTGATTTCTTTTTTCTATTAACGCAGCACGATTTGATAAAGAAGTTTCGTTAATAATATTATAGATTTCCTTCATTTGCGCCCTATGATTGTGAACGTACTGTTGTAATGATTGTTGGGTAAAATCTATGTCTAAAATATCGCGTGGATCGAAGTGTCCTGTTAATAAATCGAATGGTCTGCATCTAGTGAAACTATGTATTGAAGAATTATAACCAATTATTGCATAAGGCATGAGATTTACGATTGGCTCTTCTTTGTGTTGTAACTTTAATATTCTTATATGTTCAAGGAGGGTTGAATGGAAGCGTTCAATGTTACCGTTATCGTTAGGCGAATGCGGTAAAACTCTATGATGGTTTATTTTGTGAAGGCGTGTAAATTCTAGAACAGTTGATTGGTAAACTCTGTTCCGTTGTCAGTCACTAGAGTTAAGGGAACTCCATGGTGGGTACAATATTGTAGTAATGATTGAAGTATACTAATGCCCGTACCATCTCGAAGATGGTATGCTTGTCCATATTTGGTGAACACATCTATGAATGTAACATACTTCTCGTTGTGAACAGTGAATAAATCCATGTGAACTATTTCGAATGGTTTTGTTGCCGGGGGTACAATATTAAACTGGGGTCTAATAGGTCTCCGGTCATATTTAGCTTGCCCGCAAATAATGCATTCGTTGATGAATTTGGTTATTTGGTCTTTCATTTTGGGCCAGTAATACTTTCTTGAGAGGGCTAAATAACATTCGGTAATTCCCCGGTGATTGGTTTTGCCGTCATGGTACTGTTGAATTATCTCTTGTTGACGTAGATAATCTTTAACGTTTTCTAATTCTATCTTAGCTAGTACTAAGTTCATAGATGAGCTCTTAAACTTGTCCTGTATAACTGGTATGATGGAATACATGGCAAGAGGTGGATTTATTAGGATACCGGTTTTTACTTTCGGGTTCACATATTCTTTGAGGGCATTGACTACATCCTGTTCTAATTTAGATGATGATATCTGGACTGCTATGCACGTGTGAGTTTCGAACGGCTTAGTAACTACTGGTTTGCGTTTGACATCTTCTACTATTGTAAAGCATAATTGTCTGCGGAATCTGTTAAGGGGTTCGTCTGTGATTGGGACTTCTAATATGGGATGTTCGTGACTGGTGTGTACGGTTGCAGTGGATGAGTTCGCAGATGGTGGGTTTTCTGATGGGTTAGGAATCAAAGAACATAACTCGTCTATTAAGGTGTTAGTGTCTTCATTGTGAATCTCCACCCGAGATAAGGCATCGGCGTTCGTATTAGATTTACCTTTCTTATAGATAACGGTGAAGTCGTATTCACTGAGTTTCAGCCTCCATCTAGTCAAACGCGAATTGGGTTCTTTAAGATTCATCATCCACTGTAAAGGTTTATGATCTGTCAATACTTTAAATTTGCGACCAAACAAGTACGGTCTAAAATATTTAGTGGCCCAAACTATGGCAAGAAGTTCTTTTTCTATGGTGCTGTAGTTAAGCTCACTTTCATTCAAGGTTCGGGATGCAAAACACATCGGTTTATCGGAACCTACATGTCCTTGGGATAGAACGGCTCCAATAGCAACGTTCGAAGCGTCCGTCGTCAGTATGAATTCCTTATCGAAATCGGGATACTGTAGTATGGGGTCATTTGTTAAGAGAATCTTGCACTTTTCAAAACTGTTTATGTACTCGGAGTCTAGTACAACTTTTCTACCCTTTTTCAAACACGCTGTGAGAGGTTTCGTAATCTTTGCAAAGTCCGGGATAAATTTTCGATAATAACCTACAAGGCCTAAAAATTGTTTAATTTCTTTTGGGATCTTTGGAATGGGGTATTTTTCTATTGCATGAATCTTATCCGGATTAGGTTTTATTCCTTCACTACTTATTATGTGTCCGAGATAACCAGTTTCATGCCTTAAAAATTCGGATTTATCCCGAAGTCTATAAAAAACTTTCTCGAGATTGGTCATATGCTCTTGTAGTGACGTGGAGAAAACGATAATGTCATCAAGGTAGACGAGGCATATGTCATTCTGGAGACCTCTGAGGACATTGTCCATAACCCTTTGAAATGTGGATGGTGAATTCTTGAGTCCCATGGGCATTCGAAGGAACTCGAAATGGCCATGCTCGACATTAAAAGCTGTTTTTTGAATATCCTGAGGGTCCATCTCAACCTGGTAGAAGCCGCTAGCCAGATCTAGGGTGGTGAAATATTGGCACCTGCCTAGTTTGTCAAGAACATCGCTAATGTTCGGGATAGGGTATTTGTCGTTAATAGTTTTTTCATTGAGTTTCCTAAAGTCAACTACTAAACGCCATTTTTGTTTGCCCGAGGCATCCATTTTCTTGGGGACCACCCAAATGGGTGAGCTCCATGCTGAATCAAAGGAAGTGGACGTGGCGAAGCCCCGACACTATGACAAAGAACGAGATAGACTTTATCATAACGGATAAAAAGCATATATTCAGGGACGTCTCGGTGATCAACAGGTTTAATACCGGCAGTGATCACAGACTTGTTCGAGGCTCTCTGAATATCAACTTTAAGCTCGAGCGAACTCGTTTGATGAAGTCTAAGCTCCGTCCAAATATGTTCCAAACTATGCTAGGGTCTGAAGCGTTCCAGTCAGACCTGGAGAACCGATTCGCTGCCGTGGAAACCACAAATGACGTTGACCAGGAGCTCGACCAATTTGTGGACATCCTCAGGGAGGAAGGTACGAGATTTTGCAAAATGCGGCGTACGGGCAAGAAGTCCAAACTTTCGGAAGAGACTCTGGAGCTTATGACTGAACGACGTGAAAACCCACCTGTCACTTCGTCAGAACAACGGGCACTCAACAAAAAGATTAGAGCATTGGTACGACGCGACCTCCGACGCTCCAATACACGCTCTATAGAGAAAGCGATTGAGGAACATCGGGGGTCGAAAGTGTTCGTCCAATCGCTTGGGAGGAGCCACCTGACGAAGTTGACCAAATCTAGTGGGGATATCGTCGTTTCGAAGCCGGAGATCCTTTCGGAAGTCGAAAACTTCTATGGCCAATTGTACGCATCGCATGCATCTCGGCCTAATCCCGAAAATGAGGATTCAAGAGCCACCCTAACCCGCCACTTCACTGAAGACCTGCCGGAAGTCAGCCAAGACGAAATCGAGGCGGCTCTTAAACAGCTTAAAAATGGAAAAGCCCCTGGTGAGGACGGGATTACGAGCGAGCTCCTGAAAGCGGGAGGAAGCCCCGTGCTGAAAGAACTTCAGGAGCTCTTTAACTCTGTCCTGTTCTCTGGGAGAACTCCAGAAGCGTGGCGAAGGAGCGTGGTCGTTCTTTTCTTTAAGAAGGGTGATAAGACCCTTCTAAAGAACTACAGACCCATTTCGCTCCTTAGCCACGTATATAAGTTGTTTTCAAGAGTCGTCACGAATCGTCTAGCGCGAAGACTCGACGAGTTTCAGCCACCGGAGCAGGCCGGGTTTCGAGGAGGATTTAGCACCATAGACCACATCCACACTGTGCGACAAATTATACAGAAGTCCGAAGAGTATAATCGACCCCTATGTCTTGCCTTTGTGGACTATGAGAAAGCTTTTGACTCTATCGAGACCTGGTCTGTTTTGGAGTCTCTGCAGCGATGCCAAGTCGACTGGCGATACATCCAAGTGCTGAGATGTCTTTATGAAAACGCGACAATGACCGTCCAAACTCAGGACCAGCGAACTGAACATATCCTCCTGCGTCGAGGGGTAAGACAAGGGGACGTAATATCCCCGAAATTGTTCTCTAACGCATTGGAGGATATGTTTAGGACGCTGGACTGGGATGGGCGCGGCATTAACATCAACGGCGAGTACATCTCACACTTGAGATTTGCGGATGACATCGTTATACTGGCTGAATCGGTGCAGGACCTGCAGCAAATGCTGGACGGCCTAGTTGATTCTTCTGCACGCATTGGTCTCCGGATGAACTTGGACAAAACCCAGGTTATGTTCAACGAACACGTAACCCCGGGACCGATTGCTGTCAATGGCGGTGCTCTCAAGGTTGTTCAAGAATACATTTACCTCGGGCAAACTCTGAAGTTTGGTAAAAACAACTTTGAGAGGGAGGCTAGCAGAAGGATTCAGCTGGGCTGGGCAGCGTTTGGGAAGCTTCGTCGAGTCTTCTCGTCGCGTATTCCACAGAGCCTAAAGACTAAGGTCTTCAATCAGTGCGTCCTGCCAGTTATGACTTACGGAGCCGAAACGTGGACACTCACGGTACGGCTGGTCCATAAATTCAAGGTCGCTCAGCGAGCTATGGAACGGGCTATGCTTGGGGTCTCTCTGAGGGATCGAATCCGCAACGAGGTGATCCGGCAGAGAACCAAAGCTGTCGACATAGCTCACAGAATAAGCAAGCTGAAGTGGCAATGGGCCGGCCATATTAGCCGTAGAACCGATGACCGCTGGGGTGGACGTGTTCTTGAGTGGAGACCGCGAATCGGTAAACGTAGCGTGGGACGCCCTCAGGCTAGGTGGAGCGACGATCTTCGCAGGCTGGCTGGTAGCAGCTGGATGAGAGTTGCCGAAAATCGAGTTGAATGGCGTGCAATAGGAGAGGCCTATGTCCAGCAGTGGACTGCTATAGGCTGATGATGATGATGATGATGATGCTGAATCTGAAGGTTTTATTATTCCTTGATCTAACATTTTTGAAATCTGTTCCCTAACCTCCTGACGATGAATAAATGGGTATCTGTAACTTTTTGTGTAAACCGGGACCTCGTCTGTAGTCTTAATACGATGTTTTATCTGATTAGTAAAGGTTAGTGATTCGCCTTCGATGTAAAACACGTCAGCATATTTTGAGCAAAGAGCTATAAGGTTGACTTTCTCCTCCTCGTTTAAATGATCTGTTCGTAATCGCGTTGTCACTTCTTGAACCCGCGTGGTACAATGTTCGGTACGCGTGCACTCGATATTAAATAAATTTGCGTGCACTGGTCGGTCTAGTGATATTATAATATCATTCGGGCTCGTATTTTCAATCTCTAGGTAGCCGCGGTTATTGTCCACAATAGTAAGGCACTCGCGTACGATGCAATTGCATATAGTCTGTTCACTAACTAATGCTGCACCATTTGGAACGTCGATCGGTATTCTGACTAATTTCGAAGATTGAGCAGGTATCATGTCTTCATATAAGTTAACATTGCAGGAATTATACATACGGATAGGATTTGATGATGTGCGCGTTATTAACCTCTGATCTTTTAAATCTATCTTAGACTCCCATCTGGTTAGCAAATCCAAACCAATTAAACCGTCGAAATATTCATGAAAACGATATACAAATAGCTTAATACACTCCGGATCGTTAAATTCCGCGAAGCAAGGTAAGCTTATGGAGTAGTTATTTCTACTAACCGCGTGTACATTGGTAACTTCAAACGGGTCGTAATTTAAAGGAAAATTCGGAAAATATTTCTCTACAGCTTCTGGACTTATAAAAGACTGATTCGCGCCGGTGTCAATTAGTAATTTTAAAGGTGGTTCCGATATTAGTATGTACGGCAACTGACGCTGCGTTTGGAGATTCAATTCTATTTTCGCTTTTTTGATTTCTGTGCCTCTTGAAAATCCTGCCTTGGACCCGCCTGGGGTTCAATTGAACCTGTAACTTCTCCTTGGACACCTACATCACTTAAAGTCGGATCGTGGTTGCACTCTAATGCAGCGAACGGGCTATAATCGTAATAAACATTATCGTAATTAAAACAGTCCGGATCGTAATAATACTCCGTCGGGTAATATGAGTCGTCGTATGACGCGCACTCATTCATGTTCATTTCACGATGTTTGAAGTAATTTGTTGGTGGCGGATTACCTGAATTCTGCCAATTGTGACCAGATAACATGGGTCTAGGTGTAAAATGCTGTACACCGCTCATAGGTTTAGGACCTTGATTTTGATTTTGTGCCGGGATGTTTCTAGGTGGCAAACGGAACATGTTACTTTGAGCGTTATAATTTTGAGGTACTGCACGTAATATTTGCTGCGTACGATTAGGCATACGATATTGGGGTTGCTGATTAATAAAGTTAGGGTTGAACCTAAATGGTTGCGGTGGTGGTGGTTGGTTGGGTCTAATTCCTATGGGATTGGGCCAGTTGGGAATTGGTACTGCGAAATTATTACTACGTTGAGGAACTGGGTTGGTATTTGCGTGAGGTGTTAGAGGGTTAGAATTCTTTTGGGTAGTAGGTTTTGAGAACTCACTACGTTCCTGTAAATATATAACGTTAAGTTCTTCCTGTACATATTCGAGGGCTTTTTCAATAGTATCGGGGCGCATGCATCTTATACGGGACCCCAATGGTTCTTTTAATCCTTTTACAAAAGCCTGCATTGTAACTTTTTTATACAGTGTACGTTTCGCTTCTACTGTAGTAGGAACTGGCTCGTGTAGTGTTACATATGTCATCATCGTACTGAACAGAGTTTGGCATTCCTCATAAAATTCCTGAGGTGTCTTATTTCCTTGCGTAGCTAAAGAAAGGTCTCTATACAAAGCTGTTTCATCCCGTTGATCTGAAAAGTTGTTGATTAAGGCTGTCCTGATCCCTAACCAACTATCAGGTATGCCGTTAGAATTAATGGTACAAGCGGCAGAGCCTTTTATTTTATTTAAGATGCCATTTAATAGGCATAAGTTGTTTAGCTCGCTACCTAGGGCATTACTAACATACTGAGTTACTATTTGATCGCATATTCTAACAAACCTAGTCAAAACGTTTGGGTTCCCATCGAATTCCGGGACCATGCGAAGGGTCTTGAAAATTGTATCTGGGTCGTGGGCCATATTTACGCTATTTTATACTACTAACGTCACTACCACTATTTAAATCTCTACTATTATCTATAGTACTCCAGCGAGCTGTACGAGGTGCGGACTCCTGGGAATTGGAGTTTTTCGGATGAAAAATCTTGGAATTTAGGATAAGGACTAAAAGGAAGCAACACAGGAACAATTCAAGCGTACTCACAAATTTTTCATCTCTGGTTCTCTCGTGAATCGAAGTCTGGATTCTCCTTCCGGAATTGCAGCTGGACCGTAGATTCGGATATTCGGCGCCGGGGCTCGATAGCCACCCAGGCGATTCGCGTACGCGGATATCGATGTTAGAGATCCCTAAAGCTTGCGAACCAGCCCGCGAATATCCTACCGACTGCGCCAATTACGTTAGCTGCAATCGGAGGATTTAAAAAAAACCAAAAAATGATTTAACTTAATTTATTTAAAATAAAAGAATTACATTAATTTAAATTAGCCTAAGTGCCTATTCGAAGTATGAATATGGAATGGAATTTTACAGAGTTACAATAATTGGGTAAACTAGGTCCGTGCGTCACAAAGTGCTATCTCAGCTCGCCGTTTCCGTCGTTCGTTAAAGGAGACGTTTCGTTTTTGTATGGGACTCCGGCCATAACATGTACACTTTAGAAATCCTGGAAAACGAACCCCTGAATACAATAAAGAATGTTTTTTTTCATAATAACTATTATTCTTTAGGCACTAAATAAAAACTGAAAATGTTTGACGTTTGTTATTGACCATCGACAGCCAGCCATGACAGGTTGGAGAAATGGAGAGATGACGTTTACATAACCTAGAATTTGTCAAAACTGATTTTTGTTTTTGGGCCCACCAAGACACGATCAAATCTTTTGCACCATTTTTGGGTTTCAGCTCATCTTGATTAAAGGTTATAAAAGTGCGTAGTATGGGTATTAAGTGTCTTATTTTATAATAAATATATTGGTAGGTATGGTATTTTAAAGGGGCTCGTAGCTAAGTTATAACAGCCGCACGGGTCAGTCAATCAGGTTAAGCTATGCTTGTTGCGGTCGGTTCGTGGATGGGTGACCATATTTATATACCGATACACCTCCGTGCCTCGGAAGGCACGCTATGCTGTTGCTCCCGGCTGTCATTTGTAGATCAGTCGTTACGGATAATTAGAAGTCCGAAAGTATGACCAACCAACCAGTCTTAAGAGTGCACGTGTAAGTTGTAGTCACCGCCTGAGGTATGTGAGTGGTGAGACGGGGGACGGGGGGAGGGTGCCGATGACAAGATTGGCAGACTACGACAGCTTGACCTTTGTCTACCTCCCCCGTCTCAACGCTCACATACCTCAGGCGGTGACTACAACTTGCGCGCGCACTATACCAAGGGGTATAGTGTTACCCAGTAACTGGGTTGTGGAGATCAGATAGGCAGTCGCTCCATGTAAAATACTAGTATTCAGTTAGGTACATCCAGTTAGACTGGAAGCAGACCCCAACATAGTTGGGAAAAGGCTAGGCACATGATATGATATTTTAAGTAGGTACAGTAAGGCATCAATTTTGCATAAGCATATTAAAGTTCAAATTGCTGTGATAATACCGGCCGCCTCGCGCCGCAGGCCACATCTGTGTGTGCAAGTCGAACACGCATTGGCTAGCGTGAGCGTCACAGTATAAATATCTTTCTACTGTCCTAGCGTCGAACGAAACAAAACATATCGTCGCTTTTACGCACACGGTACTACGTAATTACACATAACCTTGGTGGGTTCATACTACTGCTCAAATTCACTTCGTCGTAGCAAGTATAGATAGCTGGTAACGTAACCTAATGGTTTAGCAAGCGTGAAAGTCTGGGTTCCAATCTCGAGATGAGACTATTATTTTTCTTTTCAACAATTATCTTTTTCGTTTTTTTTTTTTTGTTATTCAATAGAGATAATAAAAGAGAATAACAATGTAATAATTTTTATGTTTTTATTATTATATTGTTATGCTTATGTTATATGGGGTTAAAAATAAAAATATTTTATGCTTAAGTGATTTCAAAATGTTTATTCGTTATAAACAGTCATATTTATTAGGACTTATTGCGGTTATAGCTTAAGTATTCATTTTCATTATGAAAAGAAGATTGAAACTAAACCTCAAAATAATATACGGATATGACACAATTTTATTTTAATATTACTAAAATCAATTTATAACTTAATACTTTGTATAAATGTTCTTGTTTATTATTTCCAATCAAATATTATGTTTTTGAGCTGGTTTTCGTTTGCACGGCGAACGCTTCGTAAACACTTGTTGAATAATTCGGCAAAATATCTCGGAAACCAATTGTTTCATATTCACTGACCAGCTGGGCCTTCCACTTCGCTTTCGACTGGCAAGGCTACCCTCTTCCTTATATCTTTTGACCCTCCGACTCACAGTAGGTAATTTCTCTAAAACAAAAAAGAAATACTGTTAAGCTACTAGCAAAATTATAAAATATTATTACTATTTTGAAACAAAATTATTTTGAAAATAGAAATGTTACAAAATGATTATATATTATAATTTTATGCTTAATATTATATTCATCATTCCAAAAGTAAATAAATAAACTTTAGGAAATATATATATTTTTTCTATTTAGGGCTTATGGTAGGTAAATATAAAACGTTTAAAAAAATAACTACAAGGATCATCATTTATACTTTAATTAGATAAATGTTCCATAAAATAATGAAATCATAATACTCACAGTCAGTCCGGTTTCATCAAATATTTGTGATATAATAATAAGTCCATATTTACGCAGCGCGATAATATCAGCAGCTATCATCTCGATATTTAAATTTGCTTGCATTTCAAAATGAACTACAACAACGCTAATAGATTAAACACACTTCACATATCAAATTATCCACCAACCAAGAAGCAACAACATTCTATTTAGTCGGGGACTAGCGGTGAATGAGTTAAGCATCTGTCTACCTTATGTTTTATTTATTTAGATTTCTGTGGGTATAATCATAAAGTTTTATGAACTATGTGAACAAGACGAACATGACACGAAACTATATTCGAGTAATATGCGAGTGTGTGTGTCTAATTACTCATTAAAAGAAGGTCGTAAGTCAAACTAAACGTCAAGCTATTGCTTTGTGACTTTGCCTATGGACTTTTGGAGCCTACTGTACCTAATAGGATGAAAGCTGAAAACATACTTGTGGAAGTGCATAGATGTCCTACATATAAATAAATGAAACTACAATTTTCAGATTTCAAAGATTTATTCTTCTTCTCTTACTAATACATCGTCAAGAAAAGATGCTGGTGCCACAACATTATTTTGATATCGAGCCCAACCAAGGTACCAGACTATTGTCATCACATGAGCGCAACATCCAACAGTTCGCATGCCACAGATGCAACTACAATAGTAACCTTCTAAACTACTTTCCCAATTATTTTGTGTGGTACTTATGAGGATATACGAATAATATATTTTGTTACTGCGGTGTCGAGATTGAATTCTTCCTCTTATTAAAATAGTTTCATGTGATGACAGTGTGCCTGGCACCATGGTTTCACTGCTTAGTTCTACCACAAAAGATCCATTCTGCCTTATATGTTCACCAAAGTAACTCCGTGCTTGTTTAATTTGGTATATTCCCAAAGCAAATAATATAAGGTCAGACATGGTCATTTGTGGGAAAACTTCTAGCAGCGGGTGATTTGCGTCTATTCTTGAAAAATCAGCTCTTCGTCTATTTATATTATTTTGAACAACGAAATCTCCTAATGCATTAGGCAAATTCACCCGCTGCTGGGCGCGATTCAATATTGCCTCAGCATCTGGACGGTCTACAAGGGGAGAATGAAATGCATTTAAAATAGCAGCACATATCTTAAGGTCATCCATTAAATGGGAGGATGCTACATTGAAATATTCTTGTCGAAATAATTTAAACTGTAGTTTAAAGCGACCGTTAACAACCTCCACAACCCACCTACACAAAGTTACAAGCCTACTTTTATTTGCGTTGATTGTTGACAGCTGGGTTTGTCCTGCCTCTAAAGATTCAGGTTTGTAAACCTTATATATATTTTGTAATAATGGCAGGGCATCTCGAAAACCTCTGTCCAGGATAAAAATATCACCAGGTCGAAAATATTGCCTGTATTCACTTTCATTTTCAAATAATGATTTCATTATGTCTGCATCAGACATAGTTGCAGGATATGGGCCGCACACATCTATTATATGACCATCACTTGCCACTAACAGAAAAGGCTTAACTAAATTACGGTATTTGTGGAGGCTGTAAGTCATTTTTTGATACAGATAATTGGACGACTTTTGAATATATATGTACGTGCCATCGAAAATGATTATTGGTTTCCTTTCTTCCCTGTTACCGAATAAGCCCTCAGGTATTAATAAGTTTTTGTTAATTATGGCTTCACGGCTTATGTGTCCTAGCCCCAAATGGGTAGGCACATATTGTGATAATAAAGCTTCTCGAGCCTTCTTAAGTAGACGCGTAACGTTTCCTTTGCTCATTCTAAACAACGTCCCTAGCCTCTCGTGAGAATCTCCAGTACGAGCTTTTACAAAAAATAATGCTAGAGCTGTTTTTGGCATTTTACAATTTTCTGCTAATTGGGGGATTTCATTTAAGACACTTAAAAACTGATCTTTGACTAAGCCAGTCCAATAATGAAACATTGAATCATCAATATTTTCTAGATTTGAAAAATTAAGGTGTACAATTTGGGAATCATTATTTACTTGCATCATTTTTTCAATGTCCTCAGCACTGAATACATTATTTAACATGTCCAAATTCAAAATATGGTCCCAATCATAGGTGGTTTTGTGAATCATGCAAACTCTTGCATTTTCAGCTATATATACTTTATAATTTGTAAGAATAATTTTTCTTAGGTAACTAGGTACTATGTGACGTTCAGTATTTGTACACCCAGGTACAAAACAACTAGATCCGGACATACCTATTTTTTTATAAGAGTTTAATTGTATACAGTGCGGCATATCCAAAACTTGCTCAGGCTCTTCTTGATTAGGTTCATTTGCTTGATGAACAGCATCTTGAGCCCAAGTCCAACAATCATTGCACACCAATGGATGATTAGTGATCTGTAAAAAAATGTATTAAATAAAATCACACATTCATAGATAAATACATAATTCATACAATTTACACTTGAGTATTTTACACACCTGTCGGGGATGTATTCTTCTTGAAATTACGTCCCTTACTGGACTATTTAGTACTAGATGTGTTCGCCTTCGTACAGTTGATGTTGAACACACAATACAAACATTTCTGTTAGTAAGGTGAGGATTGGTTGCTCGCTGAACATTTCTCCGAGCAGATACCCAGCATGCGTAACAAACTCGATCTCCAGGGTATATCTAAAAATAATACATTTTCTATGATTGTTAGTCTTGTGACATTGTTTTAAGAACATCAGTTATTGACAAACACTCAAAAATGAATGCTGTTAAACAATGGAACTAAGCTTGATAGTATATTTTTTCATAGTTTATTTTACATATTCTTTTCATCCATTACAGTCATTGGTGATCATTACCCTGTCACATCATTCAGTCTATTGTAGGACAACTGTAAGATTAATCTGAACATAAATTATGATTATGGAAGTTATTTAACAGACCTGTCGTGGAGCGATTTGTGCTGTGATTTCATCTCTCTCAGGACCATGTGAAATAATGTGTGTTCTTCTTCGTGAAAGAGAGAGTCTACACCAAACACAAATATGTTGTGATTGCCCAGAGTTAGATGCTGATGCACCCACCAGCCTGCAGGCACGTGTCCAGCATCGGTGACAAACAAGGCCACCATCTGGTACCTGCATTTATTATTTTGAAGTTATTACTGACCATTGTTGTTAGGTAACAAAATAAATGTAAGCAAAGTATGAATCATACAAAAATAAAAGATACCTGTCTTGGGGCAATTATATTGGATATTGCGTCTCTCCGAGGCCCACTTGTTAAATAATGAGTCCTCCTTGTTAGTAAAGGTACAAGGCACCACACACATTCATTTGTTTCAGATGTTCCACTGACAGATTCCATTATAGAATCCTGAATTACTTCAGTACTGCTATGAGTGCTCTCAAGAAGATTAGCCACAGAATTAAAACATGCCTCGCATAGTGCAGCATCAGTAGCAATCTGAAACAGAGATTTGTATGTCTCATGTTACAATTACATAGTATACTTACTCTGAAAACAAAAGTTTTTCTTTATATTTATTAAAACCACTGTCCAATTATTAGTTAAGTCGCAAGTGTTTAATCTGTTCATCTGAAAATAAATTCTTACCTCATGACCCATGTCTTGTTCAATAATAAACAAAATCTCTGGACCCAAATCTGATGCAATATAGTGGTTTTCATCACTGAGTATACTTCTGTTGCACTTAACACAAGCCATTTTGTAACAAGCCAAGAAACCTGTAAGTAAAAGAGATTAAATGATGGTGACTCTTGAAACTTGTCTTCCTAACTTAATTCGACTGATTTATAACGAAATTCAATCATTTACCTGTGAGTAAAAACAGAAGATTTTCAATGGGCAGACAAATCCAAGTCGCAGAATGTCAATTCAAGTACCGTTAAACAAAGCCAAAGATAAATCCAAACAAGAGCAGAAATCACAAAACCGTTATACAAAGCCAAAGTCGTAAGTTAAAAGAAATGAAACGCAAAATAACACCGAAAGCCACGAAGTCGAAACGAACGAGACCACAACGAGACTGACAGACTGATGTGATGTCAATGTCAACAATACAAGAATTTTTCGTCCAGAAGTATCTACAATCCACGAAAGTAGAATATATTTTTTTAATGATGAATTGAGTTATCACACTTTCTTGTAATTAGTCAAAAAAGTTGTTTAAGATAGATTTCTTACTATCTTATCATAATAGCAAAGAAATACATGCCTTTTATATCTAATTAAATAACAACTACGTGATATTATTATGTTTTAATGTAACATGATTTCTGGACGAAAGCAGTATGCAAGTTAGACGACGCCATGTTTACTAGAATATGGCAATAGTTTGAAAAACTATTATTTTTTGTGCCGAAGTAATCAGGGGAATATTCAGAAAAGAATATTTTTCCACAATTCGTGGAATTATTTCCTATTTTTTCATTAACGTACAGTTTATGGCCGAAAATGAAACATGTCCTTTGCAGCGTATGTTTCTATAATAAAAGTATTGAGTGTTGAGTGGGCGATTCCCCTTATGCAGCTGCGTGTAACATGCCTTAGGAAAGGTGTGTATTGTTATGATTATATAGACTCCTGGGGACGATATGCGGAAACTCAGTTACCAGATCGTTCAAATTTTTATAATAAACTCACATCCGATACAGCGTCTACTGACGATTACAATCACGCTTTAAATGTGTGGACTAAATTTGGTATTAAGAATTTAGGTGAATATACTGATTTATATTTTAAATGTGATGTCTTACTATTGTGTGACATATTTGAGAAATTCCGATCTATGAGTTTATTTCATTATGAGCTTGACCCTTGTCATTATGTTTCATCACCGTCATTGAGCTGGGACGCTATGCTGTTGTTAACTAAAGTAGAATTAGATTTAATATCTGATATAGAAATATATCAAATGCTAGAAAAAGGTATCAGAGGAGGTCTTGCTCAATGCTCGATGCGATATGCAAAGGCTAATAATAAATATTTGTCAGACTACAACGAAAAAGAACTCAGCACATTTTTAGTTTACTTAGATTGTGTAAATTTATATGGTCATGCTATGACACAAAGACTTCCCACTGGAAATTTTAGATTTTTAACAAAACCTGAAATAGCTTTATTTGAAATCGCATCCGTTTCCACTGATAGTGACGAAGGGTACATACTGGAAGTTGATATTCATTATCCTCCTGATATACACGACGAACATTCTGATTTGCCATTTGCACCAGAAAAATTATCCGTTCCTATTCCATGTGATAGCAAAAACACAAAACTAATTGCTAATCTGTATGATAAATATAGATATGTCATCCACTATGTTCACTTACAAGAATGTTTAAAGAATGGCCTTATATTATTGAATATCCACAAAATTCTAGCATTTACTCAAAAAAATATCTTAGAACCATACATAAATCTTAATACAGCACTCAGACAAAAAGCTACCTCAGATTTCGAAAGAGATTTTTTCAAAAAGCAAAATAATTCAATATTTGGTAAAACAATTGAAAACAAAAGGAAACAAGTGGATGTTAAATTAGTTAATGTGTGGAAAGATTGCTTTAATAAGACCAATAAAATAAAAGGGGCAGAAAAATATGTGAGTGCTCCTAATTTAAAAAATATGGCTATTATTTCAGAGAACCTTGTTGCTATTCAATTAGAGCCTGCTAAAGTTGTTTTAGATCGACCAATATACATTGGTTTTACAATACTTGAATTAGCAAAGTGTCATTTATATCAATTTCACTATTCTGTTATGAAGAAAATATATAAAGATGGCATAAACCTTTGTTATCCTAAGAACTTGACACTATCAACTATTTCGACATTTTTGCCACAAGATACAATCTCCAACTTAGCATTATTTCGTACCGTGGGCTTAAATAAGACACACTTTGTTTTATTTATGTTAAGTTTCAAATTATTAGTACTGAACCAGTTTTCAAAAGCTTTCAAGAGAGCATTGGTCTTGGATTCTAATTCCAGTATATCGTCTGCAGCAACTATCGCATTTGTGTCATCAGCAAAGATTATTCATTTTGTGTCCTTTACACGTTTCTTGATATACTCCACTAAATCATTTAAAAATACAATAAAGAAGATTGGGCCAAGAACGGATCCCTGAGGAATAACACGGCATACCGTAACTAGATTAGATTTATAAATATTTTCTTCTCCATCTACCACCGATTTTATCTCGACATACCGCCGTCTATTCTGCAGATAAGAGCTAAATAGCTTCAAAACATTTTCCCGTATGCCATAATGTTCCAGCTTAGCCAGGAGAATTCCATGGTCTACAGTATCGAAGGCAGAACTGAGGTCCAGGAATATACCAGCTACTCTACGTTTGTTATTCAAGTTACAAATAACTTCGTCTACTAACGCCTCAATAGCATCGGTGGTTCCCAATGATGCTTGGTAAGCAAATTGTTGGTCATTTATTATCTCATACATCATTAAATGTTTAATGAGTCTATCCTTCATTATTTTTTCAAATAATTTCGATAATATTGGCAAGAGAGAAATAGGTCTGTAGTTGCCAGGGTCCGTCTTTGATCCTTTTTTGAAAACTGGAAGCACGCGTACAATTTTAAACTGATCGGGGAACAGACTTTCCTCGATGCATTCATTAAAAAAAGATGCTAGTGGTGTCGCTAATAAGTCTATGTTATCTTTGATTATGGTTAAGGGAATTTCGTCATAACCCGAAGAGGGCTTGTTAGTCATTTTATTTACCATATTAAAAATTTCTATAGGTGTGACTGCATCAAAACTCATGTTAAATTTTACCCGATTTATACCTTCAGTTAAGAATGTCATTGCCAATTCCTTGTCACAAACCTCTAAGTGGACCGAGTTGTCAAACCTCTTGGAGAATATATTAGCCACCTCTAAAGCATTATTAGTTGCTTCGTTATCTATCCTGAGTATAATTGATTCATTATTAATGTCTTTGGAAGCGTTGAGCTTTCGATTTACTATTTGCCATATAATTTTACTAAAATTTGATGCCTTGTGTATTTGTTTTCTGACATCGTTTCTTTTTGCACAGCCTCACCACTTTTCTCAACGTTCGAATGTAGTTATTCCGATACTCCAGAACTGAATTATCGCATTGTGTCCTATCTAAAGTGTTAAGAAACCGTTTCACTTTGCTAGCTATCCTTATTCCGCTCGTTATCCATTTGGAACATCTATTCCTTCTGATATTAACTTTTACCTTACCCTTCTTAAAGACGGACGAATGAATTTCTCAGAATTTCTACATTATGCCTGAGCTCCAGTCAGTCTCAGACAACTTTTGTCTGTAATTACTTTTGTTTTCATCATTATATTTTCTTTTGCAAATACGTACATAACTTGATCGCTTCTTAAACGCAGTTTTTTCTAAACGTAAAGTACAGAATATACCAGCGTGTCCATCCGATAAACCATTGTGATCGATATACGTGTTATCTATAAGACAGTCTGGTAAGTTGGTTAAAAAGTTGTCTATACACGATTCAGACTTATTCCTTCGAAAAGTAGGATCATTTATGAGGTACCTAAAATTATAACAAGTTAATAAGGATAAAAATGAATTATGTTTCAGATCATCTTTCAATGTGTCAATGTTAAAATCGCCACAAATTATACACAGTTTGTTGAGGAAATGCTGCAACAGTTTTTCAAGCTCATTCATAAAGTTGTCAAAATTATTGTTTGTGGGAGATCGATAACAACAAATTACACACAAACTGGTTTCAATATCTCTAACTCCACACACTTCAAAACAATCAATTTTATATAATTGTTTACACACTTGCAGTTCATCTACGTTACTATCACACTGAGTTAATATCATCGAACCTCCCCTTGTCTTATTGAGTCTAGCATTGTAAGACCCCATATTATAATTAGTAAAATTAAATTGTTTAGCTAGAGTATCGTTCAGAAAATGCTCAGTTATACATAAGAAGTTGAGTTCCTTAGAAATTTCGCTTACATATATTTCCAGATCATCCCTTTTATTAGTAATGCCACATAGATTTTGGTGGTAAATATTAATTACTGAATAATTATTGATGTCATTGTTTTTAAGCCTACTATTAGGTTCTCTCTCACTCGCTATATTAGGAACGAAGAAGCTGTTCCTTTATTAACTCAGTAACAGTTCCATTGAATGGTTCTTCAATAACTGTAAGGAAAGGGTCCCTAAAATTGTCAAGATAGCACTTCAAGTTGTCAAAAATATTCTTCATAACATAGTTGTTGAGAATTCCTCGTCGTTTATAGAACATTGTGTCATCATATGTCAAGTTTAAATTAGAATCAAATATATTTGCATAGTTGTAAGAACAAATATCTTGGTAAAGTAAATTACTGAATGTCTCTATTCTGGAATTGAAGATAGCACAAAATCCGTCAAAGGAGATGTCCGCTTTTTGTATGGACGTTGGTTTTTTATTCCGAGAAAAATCTAACTAGAATCAAACTACTCCCACATAAGAGCTACAAATATATGGAACTTAGAACCACTGAAATAATATTTTTAGACCCCTCCATTTTAGAGAAAAAAAATTATAAATTATTTGTTAGTATAAATATTTTATTTCTTGATGGCAGCCCAAATGAAACCTGTCACACACTTTGAAAATGTCACAATTGATAGATGGATTGTATTCATCTGTCAATTATGTCAAAGTTTTAACCGTCAGGAGCCGTCAGGCTAAAGGTCATAACCCACTTACACGACTCTGCTCCCACCCGGCAAAATGAATATAATTCAAATATGGGCTTCAAATATTGCTCTTAAGATATATTTTACATTGGCATCATAAATTAGCCCTAAACTAAGACGACTGCTCGCAGTCCACGCGGCGACAGCTAGCAGGCACCCAGCAGTCCACGCGGCGACAGCTAGCAGACGGCCAGCTGTCCACCCGCCGACCGCTCTCGCTTTTCGCGATAGACACAGTTTGCGATCGGTTTCCATTAAAGCAACTCGTATTTTTTACTATGTCCCAATTCACAACGCGCGAACTAGCAATTATTGCTATTGCACTTGAGGATGAAGAGAGAAGCGCAAGAAATAACAGACGAAGATTTTGGGTGCATAAAATGCTGAAAGCATGACATGGCGCGGCGACTGCTAGCAGGGAGGGAGCGCGCGGACACCGCGCCGACCGCTCGTCTAAACCGTGCGGCCAGCGAGGCATCAACTACCGAGCAGTCTGACGGCGGTAAGCTAAAACCAGTTCCATCCCGTTTTGACTGACCGTCCTGATGCCCAAACTATACTGCAAAGAGCTCACCAGAGAATGAACATGCCAAATTATTCAGCTGATCATGTAATTGGGCATCAGCTTAATAGACGCCGAGCCAGTTTCGTCCAAATAAATGGTCAAATACCACAGCTCAATATGTTCCCCACCATGGAAATGTCAGATTTGGTTTTATTTAGCTTAGGAATTTACCAAATTAAACAAGCTCGCTCTTACTACGGGGAACATATTCGGCTGAACGGTACTTTTAGTGTAGAAGTAAGTGAAGACTTAGAACTAATAAATATTCCAGGCATTTCGTCATCACATGAGACAGCTTTGATCAGAGGAAGAATAAAGTCTCGCCACTACAGTAATAGAGTGTACTATACATACATATTATTGAAAGTGGCAGAGACTAGTTGGCAAAGGTGTATTACTGACTATTATTGCAGTTGCATAATTGGCAAAAGGACTGTAGGAAGCTGTGCTCATGTGATGACAATTGTCTGGTATCATGGATGGGCTCGGCATCAAAACGATATATCTCCACCTGCTCAGTTTCTCGACAATATTTTAATAAGAGAAGATATTGAAAATGAAGAAAGTTAATAAATGGATATTTCAAACATAAAAAACCTTTTATTTCATAACAAAACTACATACATAGTAACACTTGTGTCCAATTATAGCATATAAATTCAGTTTTTTAAATAGGATAATTATTGTCGAAACGCTTTTCTCTCGATTCCAAATCATTAAAAAAGTGATCTCAATAACTTAAAAAATGCTCCCGATCAGTAGATACTATTATCATTTACTGCTGCTAAGCCATTCCTGTGGACTATGCTGAAACATGCACTTCTTTATAACCAAGGTCTTGGTACAATATTGCAACTTGCACATGAACATTCGAGGTAGCCATAACCATATAGAATGCGCTTTCGTTCTAAAAGAATTATGCTACACTTTTTTTACTGCAAACATTTCTTAATAGCTTCTGCCCGATTACTTATTTCATTTTCGCTTAGTGTTCTTTCTGACATTTTCTTATTATTCGGCTTCTGAGGGTCGTAGCGTAATGATAATGCATTCGATTGCCCATATAACCTTCAAGAATATTAGGCTATAAAATGCAAAAATAATTATTCAAATCCGACTAGTTCCAGAGATTAGCGCGTTCAAACTTTTAAGCTTTATTAGTAGTATAGATTATATTATTGCAGAGGTAAATAAATATAATCTGATTAAATTCGTTTCGTTCACATTTATATACTCCATAATGTATTATATTGTAGTCTGTGATATACTCGCAAATCAATTATTATTGATATTGTCAATGACTAAAGATTATAGGTTAAAATGTGTTGTCAGTATAATGTCAGTAATGGGAGTACCATGTGTCAATACTGTCAATTTTGATAAGTTTATAATTTTTTGGTGTGTGTTCACTTTAGTATCCTAGATTATTATAAAGGTTTGTTCGTTTTTAGAGTAAATTCACACTAAAATAAAAAAAATATTTTTCTCAAAATTGGAGGTGTTTAAAAATGTATAAAATAGTTAGAATCGCTAGTTTTTGGAATGTCTATCCAAATATATTTAACTTATCCTAGTTAGAATTATTGAATAATAAAAAACCGATTCCGGACATGACCTTTATATGTTGGTAGACAAAGTAAAATGTTCGTATGTTGTATTGACATTAATATTTTCCTCATATTATTAATTAATTCCAAGTAATTGTCAGTTTTCCTAAAGTCCTCTTCGCCTATCAAAATCAAACAGTAGTCATTCATTGTATAGTTTGTCAATTTTTGTTCCAGACGATTGATCAACTGAAGAACTCCACAATTTGTATAGATGTAATGACATATATTATGATTCGGAAAAGTAGTCTTTGCTATAGGTATTATTTTATTAGTTTTGTTACTACTAATTATACAAAGTTTGCGCTGTTGTTGTTCCGATAAGTTTAATACATTGGGTTTAAGTAAAGTACCGTCCACAACTTGCTGGGTTACCTCTTCAGCAGATGAGTTATTGCTCGTTATACCCGATATCCTGTGTAATAAGGATGTGTCGCTGGTGGCGCCATCTGCTATCGCTTTCGTAGTGTCCGCATGTTCAAGTCCTAGGTCCGCGCAGCTACTGTTGAGTCCCTCATTAAGAGATTGCCTCAACTCTCTTGAGATTCTTTTCCTTCTCTTGATTTTACTCTTTTGGGTATTTGTTCCTCTACTTTTTGTTTCTGAGCATATTTTTTGTAAGTGTATAGATTTATTTATTTCTTTGTGTAAAGCAGTTTTTAATGCCATGTTCTCCTCATTAAGGCTATCTATTTCCGCATGTGCACTATCTAACTCACTTTTAAGCTGTGTTATTTTTGCTTTTAGATCATCCACGTCACTGTCATATGCAGCCGATAAGTCTGGTAAACTATATTTTCTAATTTCAGAGTTTGTTGATTCAAAAGAAATATCCAGGGAGCCGTTAGTAGTGGTCTTAGGTCGACGAATTGTTATATTGCTCTCTTCCATTGTGCGGTGTTTTAAATTTGCAATTCAGACATGTACAGTATTAGGTACTATACTATTCAAAAACTTGAGTTGCGTAGTATGCGTGTAACGGACCACAGTCTCAAAACGCTGGTGCTCAGACTTGAAATGTTGTTATGTGTTGATTTCCGAACGACATCTTTTGTGTCATAGATTCCGTGGTGAGTTCTGATTGGTAAATTTTTTAATGAGTAACAATGAGTCAGCTGTGGTTTGTTTACAATAGCTGATATCACCAATTTAAATTAGTAACTGATTTCCAAATTATGTGCAGCACTTCTAATGTTATCGATAGTTATCAATTTACACTCACGTATGGCTGTTTTAATTGTATTAATCCTTTTCCATGCACAAATTCGAAGTTATAACTTGTTTAAAGTCCACAATCACCAACAGTCACTGGTTATGAATTTATTATTGTTTTGTTCACCACCACTTTATTGCTTGCAGAGATAACAATTTCCCGTTATTTTCTTCGAAAACTACGCGTATTTCTTGATGTTATTTCAGTACAATAACATAATTAAATTAGTTTAAAAAACACGGATCGATTTTTTCAAGTAACTTAGGCTACTTTTATTTTAGAAAAACAAATACTTTTAGTTAGGATAGGATAGGATTTCACGCGGACGAAGTCGCGGGCAGCAGCTAAGTAGTTACTAATATAACATTCAACTGGATTTGCACGTTTTTTTTTTTTCGGGTAGGTTGTTTTTCGGAAGAATAGAATTTCACAAGAATATATTTTTAGTGTTAAATTGTAAAATAGGTTATGTGTGTTACAAATAAATCATAATTAGTCTATACATATAATAAAATTGTAGAAAAGTGGTGTCTGTACAATGGAAATATATAAAAAAAGGTAGCAGGGGTTGTTATTATATCGATGCCGAACCCGAAATTGTAATTACATTTTTTTTTGTCTGTTTGTCTGTTTGTCGGTTTATCTGTTTGTCTGTGTGTTTGTGCACGCTAATATCAGAAACGGCTTATTCGATTTAGATGCGGTTTTCACTAATATATTATAATAAGCTTCACTAACAGTTAGTGTTTATTTCATGTCAATCGGTTCATAAATAAAAAAGTTATGTCAATTTAAAGAATCACGGCGAACATTTGTTAAGGTATTCTATCAGAGTACGTACACGCCTCGCGCCTGCGCGTCCTTGGCTATATAAAGCCAGACTCATGGAAGAAGGTGAATCTACAAGCTACCCAGTAGAATTTTTAGAATCCCTCAATGCTCCTGGACTACCAGCACATAAAATAAAATTAAAAGTAGACGTACCCATAATGCTTCTTAGAAATTTAAGCCCCCCAAAACTTTGCAATGGCACCAGGTTAAAAGTGACCAATTTACAACGAAATCTGATAGAAGCAGAGATTTTAACAGGGTGTGGAAAAGGTGAAAGTGTTTTCATTACTTGGATTCCTCTCATTCCAAACAATTTTCCATTTAGTTTTAAACGAGTCCAGTTTCCAGTCGGCCTATGTTTTGCGATGACAATTAATAAAGCTCAAGGTCAGACGCTGAAAGTTGTGGGTGTAGATCTAAATATCAGCTGTTTCTCGCACGGTCAGTTGTAGGTATGTGGCTCTGTCACGGGTTAGCAATCCTAGGAGCCTGTATGCTTTCATCCCCGATGGCCATACGTCAAATATCGTATACAGAGAAGCATTACTGTAAAGTAAATTTTTAGCTACCCAAACGACGGTATATGTAATTCAAAATATGCTGCCCGAAAAGTCACTAATCCACGTGGACGAAGTCGCGGGCACAGCTAGTATATAATATAACTATAAATATATACACTAGATACTAAAATAAAAGACTAACTAACCTACTATACAAATAAATAAAAAAAACCAAAGGACACTTAGGCGTCGAAGTACTCATCCGCATCGCTGTCATCCGGAAACGTGCCCAGAAGACTGGCAGCATTGCCACGTTGAATGGCAATGCTAATTCTTTGACCAAAGAACGACCGTGAAGTATCGACCAGCCGGCGAGAAATTTCCTTAAAAAGGAGACGCGCGCTCGGGCCCCATACTATAAATTATATTATAGTAAAAAATAATATTCAGAATTATGTTTATTATAAGTCTGTAGTCTTCTTTATTTTATTTAACTTAATTTATGTTCATTAGGTACCTAGCGAAACCGTCGCCTATGTTAATTTTTATGTTTTTCCTCATAGGAGTGAATAATTGAATTATTTATTTATATATACTTTATTGTACAGACGCCAGCACATCAACCTACCCGAAACTGTCACATTTCCCCAATCAATTTTGAACCTTATGCTTTAGCAATAAAGTTGAAAATATATTAAAGAAATTTGACAGATTGTAGTAGGTTGATGTGCTGGCGTCTGTACATCAGAAAAAACATAACAAAATAAACGATTATTAACATAAAACATAAGTACAAGGGCAGCCTTATCGCTTTCTGCGATCTCTTGGAATGGACAGTGATTGCGTGGATATAAAAACACTAAACTAAACTTTTTGAGTGAAATAAATTTCAACAAGTTGTGTATTAACTTACTGTCATTGGCTTTTTGTCCTGTTAAAGACAGCGGTTCTGTTCTCGGGTTGAAAACGATTTTCCTGAAAATAAATAACGAAGTTTCGTGAGAAGGTGGCATAGTTTGTCTTATTTATTTTAGTATAATTGCGTATTTATGTGTGCTTATATTACGATATAATTAGGTCATCATCATCTGCCTAGCCTTTTCCCAACAATGTTGGGGTCGGCTTCCAGTCTAACCGAATGCAGCTCGATACCAGTATTTTACATGGAGCGTCTGCCTATCTGACCACCACAACCCAGTTACTGGGTAATACGATAAACCTTGGTAAGACAGCTTGTCAGACTTTCGGTCTTCTGACCACCCATAAAGACTCTCAAAGATCCACGAATAACAGCCCGAGGCACGGAGGGGTCTTGGTATGTAAAGATGGTCACCCATCCACATATTAACCGCGGCAAGCGTAGCTTAACCTGATCGATCGAAAAAAAAGCACGTTAAGCCGTTGGTCCCCGCTGTCATTCGTGGATCTTTGACAGTCGTGACGGGTAGTCAGAAGCCCGAAAGTCTGACAACCAGTCTTACCAAGGGGTATCGTATTACCCAATAACTGGGTTGTGGAGGTCAGATAGGCAGTCGCTCCATGTAAAGCAATAAAGATATCGAGTATTGAGTAAAATACTGGTATTCAGCTGCAGCAATTGGTGTTTTGTAGCTTTTATTTATTATTTATTTTATTTATCCATTTATTTCAGGCATCAAGGCCCATATAAAACACATACAATACAATAATAACTTAAAAATACTATAAATACATACAACATTATAATTACACTAAAAACTAACTAAACACGAAGTGACTGCATCGTGTTTCGCGGACTGGTGTCATGTAGCCGGCCACGAAACCGGCGGTACACAACACCCTTCGGCCAGAACTCTTCCTTGAGGAACTTCTCGAGATGATGTGTCGGAACACGCACCACAAACGACTTGAAGTTCGTGTTGTGACGCGACTCCAACTTCTCGACCCTCAAAGTCCAGTTGGTCTTCACACGCATGTACTCCACGATCTCCTCAACCTTCGTGGAGTGGTGCAGTCTGGACACGTACAGCTGCGTCGTCGGGATTGCTGGACGCAGCAGCATGTTGGGTCCTGCCAGCGCGGTGCCGCACTGGTTCCGACAAGGAGGCTTCTTCTTCTTCTTCTCCACTTTTGACTACCCCATGTTAACAAGATGAAAGAGACGTGACCATGGCACTGAGCTTACCGGTGGGAATTCCTTCTTATTCTTGAGAAAAATTTGTGAACTTTCACACTGAAATATGCTGACGCAGAGACCAGTGGCGTCCTTCCAAGTACATCGGGAACCTGCAACATAACACAGCATAATCAGCCTATAATGTTCCCACTGCTGGGACACAGAAAGAAAGAAAGAAAAAAGTTTATTTGGACACAGTTCGTGAAACACAAAATACAAAATAAAAAAAAGGTCTTCTCTCTTCGAGAGGGAGTGGGCCGTAATCCATCACGCGAGCCCAGTGCAGTAGATCTCGCATGTCTTCGAATTTTTGGTTCTAGGACATGCCGGTTTCCTCATGATGTTTTGCATCACCGTTTTGAGAGCATTGGTGATGAAATTACCTATTTACTTACACTAAGTAAAGGCATAGTATGCAGTAAAGTATTCAGCTGCATCCGATTAGACTTGAAGCCGACCCCAATATTATCTCCCTAGTGTTTTCCCAACTATGTTGGGGTCAGCTTCCAGTCTAACCAAATGCAGCTGATTACCAGTATTTTACATAGAGCGACTGCCTATCTGACCTCCACAACCCAATTACTGGGTAATACGATACCCCTTGGTAAGACTGGTTGTCAGATTTTCGGGCTTCCGACAACCCGTAACGACTGTCAAAGCTCCACGAATGACAGCCGGGACCAACGGCTTAACGTGCTTTCCGAGGCACGGAGGGGTCTTGGTATATAAAGATGGTCACCCATCCACGGACCAACCGCGGCAAGCGTAGCTTAACCTGGTTGATCGACCCGTGCGGCTGTTATTACTTAGCCATAAGCCCCTTTTTTTTTTTTTTTTTTTTTTTTTTGCGCTGGGAAAAATGCTTTACGCATGCCCTCCCATCGGGGGATGGGGGGCTATGTGGGACTCCCGGGTCTGACCCGGTATACCCACTAAAAAACCCAGCGGCACTCCCGCTTCGTCCGAATGGCGGGGGACTGGGAAACAGGCGTAGCCTTAACGTCCAGTCCTCCGCCGACGATTGCCCTTCATGGCGGGCCCCTCTCGGGGGCCCGGGAATGACCGACGAAGGTGGTGATGGGTGCAATGCGGGAGACGGCACCCCCGTGCCTGTCGCCCGCCCATCGCCACCATGAGGATAGAGAGGCTGGCGCGAGTCCCACGCGGCGGCCACGTATCCCGGTCCCCTCTCTAAGAGCGAGAGGGGAGGGGAGTCCGTGGAAGACCGCGACACCAGCGCCAGCAGGCCGTCCCGGTCGCCCAGCCAACGGCCAGGGACCGAGTAGAGGTATGTGATGTTCGACCCTATCCATCAGTCGGACATCGCACCCCCCTCCGCAGCCACCGCAGAAACAGCGGTGGTGTAGGCAGCGGCAGCAAACCCGGTCGGCGCCTGCGCTTTGCCCCGCTTAGGGGGAGGATTGCAGGTCCTCCCCTTCATGACGTGCCCTGCCGGGCAGCCACTGGCGGCACACACCGCGCAGTGCGGCGTGGCGGCCTCGCAGGAGGCGGCTTTGTGGCCGTCCTTGCCGCAGCGGTAGCAGGCGTCCGACCTGTCCACTGTGGACGGACACAGGGGCCGGGTGTGTCCGATGCCGAAGCACCGGAAACACCGCAGAGGCTGGTCCTCGAGCGCCCGGACTGCTCCCGAGCTGAGCCCGACTTTGAGCCGTCCCTTGGCAAGGACGGCCTTGGCAGCGGCGATTGGGCACTCGAGGCGCATGGTGCCCATGCCGCCGCGGCCGGGCCTTATGTCCCGGCCTTGGACTGCCGCGACGTCACAGCCCCCTATCGCTGCGACCGCCGCCACCACCTCCTCCTTGGTGACGGAGTCGTCAAGGTCCGCCACCTCTAAGGCCGCCGACTTGACCGGTCGTGCAACCTTGGCCGAATCGGCGATGACCTCCTGCAGCTTGGCTGCAAAGAGGTCCGCATGGGCACTCCCCTCCGCCCCCGGGAACTCGAAAATTCGAGCCCCGGCTTGGGTCCGCCGGCAGGACACACTGCCGATCCCCAGTTGGGTGGGATCGGCATTTGCACGCGCCCGCACCAAAATCGAGGCGTACGTCTCCCCGCGGTCCGCAGCCTCCGCGGTGAGCGTCACCACGACGGCTGCGGTTTTTGGGGGGACTAGCCGAGCCTTTTGCCTCCCTTTCCCCGTCCCCTTTCCCTTGCCGGTCGTCTGCGACTGGCTGGGAGCGCTGGTGGCGGCGGGGACGACGGGGACGGCCGTCGCCGACTTTTTGCCCTTGCCCTTCCCCTTGCGGACCACTTCCGTCCACTCGTTGGACGGGGTCGTTGAGGGGAGGAGAAGGGCGTCGTCCGCGTGGGAGCAGGACGGGCCCGGCTCACGCTGCCTCGCGTCTGCCGCAAGGGCTGGTCGGAGGCGCTTCTCCGGCAGGAGCCGGTCCTCGATTCCTGCTAGGCAGGCTCTTGTGAAGGCCCTCTCCTCCATTATGACCTTGCGGAGGATATCCTCAAGGTTGGAGGCGGGGCCCTCTGCCGCAGGGCTCGACTGGGCCTGTTGTGGCCGGGCCGTGGCTTCAGCCAGTTTCTGATGAAACTGGCTGACCTCCGACTGCAGGCGATCCACCCTCGCC
The DNA here is from genome assembly GCA_914767645.1 of Hydraecia micacea. Classification (NCBI taxonomy): domain Eukaryota; kingdom Metazoa; phylum Arthropoda; class Insecta; order Lepidoptera; family Noctuidae; genus Hydraecia; species Hydraecia micacea. The sequence goes on from OU611775.1 coordinate 3,694,260, forward strand.
TGCAGTTGCCGCGTCTCGTCGCTGGAGCTGCGCTGGACCAGCTCCGCAACGACGCCGCGCATGCTCGCGGCCCTACACTTCAGGGCCTTCTGTAAGGTCCCCTTTATGTTGGAGGACTTCGAGGCGACCTCCGCGATCTCCCTCTCGTCCTCCTCCGCCATCTTCTCCAGCTCGGCCAGGGAGTGGTCCGCGTATACGACGCGGGACGCACCGTACCCGGACTTGGCCCGGGCGACGTGCGCCCGCTTCTCCGCGGCAGCGACCCGCTCCTCCAGCTCTTGCTGGAGCTGAGCCCGCCGAGCCAGGTCCAACTGGCGTTGGGCGTCCGCGAGCCCAACGACATGGGTCTCCGCGGCCACCGTCGGCTTTTTAGCCTTCGCCGACCGCGTCGACCCCGAGGCCGAGGAGCCCCCGGACCCACCGCTCCGGTGAGTACGCTTCCGCGAACGAGTGTCGTCCGCGTCCGACACACTAATCAGTGAGTCGTTGTCAGACGACGACTCGTCCGCCCCTCCGAAATAGCTAGCCGCAGACGGCGCGCGGCTAGACTCTGACGCCGAAGCGTCGGGGTGGCCCTGAGAAGGGCCTTTTGGTTGGCCCTGAGAAGGGCCTTTGGGTTGGCCCTGAGAAGGGCCTTTGGTTTGGCCCTGAGAAGGGCCTTTGGGTTGGCCCTGAGAAGGGCCTTTTGGTTTTAAAAACCGCCCGAAGGCGTCCCGCGCAGGATTCGGCATATTCCCGGCAGGTTCGCAGACTCTCACTCCAGTTAAAATTAGCTACGAAAGCACAGTGCACTTTAGCCAACCCAGTCTGCCACTCCGTTACGGTGGTCAGAACTGGGCTGTTTCCAGGGGACGCGACGTGGACGCAAGCACTGTGGGGTGGTCCCCCTAGCCATAAGCCCCTGGAAGCCGACCCCAACATAGTTGGGAAAAGGCTAGGCAGATGATGATGACAAGAAAACAAAGAAATAGATAGGTCCGCTTATTTTGCGGTAAACATGACGTAGAGAAAAAACACAAAAAAGAACATGTTTGTGGAAAATATGCGTCACATCCACGCAAAACTGTCATTACTCAGCATAAGGGGACTACATGACCTAAAGCACGGTCACTGTCGGACTGCATAGAAAAGAAAGAGAAGCGCGATGACACAACGCTGGTAATTTATTGCAAAATTGAAGCAATTAGATATCTATTTACAAAAAATCTATTCTTTGGACTAAAAAATTAAAACACTAGTGCTTTAGTATATTGCTTGTAGAATAATCTGACAAAAAATCCGAATGATTGTATGTACAGTAGGCTCCAAAAGTCCATAGGCAAAGTCACAAAGCAATAGCTTGACGTTTAGTTTGACTTACGACCTTCTTTTAAGAGCCTATACAACCTCAGCTCAAATCGCAATTTCGCCCCCACTACCCCGCGCCGCCTCACTCTTTATCTCGCTCGCACACTACTGCTCGCGGTCACGCGGGCACACAAGGTCAGAGCGATTTTGTTAAACTACCTACACTATTATCGGACGAGTGTTATGGAATAAAATGTATCAATCATATTTTAATATTAACTTTTCATTATAATTATATATTATGAACATAAAATAATACATCGCAAATTTAATTTCAATGTACCTAATAACGGCTACTCATCAAGCTATATTTTCCAGTATAAGCTGACTTCTCATTGTACGGAAAGCCTATACAATGCGAGATCAGCTTATACTGGAAAGTAATACCTTGATGTGTAGCTGTGCGCACTATTTTACCTACTGCTACAAAATACTAGTCAAGTGCGAACCAACTTTGCGCTGAGGGTTCCGCCCATTGCTTTAGTAGTAAGTTTGCGTTTTATAGTTTTCGCCGTGTATGTATGTAATGTGACAGCCGTTTGCGTATGTAATTATGTAGATAGTAGGTTTATGCAAGTACCTAATAATACATACATAACATTAGAAATTTTGCAAACCGATTTTAAACCACTGCATAAATCCTAAAGCTACAAAAAACTAGTCAAGTGCGAGTCACCATTGCACTAAGGGTTCTGTAGGTACATTGCCTTGGTATTAAGTTTACACTTTGCGATTTTAGGTACAATCTTATAATATAGTTTTCGCCTTGTATTAGTACTTTCTCAGTTATTATGCATCTACATTAAAAAAAATCGCCGAAATGTATATACAGTAGGTAGGTAGGGTAGGGTAGATAGGTATGGTATATACTATAAGTTTTTGGAAAGTAATTAAACATCTTCAAAATTATACAATATTTATTTTAGTTCGCTTAAATCTCTAATTGGCATATTTCGAACATGTCTAGGATCGCATAGCTCAGGCAACATGCATGTTATATAAAAATGTTCTAATTTTGGTTATATTTCTCCAATATTGGTCATCTCTCTCTATAATTTCAACTTTGATGTCTTTGTCGCATCCAGACCATACACCGAAAATACATTTTCGACTGCCGGTGATGTGTAATTGTCCCTGCACTTGTATATACCAAAGATGTTTTTATTTATGATAAGTTCATTTTTAGTTTTCCTCCAAAAATTCACTTTTTTCTTATCTATAGCTTCGTTCAAAGATGTTTTAAATGCTGTAATTGGACACTTGATTTCAATGATTGTGTCTTCTCCCACTATTCCGTCTGGAGTTGCACCTAGAAAAGGCAGCTTTTTATCTATGAAGAGACCACAAGGCTCTATTTTAATTTATAATTGTGATGCTATCTGTTCTGTAGCTGTTGCTTCATGCTCTATACCATGTTTCAAAGATGGCACATGGCTTAGATTCTTTGGATATATAAGATTGATTTGATTTGATTTGGATATATAAGGTGCTATAAAAATATCTGCCACATCAAATACGTAGGTACCTATGATACTTACAATTCTATATTTTGTAATGTAATATATGAACATTTGTTTCGTCCGAATTTATTTCTACATCTTTCGAAGGTATTTGGGTCCTGTAACAATCATAACAATCACACGTGGCAAGTTAATAATACCTACCTAGACCTTACATATTTTAATTTATCATTTGGATATGGAACCCTAAAAATATACTAAAGAAGACGAAATCATCCATAAAAGCAGACTTGCCGCATGAATAATCTATGTTTATTATGGAAATACAAATTTGGTACAGGTACGCGTGGCTACTTATCAAGCTATACTTTTCCAGTATAAGCTGACCTCCCATTGTACAGAATGCCTATACAATGTGAGATCAGCATATACTGGAAAAGTATAGCTTGATAATTATGTAGCCGTGTGTACTAATAACAGATCAGTTACATGTTTAGGTAGGTAGAAGATACTCACGAATTTACCGAAATATTCTCTTTATCACCATTGGCTTCAGTACTGTCTAAAGTGTGTAATCGACGTCTTCTAGAAACATACATTATAATATTATTTAGCTAAACTACCAAGGTAGGTACGTCAGTAGGTTCATAATTTTTATGAGGTGGTAGGTAGCACTACAGTCGAATAAGTTACAGTTTTGTTTCTCGTAGTTAGGTAAGTAGATACTTACCGAACATACTTATATTTTTTTATTACTTTCTAAGCGCTTGGCTGCTGCACTACGGGTCGCGGGTTCGATTCCCGCACGGAACAAATATTTTTATGGCCTAAAGATAGGCCGGGTCTGGGCGTTTGTGAATGTGAAGATTTGTGTGTGTAATCTCACCGGCCCCCGATTCAGGAGAAATCCTGGAGTGGGGCAACATTATAAAAAAAACAATAAGCACATAAATACCTACCTATATTTTTTTTATTAGGCATTCTTATACTTACAGGCTTATTTTTTATCACCATCCAAATTTTTACAGGGTGTTCTACCCATGAATATGAACAACTTTCACTATGGGACCAACTATAATCACGAAAAAAAATCAGCTGTTTCATACATTTTGGTCAAGTAGGTATTGAACTTTTGTATGAAACAGCAGATTTTTTTTTCGTGATTTCAGAGTTGGTCCCATAGTGAAACTTGTTCATATTCATGGGTAGAACATCCTGTAAAAATTTGGATGGTGATAAAAAATAAGCCTGCATTGTAAAAACAAAAACAAACCTATTTAGGTCACTTTCTTATTTTTTATAAAAGTTCCCCACACTGGATTTCTTCTGAATCGTGGACGGTGCGTTTACAAACAAAAATGTTCACATTCACAAACGCCCAGACACAGCACAACTATCAATATTTGTTCCGTGCGGGAATCGAACCCGCGACCCGTAGTGCAGCAGCAAAGCGCTTAGCCACTGCAACCACCAAACGTGTCGTGTGCTATCTACCTACATGTTTGTAATCACTAATACTGTAAGTAGATACTTACTTCATTACGTTTATCATAATTATGGGTGCCTGTTTCTTTACGCCAACTCGCTCGCTTCTTATTTTTATTACGGTTATTTCCCATTGCGCCAACAATATAAACCTAAGTACGTCAATATTTTAATTTTACGTCGTCCTGTTGCGTAATTTGTGTTCTGAGCGCAAGCGACACAGCTACCCCGTTCGAACGCCGAAGCAGGGGGGGCACACTTAGCACTGTCATCAATTTCCATAGACGACAGCGACATCTGCAGTTTGGTGGGTTAAAAAAACTTGGCAGCCATTTTCTTGTTTGTCAAACAAATGTCATTGTCGCCGCCGGCCATCCGCCATTATCATTGTCAACTCCGCAACTCCGGCTTTCCCGACGTTGATGCACTTCCCGAAATCCCGAGTTTATCTCAGCTAATTATGTTAAAATTGTTACTTGTTACTGTTATTTGTTAAACCCTGATTGTGACCCTAAACATTAATAAAGATTCGCTACTTATAGTAAGTATGCTTAACTATAGGTATGTGTATATTTATTAGAGCCTTAGGTCACCCACCAAACTCAAGGTGGCAGCACTTTCCATACATGCAAATTTTACCACAGAGTTGTCACTCTTTCCCTCTATAGTTACTTTACTCTTTGCGCCGAAGCGAGACTGAGCGGGGGTGTCGGGCATCAGGGAACGAACTTCAAGACGCCAATAGTTTAGGTAATTTCTTTTTACGGTGAAAATAATGGTAATTATAAAAAAATAAATAACATAAGACCTGCTTTAAACTAAGTTCAGTTAGTATGCAAAGTTTCATAATCTAATTTGAAGTATTTTTTTAATACCAGCGGTTTATTGTTCGGTTTAGAGGTAACTTTGGATTTTTTTTCTATCGAGAAAATTTTATGGAATCGTGTTTTCGGCTAACATAGGACTTAGCATTAATCCTCAACTTTACCATATATTTATTTCAAAATTAATGGTGCATTACTTTCGACATAACGGAGGATCATGCTAAGCCATTTGAGGTAGTATAGGCCCTTAATGAGTAATTAGACACACACACTCGCATATTACTCGAATATAGTTCCGTGTCATGTTCGTCTTGTTCACATAGTTCGTAAAACTTTATGATTCTACCCACAGAAATCTAAATAAATAAAACATAAGGTAGACAGATGCTTAACTCATTCACCGCTAGTCCCCGACTAAATAGAATGTTGTTGCTTCTTGGTTGGTGGATAATTTGATATGTGAAGTGTGTTTACTCTATTAGCGTTGTTGTAGTTCATTTTGAAATGCAAGCAAATTTAAATATCGAGATGATAGCTGATATTATCGCGCTGCGTAAATATGGACTTATTATTATATCACAAATATTTGATGAAACCGGACTGACTGTGAGTACTTATTATGATTTCATTATTTTATCGAACATTTATCTAATTAAAGTATAAATGATGATCCTTGTAGTTATTTTTTTAAACGTTTTATATTTACCATAAGCTATGCCATAAGCCCTAAATAGAAAAAAAATAATAATATTTCCTAAAGTTTATTTATTTACTTTTGGAATGATGAATATATCGGAAAAGGTATATTGTGTCTCGTTATTTATCAGGATATTATAATTACTGTGGGCATTCAGTGGGTAGTGTTGGTTATTGCGCAATAGAAAAACGGTTTGCAGTACAAATCAGGTTATAATTTCACGAACAATTATCACATTAGCAAATCACATATTATAGGTACACGATACAACCAGATACGGAACGCGAGCTAGTTCCTGAGCACATGTTGTCCATACGATGTCCAATGGTCAAGTCCTCCCCGCCGCTTAGCCGCTCGCTCTTTTATACTGGTAGCAAAACAAGTCGAGTAGCGGGGCGGTGGGTGAGGTCGAGTGACGTACTTGTCGATGGCGTGATCGGTACACGTGTTGTTTCCAACTTAGGGAAATGACGCACGGCGATGCCGCCGACACGGCCATACTGACTTGCGAACGTCCTCGTGAGCTTACAATTCATACATCTGTAATGAGCATAAATCGTTCGATTATCCTGACAAAAATCATTCTTTACATTCTGGACCGGTTCATCTAAACCCTACAGACAGACTGGTAAGAATTAATTCTGGACCGGTCTTCATGACCCTACAGATTAACAAGTTCTGGACCGGTCTCTATTGACCCTTCAGATTAACAAGTTCTGGTCCGGCTACAAACCCTTCAGATGAACAATTTCTGGTCCGGCTACAAACCCTCCAGAATTTATTTTATCTTATTTTGGCTAGTCCGGAATACTATTATTCCCTATAGCTGATTTATCATTGGACTGGTTTAACCCTACAATGATTATTGCAATTTAACTGTCATCATTAGTTCTATGGACATCAGCTCGCGTTACTATTGATTGGTTCCGAATAAACGGACATAAAGTACTGCATTGTGCCCGTGACACGCTTTCCGGGGTGGAAAATCCTCATGGATGTCCTCCGCCCCGGGGCAGGCGGAGGGGTCTGTCAGACTCTTACTGACTAAAAACCACCCCGGTGTTCCATCTCACACCTACGCCGGGGGTCGCAGGAACATACGATGCTTCCGCAACCCCACCGTGACAAGCCAGAGCCAAGACTGACTTGTTACACCGCTGCATGCTCTCCTCAACTCCCCACGAACTCAGGCTAGACTCGGTCGAGCGCCGCCGGGTGGCGCTGGCGTTCCAAATAGTCAAACGAATGACTCCGACACGGCAATCTTGCTCGCACACGTCCTCGTGTGTTAATCTGCAAAGAAACATACCCACAAAGTATCACATAGTTCGGTCACTTCTGACCTACGGACAAAACCACAATGAAAATTCAAACAAGCTAAAAATAGCAGAGTTCAGAGTATTCCCACTCTTTGATTCCCAAATCTCAAGATCACCAAATAATCAACTCAGGTGCACGTGTCTCCTAATATCTAGTAACCACCAGTTACTCAACCATGAATTTGCGCATCCCCACGGATTGCCAAATCACTCCCGGAATTTACGTTTACCAGAGTTGACTGCCTATCACGTACTCGAGGACTACTAGTTCCAGCGCGGCTGCAAATTAACCTCTGATCCAAACTATCATCACACACACTCAACCTAATCTCTACTCTAATTCAACAACAAGATTATTACTTGACTTTCCTCAAATTTGTCAGTAATACTGATTCCTTGGCATGTGCCTTAGCCTCATGAGCGTACTTGATTCAACCAGAGCCATATAATCAAACTTTAATCAATCATAGCAAAAAAAAAACATCAACCAGAGCCATGTACCATCGTTATCCATATTGCAACAATCATCTTTTTCACTAAGAGTCTTAAACACCTGGAAACCCACACACGAGTAAACCACTCTAACGCCACGGCTCTCTAGCCGACCAGCAATCGCATTGCTCTCACACATCCATCGCATGGATCCGTGTGCATCACCCAATGACTACACACTTTTTACTACGGCCGATAGAGAACCCCCACTCGTGTGGTTCCCATAATGTAGCCCTGCTTATCACCACCGTGATTACTATCTACTTCGACTGGTACATGACCTACTGGCATCATTCATTACCTATCGTGAGCGTATTTAAAAATTACATTGTAAACTAGATAAGGCTAAATCTAACATTGTAACCATTTTTCCTGTTGTTTAACAGGGAAGCACTCGGTGCCAGAGTCAAAACAAAATGAAAACGACTCACCAGATTCGGTAGACAATAGATCTGTAGCTGGCTGTAGAGGTTGCAATCCGCTGTTTCCTTGGCAGAAGTCATGGAACTCCTTGCTCGAAAAGCACAGTCCTTGATCAGCGATTATTCGTACTGGAGATCCAAAGAGTGCAGCGCTGTTTAACACTGTCATTCTGCTTGCACATGTCCTTATGTGTTAACCTGTAACCAAAAAAATCAACAGCAGTGCATGTTCCACTCGGCCAATTCTGACCACATTGTTATCGAAACGCATTAACTTTACCAAAAATTTAATAAAAACAATAGTAATCATCGACAACTAAAGATTCCTCTAAGCCTTAGTAATAATTGGTCAGGAACTATATCAACTTAGATCACATACAACGCTCATGGCCCGGCTGCCGCAGCAGCTAGTGACACTCATGCCACCCATATCGTCATCACTCAAGTGATACGACCAACACATATCACTTCACAGAGTCTACGACTCCCAGGTCATAACAAGACCAACACAATAATAGTCTCCTTCAAGACCCCGGTCCCCGCCACACCACTAGCTGCCCATCGCGCTCTGAACAACTCCACACCAAGTTGCAGTTACGACTGCAAACTAGTGCGTGCAGTGCGACCAAATAGCCATGGTATGTGTTCTATTTGCTGGTGGAGGCACCCTCCTCAACATCTTCTACATTAGGCAAATCTAACTCGGCAGGTATATTACTTAAAGGCATCTTTCGTATGCGATCGTGAGCGGTTAGAATTTAAAGCTTTTAACGTATGAGGATCACCATCCAAAACTTCAACTACCTTAAACGGACCTCTGAACTTCCGATCTAGCTCAGTCTGATAATCTGATTTTGCCCTTCGTTTTCTGATTACATTAAATCGCCAACCGAAAATGTTGTTATAGCAGCATTTTTCGTATGAAATGGAACCTTGTTATTGTTAACCGAAAACTGAATTTCTCACAAGAACTTTATGTAACAAAAACTCTGTCGCAGACATGTTAATCGAAAAGCCTAGGTTTAATATTTCACTTAAGTACTATCATAATATTACTTTGCAAGTAAATGTCGGATAGACGTAATAGAATTCCAAGTTGTTGCTTGCTAATCGCAACGCTACATATGATTTGTTCTGTGCTGAATACACGCGTTTGACCCATACCAGTCAATATAACAACGTTATAAACTCGTGCCATTTTAGTTGGCTGTACAAATCACTTTTACTAACGAACATTCAGATTCAGATAATAAACAATACAGCTCACCTTTATTTTCTAAGGTGTCAAGAGGGTCAGAGGGCAAACATCCACTTGCTATTGCTGCTTCCAGTACATGCTCCACCTCCACCATCTGCTTGGCTGCTACTGCTCACGCAGGGCCGCGACATGTCCTGGTTTCCCTCACTGGCAGCACACGAAGGTTTTCGCTGACGTTTCCACGCCACGTCCTTGGCATGTCACTTGCGATAGCCACGCCAACGCCGCTCCCTTGCGCGCCCCACCGATGATGGCCACAACACTAATCAGCAGTCGTGCTGTGCGTTGTTACATTGGCACACGCGTCCCACCGCGTGTTCCAATTACGGGAACGGGATAAGACGAACCACAGAACACATATACTCGAGAGACGAACTCAAACGCTGGTTAGAAACACACTTTTTTTTTTTTTTTCAAACATGGCGGTAGGTGAAACTGACGCGTCATTCGGCAAAGGTATTTCTGTATACAGCCTATGCCAAAAACAATATGCACTACGATCGCGCATCCATATCTGGCTTCTTTGGGTTCAACTCGAACAGATACAGACACAGACACGATAATTTAATAAGCGTTCGCATGTTTGCACTTCGTTTTTCAAATGTCAACGGTCACTTTCACCGTTCTGATTTTGCGCATGAACCAACACGAATCTCACTTCCGATATCGGAAAAGGTATATTGTGTCTCGTTATTTATCAGGATATTATAATTACTGTGGGCATTCAGTGGGTAGTGTTGGTTATTGCGCAATAGAAAAACGGTTTGCAGTACAAATCAGGTTATAATTTCACGAACAATTATCACATTAGCAAATCACATATTATAGGTACACGATACAACCAGATACGGAACGCGAGCTAGTTCCTGAGCACATGTTGTCCATACGATGTCCAATGGTCAAGTCCTCCCCGCCGCACAGTGGGCTGAAATTCGCGTTTCATAGACATTCAACATATTTTTTTTAAGTATCGCTTTTTTTGCTTGGTAACGATTGGGAATACCTACTACATGCCTTATAAAATGAACTTTTAGGTTTATAATCGGAAACAGCGCACGCAGATTTTTTTTCGAAAAAATTTGTATGGAGTCGGCATAATAAATGATGATATCTCCATTATCGCACAATTGCGCCTAATATCCTCTTAGGTTATTAATATATGAATTATTTTGGATTTTTTGACATACTCCATGCCAAGGTCAAACATGCGTTTTTTTTTTTAAAAATCGTTAAAAAATTAACATTTTTTAAATTTTTTTTTTGTTTTTTACTAATATTAAGCTTAACATGGATGTATAGACTAGACATTTACGCAAATCAATAAAATTAAGCGCCATATTAGAAAGTGAAATTCGCTTAAAAACCATAAAAAATTGGCTTAATACCAGTATCCTTTATTTGTTACCGGCAATCTGTATAATCCGGTATTCTATACAATACCTAGGCAATGTATAGAATACCTAAAACGAGTAGGTAATGTATGAAATATTATTTATTTTATACTTTGCCTAGGTATTCTATACAATACCTTCTGATAATATTTATATCATAGAAACCTTTACACATAACGACTTAAATTTGATGAACAATAAAGTAGTACAAATGGTGAGCTGATAAAGTAATTATCTAACGACTCTCAAAATCCACAATTAAGTAAAATATTATTATTTAACAATACTTAATATCTGAAGAAACTTCAGAACCAAGGAACAAGGACTTCAGAAGATTCAGAGAACATCACTCACGTAAGAAGAGCAGAGTGAGTTCCAATGAAGATATTTTTAATTTCCTTCTTCTTTCGTCCAATCCGCTTATTTCAGCAGTACGACCAACGATGGATGCAAAAAAAAGAAACCTTTGTTTTATGAAACATTGGATCTGCTGAATCTTCAAACACCTGAATTCGAGTTTAGGGATATTGCTTAAATAAATTCTGACTCTGAGTTCGACTCTGAAGATAGTGATTCAGAATAGGCAATATTTTTAAATAATATATTCATTGTTTTATTAATTTTATCATATATTTTTATTGTAATCATTTTAATATTAAAATTTTTCATCATATTTTTGGTTTTAATGAGATGTCATTAATTTTTATAATTATTTGTATTGCACAACTACTAAAATTTAGTTTTTAGGGTATTTCTAGTACCACAAAAGAATCACAAAATGTGTCTTATGATGTTGAAAATTACAAATATTACCAATTAAATGTAATTTTAAGCCTAATTATCCAACAGATATTCAAAAAGACAGTAAATAGTTAAAGTATTGCTAAATAATAATATTTTACTTAATTTGGGATTTTGAGAGTCGTTAGATAATTACTTTATCAGCTCACCATTTGTACTACTTTATTGTTCATCAAATTTAAGTCGTTATGTGTAAAGGTTTCTATGATATAAATATTATCAGAAGGTATTGTATAGAATACCTAGGCAAAGTATAAAATAAATAATATTTCATACATTACCTACTCGTTTTAGGTATTCTATACATTGCCTAGGTATTGTATAGAATACCGGATTATACAGATTGCCGGTAACAAATAAAGGATACTGGTATTAAGCCAATTTTTTATGGTTTTTAAGCGAATTTCACTTTCTAATATGGCGCTTAATTTTATTGATTTGCGTAAATGTCTAGTCTATACATCCATGTTAAGCTTAATATTAGTAAAAAACAAAAAAAAAAAAATTAAAAAATGTTAATTTTTTAACGATTTTTTAAAAAAAAACGCATGTTTGACCTTGGCATGGAGTATGTCAAAAAATCCAAAATAATTCATATATTAATATGCTTCAGCGGCGTGGAATCCCCAGTATGCAGTTTATATTGAACAAATCCAAAAATTGCAAAATAAATTTACTAAGCACTTGAATTGGCGATTTAACTTTGGAACTGATTATACACCTAGACTTCAGAAATTGGAGGAACGTCGTGCAGAGCGAGATCTAGTTTATTTATATAAAATTATTAGAGGCCAATTGGACTCCCCTTATCTTCTCAGCAAAATAAGTTTTGGATGTCCACGCTTAAATGCACGCAAAAGAACTCTCTTCCAAATTGGTTTCTCCCGAACCAATTATGGCAAGAATACTTTTATTAAAAGAGCATGTCGTCTGTACAACGATACGATTTCATTAAAAGCAAATCAAGATTTAGATATTTTTCACCTTTCTCTACCCAAATTCAAATTTAGTATAAGAAATATTTTGGCATTGAAATTTAAATAAGAATAATAGTGTTATATGTTATATAATATTAAATTGTAATTTCTGTAAACTTTGCAGGTGTGAACTTCTGGTAGTTGTTACACTTAGTTACATATACTGTACTTGTCATAGTAATCTGTGGAAACTGTTTCTGGATTGTGTTAAACTAATTTTTATACTTATGTTTGTTATTGCATCTGTTTGTTTCCCAAATAAAATAAAATAAAAATAAAATTAATAACCTAATAGGATATTAGGCGCAATTGTGCGATAATGGAGATATCATCATTTATTATGCCGACTCCATACAAATTTTTTCGAAAAAAAATCTGCGTGCGCTGTTTCCGATTATAAACCTAAAAGTTCATTTTATAAGGCATGTAGTAGGTATTCCCAATCGTTACCAAGCAAAAAAAGCGATACTTAAAAAAAAATATTGAATGTCTATGAAACGCGAATTTCAGCCCACTGCGCGCCGCTTAGCCGCTCGCTCTTTTATACTGGTAGCAAAACAAGTCGAGTAGCGGGGCGGTGGGTGAGGTCGAGTGACGTACTTGTCGATGGCGTGATCGGTACACGTGTTGTTTCCAACTTAGGGAAATGACGCACGGCGATGCCGCCGACAAATATAATATTAAGCATAATTATAATATATAATCATTTTGTAACATTTCTATTTTCAAAATAATTTTATTTCAAAATAGTAATAATATTTTATGATTTTGCTAGTAGCCTAACAGTATTCCTTTTTTGTTTTAGAGAAATTACCTACTGTGAGTCGGAGGGTCAAAAGATATAAGGAAGAGGGTAGCCTTGCCAGTCGAAAGCGAAGTGGAAGGCCCAGCTGGTCAGTGAATATGAAACAAGTGGTTTCCGAGATATTTTGCCGAATTATTCAACAAGTGTTTACGAAGCGTTCGCCGTGCAAACGAAAACCAGCTCAAAAACATAATATTTGATTGGAAATAATAAACAAGAACATTTATACAAAGTATTAAGTTATAAATTGATTTTAGTAATATGAAAATAAAATTGTGTCATATCCGTATTAATAAGGATTATTTTGAGGTTTAGTTTCAATCTTCTTTTCATAATGAAAATGAATACTTAAGCTATAACCGCAATAAGTCCTAATAAATATGACTGTTTATAACGAATAAACATTTTGAAATCACTAAGTATAAAACATTTTTATTTTTAACCCCATATAACATAAGCATAACAATATAATAATAAAAACATAAAAATTATTACATTATTATTCTCCTTTATTATCTCTATTGTAAGGTTAATTAGCCAAGATGTGGGTATTGTTATGAAATCCTATCTAGTATGATATATTAGTAGTAGTGAATACGATTGTATTAGTATTAAATTTAGTAAATATTAAATCGATTATTTAATTGTATCGAATCAGAGTTAACTATGACAACACTGGTATGACATATTCTTTTGACGTTAAGAAAAAACGAGCAGAAATGAGGATATGCGTTGTACGACGGTTTGAACCGAACACCTGTGAGAATTAAATCCGTTTATATCAATATAATCTTCGTTTAATTTGTGAGATAAAGAATAGATCCTATATCTCAGAAGTGGATTAAGTCTATTACGCCCACAAGTTTGAAAAAATTATTACCAAAACAACTACGGTTTTTTTTTTTTTGTTATTTTCGAAAGTCACTGATTAATCTGAGTAACAAATGGATAAAACTAGCGGTAATCGCAAGAGCAATGAGCGTAAACGTCGTCGTGACCGGAGCAGAGAAACAAGAAAAAGCACTACGCATAAACGGAAGCAGCGAAGGCAGCGAACGAGCAATCGCGATGGTTCGTTGGAATCTCTTCGTAGTGGAAGCCGTAGTTCCCGTGAGCTGTCTATGAGACGCCGTTACCGACCGAACCGGAGTCGCAGCCATGATGGATATCGCAGTCGGAGTAGCAGCTATGAGCAGCGTCGGCGACATCGTCCCAGCCGGGGCATGGATGGGAGACGCAACAGGCGAGGCCGCAGCAGGCGCTCAGAATCCAGCACCGAGCGTCACACACCTGCACTTCCTGGTCACGTGAGTACCCCCAATATTCTTAATAGTGACACGCAAGCGTTTTTTGCTAATTTAGTGGAAGCTTTAACAAATAGTCGACCTCAGGGTAACAAATTTCCCATGCTAGGCAATGTGATTCCAGATTTTGACCCTATGGTTAAGAGTCAGACTATAGTTATGTGGATCAATAAAGTTGACGAATGTGCGAGACTCTACGGTTGGGGCGACGACCAAATAATACATTACGCTCTGCCTAAACTGTCAGGGATTGCCAAATCATGGTACCAGGCTCTTCCATCTATGTCGTATTCATGGTCTGAGTGGAAGAGCAAACTGGAGCAGTCGTTTCCGAGTAGTGAAGACTATGCCGAATTACTAACCGAAATGTTGTCAAAACGTGTGAAATTTAACGATTCGTTAGAACATTATTATTATGAAAAAATTAATCTGCTAAATCGATGCGAAATACATGGTAAACGAGCGGTAGATTGCCTACTATATGGGATAGAGGATCGGTCATTGAGATTAGGCGCGAAAGCTGCAAAATGTCAGGAGCCGGAGCAGGTTCTCACATATTTCCAATCAATCAAGCAACATCTTCGTGAACCAGATAGGTCAAGGTTGAACTATGATAAACGTAACAACAATATCTCATCATTATCCAGTAATAGTTCTAAGCAGACGGCTAATGGCAGCGAAACTAAGACTTCGAAGTCTCACAATAATGCGTCAATTGTATGCTTTAACTGCAATGAACCTGGGCATTTTAGTTCAAGATGCACAAAAAAAATATTGAAGTGTAATATTTGTGCCAAATTAGGTCATTTATCAATTAACTGTCCCAGGTTACCCTCTGACTCGGCCAATAAAATTGATAAACCTAAAGAAAAAGACGTAATGCGCATTGAAGCAAATAATTATAATGACAATAAATATTTAATGTATCTGAAACTCAATGGTGCAGTTATTCAAGGCTACGTAGATTTGGGTAGCCAATGTACGCTGATTCGTCACAGTGAGGCTATTAGGAGGGGAATCACGTGGACTGATAGCAACTTACCGACTATGAGGGGTATAGGTGAGAGTATAGTAATACCAATAGGCGCATCAAACGTCATTATTGATATTCAAGGTATTGTGGAAGAGGTCAACGCGTACGTCGTTGATGATAGTGTTATTAAATATTCAGTTTTAATTGGACACAGTTTCACAGAGAAACCAGGTATAGTCATAACGAAAACTACACATTCATTACTATTTACTCGTGATCATTCAGTTAAATTACAATTAAGTTTGAAAACTGATATTGTAATACCCCCTAAGGAAATGTATCCATTACCGTGTATTTCTACAAACAAATACTCAGGTGTAGTTCACGTTAGTGGCTCCTTACGCGGAATTTCACAGAACGAATATTATTTGATGCCGGGTGAATACGAAATAAAAAATGGAGAGGTTAGGATACTGGTGCAAAATTTTAGTGACGGTACGGTTTGTTTGAAAAAGAATACGCTTATTACACGAGTTATTTGTACGAAAGACTACTTGAGTATAAATTTATTAGATTTTGAAAATGCTGAGACTAATTCTGCTCTCAATTATGGCATACAGCTTAGTGAAAATGAGGTAAACAAATTAAAAGAGCTGCTCAAAAGGTATGAAACATGTTTCTCGGATAACCTCAAAGACCTGGGATTGACTAATGTAGTTCAAATGGAAATTGAATTGAGTGACTCGCAACCAGTAGTTTATCGCCCGTATAGGCTCTCCTTTCCGGAGCGTAGACAGGTTCAATCTATGGTGAAGGAAATGATTGATGCAGGAATAGTATGCGAGTCAAACTCACCTTACGCTAGCCCAGTTTTACTGGTAAAGAAAAAGACTGGAGAAAGCAGATTATGTGTCGATTATCGTGCATTAAATAATAACACAAAAAAGGAACACTATCCGCTACCACTGATTGATGATCAACTTGACAGGCTAGCTGGTAATTCTTTATTTGTAAGTTTAGACCTTGCATCTGGCACAACTTGCCCAACATAGATGGTTACGATTGCTTTAGCACTGCTAACAATCTCACCCAAAATGAAGGTGTTACTGTATATGTCAGAAAAGAACTTAAGGTTACCGTTGATGAGCCATCATTCCTAAATGCAAACTGTTTAGAAATATCAATTGATCATAACACTATACTACTAGCAATATACCGACCGCCAGGCTATAAAGACATTACTAATTTCATAAACTCATTAAACCTTACGTTAACAAATGTAGCACGCTACAAAAATATAATCATTAGCGGTGATATCAACATTAATATCCACGATCAAAGCCAAGATTTAAACAAACATACATATTTAAATCTATTAGCCTCACACGGACTACTGCCGGCTCACACATTGCCTACACGTCAGCACGCCTGTCTTGACCATATCGCCTTAAAAACACTGCGGCCTGCTTCAACACTTGTAGCGCATTCGGCACTAACAGATCATGAAACGGTAATATTGTTCCTTGCAAATAACATTTTTAAAACTGTTGTAAAAAAATCAATGAACCGAATCAATCATGAGCAGTTAGATATTGACATTAAGCAACTCAACTTTAGCGAAGTTTATAGCACACGTGATCCAAATGCTGCAGCTGAGGCTTTGGTAAATCAAATTAAGAATATTGTAGACGTTAACTCACAGACTGTCAAAGTCCCTAATCGCAAAAAGATTCTGAAGGCATGGATAACGCCAGGCCTTCTTCGTTGTGTCCGACACAGAGACAATCTGCACAAAAAACTAAAAAAGGCACCAGACAATCATGACCTTAAAATTACCTTCCATAGATACAGAAACTTCTGTAACAAATTGCTAAGGAAAATTAAAACCGAATATGAAAAAAATGAAATAGCTAAGGCAGGAACTAATTCTAAGCTACTTTGGTCAGCTATAAATAGCATAACACACAGAACCATCAAGAGAGAAACATCGTCTGAATTGTTAAGGTTGTCATCGACTCCTGAACTATCGGTAAACTCTGTTAATAGTTTTTTTGCTGAGATTGGTAAAAACCTTGCGGAAAAAGTTACGGGCTCAACAGATTCTTCCATTTCACTTGTAAATAATAACTCTCATTCAATGGTTCTATTACCAACAAATGAAGATGAAGTTGAAAGACTATTGATGTCTCTTCGTAATGACTGTGCGGTAGGGTGGGATAAAATTTCCAGTGGCCTGCTTAAAAAGCATAAAGCATTAATCGTACCACCTCTGACTTACATTTGTAACCTAGCTCTTTCAACAGGCAGATTCCCCAAAGTTTTTAAAAGATCCATCGTACACCCGATCTTTAAGAATGGGGACAGAAGCCGTGTCAACAATTATAGACCTATTGCAGTTCTCCCAGCTATGTCTAAGGTACTCGAGCGGCTCATGAATAACAGGCTAAAGGACTACCTTGAAAAGCAAAATCTGCTTTCTCCTACACAATACGGCTTTAGATCTGGCAAGTCCACGTCTGATGCAGTGCATGATCTTACCAACTATATCGTCACTAATTTAGACAGTAGGAAAAAGGTACTAGGGATATTTCTGGACCTTGCTAAAGCATTTGACACGGTTTCTGTGCCCATCCTTATCCGAAAAATGGAGAACATGGGAATCAGAGGGGCCCAACTAGAGCTCTTTGCAGACTACTTGAGTGAGCGTACTCAGTGCGTTAAGATAAATGAGTTCATTAGCGAGGAACGAACAGTCTCTTACGGCGTGCCCCAGGGCAGTGTGCTTGGCCCAACCCTCTTCCTCATTTACATCAACGACCTGGGTATGCTTACACTACCCAGAGGGAGGATTATAACATTTGCTGACGATACCGCCCTACTCTTCAATGCCGACACTTGGGATGAGGTCTTCTCAAACGCTCAGTTGGGTTTCAATATAGTATCAGAATGGTTACGAAAAAACAAATTAACACTAAATGCTGACAAAACTAATTACATATCATTCACACTAAAATCTAATTATAACACTCCCACATCAGTAATTCCTTATGCAATCACAGCGCACACTTGTCCATCACCACATGAAAAAAATGCATGTAATTGTCCATGTCTAAGTAGCACCCATGTTGTTAAATACCTGGGGATATTAATAGATAACACCCTTAGATTTAGGGAACACATTGATGCACTTAACAATAGGTTACGCAAGCTTATATACATCTTTAAAACTCTGAGGAAGGTTGCAGACGCGAAATTAAAGAGATCAGTATACTTTGCTCTCGCTCAGTCTTTGTTAACCTATTGTATCAATGTGTGGGGGGGAGCTCCGAAGACTACACTCCTTGTCTTGGAGAGAGCGCAAAGAGCCATACTGAAGGTGTCCTTGTTTTTACCTTACCGTTACTCCACTGAGCTCCTATATAAAGAAGCGAAGGTTCTGACAGTACGCCAACTCTTCATTAAAAGCGTAATACTTAAACAACACTCATTGCTAACATACCACCCTTCAGCTTCACAAGGTAAGAGACGATATAGCCCCGTAGATCGCCCTGAAATTCGCATCTCAACCCAATTTTCCAAGCGTTTCTTCTGCCATCTGGGTGGGTTTCTTTATAATAAAATTAATGCGATGCTACCGATAGTCAATCTTAATAAGACCATGTGTAAAATGAAAATAACTTCCTTCCTACAAGAAATAAACTACGACGACACCGAAAAACTACTTGCAACCTTAGTGTAATAATATAGATGTAACAATCATACACGAGCACATACTCACTGACACACACACACACACATAATCACACTCTCATACACAACACACACCCACTT
Organism: Hydraecia micacea; assembly: GCA_914767645.1. NCBI lineage: Eukaryota > Metazoa > Arthropoda > Insecta > Lepidoptera > Noctuidae > Hydraecia > Hydraecia micacea. The sequence continues at coordinate 3,713,646 of OU611775.1, forward strand.
ATATGCCCACATACATACATACACACAATCATACTAACTTAATTATTAAACAATTGTTATGTTCGGGCTCACCGACTTTGTACAATACCAAATGTTATTTACGTGATTGATTTGATTCTATGTAAAAGGAGGAGTCCTGGTGTCCTGAAACACAGGCTTGCAGCTTAGCTCAGGCACCAGTCTCCCACAATGTTAAAGTTATTATCATAACATTTTAAAGGATGTATTGTATAATATTGTGGTGAGAAATAAACATATTATTATTATTATTATTATTTATTTTTGAATTTATATATCTCGGGGCCATGGGGTCCCGGTCCTTTGGAAGGCGTACGAGGGGCCGAAGCCAACTCGCAGAGGCCCCTTAGGAAATTTTAAGGAAATGCGGCACCGTCCGACGATTATCCCTGTATGCACTATGCAAATGCACCCAAGGATAACCCCCGGTTGGTGTAGGACTATTGTAGGATAGGAAAAATAAAAAGTTGGACTATGGGTTTGGGTGGCTGAAGTGGACTGGTTACCAAGAACTATGGAAGAACTATGACCCCTGCCTGATCAATGTTTTATATATACACGGATAAAATGGCAGGGGGTGACTTGCACACTCAATAATGGGCCCCCGGAAACGGTCGCTAGCACATAGTGACGTAGCGACAAGGGGGCAACATGTCCTGAGGTGCTTATGAGGAGTGGAGAGGTATTCCACGGCTATCAGGACAATCCCGGAAGTACGGTCAAGATCCCTACCAGCATCTTACTGGAATACTTCCTTCCTCCGAGCACGTTTGCTCTTGCGAATCTCCACTCAAGCCGGCCAATAAAGGCAAGAATGAGGTGGGAGCTCTGTTCCTCGTCATTTTTCACTCCAGCCGGCCAATAAAGGCAAGCCAGAGGTGAGGAACAAGACTTCTCCCGGGAGATAGGGTCCGTGGGGTCGCTACTGCCCAACAGCTCGCCACATGCTGCCCTGCGGGTTTCTGTATCTCTCTTGGTCTGGCTCCTCACCTTAAGGTGGATCCACACATTGCGAGGCATGCGCTCCGCACGGCGCACAACGCATGCCTCGCCAAGTGTGGACCTGTATATTCGTGGCGAGGCATGCGCTCCGCACGCGCGAGGGCGAGCCAACGTATGTCGGCAAATGCTTCAAGATCAAAGTGCCTCAGTGCGAGCATTACGTTAGGTGTGGACGTAGCCGCGAATGCACGTTCGAGGCGTGCGCCGCGTAGAATATCAACGCACGCCTCGACTGCGAAAATGAAACTGCGTTTTCTCGGGCCAAACAGCGCGCAGCGCATGCTCGGGCCGATCCAACCCACACAGCAGCAGTCAAGATGGCGCCTTTGCATCGCATGCGCGTATCCGCTGCTGCTTTTATAATTATTAATTCAATTATTGAAAAGAAAAGGAAAGAAAAAAGTCGTCGTTGGTGGGTTAAAAAGTTCTTCCGCCTGCGTTATGAACACGGAAATAAGCTTTTCGATGATCTCTCATTTGAAGAAAATAAATAATGATTATGTTTAGGATCCCATAATAATCTATTACTTTCGTATAATAAAACTGCTTTTCTTAACATTTCTTTGTCGTTCATAATGCGCGCGTACATCCGCAGCGAGGCGGACACAACCATCCAAACGCAACGCACTGCTCGCAATGAGCCGGCCGCCACACGGCGCACAGCGAATAGCGCGTGTGCGGCGCACACGCGCTGTGCGTTGTGCGCCGTGCGGAGCGCATGCCTTGCCAAGTCTGCGCGCCTACTTGCCTCGAGCATTTGCTTCGCACGCGATGGCTCGACCCGAGCATATGTTGGTATAATTTGTCAACACGCACGCCTCAAGCCGAGGCATGCGTTGTGCGCCGTGCGGAGCGCATGCTCGCAATGTGTGGATCCACCTTTAGACCCATTCCGGAGAGTAAACTCTTTCGGCGCAGGCCCAGAGTTCGGAGCGCACAAGCCCCACCACGACGTCAACGTAGAGATACGGCGATGGGGTTATTATTATTATTATTACTACCAGATTCCAGTAGAGGCCAAGTCTCAAGACAAGACTGCATTTGTTACTCCCGATGGGCAATATCAGTTTAAACGCATGCCTTTTGGTTTAGCAAACGCTCCTTCTATTTTTCAACGAGCGATGAATAAAATACTGTCGAAAGTTTGTTATACGATCGTTTATATGGATGATGTATTGATTCCTTCGCGATCTTTTGATCAGGGAATGAGACGGCTAGAGGAGGTACTTCAACTTGTAAAAGACGCAGGTCTTACACTTAAGGTAAAAAAATGTAGTTTTTTCTGTACCGATCTAGAGTTTCTAGGATTTCATGTAAGTGGTGAGGGAATACGCCCAGGAAAGCGCAAAACATTAGCTATAGAAAACTTCCCAATTCCGCGAAACGTTCATGATGTCAGACGATTTGTCGGCCTAACTAGCTTTTTTTCGGAGGTTCGTAAAAGACTTCGCCCTTGTTGCCCGTCCACTGACAGACCTGTTAAAGTCTAAATTCGAATGGAAATGGACAGCGGAAGAGGCGGAGTCATTTAGAATGTTGAAGGCAAAATTAGTTGAACGCCTTATATTAGCTTTATACGACCCTCATTTAGAAACCGAAATTCATACGGACGCTTCGAAGCTAGGTATTGCAGGGATTCTCCTACAGCGAGGTACAGACGGTTTACTTAGGCCAGTGGCGTATTACAGTCGTAAAACTACAGCAGACGAGCAAAAATTTCACTCCTTTGAGTTGGAAACTTTAGCGGTTGTCGCATCTTTAAATCGTTTCCGAGTCTATTTACTTGGGCTAAGATTTAAAATAGTCACCGACTGTAACGCACTTCGTACCACATTAACGAAGAGGGATCTTGTGCCTCGGATTTCTCGCTGGTGGATCCAGTTTCAGGAGTATGACTGCGAAATTGAGTACAGACCGGGTTCGCGAATGGCTCACGTAGATGCTCTCAGTCGTGCCCCAGTCGGTGAGCCAACCGATGTGGATACGGAGCATGTTCTTGATGTTTTACACGTAGACGTTCGAGACTGGGTCGCTACTGTACAGGGTGATGATAGCGAAATAAAACGTATAAGAGACATTTTAGAAGACGACAAGACGAAGTTTGTTGCTGACGTGCGTAAGAATTATCTGTTGAAGGGTACTTATGTGTATAAAATTTTAGACGAAGGATTGCGATGGGTAGTTCCGAGGGGTTGTAGGTGGCAAGTGCTGCGCATGAACCATGACGAGGTAGGCCATTTTGGCTTCGAAAAAACTTTGAGTCGTATCAGAAGCATATTTTGGTTTTCTAAAATGCGTAGGTTCACTAAGAAATATGTCTCGGCATGTTTGGAGTGTGCGCATCATAAGGCACCTGGTGGTCCCAAAGAAGGAGTGCTTCATCCCATACCTAAGTTGGAGAAACCATTCCATACACTACATGCCGATCATCTGGGCCCGTTCATTCGCTCTAAGAGAGGCAACATGTATTTGCTTGTTATTATAGATGCTTTTACAAAATTTATTAATATACGAGCTGTAAAAGATACTAAGACGACTACGGCAATCAAGGCGTTTAAGGAACATTTTAGTTATTTCGGCGTTCCTTCTCGTCTTATAACGGATCGTGGCTCTTGTTTCACAAGTGCAAAATTTAAGAATTTTATGGACGTATTAAAAATAAAGCACATCTTGAATGCAGTAGCTACTCCAAGAGCGAATGGACAGGTCGAAAGGTTTAATCGAACCATAATTGATGCTCTAAGTACAAAATGTCATGGCGGAAATGACAACTTATGGGACGATTACATCGGGGACGTACAGTAGGCTCCAAAAGTCCATAGGCAAAGTCACAAAGCAATAGCTTGACGTTTAGTTTGACTTACGACCTTCTTTTAATGAGTAATTAGACACACACACTCGCATATTACTCGAATATAGTTCCGTGTCATGTTCGTCTTGTTCACATAGTTCATAAAACTTTATGATTATACCCACAGAAATCTAAATAAATAAAACATAAGGTAGACAGATGCTTAACTCATTCACCGCTAGTCCCCGACTAAATAGAATGTTGTTGCTTCTTGGTTGGTGGATAATTTGATATGTGAAGTGTGTTTAATCTATTAGCGTTGTTGTAGTTCATTTTGAAATGCAAGCTTTAAATATCGAGATGATAGCTGCTGATATTATCGCGCTGCGTAAATATGGACTTATTATTATATCACAAATATTTGATGAAACCGGACTGACTGTGAGTATTATGATTTCATTATTTTATGGAACATTTATCTAATTAAAGTATAAATGATGATCCTTGTAGTTATTTTTTTAAACGTTTTATATTAACCTACCATAAGCCCTAAATAGAAAAAAAATATATATTTCCTAAAGTTTATTTATTTACTTTTGGAATGATAAATATAATATTAAGCATAATATTATAATATATAATCATTTTGTAACATTTCTATTTTCAAAATAATTTTGTTTCAAAATAGTAATAATATTTTATAATTTTGCTAGTAGCTTAACAGTATTCCTTTTTTGTTTTAGAGAAATTACCTACTGTGAGTCGGAGGGTCAAAAGATATAAGGAAGAGGGTAGCCTTGCCAGTCGAAAGCGAAGTGGAAGGCCCAGCTGGTCAGTGAATATGAAACAATTGGTTTCCGAGATATTTTGCCGAATTATTCAACAAGTGTTTACGAAGCGTTCGCCCTGCAAACGAAAACCAGCTCAAAAACATAATATTTGATTGGAAATAATAAACAAGAACATTTATACAAAGTATTAAGTTATAAATTGATTTTAGTAATATTAAAATAAAATTGTGTCATATCCGTATTAATAAGGATTATTTTGAGGTTTAGTTTCAATCTTCTTTTCATAATGAAAATGAATACTTAAGCTATAACCGCAATAAGTCCTAATAAATATGACTGTTTATAACGAATAAACATTTTGAAATCACTTAAGCATAAAACATTTTTTATTTTTAACCCCATATAACATAAGCATAACAATATAATAATAAAAACATAAAAATTATTACATTGTTATTCTCTTTTATTATCTCTATTGTATAACAAAAAAAAAAAAAACGAAAAAGATAATTATTGAAAAGAAAAATAATAGTCTCATCTCGAGATTGGAACCCAGACTTTCACGTTTGCTAAACCATTAGGTTACGTTACCAGCTATCTATACTTGCTATGATGAAGTGAATTTGAGCAGTAGTATGAACCCACCAAGGTTATGTGTAATTACGTAGTACCGTGTGCGTAAAAGCGACGATATGTTTTGTTTCGTTCGACGCTAGGACAGTAGAAAGATATTTATACTGTGACGCTCACGCTAGCCAATGCGTGTTCGACTTACACACACAGATGTGGCCTGCGGCGCGAGGTGGCCGGTATTATCACAGCAATTTGAACTTTAATATGCTTATGCAAAATTGATGCCTTACTGTACAGTTAGGTATTAATACCACTATTAATAAGACAACAGGGAAGAGTCCCTCCGAGCTGTTGTTTGGTTGCAGATTGACGAATGCGTTGGAAAATGTATTGAGTGACGTAATTGCCGAAACAACTGAACGAATCGATGGTGATGCGTTAGTAAAACTAAGATCGAATGCTAGGGAAAGGATAGAAAAACAACAGGATTACGCTAAAAGGAAGTTTGATAAGCATAGGAAGGGTCAAACAAAATATAACGTAGGTGATTTAGTCAGGGTAGAAAGGACCGTAATAGACAAAGATCATGTAGGAAAATCACATAAACTCATCCCCAAATTCCAAGGCCCCTATCGAATCCTCAAAATATTACCTAATGACAGATTTGTCGTCGAAGACACCCCGATAACAAGAAAAGGTAACAAGAGGTATGAAAATGTTGTTGCGCTAGATAAAATCCATCCCTGGATGAACTTTAAAGGTTACACCAGTGAAAGCACTGACAGTGATCAGAATGAGGGTACAGAAATAGAGGTAGAGAGCGAGTGATCTATTATTCTACATAGTAGGTGGGAACAATAATAATATTTTTTTAGATAATAATAATATGCTAATTTACATGAGTTAATCAACTTCCCTGATGAAAATGAGTAGATTGCGTGTCATTGTTAAGGATATACATATATGTACATGAGCAATCAGTGCAGATAATGAATGGCATTGAGAAATCGATGTCGCACATATTATGATTGCAAGATAGTGAGTAAGATTATACGATGTGAGCACAATTTGTCATAAGAGGTCAGTGCAGATCATGAATGGTACCAAGATAACGGTACCGCACAGTTGACCGAAGATCGTGACAGATTATGCAAGAAACAAAGAATGAGGATGCAGATCCAGCTTCATGAATTTGAATTTGTTGTGATAATGATTTGTGACTTAGATTAAAACGATAAGCTCAATTGAGATAAACTTCGATGTAATATGAATGTAAAGGCATTCCGAAATTTTGATTGTGATGAGAATTCGTGACAGACATAGATTGTGAAAAGAATATTATAGTACCTTAGTTGAACTTTAAAGTAAATTTGAATTTATATTGTGATAATGAAATATTGAAGAATGAAATTAGATGTAGAAGTATGTATTCATAATCAAGTTATTACCTATATTTTGTTTTCTTTAATTTTTTTTTATCAAATTGGTTATTATAACAATTTACACCAAACAAGTGAGAGACTCACTTCACAGGATGGCCGAGTTGTAAGGTTAATTAGCCAAGATGTGGGTATTGTTATGAAATCCTATCTAGTATGATATATTAGTAGTAGTGAATACGATTGTATTAGTATTAAATTTAGTAAATATTAAATCGATTATTTAATTGTATCGAATCAGAGTTAACTATGACAACACTGGTATGACATATTCTTTTGACGTTAAGAAAAAACGAGCAGAAATGAGGATATGCGTTGTACGACGGTTTGAACCGAACACCTGTGAGAATTAAATCCGTTTATATCAATATAATCTTCGTTTAATTTGTGAGATAAAGAATAGATCCTATACTATTGAATAACAAAAAAAAAAAACGAAAAAGATAATTGTTGAAAAGAAAAATAATAGTCTCATTTCGAGATTGGAACCCAGACTTTCACGTTTGCTAAACCATTAGGTTACGTTACCAGCTATCTATACGTTCTATGATGAAGTGAATTTGAGCAGTAGTATGAACCCACCAAGGTTATGTGTAATTACGTAGTACCGTGTGCGTAAAAGCGACGACATGTTTTGTTTCGTTCGACGACGCTAGGACAGTAGAAAGATAATTTATTATACTGTGACGCTCACGCTAGCCAATGCGTGTTCGACTTACACACACAGATGTGGCCTGCGGCGCGAGGCGGCCGGTATTATCACAGCAATTTGAACTTTAATATGCTTATGCAAAATTGATGCCTGACTGTACCTATATTAGTATGGTTTTTATTGTAAAAAGAAAATTTTTAGAAGTATCTTCATGATTTTTTTCTATCGTATCAAATTATTTTTATTATGTTTTCAACACACTATCTACCTAGCACATATCCTGAAGAGTATCATATATTTTTCTGATTTTGTTTACTTTAGTCGATCATATACGTTTATTGCTTCTAAAACTTGCGTTTTTTGCGTTTAGGTCCTGTAGTCCTCTTAATATACCGGAGTCATAATCCTCCTGCTCTCATATTCCATCAAATGTGTATGATCTTATGCGAGACAGAGCCCAACGCTGGCGGTGCCCCGTTTTTAGCGACCACCAGCGTTGACGTAATGACGTCAGCAACCTGTACTGAACCATACGATAATATATATAAATAATACAATCCTACTTCCTACTATATTATCATCATCTGCGTTTCAATCAACGCGATTAACAACGTCAATATAAACGAACGTCATTATAAACGCGAAAGTTTGTGATGATAGATGGATGTTTCTTACTCTTTCACGCAAAAACTACTGAACAGATTTGGATGAAATTTGGCATACAAATAGTATATAACCAGGATTAACACATAGGATACTTTTTACCGCCGGCAACATTTTGCAACCGACGGCAAATTGCGGTAACTACAAGAAGACGCATTTAAATTAAGATTTTATTATATATATATTCTTAGAAGATTTGTGAGCTGAGAGGGCGGGGCCATCATGATGACGCAACGAGCGCAGCGAGTGGAAGGGATATCGTGAGCTGAGCGGCACGCGCCAGTGTCTCGGCCATAGAGTAAGTAACGTTCCTTAGAAGAGACGGGACTCCCATAGAAAAAGTTGGAACACGGCGTTTGTATGAAGTTTGCGCTAAAACTCAATACCAACATAGCAAAAATGACACAGACTATGCAGACTGCAGGCACGACGTAAAGCTGCCAACATAATCACAAGATAGGGATGTACTACTACTCACTCGTAATTTTTTATCGATAAGTTGCTGTAAAAAATACCAGGTTCCTAATTTTCTTACATTCCTAATTATTTTCGTGGTAATTATAAAATAAAACAAAACTTAGAAAAACTGAAGTTTATTTTGCTATGCTTATCTGCTGCGCGACTTTTAATACGGGTGATGAAATTTTTTCTATTTGTTCAACTTTTTTTCGCTGTTCAAATTTATTTAACAGTTTTCTTTTTCGAGGTGTAGTAGGTTCTATTTTTCGGTTCCGTGCCTCGGAAAGCACGTTAAGCCGTTGGTCCCGGCTGTCATTCGTGGATCTTTGACAGTCGTTACGGGTAGTCAGAAGCCCGAAAGTCTGACAACCAGTCTTACCAGGGGGTATCGTATTACCCAGTAACTGGGTTGTGGAGGTCAGATAGGCAGTCGCTCCATGTAAAATACTGGTATTCAGCTGCATCCGGTTAGACTGGAAGCCGACCCCAACATAGTTGGGAAAAGGCTAGGCAGATGATGAGTAGGTTCTATTTTTGAAGTCGTCGTTGGTTTTCTTTTCAGAGTTGCTATTTTTGCAGTTGAGGTTGAAGGTACTGGAATTAAAAAAAAAAAAGCATGTCAACTAAATTCATTAAACAGTGAAGTAAATTATAAGTTAGGATAATAAAAATATCGATAGTCGATAAAAAATAACAAGCGTCAAGCACTACTATATTGACAGGATATTTTGTACTTTTGTAAATTTTAGCTCTAAATTCCATTTTTCTTACGTTTTTTGTAATTTTGGGTCATTGTATCTTGATCAAAATATGATTCGCGACTATAACAGATACGTAATTACAGAATTATAATCATTACAATCACTATACTATCTACTTACATCTTTGTACCTTAAGAACAAATCTCTTATGGAAAACTGCTTATGGTACAAATCTAAAGATATTTTAATGATATTAATGACTACAATTCTGTAAGTAAATACATATCTATTATAGTCGCCAATCATATTTTTATCAAGATACAACCTAACACTAACCTGCAAATTGTATAAAACGTAAGAAAATTTTAATTTCGCTGTCTACCACTATTCACCCAATTTATTTTCTGTAAGAGCATAACAACTTTTTTTTACATACCAATTGATAATAATTATTACGCTTACCTATCTTTATTCAATGGAAATTTTGGTCATGAAGATTCGCATTTGACCATTTGACCGGCCGGATCGTAAACCACATATTTCACAAGTTTTGTAATGCATTCCAACAATACACTCACTTACATAAATAATAATAACTCCAATGTACGGTATAAATACACAAAATAAAAATAAAACAATAAAAACAGCGCTAAGTCGAACTACGTAATTACGTATTATATTGTAGCCACAGAACATATATACCCTAAATTGTAGCACAGAGTCAGAGTACTTTTTGAGTCTGTGCATCAAACTGACAAGATTCAGTGATGGTGCGATAGAGTCGAATAGATGTTAAAGCGAGACAGCGATAGCCGCCATTATTTTTAGCGCAAACTCCATAGTTCACTTTTTTGTTAGAGAGTTGCGACAGCCTGGTCTCGGCCACTTTTTGCTTGGGCGCTCGGATGCGACGGTTGTTCACTAGCTAGGGCGGTGTATTTAAATTTCGGTCTAACGGTTTCTGTATTTGATTATTGTTTTCTGATTTAATTAAATAATAACTTTTAGGTTATTTCGTGTTTTCTTTTTAAAAAATCAATTGTGCCCCTGATCCCTAAGATCAGAAGTGAGATTCGAATAATTAGAAACACGCATTGTTAATCGTTCGCCATCTTTTTAACTGCAAATAACGTTTGTGTTTTGTGAAAAGCGTTTCGACACGTGTTCATAGTTCTGATTTCGTTCGTGTTCGTTTTAGTAGCTGCCACGTGGTATTAATCATATTGTTTATAGGTCAAATGCGCGTAACCAACTACGAGTTAGTTATTTTATTCGCTTATACTTTACGTAGTGCGTCGTTATAATAATATCGAGTCGTGAGCACATGCCGCGCGAATCTTTATCTAAGGGTAAATCTCGCAAGCAACGGAATGACTCGCATAGCCGTCGCGAAACTCGTGCGAGACGCCGAGATAGTCACCGTGAATCACGTGGTAGATCTGCTATGCGATATCGTGATAGATCCGAAAGTTTTGAGAGTCCACGTAGGCGTCGCGACAGTTCTTATGGGCGTCGAGACAGCCCACGACATGACCCACTAAATGAAATTCTTAATCGATTGAACGCTCTAGAGGATAGGCTACCCTCAAACGTAGTAGAGATTTCTACCCCCAAGTCGTCGCATCCTCGCGTTAGAAGCTACACGCCCTTGCCAGCTTCAGCGACCGCTGACGCACCTGGCGCCGTCACGGACACACCGGCTGCGGATGGGACCGCGACGGTTGAACCATCGCGTGAGGCTGACGCTGCGGACAGGATTGTCGGCGCACTTTCCACGCTTATTCAAGTAAGATCGAAACATTACTACATTTCCAATTTTGATCCATGTGTGCATGACTTTGACGTGTGGTGTGCGGAAGTGGACCAGGGGCGCGCATTATGTCACTGGGATGATCGGGAATGCCTGGGACGTATTGGCGGCTGCCTGCGTGGTGATGCTAAGACGTGGCTCAACGATTGGGTGACCAATGACCGAACGTGGACTAATTTTAAAGCTGATTTTCGGTCATTGTGTCCACGTGAAGTTGATATGGCCACTGTGCTATATGAAGTTATGAGTACGAGTTCTAATAAATTCACCACGTATGCAGAATATGCGCGAAAGTCCTAGTTAAGATTGAAAATTGTCAAGGGGCTCACGGATGAGTTGAAGACCGCCATAGTGATCCGTGGCATTTCTGATCCCCAAGTAAAGGCCGCGACCACCAACGCTAAGCTGCAGTCAAAGGATCTTGTTGAGTTTTTGTCCGTTTATATAAAACCTAAAAGTGCCACTACTACCAACAATCCTGTTCGCACGTCAAACTTAAATGATCTCGACTCGCGTAAACGTAAGGCCGCTATGCAGTATGATCGATTGACCTGCTTCTCGTGCGGAAACGTAGGCCACAAACAACATCATTGTCCAAAAAAATCGAAATCGACTGAAACTAGTTCTAATTCGAAATCTAAAGCTGAGCCCGCGAGCTCTAATTCACAAAGAAGTTCTTCTAAACTACTGGTATTTAAATTATTTTCTAAAATGTTAATATTAAAGTCACCACAGATAATTACTGACTTATTACCAGTTGCAAGTTTTGCCAAAACATCTTCCATTACCGACTCAAATATAGAATAGTTTTGATAATTTGGGGGTCTGTAAAAGCACACTATAACATGCTTATCTAGCTCAACACAAGACAGTTCAATGCTATGTTCAACCGATAGTTCAACTATGTCTTTACGAGGTTTGAATTTAATACAACTTTTAATTAGGATTAGTGAACCACCACGCAGCATTGAACTTCGATTAAAACAGCTAGCCACACTATAATTTTCATAGTTAATTAACATTTCAGAATCCTTTAACCAATGTTCAGTTATACAAATAATGTCAAACATTGTTTTTTCTAAAAACAACTCAATTTCCAATTGTTTGGAAGAAAAACCTTGAATATTTTGATGAAATAATTTCAAGGATTTCTGCTTAGCCCCTTTTCTACAGTTCACTATTTTAGTGCTAGAAAATACCTTTTTGTTATTAAGTGTGACTATACTGTTAGTGGTACCTTCTGTTGTCTTACAAACTAGTTTAAAGTGTCTGAGCTAACCACATTAACATTAGTACTATTACTAATTGTGGTGCTAATTATGGATGACTTCGACATACTAATTATGTCTGGGTTAATATTAAGTGCTAATAGCCTAGCTATTTGACGTCTAAAACTAATGGGCAGATACACAGTATCCCTAGTCGACCTTAGCTTATCAACAAAAATGTTGGTATCAAAAAATATAAACTTGTCACTATAGTGACTAACTATGAAATGCATGTAATTGTTTAACATGTGAATGTATTTGTTTTGTCTGTTTGACAAGTGCTCAAAATATGGAAAAGCACACAAAATTATTTTCTTACAATTTAACTTCAATAAGTTGGTGACACTATCAGTGATATCATCTTTTTTAACATTTAAACTATTACCTATAAAAACAGTAATAATGTCATTAGGATCATATTCATTCCTAGTTATTGAAGACATTATTTGTTTGTAGGAAGTCTGAGGCATGCAAAAGTTTTGAGAAGAATGACAAAGGTTGTTGCTAAGTAATTTACCTAATCCTTTTCTGGGGAAATGCCGCCGATATTCAGACAATTTTTATTTTACAAAAAAGGGCAATTCGTTTCATTTATAAGTTAAGTCCCAGACACTCCCTCAGAGACAAATTTAAAGAGATTAATATAATGACTGTGCCTTCTCAGTACATTTATGATAATCTTTTGTATGCACATAAAAATATTAATCTGTTTAAAAAATACAGTGATATCCATAACATAAATACTAGGAACAAACACAAATTTGTTGTTCCTAGAACAAGGCTCAAGAAAATAGGTTGCTCGTTTAGATGCCAATGTATACGTTTTTATAATAAACTTCCTAGCCACATTCAAGAACTAAGCCTTAATAAATTCAAATCTTTTATAAAGCGAAAACTATGCCAGAAAGCTTATTATACTGTAAAAGACTATATTGAGGACAAAAAGGCTTGGGACTGAGCTGCTCCAATATGTTTAGACAGTGAATGTAGTTTTTTTTTTTTTTTTTTGCTATTTTATTTTACACTTTATTTTTCTTAATATCAATGTACTTAAACAATGACATGTACATTTACTGTATCAAATATTATATATTTTAATTATTTTGAATGTGAGGACTATGTGGGTCATTGTTTCCGTTTTAATCATGGTTTGGCAGTTTGAGTAGTTTATGCGGCCTACCCGAATGTCCGGTCTTTGGTATTGTTCGTCAAATCGTTGAGCTCCTTAAGTTCTGAGTTGAGCTGCACGGTTACTGACAAATGCGTGCACTGACTGGACAGGTCCACTCAATCTGTGTGGTTCTTTCCTCAAAAGACCATTTCAGTCACCAATCTACATGGTCCTCAAAGATTATGTCTGGATTTTTATATACACATTGACATTTATTCATTTTATATATACAATGACATGAATATTTACTTTGTAAAGTATTTTTATTTTATTTAATTATTGTGAATGTGAGGACTATGTGGGTCATTTCTTTTTTCTGTTTTCCTTCTTAGTTAGTTTTAATCATGATCTGGCAGTTTGAGTAATTTACGCGGCCTACCCAAATGTCCTTTCTTTGGTATTGTTCGTCGAATCGTTGAGCTCCTCAAGTTCTGAGTTGAGCTGCACGATTTTTGACAAATGCGTGCACTGACTGGACAGGTCCGCTCAATCTGTGTGGTTCTTTCCTCAAAAGACCATTTCAGACACCAATCTACATGGTCTTCACATGATCTGACCAAGATTTTGTCTGGACTTTAAAAGAGACTGTGACCTCTGAGTTTGTTTCGGCCTTTCTTCTCAGAGTAGTCAGATAGGAAACGCCGACCTCATCTAGCTTTAAAAAAATATGATTGACGTGTAAAAGTGTTTGTACAAACCTACTTACAGAAATAAAATCATTTATCATTTACTTTTCCAAAACTATCAGAAAACATAATGGAGCTGTAACAAACTTTACTACTACAAGAGAGAGAACTAGCTTCTGTCTGAACTACTTGCAATGGACCTTGTTCAATATCTGGTGTATCTGTGTTTGAAATAGAGACCTGAGCACTTCCTGACTGGGACGGGTCCTCCGTTGTCTCAGTTTGGAGAGTGCCAAGATTGGATTTCCTTTGCAATGAACAATGAGGGTTGCTGAGAGTCAGCGGGTCCACTTTGTCTGCATTGGAGTTGCACATGTCCAATAACTCATTTGCCGCAAGGATATGCTCCTGAATTTGTTTTTCAGACCGCACATACTTGGTATAAAGTGAATGAATTGACTCTTCAAGTACCTGAATTTCAGACTGTAAGCGTTGAGTGTCAATCTCATAAATGTTCTTACTGTCTTCTAATTTAATTTGATAGTTATTTAATTTATTTATAAGAAAACCACGTTCTTTCCTTAGTTTAATATTATTAGAACTGTGTTTTTGTTGTTTTCTAAATTTATTGCATTTATTTATGATTCTATTTAGTTTTGCATATTTTTTAATTTTATTTTGACTTACTTTATAACTACTATTATTATGTTTCAAAATGGAATCTTCAGTCAGGTCTATTGTTATTAAGGAATTAGGATTGCAATTAGTGTTTAATAATTCATTATACAAGTTATTGGATTCCTTAGCCTGAGTACATTCTTTATGTTTCTGTAATTTATTAATCCGAACATTTCCATGAAGTAATTCTTCTTCTAGGTCCCTAACCTTACATAAAGCCTCCTCATATATGTATATTACTGCAGTTGTTGAAACCATCCGTGACCACCCGCAGTTTGTCCCGTTCATCAACAACATCCAGGTATTGATGATGTAGGTCCACTAGCTCCTGTTTTAAGCTAGTGTTTTTGAAAACGACCTTCTCAATTTCCTTCTCACTATCATCTATTTCCTGTAAAAGCTGTTGACATTTGCTGTTTGAAGCCTTAAGTTCTTCAGTGGTCGTTCTCAATTTAAACTCCAACTCCTGAACAGCAGCCTTACGGGTCATCACAGGCATGGTTTCAGGAATTAGTACTGAAAGGAGAATTAAAGGAACGGTGAGAACTAATAAGACAGACAAAAAGGAAAGCTAGAAAAATGAAAGGAAAAATGGGAGAACTTAGTGTTGCTTTATAGAGAAATGAGGTAGGCTGCTGAATCTAATCTAAATGCAACTAGATTAAATCAAGTACAAAGTTACATTGATTCTATTGTCTTCTGATTTAACTTTTCCTTATGTGGGTAGGATGCCTAGATTAAAAAGTTTTTTAAAGTTTTAGTTTTACATACAGTATTCAAATATTATACCTACTATTCATCAAAAATATTACGATAAATTGGTCAATGGGTCGTCTTAGGGGAATTCACTACTTTAGTTTCGTTAAATTAAATAAATATGTACTAAAACAAAGCGGCTTAGACCCACTGCAAGGTGCCAAATCCACCAAGAAAAGTGATTCTAGGACTCAATGAAGACGTATTACAGAGTAAGAGACGACTGTGTGGTAATTAAATAATAAAAATAACAATACTCCCCGTTTAAATCCGTGGGTCGAACATCAGCTGTTCGTAACAGGTTACCGGTAACGGTGGGCTAGTGTTAGTGCAAGTTTCATACAAGCGCCGTTTTTCATCTTTTTCTATGGGACTCCCGTCTCTTCTTACATATAATGAACATTACTTACTCTATGGTTATTAGGTTTCTTCTTAGCGCATCGATGGCAAAAAATTTAGATATTTTTGGCCCAAAATTCAGCTGCAGGTTTTAATAAATCTTATTTTAAACTAGGCTGTACGTCACTTTTGCATCGTCGCAAGCATTTAAAACAAGAACTGTCAAAGTGTCAATTGAAAATTTGACACAAAGAGCAATGAGCATACCATAGAGGAAAAATCTTGAAAAATTTTTTGTTCCTTGTTTTATCTTAAAATCCTGAGATGATTTAAACTAATTTCTAATTAAATTTAAATTCAAATTAAAATGTGCGAGCATCGGTATCGTGATGCAATCACAGTTACACAACCCAAATCATCAAATATCAAAAATGAACCTCCAGAAAGAAGATATAAAAGATGTGCACTTCTAAACCTGATCCTACATGTCGACATTTATAGGAAATACCGTTCAAACTATTTTGAATTGAACCGTCTGAAACTATCCACCAACAACGCTGCTGTATCAATAACAGCTATATCTTCAATGGAGTGCAAAGTTACAGATGGCAACGGGAGAATTCAGTATTCTGAAGGTTCGTCACCAAAAACTGGAGGTTCCAGACTCAGTCCGTCCTCCGTGTCTCCGAAGCTGTCTGGACGTTGTATCTGGAACAGACGTCTGTTGCAGAGGTAATAGTTTCGTCGTCTGTTCTACCGTTGTGTTGTAAGCCCGAAGTATTGCGAGTCTTTTGGAATTGAATAAAAAGTTAAGTTTCTGTATTCGTTTTATTTTTTAACAAGCAGCGCCCCGCGGTTTCACCCGCATAAGTTTCGATGCTGTGGGAATATCGGGATAAAAAGTATCCTATGTGTTAATCCTGGCTGTAAACCATCTGTGTGCCAAAATTCATCCAAATCCGTTCAGCAGTTTTTGCGTGAAAGAGTAACAAACACACAAACACTCACAAAATTTCGCCTTTATAATACTAGTGTGATATTTATACCCTATCTAGCTGAAGGATACAGAGTAGGGTTAAAAAAATATACTTAAAAGTTTTATTTAACTTTTAGAGTGATTTCCGTGGATGGGTGACCATCTTTACATACCAGGACCCCACCGTGCCTCGGAAAGCAAGTTAGGCCGTTGGTCCCAGCTGTCATTCGTGGATCTTTGACAGTCGTTACGTGTCGTCAGAAGCCCGACAATCTGACAATCAGTCTTACCAAGGGGTATCGTATTACCCAGTAACTGGGTCGTGGAGGTCAGATAGGCAGTCGCTCCATGTAAAATACTGGTATTCAGCTGCATCCAGTTAGACTGGAAGCCGACCCCAACATAGTTGGGAAAAGGCTAGGCAGATGATGATTTGATTGAATTTTGCGAAAGTATTTACGCTCGTACCTACATAATTTACCAGACTGCAAGGGCCCTGGGGGTCGCAGTTCAGGCTCCGGGGAGTCGGGGGGGCGGGGGACAGCTCCACTCCACTGCACTCCCGCGGTACACCCATGTAGATACCAACATACAATATAACATCGACCACAATGTAGTATACATTGTAGAAGGTCCACGTCTCTCAGGATGTGAGAACAGGCACTCATACACAACCAAAGGTCCTTTTATTTATCACTACTCGTACAGATTATAAAACAAAGTCCCTTCGCCACGTGTCTGTCTGGTTGAACGCGATAAACTCAAAAACTACCCAACGGATTTTCATACGGTTGTCACCAATGGACGGAGTGATTCATGAGGAAGGTTTAGGTGTATAATTCATTAAGGCTTTGTGTGAATTGTCTGTAATATGACGGTAATTGTTGACGATGTCGGAAAAATTCAAGCCGATTGGGAGGTTTACTGGCGAGCGCCGCGTAAGTCTATAGAGTTATATGATAACAATGTATTACGGAATTATGCCTCATTTAACGTAGTAGTATGTATCCGTGGAATAATTTCCGACCTCCACGCGGGCAAAGCCGCGGGCACAAGCTAGTTTATTATAATATAAGACACAAGCTCAAATCATTAAATGCTTTCAACGTTAAACGTATTTAAAACATTTAATTGACAAAGACAGAATTATGTTTTTAATAAGTTTAGCGCATATGGCATGAAGTCGCGCGTGCGTTTCAAGTCGCAAGGCGCGCCGCGAGTGGCATCGCAAGTTTCATCGCCCGAGGTTGTGAACAATATCTTACGAAGTAAACCTTCGATATATTTTCGTGTTGTGCCATACATGGATATAATTTAGTGCATCGTATATCTCACATCGAAGTATTGATCACCGGGCTGCGTGACCTGCGCAGTGCAGCTAGATATCTAGACTAGACTCTTTGTTCAATGCCGCAGTGCGACACCCGCCGTGTTCCGTGCATGACGTGCATCCCTTCGAGTTGCCTCCGGGGCGCGGGAGCCCTATAGTACCACATATCCTAGGATCGAATATGAAGGTTAGTGATTTATTATTTCTTTGTGTCTTTTTTTATTATTTTTTTTATGGATGGGACATCATCTAATGATTCCTCCTGCTCTGGGTGGAGCGGAAGGGAGTGTCAGACTCTTACTGACTAAAACCCACCCGTGTTCCTTCCTTAGCCCTTTATGTTCCGGGGCATCGGTAACCCTTTCGGACAATCCCGCTACCCCGGCAGGTTCTTTGTGTCTCCTGTGTTCAATTCTCGGGTCGGTCGAAGTGATCTTGGGGTTTTCCATTAGGAATTTCTATGAAACAGCCCGGAGTTTGGCAATTGGCGATGTGATACCCCCGTGCCACTGTTGGTCCTGCGCCTGATCTCTCACCGGTCGTGTCGGATTGCCGTTCCATCGGACTATGAGAGTGAGGGAAGAGAGTGCAAATGTGTCTGCGCACGCACTTGTGCACTATAATACCTCCCGCGCCGAAGTCTGGTCTCCGCTGAGGTGGTGTGGTGTTTATTTGAGATGCTATTTATTAAATTCTTCTCTCTCCACGAATAGGGTACGCGACGATGGTTAGATAACTGCACAGGGAAAAATAATTCGTCATTCTTTTTGGGCGCGGAAATTAGGGGTAAGGAGGGGAGGGGAGAGATAGGGGTGCGGGGTGGGGGGTCCTGCGATCAATAAAAGTGTGGCGTCTTCTTATTGGATAAAAGTAGTTAGGATACGCCGGTTCTGGCTCACTCCTGAGTCACCACCCTCATCGGTCGTCAACGGACGACGAATCCTAAAAAAAAAAAAAAAAAAAAAAAAAAAAAAAAGTTTGGTATGGTTGGTATGGTTTTGATGTGCTCTGAGCTCGAATCTGCGGTCCATTTTTGTGTAGGATGCACGGTTTCGGAGATGTGCAGATCGATTTACTCGTATCTAATCGAGTCATTAGCGTCCCATTATCTCTGATCGATTTACTCGTATCTAATTGAGTCATTAGCGTCCCATTATCTCTTACGATCTACCTCGCTTTTCTGAATCATCAATAAAACACATTCCTTCATTTTACTACCATTTTTATTTCCAAAATGTTGTTGCTTATACTCGTATAACAACTGGCTTGTGTAAAAATAATTATTGATGAACATTTAAATTGTAGCCTTGTCTACTTATAAAATAGGAGCGAAACATCTCATCCACTAAAATATCGTTGTACAGTGTGTTCCCTGTAAATATGCTCGTAAAACTATGCATTGAACGTCCCTGAAACTTAAATAGCAAATACATTAAGCAATATTCACCACAAACTGAAGTCCAATCATTCTGAATCCTATCAACATTCCAGTCCCATCTCTTACAATTCCTTTTCAAAAACTGGAGATGATATCGCTCAGGTGTACGTCCATATGAATCAAAATATTGACCGATGTTATTCGTATCGATATGTACAGCTACCCAGTGTGAACCTGGTTTATCATCCGCATCCAAATTGCATATTATATACGTTGGTACATGGGTATACATAGGCAGTCTATTAGCAGCATAAACATTATTTTCTAGACTGGGATGAATCTTTTTCATATGTTTTTGTAATTCTAGTGTATCCATGATTTTACTGTTATTAGCAGATTATTACAGTACCAATCTATTCAATGGTTGTCATAGGAATGTTCAATTATAGTGATTTGTAAATATTAAATCGCATTCTTTGTGTGAGTCACAAAACAGCAAAAAGCCAAGAACGGAAGAAGAAGCGTCTACCTCTGCAGGGACCAGTGTCGGTAACGATGATCAAGTGGAATGTCTAACGTGTCATATATTTATCAAGAAAAGATATTTAGCTAATCATTTTAAAAGTAATGTTCACAAAAATAATCTTTTAAATTCACATAATTATTTATCAAACGTTAGTGTTATTGAATCTGCTTTTGGAAACAGAATTTTAACTTATAAAATCAAGAGTAGAGTAGATCGTTCACCATTAGTAAATTTTGAAACTCCTGAACTGTTTTTAAATTCTATTAAAGATGATATTTTATTTTTAATACGAGAGTGTATTCATCAACACATCATTTTTAAAGTAAACTTCATACTGCATGCTGATTTTGTTCAACAAACTAAAGATATTCATAATACATTTGATTTTCAAACATTTAACTAAGTATATTATTTGTCAAGGAGATGACTTAAATATTTTTCTTTCATCTTTGGATGATACAATTACTAGTAAAATTAGTGCATTTGAAAGAAAAGATAGTGGATGGAGTCTAAAAAACATAAAATCTATAGACGTGAATGTTAATAAATTCAACCCCCTGCGTGGTACTTCATACATAGACCTTCCCCGTGACATAAAATTGAAAAAGGCTGTTTTAAATGTAAAAAACAAAGATTATTTTTGTTTTAAATGGGCGTTACTCTCAGCGTTATATCCCGTAAATAAAAACGCGGATCGGGTGTCATCGTACGCTAAACATGCAAATAAACTTAAATTTGATGGTATTTCCTTTCCAGTTAAAATTTCAGACATAGCAAAAGTAGAGAAATTAAATGATATTAGTTGTTTTCGGGTTAGAATATAACAAAGAAAAACGATGTAATACTATAGTAGGTCCATTATTTTTAACAAAGTGTCGTAAAACTAGACATATCAATTTATTATTTTTTTCCAAGGATACGAAAAATCATTTTTGTTACATAAAAAATTTATCGCGATTAGTTAGTAATCAAATTTCAAAACATGGTCACGTTATGTATATTTGCGAAGCGTGTCTACTTCATTTTCCATCTCAGGAAAGGTTAAATAACCATGAACAATACGATTGTGCCTACATTTGTACAGAATTACCAAACAGTGAAACTTTAAAAAAGAATTGGTTTGGTCAACCTACTTCAAGTGATAAAATTAAATTTGACAGTTTTGAAAAAAAGTTAAAGATACCATTCGTAGTTTATGCTGATTTTGAAGCATTTTTAAAACCAATAGAATCATGTTCTAACGATCCATCCAAACCTTTCACACATAATATTCAGAAACATGAAGTGTATAGTTTTGGTTATTATATAAAATGTTCATATGATGATAAATTATCAAAATATGTAACATATTGCGGACCCAACTGTGCACAAGTGTTTATGGAAAGTTTATCTAACAATTTGAAAGAAATAATTCGAAAAAATAGATTTCAAATATGTCCAGTTACGCTAACAAATGAAGACAAAAACAAAATTTCAAACGCAACCATTTGTCATATTTGTGAAACAGAATTAGCAGAACCCTTTTATGATTTTGATTGGTACACAGGTAGTTTTAGAGGTGTTGCTCATGAATCATGTAGCTCGAAGTTCAGAACACCACGTCATATTCCAATATTTTTACACAACCTTAGTCACTATGATGCTCATTTTATTGTTCATGCATTAAACTTTTGTGATGGTGAAGTCGAAGTTATTCCTCAAAATAAAGAAAAATATATAAGTATCCTTTTCCAAAAAAATAAAAATAAATAATAATGAAGTTATATTGAGATTCGTAGATTCATTTAAGTTTTTATCATGTAAATTAGAACAATTAGCCAATAATCTCAGTAATGATCAATTTCAAGAATTACGTAGAAATTTCCCTAATGATGAAGATTTCATTCGTTTAAAACGGAAAGGGGTTTATCCATATGAATTAATGACTAGTTATGATAGTTTAAACCTAACGTCACTCCCCGAACAAAAACATTTTTATAGCTCGCTCACAGATTCCCATATTTCAAATGACGATTACAATCATGCTAAAGATGTTTGGGAACACTTTGGTTGTTGTAGTATGCTAGATTACTCAAACTTGTATTTAAAAACAGACGTTTTACTTTTATCCGACGTATTTGAAAACTTTAGAAAGCTATGCATTGATACTTATGATTTAGATCCTGCTCATTATTACACAGCTCCTGGTTTAAGTTGGGATGCAATGCTAAAATATACAAAAATAGAATTAGAACTTTTAACAGATTATGAGAAAATTGCATTTATTAGGTCAGGTATCAGGGGTGGTGTATCTCAATGTAGTAATCGTTACGCTAGAGCTAATAACAAATACATGGAGGATTATGATGCTGAGAAACCAAATTCATATATCACATATTTTGATGCCAACAATTTATATGGTTGGGCTATGTCTCAATATCTTCCTACTGGCGGATTTGAATGGATAAATCCGAATACAGATTTTAATGTGTCTGAGACATCGGACTTCGGTTTCATTTTAGAAGTTGATTTGGAATATCCAGATGAACTTCATGATTTACATTCGGACTTTCCTTTGTGTCCAGAAAACATTTGTGTAGGCAATACTAATGAGAGTAAATTAATCCCAAATTTAAATAATAAAGATAAATATGTAATTCATTATAGAAATTTAAAGCAGTGCATAGAAATGGGGATTAAATTAATTAAAATTCATAGAGTTTTGAAATTTAAACAGTCTCCCTGGTTAAAATGTACATAGATCTAAACACAAAATTAAGAACGTTAGCAAAATCAGATTTCGAAAAAGATTTTTATAAATTAATGAATAATTCAGTCTTCGGTAAGACTATGGAGAATATTGAAAAAAGGGTTAACGTAAAATTAGTTACACACTGGGAGAATCAGGGTAAAGCTTTAGGTGCTGAAGATCTAATTGCTAAACCACACTTTCATAGTCTTTCTATATTTTCGGAAGACCTAGTTGCGGTTCAGTTGCGAAAGACTAAGTTAGTATATAACAAACCAATTTATTTAGGGTTTTGTATTTTAGATATATCAAAAACCTTAATGTATGATTTTCATTATAAATATATGATTCAAAAGTTTAGTAAAATCAAATTATTGTATACAGATACGGATAGTTTAGTATATCACATATTTACAGATGATTTTTACACTGATATAAAACCTGACCTTTCCTCGTACTTCGATACCTCAGATTATGATTCAAATAACATTTTTGAATATCCAAAATTGAATAAAAAGAAATTAGGTTTTTTCAAAGATGAAAATAATGGTAAAATCATGAAAGAAGTTGTAGGTTTACGATCTAAAATGTACGCTTTTAACTTAGAGAACAAGACTATAGCCAAGGCAAAAGGGATCAATAAATGTATCACTAAAAAGATGACAATGAATTGTTATAAGTCTTCTCTTTTTAATAAAAAAGTGCAATATTACAGTATGCTTAGATTTAAATCAATTAAACACACAATTTTCACACAAAAATTAAATAAGATTGGTTTATCGTATAATGACACAAAGAGGTATATTTTAGATAATAACATTGAAACATTAGCTTGGGGTCATTATAAATTGCGTTAAATGTTAATATTTTTTACTTTTATGTCTGTGTGTAAATAAAATTTGTATTGATTGTAAAATTTAATTATTGTTTGATTGTAAATAATGTAAGATAATTGTGGTTTTTATTTGTGTGTATACATTTGAGTTGATTGTAAAATTCTGATGTACTAATTATTGTGTTAGAAATAGTATTCAAATCATTCTGTTTTATAATATAATTTTAACATGATATATATATTATTTTTTTAAACAACACTTTCATTTCTTATTTCATCCCTCTGAACTTTAGACGTGTGTAATGTTCCACTTTATCCATCCGTTTACTGCTATTGTGGCGGGGCCAAGTGGATGTGGGAAGTCAAATTTTGTAACAAATTTCATAAAATCAGTTACAGAAATATGTAATTGTGATTTTAATCAAATCACATGGTGCTTTGATGAAATGCAACCTTTATATAATTTACCAAATGTTAACTATCATCAAGGAATTCCAAATCTTAATATGTTTGATGGTGAAAACCCACATCTTGTCATTATTGATGATCTAATGCGAGAGTCTGATGGACGAATTGTGGATATATTTACAAAAGGTAGTCATCACAGGAATCTTAGCGTATTTTATTTGACACAAAATTTATTTCATCAGGGTAAAGGTCAAAGAGACATTTCTTTAAATTCAAGTTATATAATATATTTCAAAAATCCTCGAGATAAAACTCAAATAAGATATTTAGCGCAACAAGTGTCACCAGATAATCCAAAATTTATCGAAGATGCCTACAGGGATGCAACTTTAGAAGCGTGTGGATATTTAATGGTAGATTTAAAACAGAATACAAATGATTTTTGTCGTATCAAGACAAATGCATTCCCATTTAATGGTTACTGCACAGTCTACGTCCCCACGAAAGAGTTTAAATACACCAAGAATCAAACAATTCAAATCATTTCTAAATGATGCATCGTCGACTCAGAACGCATAAACATTTGCTAAACGCTTTGCATACGCTTAAACCAAAATATCAATGAGCGTTACTTAAAACGTGTGATGAAGAAGAAATAAATTGTATTTGTGAATGTATTCATAACGTTTTACAAGGAAAGATACCTCTTAAAGATCAAGATAAACAAAAATTGAATAAACACAAAAATATACTCCGTAAACTGGTGCATAAGTGTAAACATAAACTAAGAAAAAATATTATTATACAAAAAGGAGGGGCGTTCTTACCAATAATATTAGGTGCAATATTGAGTGGATTAGTAAGTGGACTAGCCAGTTAACATGGAAAATGCTAAGAAAATGATACTTATTGAACCTGGATTGATTGAAAAATTAAAACAAGAAAATAAGGTTACTAGTAATTTGTCTCGATTAGATATTGAAATGCAAAATATTATGAATAGTAAGACGGAAGACCGAAAAAAGTGGATGTTATATTTACAAACACTACAAAGATACCTTCACTTTACCGAAGAGGATCGTCAACCACTCAGATTACCAATTTATTCTGATACATCTAATGAAGATTCAAATGGGTCTAAAATTGGTTTTAAAAATAAAGATAGAGATCTAAAAAGTTCAGTTGATGCTGAATCTTTGTTGGCGCGCCAACAAAGATGTGAAGGTATCTTTGTAGTGTTTGTAAATATAACATCCACTTTTTTCGGTCTTCCGTCTTACTATTCATAATATTTTGCATTTCAATATCTAATCGAGACAAATTACTAGTAACCTTATTTTCTTGTTTTAATTTTTCAATCAATCCAGGTTCAATAAGTATCATTTTCTTAGCATTTTCCATGTTAACTGGCTAGTCCACTTACTAATACACTCAATATTGCACCTAATATTATTGGTAAGAACGCCCCTCCTTTTTGTATAATAATATTTTTTCTTAGTTTATGTTTACACTTATGCACCAGTTTACGGAGTATATTTTTGTGTTTATTCAATTTTTGTTTATCTTGATCTTTAAGAGGTATCTTTCCTTGTAAAACGTTATGAATACATTCACAAATACAATTTATTTCTTCTTCATCACACGTTTTAAGTAACGCTCATTGATATTTTGGTTTAAGCGTATGCAAAGCGTTTAGCAAATGTTTATGCGTTCTGAGTCGACGATGCATCATTTAGAAATGATTTGAATTGTTTGATTCTTGGTGTATTTAAACTCTTTCGTGGGGACGTAGACTGTGCAGTAACCATTAAATGGGAATGCATTTGTCTTGATACGACAAAAATCATTTGTATTCTGTTTTAAATCTACCATTAAATATCCACACGCTTCTAAAGTTGCATCCCTGTAGGCATCTTCGATAAATTTTGGATTATCTGGTGACACTTGTTGCGCTAAATATCTTATTTGAGTTTTATCTCGAGGATTTTTGAAATATATTATATAACTTGAATTTAAAGAAATGTCTCTTTGACCTTTACCCTGATGAAATAAATTTTGTGTCAAATAAAATACGCTAAGATTCCTGTGATGACTACCTTTTGTAAATATATCCACAATTCGTCCATCAGACTCTCGCATTAGATCATCAATAATGACAAGATGTGGGTTTTCACCATCAAACATATTAAGATTTGGAATTCCTTGATGATAGTTAACATTTGGTAAATTATATAAAGGTTGCATTTCATCAAAGCACCATGTGATTTGATTAAAATCACAATTACATATTTCTGTAACTGATTTTATGAAATTTGTTACAAAATTTGACTTCCCACATCCACTTGGCCCCGCCACAATAGCAGTAAACGGATGGATAAAGTGGAACATTACACACGTCTAAAGTTCAGAGGGATGAAATAAGAAATGAAAGTGTTGTTTAAAAAAATAATATATATATCATGTTAAAATTATATTATAAAACAGAATGATTTGAATACTATTTCTAACACAATAATTAGTACATCAGAATTTTACAATCAACTCAAATGTATACACACAAATAAAAACCACAATTATCTTACATTATTTACAATCAAACAATAATTAAATTTTACAATCAATACAAATTTTATTTACACACAGACATAAAAGTAAAAAATATTAACATTTAACGCAATTTATAATGACCCCAAGCTAATGTTTCAATGTTATTATCTAAAATATACCTCTTTGTGTCATTATACGATAAACCAATCTTATTTAATTTTTGTGTGAAAATTGTGTGTTTAATTGATTTAAATCTAAGCATACTGTAATATTGCACTTTTTTATTAAAAAGAGAAGACTTATAACAATTCATTGTCATCTTTTTAGTGATACATTTATTGATCCCTTTTGCCTTGGCTATAGTCTTGTTCTCTAAGTTAAAAGCGTACATTTTAGATCGTAAACCTACAACTTCTTTCATGATTTTACCATTATTTTCATCTTTGAAAAAACCTAATTTCTTTTTATTCAATTTTGGATATTCAAAAATGTTATTTGAATCATAATCTGAGGTATCGAAGTACGAGGAAAGGTCAGGTTTTATATCAGTGTAAAAATCATCTGTAAATATGTGATATACTAAACTATCCGTATCTGTATACAATAATTTGATTTTACTAAACTTTTGAATCATATATTTATAATGAAAATCATACATTAAGGTTTTTGATATATCTAAAATACAAAACCCTAAATAAATTGGTTTGTTATATACTAACTTAGTCTTTCGCAACTGAACCGCAACTAGGTCTTCCGAAAATATAGAAAGACTATGAAAGTGTGGTTTAGCAATTAGATCTTCAGCACCTAAAGCTTTACCCTGATTCTCCCAGTGTGTAACTAATTTTACGTTAACCCTTTTTTCAATATTCTCCATAGTCTTACCGAAGACTGAATTATTCATTAATTTATAAAAATCTTTTTCGAAATCTGATTTTGCTAACGTTCTTAATTTTGTGTTTAGATCTATGTACATTTTAACCAGGGAGACTGTTTAAATTTCAAAACTCTATGAATTTTAATTAATTTAATCCCCATTTCTATGCACTGCTTTAAATTTCTATAATGAATTACATATTTATCTTTATTATTTAAATTTGGGATTAATTTACTCTCATTAGTATTGCCTACACAAATGTTTTCTGGACACAAAGGAAAGTCCGAATGTAAATCATGAAGTTCATCTGGATATTCCAAATCAACTTCTAAAATGAAACCGAAGTCCGATGTCTCAGACACATTAAAATCTGTATTCGGATTTATCCATTCAAATCCGCCAGTAGGAAGATATTGAGACATAGCCCAACCATATAAATTGTTGGCATCAAAATATGTGATATATGAATTTGGTTTCTCAGCATCATAATCCTCCATGTATTTGTTATTAGCTCTAGCGTAACGATTACTACATTGAGATACACCACCCCTGATACCTGACCTAATAAATGCAATTTTCTCATAATCTGTTAAAAGTTCTAATTCTATTTTTGTATATTTTAGCATTGCATCCCAACTTAAACCAGGAGCTGTGTAATAATGAGCAGGATCTAAATCATAAGTATCAATGCATAGCTTTCTAAAGTTTTCAAATACGTCGGATAAAAGTAAAACGTCTGTTTTTAAATACAAGTTTGAGTAATCTAGCATACTACAACAACCAAAGTGTTCCCAAACATCTTTAGCATGATTGTAATCGTCATTTGAAATATGGGAATCTGTGAGCGAGCTATAAAAATGTTTTTGTTCGGGGAGTGACGTTAGGTTTAAACTATCATAACTAGTCATTAATTCATATGGATAAACCCCTTTCCGTTTTAAACGAATGAAATCTTCATCATTAGGGAAATTTCTACGTAATTCTTGAAATTGATCATTACTGAGATTATTGGCTAATTGTTCTAATTTACATGATAAAAACTTAAATGAATCTACGAATCTCAATATAACTTCATTATTATTTATTTTTATTTTTTTGGAAAAGGATACTTATATATTTTTCTTTATTTTGAGGAATAACTTCGACTTCACCATCACAAAAGTTTAATGCATGAACAATAAAATGAGCATCATAGTGACTAAGGTTGTGTAAAAATATTGGAATATGACGTGGTGTTCTGAACTTCGAGCTACATGATTCATGAGCAACACCTCTAAAACTACCTGTGTACCAATCAAAATCATAAAAGGGTTCTGCTAATTCTGTTTCACAAATATGACAAATGGTTGCGTTTGAAATTTTGTTTTTGTCTTCATTTGTTAGCGTAACTGGACATATTTGAAATCTATTTTTTCGAATTATTTCTTTCAAATTGTTAGATAAACTTTCCATAAACACTTGTGCACAGTTGGGTCCGCAATATGTTACATATTTTGATAATTTATCATCATATGAACATTTTATATAATAACCAAAACTATACACTTCATGTTTCTGAATATTATGTGTGAAAGGTTTGGATGGATCGTTAGAACATGATTCTATTGGTTTTAAAAATGTTTCAAAATCAGCATAAACTACGAATGGTATCTTTAACTTTTTTTCAAAACTGTCAAATTTAATTTTATCACTTGAAGTAGGTTGACCAAACCAATTCTTTTTTAAAGTTTCACTGTTTGGTAATTCTGTACAAATGTAGGCACAATCGTATTGTTCATGGTTATTTAACCTTTCCTGAGATGGAAAATGAAGTAGACACGCTTCGCAAATATACATAACGTGACCATGTTTTGAAATTTGATTACTAACTAATCGCGATAAATTTTTTATGTAACAAAAATGATTTTTCGTATCCTTGGAAAAAAATAATAAATTGATATGTCTAGTTTTACGACACTTTGTTAAAAATAATGGACCTACTATAGTATTACATCGTTTTTCTTTGTTATATTCTAACCCGAAAACAACTAATATCATTTAATTTCTCTACTTTTGCTATGTCTGAAATTTTAACTGGAAAGGAAATACCATCAAATTTAAGTTTATTTGCATGTTTAGCGTACGATGACACCCGATCCGCGTTTTTATTTACGGGATATAACGCTGAGAGTAACGCCCATTTAAAACAAAAATAATCTTTGTTTTTTACATTTAAAACAGCCTTTTTCAATTTTATGTCACGGGGAAGGTCTATGTATGAAGTACCACGCAGGGGGTTGAATTTATTAACATTCACGTCTATAGATTTTATGTTTTTTAGACTCCATCCACTATCTTTTCTTTCAAATGCACTAATTTTACTAGTAATTGTATCATCCAAAGATGAAAGAAAAATATTTAAGTCATCTCCTTGACAAATAATATACTTAGTTAAATGTTTGAAAATCAAATGTATTATGAATATCTTTAGTTTGTTGAACAAAATCAGCATGCAGTATGAAGTTTACTTTAAAAATGATGTGTTGATGAATACACTCTCGTATTAAAAATAAAATATCATCTTTAATAGAATTTAAAAACAGTTCAGGAGTTTCAAAATTTACTAATGGTGAACGATCTACTCTACTCTTGATTTTATAAGTTAAAATTCTGTTTCCAAAAGCAGATTCAATAACACTAACGTTTGATAAATAATTATGTGAATTTAAAAGATTATTTTTGTGAACATTACTTTTAAAATGATTAGCTAAATATCTTTTCTTGATAAATATATGACACGTTAGACATTCCACTTGATCATCGTTACCGACACTGGTCCCTGCAGAGGTAGACGCTTCTTCTTCCGTTCTTGGCTTTTTGCTGTTTTGTGACTCACACAAAGAATGCGATTTAATATTTACAAATCACTATAATTGAACATTCCTATGACAACCATTGAATAGATTGGTACTGTAATAATCTGCTAATAACAGTAAAATCATGGATACACTAGAATTACAAAAACATATGAAAAAGATTCATCCCAGTCTAGAAAATAATGTTTATGCTGCTAATAGACTGCCTATGTATACCCATGTACCAACGTATATAATATGCAATTTGGATGCGGATGATAAACCAGGTTCACACTGGGTAGCTGTACATATCGATACGAATAACATCGGTCAATATTTTGATTCATATGGACGTACACCTGAGCGATATCATCTCCAGTTTTTGAAAAGGAATTGTAAGAGATGGGACTGGAATGTTGATAGGATTCAGAATGATTGGACTTCAGTTTGTGGTGAATATTGCTTAATGTATTTGCTATTTAAGTTTCAGGGACGTTCAATGCATAGTTTTACGAGCATATTTACAGGGAACACACTGTACAACGATATTTTAGTGGATGAGATGTTTCGCTCCTATTTTATAAGTAGACAAGGCTACAATTTAAATGTTCATCAATAATTATTTTTACACAAGCCAGTTGTTATACGAGTATAAGCAACAACATTTTGGAAATAAAAATGGTAGTAAAATGAAGGAATGTGTTTTATTGATGATTCAGAAAAGCGAGGTAGATCGTAAGAGATAATGGGACGCTAATGACTCAATTAGATACGAGTAAATCGATCAGAGATAATGGGACGCTAATGACTCGATTAGATACGAGTAAATCGATCTGCACATCTCCGAAACCGTGCATCCTACACAAAAATGGACCGCAGATTCGAGCTCAGAGCACATCAAAACCATACCAACCATACCAAACTTTTTTTTTTTTTTTTTTTTTTTTTTTTTTTAGGATTCGTCGTCCGTTGACGACCGATGAGGGTGGTGACTCAGGAGTGAGCCAGAACCGGCGTATCCTAACTACTGATAAAATATTCCAATATGGCTGTTTATGCGTTTAGGGGTAGAAAGCCATTAATATTAACATCGAGGGGAGTTAGAATCTTGCTTCTTGTAGTTGGTTTTTTTGTGTTTCACCCCCTTTTACTATGTAATATCTTCTCATATCTGCTCTAACTGCCTCGTAGGTGTAGTAGTCGCAATTGCTACTGTTGAGCCTGAAGTTCTGGCTTCGACTCCCAGGTCGGGCAGTGACATAGGGTTTTTCCGCCAAAAATTTTTCGGTAACAGCTCTAAGTCTTGATTTGTGCCCGGTTGATGGCAATAGGCTTCACCCCTTATTACATGGGACTTTATCATAATTTGTGTATTGTGGGATTACCGTTTATAGGTACACCTCTGTCTAATCTTTCAGCTAAACCAGGCGTGATATTATTTTGTGTTTGTTTTTCTCAAATGCCATTGTAAACATTTCGCAGGTGCCTGGGCGAGCAGCTTCTCCCACTCGCCTGAGATGGGTGATGTACAAGTCTTCAGTCATCACTGCGAGTTGGTCCTTCGAGCCGCCTTCGGGCTGCTAGAATCTGCTGCCCTGTAGTGCAAAATATGAAGGTGAGTTTATTATTACCCTAAAATCTAATATTGTATCAATGTATGTTTGTTTTTTTTTTCATCAGAGTGAATTCCAGTGCGTCTAAAAATACCCTGTTGGATTTTCAACTTTCGGCGGTAAGCACTGCATTGGAAATCCAGTGCGCAAAACGTGGGTACGGGGACTGAGGTGTGTACCACGCCCGCGTCGCCCGCCCGGGCGCAGGCGCGGAGCCATATTGAAAACACTGTCGCTCGTTCCTCGCTGGCCGTCACGAACATACCCCGAAGGCGAATGCGCGCGCAAACTATCTTACGTTTTCGATTGTAACATCGACTAATTTTATTATAGTCCGCGCGGAACCAGTTGGCCGCTGAGGTGGGGACAGGAGTGAGGCAGCGGTTCACAACGCATGTACTGAGTAATGCGCCCCCGCCCCTCCATCCGTCCCACCGCTCACATAGCTAAGGCGCGGCCAACTAGTTCCGCGCGGACTATCATCTTACGTTCTTCCAAACGCTTGTCATGATGACATGTGTGTATGAATACACTCTCAGAGCAACCACAGCGGAATTGGGCAGAATATTAATAGACTTGTGTCCAGAAACCGGAATATTTCAAAGCAATACGGTGATGTGCGTCACCATCATCTGCCTAGCTTTTCCCAACTATGTTGGTTGGCTTCCAGTCTAACC
Source organism: Hydraecia micacea (assembly GCA_914767645.1). NCBI lineage: Eukaryota > Metazoa > Arthropoda > Insecta > Lepidoptera > Noctuidae > Hydraecia > Hydraecia micacea. Next base: position 3,746,112 of record OU611775.1, read on the forward strand.
GGGCGCAGCTGAATACCGGTACTTTACATGGAGCGACTGCCTACCTGACCTCCACAACCCAGTCACTGGATAACACCATACCCCTTGGTAACCCCACGCACCACGGACCAAATGGGAGTCTAAGTGCGGAAAAGGGAGTCCCATCATCATCATCACCCCTTGGTAACACTGCTTTTAAATATTTAACAAAAAGTTCTCCATTGTCCAGGTCCTGGTGCATGAGCTACATCTTCCACTCGTCTCTGAAGGCTGCTGATCTTCGCAGTCACTTTCAGCCATGGCACAGCTCCACTCTCGCGAACACCAACGGGGTGCAAGTGGCTCCACCAACACCTGAAGAGCCAAAGTCAACCTCACCTGCCCGCGGTGCACCCTGCTGAACCACCAACGAGGCTCTGGCGAATCTCCCCATTTGGAGTATTTGGCGAACTACCTCCTTTTGGGGAGACAACTGTGACTCCATTTTTGCAAACGGTGAAAGCTTTAATGTGACGGTCGCAGTATTTAGTCATAATTAACATTAAGAGTTCAAGAATATGAGTACCTAACTACAGTACTTATAGTCTTGGAAATAATTTAGAGAAAAAATCAGATTAATTTCTCTACTCACTTGTTTTAAAAATAAAGACTCGATCTTCGTCATGTCATCATCTTCGAGGGGATATTTGGGAAGGTACGGACTCATGGAGAGAGGCTCAAATGAATATTGTTTAATAGGTGGTGGTAATATTTATTTGTACCATGTCTTTGTTCATATGAATCTGCGCCTGACCATGTGCTATCCAACATGTAAGTAATGTAATTAATCTGACATAGATATAAGTAGGTTTAATATAACTTAGGGGTATATGCAATTAAACTATCTATCTACTTTTTATGCAAAAATATTTTCTTTCAATTATAAACCATTAAATGTACGAAAACTCGTTTTATTTGAATATCCTTACATCTACCCCTTGGTGTAGTGGTCGCAAGTGCTATTGGTGAGCATGAGATCTTGGGTTCGATTCCCAGGTCGGGAAAAATGTTATTGGGTTTGTCTATATGGAATTTCTCAGTTGCTACTGCACACCGGGCACTAGGCTCGCCCTCTTTTACATGGGACTTAGATATAACTGGCGAAATGCGACATGAGACACAATAAAAGTATTCAGCAGTGAGCGTGCGATTTGGGACAAAATATTTATTGAAATAAATACAAGTACTTACATAATATCATCATCATCAACTCAGCCTATCGCAGTCCACTGCTGGACATAGGCCTCTCCCAGACTGCGCCGCAGCACCCTGTCCTCCGCCTTCCGCATCCAGTCTACCCCAGTGGCAGTGGGCTGGCCATGTCTGACGAAGGACCGATGGCCGGTGGAGCAGACGTGTCCTGGAGTGGAGACCACGTATCGTATCGGCATTCGGCAAGTATAGTGTGGGACGCCCCCCAGCTAGATGGACGGACGACTTAAAGAAGGTGGCTGGGGTAGATTTTATAATATTGCAAAGAGCAATTATAGATTATTATAACGCCAAATCATGTGATCAGGTCACGCCAAGCCAAGCCAATGCCAAGCCAATGTCTCTTTACGACAATTTGGAGCTAAAATTGTCAGCCAAGCCAGCCAGTCACTGTTAGTGACGTCACATCCGACCGCCGAGGGTATAAGCATTCGGATCGGTCATTTTGCGAGCACATTTTTGCTGCCGTACTTGAGATAAGTCGAAACTCTGCCCAACTGTATTAAAATACATTATTTATCAATAAATAATTTTGATTATTTGTCAAGTGTGAAGTGTAAAAACAGCACAATATAGTGATATTGTGCTGTTTTTGGTTACTTGAATTCGTCAAAAAGTTTTTTTTGTTAAATAGCTACTAATCAAAAACACAAGTTGTATTTTTATTGAACTTTTCGGATTAGGCTAGTATTTTAGTTTAGTAGCGAGTAATTTAGTAGCTACACTATTCGCTGCTGCCCAAAAATCGTTCGCATAGATCACGTACGTTCGCATAGGTGACTTACCATGATCTAATTAAAAACGATTCAAAAACAAGACATTTCAGTTTAGGTTCCTAAACTGCATCGCTTGAGCTGCTCTATGGACGTCAGTAGTATATTATTGGGCATTCTACCCCACCTTCCGTTCCATCGGCTCACTCCGTTCGCCTCCGTCACTCACGGTGTGGTAGAATGCCCAATAATATCCGACGGAGTGGGCGCCGTTCAACAATTCCGTTTTATTACATATCGTTCCTACGTCTCACTTCGTCTGAATTTGCGTTTGCGTTAATACTGGTTTGGCGCCTACTCCACATGATAAAAATACAGATAACGGTTCATCAAAACACCAGGACAGATGCAAGATTCGGTGAAATCTAATTCACTATCTTACACATAAAAAGAACAACCACGGTGAGGTTGTTGTACGTTTGTTCGAGTTAGCGATAATGAGTTATAAATATGAATGTATTACATTAATTAAATCATTGTTAATGTAACCGTGTCAAACAGTCGTCATGAAATTTGTAAAACAACCACAATCGTTACATGTAAACAAACTTTGTGTTCATTCTCAGGAGACTGGTTTTCGTCATGGAGAATTATTACCTAAATCGGTACGGTGCATCATTTGCGGACCGTCAAATTGTGGAAAAACTAATTTATTAATTGGTCTTCTTATACACGAGAATGGCTTAAGATTTCAAAATGTTTATGTTTATTCGAAAACCTTACAACAGCCCAAGTACGTTTTTTTAGAAAAAGTCTTGCAACGGGTACCAGGCATTTCATTTCAGAAATATCATGAAAATGAGCAAGTACTCAGTGTTCAGACCGCAAAACCGAATTCTGTAATTATATTCGATGATGTTGCTTGTGAAAATCAAAGTGGTTTGCGTGATTATTTTGCAATGGGGAGACACAAGTTCATCGATTGTTTTTATCTAAATCAGACGTATAGTAAAATCCCTAAGCAGTTAGTAAGAGACAACGCAAACCTAATCGTACTTTTTAAACAAGATGAAAGAAATATGAGACATGTTTATGAAGAACACGTCAATACTGACATGACATGGATTGAATTTCGAGAAATGTGTTCAAAAATATGGAGTGAGCCCTTCAGTTATGTTGTAATTAATAAAGATTGTGCAAAAAATAAAGGATGTTATAAAAATAAATTTGACACCTTTGTAATTTTTGATTAAGAGTACGAGTATATAATAAGGTGTCATCGTTGCAATAATATTACTCTCCAAACAGAGCTTAACCGGTTACAATCTATTCATCGATTATGGAAAAATCTTTAAAGAGGCAAATTGTTGATGCTGCAGCAGCTGTAAAGAAGAAGGTGCGAAAAATGCGAGATATTGAGAATGAGCGTAAGCAAGCCTTGGAAACAGTTTTTAAACCTGTAACAGAGCCTCTCAACCAAATTGCTACAGCCAGTATGCAAACTCCTTTGCTGCATAGTAATGAAGATGAAGAATCTAAAGATCTGTTTATAGACGAAACTTTGCAAAAAGTCGCAACTGGTAGTGATGTAGACGAGTCTGATACCAGCAGTGAATCTTCGTATAAATCAGTTGAAAAAAGTGAAGGTCGCGATACATCATCCTGGTCAGTGTCTTCAGAAGCATTAACAGACATTCCATTTGGTGTTAGAGTAGAACGCGGAAAATTGATGTTAGGTTCTGCTCACATAACAATCGACGATCATTATATCATCGTGGCTGGTCATAAATACAGACATACGCCTGGTTTAAAACAACTACTGCTTAAGAAAGATATTGATTTAAGTCTGATTACTGAAGATGACTTGCAATATTATAAGAAAATGTTACTTGATACAAACGCACATCGTCGTGATAATGACCCAAGTAAACCAATAAAAAGTAATAAGGGACAAAAATATTTACAAGTTATTAAACCTCTTTTTAAACTGCAAAGTACTGTTCAGGGTAATCATTCAAAAGGAAAAGGACTACCATTAACAAAAATCTGGAAAAAAAACATAGATTTAGTATATTGGGATGATCCTAATGAATTGGTGGAAAGGTTAAAGTTATTAATAGCATCTCGAGATGCTGGTAACATAGGATTAGATAATGAAATAATATCCATTATTGAAGAATTACGTGAAAGTAAACTTATAAATAAATAGGTGTAAAATTTACTATTGTTCAGTTGATCATCAGCCTTTACATATAGTACACCTGAAACATGAATATTGATAAATTTGGACATTTAATTCATAAAAGAATGCGATTGTCAGAACTGATTAATTTCAATGATAACGCGTTGTTAAAATCAGAAAATGGAGATTTTGATTTAAAGTCATCTAGATTGAGAGGAATTAAACCTCCATTAGAAGCAGACGATGCTGTGAACAAGGATTATGTAGATCGAATGAGTGCTGATACGATAAAACAATTTAATAAACTGATTGCTTCATTGCGTGCTCAAATCATATTAGATGCACAAAAGACTGTTCAGTCTACTTTAAAAGCAAAGGAGCCTGAGGTTTTGATTCATTTGGAAGAGAAGTTTTACACCAAAGCAGATATAGATAAATTACTTAAAAATCTCAATAATGGCAAAACAACAAATAGTAAATGAAATACACAAAGCGGCACGAAGAAACTTTCTTCGACGTTCTGTTATTCTCAAAGGGATCGATGATTTATGGCAAGCAGATCTAATGGACATGCAAAACCTAAGAAAGTATAATAAAGGTTACAATTTCATTTTAGTGGTGATTGACTGCTTCTCAAAGTATGCCTGGGCAGAACCGTTAAAGTCTAAAAATAAATCTGAAGTAACTCGAGCGTTTGAACGAATACTACTAAGCAACAATAAAAATCCTGTTAATTTACAAACAGATATGGGGACAGAGTTTTATAACAACACATTTCAAACGCTAATGAAGAAGTGCAACATTAACCATTACTCATCGTTCTCTACTAAAAAAGTTTCAATTGTAGAACGACTAATTAAAACTGTTAAAAATAATTTGTATAAATATTTTAGTCTCATTGGAAATTATAAGTGGTTAGGATCACCCTTAGAAGATTTATTTAATACGTATAACAACACAAAACATCGTACAATTAAAGTTAAACCTATTGATGTGAATAAATCTAATGAAGCAATCGTAAAAGAAAATATAAAAAATATATGTAATCATGTATCCCTCCAGTGGAAACCTAAATTTAAAAAAGGTGATTGTGTTCGTATCAGTAAATACAAACACAATTTCGAGAAAGGTTATACTCCTAACTGGTCAACTGAACTCTTCACAATAAAAAGGATTAATAAAACTATACCAGTAACATATCACATAGAAGATCAAAGAAAGCAAGATATATTAGGAACTTTTTACGAACAAGAACTTCAAAAATCGAACTATCCTGGTGTTTATTTAGTAGAAAAAATACTTAAAAAGAAAGGAAAGAAACTATTCGTTAAATGGTTAGGTCTCAGTAATGATGAAAACAGTTGGATTGATAAATCTGCATTAATAAATTGAGATATAAAAGAAGTACTTTGTTATATTTGTATCATTATAATTTAAGTAATGCAAGGTGGTGGACTAGTTAACAGTATAATTAATAACCTACCGTTCGAAGCTCATTTGCCTGGATACAATTATTGCGGACCAGGAACTAAACTTCATAAACGTTTGTTGCGAGGTGATCGAGGTGTGAATAAACTAGACGAAGCTTGTATGCACCACGATATAGCATATGAAAATCATACAGATTTACCTAATCGTCATAAAGCCGACTTACAGCTATTGAACATGGCTAAACATAGACTCAAATCAAAAGATGCGGGAAAAGGTGAAAAATTAAGCTCATGGTTAGTAAGCAAAGTCATGAAAGCCAAATTGAAATCTGGTTCTGGTGCCAAAACATTTAAGAGTTTAGTATCAAAAATAAAAAAGCTAAAACCCAAGAATAGTAAGTCTTTAATAAACTTAGCTTACTTAGCTGCAAAAAAGTTATGCCCCAAATTACATCAAATCAAAGTGCCGAGAGTGATCCCCATACCGAAGACTGGTGGAGTTATACCTTTAATTCCAATTTTTGCTGGCTTATCAGCTTTAGGAGCTTTAGCTGGTGGTGCGGCTGGCATTGCAAAAACGGTAAATGATTACAAATCAGCTCAACAAAATTTGCGAGAGACAGAACGACACAATAGAACTATCGAGGGTTTAGCAGTGAGCAAGGGTTTATACATAAAGCCTTATAAAAACGGTAAAGGATTGTTTATAAAATCAACAAAAAACTGAACAAGAAGCTACCAAATCGCGCACTAACTAATGTAGACATCCAATACTATGCAAGAGACATCCCATATTTCCGAGGAGTATATATGAAAGATCAATTACCAAGGAAGCCGAAACGTATGGAATGTGGTATTGTTACCTTAGACGATTCTAAAAATGAAGGAACGCATTGGGTAGCTTATGTAAAAGTATATGACTATTGTGAATATTTTGATAGCTATGGAAATTTAAAACCTCCATTAGAACTGGTACGATATTTTAAGAATTGTAAAGTTTCATATAACTACACAAGATATCAAAAATTTAATACTGTAAACTGTGGTCATTTATGTTTAAAATATCTAAGAACTTTTTGGAATAAAAATATATAAAATGAATGCTTTTATTTTATTTCATTCATTTGCAAGATGTCACTCACTTTGTCAATAACTGGAAACTCATCAATTTTATCTACGTACTATCCTAATACGTTGCAACTCAATGGAGAATATGAGTGTGCTTTATTGCATTTTTCAACATTTAATTCTATACCAAATATTGATAAAAGTAATAACAAGTATTATTATGGCTCAAACGATGTTATTGAAATACCGGAAGGCACCTACGAATTGCAAGATATTTACGATTATTTAAAATCCGAAATAAAAGATGCCTAAATCAAATTACAATGTAATAACAATACTTTAAAAACTGCCATATACTGTTCAAAAGACGTTAATTTTAAGAAAGAAAACTCTTTCAGTAGACTGTTAGGATTTGATAAGCAGGTTCTGAAAGCAAATAAATGGCATGTGTCACAGCATCCAGTCAACATTTTACCGACGACAGTGGTAAGGATCGAATGTGACATTGTGAGCGGCTCTTACATAAACGGTGAACCAAGTCACATAATTCACGAATTCGCACTCAACGTACCACCTGGATACAGAATCGTAGAAATCCCGAAGAACGCAATATATTTTCCAATCAATCGAAACAGCATAAGCTGCATACATATCCGACTACTAGATATAAACAATCGTTTAATTAATTTGCGTGGTGAAGAAGTGCAGCTGTATTTACATCTTAGAAGAAAAAATGATTGACTACAATAAATATGTGTCTCATCAAATTAAAAATACCAGTTCTACTCAAGCTGCCTACCAAATAAGACGTCGTTCTAAGAGCAAAATAAAATTAACTAAAGACAATAAGATATTTCTCAGAGCGATCGGATTGTTAAAATGAATATCTTAGACGTTTTATCCACTCCGACTTACGACAACAGTATAGAAGGAATCGAATTTCATTCGTACAAACCCTATGTAACGAGTTTCAACAGGAACGATGAAATACGCATACCTATCAACCAACAGGATCTGTACATATTACCATCAGCCAGCACTCTGTATTTGGAAGGAACCGTTATCGTTAACAAAAAAGATTCAAAAGAGAAAGCTACTAGTGTCAATTTTACGAACAATGGACTACTCTTCTTGTTCCAAGATATTAGGTACGAATTAAATGGAGTGGAGATTGATAAAATAAAAAATGCAGGTATAACTACAACCATGAAATCATTAATATCAAGGAATGAGAATGAATCAAAAATAGCTAGAGCTTGGGGTTGGAGTATCGATGGCATAAAAAATATTAATGGAGGAAGTTTTTCTGCGTCTATACCACTTCGGAATATCCTCGGTTTTGCAGAAGATTTTAAAAAAGTTGTAATAAATAGTAGACATGAACTAATATTATTACGAAGCAACACTAATTTGAACGCTGTAAAATTAAATACCGGCGAAATAGTGGAAGACATTCAAATCAATAAAATCATATGGCGCGTACCCCATGTTAAAGTATCGGACAAAGAAAAAATAAGTTTATTAAAACTATTGGAAAAAGATCGACCGCTTCAGATGGTTTTTAGAAACTGGGATCTATATGAATACCCCACTTTACCAAGAACTACAAAGCACACCTGGTCTATCAAAACTTCATCTCAAATAGAAAAACCGAGATATGTAATAATTGGTCTACAAACAAGTAGAAAAAATAATGCAAGTTCTGACATGTCGCAGTTTGATCACTGCTATGTTCGTGATGTTCGAGTATACCTTAATTCGACATATTTCCCGTATGAAAACATCAATGTCAACTTCGCCAATAACAGAATTGCTTTATTATATGAGCAATACATCAGATTTCAACAGTCATATTATGGACGTTGTCCGGAGTCTTTATTAAGCGAGAAACAATTTAAAGAATTAGCTCCGTTGTTTTTTGTTGATTGCTCTAGACAGACCGATAATCTGAAGACTGGACCCGTTGTGGATGTAAGGGTAGAAATTGAGAGTGATTCAGAAATACCAGATCAAACTTCGGCATACTGTCTCATTCTCAACGATTGTATTGTTGAATACAAACCATTAAGCAACACAGTGAAGAAGTTATCATGAACGCGGATATTATCATTGTCGAACTCCAAGGATTCAAATATTTAGACAATAATTTTATTGTCAAAGAAGTGGCTATCGTAAGTAATGACCACACACAGACGTTCTTGGTTAAACCACCGCATTCGTTTTATTATTTAACTCAAGAAGAAAAGAAGCAGGTGCGATGGTTGGAAAGAAATCGTGGAATTTTCTGGAGTGAGGGCTTTATAGACTACAGAGAGTTTCAACACGTCATCGTACCGTATTTAGAAAATAAAAAAATTATTACAAAGGGTTTGGAGAAGATTAAGTGGATTAAAGAGTTATGTGCAAACTGTGAAGTGATTGACATAGGTGAAAAAGGGTGTCCTAATTTTGCGACATTAAAAAGAAGTTCTGTAAAAATAAAACTGATTTTAATTGTGTGAACCATAAAATAAATTGTGCATTGAATAATGCGGTGTGTATTAGAAAATGGTATGTGGATAATAATATGTCTATATTTAATTTATTTTAATTATTATTGTGTTGAACAGTTAATAAAAATGTAATTATCTACTTATGAGTGTTTTATTTAATATAATCAATTCAGGGTAACCTACATACTAAACTTTAAATGAGCTGTAGCAAAATGATATTTATTAAAAATCCTTAAAGCAATTAACCTATAATAATATCATTACACTAGAGCTAATTTAGAGTTCGAGTATAAATAAGTAATACAAAATAAAACATAATTTAAATTATAACTGAATATACTTTTATTTATTTTTTAAATTATTTAAAATTATTACAAACTAATTATATCTACCAACCCAATAATCATAATAACTGTCCCCACATGTTTTCTACGCGTACATACATACTTATAACATAAAAACTTGTGATGTATGAGCACTACCCAACAAAATTAAACTAAGAGATTAATATTATCTATTTACATTAAAACAATCTAGATATTTTATTTAATTTAAAGGCAATGGATCATGTTTATCAGAAGAGGTAATGTTGCGTGGGTTTGCGGGCGAGGAGTTGAAAGTATATGAACGCCTTTATGAACAATCACAAAATGTCTAATCCAATTATTTAATTAACTATAATGCGAAAACGACGTTCCACCAAGTACGTGGGGCGCGAGCGCAATCAATTTACACACAATTGGATATCACAGCACAGTTCCTCCAATCAATATCGTCTTTTTCGATCGATCCATGTGAATCTATCCCTCACGTCCTTTTTGTTATTCTCTAATGGCGGGCCGCCTCCCCAGTACATGGTGTTACGTCAAATAGACAGTTGACAGATTATCTTCAAAAAAAAAAACAACATTAACCAAAGAGGTTGGCATCACCGAACCAATTCTATAGACGCGCCGACACGGCCACCCTGACTATCGCACGTCCTCGTGCGCATAGTGATATTGCGCATCTGAATTACCAGAGGAAATAACATTCCATTAGTCAGCTCGTCCATTCCTGACATGCTCACGTATAGACTAACATTTAAGGTCTCTCACTAAGAATAGCAGCCCAGCCTCAACCCCATCAATAAAACATAACGTGTGCTGGGCGTGCTTGGCGCTCTCTTCAAATCACCAAATCGCCATGCAGCGTAGGCTGGCGTACTATGCACCTTTACCTAGCCACTAAATTGCTACGTGGTGTGGACCGGGCGTACTAGGCCCATTCGACCAACCACTAACGTACCATGCGGTGTGGACCGGGCGTATTGGGCACCTTCGACCAACCACTAACGTTCCATGCGGTGTGGACCGGGCGTACTGGGCCCCTTCGACCAACCACTAACATACCATGCGGTGTGGACCGGGCGTACTGGGCCCCTTCGACCAACCACTAACGTACCATGCGGTGTAGACCGGGCGTACTGGGCCCCTTCGACCAACCACTTACGTACCATGCGGTGTGGACCGGCGTACTGGGCCCCTTCGACCAACCACCAACGTACCATGTTGTATGGACCGGGCGTACTAGGCCCCTTCGACCAACAACCAACTCACTATGCGGCGTAGACCGGGCGTACTGGGCCCTTACGACTAGCCACCAACTCACTACGCGGCGTAGACCGGGCGTACTGGGCCCTTACGACTAGCCACCAACTCACTACGCGGCGTAGACCGGGCGTACTGGGCCCTTCCGTCTACGCTTAGCAAATTCTACTGTGTTTGCGTGTTTATGAAGAATCTATACACCGTACTTTCATTTTAATGTACATCCGCTTTATGAATGAACGAATGTGATTTAGAGTGCGAAGCTGTAAGGGCTCCTGAACCAGCGGTCAGAGTGCCCTCACTGGACACCGAGAGAGTATCACTATCGCTATCAATAGGTGATACCTATAATTTCTTCAAGTTGTTTCAAATCACGCGCCGTCTCGGCCTCCTTATCACTAATCATATTTGATGCTAATTCTACTAATCCTTCAAACCCTCTGGGTACTAGACGCATGTATTTGCTTATGCGGTTCGTACCAGTCATGGTTTTCAGTTCGTCACAAAAGATTTCAAGCACACGAGTTATAACAAACGGACCCCGGAATTTTTACGCGATAGTTTGGTTTGGTTGCGTTCTCAACCTTTGATAAAAACAAATCTTACATAAGGACCGTACTTGTGCCCTACCGTCTTAATCTTTGAGTATCGGCTGCTGCAGCCCGTTTAATTCCGCGGGATGCGACGTTTAGATAGACTCTTGCGCGGGTGAGAGTATTCGTACTGATATTGGATGAAATTTTAGAGATACCCAACGACTGGGCTTGAATACCTAACATGAGTTCAGTGGGTGTGTATCCCGTTATCCTAGATCGAGTACTATTAAGAGTAAGATGAACATCATCAAGTTCGTCGCACCAAACTTTATTAGAATCATTTTCTATTACGTTTCAAAAGCTCTTAAGTGTACGCATTAAGCGTTCAACCTGTCCATTAGCCCTGTAGCCACCAGGTGCAATTCAATGCTATGTTTGAGGCAGAATTTATTAAAGCCAGCGCTTTATCTCTAACGATTTTTTTTCATCAATTGATAACCGATAAGGACGCCTCTGAACAGTCTTACATGGGTCTATAAGGTAACTCACCTGTGGTCATAGTCACGCCACGTATAGGCACACCATCTATGAAGAACTTTCTATATTTTTGTAATACCGCCACTATCAAAAAAGAAACAAAATGACCTCACCATTTGATGTTGACAGGGTACCTCCTGTTATTTTATGTTTGCAAATCTGTACTTATCTGCGTGCTGCATGCTGTTCAGTTCCAGACTTCTTTTCTGGGCAGGTTGTACTAATGTGTCCAGGCTTCCTAAAACAGGTAACAGTTTTCCTTCTCCGATAGTCTTGACTTTTGATTATCTGTATCGCGTCGGTTGCGCCATTCTTCTAGCTTGTGTTCTCTACTTCCACGATAGAAGCAAGTTCCTCCAAACCGAGTTTCATTAAGGTGATGCTTTTTGTTGGAGTAGCTTGAGTTGCAGTCTGCAGGCGTGATAAAAGAGTATCCTTGTTCCCAAGGAGACTTTCATCATGTTTTCCCTTCGAAACTTCATTGATCACAGGTTCTTCTAATGGAATCTCACAAATCTCCTCAATATCTAGCCCTCTATATCCCACTTCTGATAAAGGCAATGGATCATGTTTATCAGAAAAGGTAATGTTGCGTGGGTTTGCGGGCGAGGAGTTGAAAGTATATGAACGCCTTTATGAACAATCACAAAATGTCTAATCCAATTATTTAATTAACTATAATGCGAAAACGACGTTCCACCAAGTACGTGGGGCGCGAGCGCAATCAATTTACACACAATTGGATATCACAGCACAGTTCCTCCAATCAATATCGTCTTTTTCGATCGATCCATGTGAATCTATCCCTCACGTCCTTTTTGTTATTCTCTAATGGCGGGCCGCCTCCCCAGTACATGGTGTTACGTCAAATAGACAGTTGACAGATTATCTTCAAAAAAAAAAACAACATTAACCAAAGAGGTTGGCATCACCGAACCAATTCTATAGACGCGCCGACAAATTTTTTTCTCTCTTTATTATTTTTTGTTTTTGATATTTTTGTAACTTCTTTTGTATATTTAAAAGATTATTACAATAAAACTTACATATATGATATTCTAATAATTTATACATCCAGAACTTACACAACATAAAAACCTATTATTATACCCTAATAACTATAATATTACTCACATATTAACTTATAAAGTAGGTACTTACAAAATAATTACATCACTTAATAATAACTGTCCCCACAAAGTTTTTTTGAAATTTTGTTAATTAACGATTGCGTCTCCTCCATAACATAGTCCAGCGGTTCAGTCACTACATACTGCGCACTTAACATCACATTCTGATTGTCACTTGCAGGTTCTTGTTCACTGATATCCAACACTTGTACCTGGATCAGTCGTAATCCTTTTTTCTTCTCATTGTTTATGACATATGATTCACAATAATTAGGCAGAGATGACTTCTGTTTTAGACACTCCCGTCTTGTTCTAGGCTTCTTGCTAGCAGGTCCGCAGTCTTGTCTTGCTCTAGGTTCCTTGTTGACAGGTATTTGTTGATCTTGGATATCTGGGATATGCCAGCTTAAACTCGGAGTCGGAAAACCTTGACCGTATTGTGAGAAGTCAATAATATGTGGAGAATCGCACATTATTGATGATCTGAAACAAAGAAAATTATAATTATTAATAATTAAGTATATCAAACACATAAATAAGACATAATTTTATAAGTACTTATACGCTTGTGCAATACTTACAATTTGTTTCGTTTTTAAGTGACGTGATGTGACCAGTCCGGCTGACTGCCTTGTGATGTACGTACTAATTATATTATTATGAAATGCAAACTCCATAAAACCTTGCGATGTGAATCAATTTCATGTTTCAACAAGTTCAATCTGATGAGCACCTGATCGGTGTTAAATTCTACACCGCGCGTGTGAACCTCGACTCATGAGTGCTTTGTCATCAAAACTGGACATTAGGTACATATTTTATCAAGTTGGAACCTGTATCGACACGTGGCGAGCGCTGTGTGCTTTGTCATCAGGAACAGAAATGAAACAGATGTATGTACACAATTTAATTTATTTAACTTTATACTTTGTAGGCACATAATAGATATATACCTACACTGTTTAGCTCTAACTAGTAAAAGGGACACCAAGAATACACACAATTTAGAATTGTATACATAATAAAACCAGGTTCAAAAGAAACTTCTATCGATACTATTTGAATTAAATTACACAGCAATACTACTTATTTCACATTTTAAAAGAGTAACAAACATCCATCCACCCACCCTTACAGACTTTTTATAATAGTAAGTAAGACAGTAGGTAGGTTGAAAAATTATCTAACTTTCCATTTAGGACGTCATAAGTTTTACCATTCACAATCAATAAAAAACATGTTAAAAATATGTATTACTTAAATATACTTGCGTTACCCCAGGCTAAAGTAGAAACTTTATCAAACGATAGCAATCGTTTATCATCATTGCTTGAAAGTGCTACTTTATTTAAGTCCTGAGTAAATATTTCGTGTTTTATTGATTTAAAAAATACATTTTTTTTACGAATAACATTGCAATCATATAAAACATTTTTATAATCTAACATATTAAAATTTTTGGTAATACATTTTTTTGTACCTTTTGCCTTTTTAATTGTTTTGTTTAACGTTTTAATACAATAAAGCTTTGAGCGCAGTCCTACGAATTCTTTGATAATGTCACCACCCATTTCATCCTTAAACAGTCCTGGAACCTTCTTATTAATAATTGGTAAGTTATAGTCATTGTTACAGTCATAATTGCTGGTATCAAAATATTTTAGAAAATGGAGCTTAAAGTCTTTATAAACATCATTACTCTGTACATCATATACTAGACTATCTGTGTCAGTATAGCATAATTCTATTCGGTTACCATAAAAAGGTTTAATGATGGAGTAGTGAAAGTTGTACATGTGAGCCTTAGATAATTCTAATACTGCAAACCCTATGTAAATTGGTTTATCAAGTATAATACGCACAGGTTTCATTTGGATTGCTACTAGATCATCAGAAAATACAGAGACGCTATGAAAATATGGGCTGGCTATCAATTTTTCAGCACAAGTAGTCTTTTTTGTTTTATTGTTCGAGTCACACCACTTGTTTACTAACTTAACGTCTATTCGGTGTTCATTATTTTCTAGGGTCTTTCCAAAAATACTATTATTCAATAATTTGAAAAAGTCTTGTTCAAACGTTGACTCTGCTTTTTGACGTAACTGGGTGTTAATATCAATATATTGCTTTAAAAAACTACTTTGTTTAAATATAATAGCGCGATGGATTCTTTATTTCGATTTATTATTTCGCTCTTGCCGAGTCTCTGCTGAGCTATGGGTTAAATACATATGGCCGTACATTCAAAACCTACCTGAACAGTATAAAATCACTGCAAATTCGATTTATGAAATACCTTGTTAACCCAAAACTAAAGCTTGAGTGTAAAGAAAATTATGAGAAACTTTTTGTTGTATGTAAGGTGCTTCCCGTGCATGAGAAGGTGAAGTACTTGGTGGTTCTAGAGCAGTTCTATGATGATCAATTTAAAGTATATGTGCAAAACACTTACAATACTAGAAGCGTTAGAGAACGTAAATTCGTTCGAGCACCAGTAAAAAATTACTATGGCAAAAGAACCAATAAGTGTTTGACCCCTACACTTTTCAATAATATCGACTGGCTAAGAAAAGATAATGGTGGCATGAGTAAGCGAACACTAAAGATTAAATTAAAAACTGAACTGCTTAATGAAATTGTCGCAAGATGCAACAATAGTTAGTTGCACTACTGTTAAATCTTCTTACCGTCCATTGAAAGTATATGTATTTAACTACTTAGATGTTTAATCAGATTGTTGATACCAAATATTTAAGACGAGCGCTAATCCTGCCGACAAACTGTCACGCAGTTTGGCAGGTTTATGATATGTGTACAAGTGTTTGGTCCAAAATAAATGATTTATTTATTTATTTTATTTAATACTAAACCGTGCTGTAAACATTTTTTTAAATGTACGTAATGAATAACATAGTAATATTTATCATACAAATTTGGTATTAGCTTTTTATTCTTACCACCCGGTGGTAAGCATTTTTCTGGACAAAAGGGAAAGTCATTGTGTTCCATGTGCAAATTCTCCGGATATACAGGGTGGCAGGGACATCGACGCGCAAATTGAAACCATGAATTCGGTACATGATTCTGAACCCCCCTGCGTTGAAGATTTTCGTCGGTTATTAAAAAAAAAAATTTGCTATTCCATACATTTTGACCCCGTAGGTATTGCACTTTTCTATGATACAGCAGTTTTTTTTATTATAACCGACGAAAAATTTTTACGCTACGGGGTCTAGAATCGAGTGATGAATTCATGGTTTCAGTTTGCGCGTCGATGTCCCTGCCACCCTGTATTAAATCAACTTCAAGGATGTAACCGTTTTCTGCAGTATCACTAATTTCTGCTAAGTTCAATTGTAAAAAATCTATTTCTTGTCTATTCATAAATCTAAAATCCGAATAGGGTAAGGATTGACACATGCTATAACCGTATAAATTGTTACAATCTAAATAAATGATAAATGAATTAGGACGGGCTGGATCATAAGTATCTAAATATTTATGATTGGCTTTGACATGTCTTTTGGAACACATACAAACACCTCCTCGAATACCTTTTTGTATCATTCTAAAAATTTCAACATCACTAATCAATTCTAATTGAACTCCTGTTTTTAAAAGCATTGCATCAAAAGATAGCCTTGGTGCTGTAAGATAAAACGCGGGATCGAGATTGTAATGTAGTTTACAAGTTTTTCGAAAATTTTCAAATACATCTGTTAACAACAAAACATCTGTTTTGAGATACAAATCTGTGTACATACCCATGTTTTGAATATTAAATACTGACCAAACAGACCGAGCGTGTTCATAGTCTTCGTCGGTAATTGCGTCATTTGTTAAATAGTTAAAAAAATATTTTTTTGAGGGTAAACACGTTTCTTCATAACGTTCCCATTGAGACATATAGTCATATGGATACACTCCTTTACGAGTGAGTAGGTTAAATTGTTTTTTATTAGGGAAATAAGATTTTAATTGTTTAAAGTCTTGTTTTTTCATTGTACTAACCAACTTTTCTAAGCTAGTTCCTAAAAACTTGAAAGAATCTACAAACCGAACTTGGATGCTTTCCCCGGTAGCAATCGGAATAAACTTAGTGAAAGAAATATAATTTTCTTTTGTTTTAGGTATCACTTTTATAGATCCAGGAGCTTCACCTAATTCTTTTATGAAAATATGGCAATCGTATCCAGACAAATTATGAAAAAATACTGGCAAAAATGATGGTAGTTTGTATTGTATGTTACAATAACTATGAGCTGCGCCGCGATATTTACCAGTCAAGTGACAATGATCGCGAACCCTATCGCCGAACAAGAAGTGTTCACAAATATGACATGTCAACGCGTTTTCAAAGTCGCGAGCATTTTCATTTGAATAAATCATAGGAACATTATTTTTTACAATATAGTAAATTTTTTGTGCATCTTTATAGATAGACTTCACAAAATTTGATACACAATCCGAACCGCGATAAGAAACGTAACGATTGTGGCTTTCGTCTAGCGTACACGTAATATGATAAGCGAAAGCTATAGGCACATGTCGCTGTCGCGTTACAGTACTCGCCTTAGTGGGGTCAGGGTCACAAGATTCATACCGTTCTAGCATTGTTTCAAAATCTGCGTATATAACAAATGGAACAATTTGCTTTCTATTATAATTTTTAAACTGTATGAAAGAACCCTTTGGAGGTAGTTCAGTGACAACACCTCCACAACTATGTGAACTAAGATCATCGCATGAATTAAAAAACATTAAACAAGCATCACAAAAGTACAGTTTACTGTGGTGTTTTGTTATTTGATTTTTAACAAGTCGCGGCAAGTCTTTAATGAGACAGTAATGTGACAAATTATCTCTTTCTAAATAAAGTAAATGAATCAACTTTCCGTTCAAGGCTTTTGGTTTGTAAAGCGGTCCTACGACGGTATTATTTTTTAAACCATAAATGTAAATGCAAATTTCGGGGTTATTCACTTCGAACCGCGCAATATCTGAGAAATTCACTGGAAATGACATATCCTTTACATTTAACACGTTACGAAAATCAGGGTAAGAAGATACTCTTTCAGGATGACTTTTAGCTGGATATAAAGCAGCAACAACAGACCACAAAAAACAATACTCGTCATTATTGTGGATATTAACACATGCTCTTTTCGATTTTATTGCAGAAGGCAATTCGATAAAGCCTGAACCATGCAACGGTTGATATTTGTTAACATTGACTTCCAAATGAGAACTGCTCAAGAACGTCCATCCACTGTCTCGGTCCTGAAATTCTTCTATCTTTTTTGATAAAATGTTTTTTACTTGAGTTAATAATGAATCAATTTCATAATTCTGATGCAGAGTAAAGTTTTTTGTGGCAAATGATTTCATCTCCTGAGAATCATTTTTAAACATTAAAAATAAAGCAAAAAATTCGAAATTAACTTTTAGACAAGTATGTTCTTTAAGAGAAATATTAATTAACGTTTTAATTTTGTCCCAAATATTAATAAGAAATGGTTGTAGAGAACTATTCTCAGACGGATCGACAATTCTATAAGAAGCTATACGATTACGAAATGCAGAATGTATTATTTCAACACCTTCGCAAAAATGCGAAATAGTTTTGTTTTTATGATTAGTACTACGTAACGTAGGTGACCTGTCCAGTGACTGCGCTCAACAGATGTGTTACAAACAGTACAGAACGGCATTTTAAAATATAATAGTTTTAAACTTACTATTAGATGTTGCAATGTATTATTTTTACGATTATGATTTACGATCGCAGAAATACAAAAACATCTGGTGCCCCAACAACTTAAATATTTATTTTAAACTAATACTATCACTATAAAAGACAGGCTCAGAGTTATCAAAAAACTCATGAGCCCGTCTCATAAAAACTTGTAACCCGTCCCACTGCGGCGTGTTCCGGTTAAGCTGCACTTTTAGTGCCACCGAGGCTTTCTTCCACCGCTCCTCTTTTGGGGTGGAGGCAACTTCAGCCTTGTTGTAGACTTTAACCTCCACGTAGAAGTCCCCGGATACGTCTGCCGTTCGCCGCACTTTACCGTTGGCAACACGGCTGATGAGTGACGAACCGAAGTCCGCAACTGAGGTTTTGGTGGGGACGTAGTCCTCCAAACCAAAGAGGTCCGAGCTCAAGCTGCGCCTTTTACTGTAAACAATTTAACACATTATTTATTACATTTATTTTTTAATATTGACAAATTGATGGTGTATTACTCCTCTGTTGAACCCTACGGGGATAGAAAGCATGATGTTCTGTTATAATAATTTAAATACCTCATGAACTAACTGTAATCATTCCTACAAGGAATATAATTGGAAATTGATTTCAGAGCTCTCTTCGTTGCAGTTCTAAATCCACTAACCAACGTTTATCGGTGTATAACATTTTAATTGACATAACATACACAACAAGCACCTAAAGGTAAAAGCAGTAACACAAAATTACCTTGACTTCGGTACGGACGGTGTGGTGCTCTCGGAAGCTTTGCGCTTCGACACCTTCTTCTTTGGTTGCGGCTTCGGCTCGGCTACAGTTGCGGACTGTGACCGGTATTCTGAATCGGAGTCAGACCTGAAATGGAACACATAAGGATTAATTTTGTAACTAATAACTATGACTTAAGTTTCGGTAATTGACAATAACGCATCGCGGCAACAAATAAGGTTCATAATAGCGATACGTTTGATGTTAGTTGAATCGGATAACCACAAAATAACATTAATTTTGAAGTTTTCTTTAAATTGTGAGAAAAATACATGGCTCAGTGGAATAATTTATGGACACGTCTTTAGTTCATGAAATTCCCTATAGTGTTATTACATAAAATTATATGGTTTACGCTCAAAATTCTAACATCTATGCGATGAAATTAAGGCTAACCAATACACCAGCCGGCAGGCAGAAACCAGATCCGTAGCTGGGTAGCGATTAGTACATTAGTAAATTCAGTAAAATTAGTAGTACTTACTTACATTTTATATAGTTGAAGGTAACCGGTGGTTATCACTGGAAGATACTGGAGCGAATGTAATATTATGATCAAAATTGATTGATTTTATACATAAAAAATACCATTTCAGCAATATTTATCCCATTACAAAATTAAACCTTAACTACATATATTGACAGTTGTATGACTAATTTATGTTACTTACGTCTAATTAAACCGTAGTGATTGAAAATCACTTCCGTCTAATTGCAATTTTATCGTGAGAAATGAAATATAAAACCAGCTTTTTTCGCTCGCCGACAAAGACGACACATGACGCTTATGATTAATACATTAATATATAATAATGTATGTATGTTTGTTGTATAAAATGTGATGTAAAACTTCGCCTGATATCACACATGTGAACTAAAAAATAAAAATCACTTTTTTGACGGAAGAGAGCTGAAAGAAAATCATCCTGAAAACATTTTTTGTGTAGAATAATCCATGTAAACAAACTTGCGGCAAAAAGTTAACCACTTATATGCTACAGTAAAACTTGACATTATCGTAAATAAGTAATATCATCTAATGACTAAAACGAACTTTTTATTATCAATTCATGCATAAGTTCAGTAGGTAGGTACTAGTATTAAGATTCATCTTTCAAACAAATCCTAGATTGTTAAAGAACTATCAATGTATTTTGAAACATTTTATGTTTTCTTATATGTTTTTATGCTTGTTCAGTATGTATTAACCAAAAACTTGTATGTCTGGTGTAAACTGTAAGTATAGGTTGGTTATTTATAAATAAATATAGCAAATAAACAATATAAAATAATTAGCAAAGTTATCAAAGGAACATCCTCTATTTAAATGAATTGCATTGATTATGAAGTTCTATAAAATACCAATTTTAATCAGAGACTGCAACATGCACAGCGATCATCTTACAGCTAAATTGTTGAATACATGGGAATGACTCAAACATATACCTGGTACAACAAAGTTCGAACACTGCAAATTTACATAATGCAATTTTGCAGTCTTTGCGGTTGTAAAGAATCACGTACACTTATACTGTGAAGCTTAACACGGTCGCCGATCCGACGCCGTCATCCGGCGGTTTAAAAGGAGTATGGTACAATAGATAATCACGGGACGGCACACGAACCGTTTCGATGGCAATTGTATAAGTGTGCGATGATCTTAATCAAGCGCAACGCAGAGTCGCAGAGTAACAACAGAACATTTCAGAGCTACCAGTAGTTGTTTGTTAACGTGTGAGGTAGTGTTAGCTGTATGAATTAATTAAATTAAAATTCAGATGTCCTTGGTGCCCAATCTGGGGCCATAGAAATAGAATGTACTTACGTGTGTCTGAAGATGCATAATATTTCTTGCTCTGTGAAGAGACATGAGACAATCTGTCCTGAATTTTAGGCTAATGATTCTAACAGCGAGCACACTTATTTGTTAACATGTAAAACTGTATGAGTTAATTAAATTAAAATTTGGATGTCCTTGGTGCCCAATCTGGGTCATAGAAAAAGAATGTGTGTGTACCTGTAGGTGCATGCTATTTTTTACTCTGTGAAGAGACATGAGACAATCTGTCCCAAATTTTAGTTTATTTGTTAACATGTAAGCTAGTGTCAACTGTATGAGTTAATTAAATTAAAATTTGGATGTCCTTGGTGCCCAATCTGGGTCATAGAAAAAGAATGTGTGTGTACCTGTAGGTGCATGCTATTTTTTACTCTGTGAAGAGACATGAGACAATCTGTCCCAAAATTTTAGTTTACTATATTCGTAAAGTTCCATTAGTAAACGAAATATGTGTCAAACTGACTGTGAAGTGGTGGTTAAGTGTGAAACTTGTTAACTAAAGTAGTGATTTTGTGTTCAATTCGAGAATCTGCAGTACATGATCGAGGTAAGCCATCGGTAAGTAATAACGCAAACGCAAATTCAGACGAAGTGAGACGTAGGAACGATATGTAATAAAACGGAATTGTTGAACGGCGCCCACTCCGTCGGATATTATTGGGCATTCTACCACACCGTGAGTGACTGAGGCGAACGGAGTGAGCCGATGGAACGGAAGGTGGGGTAGAATGCCCAATAATATACTACTGACGTCATGGTATCAAACAAGTACGAATGAAACCAAAACATGCGACTCCGTTTGGGACAATTGCTATCAGCAGATGGCACGGCCTAAAGTGAATCGTTAAACTGACGTCATGGTACGAATTAGAAGAACAGTTCAGTTGAGTTCCTAAAATGGATCGCGTTAAGAGCTTGTGGTAGGCCTCCAGTTTACAAGTGACTGGTGTTTTGCAAGATGAACAGCCTACATCGCAAAAAAGTAAATAAACTGATTAGAAGCCAAATATGCGGATTTTTTCATTTGTTTGATTCTATAATGCGAGGATTCTATAATTCCAGAAGCATTCATGTCCTACATATTTTAAAACATAAAGTTGTTTTTTCGCTCCAACGAAACGACAATTTTGCGACAACTAATGAACTCGACTAATTCGAAACGTTCGGACTTGTTTAGCTGGTGAACCAGTGAGCACGGACGCGTGGTTGGCGGTGCTACTCGCCATATAAAAATAGAATAAAATAGATCGACTCGACTTAATTACTTACTAATCTCGTCTCGACTTAATTACTAATAATAATAGTAGATTTTTATATTTTATTTATCCTTTTGATACATTCATGTGAGGACTTTGTAAGCCTTGTAGACTTTAGATCTGTAGACCATTTTTTATTTTATCAAGTACCTGGTACTTGTTGACAGGCCTACGCTATCCTCCCATACCTACTGTAACTTGAAAACATTGTAAAAGCCATATATTTTTAAAAGAGTAACCATGGCGTTTCTTGCCGGTTCTTCTCCATAGGAAACGACCAATTGGAACCGTGCACCTAGCTTCTGACGTTTCATAAGTGCCCATGTTGGTTTATGTGAAATAAAAATATTTTGATTTGATTTGATTTGATGAATCTACTCGACTAAATTGTTAGTGTTCAGAAGACACGTTTAGCTACTAAATTACTCGTTTCTAAACTAAAATACTAGCCTAATCCGCACTAGGCTTAAGAGGGAGTGGGCCGTAAATCCGTAATCCACCAACGGCATGTCGGCCAGTGGGGGCGGCGTTGTAGTCCAATTACTGAACAATTAACTTCTTGAAATACTCGTAAGTTGGGGCCAATATGGTGGCTACTTTAATCATGTCATCAGTGGCGTTTTAGGTCTTGGTTTACAGTTTAGGACCACCGATATTAGTATATTGTAAATGAAACGTCTCTTTGTACATTTTTGATTATATTTTAATGATTAAAATGACGACGATGCCAATTTTCAAATATTATATTAATCAATGTAAATTTCTAAGATCTATTTATTCCAATAATAATAATCCACAATATCTATGTACTCAATGCAAAGTATTTTATTTTATATAAATATAATAAAATATTGGAAAGGAGAAGAGTGTTGACCGATTATTAGAGCATTAGTATATTATGTGCCACACGTTGCATGTTGCACATAATATACTAAAAATGTTCTTGTGAACTCCTCCTCTCCCCTCCTCATGTGAGGAGTAGGCTCACTACAATAGTAATATTACATTGTAATATTATTATTGTTAGTAATAATGTTACATTGTAATATTATTATTTCTAGTAATAATATCACATTGTAATATTATTATTGCTAGTAATAATATTACAATGTAATATTATTATTTCTTTAGTAATATTACACTGTAATATTATTATTGCTATTAATAATAATACATTGTAATATTACTACTGTCACTGTTTTTGTAACTGCATCATTATTTACTAAAAATAATAATGCAGTTTTTTTTTAAGTACGACCACGGTCAATTCTATCGGCCATCTTCGGAAAAGTCGAGAAAGATAGACACCTTTCCCGAAGATAATCGAACGCACCGTGTCTTACATGCTCATCACAATCAGTTCAGGCGCGGATTCAAGAATAGTCAGCAAAAAATTATAGGACCTTAATTTGAAAAACCCAGAAAACCGCACAGTTGCCGCGGTTGGTCTGTGGATGGGTGACCATCTTGATATACCGAGACCCCTCCGTGCCTCGGAAAGCACGTTAAGCCGTTGGTCCCGGCTGTCATTCGTGGATCTTTGACAGTCATTACGGGTAGTCAGAAACCCGAAAGTCTGACAATCAGTCTTACCAAGGGGTATCGTATTAACCAGTAACTGGGTTGTGGAGGTCAGCAGTCACTCCATGTAAAATACTGGTATTCGGCTGCACCCGGTTAGACTGGAAGCCGACCCCAACATAGTTGGGAAAAGGCTAGCCAGATGATGAATTTGAAAAACTAAGGTCCCTTGATTATTTTGTCTTTCTTATCTTAAATCCAAGCCTGCCACAGTCACATAATAGGGTAATTCATCTTGCAAATCTTTTCGAGATCACTTACATGCAATGAAAAATATCTCATGGTATATTTTCAAAGCACGTTAATGGAAAAAACTATAAAACTAAGGCTGGAAGTGGTTTCTTCAGTGTGTTAGGTACTGTCAGGAGTCGGGGAGCGAGCGAAGTAGCCAGAGGAGAGGCTGCAATGGCTGCATCGTGTCACATCAGCTTGTGACGAGTGGATGATGACATCACCCGCAAAGACCTGAAAGAGCATATCATAACGTTCAAATACTTTACTCGACTAACCATCACGTCTGATGTGGAAGAGTCAAGGCAGAGGCAAGTTGATTTAGATGATTATTTTGAAGAACAGATGTACAGACGCCAGCACATCAACCTACCCGAAACTGTAAAATTTTCCCAATCAATTTTGAACCTTATGCTTTAGCAATAAAGTTGAAAATTTATTAAAGAAATTTGACAGATTGTAGTAGGTTGATGTACTGTACTGTACAAAGTCGATAGAGAGTCAACGGACACAGTTTTTATATTCGATAACTTATAATTACATATAATTAAATTACGACCAAACTAAATGCTAGATGGATGGACGACCTAAAACAGGTGGCTGGGACGGACTAGATGCGGAAGGCGGAGGACAGGGTGTTGTGGCTCAACCTGGGAGAGGCCTATGTCCAACAGTGGACTGCAATGGGCTGAGTTGATT
Source organism: Hydraecia micacea (assembly GCA_914767645.1). NCBI lineage: Eukaryota > Metazoa > Arthropoda > Insecta > Lepidoptera > Noctuidae > Hydraecia > Hydraecia micacea. The sequence continues at coordinate 3,771,143 of OU611775.1, forward strand.
TTATTGAAACTAAATGTAAGGAAGTGTGTTGCCATCAAAACCCACAAAAATGTATGATTGACGACACACACTGTCTGCCTAGCTTTTTTGCAACTATTTCTGGATCGGTTTTCAGTCTACTCCTAGGTAAGACCTTGTCTGCTGGCAGAGACAGAATTGGACGGATGTAGCCTCCTGTGAGACCGTGATGAAGGAGGCCGCCGAACGGGACCAAGAGAGGGTGGATCCCGCTCGGAAAAGAAGACTTCGAGGCGGCAACCCCCTCGACGCCTAACACGCCGAAACCCCCCTGCATCATCTAAGGCAGGCGGGAATACGGGATCGCGGTCGATTATAGTGGGGACTCTGTCGGCCCACTGAGTGACCTCAGGGAAGGTGACGTACAGTGGTCATGTGTTGCCTTGCACACTTGCCAGCTAGGTTTCGGGGAGACCCCTTTAAAGTCTCCCCAGAGATGTGCCCTAACAGGCGTTGCACAGAGGGGGCTCCGGATTGGTCTTTTGAGAGCTAACGTTGCCCCCCTTCCATAGTGCAGATGGTGACCGCCGGGGTGGTTTTAGTGAGGTAAAAATCCCACACTCCCTGGTTTTATCCCCAAAGACCAGGCGCCTTATGAAGGCTTCCCCACGAAAACAAAAAAAAAAAAGGTAAGACCTTGTCAGACTTTCAGGCTTCTGACTACCTATGACGACTGTCAACGATCTACAACTAACAACCGGGACCAAAGACTTAAAGTGCTAAGGAAAAAATAATTCAAGTTGCAAAAGGCACATATGGAGAAGAATGGTCAAGAAACTCCACACATACTCTTTTAAAATGTATTACTATGATGGCGTAACAGTTTTATTGATCGTGGGCCGTCACCACGCACCTTCGACCTCCCCCTCCCGTACGGTCCCCTCCCCCGACTTCACAAAGGTCTTAAATTCTGTGCAGGAAATAATCCTATCAGGCAGTCGAATCGATTTCAAAGAGTTCAACAAAATGAATTTTGTACTTATCACAAAGGATGCACTTTCGTATCTATAATCAGCCTATGAAACCCACTGCTGGGACACAGGCCTCCTATCTGAGAGAGGAAGTGGGCCGTAATCCACCACGCGGGCCCAGTGCGGGTTGGTGGATTCTCAGCCTTCACTTTGCAATTTGCAGCCTCGCAATCTATTCAATCTCGTTATTTTTACAAAGGCTCATAGTTAAGAAGGAAATATTGCTAAGTAATTGACTTACCTTTGTACAGAGGTCACGGTAGATACTACAGAGCCCGGAGCTTCGGTGAGCGGCTTTGAAGAACCGACTCGTCCTGCTCGGCAGACGGTGGCTGGCGCACTGCGGCATTGCACAAAAGAACTGGAGTCTAGATATCTAGCTGCACTGCGCAGGTCACGATCAATACCTCGATGTGAGATGTAGGTATATGCAGTTATGATGTGTATGTATGAAACCGAAGCTTCATTTTTTAGGGTTCCGTAGCAAAATGTAAAATGGAATCCTTATTATTTCTTCATGTTCAACTGTCCGTCCGTCTGGATATCATACTACATAGTCTCTGAGTAGACTAAAGTATACACTACATCGATGCAAATGGGAATAATATTATAATTTATTATATAAGTGTGAATATATCAATCTGACGGATTTATTTGTATATTGAATTAATACTAAAAATAACAAAATTAAATCCTAACTTAACTAAAACTAAGTATACAGAAACTAAAATATAGCGTCGAAAAATTCATCCGCATCGCTGTCGACTGGTAATGTACCCAAGAGACTGGCGGCATTACCATTGCATATTAGTCTAACTTACCTTTATCAATCAAAACTTATGAACATCTACAGTGCAGCGCTGATGTATCGTTACGCGCGTACAGCCACGACGCGCGGACAAGGACCGTCGCGCGTCGGTCCAGCTCGTCGGTCGGGCATACGACGAAGCTGACCGAGCGACCGACCATACCCGTGTACGAAATATCTCTTGTGGCCTCTCAAGTGAGTATTCAGTTTGAAGTCAGTTAAGCACTTAACGTTCGGTCACGACCGATAATCAGCCAGCACGGTAAGCGCGTACGGTACGCGCTGACCATCGGTCGAGAACTAAATCCAGCTAAAGGGTGCAGTAGCGGTATCTACAACGCCACATGCGAACAACGCGTCATACTGACGTCACGCAAATCCTGCATCTCGCAAGCAGAGTTTACCGCGCAACTAGCATAGATACAACGGTCCGACATGAATCATTGAGCAATTGCCCGCCAGACACAACACCCGTCTGGTCGGAGGATCCTCCCTTTTCTATGGAGCATGAGTGAACTTTACACCCTGTTCCTCATACCTCTATAGTGCCATTTTTCATTTTTCTACGGAGCCCTAAAAAGTGAACCTTCGGCACTATTCTTTTTATGTGTCATAAACAGATAAAACTGCATAGTACATCTCACATCGAGGTATTGATCGTGACCTGCGCAGTGCAGCTAGATATCTAGACTACAGTTCTTTTGCGCAATGCCGCAGTGCGCCAGCCGCCGTCTGCCGTGCAGGAAGAGTCGGTCTTTTAAGCCGCTCCCAGGGGCTCCGGGCCCTGGAGCCCTGCATTACCCACCGTGACCGCTGTATTAAAAGCAAAGGTTAGTCAATTACTTAGCACTATTTTCTTCTTAACTATGAAGTTTTGTAAAAAATAACGAGATTGAATAGTGCATCATTTGTGATCAGGAAGCTTACCACAAGCTCTTAACGCGATGAGGCGGTCACTTCCTTCTGCGAAGCAGTCATGCTAGCGAAGGAGGTGGCGGGACGGCTCAGGGAGAGAGCCGCACGCCTCAGCCGCCGCGGGAGACGCTACGGGCGTCGGGAGCCGCGTGACGACTCCCGGCCACCGTAGGCGCGGGCCTGCGGACGGAGAGTAATGGGTAAGTAGGGTAATATTGGGCATTCTATGCCACTGTCGGCAAGTAGCTCGGCTAGTGCGCCTCGCTACGCGCCAGTGGCATAGAATGCCCAATATTAAACGATCGACTCGACTGTGTAGTATATTAATGTACTCACCTGGACATCATGTGAGTTATACCACTGGCCGCCAGTAGCTGGGCGAGTTCAGATCGCTGCGGACGATGGTATGGATCATTTTGACATGCGTTTCGTTGTTAGAAACGACTTGATGATTAGTGATATGCGCTTCAAATGGTGGAAACGACTTGTTGGTTTTTGTAATGCGCTTCAGCAATGGAAACGACTTGATGAATTTGGCACGTTCAGTATTAGAATCGACTGGTATTACTGTACTCATACAAAGATCATGCGAGTTATACGACTGGCCGCCAGTAGCTAGGCGAGTTTGCTTCGCTTCGGACAGTGGTGACAACTATCCACACGATCAATGATTAAGATTCAATTTAGTCATTTTTGAAATGCGTTTCGTGGTTATAAACGACTTGATGATTTTGATATGCGCTTCAACGGTGGAAACGACTTGCTGATTTGGTCATGCATTTCAGTATTTAGAAACGACTTGTTGGTTTTTGTAATGCGCTTCGTGGGTCGAAACGACTTGGTGTTTTTGACATGCGTTTCAATACAAGAAACGACTTGATGATTTGGTCATGCATTTCAGTATTAGAAACGACTTGTTGGTTTTTGTAATGCGCTTCGTGGGTCGAAACGACTTGGTGTTTTTGACATGCGTTTCAATATTAGAAACGACTTGTTAACTCACTGCTTTGAAGTGGATCTGCATAATAAACAAGGTACATATTATATTTGGTTTATTTTTCGTAAAACATTGGTTTTTCTAGGAATAAAGTATCTACCGAGCGCACGAACTCTTGTAGTTTTCGCCACTGAGACGAATCCGCGTCGATCTGGAACTTGAGTCGCACAAGCGCCTTCTTCCACAGCTCCAGGGAGTCGGTGTGGCGTGCGTCGTCAGCATTGTACACCTTGCAGTCGATGTAGTACTCTCCGTTGATGCTCGCTGCGCGCCGCTCGCAGCCGTTGGCGACTCGGTTAACGAAGAATGATGATAGACATGTACTCGATGAATCTTCTTTTGGCACGGTGTCAGACCCGTAGTTGTTACTGACACCGAATACATCATAAACAGTATTGGTTTTTTTACTGAAACAACAACGAAAGCTTCTATTAGTTCATCATACACACACAGGTTACATTTACCGCTTAGATCATCATCTGCCTAGCCTTTTCCCAACTAGTTGGGGTCGGCTTCCAGTCTAACCGGATGCAGCTGAATACCAGTATTTTACATGGAGCGACTGCCTATCTGACCTCCACAACCCAGTTACTGGGTAATACGATACCCCTTGGTAAGACTGGTTGTCAGACTTTCGGGCTTCTGACTACCCGTAACGACTGTCAAAGATCCACGAATGACAGCGATGATGAATGAGAATGATTTCCCGCTTAGATACGCACAGGAAAAAAATACACACTCAGTCAAAATAGGTACTTGCAGAACATGAGAGACGTACGAATAAAAATGACTGATGATTTTTAACTGGTATGGCGGACTAAATTATTGAATAGTTTGTTTACCTCGTACGAATTAAATTCGTTGATGATGGGTGCGACTTGCGTTTCCTATTGTTGTCTGCAGACGGTTTGCGGCCGGGTTTGGTTTTCTGATCGGTGATCGGAGCTTGTTGAAAGTACTCGCACTCAGACTCAGACCTGAAATAAAGATACAACAAAATAATAGTCAAACATAATGATTACAATTAGTACATCGGGTCAGATCTCTGAACTATGTACCGAGTGGAATGTTTTATACTTACATTTTCCAATTATGTACAATCGATATGGCAGGCTAGCAGCCGTAGTGACTGACGGCAGCAGGCAGCGGTTAGTTATCAACACTGATATTTATAGGATAACGCAGCAGGATCGCAGAACACTTCTTGAAGATTACTTCCACACTTGTAGACTTCAGTTAATTTGTACCGAGTACTTCGAAAACATGTAGCTTATAGATCGGAAAACGAATGATAATTCACTATGTTAAAAATGACTGCAACCGTTCATATAATGTTGTGTAAAACAACTTTTTTCCTTAGACGCATTATACTTGATCAAAAAGTGAAGACTAAGGATGTTTCAGGTAGCATCGATTGACGACACTGCGAAACGACTTAGGGTTGACAAAACGTTAACCAGTAGATAAGTTATCAACTCCTCAAATTTCGTGCCCCAACCCGCTATCCTCGAAATCCCATCACTCCGCTTCACCCGCTCTTGCGTAGAACTGTACTAGGTGCTAACTCACCGATACCGCGAATGTGTAAAATCCTAAACAGTTGCAGTGACCTGGTCGACGTTCACCACGATAGCATAGGAAAATTTCGTAAGTTAATTATTGAATACTATTCACGCCAGTAAGACATCATTTATGGATGATGGCCAATTTGTTAATTAATATAAGTACTTAATTTTTAATCATTATCTAATGTAAATCAATTATTTAATCTTAGTTTAATTTAATTTATTTATCTGTTATTTCATTACCAATTAATTTAATATATTTGGTTTGATAACGTTGATTTGTTTGTTAAATTCCAAGAATTATGCTTTGTTTTATATTCATTCAAAATAAATAATTAATTGTACAAAAAAAAAAAAAAAACGTATAATATAAATAAAATAGTGCATGCGGTGTTAGCCTGTAAGTGATTGTTGCACTTATAAATGGATATCGTGTACTTTTAAATGAAATGTAACGTGTAAACAATTGTAGGCTAACCTAAATAAATAAATAAATAAATAAACGCTAACGCTATAATAATATTTCTTGCAATTAATTTCATTATTTGGCAATCTAGAGACAATCATAAGATTAATATTTATCACGTTATACATCCAAGTTTTACTTGTTGTGATACTTTTATGCTCGAGTGAAGTAGGTACAGAAAATAAGTTGTAACAGTAACAAATTTTAAATAAACTTAATTTTCGATTCGCTTTTTAAGGTTAGAAACCTATATACATACTACATTTTATTTATTTTGTGATAGTGTACCTAGTTTCTGATACTTATCCGTACCTTAATATTATTTATGCGTAGCAACCTTGACTAAAATAGCTTACTGTTGCGAATGCAACTTAGCTGACGAAAAAAAAGAAACAAGGTTACACGTGTAATGTTTTACGCAATAACAATTATTTCAACCAAATATTTTATTGATTTTTCGGGAATTGATCGTATGAATAGGTAGTCAATAACGAATACTTCGTTAGTTAGTAACGTTTAAAAGTCAAAAAACTAAAAATTTATTTGTCACTAGCTTTTGCCTGCGACTTCGTCCGCGTGGAATAATGACTTCCGGAAAAAAACAATTCATCCCCCTTTTCTCCCCGTTGGGAGGGAATTTCTAAAAATCCTCTCTTAGTGGTAGCCTAATCCTCCCAACAAACACACATGCCAAATTTCAGCTCTCTACTGCCAGTAGTTTCGGCTGTGCGTTGTCTGTCAGTCACTCAGTAACGGAAGAGTTTTATATATATAGATATAGATCAGTGGCGAAGGTACCATACAACTCGATTTCCGCCGGCTTCCCTTCGAAATTTCAGAACTCTATAGTCAATTCATCATTGTAATTTTCTTTTGGTATTTTTTTTTTGCTCCGGCCTACCTCTGTCATAAATTCACCCTACGCCACTGATATAGATAGCTGCTGTGCCCGCAACTCCGTCAGTGTGTAATTCCTTGTGTGTTATTAAGTTAATGTATTGGTAATATTGTTTAGATCACGTTCACACAACGAAATTACTACTTCACCTAAAAAGAAATAAAATGTAAACTATTAATAATTTGTAATTTGAACGAATATAAAAATAAAAAATAAAAATACTAATAAAATAACTAATACCTATTTTATAAAATAACAACAAAAGAAAACTAAATAAACTAAATTAATTTAAAGACTAAAAGTCGCGCTGATAAACAATATTGTCTGTCAATAAGGTCGAATGCTCGGAACGTCTACTCGCATCAACAGCCAAATATTGTATGAAGTTCGCGTTTTTTTTTTTTGGGAATGGCATCTCGCAGTTCAACCTATGAGGTTGTCGTCTGCTTAACCGGGCTTGCCTGTGGATGCCTCAAAATTAAGGCCTCCAGCCAGGCGACTACACGCTAAGGGCACCCCCTGTGGGGTACGGACCTCGGCTTAGGGCGTCGCTGGGGGGGGGCAGCAAGGGACAGGCTGGATCGGAATTAGCAAGGGACAGGCTGGATCGGAATTATTTAGGGGCAAATTTAATACTACAGGCTCAGCGGCGCGGGCTGGCTCGAGCAAGGGTCGGGGAGGGGAATTTACGGGGCGTCGCGACGGGCGTCCTCGACGGCGACGACGGAAGGACGGTTGTCGGGTCGTGTTTGTGTGTCTCTTAATGGTGCTGGTGGCTTTCCTGCTCTCCTGTAAGAGGGTAGTGGCGTCGTCGGGGATGGTGAGGGTATGCCTTGGTCGGCGAATTCTACTTATGCGGAAGGGAGTATATTGGGAGGCCGCCGCAATCAGGGCAATTGGGGTGCTTTATAGCAGAGTCGAAGAAACGCTTGGCGAGGCGCTTCATGAACTGCTGGACGGTGTAAAGTTCGCGTTTGGATCCCCCGCCCTTTTATACCTCCCGCCGCGAGCCGCGTCGAGCGCGGCGACCGTTACACAAAAATAATCCTTATAGCATGATTCAGTATTCACGCGCGATGGCTTATTAGCGTATTTCATGTATAACTTTGGTGTTTCTGTACCGATTTCTATGATTATTTTTTTATTAAATAGGTAATAATGTTAACATTTTTTAATTAGGGATGAGTGAGAGTGTTATAAACGTAAGAGTAGACAAATATAATCAGAAAGCTCCGAACTGCTAAGCTATCGGGAGTTACACGTATTATTGTGAGTCAACCATAAAAGATAGACATTTGCTGTCGTGGAATATTTTTTATATAATTTTAAGGAGAACATTTCCGTCATACATAATTTCTGTGTAGCTTTAACCATTAAGGCTGCACACGCGACGGAAGCTTCAAAAATGGAGTAAGTTCTCCGGTTTTCCCAACATTTCCCTTCACTGCTCTGCTCCTATTGATCGTAGCGTGATGAAAAGTATACTATAACCTGCCCAGGAGTATGAAGAACAATTGTACCAAGTTTCGTTGAAATCCGTCGAGTGGTTTTTGTTTCTATAAAGAACATACAGACAGACAGACAAAAATTTTACTGATTGCATTTTTGGCGTCAGTATCGATCACTAATCACCTGCTGATAGTTATTTTGGAAATATATTTAATGTACAGAATTGACCTCTCTACAGATTTATTATAAGTATAGATTATCTCAAAGCTACGACGCGTGACGGAGTGTAAATCCTTTAATCATTTAAAAAATATATGGATTCACAGCGAATGTCGAAATAACTGCCAGTCTTATAATAACCGAAGCAACTAGTACCTGACGTTTAGTATTGTGATCTGAATTCACCCTCACATTTGAACTACATAAAATTGGAACATTAATGTACAACATTAAGTAATTTGCAAGAAGGTAATTATTGAATATGTTTCGTATTTTCGTTTAAAATGTTGTCGATTTTCACTAAAAATAGGTACTAAACGATCTTTCTTTTTTTCAGAAACACATTGATACCTAATCAGATGCACTGGTTGATGAATAAGTAATCATCAAACTTGAAGACGTATGCAGACCTGGTCCAGATTAAACAATTTGATCATTCTGACACACTACACTTACTTCGATTGTTCATTAGTCGGTATACGTGGGGTAAGATCGTTGCATTGCGAGTTTAGCGTCTATATTGGGAGATAATTAATTTCAATTAAGTAGTAAAATAATGCCTCACTGTTCGGTTTGCAACTTATTTGTAGATAATCGCCGATGGTCTGGTCATTTACGTAGTAATGTTCATAAAAACAATAGTGCGACCCCTGTTTTTGACAATGTCGCAATTATTAATTCTGCGTTTAAAAAACGAATCGTTAGTTACAAGATCATTGCAACTGGTAAACAAATAAATAATTTTCCTGAAATGTTTCTCATTAATATTAGTGAACAAGTTAAAACTCTAATAAACCGTTCATTATTGAAACATACAGCTGTGAAAATAAATTTCGAACTTTTTTCTTTTTTTCTTATGTTTAAAAATGATCAAAAGGAAATGAAATCCTTCGCCACAAAAAACATTATTATTAATTTTAATTACGATTTTGATTCAATTTATAAAGCAACGGTTGATTTACTGTTAAAGAAAATTGAAGAGTTTCAGGAGAGAGATAGTGGTTGGACATTTTCGAGCAATTCTCATGTAGAAATAAATATTAACAAATATCAACCTCTCGGCGGATCTAAATTTATAACCTTACCAAAATGTATAAAAAATAAAAAAGCTTGTTTGAATATTCGTAACAATGATGAGTATTGCTTTTTATGGTGCGTAGTGGCGGCTCTGTACCCCGCCAACCAACATCCCGACAGAGTTTCATCTTATCCCTACTTTCAGGATGTTTTGAATGTTGATGGTTTGACATTTCCGATAACATTTTCGGACATAGCTATCATTGAGAAGAATAATCCGTTTTTGAATATTTACGTGTATGGTTTAAAAAATGATAAGACTATCATTGGACCTTTGTATTCAACATCGAATCATAAATTTAAAAGCATCCATCTATTGTTCTTAGAAAATAATACTAATACTCATTATTGTCTTATCAATGATTTGCCTCGTCTAGTCAGAAATCAGATAACCAAACATCATGGTAAACTGTACTTTTGCGAAACGTGCTTATTGTTTTTTCCAACGCGCAGCCGAATTGAATCTCATCTGTGCGGAGGGATTGCCACAGTATTACCAGAAAAAGGAACATTTTTAAAATTCAAAAATTATGATAGAAAACAAAACATTCCTTTCGTCATTTATGCCGATTTCGAAACGATACTTGAACCGATTTCCGGCGATGAATTCAACACCGCTAACACGTCATACTCACATCGTCACGTGGCGGCCGCGTTCGCCTATAATGTAGTGTCATCATTTAACGATAGGGTTGGCGGCTATAGAAGTTATCGCGGAAAAGATTGTGTTTCAAAATTTATACATTTACTGACTGAAGATGTTAAAGCAATACACAAAATTCTAACTAAAAGCGAGCCTATGATATTCACAGAAATAGATGCTCTTGATTTCAAACGCGCTGTTAAGTGCTACATTTGTGAAAATTTACTGTTGACCGATAGAGTAAGGGATCACTGTCATATTACAGGCCGGTACCGAGGTGCAGCACATCGACACTGCAACCTACAACACAAAGTACCAAAATTCATCCCAATATTTTTTCACAACTTATCCGGATACGATTGTCATTTATTTATTAAAAAGTTAGGCGAAATTCCAGGACAAATTAAAATAATACCCAAGACTAAGGAAAAATATATAGCATTTACAAAGTTTATTCCTATTGCTGATAACGAGTATATACAAATAAGGTTTTTAGATTCCTTCAACTTTTTAGGAACTAGTTTAGACAAACTTGCTAAAACATTGCAAGTAGACGATTTTGTTAACCTTAAATCAATGTTTACTGATGAAACACAATTTAGTTTGCTGACTCGTAAAGGTGTGTACCCGTATGACTATATGAAAGATTGGAAATGTTACGAACAAAAGTCATTACCATCTAAATATTATTTCCATAATTCTTTGACTAACGAAGGTATTAGCGATGAAGATTATAGTCATGCTCAGAATGTTTGGGCTGAGTTCAATATTAATGACCTAGGCGAATATACAGATCTATACTTAAAAACAGACGTGCTTTTGTTGACAGACATATTTCAAAAGTTTCGGAAAACATGTAAACAATATTACAAACTCGATCCTGCCTTTTACATAACTGCACCCAGTTTATCGTTCGATGCAATGTTGCTAAAAACAGGTGTTCAGTTAGAACTGATTTCGGATTTAGCTATCGTCAGAATGATTCAAAGCGGTATACGAGGGGGTTTATGCATGTGTTCCCATCGGTATGCAAAAGCAAATCACAAATACATGCCAGAACATAATGCATCACAGCCTCAGAGTTTCATAGTGTATCTAGACTGTAATAACCTATACGGCTTTAGCATGTGTCAGTATTTACCATATTCTAGTTTTAGATTTCTTGATGAAAATGAAATAACTAATTTTCGTGTTGAAAATGTCGAGGATAACTCTGAGTGGGGCTTTATATTAGAAGTCGATCTTTTTTATCCTGAACATTTACACAAACACTACAATGATTTACCATTTTGTCCTGAGAAATGTATACCTCCAGGAGGTAAAACGAAGAAACTAGTTGCAAATTTGCATAATAAGTACAACTACGTAATACATTACGTTCATTTAAAAAAGTGTTTAGAACATGGTTTAATATTACGTAAAGTTCATAAAGCTATTACTTTCAGACAAAGTCCCTATTTGAAACAGTACATAGAATTAAACACTCGATTAAGACAAAAGGCAAAAAGTTCATTCGAACAAGACTTTTTTAAGTTGTTAAACAACAGTGTTTTTGGTAAGACATTAGAAAATACTGAACATAGAGTAACTGTTCATTTAGTTAATCAATGGTGCGATCAATCTAACCGAACTAAGAAATTTATATCCTCCGAGAGACTTGTAGCCAACCCCTATTTCCATAGCGCTTCTATTCTAACTGAAAACTTAGTTGCAATACAAATGAAACCTGACCAAATTATTTTAGATAAACCTATTTATATTGGATTCACTGTATTAGAACTTTCTAAGACACATATGTATGACTTTCATTACAATATTGTAAAACCTTTTTATGAAGACCGAGTGCAGCTGTGTTATACAGATACCGATTCGTTTGTCTATAAAATATCCACGTTTGATTTTTATCGTGACTTGAAGTATAATTTTTTGCAATATTTTGACACCAGTAACTATGATGATAAAAATGATTTTAACATACCAATTATGAACAAAAAAGTTCCAGGTTTGTTCAAAGACGAAATGGGAGGAAAATATATCTCCGATTTTGTTGGTTTGAGATCAAAACTTTACTCAATAAAAACAGTCGATAAAATCATTAAAAAAGCAAAAGGAGTAAAATCAAGTGTAGTAAGAGACTTAAATATATCAGATTATGAAAATATTTTATTAGATGGTGGAATTATTCGTAGAAAAAATATTATGTTTAAATCCATAAAGCACGAAATATTTACTAAGAGTGTCAACAAAATTGCCTTATCTCGAAATGATGATAAACGGTCAATATCTGTAGATCGAATATCAACGCGAGCCTGGGGTCACTCACTTATTTTAAAGAGCGAAAATGAATTTTAAGATTAAGCTAATTAGTAATAGAGTTCGATTATAATTTATAAAACCTGTGTAATATAATCTTAATATAGTTCTTAAGCTTTTTAATGTATGATAAATATAATTCATAGTTTTATAAACCTAAGTTAATGTAAATAAAATGTGAATGATTATGACTACTTGTTTAATTTATGTTTTAAAACATCATCCTCCTTTTTGTAGTTGGTTAAATAAAATGAAACCCGACCAATCCTTCATTTGTCAGAAGTAAAATGTATTTTGTACGAAATACAATAAGACTGATTATACAAATTTCGAAGAGCCATTTTTGCGTCAATTGCATAACGCTGATCATACAAACACACAACAGTGCATTACCCTCACAAACGCTTAGTTAACATTATAATAAGAAACAAACGTTTTCATTTATAAATTGTGAATTGTTGCGATGGTTTTATTATTTTTTTGCCATTTACGAAATAATACTCATCTTGAGTACTTGTACTAAGCACACAGCGTCGTACTTTTTGCGGGCATGTCATCGGTAAGTTTCTTAATTTATTTTTATATTCTTAAGTAACTAGCGATTGAATTCGCAGCAGTTTTGGTCACAGTTATTAGTGAATCTGCTATGTTATTTTAACCCGCAGACAATTCGTTTATGCATCACGATATCAACATCTACGTTTAAGTTTAAACTTAATGAGTGTCTAATTTTGTTCCAGATTGCAGAATCAGAGATTATGTTTAGCCAGTACGCTCAAAATCCTTATGAAGTATTCTCCGAAACGCTTCACAACGAACCCGAGCACAGCAAACAAGTGACGAAAGAAAAGAAATCCAAACAACGATGCAGGGAAAAGTCGAAGAAGCAAAATCCAACTAAATCTTTTGTGATGAGCCGATTACAGCGACGAGGGATCAAATTAATTAAAATATCAGTCGTAGATCTGTGCAATAACAATCCGCAAACCAGTGACAGTGACAGTGAGAACGTTATTATAAGTGCTCAATACATTGTTAAAGACGCTATCGATAATGTTATGGAGGAAACTGAATCTTTAGTTAAAAAAATATCTAAATCTTTAATAATTATAACACAATGACCATTGCATGATAGCGTACAATTAACCTGCAGAAGTAATGACAATAGGCCAATTATTATAATGTGATAATATTTTCAGCAATGATATCATTGGTTTTTAGAGAGTCGATAAACTAGTACAGTATTTTGATTAAGTGTTGTCTGTATATGATTACAATGCATTAATTTAAGGTATATAAGCAAAAATCAATAATGTAAAATGTATTGAAATATTTTAATATAAAACAAATTATTTGTAATCAAATAAATGTGTTTAAATGATATTCTATGCTTACTTCCTATTTAAACTACATAGTAAAAAAAAATTAACTCCAGTATAGTTTATAGTCATAATATTTATTTAATTTTCACAGAAATGAAATCTTTTGTGATTGTTTTACATCATAATTATTTATATAACATTTTTACAGTCGACTATACATGTATAAAATAATAAAATAAAATACTTAATCAAATCTTGAAACAGTAATAAAACAATATGCAACGAAATATAATAATTATTATTGACTTATTAACTCAACTATACATTTTTGAAAGTAAAAACTACGACTATTTATTATTAACTAGGTATACAAAAATTACCTAAAACTGCTCCGGCTCACTCAACTTTTTCTAAATGTTTTTAATAAGGGTCTCTGCTGTTTCCATCACTTCGTCATAAGTTTCATGCACCACATATTGTACTCTCACACATGCATTGTCACTATCACTATAATCATTTTCATTCTTAGAGTCTTTAATTTTATGCACTTCTAATTTAATTAGATGACCTCCATTACTGCTTTCCCCTCGACGAGCAATGTATGATGTTGATGATCCTAATGTACATTTTCTCTTTTTTGAAGACTTTTAGAGGTTTGAGCTTGATCGTTTCCGTTGAGCAGCTTTTCAATTTTAGCGCTCTCATTTAAACCTTCGATATATGGTTCATAGTTGCCCTGGGAGTAAAAAAATGAGCTCATTATAGGATTGCCATTGAGGACTTCGGAGCTCCACTGCAAAAATAATAAATAAATTAGCATGTAAAAAAAAAATTGAAAATAACAACATGAGAAAAAAAATCTACCCCTATAAAATATAAAAACAAAGATTACCTCACGTAATCTGGATTGTTCCTGTTCTACAGAAATCACATTTTCATTGTCCAAAATGCTGGGGCTGTAGGATGGTGACGGAGCTCGAGACATGATTCTGAAAAAAAAGTATTTACAAATAACACTAATAAGATGACCCACTGACCTAAATATTAAACAAATATTTAATTTATTATTTTTATTTGATTAGTTAATATTCATACACTATCCTTTAGACTGAAAATATTATTTAAATCGTGAACAACAGCGCAAGGTCCTACTCCTATCAGCTACTGCAATGAAGTGTAATGTTTAATTACTTTGACATACTCGTACTACAATATGCTCTCCTTTCAGTTATTAGTCACAAATACATTTATGCAGGTAAGACGAGAACATACTCTTAATAACGACAGGTCCAAACCTGTTGTTTGAATATGCGCTCGCATCGCATATTCATATATAAAGGATAGTAAGTAATGAAAATAAATAATAGGCAAAATGAAGTTGATCAAATAACCCATATCCCTGAACGTGAATAATATCAATTTCAATGACTCTGTTCGGCAGATTAGACACAGTGCTTTATTGCCTAATACGATTCGTTGCATAATATGCGGACCCTCGAACTGTGGCAAAACAAACGTTATGATCAGTTTATTGTTGCATGAAAATGGTCTTAAATTTCAAAATCTTTATCTTTACTCGAAAACTACTTTCCAACCAAAATATCGTTTCTTAAGTGAAGTATTAAGAAGAGTGCCTCAGATTAACTTCAACGAGTTCAATGACGATAAAGAAGTCATATCTCCCAGTGAAGCTTTACCAAATTCTATATTTATATTTGATGATGTTGCATGTGAAAAGCAAATTAATATTCGTAATTATTTCTCTATGGGTAGACATAAACAAATTGATTGCTTTTACTTACAGCAAACCTACTCAAAAATACCAAAACAGTTGTTACGTGATAACGCCAATTTTCTTATAATATTTAAACAAGATGATGTAAACTTAAAGCATATCTATGGAGAACACGTCAACTCTGAGCTTTCATGGAATCAGTTCAAAGATATTTGTAAAACTGTTTGGAGTAATCCACACCAATTTCTTCTTATTAACAAAGAGTCAGCATTAAATAATGGCAGGTACAGACAGAATTTTGATATTTTTTTAAAATTTGATTAAATGTATATACGAGGGGCGTTCAATAAGTACCTAGCCTCATCGCCAGAGGGCGCTGTAGTTTCAAAAGAGTTTTACCACAGTGTAGCACATTCTTTTTTAATTCTTTTTTCAAATTTTCATTCCAATCCCTTCATTTGTTTTAATTTGACAACTTATGGAAGCGAACGTGTCGATCGGTTTTACAAAAATGGAAAAAGAGCAATATCGTTCGGTAATTCGATTCCTATTTTTGGAAGGGAAAACGCGCATCGAAATAAAAGAGCGCTTGGATGCTGTGTACGGTGACTCTTCTCCATCGATGGCCACCGTCAAGAATTGGTTCAACGAGTTTGCACGTGGCCGTACGTCGGTTTTTGATGAACCACGTCCAGGTGCACCGAAAACAGCTGCTACGGAGGAAAACATTAAAAAAATCCATGATCTCGTATTGGCAGATCGCCGATTGAAGGTTCGGGAGCTAGCTGAGACTGTAGGCATTTCAGAAGGAACAGTGCATCATATTCTTCACGAGGAACTCGGCATGAGAAAGCTGTCGGCGTGATGGGTGCCGCGTTTACTCACACCAGAAAACAAGCGCAACCGTGAGACCACATCGGAGACGTGTTTAGGTGGATCCACACATTGCGAGCATGCGCTCCGCACGGCGCACAACGCATGCCTCGGCTTGAGGCGTGCGTGTTGACAAATTATACCAACATATGCTCGGGTCGAGCCATCGCGTGCGAAGCAAATGCTCGAGGCAAGTAGGCGCGCAGACTTGGCAAGGCATGCGCTCCGCACGGCGCACAACGCACAGCGCGTGTGCGCCGCACACGCGCTATTCGCTGTGCGCCGTGTGGCGGCCGGCTCATTGCGAGCAGTGCGTTGCGTTTGGATGGTTGTGTCCGCCTCGCTGCGGATGTACGCGCGCATTATGAACGACAAAGAAATGTTAAGAAAAGCAGTTTTATTATACGAAAGTAATAGATTATTATGGGATCCTAAACATAATCATTATTTTAATAAAAATAAAAAAGAAGACGTATGGCGTTTTCTTTCCTTTTCTTTTCAATAATTGAATTAATAATTATAAAAGCAGCAGCGGATACGCGCACGCGATGCAAAGGCGCCATCTTGACTGCTGCTGTGTGGGTTGGATCGGCCCGAGCATGCGCTGCGCGCTGTTTGGCCCGAGCAAACGCAGTTTCATTTTCGCAGTCGAGGCGTGCGTTGATATTCTACGCGGCGCACGCCTCGAACGTGCATGCGCGGCTACGTCCACACCTAACGTAATGCTCGCACTGAGGCACTTTGATCTTGAAGCATTTGCCGACATACGTTGGCTCGCCCTCGCGCGTGCGGAGCGCATGCCTCGCCACGAATATACAGGTCCACACTTGGCGAGGCATGCGTTGTGCGCCGTGCGGAGCGCATGCCTCGCAATGTGTGGATCCACCTTTAGGCGCTGTTTAAGCGGAATCCAGCGGAGTTTTTGCGTCGTTTTGTGACCGTCGATAAAACCTGGATCCACTGGTACACACCAGAGACCAAGGAGCAATCAAAACAATGGATCCAGACCGGAGAACGTGCTCCAAAGAAGGCGAAAACTGTAAAATCGGCCGGAAAAGTTATGACTACCGTTTTCTGGGATTCACAAGGTGTGATCTACATCGATTACCTCGAGAAGGGTAAAACAATTACAGGGCTTTACTATGCCGATTTATTGGGCCGATTCGACGCCGAATTAAAGAAAAAACGACCCCATCTGGCGAAGAAAAAAGTGCTGTTTCACCACGACAACGCACCGGTTCACACGTCTGCCGTTGCCATGGCCAAATTGGTCGAATTACGCTACAAATTACTGCCCCATCCACCGTATTCTCCAGATTTGGCCCCTTGTGACTTCTTTCTAATCTGAAAAAATCACTCGCCGGGAATAGATATGGATCAAATGAGGAGGTCATCGCCGCCACGGAGGCCTATTTTGCAGAGTTTGACAAAAACTATTTTTCGGACGGGTTAAAAAAGTTGGAGCATCGCTGGGCTAAGTGTATCGAACTAAAAGGAGACTATGTTGAAAAATAAATTGCCACTTTTCCAAAATTTTCGTTTACTTTTTGTAGGCTAAGTATTTATTGAATGACCCTCGTACATATAAGTAAATGACACAAAAACAAAATTAGTATTGTTTGTTCTTCAGCTGAATACAGTTGTTACAGCATGGAGAAAAATGTTAAATTAGAATTAGTGAAGTCTGTAGACTCTATAAAGAATAAAATAAGACAAATGAAGAACCAGGAACACTCATTGAACTTGTCACTCGATAAAATGCTAAAACCTGTCACAGATCCACTTAAAACCCTAGTTGATTCGAATATATCTATGGAAAAAATTAAACATTTAGAAAATACAACGCTCACTAATTCTAAAGACATTGAATTGGATGACTTCAATACTAGCTCATCTACAAAGTTTGAAGACTGCTGCGATCCAAAACTAAATTCTACCCAATCACTTAAAAAATCTAATAAAACGGAATTACCTGATAATTTAGAAATTTCATTAGAGGGTTGTGATATCCATGATATTTATGATGGTGTAAATATACCGTTTGGAATAAGAAGTGTAAAAAAAACTTTATTTTTGGGTAATTCAGTAGTATCATTTTCTAAAATTGATAGTTTAGATGGCGATAGTGACATTTTAATTAAAATCGATGACAAAACCTATCAATTAACGGCTGGTCTAAACGAACTTTTACTCCGAAGAAAACCTGAATTAAAGTTAATATCGAGCGAAGATAAACTTGTCTATAAGGATATGTTGCATTATACAAATGCTCATAAGAGAAATTTTGATCCTAATGGACAAATAAGAGGCGATAAAGGAATAAAATATCGTGAAATAATCAAACCATTGTTTTCCGAGTCGTCAAACGATGATAAACTTGCTCACACTAAACTTGGAGGAAACTTACCAACGCTAAAAAAATACAAAAACAGCATCGACTTGGTTTATTGGGATGATCCTAACGAATTAGTCGAGAGATTGAAACTATTAGTAGCTTCAAGAGATGCTGGCAATACAAACCATGATAATGAAATTTTATCGATAATTGAAGAATTAAAAGAAGCTGCCATAATTAAAGAATAAATAGTCATAATAATATGCTTTACATTCAGTATTATACTAGGATTCAAGACAAATATACTGAATTCTGAATATGAGCAAAGCCGACGTGGTAAACGAAATTCATAAAAACGCGAGAGTGAACTTTCCGCGAAGACATGTTATTATGAAAGATATAGACGACCTGTGGCATGCAGATTTAATTGATATGCAATCAATTTCAAAAGAAAATAAAAATTACAGATTTATTCTTGCTATCATTGATACATTTTCTAAATGTGCTTGGGCCTTTCCTCTGAAAAGTAAAACCAAAGATGATGTATGTAACTCTTTCAAAATTTTGTTGACTATAGGACGTGTTCCTAAAAATCTGCAAACGGATAATGGAGCAGAATTTTATAATAATAAATTCCAAAAGCTTATGAAATCTAATCAATTTAACCACTATTCAACCTTCTCAACAAAAAGGCTTCGATAGTTGAACGATTTATCAGAACATTAAAATCTAAACTTTATAAGGAATTTAGTTTAAAAGACAATTATAATTGGGTAGATAATACCCTTAATGACGTTATTTATAAATACAATCACAGTTACCATCGGACAATTGATGACATTCCCGCTAACGTGGATAACATAAATAAAAAACGAATATTGGAAAGATACTTAAGATTGGTAAAAAATCATAGTATAAAAAGCAAGTTTAAAGTAGGTGATTATGTACGTATCAGTAAGTACAAAGGAACATTTGAAAAAGGATATACCCCCAACTGGTCATCGGAAATATTTAAAATTCGAAAAATACAATATACAACTCCTATCACCTACTTAATTGAAGATACATTCAGAGGTCAACCTATTTTAGGGGCATTTTATGTGCAAGAGCTTCAAAAGAAATATCTAGTTGAGAAAGTTCTTAGAAGAAAAGGAAACAGGGTTTTAGTAAAATGGTTAGGTTTGTCTTCTGCTGAAAACAGTTGGATTGATAAATCGAATATAGTATTTTAAAATAAAACACAACAAAAAAACAACAAAGTCATTGATGAAGCGTTTAAGTATTTATTAAAGTGCTCGATTTAGATTCATTAGTCTTATAATGTGTATTGGAGAGAGTAGTCTTCTCAATTGGCTTATAAACAATTTACCATTTGAATTACACTTACCAGGATACAAGTATTGTGGTCCTGGTACAAAATTAATTAAAAGACTTACACATGGAGATAAAGGTATTAATAAATTAGACGAATATTGCAAAGAACACGATATTGCCTATCATAAATCATCAAACTTAAAGGATCGATACAAAGCTGATTTAATTTTGTTAAAAATGGCAAAAGAGCGAGCAGTTGCCTCGGACGCGAGTGTATGTGAAAAAATCACCGCACAATTAGTAAGCAAGGCAATGTCTACAAAAATTAAAACTGGCTCTGGCCTAAAAAAAAACAACAAAGAGCATTCTCGGAAAGTTACACCGGGAAAAGGGTTAAAAATAAATTTTAAAATGTTATTAGTAAAACAAAAAGACACATGAAAAAATTAAAACCAAAATGCAAAAAAGTGGCAATAGAATTAGCTATGGCTGCAGCCAAAGAAATAGCTGATTATTCATCCATTCAACTTCCTCGGGTTATTCCTATACCAAAAACTGGTGGTGTATTACCTTTGATTCCTATTTTTGCTGGATTATCAGCGACGGAAGCGTTAGCAGGCGGTGCAGCTGGTATTGCCAAGACCATCAATGAATTCAAGATAACTAAAAAGCTGTTGGCTGAATCGAAGAGACATAATGAAAAAATGGAAGCTCCTTGCATTGGAAAAGGCTTACACCTTAAACCGCATAAAGATGGGCTTGGAATTTTTGTATCGAATAAAAAAAACTAAGATATCGGCTACCCAAACGAGCCTTAACTAACTTCGACATTTTGAAGTATGGAAATAATATTCCTTATTTTCGAGGTGTATTTATGAGAGATGAGCTCCCTAAACAACCTTTTAAAAAAGAGTGCGGAGTTATTAATTTAGATTGTTCTAAAAATCCAGGTTCTCATTGGGTAGCCTATACAAAATACAATGATTATATTGAATATTTTGATAGTTATTGAAATCTTAAACCGCCAAAGGAATTTATAAAATACTTAGGTGCTAAAGTACACTATAATTATGATAATATACAACACGACCACCCTTACAATTGTAGACACCTATGTTTAAATTTCTTAAAGAATTTTTGGTGTCGCCAAGGAATAAAATAAGCAGGATCTTCCAGGAACGTTCAGTATACAAGTATGTCTATTACGTTCACCATCTCTGGAAATAAATCAGAATTGATGTCATACTTTCAACCACCTCTGCATTTATCCGATCAATATGAGTGTGGTTTGTTATACTTTTCAGTATTAAATTCTATACCAAATCTGTGCGTTAACGATGGTGTCCCGCCTGTGATCAGAATCGAATGTGATCTAGTGCACGGTTCATATTCCAACGGATTACCAACTCATATTATTCATGAATTTGTGTTAAATACTGATACAAGCCATCGGTACACAGAAACACCACAAAACATTATATACTTTGCAGTGAATAAAAATATATATAGGAAGAGGTATGTAGTGTCTCGTTATTTATCAGGATATTTTAATTACTGTGGGCATTCAGTGGGTAGTGTTGGTTATTGCGCAATAGAAAAACGGTTTGCAGTACAAATCAGATTATAATTTCACGAACAATTATCACATTAGCAAATCACATATTATAGGTACACGATACAAATACAACCAAATACGGAACGCGAGCCAGTTCCTGAGCACATGTTGTCCATACGATGTCCAATGGTCAAGTCCTCCCCGCCGCTTAGCCGCTCGCTCTTTTATACTGGTAGCAAAACAAGTCGATTAGCGGGGCGGTGGGTGAGGTCGAGTGACGTACTTGTCGATGGCGTGATCGGTGCAAGTGTTGTTTCCAACTTAGGGAAATGACGCACGGCGATGCCGCCGACACGGCCATACTGACTTGCGAACGTCCTTGTGAGCTTACAATTCATACATCTGTAATTAGCATAAATCGTTCGATTATCCTGACAAAAATCATTCTTTACAATCTGGACCGGTTCATCTAAACCCTACAGACAGACTGGTAAGAATTAATTCTGGACCGGTCTTCATGACCCTACACATTAACAAGTTCTGGACCGGTCTTCATGACCCTACAGATTAACAAGTTCTGGACCGGTCTCTATTGACCCTTCAGATTAACAAGTTCTGGTCCGGCTACAAACCCTACAGATGAACAATTTCTGGTCCGGCTACAAACCCTCCAGAATTTATTTTATCTTATTTTGACTAGTCCGGAATACTATTATTCCCTATAGCTGATTTATCATTGGACTGGTTTAACCCTACAATGATTATTGCAATTTAACTGTCATCATTAGTTCTATGGACACCAGCTCGCGTTACTATTGATTGGTTCCGAATAAACGGACATAAAGTACTGCATTGTGCCCCGTGACACGCTTTCCGGGGTGGAAAATCGTCATGGATGTCCTCCGCCCCGGGGCAGGCGGAGGGGTCTGTCAGACTCTTACTGACTAAAAACCACCCCGGTGTTCCATCTCACACCTACGCCGGGGGTCGCAGGAACGTACGATGCTTCCGCAACCCCACCGTGACAAGCCAGAGCCAAGACTGACTTGTTACACAACTGCGTGCTCTCCTCAACTCCCCACGACCTCAGGCTAGACTCGGTCGAGCGCCGCCGGGTGGCGCTGGCGTTCCAAATAGTCAAACGAATGACTCCGACAAGGCAATCTTGCTCGCACACGTCCTCGTGTGTTAATCTGTAAAGAAACATACCCACAAAGTATCACATAGTTCGGTCACTTCTGACCTACGGACAAAACCACAATGAAAATTCAAACAAGCTAAAAATAGCAGAGTTCAGAGTATTCCCACTCTTTGATTCCCAAATCTCAAGATCACCAAATAATCAACTCAGGTGCACGTGTCTCCTAATATCTAGTAACCACCAGTTACTCAACCATGAATTTGCGCATCCCCACGGATTGCCAAGTCACTCCCGGAATTTACGTTTACCAGAGTTGACTGCCTATCACGTACTCGAGGACTACCAGTTTCAGCGCGGCTACAAATTAACCTCTGATCCAAACTATCATCACACACACAACTTAATCTCTACTCTGTTTCATCAACAAAATTATTACTTGACTTTATTCTTGTCAGTAATACTCTGATTCATTGGCATGTGCCTTAGTTTCATGAGCGTACTTGATTCAACCAGAGCCATATAAGCAAACTTTGATTAGTCATATCGAAAATTATCTACCAGAGCCATGTTCCATCGTTAGCCATATTAACAATCATCTTTTTAAGAGCCTTAGACATCTGGAAACCCACACACGAGCAAACCACTCTTAACGCCACGGCTATCTAGCCAACCAGCAATCGCATTGCTCTCACACATCCAGCGCATGGATCCGTGTGCATCACCCATTGACTACACACTATTTACTACGGCCGATAGAGAACCCCTACTCGTGTGGTTCCCATAATGTAGGCTTGCCCATCAAGACTGTGATTACTATTTACTTCGACTGGTAGACATAACATTACTCTCATCTCATACTAACTGTAACTGTCTCAGAACAAAAGAAAGCGTGTGTCCTTTCGACCACTCATGGACCGGACGGCACCTTTTTCCAAACAGTTAACAAGCAATGCACTCCAAACTCGATCAGCATGTCCCATCGACCAACCCTTAGGTCTGGCCCAGACGATACCGTCGTGTTGCGATCAACTTTCCACACAATGTTAACCTGGACCGGACGGGTGTGTCCCTTCAACCAGCCACTAGTGCATGGCCCGGACGACACTGTCCCTTCGACCAGTAAACACCCCCTGGACCGGACGGGTGTGTCCCTTCAACCAGCCACTAGTGCATGGCCCGGACGACACTGTCCCTTCGACCAGTAAACACCCAAGGCTGGACTGGATGCATGTGTCCCTTCGACCAGCCGCTACCAGCTGCATGGCCCGGACGACATTATCCCTTCGACCAGCAAACACTCAAGGTTGGACCGGATGCATGTGTCCCTTCGACCAGCCGCTATCAGCTGCATGGCCCGGACGACATTATCCCTTCGACCACCTTCACATCACTCGATAATTGCTCCCAAAATACATAGTTAAGTAGACTTCAAGCAAATAGTGCTTACAGTTTACACATACCTAACAAAAAACTAAATCTTCATACAAACACGCGCGGCAGTAGGTAGTCACCGGACGGCCTACTCGGCTCCCGTACTATTCGAGCATTGTCATTGATCTTTACTCGTTCAAGTTAATACGAAAAAAAATAAAAATACGTACGTCTCACGCGTAATACCATGACGTTCGACCTTCGCAATTTATCACCCTTAAGTAGGCATGCCTACTCAAATAACCACACTATTGACCTCACTTTTTTTTTTCTGATTAGTGACCGCGTTTGCCTAGACTACTCGTAGACCCGGCCTACTGCCTACCTATTCTGAAAACCAATGCACGCCACTGATTGGGCTATATCTAACAATGTAACCGTTTTTGCTGTTGTTTAACAGGGAAGCACTCGGTGCCAGAGTCAAAACAAAATGAAAACGACTCACCAGATTCGGTAGACAATAGATCTGTAGCTGGCTTAATGGCTGTAGTGGTTGCAGTACACTGTTTCCTTGGCAGAAGTCATGGAATTCCTTGCTCGAAAAGCACAGTCCTTGATCAGCGATTATTCGTACTGGAAATCCAAAGAGTGCAGCGCTGTTTGCACATGTCCTTATGTGTTAACCTGTAACCAAAAAAAAAAGCAACAGCAGTGCATGTTCCACTCGGCCAATTCTGACCACATTGTTATCGAAACGCATTAACTTTACCAAAAATTTAATAAAAACAATAGTAATCATCGACAACAAAAGATTCCTCTAAGCCTTAGTAATAATTGGTCAGGAACTATATCAACTTAGATCACATACAACGCTCATGGCCCGGCTGCCGCAGCAGCTAGTGACACTCATGCCACCCATATCGTCATCACTCAAGTGATACGACCAACACACATCACTTCACAGAGTCTACGACTCCCAGGTCACAAGACCAACACAATAATAGTCTCCTTCAAGACCCCGGTCCCCGCCACACCACTAGCTGCCCATCGCGCTCTGAACAACTCCACACCGAGTTGCAGTTACGACTACAAACCAGTGCGTGCAGTGCGACCAAAATTAAATAGCCATTGTATGTGTTCGATTTGCTGGTGGAGGCACCCTCCTCAACATCTTCTACATTAGGCAAATCTAACTCGGCAGGTACATTACTTAAAGGCATCTTTCGTATGCGATTGTGAGCGGTTAGAATTTAAAGCTTTTAACGTATGAGGATCACCATCCAAAACTTCAACTACCTTAAACGGACCTCTGAACTTCCGATCTAGCGCAGTCTGATAATCTGATTTTGCTCTTCGTTTTCTAATAACATTAAATCGCCAACCGAAAATGTTGTTAAAGCAGCATTTTTCGTATGAAATGGAACCTTGTTATTGTTAACCGAAAACTGAATTTCTCACAAGAACTTTATGTAACAAAAACTCTGTCGCAGACATGTTAATCCAAAAGCCTAGGTTTAATATTTCACTTAAGTACTATCATAATATTACTTTGCAAGTAAATGTCGGGTATACGTAACAGAATTTCAAGTTGTTGCTTGCTAATCGCAACGCTACATATGATTTGTTCTGTGCTGAATACACGCGTTTGACCCATACCAGTCAATATAACAACGTTATAAACTCGTGCCATTTAAGTTGGCTGTACAAATCACTTTTACTAACGAACATTCAGATTCAGAATCTTAAACTAAACAATACAGCTCACCTTTATTTTCTAAGGTGTCAGAGGGTCAGAGGGCAAACATCCACTCGCCATTGCTGCTTCCAGCACATGCTCCACCTCCACCATCTGCTTGGCTGCTACTGCTCACGCAGGGCTGCGACATGTCCTGGTTTCCCTCACTGGCAGCACACGAAGGGTTTCGCTGACGTTTCCACGCCTCGTCCTTGGCATGTCACTTGCGATAGCCACGCTAACGCCGCTCCCTTGCGCGCCCCACCGATGGGCACAACACTAATCAGCTTTCGTGCGGTGCGTTGTTACATTTGCACACGCGTCCTACCGCGTGTTCTAATTACGGGAACGGGATAAGACGAACCACAGAACACATACTCGAGAGACGAACTCAAACGCTGGTTAAAAACACACTTCTTTTTTTTTTTTTTTCAAACATGGCGGTAGTTGAAACTGACGCGTCATTCGGCAAAGGTATTTCTGCATACAGCCTATGCCAAAAACAACATGCACTACGATCGCGCATCCGTATCTGGCTTCTTTGGGTTCAACTCGAACAGATACAGACACGATAATTTAATAAGCGTTCGCATGTTTGCACTTCGTTTTTCAAATGTCAACGGTCACTTTCACCGTTCTGATTTTGCGCATGAACCAACACGAATCCCACTTCTGATATAGGAAGAGGTATGTAGTGTCTCGTTATTTATCAGGATATTTTAATTACTGTGGGCATTCAGTGGGTAGTGTTGGTTATTGCGCAATAGAAAAACGGTTTGCAGTACAAATCAGATTATAATTTCACGAACAATTATCACATTAGCAAATCACATATTATAGGTACACGATACAAATACAACCAGATACGGAACGCGAGCCAGTTCCTGAGCACATGTTGTCCATACGATGTCCAATGGTCAAGTCCTCCCCGCCGCTTAGCCGCTCGCTCTTTTATACTGGTAGCAAAACAAGTCGATTAGCGGGGCGGTGGGTGAGGTCGAGTGACGTACTTGTCGATGGCGTGATCGGTGCAAGTGTTGTTTCCAACTTAGGGAAATGACGCACGGCGATGCCGCCGACATATAATTTCATCAATATTTGTTAAGATTGTTGATCAATTTGGTTACTGTGTAGAAGCCTTACGTTGCCGTAGGTGTAGGGAATCCAAATAACAAGGCACACTGGTTTCTCGGGATACACTTTGTATTGTTCCACATGCACAATTACAGTTCGGCACAAGCAGGCAGTAAAATAATGGAAGGAGAAAGAGTCAAGCACAAGCACGGCAGATCAGCAAGCTACTTTATTACAACCGCACGGAAGTAAACAAAGGCTGTGGCGTGAGAGAGCGATTGACATGCGCTTCGCGTCGGAGAAATGTCTCGACTGGCGAGCGGCCGGGGGCGATGATGCCCGCGCGCAGCTTGGACGCACGCCCCGCGACCGCGCGCGTTCCCCTCGCCGTGTGGCGCGCTAGCTAGATCGCTAATAGTGAATTATAAAGTGGTGTCTGTTTGTTTGTTGAAGTTATTATAAATTGATAAATGTTTGCAGCTGCGACAGGACACTACGATACTTAATATAAGAACTTATAACTAAACACGTACATGATAAATTATTAAATGATTGTATATTAAACAGATGTGTGAAGTCCGCCACATCACCCCCCTCCAGAGACCGTCACTACGGGCGATAATAGTCTGGAAAGTGCACCCTACGTCCTGATCGCGTCCGCCCGACACTAGGGTCGTCGGTTTTAGGAGTAGAATAATTGGTGACAAGTGTTTGTTGTGGTGTTTGTTCTGTGTTTGTGTTTTTAATATTACTGTTAGTGTTGTTATTGTTGTTGTTGTGGCTGATTGTGGTGTGTGTGTCATTCAGTATGTAGGCTGGTTTGATTCGGTCTATCGATACTGTGACAGTTTTACCATTAATGAGGAGTTTGAACACTTTTTCCCCCCAGCCTAGTACTTTATAAGGACCTGTGTAGGATGGCCTAAATGACCCGGATGAGGCGTCATCTCTTAGGAATACGTGAGATGTGGTGGCTAGGTCTTTAAATATAAATATTGCCCTTTTATTACAGTGTCGTGAAGCTGGTGAGGGTTGTAGGTTTCTTGCGAACATGCGTAGTCTTGCTATATATTCGGTTACGTTCGCTGCGATGTCGTTTTCCGGTTGGAAAAAGTCTCCCGGTAGTCGCAAAGTCTCCCCGTATACCAATTCTGCAGTGGTCCCTTTAATGTCTTCCTTATAGGCACTCCGCATGCCCAGCAGTACCAGGGGAAGCGTTTCCACCCAATTCTCGTTTCCGTGGCAGGTAATGGCAGTCTTCAGCTGTCTATGGAAACGCTCGACTAGTCCATTGCATGCAGGATGGTAAGCAGTCGTTCTACGGTGCTCAAAACCTGCTATTTTAGATAACCGTTTGAAGAGGCTGGACTCGAACTGTCTACCGCGATCTGTAACGATTTGGGTGGGGCAGCCGAAGCGAGAAATCCATCCATATAGGAGTGCTCTCGCCACTGTCTCTGCTGTAATGTCCTTAATGGGTATCGCCTCAGGCCATCGCGTGAACCGATCGACTGCGGTGAGGCAGTACTGATATCCATGTGACAGTGGCAGTGGTCCGATCAAGTCTATATGGACATGCATGAAGCGAGAACGAGGTAGTTTAAAGCTGCTGAGGGGTGCAGAGACGTGGCGAGAGACCTTCGAGCGTTGGCAGGCTAAGCAGTTTTGTGTCCAAGCCCTGCAATCTTTCCTTACCTCTGGCCATACGTACCGTTCCGCTACTAGTTTCGCACTGGCGTTTGCGCCTGGGTGGCTAAGCGAGTGTAAGCTGTCAAATACCTGGCGTCGGAATTCCTTGGTGACATATGGCCTTGGTGTCTTGCCTTTCACGTCACAGTACAGCTCCGTGTCTAAGCCCGGTAGTGCTATCTTTTTTAGTTGTAGCGAGGTTTTGCCGTTCTGATGTTGTTGGAGTTCTGCATCGGTGCTTTGCGATTTGGCTAACTCGTTCAAATTAATAGGCTGTACTACTTCTTCCACTCGTGTCAATGTATCTGCCACAACGTTGTCCTTTCCTGATATGTGTCTTATATCTGTGGTAAATTGTGATATATAATCTAAATGTCTGAATTGTCTAGGTGGGCAATTTTCCTTGCGCGAGTGAAAGGCAAAACAGATGGCTTATGGTCTGTATAGATTACAAATTCTCTGGCCTCGACCATATGTCTGAAATACTTGATAGCCTCGTATATTGCGAGCAGCTCGCGATCGTAGGGAGAGTATTTCTGCTGTGTTGGACTCAGCTTGCGTGAGAAGAAAGCTAGTGGTTCCCAGGTATTGTTTTTCAGCTGCTGTAGAACTGCCCCCATGGCCGTGTCTGACGCATCTGTCACCAAAGCGAGCTTTGCGCCAGTGTCCGGGTGTGCCAGCATTGCGGCCCTGCAGAGGCCTTTCTTGCATTCTTCGAAGGCTGTGTTTTCGTCGGGGGTGAAATTCACTGGGTGTGAGCCTTTTACAGACCCTGATAAGAGTGTGTTGAGCGGGGCTTGGTGTTGTGCTGCATTTGGGATAAACCGCCTATAAAAATTTATCATACCTAAGAATCTTCTCAGCCCACGTATGGTCTTTGGCGCTGGAAAGTTACTGATGGCCTCAACTTTCGCTGGCAAGGGTTTTGTGCCTCCGGGCGTGATGTTGTACCCTAAAAATGTGACTTCGTGGGCACCAAACACGCATTTCGAGGGGTTAATAACCATCCCGTATTTCTGTAGCCTGGTGAATAGCTGCCGTAGATGATCTTCATGTTCTTTTTGGTCTTTTGAGTAAACTAAAAAGTCATCTAAGTATCCGTAACAGAAGTCTAGTCCCCGCAACATTTCATCGACAAAACGCTGAAATGTTTGCCCTGCGTTGCGGAGACCAAACGTCATAAAAGGAAATTCGTATAGTCCGAATGGTGTGGTGATGGCGGTTTTTGGAATATCCTCTGGGTTTACCGCAATCTGGTTGTAGGCTTTCACTAGGTTTATTGTAGAGAAGACCTGACAGCCAGATAAATTATGCGAAAAGTCGTGAATGTGTCGGATTGGGTATCTGTCGGGGATTGTTCTCGCGTTTAGCATTCTGTAATCGCCGCATGGACGCCAACCGTTATCTTTTTTTGGAGCAAGATGCAAGGGTGAGGCCCATGGTGAATCAGAGGGTCTGGCTGTGCCAATTGTAAGCATTGATTCAAACTCCTCCTTTGCGATTATTAACTTATCGGGAGCAAGTCGACGAGGTGTACATGATAGTGGTGGTCCCGGTGTTGTGCGTATGTGATGTACGGTGTTATGTGTTGGCTTGTGATGTATACCAGATGGTCGGGTTATGTCTGGGAATTCCCGTAGTATATCATGGTATGTGGTGTCACCAATTCTTACCTTTACCGAAGAGACGATGTCGGACGAACGCGCAGGCAAAGCCGGGGTAACCAGTGTTGTCTCAGCGTCGATGAGGCGCTGGTTTCGAACATCTACTGTTAAATTGTAGTGAGACAGGAAATCTACGCCTATTATCGCCTTAGTAACGTCTGCTACAATAAAGTTCCACATGAAGTCACGGCGTAAGCCTATATTTAATTTTAATTGTATGTAGCCATACGTATTTATTACACTGCCGTTAGCCGCGCACAATTCGTAGTTTGTCTTGATACGTCGCTCTTTAATTACGGATCTGGGGAACACACACACGTCACTGCCGGTGTCGACGAGAAATTGTGTTTTTGTGGTTTGGTCTGTTACGAATAGGCGACCAGAGCCACGGCAGCCGTCGGTCGCTGTCACTGACTGCCGGTCGCGTTTCCCGCGTAGTCACAGGGTTTCATGCACTTAGTAGCTCTGTCTCCAAACTTGAAATGATACCAGCATGTAGGGAACCGTCTGTAGTTTGAATTTGAGCGACCAGATGGTGAACGTCCTCGGCTGTCGCTGCGAGATCTATGTCTTGACCGTGATAACCTGTCCATTTTCGTAGTCAGCGCTTGTACTTGTTTCGTTAGCTCGGCTATCTGATTGGTCATCTGATCGACATTGCTACCTGGTATTGCCCGTGACGTGGACGCTACCTGTAGGTTAGTGGGCACCACGTCATGAATGCGGTCTGCTAGTTCAGCTACTTCTTCCAATGATGCTTTAGACTGCGAGGCGATAATAGTTTGCGTACTACTGGGCAATCGGCTGGTCCAGATGGTCCGCAAAAATTCTTCTGGAACATTCGGTCCTGCAAGGTGTCGCAAGTGTCGTAGAAATTGCGATGGCTTCCGATCACCAAGTTCCTCTTGGGTAAGAAGCTGATGGACTTTCTTCTCCCGCGACGCTGATAACCTCTTCACCAGTTCTGTTTTCAACCTCTCGTATTTGTTTGCGGCTGGCGGGTCGGTGATAATGTCCTCAACTTCAGACGCGTAGATCGGATCGAGACTACCGATAGCGTGATGGTATTTAGTAGTGTCGCTGGTTATGTTTGCCAACACGAACTGGCTCTCTAGCTGTGAAAACCAGAGCGCTGGTTTTTCCGGGTAAAACGGGGGTACCCTCACACCGACTCGATGCACGTCGTAGTAACGGTTGGAGTCGCTTGAAGTTTTCGCTTCGCCCTCTTGGTTTGCTCGGTCTTGATTCATCTTGTGTTCCTTTCGGGGTCACCAATGTAGAAGCCTTACGTTATACTTTTCAGTATTAAATTCTATACCAAATCTGTGCGTTAACGATGGTGTCCCGCCTGTGATCAGAATCGAATGTGATCTAGTGCACGGTTCATATTCCAACGGATTACCAACTCATATTATTCATGAATTTGTGTTAAATACTGATACAAGCCATCGGTACACAGAAACACCACAAAACATTATATACTTTGCAGTGAATAAAAATATAATTTCATCAATATTTGTTAAGATTGTTGATCAATTTGGTTACTGTGTAGAAGCCTTACGTTGCCGTAGGTGTAGGGAATCCAAATAACAAGGCACACTGGTTTCTCGGGATACACTTTGTATTGTTCCACATGCACAATTACAGTTCGGCACAAGCAGGCAGTAAAATAATGGAAGGAGAAAGAGTCAAGCACAAGCACGGCAGATCAGCAAGCTACTTTATTACAACCGCACGGAAGTAAACAAAGGCTGTGGCGTGAGAGAGCGATTGACATGCGCTTCGCGTCGGAGAGATGTCTCGACTGGCGAGCGGCCGGGGGCGATGATGCCCGCGCGCAGCTTGGACGCACGCCCCGCGACCGCGCGCGTTCCCCTCGCCGTGTGGCGCGCTAGCTAGATCGCTAATAGTGAATTATAAAGTGGTGTCTGTTTGTTTGTTGAAGTTATTATAAATTGATAAATGTTTGCAGCTGCGACAGGACACTACGATACTTAATATAAGAACTTATAACTAAACACGTACATGATAAATTATTAAATGATTGTATATTAAACAGATGTGTGAAGTCCGCCACAACTGTATTAACTTTGGAGAAGAACATATTCAACTACGACTTCATTTAAGAAAAACACAATGATTTTGTTTTATAAAAACCCTACCGTCAAAATAAAGCGTCCTATTTCTTATACAACCACCAAGGTGCAAAGACGTAAGAATAAGCTTAAGAAATTGACCAAAACGAATAAAGATTTTCTTAAAGCTCTTGGTTTTAAACTATGAATATGCTACAAATTACTGAATCACCACACTTCGATACTTCGATTGAAAGCTATGAAGTCCATTCTTACAATCCCTACAATAACAGCTTTAGAGAAAACGATGAAATCAGAATTCCCATACACCAGCGAGATATATACGTGTTACCGTCAGGCAGTTCAATTTATGTCGAAGGCCAAGCAAAGTTCTTCGACAAAGATGGAAAGGCAATTAAGAAAACTGTTACGTTCAGTAACAACCCTATTATGTTTTTGTTTCAAGATATCAGATACGTAATGAATGGTATTGAAATAGATCGTATTAAAAATTCTGGAATAACATCAACAATAAAGTCATACGTTTCAATGAATGATGGAGAAAATAAGGTTGCTGCTTTGTGGGGTTGGAATGTAGGTGGATTTAAAAACGATGGATATTTTAGTGCTATTGTACCTCTTAATAAGATTTTAGGATTTGCTGAGGATTACAGCAAAATTGTGATAAATTGTAAACATGAACTTATACTGAATAGGAGTAACTCTAACTTAAACAGTATCTTAGTAACTGATGACGTTACACATATTCAAATAGAAATACAAAAAGTACAATGGCGTGTACCGCATATAAAAGTATCAGATCGCGAACGGTTGACTCTCCTTAAACATTTAGAAAGAGATAAACCTATTCAAATGGCGTTTAGAAATTGGGATTTATATGAGTATCCTTTACTCCCCAAAACCACAAAACATTCTTGGTCAGTTAAAACTGCATCACAATTAGAGAAACCTCGATATTTAATATTTTGTTTACAAACTAATAGAAGAAATAATAAAAATAAAGATAGTTCACTGTTCGATCACTGTGGAGTTACAAAATAATAATATCGTTACATAATAATTTGATTAATAATTTTCCATAATACCTTTTCATTTTCTTTCAGTTTACGATTAAAATATAATAATAATAGTTAAAATAATTATTTAATAATAGTTATTTGTATTTTTTTTTTTTTAGATGAATAGCATGTGTTAGATTGTTCACATTTATAGGAAAGTAACTGTTGTTAATTAATGTTGTAAAACAATAACCACTTCTAAAACGTAAACTGGTAAACAGAATACATAAATAACAAAGACAATGTCAGCTGACACAAGACAGGTGACGTTGACTTATGGGAACGGTCCATCTCTTATTATTCATTCTATTCTCATCGTAAATTAATATTTTGTGAAACAAGAGTTCTGATTTAAAATAAATGTAATTATTACTTCCTGGATTTAAATTTCAAAGACAGAATAATGTATCTTAATAGTTAAAAGAAGTAGTAGTAGGCAGAATAAGAAATATTATGAATTAAAAGACTAGAGTCCAAACCAATGTTTTGATTTGCAGTTTGCGTAATCAAAACTAATGTTTATTTTTGTTAATGTTTTAAATTAATAATGTAATGATTAATGATATGATACTTTAATATTTCTTAGATTTTACATTGCAATTTCGATGTACCAAATTGTTACTAAATGATTTTAAACCGAAAAAATGTAATGGCGAGCTGCAATTGGTAGATACTAAAAAGTTATCAGATATTACCTAAGAGATTATAAATATACAATGACTATATTGCTAAATTATCCCATTAAGTTTTAAAATAGTTCTATTACATAAGTTTTGTTTGTTAATAGCTATTATAAGAGATATTTAGCTAAAACTTGAGACACTCTGTGATTGGTTGAAAAAGGTGGGAACCATTGGGATTTTCTGAGACTATAAAAAAGGCATGTAAACAACAGATCGGGGGGGATTGGCTAGTGGCTCACTGCAACTAGTACGATCCCACGACAGTACTAGTTGTTTCGCGCGGACCGCACATTTTTAACCTGCTCGTCTTGTGTTTGCGCGAGCACCTCCAAGGCACTCGTGCGAACACAGGGGGAGCCCCCACCGCGCTGCCCGGCGGATCCCCGCCGCAGCGGTCGCGGAGGTCACCACACCGGCGATGTCGAAACCCGGCAAGCGCGGCTCCCTGGGCCGCGATGCCGGGTCTCAGGAGCTCCGTCCGGCGTTGGATCGGACGACGTCAATGCCGAATATCGGCGATGCGTCGTCCGGTGCGCCGCCGGCCGGACGGAAGAAGATGGAAGAAGAAGGAAGAGGGGGGGGTACGGGGGCCGCGGTAGCTGCCGGCCCACCGACGTCATCGGCGCCTGCGCGCGTTGCGCCAACGCCGTCGACGAGCCGCCAGCACGCGGTACCCGTCCGCCTCGCAGCGTTCCGCCCGGTGCCTATACAGGCTCCGGGGCCCGCCGCGCACACAGGCCGCGCGCATCAAGCGCGCGCCACAGTGCCGCCCGCACGCGTACCTGCGCCAGCTGCGCGAGGCGCGGCGCCCGCGCGCACCTCTGCGCCGCCGACTGCGCGCGCTGTCGCGCAGCAAGTGCAGCCTGCGCTGCCAGCGCAAACATCCGCGCGTCCCCGCGCGCGCCCTCCGGGGCTGCGCCGGCGGCGACGCCAAAACAAGCCGTGCCAGCTCCGCGCACAGCCGCACCCGGTCCCCGCTTCTCGCTGGCGGGACCGGCGATGGCAGAGCGGGAGCGGTCGGCGCTGCAGACGCCGCAGGCGCCCGCTTCACCGGCGCCCCCCAGGGCCTCCGCCTTCGACTCGCCCGCTATGCTGTCGGCATGCTCCTCACGCGTGGGGTCGAGCATGTCGCTGGCATCGGTGGGCTCGGCCGCGTCCGGTCGCGATGACGTGTCGCGAGATACGTCCCCGCGATCCGGGCGGTGGCCCACCGAGGGAGGAGCAGCCTCCGCGCCCCGCACACCGGCGCCACCAGCGTCACCCATACCGCCGCCGCTCGGTTTCGGGTTCGAGTTTGCGCTCGAATCCAGACCCCAGCGGCGCCGGAGGAGCTCGGGTGAGACCGCCGCCGAGGAAGAGGCGAAGCGGTACTGCCTGGACCCGCCGCGGCCACAGCGCGAACGCGCGCCGCGGGGTCGGGCCGCGCCCGCTTCGCCCACCTTCGCCGACGCGGCACGGCGCACGCCGCCGCCGCCGCCGCAGTCGCCCACACAGATGGAGACACAAGGGGTGAGTTTTACAAATTTACCCCCTGCCCCCACTACGGACACCGCACCCCCTGCTGCCGCCCCCGGCGCCTCTACGTCGACGACGAAACAGAAGCCGGGGAAGAAGCTGCGATACCCGCCGCTGGTGGTGGAGAGGCTGCCAAACTGGGCCGCCCACTTCCGGGCCATCGCCGCCAAGCTGGGCCGGCCGCCTAATGCTCGACCCTACGGGACCGGGGTACGCTTCACCCCGGACACCGAGGACGAGTACCGGCTGGTCCAGCGGTACTTGACTGGCCTGGAGAAGGAGAGTGGCGTTTCGTGGTTCGCCTACTCACTGCCAGCGGAGCGCAATTTGAAGATCGCCATCAGGGGGCTGCCACCGGACACGGACCCCCAGGAGATCGAGGAGGAACTCCGGGCGTTGGGATACCAGCCGGAGTACGTGCGCCACATTAAGGGCGCACAAGGAAGACCCGGCTGCGTGTTTCACGCCGTATTAAAGAAGACGCCCGACGTCCGGGGAATCTTCGACACCACCGTATTTATGTATATGCGGGGTGTCAAGATTGAAGCTTGGCGGGGCAAACGTGGGCCCGCCCAGTGCCACCGGTGCCAAAAGTTCCGGCACAGCTCGCACCAGTGCCACCGACCGCTCGCTTGCGTCCGATGCGGAGGGGAGCACGTGGCACGTGACTGCCCGCGCCCGCGGGAGGAGCCGGCCACCTGCGTCAATTGCGGTGGCC
Organism: Hydraecia micacea; assembly: GCA_914767645.1. Taxonomy (NCBI): domain Eukaryota; kingdom Metazoa; phylum Arthropoda; class Insecta; order Lepidoptera; family Noctuidae; genus Hydraecia; species Hydraecia micacea. The sequence continues at coordinate 3,807,360 of OU611775.1, forward strand.
CGCACCCCGCGTGCAACAACAAGTGCCCCGTGTTCCAGGCGGAGACCCGGAACAAGCGAGCGGGGACTGCCGCCATTACCACCACCGCGCGCCGGCCCCTAGCGGCCACCGAAGGGCCGCAAATGGTGGAGCAAGAGGCCCAGAGCGCCACGCTAATGGCGGCGGCCAACGGGCCCACAGATAGGAGCCAAGCCACCTCCTCGAAGCGGAGAAGGAAGAAGGGGCGCGGGGGTAAAGGAAAGGGGAAGAAGTCCCAACCCCCCCCCCCCCGGCGACACAGGAAGAAATTCCTAAGGCCGCAGACCCTGCCTTGTCCGAGGCGCAGGTCGTTAATAAGCCGGAAGCTACAACTAGCGCCGGCGCAGCGCCGCGGCAACAAGCGGAACAAAAACAGTTCGCTCAGAAAGCGAGCCGCGGCGCCTCCGGCGCTACTATAACGAAGACGTCAGCGACCACCAAACAAGAATTCACGACCTGCGCCATCAAGCTATTGATGGACCTGATAAAGGCCATAAGGCAGGGTCAAGATATAGAGACGGTCATCCTTGATGGCCTGGCCACGTTACTCACCCTGTACCATGGCTAGGCCATTAAGGGTGATTCACTGGAATGCCCGCGGCCTTAGAGGAAAGGTCGCCCCCCTCCGCCATCTCCTGAGGGAACAGGACATCGACGTGGCGCTTATAAGTGAAACCCTACTAGGACCCGAAGATAGGGTCAGGGTCCCGGGGTACCACTTATACAGGAAGGACGAAAGGTCGGCCAACGTTAGGTACCGTGGTCTGGCGGTACTAGTGAGGCGAAGAGTCGTCCACCAGGAACTCCCCTTGCCGTCGATTAGCAGCTTCTACGCCCTGGGTGTGCAGCTGCACGTAGCCGGCGAGGACATCAACATCTACGCCTGCTACAAGCCGCCCGCGGCTCGCCTGGACCTTACCGAGCTGCGGGCCCTGCTTGTAGACACCACTCGCGCCACCATCCTCGCCGGCGACTTGAACTGCAAGCACCCGGCGTGGAACTGCTACACCACGAATACCGAGGGGAGACGGCTCCTAGCGGACTCGGAAGCCCTCGGCTATACGGTGTCCGGCCCAGAGACGCCAACCCACTATCCGGACGCCGCACTCTACATGCCGGACGTGCTGGACATCGTAGTCCACCGGGGGCTGTGCTGCCAGATCACACAGCAAGTGATAGACGACGAGTTGCAGTCGGACCACCAACCTGTACTCGTCGTCTTATCGGGAATGCCGACCCGACTGAAGCCCATAGCGCCACGTCGAACCACGGACTGGACAAAGTTCGTGGAAAAAGTGGAGACCACCACGCCGACTCGGCCTATTGTCACCTCCGCGGACGTCGACAAGACGGCGGATGACGTCACTGCTTGCATACAGAGCGCCTTAGAAACGGCGACTAGCACGCAGCCGCAGGGGAGAGTGCTATTGCCGCCCCTGCCGGCGCACATTAATGCGATGATCGCCGAGAAGAGGCGCATTCGCAAGCAGTGGCAACAATTAAGATGCCCCACCCTCAAAAGAGAGCTCAACCGTCTCGCGGAGAAGGTGAAGGCCGAGTTACAGGCGCTCACCACCGCGGGCTGGGAGGACAGAATCGACTCCACAGCTGACAGCTGGCCGTCACTACACAAGCTGTGCGGCCAGCTAACGAATACCCCAGCCCCGGTGCGTCCGCTGCTCAACAGCGACGGGGCGCTCAAGTATGTAGCGGAGGACCGGGCGGAGGTCTTCGCCGAACACCTGGAGCGTCAGTTCCGCCCCAACCCGACCAGCGACACCGACCATGTCGCAGCAGTCGAGCAACACCTGGGAGACTACTTCGCAACGCCGATAGCTCCCGATGAGGACCCAGTCTTCTTCTCGCCTGGCGCAGTCAGACGCGCCATCCTAAGGACGAAGCCCAGGAAGGCCCCCGGTGCTGACGGTATCACCAACACAGTGCTGCGCCACCTGCCGTACCGTATGGTAGCGGCGCTGGCGCGCCTGTTTACGGCGATACTGCGCACGGGGGCCTTTCCCGCCTCGTGGAAGGAAGGGCGCGTCATCATGCTGCCCAAGGCGGGGAAAGACATACTGAAGCCGGAGAGCTATCGGCCGATCACGCTACTGTCGACCGTCTCCAAGGTGTTCGAAGCACTCCTGCTGCGACATCTCCAACCACACATCGCGCCGCGCCCGGAGCAGTTTGGGTTTCGGGCGGAGCATAGCACGACGCTCCAGCTGTCGAGGGTACTGCACCACCTCGCAGCCGCGCTCAACAAGAAGGAGTACTCGGTGGCAGTATTCCTCGACATGGAGAAGGCCTTCGACCGTGTGTGGCACGAAGGCTTAATTTACAAGCTGGCCACCTCAGACGCGCCCCGTCGCGTCGTCAAGGTGGTCTCCACTTTTCTCACCAACAGGACTTTCAGGGTGGTGGTCGACGGGGCGCTCTCCAGCGCCCGCCCGGTGCTCGCGGGTGTACCGCAGGGCAGCTGCGTGTCGCCGGCGTGTTACTCACGTTACACCGACGACATCCCCACCACATCGGACGCCACGCTCGCGCTGTACGCAGATGACGCCGCGTACATTACTACATCGCTTAATGCGAAGTACGCGGCGGTCAAGATGCAGCGCGCGCTCGACAAGCTGCCTGACTGGCTGTCTAAGTGGCGGCTGTCGGTTAACGTGGGTAAGACGCAGGCGATGGTCACCGGCTTCGCGCCTCTCCCACCACCCTTGAAGCTGCAGGGAGCCGACATCGCGTGGTCGCCCCGGGTCAAGTACCTGGGGGTAACTATCGATCGTCGGCTCACGATGGGGCCACACGTCCGCTCGGTCGCCGCAAGGGGTAGGGTCGCCCGCAACCTCCTCAAACCGGTGCTCTCGTCCCGCATACCGGCGCGCGTCAAGTTGGGCGTGTACAAGTTGTACGTGCGCCCAATCTTGACGTACGCCGCCCCGGCATGGTTCGCCCTCACGAGCGAGTCGAGCCGAAAGCTGCTCCGCACGCAACAAAGTCGAGCGTTGCGGACCATTGTTGACGCTCCTCGTTTCGTGAGGAACGATGTCATCGTACGGGACCTCGGGATAGAGAGCCTGGACGAGTTTGTGCGGCGACTCGCGAAGGGAATGTTCGCGCGTGCCGACGCATCTGCCTGGCCCCATGTCCAGGACATTGCGCCCTGGCACGCGCGCCCCCCCGACGCGAGACCCTTGCCCCGCGACCTGGTAGCGGACGACGACCCCATCGCACCGGATTGACGCCTCAAGTGAGCCGCACCCAGGTTACACGCGGCTCACTTGAATCAACTGAACTCCACATATTACACACACATTCGTTGCGTAGCGTGTGCTAGGTTAATATAGGCACGTTACGTAGCGAGCGCAGCCACTCACCACTATACAGACGCTTGAACTCACACGCGTAGGCGCAGCGCGGGCCGCGACACGCGTAGACACTGAGCGGTGTCACACAGTACAATACCGCTCACACACACATGACTGCTCCTTAGCCCGGACCGTAACCGGCTAGCTCTGGAAGCGGGGCGGGCGGGAGCAAAACACCTATATTCTGTAGGAGCGTCGAGTCGGCACCTCCGTCGCTGGTCGTCCTCCGCCGGGCCTCCCCCAGGCAACTGGGGGTCTCACCTGGCGGGGACAGACCGCCGAGGTGTCGTGAAGAAAGCGGCGCTGTATGAATCAGCGTCGCGGCGCGCCTACAGAAAAACAACATGCAACCACTCACATGACCGCACGTAAATTACGTGCGGCCAAAAAAGCCGCAGGCCATTACGCAGCCGACATAGGGAGGGGCCTGTTTTTGCAGGCCACCGTATTGCCTCCGCGGCCGGGGGGCATAGCCCCGGAACCGCTCGCCACGCCCCCTGACGGGGGCGTCGCGATCTCTACTACAGATCGGGGGATTCTTTGTGCTAGCTGTCTAACGGAAAGACGCTCTGGTGTTTGCCGTAATTATTAAGCTGCCAAAGAGATCCTCGCCACAAGGAGATAGTACACTGACGTGGAAACTCTGGCTGGCAAGCCAAAAGCGAGCTGGTACACCGTACTGCGAAAGCTCTGGCCCAAATTATCCGCGGACATCACACCTAAGAAAGTGACTTGTGAAGCAAAGTCCTGCACAATTCTGTAAAGATGAGTATTTACTTTTTTCTAAAAAAAATATGTTTTCTTAGCCATTCTATGTAATTTTTGTGTAAAATGTAACTATAGGGTATCACCCTTGTCATTAAGAGTCCCTATCAATTTCGCTGTCTAAAAACAGAAAATTCAGTTTTTTTCAGCGCAATTTTCTCAATATCCTTAAGATATCTACTTTTTTTTAAAATACACTGTTATTTATCACCTATTTATCTAGTAAGTCTACAAAATAAAATTTTTATAACTAGTTAATGTAAATTAAGAAAAATAAAAACCTAACACACGTTTTTACGTAAACACGAAACATCATGTTTTTCAATTGCTTTTCTAGCTTACTGGTAGCAAATAACAATCTGAAAAAAATCCCAAATACTGGGCACATAGTATATTAGTAAGTGTACAATTTATTTTTTAAAAGTTTAATGAATTAGTACTTGTAAAAAAATGTTGACTACGCTGAAAAACTCCAATAAAATCATGTGCAAAACCGTCGTCTATGTGTAAGAATTTATTGAAAATAACAATAAGTGTTAAATATTTTAAAATTTGAGATGTTTATCTACCAAACTCAATTTTTATATTTTAATTTAGACTACTTATTTAATTGTAGTAAATTATTTAAATAATGCCTTATAAACTGATGCGCTCGCTCGATGCATTCAGTCGCGCCCGAGGGCTTCTCGACGACGGACCTGTGTTGCCTGTGACGTTCGCCGCTCCCGACGTAACTAGCGAATCGCGCGTGATTTTGTACTACGCCTGACCAGTTTTGAGACTGTAAGTATATTTATTTTTTTATTTTAATAGTGTGACTTATTAATGTTTTTCATACATATTAATGTTTTGTATTGTACTATTAGTAATATGGTGAATATATTTTTAGAAAATGGGTCGAAAAAGTGAACTTTATTATCAAGGAAAAATCAAGTGTAAAAAGAATAAAGTTGAAAAAACACGAAAGGCACGTGCAGTTCTTAGGTAAATAATAATTGTTGCAATCAACTTAATTAAGAAAATTGTAATAATTTACTATTATTTATATAGTCTAAAAATATTTTAATTGTATTTGTAGAGAATTACATAGCCAGAAATCTAGCAAAAATCAAATATTACCTGGAACATCATCAATGTGCGAAAGGGATGGGGACACAAGGTAATTATTTTTAAATAATAATAAAGACAATTCATTTTCTCATATATTTTGCATGGATCGGCTTTTTTATGATATCTCAAGAACGGATTGAACCACATTTATTGGTTCTGAGGTGGTACCTAGTTCGCCGGGTCAGCTAGCTTTATAATAAATGTATTATTCATTATTTTCAGTACCACTAACAAACATGATTCATCAGGCTCGTTATCAGTAGGTGAAAAGAGGGAAACAAGATATTGTTCAATTATTGATTATTGTGTAAACACTATATTATTTTTAATAAAATAATATTATTTTTATATAATAATATTATTTTTATATTCTATAGGTATGAAAAGGAGAACCAGTCACCAGGGTGTTCAGGAACATGGTCACATACAAAAAATAACAAAACTACGGAAGTATGTATATTTCAAACATATTCAATTACTAGCAAATGGGTACTGTAATGTGTCTTAGCTATGGGTGTGGCAAAAGGAGATGATATTTTTATAGGATACCCGGTACCCAGAATTATAATCTATCTGTAACAAGTTCCATGTAAATATGTTTAGTCTTGTCGTCGTGATTCAGTAACAATCATCACAGGGGCAATTCTCGTAATTTTAAGAAGGTTCATAGTCTGATCTCAGTCTCAATCTGTCAAAAATACCTCTAATTTCCCTACATTTTGACATTTTGTTTGTCGCCGAGGCCCGAGATGACATTGCGACAAGATTTTGAACGTTTTATATTACGAGAATTGTCCTTCTGAGATATTGCATTCAAAATATTAATGTCGTAATAATATAATTTCAGAACATGGATTTAATTCAAGAAACGCCACTCCCACCGAACTTTGATTCTCTCGATGATTCTTTAGAAGATTTAGTCGTGGAGGTGGATAAAGTACGTACTTACATGCACCAAATTAGAAAAAAATGTTCAAAACATTATTTTATTTGTCTACACACTATCTATATAGGAAAGGTGTGATCATCTATCGATATATGAGCAACTTTACTATGGGATCAACTCTGACATCGAAGAAATTATCACTTGTTCCATACACATTAATCGAACGGGCTATGAAATGTTGTGTAAAATAGCAGATTTTATTGCGATTCTAAAGTTGGTCTCATAGTAAAAGCTCTACATAGGGATGCTACTACTCATAATATCCGACCACATCTTTCAGTTTCACCTGTTTCAATGATTAAAATAATAACAAACAACTAATATTTTTTCAGTGTGCTCCAGCTACGCCAATAAGAATTGAAGGAAGAAGAATAATTGACTATCAGTTCTTTTTTGACCAACTCGTAGAGATATCACAACACTCCCTAAAATTTGGATGTCAAATGAGCTATCTCAAAACAATTGAGGAAAAGCGGCATGGTTTTTCATCAAAATTTGTATTGCGTTGTTCTATGTGTGAAAGTGTTTTTTACCTAAACGCTTGCGACGAAGAAGAAAGTGGAATGGATATTAATCATTCTGTTGTTTCTGGTACAATTATGGCAGGATGTGGCCGGGCAAATCTTAACGAATTAGCCTCCTCAATGAATTTGCCAACAATGAACAATAATATTTATTCCAAATGTCATAAAAATCTGCATGACTGGTGGAAATCTACCGCTGAACATACGATGAAAGAAGCAGCTGCTGAAGAACGTGCTCTAGCTACTGAAAAAACTCCCACTGGGATACCAAAGATACCCGTGACAGCAGACGCGAGTTGGTGTAAACGATCCTACCGCACAAATTATTCATCGTTGGCAGGTGTAGGTGCCATAATAGGCGTTAACTCAGGCAAAGTACTGCATATTGCTGTAAAAAATAAGTACTGTATAGTTTGTGTGCGTGCAATAAATAAAAAACAAGATCCTCCTGAACACCAATGCAATGCGAATCATAAAGGATCGTCCACAAGCATGGAGCAAGCGGCCATAGTAGACGGCTTCAAACAGTCTGTGGATGTACATAATTTAGTGTATTCTAAACTGATTGCAGACGGCGACGCTAGTACATATAAGAATATTTTGGAAAGCCGACCCTATCCAAATGTTAGCGTGGAAAAAATTGAGTGTTCTAATCATTTATTACGCAATTATAATGGAAAGAACTTGAACTTGACAAAGGATACATCGATTCCAATAGGTGAACGAAAACTGCTCAACAGTGATCGCCTTAAACGTTTACGGATAGCCGTTAAATCAGCAATTCGATATAGGACAGCTCAAAATCTGCCTTTGTCAGCCAAAATAAAAAATCTGCAAAGTGACATTTTAAACAGTCCGAAGCACATATTTGGGGAACACAGTAGTTGCGAAGACTATTTCTGCACTACTGAAAAAAAACTGGAACCGAACAATGTACCCAAAGTTAAAACACTGATGCAAAAACTGATGGCGAATGCATCCAGTTTGGCATATCATGCTCGAAGCCTCCTGTACAACTTAAATAACAACAGAGCTGAGCAGTTTAATGCTATCGTCGCAAAATATATAGGAGGAAAACGTATAAATTATGCGTTGAAAGACTCTTACGAGCTAAGATGTTACGCGGCAGTGGTCGCTTATAATACAGGAACACCAATATATACACTAAATAAAACAATTTTTGATAAAAGCCCATCTGCATCTGTAAAAAAATTTGAACAGCAAAAGCAGGTACAAAATACTAGGACTAGGAAAAGAATACCAAGAAAACATCTTTTATTCAACGCTGACACTGCTGACTACGGACAAGCATGTCAAAAGCCTGACATGCCATCAGATGAATACGAAACCGCCAAAGAACTGTTTTTGGAAAATCTGAAGCAACAAATACGGGACCGATACGAAATCGAAAGAAATACTATATTACAAGCTGAGAGCACTCTATGGCTGGAACTAAGAAGGTGTCTTTTAACAGCATCAAATTTTTCAAAAGTTTGCAAGCGACGTGGAAATATCAGTTCAGCGCCTCTTGTAAAGAACATACTTTATAGCTATTCAATAAGCCACGTTCCAGCCATCCAGCATGGCAAAACTAATGAATCAATTGCCTTGGAACAATTGGCGAAGCAGGAAAACATCGTGATTCAAAAATGTGGGTTGCACATTGATGAGGAGTATTTCTTCTTGGGAGCTACTCCAGATGCCTTATTTGATGAAGGTTTAATTGAAGTAAAGTGCCCTTTATCAGCTTTTGGCATGAATGCCGATGACGCCATAAAAGCGAAAAAAATCAAGTTTTGGAGCGTTCAGAACGAAAGAACTACAGTAAACATCAAACACGACTGGTTCTTTCAAATACAGGGCCAGTTACATATAACAAAAAAAACAGTATGTTTATTTGCTGTGTGGACTGGACCGGATCAGCCTCTGAAAGTCGAAAGGATAGTAAAAGACGACGATTTCTGGGCAAATAACATGGAACAAAAGCTTAAAAAATTTTATATGACATGTTTACTACCCGAAATTGTTGACTCCAGAAAAGCACGTTCTATGGATATTCGAACCATCTCGTACTAAACTCTTAATTTTTTTTTGGTTCGTTCGTCGAATCGTTGAGCTCCTTAAGTTTTGAGTTGAGCTGCACGATTTCTGACAAATGCGTGCACTGACTGGACATCGATCTACATGGTCTTCACATGATCTGACCAAGATTATTATGTCTGGACTTTAAAAGAGACTGTGACCTCTGAGTTTGTTTCGGACTTTTGTTCTCAGAGTAAGTAGTCAGATAGGAAACGCCGACCTCATCCAGTTTATAACCTACAAGTTGCTACACCGAAATGAACAACGTAATTACAGGAAATTATAAATTTTAATTAGATTAGTGTGGGCTAAAAACAAAATAATGTTTCGTTTTAATAAAAGCTATCTTCAATATTAAAGTACTTTTTCTCCATGTCCCGCCCGTTTTTCCCACCTCGTATACAAATAAATTAATTAGCTTTATAATACAAACACAAAAAATACCAAAACAAAACAAAAACACACAAATACAAACACACAAACAAACAACAAATTATAAAGTAACAGTGTACTCATTGTTGAAAAGCCTAATAAATAAATAAAATAAATACGACAAAATGGCTCGCTATACTATACTCTCATGGTATGCGGTCTTATAGCGAGGGAAATACTACAGACCCCGTCGTTCTGTATTAGGTAAACAATAACACGTGTAATTCGTTTCAGACGTACCTTGTATACGCTGGTCACACTGTGTAATTTGCTTTTACTATATGAATATATATATATTTTTTTATTTCAACGATATTTGTATTTAGGGGACCTAAACATAACATATCATAATCACAATAAAATCCATCCAGTATTACGGAATCTTAGTAAGGAAAAACTATGGAGTGCTAATAATAGCGGTTCCGGACCAAGATTATTTGTTCCCGCTTCATCGTACGCTTCAACGCACACTACTATTATCAGCTATAGTTCGAACGCACACAGACACATTGCGCTCCTATAATTACCTAATCTAGTAGCGCGCAGAAATTGATAGGGACTCTTAAGTATTGACCTAGAATCTAAGTATAAGATTTATATTATAGAATAACATCTAAGGTTCTGTCCCGTATCAATGTGTACCTCATGTGATTTTGAATATAATAATATAGTTAAAATGCTACCAGGTTTTTATTTCTTTCTTACAAAATGTACCCTGTTACTAGGTTCCAATAGGTTAGCTAGAAATGGGTTCAACTCCCATTTCTAATATTGATTTGCTATGAATTTGTGAGATTAGAGTACAACAAATTCTTTTATCAGAAGTGGGATCGCCCAAGAAAAAAAAAATATTAAATCTAATTAATTGTTTGTGTTTACGTTTTAGATACCTACCAGACTTTAAAATGGACAAAGATCTGCTGGAGGGTCTACTTGGCGCCATTCGTGATGCTGTGTCCACGAAGTATCGGCACGATGACGTCGCGCTTCCGTTGTTTGATCCTGACAAGTCTCAAAATGGAGCAGAGTCATGGTGCAAGAGTATCGAGGCTATCAGCGAGGAATTTGACTGGAGTAGTATCCAGGCAGCAGCAAAAGCTGGTAAGGCCTTAAGAGGCTCTGCATTAAGTTGGTTCGAGCCATGGGAGCCGGAAAATGGTCGTAGTTGGAAAAATTTCAAGACTGATATCACTGCTTTGTACCCGGAAAGAAAGAACCTTTCTGAAAAATTAACAAAAGCTGTTCTTTATACGTCTGATTTAGCTGATAGTTATTGTGAATACGCTAGAGAAAAACTTAGGTTATTGAATAACACTAAAATAAATTTTACAATTACACAATTAATCGAGCTTGTTTGCGGCGGTATTAGCGATTTCAATATTAGAACTGCATCGTTGAATAGTAATGCATCTTCTACCTCTGAATTAATTACTTCTCTATCATCTTGGACTAAAAATCGTAAAACACCTTTTGATAGGTCGTCTTCAAGTAGTGACAATATGTCGAGTTCAAATGAAACTAAACGTATTAAGTCTGATAAAGTAATTGATAAAACAAATTTTAATAACAAAGAGAAACGTTGCCATATTTGTAACAAGTTAGGACATTTAAAAAATAATTGTTTTTTTAATAAACCTAAGACTACCAATGATAAAGACTCTGAGGTATGTTCTTATTGTAAAAAAAGGGGCCATGTAATAGATAATTGTTGGCACAAACAATACATAGACAAAAAAAATGCTAACGTAAATACCGTAAATTATGTCTCTAGTTCAGACTCTTTTTTGACTCTAATTTCCGTTAATGATATTCCAGTGAAAGCTCTAATAGATACTGGTGCTAACTGTAGTATTGTCAAAGAATCCATCGCCAGGCGTTTTGAGTGTCGATTAAACCCGTGTTCGGTAACACTTGATGGTGTTGGAAACGGAAAATTAAACATATTTGCAGATATTGTAGTCCCCGTTAAATTTGATGACGTATGTTTAGAATTAAAAATACATGTAGCAAGGGATAATGACTTTCATTATGATTGTATTATCGGGAGAAACGCGGTACAATTCCCCGACATAAAAATAATTACTGATATATCCGGAAGTAAATTAACTCGCATACCACTCTTGCAGGAAAATAGAGTTTGTGTTATTGATAATCCTTCTCAAACTCCCCATGAGTTCACGGCTCTATTTGATAGAATAGGCCATTTAGATCAGAACTTACAAACTAAAATTGCGGACATTTTTAAAAAACATTCATCGGTATTACCTTCCACTAATTCAATTAGTACCGTACAGACCGGTGAGCTTAAAATTAGACTTAAAAATGATCAAATAATTTATTATCGTCCATACCGCCTCGCCCCGATAGAGAGAGAGAAGGTTAAGGAGATTGTTCAAGAACTTTTAGATTTTAAAATAATTCGAGAAAGTGATTCACCATTTGCAAGCCCAGTAATATTGGTAAAAAAGAAAGATGGCGCTGATAGAATGTGTATCGACTTCAGAGCCTTAAATAAAATAACTGAAAAAGATCGTTACCCTCTCCCTCTCATTGAGGATCAAATTGACAAATTAGGCAAAGCTACTTATTTCATTTCTATCGATATGAAAAATGGATTTCATCAAATACCAGTCTCAAAAGACTCCATTGGCTTCACGGCCTTCGTAACTCCAGACGGGCATTATGAGTTTTTGAAAATGCCATTTGGTATATGCAATGGCCCGGCAGTTTTTCAGAGAGCAATTAATAAAGCAGTTCAGCATTTGAAATACCTATTAGTATATATAGATGACCTCTTGATCCCGTGTTCAAGTATCTCTGAAGGTCTAGAATACTTGGAGTCTACACTAAGTGCTCTTAGTAAAGCTGGTTTCACAGTAAATTTACAGAAAAGTAATTTCTTTGTTACATCTATTGAATACTTGGGAACTAATATTTCAAAAGAAGGAGTTAGTCCAAGTGAGAGTAAAGTTTCTGCATTGATTAACTCACCCCTACCTAGGAATGTAAAACAAATACGTCAATTCATGGGCTTAGCTAGTTATTTCCGAAAATACATACCAGAGTTCGCGTCGCGTACTGCTTGTATTACAAAACTAACAAAAAATGATCAAAAATGGGAATGGGGACCTGAACAGGATACTGCACGTCAGTACGTTATAAACCATCTCGCTTCCAAACCTTTGCTAACAATATTTGACCCTACATTAGAAACTGAATTACATACTGATGCCAGCGCGATTGGTTACGGTGCTATTTTGATACAAAAAGTCAATAATACAACTAGAGTTGTTGCTTATTTTAGCCGTAGAACTACACCTGCTGAATCGAACTACCATTCTTACGAACTAGAAACTCTAGCCATTTATAATGCCTTAAAACATTTTCGCGTTTATCTGTTAGGTATAAACTTCAAAATAATCACAGATTGTAATGCAATTAAGTCCACGGTTAACAAAAAGGACTTGTCACCTAGAGTTGCTCGGTTGTGGACCTATTTGCAGGATTTTAGTTTTGACGTTGTTTACAAAAAGGGAAAATATGTTAGTCACGTTGACTATTTAAGTCGGAATCCCGAATCATTTGGTAATAATAATTATGACAACACCGACCCTCTTACAGTAAATGTCACAAACTTAGGATTTCAAATATCATGGCTTGAACTGGCTCAACAAAAAGATTCTGAATCCCAGTCTATCATTGAAAAAGTCCAGTCCGGTGAAATTGATATGAATCGGTATATTCTAAAAAATAACTTGCTTTACTACAAAACTGAACCTTCTGCTAATCCTAAACTATACGTACCCAAGGGTAGTAGACTTAGTCTTTTACGACTTTATCATGACGAAAATTGTCATGTAGGATATGACAAAACACTAAATAAAATTCGTGAGTCATTTTGGTTCCCCGGAATGTATAAATTTGTAAAAAAATATATTACTCATTGCTTAATATGTACAGAAAGTAAATCACATTCAGGTCCAAAACAGGGTCTTTTGCATCCCATAATTAAAACACCCATACCATTCCATACGGTTCATTTAGATTGCACAGGTCCATTCTCGACATCAGTCGAAGGATTTAAACATATTTTGATCATAGTTGATGGATTCACTAAGAATTGTATTCTAAAAGCATTAAAAACTTTAAATGGTTCCGAAATGGCTGACATTGTTCGCGATACATTAAGTATGTTCGGAACTCCATCCTTAGTTGTTACAGATCGAGGCACTAATTTCAACACTAACCAAATTAGGTCTTTGTTTAATGAATGGCAAGTTAATCATCATATGATAGCTACAGGTACCCCTAGAAGTAACGGTCAAGTAGAGAGATATGTCATGACTATAATAAATATGCTTACTACGGAATGTCGCAATAAGTCAGACTGGCCGAAAGGTCTATGGAAAGTCCAACAATCTGTCAATTCCACTATACAAAAATCAACTGGTTTTGCTCCTTTGAGATTACTGATAGGTCGTGATGCAAACATACCATGTGTACAGGCTCGATTAAATGACGTCACTGATCCAAATAATGTGGGACAAACTATTGACGTTCATGCAGAACGTAATTTAGCTATGCAGAGACTTAATCTAGTTGCTGAAACTTTCAAGAAACGTTTTGATTCACCTAGGCGTGATACTATAGCTTATAATATTGGAGACATTGTGTACGTTAACCAAGATCATAGACGCCATGATAAATTAAGTGCAAAATTTAAAGGACCCTATGAGATTGTTGATGTCCTTGAAAATGATAGATTTGCCTTAAAAGGAAAAGGAACTTTACGAGATATAACCATTGCGAAAGAAAAGCTAAGAAAATGGGCAGGCGAGTGGGTTGATCAGAATGTTTCTGTTGAAAGTAATTTAGACCAAAGTGATTAACACAATTAATTTTCTTTTTTTTTTTTTTTTTTTTTTTTTTTTTTTAATATTTATGTACACACATATATAAACAGACAAGAAAGAACAGAACAGAAAAATAGGTACAAAGGTGATGCTTATTTCATAAGAAATCTCTTCCAGCATACCTGCGATAGGACAAGAAATAAAGAGATGTAGACAGCGTGTAAAAGAGTAAAGGAGACAAAAAAAAATACATAAAAACTAAAAACAATTCACTAAATAAAACTACACAAATAATATGAGAATATACTTACATACATACAAATAAACATACATACTTCTAAAATACATAATATATAAAGTAATCAAAATAATAAATACATACACAACTATGATAAAGTGGAAAGATAGTGTTCTTTTACTCCTCTTTTAAAAGCTGCAACAGTTTGGCAGTCCCTAATTGCAGGCGGTAGAGAATTCCACAGCCGCACCGCGTGTACTGTGAAGGAGTAGGAGTAGAAGTCAGTGGAATGGGGAGGGGACTTGAGAAGGTTTTTAAGATGCGACCTGCAAGGCGCATCTGAAGGACGGGCGTAGGAAAAACGCTCCCGTAGATAGGATGGTGTTTTGGGATTGTGAAGGAGATTGAATAGCAGACACAATATCCGAGAGTTCCTGCGAAGTCGAATGGGGAGCCACTTGAGTATCTTGCGAAAGTTGGAGACGTGATCATACTTTTTAAGATTAAAAACAAAACGAATACAGATATTTTGCAAACGCTCAAGTTTATTTAAAAGCTCCTCGGTGGCATCCAAATAACAGGCATCGGCGTAATCAATGATGGGCTGAATGAGGGTTTGAGCTAGCGAGATTTTGGTTTTCAAGGGTAAGAAGCCCTGGAGACATTTCAACGAATGGAACGTGTAATGCACTTTGCGACTGACTTGCGCAACATGAGCAGTCCACGACAAATACGAGTCCATGGTCACCCCCAGGTTTTTAACCGTGTGAGCGTATTCAATCTGAACTCCATTCAGACAGAGTGGAGACAGCGACGCCACATCGAGCCTATTGCGCATATACCTGCCGCCGATAATTATGGCCTGGGATTTCCTAGGGTTGATTTGCAGTCCAAAAGACCGCGACCACTCACTAATCAAATCCAGGTCACTGTTCATGGCAGAAACAGCGTCTTCCGCATCTTCCCTTAGGAAGTTATTGTAAAGCTGCAGGTCATCGGCATAGAGATGGAAGTAGGAAGAGATGACTTTTGTGACAGAGTTAATAAAAATGGAAAAGAGAAGAGGAGAGAGAACGCCACCCTGAGGCACACCTGCGGTAAGAGAGCACCAATCAGAAGACGACTCGTCGAGACGGACCCGCTGCGAGCGGCCTTTAAGATAGGAGTTAAACCAAACAATAGTGGAAGGGGAAAAATTTAGAGATTTAAGGATCCCAAGGAGGATATCGAAATCGACAGAGTTAAAGGCACTGCTAAAGTCGAGAAGTACAAGTAAAGTAAGAGATTTGTGGTCCATTGCCCAGCGGATGTCATCAGTAACCTTCAACAATGCCGTCACTGTGCTATGACCAGGTCGAAAACCAGACTGAAAAGGACTAAGGAGGTCATTCGCAGAAAGAAAGGCAGAAAGTTGTTGGTGAACAATATGCTCAAGAACTTTAGAGAGAAATGGGAGGATAGAAATGGGACGGAAATCTGTAGGAGAGACCGGCTTGGGAATTTTGGGTAAGGGGATAATATGAGCTTGTTTCCAGACATCAGGAACAGTACGAGAATACAAGGAGAAATTAAAAATGTGGGTCAAAACGGGAAGTAGTATAGGAAGGATAGGAGAAATCATTCTTGAACAAATATTATCATTACCAACAGCAGTAGAGGAGATAGCACAAATAGATTTTTTGACCTCACTTTCACTCACTAGATTCAATTCAAAAGAAGAACACTGCGGTAATGGCAAACCAGAAAGTCTATTTAACGTAGCTGATTTGACGTGCGGATCAAAAGTAACAGGAGGAAGTGAGAAATGTTTGTTAAGAGCACACACGTCAATGTCATTACTAGAAACGACTGGAGACTTGCCAATGCCGACAGTTTTAAGAAACTTCCAGACTTCAGAAGAGTTACGATTGTCGAGAGAATTATGGAAGTAGCGTCTCTTTGCATCTCTACACATACGCCTGCAGCGATTACGCAGCACCTTATACGCATTCAAGTTGCGCTCAGAAGGACAGCGTTTCAACCTTCTTTTGGCTCTGTCCCTACTTGCCATCGCATCCTTAATGGCAGGAGTAAGCCAAGGAGCCGGAACATATTTAACTTTGACTCGACGGATAGGGGCTTGCCGGTCAAATAAACTAAGTAACTTGCTATTAAAGATGTGAACCATATCGTTGATACATGAACTCTCCAAAACGTCCGTCCAATCGATGCTACCAGCATCACTCAGCAATGCCTCCAGGCTTATGCCCTTGTAGTTCCGAAGGAACATATAATGCGGCTTACGCTTAGGAGGGCGAATCCTGTAGGACATAAAGATGAGGTCGTGGTAAGAAAAACAGGCAGTGAGCTGTCCGTGGACAGATAGTTTTTGTCTCTTTATTATAACTTTATCGTATTTTGTTCTGTTTTAATGACTGAGGTGATTGGCCATAACATTTTTTTTTTATTACAACCGTGTTAGATTAGTAAAAAACAGTATTTAAAAAAAAAAAAAAAAAAATGTTTTGGCTCGCTATTTGATTTGTACTCAGCTATGAGATAAACCCTTGTTTGTAAATTGGAAGTATTCACATAGATGAAACTTTGTAATAAGTATCCACATAGGTGATACTTGGTAATGAGTATTCACATAGACAAATAATAGATTTTGATGCTGAGAGACAGAGACTCAGAATTGGATGTAAGTGTTCACATAGAGGAAACTTGCATCAAATAAGTAAGATTCCAGTAGTCTTGAAAGATGTTACTGAGAATTGGATGTAAGTGTTCACATAGAGGAAACTTGGCATCAAATAAGTAAGATTCCAGTAGTCTTGAAAGATGTTACTGAGAATTGGATGTAAGTGTTCACATAGAGGAAACTTGGCATCAAATAAGTAAGATTCCAGTAGTCTTGAAAGATGTTACTGAGAATTGGATGTAAGTATTCACATAGAGGAAACTGCATCAATTATGCAAGATTCTGGTGCTCACATATGGATGAGGCTGAGAATAAAATACTGTTCACAAAGATGAAACTTCATTAAGTATATTGTTAGATTTAAGTGCATAAAAACTAAGTTTTAAGACTATGATATTGTAAGTACTTTGAGAGCAAAGTACCAGTCAGTATGGCCGTGTTAGATTGTTCACATTTATAGGAAAGTAACTGTTATTAATTAATGTTGTAAAACAATAACCACTTCTAAAACGTAAACTGGTAAACAGAATACATAAATAACAAAGACAATGTCAGCTGACACAAGACAGGTGACGTTGACTTATGGGAACGGTCCATCTCTTATTATTCATTCTATTCTCATCGTAAATTAATATTTTGTGAAACAAGAGTTCTGATTTAAAATAAATGTAATTATTACTTCCTGGATTTAAATTTCAAAGACAGAATAATGTATCTTAATAGTTAAAAGAAGTAGTAGTAGGCAGAATAAGAAATATTATGAACTAAAAGACTAGAGTCCAAACCAATGTTTTGATTTGCAGTTTGCGTAATCAAAACTAATGTTTATTTTTGTTAATGTTTTAAATTAATAATGTAATGATTAATGATATGATACTTTAATATTTCTTAGATTTTACATTGCAATTTCGATGTACCAAATTGTTACTAAATGATTTTAAACCGAAAAAATGTAATGGCGAGCTGCAATTGGTAGATACTAAAAAGTTATCAGATATTACCTAAGAGATTATAAATATACAATGACTATATTGCTAAATTATCCCATTAAGTTTTAAAATAGTTCTATTACATAAGTTTTGTTTGTTAATAGCTATTATAAGAGATATTTAGCTAAAACTTGAGACACTCTGTGATTGGTTGAAAAAGGTGGGAACCATTGGGATTTTCTGAGACTATAAAAAAGGCATGTAAACAACAGATCGGGGGATTCTTTGTGCTAGCTGTCTAACGGAAAGACGCTCTGGTGTTTGCCGTAATTATTAAGCTGCCAAAGAGATCCTCGCCACAAGGAGATAGTACACTGACGTGGAAACTCTGGCTGGCAAGCCAAAAGCGAGCTGGTACACCGTACTGCGAAAGCTCTGGCCCAAATTATCCGCGGACATCACACCTAAGAAAGTGACTTGTGAAGCAAAGTCCTGCACAATTCTGTAAAGATGAGTATTTACTTTTTTCTAAAAAAAATATGTTTTCTTAGCCATTCTATGTAATTTTTGTGTAAAATGTAACTATAGGGTATCACCCTTGTCATTAAGTATTGACCTAAAATCTAAGTATAAGATTTATATTATAGAATAACATCTAAGGTTCTGTCCCGTATAAATGTGTACCTCATGTGATTTTGAATATAATAATATAGTTAAAATGCTACCAGGTTTTTATTTCTTTCTTACAAAATGTACCCTGTTACTAGGTTCCAATAGGTTAGCTAGAAATGGGTTCAACTCCCATTTCTAATATTGATTTGCTATGAATTTGTGAGATTAGAGTACAACAAATTCTTTTACATGCATGAAGGCCTCCTCCAGAGAACACCAGCGATCTCGGTCTTTGGCTTCTGTCAGCCAGTTTTTACCAGCGACTCGTGTGATGTCGTCTGCCCATCTAGTTACAGGTCTTCCTCTTTTCCGAGTGCCTGTAGGACCTGGCCATGACGTCATGCGAATTGTCCATCGATCATCGCTCATTCTCGCTATGTGACCTGCCCATCTCCATTTTAATTTTAGAGCGTAGGTGAGAGCATCTTTCACTCCTGTCTTTTGTCTAATGATATTGTGACGAATTTTTTGACACTTCCTGATTTTTGCGACACTTCTCTCCATGCTTCGCTGGCAGGACGTGATTTTATTTTTTACTGTTTTGGTGAACTTCCATGTTTGACAAGCATAGGTTAACGATGGTAAAAGACACGAGTTCATGACTTTGCTTTTGATTTTGATTTTCATCGGCATCTGACTTTTTAGAATTTCCTTTAGGCTCCAAAACTTTTTCCATGTCGTTATTATTCTTCTATCTACTTCTGCATCGTTGCTTAGTTTTTGGAAGGAAATTTGTTTCCCTAGGTAGGCCCATTGTATGTTTTATGTGAATCATCGTTTTTATTGTAATGTTTTTTCTGGTGTACAATAAAGTATATATAAATAAATAATAAATAAATCTAGCTCTCGACGTATTCTACTGGTGTGTTGTCAAGACATATAGGGTTTTGTGCGGTATTTGTCATGAGCAGTGATAGGAATAGGTAGTGCCTATTTGCCTAAACTTCGAAGAACAGAGACAAGAAACGGAGACTTCCTTAGGACTACATTTTTTTAAATCTTTATTTTTATCTTTTCTTTTTTTAAAGATTTTTTAAAGTTTAAGTGTGTTACTAAACAATGTGAGACGGCCATTATTTTAATATCATGCACATTTTTAAATATACTTTAGAAAATATATTTCATTAAGATAAAATACAAATACCTTTTTTTTTTTTAAATGATAAATTCTTCCTACTTGGAGAATGCTAAAATGATAAAAAATACCGTTTTATTATTTTAAAGACAAAATGTCTTTTTTTATTTCAATTATACACTTGAACTTTAGAAATCTCATTAAACGTAGCCGAGAGTGAGCTAGAAAGGAGATATTTACTTCGAAACGTGTACGGCTCCTTATACAAACATTGTGATTTATTGTGTATTACGATCAACAAGTCATTTACAAAATGTTCTCTAAAAATCAAAACTCAGAAAATTTTATGGTTGTAACGACTGTGTATGTTATTTATTATATTATGTCTAGTCGCAAACTTTAGGTAAATATAGACGAATTACTTATTCCAAATAACATATGTTTTTAATGTATTTAAGTGTTGTCCCGAATTTCGGGACAGATGTCCCGGAATAAATGTAGTCCTAAGGAAGTCTCCGTTTCTTGTCTCTATTCTTCGAAGCTTAGGTAAATAGGCACTACCTATTCCTATAACTGGTCATGAGTTTTGTTTTGATCAAGCTAATTTCTAGCCCTGCCTCTCTGCTTGCTTGTTGTAACGTGTGTAACATTGACTCTAGCTCTGTGCTATTTTCTGATAGGAGAACAATGTCGTCCGCGAACCTAAGGTGGCTAATATGTTTCCCTTTTATACAAATACCGGCTCTATCCCAATTTAATTTGCTGATAATCGATTCCAGTACTGCTATAAAGATTCGAGGCGATAAGGGGTCGCCTTGCCGTACTCCTTTTATGATAGGGATAGGTGGTCCTGCGGTCTCTAGTTTCACTCTACTTGTGCTGTTCTCATAAAGATGTTTTAAGACTTGTACAGTGGGTTATAGCTGTTAGCTGACCCACCTAAAAGTTAGACGAATTTGAACCTTCTGTAATTAGTAGTAGATAAATGTGTTATTCGATTTCGAGCTTCACGAACTACATAGAACGACTTGTTCAAGGTAGGCAAATATTATAGAATACAGTTATGCCAATTTGATCTTTAACACGTAAACTTAGGGTAGGTAAGCTTTTGAATACTGTTTTGTCACATGATGGAGTTGTTAATTTCAACAATACTTGTTAAGTCGATTTGGTCTAGTGGTTGCAACAGTGAACCTATATCAACATGGTTGCGAGTTCAAAACTAACCTTCCACTTCTTGTAGCTTTATGTTTACAATATTCAATTATGTTTTTTGAATCCAAAACATTATTTATATAAAATTAAAATAGTTAATTTAAAATAACTATTTAAATACAAATATTTAACAACAGAAATAATAAAAAACAATAATGATTATGATAACGATTTTATTCAAAATAAATACAAGATAATTACTTACAAAATTAATTACTTGTTTTAAATATAAAGCTAAAACATATAAAAGAAGTTAGAATACTAAACTACTTAGGTATTCTATGATAAGCTTGAATTTTTGTTTCTTCGTTTCAACAATTCCTATAAAATACCCATGTTTACGACATTTACCGCCACCTGGTGACTGGGCGACGCACCGGCGCGCACGCATACTCACAGCGGCGCAGCGCAATGGTTGAAGGCACTGACAGCGACATCAAGATTCACAAGTTCCCGACAGACGGACGAGATGGCGCTGCCCCGAAGCTATAAAAACCCGCGTCAAGCCGTCACCGGTGTGATTTGTAATACTTCTCGTCATTCGCCTTATATTCTGACCAACTATTGTTTAAATTCGCAACGGTTTTTCAACATTTGAACTGCATTGTAATTAGGATCAATTTAAAGAAATAATAATCATATACACCTGCACGCGTAGCATGACGACGTTTTGTCGACGGAAGAATAGACAAAATGACACATTCCATGCTTTGACGCGTAGAATGCGTACAAATATTTCTACAATCTGTCATTTTGTCTATTCTTCCGTCGACAAAACCCGTTTCTACGGTGGTCATGCTACGCGTGCAGGAAGAGTCGCTTTATTTACCCTGAAGAATACAAGAATTCAAAACATTGGACCTTCGTCGCCGAATAGAAGAAGAATCAGCAGAGGTTTGGCCATCCGTATCGTTCCTTTCCTTCTCGCCCTTTTATTTGTGCTAAAACTGTGACTAATTACAGGTTGTTCCCCTTTGGTTCGCGTAATCACGCCAAGGTGTGCAGGAAACCGTGAGTGCCCTTATTTTCATAAATTACCAAAATGAGTCTAGGTTCGGAAGATTTGGATAAAGTTTCAGTACGTAGTAAATCTCCTATACCAGTGTTACAAAGTGTTAATGATAAGATTCAAGATTTAAATAAAAAAAGGGGTATAATAAAAGGTAGACTGACAGTTTTTACGAAATTTGTAACTACCGTGGTCAGTGAATCGCTAAACGATAAAAAAATAACGGAATTAAAGTTAAGATCTGATAGCGCTAAATCATTAATGCAAGATTGTAACTTTATTCAGAGTTCTATAGAGGAATTAGTTTCAGGAAAAGAGTTATCTCAGCAAATAGATAATCGTGAATCCTTTGAAAATTCTTACTATACGGTCTTTACAGAAGTTGACTGTTTGTTGCAAAGCGTTGGTAATCCTAGTTCTGGCATTAGTGATAAATCTAAGTGCAACTCCAACCCGTTCGTAAAATTGCCTACTATAAGTTTGCCTTCATTTGATGGCTCATACAATACGTGGCTTGAGTTTAGAGATACCTACCTTTCCTTGATCCATAAGTCAACACAACTTGATGATATTCAAAAGTTGCATTATTTAAGATCTGCTTTAACAGGGAATGCCAGCCAGGTGATAAAATCATTAGAATTTTCATCTGAAAACTACATAATAGCATGGGATTTGCTTAACCATAGGTTTAACAACAGTAACTTATAAGTGCATAATCATGTCAAAGCGTTATTTTCTTCACAATCAATGTCAAAAGAGTCACCTCATCTTATTAGAAGATTAATCGATATAGTGCTTAAGAATTTACGTGCGCTAAAGACGCTCGGGGAACCCACGGAGTGGTGGGATACCCTCATTATTTTTATAATTGTTTCTAAATTGGATTTAGCTACGGAAAAAGAATGGGAACAACATAAAAGCATATTGGGTACTGAGAAATCATCAAAGTTGTCCCATTTATTGGATTTTTTAACGGATAAAGCTAACATGTTGGAGATGGTGCAGGCTAATCATTCTCTTCACCCACCAGGAAATAAGTCTATTCCTGAGAACAAGTTAAAGCCGCAAAAAACTCATAGTTTTGCATCAACTCATAACTCCACTCAGAGTAATCATAAGAATAAGCGCACCCGTGAGTGTGTTGTGTGTAACGGTAATCATTCGTTATATGCGTGCACCTTTGATTATATAATGTCTAGATAGAGCATCAATTGCGCGCAAACGTGTCAAAAAATACCAGCCAACTGTTGGACTGTAAGTACTTACCCGCCGATTAGTGCCGATCGTACCGCTTTGGTGTCACTACGTATTACGCGCGCTAAGTAATAAACAAATAACAGCGATAAAATGACGGTATGTGCTATTAAACTGTGTCGAAATTATAAAGGAAGGGTAAAAAACACCAAACACATCACATATCATCAGTAAGTAACCAAAAAAACTACGTATTTGTTTTTTGTTTTTATATTTACCAAATTACGCCATATTACGCCATATTTTATCAGTGTTGCCAGTTTCTTTTTCCATTCTCCCAACTTAACGTCCTTTTTTTGTGGGTATATTCGTCGCTTTATGGTTACGTTTATATTATTTAGTTGATGTACTTTTATTATTCGATTTCAAAAAAGGTGAAGTTTTTCAATTCGTCGGTACTTTTTTATAATAATATAATGTTCGCGTATAACTTTTTTGTTTATGAGCCCATTTTAATGATTATTGTTGCATTGGGTCCAATAAACTGATTTCAAAGGTGCCAAGAGTAATTTTAATAAGATTAATTTATTCCATTCGTATTATCTGTGATCTTTCATTTGAAATTTCCAAATACAAACTGCCTAAAAAGTTAAATATTCTAATTGAATTAACTTAGCTGATTTAATATAACACAACATTCACACACAGGCTAGGTGGAGCGACGATCTTCGCAGGCTGGCTGGTAGCAGCTGGATGAGAGTTGCCGAAAATCGAGTTGAATGGCGTGCAATAGGAGAGGCCTATGTCCAGCAGTGGACTGCTATAGGCTGATGATGATGATGATGAACATTCACACACACAACTCTAATTCAATTAAATAGTGTTTTTTATTTATAAATACAAGTAAATAAAGACACTACTAAAACTGAATAATACTACAAACATACACCTAAAACTTACTTATATTATTTGTATAGTCAATTTTTTTAATATGTGATTTATGGGAGAATTGTAGTAGCTGGTATCATTATTCACGCACACAGAGACATAGATGCACAGTGTAAAACACCGCCCGCACGCACACATGTTTGAAATTGTTGCCTCGTTTTCTTTGTTTTGATTGTAGGGCGACGCTCTATCTAGACATTATATAATCAAAGGCGTGCACCCAGTTCTTGAAATTATCGGTGAAAGATAGGTTAGATATTGTGAACAAGAATAGTTTGTGTGCAAATTGTTTACGTAAGGGACATATCCCGAGTGATTGTTATTTTGGCCCGTGTAAGCAATGCAACCTCAAGCATAACAATTTATTGCACGATGAGGGTAGTAAGGACAGCGCATTAATATCTGAGCCTTCTGACTCATCCGCAGTTCTACATACACAAACTTATTTATGTTCAGAACGTAATAACGATGTCATAAAGTCGGAGTTATTAGATACCGCTTTATTGTCAACTGCAATTATCGAGGTCGCGGGCAATGACGGCAAGTATCATAAGGCACGCGCCTTACTTGACAGTGGAAGTCAGCATAGTATAATTTCTGAGGCATTACGCAATAAACTAAATTTAAAGTCGATACAGTCCGCTTATCAAATCGTAGGAGTGGGACAGTCGGTCTCACATTCTGCTCAGTTATGTGAAATTCAACTCAGATCTTTAAACGACAATAATTATCAGATAAATATTAAATGTTTAGTCCTACCCAAGATAACTAATATGATACCTGTTTCTAAAATTAATTCTAACTCATTAAGTATACCTAAGGGATTAAGTCTAGCAGACCCTACCTACTGCACTCCATCCAACATAGATTTATTGTTTGGAGTTGATCATTTTTGGGATTTACTAATCGAAGGCAGAATTCGCTTAAGAAACGGACCTTATCTCCAAAATACCAAGCTAGGATGGATAGTCGCTGGCCCCATTCACATTGAATCAAGGCGCATTATTCCTGTTCAATGTAACTTTACACAAACTTTTGAAATAGGGGAACAGTTAAGAAAATTTTGGGAGATAGAGGAAGTGTCATGCCAAAATAATAACTTTTATTCACAGGAAGAACAAGCTTGTGAGAAATTGTTTATGGATACAACTAAACGTTTAGCAGATGGTCGGTTTTCTGTGCGCATACCGCTTAAAGATTCGACAAATAAGCTCGGTGATAGTTATGAAGCCGCTAAAGGTCGGTTTCTGTCACTAGAACGAAAACTTGAACGCAATAGTCAGTACAAACAAATGTATAATGATTTCATGAAAGAGTACCTAAGGCTAGGACACATGACCCGCGTTGAACATTGCCCACCAATTAATTATTTCCTACCTCACCATGGTGTATTCCGTGAAGATAGTGTCACAGCAAAGCTACGCGTAGTGTTCAATGCTAGCCAACCAACGTCATCGGGAAAGTCGCTTAACGATCTCCAGATGACGGGCCCTCCTTTACAAAATGATTTGTTTGCGATTCTTTTACGCTTCCGTCAATATAACTACGTTGCGTGTGGTGACATAGAAAAGATGTTCAGGCAGGTGTTAATACAGGAGGATCAAAGACATTTACAGATGATAATATGGCGCGAGTCCCCTTCTGAACCACTTTCTGTATTCAAACTCAACACCGTGACTTATGGTACTGCGTCTGCACCCTATCTTAGCATGCGATGCGTTCGACAGTTAGGGCATGAATGCACTGACGTAGATATTTCGCGTACACTCCTAAATGACATGTACGTTGATGACTGCATTTTCGGGAATGACGATAAAACGGAATTAATACGCATCTGCAAAGGTGTTATTGAAGTATGCAAGTCAGGTTGTTTACCGTTGCGAAAATGGGTATTTAATTCAGATGAAATTGTAAAGGAAATCGTTAAAAATGATGACAGTCAGTCGAAACATTTCTCACTAATTGGAAATTGTTCTAGTAAAACTTTGGGCCTAGGTTGGTTGAACAATGATGATGAATTCCATTTCACTTCAAAAATAAAAGAAATCTCAAATCCGATAACTAAACGCTTAATTTTATCTGTCGTGTCGCAAATATACGATCCATTAGGCTTACTTAGCCCTGTTATCATTAAAGCAAAGGTTCTACTGCAGAAACTATGGTTGTGCAAACTCGACTGGGACGATGAAGTACCACTTGACATTAGAGATAAGTGGGAAAGGTTCGTTAGTTCATTATCCGCGTTGCATGATGTTCGAATCCCTCGCCACATAATGTGTACTGAGCCTGTTCGAACAGAGTTACACATATTCACTGATGCCAGTGAGACCGCATACGGGGCGTGCGCATATGCCCGTAGCTTTAGTAAGACCGGTGACGTCACAGTGAGACTGATCTGTTCGAAGAGCCGCGTCGCTCCTGTCAAACCGGTTAGCATACCGCGTTTAGAGTTGTGTGGCGCGCTCGTCGGCGCAATATTATTAGAACGAATAACAAAAGCACTCAAGCTTAACTTTGATAAAATAGTTTGCTGGACGGACTCGACTATTGTGTTGGGCTGGTTAAGAATGTCGCCTCAACAGTTAAAGCCCTTTGTTCAAAACCGTGCAGTGCAAATTAGTGAATATAGCAGCAATACAAAATGGCTGCACGTCGATGGAAAACATAATCCAGCCGATTTAGTCTCTCGAGGCACCAGTTTAAACGACTTAAAACAAAATGAAAGATGGTGGAATGGACCCTCCTTTCTATGGGAAAAGGTAACAGAGTTTCCTACATTTGACGCGACACATATTTCCCAAGATAGCTTGCCAGAATTAAGAACAAAACAAACAACTGTCATGGCTTGTAATAGCACTTGTGTTGACTTTATAAAGTTTTCTTCATTCTGCAAACTTCAACGCACTTATGCATTTGTTTTAAGATTTATTTACAATATTAAACTAGGTAATAAACCTGATCGTTCTACAGGTCCCTTGTCAGTAAAGGAATTAAATGACTCATTGAACTTCATCATTAAAACAATTCAACTAGAATCATTTCCAGAGGAACACAACGCTTTAATAAATAAATTGCCAATGAAATCAACTCGTAACCTAATAAGTTTAACTTTATTCTTAGACGACAAAGGCGTTATCCGAGTAGGAGGTCGATTATCTAACTCACCTGACTTCACTTACAACAAGAAGCATCCCATGTTATTGTGTGGTAAGCATTACGTCACTCAACTTATTTTCAAGCAAGAGCATTTGAGGTTATTACATGCTGGGCCTCAACAGCTGTTAGCTCACATAAGAGAGACCTGGTGGCCCTTAGGTGGTAGGAACTTAGCTAGGAAAACTATACAACAGTGCAAAATGTGCACTCGCATGAAAGGTGAAACAGTGCAACCGATCATGGGTAACCTACCACTGGAACGGATAACCATTGACTTTCCTTTCATAAACAGCGGTGTTGATTATGCAGGACCACTTTATATTCTAAACCGGAAAGGAAGAGGCTCTAAACTTGAGAAATGCTATCTATGCATATTTGTCTGCTTTGCCACTAAGGCTCTGCATTTGGAACTTGTCACTAATCTAACATCAGAATATTATATCTTAGCTTTAAAGAGGTTTATTTCCCGTAGAGGAAAACCACATTGTATATTTTCTGACCATGGTAGGAATTTTGTAGGAGCTAAAAGGGAACTTGCAACTTTCTTATCTAAGGAATCTCAACCTATTATTGATTATGCTACGTCTAATGGTATAGAATTCAAATTTATACCACCTTATGCACCTCATTTTGGCGGTTTATGGGAGGCAGGGGTAAAATCCTGTAAACACCATATTACCCGGACGTTAGGCAACAGTCACTTAACCTACGAGGAGTTCAGTACAGTTCTGGCACAAATAGAAGCTGTCCTGAATTCCCGTCCCATGTACTGTCTGTCCCCAGATCCATCAGATTATACCCCCCTCACACCCGCACACTTCCTGATCGGCCGACCGCTGACCTCACATGTAAGCGAAGATGTCGCCAGTACTCCACTACACGCATTAACCCGCTACAAGCGCATGGAACAACTCAGGCAGCATTTCTGGAGGCGATGGTCAGCAGAGTACATTGGAGAGCTGCAAACCCGTACAAAATGGAAGGTGTCAAAAGGAGTATTAGCACCTAACACTTTGGTGCTTATAAAAGAAGATAACCTCCCCCCGCTGAAGTGGCGTTTGGGAAGAATTTTGTCTGTGTTCCCAGGGAATGACGGCGTATCCCGAGTGGCCAGCATCCAGACAGCCAATGGGGTCATCAAGAGGGCATTCTCAAAGATTTGTCCTCTGCCAGCTGCCACAAACGATGAGGACGCAGCAGCAACGAAACCCGTTCAAGGTCGTTGAGAGCAACTGTGGAGCTCTCAAGGCCCGCCGGCATGTTTACGACATTTACCGCCACCTGGTGACTGGGCGACGCACCGGCGCGCACGCATACTCGCAGCGGCGCAGCGCAATGGTTGAAGGCACTGACAGCGACATCAAGATTCACAAGTTCCCGACAGACGGACGAGATGGCGCTGCCCCGAAGCTATAAAAACCCGCGTCAAGCCGTCACCGGTGTGATTCGTAATACTTCTCGCCATTCGCCATATATTCTGACCAACTATTGTTTAAATTCGCAACGGTTTTTCAACATTTGAACTGCATTGTAATTAGGATCAATTTAAAGAAATAATAATCATATACACCAGGACGAGTCGCTTTATTTACCCTGAAGAATACAAGAATTCAAAACAACCCATTTTTATTTTTAAGTAGGCAAGTAATCTGTTATGTAGTGAATCAACATGTTATATGTTTAGAAATATATATATTTCTATTTTATAACAATAACATCACCACAATAACTGTCATACCTACTTCTAAACTATGAGTGAAAATAGCACTAAATACTTTGATGTTTACCTACTTTATAATTTTTTATAAGTATTTTTAGTTTTAAATATGGTTATATGATCGTAAAAAGGACCTGCTTATTCATTTTATGAAACACTTCCATAGAAATTATGATAACAACAGTTTATTTAACACACACACTGACACGTAAGTAAGTATTGTTGACTGCGGGCGGTGGTGATATCATAATAGCGAAATGGAGCACCATCTCTTTCCATAATTTGTTGTAAGCGGTTTCGCATACCGCACACCATATTCCAACAAGCATCACTTCCTCTCATGAGAACGTTGAAATCATAAGTTGCGCCAAATTCTCCTGACTTCTGATGAATCCCAATTGAAAATCATTTGACCCCACAAGTTTACGTCTTAACCACAATCTGACTGTATTTCTCTGAAACAAAGAAATGAAACAGGTATCACTTTACGTCACGGCATAAGGAATAGCTAGGTATAAAAACGAAGTATAAAATTAGAAAAATACACTTACTGCCATAATATTATGTCTCCTAGCAATCTCTCTGATGCCAACGTTCTCCTCATGCAAATAGATTATTTTGTATTTTAAGTAATCACTCAATTGAGACATGATAATAAAACTATAAAAAAGAAAGGGGGATGCCCATTTTTGGCCTTAAAAGGCACAACAATTTACGTTTATGTAAAAAAAACATCGTAATTTCTATTTATTTAACAAGATATTCGTTTATCCGAACAAGATTGCAATATTGTTGCACAAATAAAAAGTACCGAAAAGATTGATGAAATGCACGTTTGACGTTTGTGAATAAAATCAGCAGTGTTGCCAATAACTATCAATTTCGTTTACGAAATAATCGATTATGTTTTTATGTATTTTTGATTTATAATATCACATCCGTAATGCTTGATAAACGATATAATATATGCGGTGTTATGTTTTTACTTTTGATATTAAAAGAATAAGCGAATTGATAATTGATATAATAATGAATGCATATGGTCATAGCAAAAACGCTACCAGGCATTTTAGAGCCTGTGCACACTACGTTTTTCAAACGCGCCGTCGCCGCGCGTTTTAGAAACGCGCGTCGACGGCGCGCTTTTGTCCTACAGAGCAGTTTGTTGGGCGTTTGTATCGATACAAACGCGTATTTGAATTTATACAGGTGTGCAAAGGTCTACAGGCTGCGTCTGCCTTGCGTGCGTATCGCGTCTGTATCGCTACAAACGCGCATCAACGGCGCGTTTAAAAAACGTGGTGTGCACAGGCCCATAATAATCATTCTTAATCCGTTCAGCACAATAAAGACAAAATATGTTAAAAAAATATATATTTACAAAAACGTATATTACTACAGTGGAGTTTCAGTGGTGATTATAATTTTGTACTCGAATAAAAAATCGATATCGATTTATTAATTTTTTGTATGTGGCAACATTGAGTTACGCCAGCCGGGCCGGCCGTGTCAATGTCAAATCACAAAAATCTACCCTTGTTTGTATTTGCCTCACTGAGTTTATTTTCATGCGGATTTGTTATTTTAACCAACGAATAAGCTTGTCGGCGCGTCTATAGAATTGGTTCGGTGATGCCAACCTCTTTGGTTAATGTTGTTTTTTTTTAGAAGATAATCTGTCAACTGTCTATTTGACGTAACACCATGTACTGGGGAGGCGGCCCGCGATTAGAGAATAACAAAAAGGACGTGAGGGATAGATTCACATGGATCGATCGAAAAAGACGATATTGATTGGAGGAACTGTGCTGTGATATCCAATTGTGTGTAAATTGATTGCGCTCGCGCCCCACGTACTTGGTGGAACGTCGTTTTCGCATTATAGTTAATTAAATAATTGGATTAGACATTTTGTGATTGTTCATAAAGGCGTTCATATACTTTCAACTCCTCGCCCGCAAACCCACGCAACATTACCTCTTCTGATAAAGATGATCCATTGCCTTTAAGCTTATTAAATGGACTCCGACGATTCTTTTAACCCTGACGACCACGGCATGAATATGGATCCCGCTTCCGCTTCTCACGATAATCCCAGCACTAACTTTGACTCGATATCCACAAATTATGAAGACCCCAGCATTCACACTGGCCCGAGTTCTTCCCAGCCCTCAGTAATTAATTCAAGAGGACATTTACGCTGTGTAAATTGTAGTTTAAATGTCACGCGAATTCGAAGGCATTTGTTGGAAATAGCAGAAGTGCGAAACGTTGTACAAAAATGGGTTCAGCCGCATCAGGTAAATAGTTGATCCAGTATCATGTCTTCCTCTTAAAAATGCTTTTAAATACTTAAGTGCTTTTTAATAAAGCAATATCAAGGTCACTGTTGTTTTAGGATATCTAGTAATTTATGACTTCTTTATTAGGTACAAGTGTCGAGTAACAGTTTGGTGTGCCATTCGTATTGGACTGCAGCGTGGAATCAAATACGGCATCCAACTGGCGAGCAGCAAAATGCACAGATTGTTGGCCATGGACATGTGTGCATCAGCTGTGGCAGATCACTTTTGAGAATAAGATCTCATACAATCAGGTCTGATTCTCCACGTGAAGAACTCATAAGGAGTGTGATTGCCCGTCAGATTGCACCACGTCAGGTAAGTTATCAACAGTTTTGAATTTATGTGGTTCTGATATTTTTGATACTGATACATAATTCTTAGTCCGTAGGCTTAACCATACAAAATATTCTACTTCTTTCATGTTGTACAAGTTATATTTCCCAATTTAGCATTTACTTGTAGCAAAACTACACTACTCCAGGTTTTCTCTTTTTATTCACTGAGCCTTAATTTTTATTATTTCACTTGCCATCATCTTGTTTGTGCCATAATTGCTGGCGGAGAATGGATATAGCAGCATCACGCTCAACTGCAGAACGGGAATCTGAACCATCCAGTCTGCCGTCGTTGCAATCTGAAGTAGCTGACAGTGCATCGCAAGCGGGACAACAAAGCTCAGACCCATCCGACAGTATATTGTTGCCTAACTATGTAAGAGCACCAAACACTCAAAATCAATGTTTCTTTCCTGGCTGTAACGAGACCAATCGGCTCACTGTTCCATCAGCACTGCGGGTACATCTATTTTGTGAGTACAATTATTATGTACCGCCGGATTGTAGAATCTGTTATTACCATTTAAGTAGTAACTCCTGGGATTTACTTTTACAATCAATATATAATCCTATTAAAACATTTAGTGCAGCACAAATTGAAGATTTTGCTTCATTGCTGAAAGATAATATGCAAAATCATTTAGACTTTGAAAATATTCTGAGCATGCCTGAGCATACTGTACATTATTATCTAGGCTTAACTAAGCCACAATTTCGACAAATTCTGTCTGAAGTTCCCAGACTGTCAAATAAACATAGAGGTTCTTTTGCACTTGCTGCATATCTAATGAAGTTAAGAACAGGTGATAGTGACGAACGCATGTCAGCATTATTTCAAGTGCCAAGAAGCACTTTAGAGCGCCTCATGAAAATGGCTCGTGAAATATTAAATCAGGATTTTGTTCCAAGCAATCTGGGCATAAATCATATGTCCAGAGCAGAAATAGCTCAAAGGAATCTACTGATCCCAAATGGCCTATATGGGGGAGATGAGAGGAGGCCCATTATAATTGCCGATGGAACATATATATATGACGGAGGAAGGACCTCCATAGTGTTTTTAAAAGGTGTGACGTCAGCAACGCTGACGTCACAATTGTTGGCTTCCTGATGATGACTCATATTTGGGTCTTCGAAAGAAAACTTCACGAGTAGTATGTAAGCTTCGTATATTCAATGGGCAGCATAACGACGTCCCAGAGGTCCGTACTGTACGACGGCTCGAGCACGAATGATCGAGTGCCGACAGTGCGGCCGTATTTATAGGAATCGTCGCATGTGCACGTGTTCACGAGTTTTTAGGTTAAGTATTGAAATTACAATAAGAGGAATAATGACATGCTACTTAACGTTAATTTCACATCATAATAAACTCAAAGTAATCAATTGATGATTTATGAACTAATTTTAGAATTAAACTTAATTATTTTCGTTGTTCTAATGGGTGAACTGTTGTTTTTGCGCCGATACGGCCATACTGACAGGCGGTGCGCGCTCTGCACCAACCTCGTTGATTCTCGTAAGTTGTTGTGGATTCTCGTAGGTTCTCGTAGTCTCGTAGGTTCTCGTCGAATGTTATTGACCTGCAAGAATAGAAAGAACTCCTCTGAGTAGTGAATCTGTAAGCAACTTGCGTTGCTTTTTGTTAGTTGTTACATAAACACAACTGTTATGTAAGTTTGAGAATATCACTGCTATTAAAGTTAGTAGGTTCTCGGAGATTTTATTGTAGGGTTCTCGGAGGTTCTCGTAGAGTTCTCGGAGGTTCTCGTAGAGTTCTCGGAGGTTCTCGTAGAGTTCTCGGAGGTTCTCGTAGAGTTCTCGGAGGTTGCCTCGTTGAAATGGGAAGATAATTTTGATGCTGTGCTCTGGGCGGTCCTGTTCGCCGTGGTACACAGAGGCTCTATTGGGAAGGTGAACAAGGTCGATGCTGTGCAATGCACAGAGGTTCTAAATGGTAAAGGGAAAAGGAGTAATTATTTCTTTATAGAAGTACTTTGTTACTCACAATTTATCGTGGGCATTTCAGTTTTGTGTTTGCTGCTCTACCACCTTGGTTCGTGAGGTGGAAGGCACTGGCTGTGTTGTCCCAGCTGGCATTGTAGGTTGTTCGTCTTCTTACATATGCGGCAGCTTGATGTAGATGGCGTATTATCCAAAAAACGTGGACGTTTATTATATGTAGTGGAACTGGCGTTTGGGTGACTACGCTTCTTGCGTATGGATGTTGCAACTGAGATGAGCTCAGGGACAGTGGTTTCCCTGGCATTCAATAGTTCGATACGCAAGCGCTCGTCGTTTACGCATCCAATCACTGCCTCCACAGCATGTTCGTCTGCCAGTTTGTCTTTGGTAACTCTTCGCCAAAAAATCCAAGCACGTGACAAGAACTCCGCAATGTCTTTTGTTGAGTCGTAAACATGTTCTCTAAACATGATGATGTCCCGGGAGTATCTATTTTCGGGTTCGAACGTGGTGATGAGATTTTCCCGCAACTCTTCCCACGTTTTAGTAGTGACCATCCAATCATCAATCCACATTTTTGCACGTCCCTTTAATAGGCTGCAGACTTTCATACGTACATCGAAATTATTCAGCTTCTACGCTTCAATCGCTTGATCTATATGCTGGCACCATTCTCGTACACCGACGTGGGTGTCCGGATCGAATGATGGTAAATAGACGTCCTTGATTCTAATTTTTGCTTCGGTAGGCGAAGCACATAAGTGCTCCGACATTTTCTGCATCGTCTCCATCATTTGCATCAGGAATTGTGGTGGTATCCCTCCCATCTGCATTCCATAGTGAGGGTACGCTTGCAGTCTTGGTTGTGGTACCAATTACATAGTTTTACTATATGAAGACCGCTGATGTTGCATCCGCGCCGATACTTACTAATATCTTTAATCGCTGATGCACCTATGACGTCAATCGATTTCGCAAGTTGTTGTTTGTTCAATAAATTGTAAGAATGATCATTCTATTGTCCTACTTCGACCTGGAATCATCATTCATAGGATTAATTTTGTAATTTCTATTCAGTAATTAAACTTAATTAAAATCATTTCGGTTTTTTTTCGATCCTCCGATCGCAGCAAACGTAATTGGCGCAGTCGGTAGGATATCCGCGAGAGATATCGGGACTCTATCTCACATCGATAATCGCGTCGCGAGTCACTCGGGTGGCTATTAAGCACCGTTTCGGGTATCCTGAACCTACGGACCTGCTGCAGACCGGAAGGAGAATCCAGCCATCGATTCACAGAGAGGAACCAGAAATGAGATATCTGTAAGTACACTTGAATCATTCTCGTGTTGCACCCTTTGAATCTTAAACCTCAAGATTTACCATCCAAGGGCCTCCAGTGCGCGGGAGCCTGAACCACGACAGGCCCGCCAACGTACAGTAGATATAAATAGAGATATTACTTTGGATAATTTAGAATTAGACAATATGACTCAAGCCCAAAATAACCCAGATACTATCTTCAAGGCTCTTCGCCTTGTTCCAGAGTTTGACGGCAACCCAAACATCCTTACCCGTTTCATTAGGATTTGTGATTCGTTAGCTGCGCAGAACTTAAGTAATACACCTGGTAGTGAATTTTCCAACGTATGCTTACTAAACGGGATACTTAATAAAATAACTGGGACCGCGGCATGTACTATCAACGCCAATGGAATACCAGAGAGTTGGCTAGGCATTCGAACTGCCTTGATTAATAATTTTTCAGACCAGCGTGATGAAACCGCATTGTACAACGACCTCTCTTTAGCTACTCAGGGTAATAAAACGCCACAAGAATTCTATGATCATTGCCAGACGTTGTTTAGTACGATCATGACATACGTGACTTTACATGAGACCGTACCGACCACTATAGAAGCGAAACGCGACTTGTACAAAAAGGTTACCATGCAGGCATATGTTCGAGGGTTAAAGGAACCCCTAGGATCCCGCATACGTTGCATGCGCCCACCAACGATAGAAAAGGCGCTTGAGTTTGTCCAAGAAGAACTCAACGTAATGTACCTACAACAACGTGAGATACCAAAAGCCCAAGCTCCTTCCAGAGCCACTCATCCCACTCTAACACCTGTAGCGTTTACCCCATGACCTCATAACTTCCCAACACCAGTACCTAATTGGCCAGTACCCATGGGGCAGCGTCGAGCGGGACCAGCACCTCAGCCTTTTAAATTCCCTACACCAGCACAGCACCAACACCGTATGCCAACGAACACACAAAGAATGTTCAGTGCGGCACCTCCTAACTATAACCCCCGTAGTAACATATTTAGATTACCACCCCGAAATAATGCACCTCAAGGTCCTCAACCGATGAGTGGTGTCCAACGTTTTACTCCCAGACCTCTACCTCCAATAAATATGCCAACAGCCCATGATTGGAATAAGTTTGGCAATCCACCACCCTCAAATTATTTTAAAGCCCGAGAAATGAATATGAATGAGTGCACGACATATGACGACTCGTATTACAACTATTTCTACGAACCGGTGTACAATTACTATACTGACTACAATGACGGTGTCTTTGACCTGAGTCTCGCCGCTGACTCGACTTATCATAACATGTCAACGGACGACCGCAAACGGGTGTAACCGACCATTCTAAGCAGGATTTTCAGGAGGCTTCGACGTCACAAAAACCAAAATAGAATTAAATCTTCAAACGCAGAGGCAACTTCCTTATATACAAATTAGGGACCCACCTTTAAAACTTTTAATAGACACAGGTGCCAATCAATCTTTCATTAGCCCCGAAGCTGTCGAAAAATATCTCGCCGAATACCCCTTGAATTTCGACCCTTTTGAAATAACCAACATACACGCAACAAGCAGGAACGACTACTCTATAACCTTGCCATGTTTTGCGGAGTTTAATGACGCCAATAGCATGAAGTTGTTCATCTATCGATTTCATGATTATTTCGATGGCCTCATTGGTTTAGATCTGTTAAACGAGTGGGAAGCTCGCATAGATTTGAAAGAAAACGTGTTAGCAACTCGATCCGCAACAAATCCTATTGTAATGTATAACTCGTGTAACGTAAATTTATACGAAGATATCATACCAGCTGGAAGTACTAAGGTTATTCGTATCCCTATTGATGTGCCAGAAGGCGACGCTTTTATTCGGGAGCAAATTCTTTGCAATTGCATAATTCATGAATGTATTACTACCGTAAGTAATAATCGTGGCTACTTGGAAATCGAAAATCCGACTCCAAACGACGTAATATTCTCACTCGATCGCCCAGCGCACGCGGAATTATTTAATATTGAGTGCAGCAGTACTCAACAGACATCGACACGCTCCCATGAGGTAGTATCGCGTTTAAGAACCGATCACCTAAACCCGGAGGAAAAGGCTAACCTTATAGCTCTTTGTTCTCGTTACCCGGATGTTTTTTATATTGAAGGTGAGGGACTAACTTTCACAAATAAAATAAAGCATCGAATAAGAACTACCTACTAAGAACTACTTTCTCAGAATGCCAATGGGTCTAAAGAATTCGCCGTCCACGTTTCAACGTGTGATGGACAATGTCCTTAGAGGGCTCCAAAACGAGATATGTCTTGTCTATTTGGACGACATTATTGTTTCCAGTACATCCCTTCAGGAACATATAATTAATCTCGAAAAAGTATTCCAGAGACTTCGAGAGTCCAACTTTAAAATCCAGATGGACAAATCAGAATTCCTGAAACTTGAAACAGCTTATTTAGGTCATATCATTGGTAAAGACGGCATTAAGCCAAACCCCGATAAAATATCTGCAATTAAGAAGTATCCCATTCCAAAAACATCGAAGGAAATCAAACAATTTCTGGGCCTCCTCGGTTATTATCGAAAATTTATTCCTGACTTTGCCCGAACTACAAAACCACTTACTCAATGCTTGAAAAAAGGACGAAAAATCACCCTTGACTCCGAATACGTGAATTGTTTCGAAAGATGCAAGACCCTACTGACCAACGACCCTATCCTACAGTATCCAGACTTCAGCAAAGAATTTAACTTGACGACAGACGCTTCGAACGTAGCCATCGGCGCTGTTTTATCCCAAGGACTTATAAATTCAGATAAACCTATCTGTTATGCATCCCGAACCTTAAACGAAAGCGAGATGAACTACAGTACTATAGAGAAGGAATTACTCGCTATAGTTTGGGCTACGAGATATTTTAGACCCTACCTATTTGGACGTAAATTTAAAATTTTCACTGACCATAAACCATTACAATGGATGATGAACATGAAAGAACCAAATTCCCGACTGACAAGGTGGAGACTTAGACTTAGCGAATACGACTTTTCAGTTATTTATAAAAAAGGGAAATCTAACACAAATGCTGACGCCCTTTCCCGCATTGAAATTCACACTAAAGAAGCCATGTCCTTAATAGAGGAAATTGATGAACTCAACTCCTTAATGGGTAATCCATCAGAAACCATCCTTGGCCAACCAGACTCCTCAGCCGAAACAGCACATACAAGCGTTGAGAATCCTATCCTAGAAATTCCCATAACTGACGAGCCATTAAATAAGTTTAACAGACAGATATGTTTCACCATTGTAAGTGACGTTAAAAAACGACCTGTAGTTACTAGGCCATTTGACACCCATAAACGTATAAGTATCCAGCTATCCGAATATAACTTAGAGGAAGATGTGATCTGTGCCGTAAAGGAGTACGTTAACCCCAAGGTTAAGACAGCTATTTTAGTTAATCCACCTCTAGCCATGTATTCAATTATACCGATTATACAGGACAAATTCAAAAGTTCATCCTTAAACCTCGTTTTAGCTAAATCTGAATTAGAAAATGTCAAAGATTATCTTCGACAACAGGAGATAATACGACACTATCATGACGGTAAAACTAACCATCGTGGAATTACCGAGTGTCATTTAGCCTTATCTCGTAAATATTACTGGCCAAAGATGAAAGACCAGATAACTAAATTTATAAACGAATGTACGATTTGCGGTCAGGCCAAGTACGATAGAAACCCGATAAGACCCCAATTTAACATTGTACCACCAGCTACCAAGCCATTTGAGACAATCCATATGGATCTATTCACTGTACAGGGTGAAAAATACGTAACATTTATCGACGTATTTACAAAGTACGGTCAAGCTTATCGCCTACGTGACGGAACAGCTATCAGCATATTACAAGCCCTTTTGCAGTACTGTACCCACCATGGCGTCCCTATAACTATTATCACCGACAATGGGACTGAGTTTACAAACCAACTGTTCATGGAATTTACGAGGCTTCATAAAATCAACCATCACAAAATATTAGCTCACTCACCCAATGACAACGGAAATATCGAACGACTACACTCAACCCTTCTAGAACATCTTAGACTCCTTAAGTTACAACATAAAGACGAACCAATAATTAATCTTGTGCCCTGTGCTCTAATAGCTTATAATAGCTCTATACATAGTTTCACAAGATGTCGACCCTTCGACTTACTGACTGGTCATTTTGCCCCCCGAGACTGCAAGGACATTGACCTAACACAACATTTATTACAACAGTATACGCAAGTCCATAGGGATAAAATGAAACATGTTTATGACATCATTAACTCGTCATCACTTGCTAATCGTACCGCAATAATTGAGAAAAGAATGAAAACCCGTGAACCCGAGATAGAATACGCACCTCAGCAGCAAATATTCATAACAAACCCTCTCGCAAGTCGACAAAAGACAGCCCCGCGATATACACAGGACACAGTTTTAGCAGACCTGCCGATCCACATTTATACCTCGAAAAAACGTGGCCCCATAGCGAAGTCAAGACTTAAGCGTATACCTAAATCAGCAAAATTGTTACAGGATCCTACTGATAACAATGCTCCCAATGACGCAATCTCAGGAGATAAGACTTGAAAGCCTCGACGACGGACCAGGACTTCTACCCTTTAAACTTGGACAAATGAAAATTACGACTCATCATCATACCTTCATTCAGTACGTACAGCTAAGTAATATCGAAAATAATGTTTACTCCTTACGGACCCAACTAACGAACTGTCAAAATCAAATGACTAATGACACTTACGCACTATACGAAATTCAATTAGAGTATCTTGCTAGCAAACTTGGCAATGTCCTAAAACAATTACGATCTTTAGAACCCAACAGAGCCAAAAGAGGTCTTGTAGACGGACTAGGTTCAATAATAAAAAGCCTAACCGGGAACCTAGATCACGAGGATGCACTAAAATATAATCAGGCAATTGAAATCTTAGAACGTAATCAAAACAAATTAGTAACCGAATTCAATGATCATCTATCTATACTTATAATAAATCTGTAGAGAGGTCAATTCTGTACATGAAATATATTTCCAAAATAACTATCAGCAGGTGATTAGTGATCGATACTGACGCCAAAAATGCAATCAGTAAAATTTTTGTCTGTCTGTCTGTCTGTCTGTCTGTATGTTCTTTATAGAAACAAAAACCACTCAACGGATTTCAACGAAACTTGGTACAATTGTTCTTCATACTCCTGGGCAGGTTATAGTATACTTTTCATCACGCTACGATCAATAGGAGCAGAGCAGTGAAGGGAAATGTTGGGAAAACCGGAGAACTTACTCCATTTTTGAAGCTTCCGTCGCGTGTGCAGCCTTAATGGTTAAAGCTACACAGAAATTATGTATGACGGAAATGTTCTCCTTAAAATTATATAAAAAATGTTCCACGACAGCAAATGTCTATCTTTTATGGTTGACTCACAATAATACGTGTAACTCCCGATAGCTTAGCAGTTCGGAGCTTTCTGATTATATTTGTCTACTCTTACGTTTATAACACTCTCACTCATCCCTAATTAAAAAATGTTAACATTATTACCTATTTAATAAAAAAATAATCATAGAAATCGGTACAGAAACACCAAAGTTATACATGAAATACGCTAATAAGCCATCGCGCGTGAATACTGAATCATGCTATAAGGATTATTTTTGTGTAACGGTCGCCGCGCTCGACGCGGCTCGCGGCGGGAGGTATAAAAGGGCGGGGGATCCAAACGCGAACTTCACACCGTCCAGCAGTTCATGAAGCGCCTCGCCAAGCGTTTCTTCGACTCAGCTATAAAGCACCCCAATTGCCCTGATTGCGGCGGCCTCCCGATATACTCCCTCCCGCATAAGTAGGATTCGCCGACCAAGGCATACCCTTACCATCCCCGACGACGCCACTACCCTCTTACAGGAGAGCAGGAAAGCCAAGACACAAAAACACGACCTGACAACCGTCCTTCCGTCCTTGCCGTCGAGGACGCCCGTCGCGACGCCCCGTAAATTCTCCTCCCCGACCCTTGCCCGAGCCAGCCCGCGCCGCTTTTTTTTTTTTTTTTTTTTTTGGATGGGAAATCATCTAATGACTCCTCCCGCTCTGGGTGGAGCGGAAGGGAGTGTCAGACTCTTACTGACTAAAACCCACCCGTGTTCCTTCCTTAGCCCTTTATGTTCCGGGGCAGCGGTAACCCTTTCGGACGATCCCGCTACCCCGGCAGGCTTCGGCCCTGGCGGGCCCCTTCCTTAATGCTGACATCTCTTTGAGGCGCGCGTGGAACACATACGCGCCGTCCGGCACGGGCCTGGTCCTGATCGGACAGAGAGCTACCCATTACTCTCCGTCCGCAGGCCCGCGCCTACGGTGGCCGGGAGTCGTCACGCGGCTCCCGACGCCCGTAGCGTCTCCCGCGGCGGCTGAGGCGTGCGGCTCTCTCCCTGAGCCGTCCCGCCACCTCCTTCGCTAGCATGACTGCTTCGCAGAAGGAGGTGACCGCCTCCCACTCCCTCTCGCCCCGGACCATGGCTTGAACCAGGGCCGGACGCGAGAGGTCGCCGCCGTTGCCGATCGCCTCTACGAGGACACGGCGGTGCTCCGCCCAAGCGGGGCAGACCTCCACCGTATGCTCCACCGTGTCCTCTGGGCGATCCTCGCAGTGGTGACACCCGGGCGTCTCCTCCCGCCTGATGATGTGCAGGAACCTCCCGAAACATCCGTGTCCGGTGAGGACCTGCGTCAGGCGGTAGGTGAGAACGCCGTGACGCCTCTCTAGCCACTCCTCAAAGAGGGGTCTTATCGCCACTATCGTGGCGTGCCCTAGCCCGCGCCGCTGAGCCTGTAGTATTAAATTCGCCCCTAAATAATTCCGATCCAGCCTGTCCCTTGCTGCCCCCCCCCCCCCAGCGACGCCCTAAGCCGAGGTCCGTACCTCACAGGGGGTGCCCTTAGCGTGTAGTCGCTTAGTTTTTAAGTTTTTTTTAAGCCCTGGCTGGAGGCCTTAATTTTGAGGCATCCACAGGCAAGCCCGGTTAAGCAGACGACAACCTCATAGGTTGAACTGCGAGATGCCATTCCCAAAAAAAAAAAAACGCGAACTTCATACAATATTTGGCTGTTGATGCGAGTAGACGTTCCGAGCATTCGACCTTATTGACAGACAATATTGTTTATCAGCGCGACTTTTAGTCTTTAAATTAATTTAGTTTATTTAGTTTTCTTTTGTTGTTATTTTATAAAATAGGTATTAGTTATTTTGGTAGTGTATTATATTCGTTCAAATTACAAATTATTAATAGTTTAAATTTTATTTCTTTTTAGGTGAAGTAGTAATTTCGTTGTATAGGTACCTACTTAAGCTTCATGTGAACGTGATCTAAACAATATTACCAATACATTAACTCAATAACACACAAGGAATTACACACTGACGGAGTTGCGGGCACAGCTATCTATAAATCTATATCTATATATATAAAACTCTTCCGTTACTGAGTGACTGACATACAACGCACAGCCGAAACTACTGGCAGTAGAGAGCTGAAATTTGGCATGTGTGTTTGTTAGGAGGAGTAGGCTACCACTAAGAGAAGATTTTTGGAAATTCCCTCCCAACGGGGAGAAAAGGGGGATAAATTGTTTTTTTCCGGAAGTCATTATTCCACGCGGACGAAGTCGCAGGCAAAAGCTAGTATTAGTATAAGTAAGGAATGGATGTCTAAATATAATAGCGTAATTACACAGATAGCACAAAACCAGAATAAAATTAACATTACCTTAGAGACTATATTACAAAGTAATGCACTAAGTGAAAATAGTTTAATAAAATATGCTCATTTTGCCCAACTATTAGAAGTTTTAAGCGATAATGTAGAGGATTTAACTCAGGAATTAATCAGGATAGAAAATAGTTTAGCT
This sequence comes from Hydraecia micacea, assembly GCA_914767645.1. Classification (NCBI taxonomy): domain Eukaryota; kingdom Metazoa; phylum Arthropoda; class Insecta; order Lepidoptera; family Noctuidae; genus Hydraecia; species Hydraecia micacea. The sequence continues at coordinate 3,850,247 of OU611775.1, forward strand.
TTTGTTCGTGCGAGTAGTACGCACCACTCCATGATAGACATAGAAACACTAGAGTCAATGGTAGGAAAACTTAAGACTATTTACGCCGAAGAGCAAATTCTAGATCTAGAACTTAGAGATTATTATGATATTATAAAACCGGGATCATATTATGTAGATAAGCAGATAGTATTCGTATTTAAATTTCCAATCTTTTCTAAAAATAGTTATGATTTTTATAAACTCTCTGTGGTACCTAATAAACATGCACAAGCCCTTATTCCACCTTTCCCTTTCCTTGCAACTAACGAGATGTTACATGTGTACATAGAGGCTGAATGCCCGAAGTTGAAAGACTGGTACCTTTGTGAGAAAGATATTACCCACCAGACTCGCACCAAAGCTGACTGCGTCCAGGAGTTAATCACCAACCAAGTTCTACAAGACTCCTGCCAGTTTACTACAATCACCTTGATAAGAGAAGCCATGGAGAAGCTCGACGACCAACATTACGTCCTATCCTTTCCTCAAGAAACGAAGGTACAACTAACCTGTAACCGGAAAGACTACACATCGCTTCAGGGTAGTTATCTTGCTACGATTCCTATTGGATGCTATCTGAAATCTGAAGAGTTCACCATTGCAAACGTTTACAATGAAATCAACGGCCAACCCTTGAAGTTAATGAAGATACCCTATGACGCTGTAAAACAGGCCACCACAGCTACCCACGTCAATCTGAACTCTATTGATCTCCAAGGACTACACAGCATCCAGGACCAACTTATGATCCAGAATCCTGTTCAACTTGAGAACGTGCATACCGACGCACTTTACCACACCACAATCCCATTCTATGGAGTACTATTGAGTGCAAGCGTACTCGTTATCATCGCAATGACCCGGCGCTACCTATGCAGATGTACGAACACTATGAAAAAGGATCAGCAACCACCAGCCGCAACCCTGGAAGAGAATGAAAATCCTGGCGAACATCCGGCAACATTTTCACTCAACGTGCTAAAATAGTTGCCATTCTGAAGGGGGAGGAATTACATAGTTTTACTATATGAAGACCGCTGATGTTGCATCCGCGCCGATACTTACTAATATCTTTAATCGCTGATGCACCTATGACGTCAATCGATTTCGCAAGTTGTTGTTTGTTCAATAAATTGTAAGAATGATCATTCTATTGTCCTACTTCGACCTGGAATCATCATTCATAGGATTAATTTTGTAATTTCTATTCAGTAATTAAACTTAATTAAAATCATTTCGGTTTTTTTTCGATCCTCCGATCGCAGCAAACGTAATTTACCGCTTCGAATGGTGTATTGTTAACCAGCACAGGTTCCTGCTGCTGACTGTTGATTGGTTCCAGTTGATCAGGTGGCGAACGAGCTGATGAGGCAGCAGCTTGGGTAGGAGATCCCTGCGATCCCACTTCTGATGACGGAGGAAGGACCTCCATAGTGTTTTTAAAAGGTGTGACGTCAGCGTTGCTGACGTCACAATTGTTGGCTTCCTGATGATGACTCATATTTGGGTCTTCGAAAGAAAACTTCACGAGTAGTATGTAAGCTTCGTATATTCAATGGGCAGCATAACGACGTCCCAGAGGTCCGTACTGTACGACGGCTCGAGCACGAATGATCGAGCGCCGACAGTGCGGCCGTATTTATAGGAATCGTCGCATGTGCACGTGTTCACGAGTTTTTAGGTTAAGTATTGAAATTACAATAAGAGGAATAATGACATGCTACTTAACGTTAATTTCACATCATAATAAACTCAAAGTAATCAATTGATGATTTATGAACTAATTTTAGAATTAAACTTAATTATTTTCGTTGTTCTGATGGGTGAACTGTTGTTTTTGCGCCGATATATATATAGAAAAAAGTTCCAATTATTTACACCAAAAAAAAACTTACTCATTACACAAGTATCGTAACCTTGTAAAGCCTTTCCTTTTTGTGTGTAGTGATGGTTACATCATAGATATTCTTGGCCCTTATCCTGCGACAACCTCAGATGCAGATATAATAAATAATGAATTTGGTAATGAATCCAGTTCATTAAGACAATATTTCCAACCTGGAGATGTGTTCATACTAGATAGAGGTTTTAGGGACTCATTGTCACTTTTAGAAAGTTGTGGTTATCACGTTCATGTACCTTTGTCTCCAGCAGATGGTGAATCTCAGTTGACAACAAGGGATGCTAATAAATCCAGAGCCGTCACCATGTGTCGATGGGTAGTCGAGGTAGTAAATGGCATTTTTAAAACTGCATTTAAAATATTTCGCCAAAACTATTTTAACAGGGCTTCCACTCACGTGATGGTAGACCTAGCTGTGGCTGCTGCTTTAATTAATAAATTCCACACAAGAATAAGGGACAGGGATGATGCGGCTCAAATTCTTGAAATAGTAAATAGAAATATGGAAACCCTAAATGATCTATCTGACTATGTTAGGCAACGCAACTTAAATAGATCTAGGGCAGACTTTAGAAACATTAATGTGGATTCAGAAAATGTTAGAGAATTCCCAATCCTAACTTATAGTGATCTAATATTAATTGCTTGTGGCACATACCAATTAAAGCAAGCACGCTCCTACTATGGAGAACATATTCGGTTCAATGGTTGTTATCAGATTGAAGTTTGCAATGACCAGAGGAGCAGTATTATGGAAGGAATGAACTTCAGTCCTAACTGCTTTTTACTAAGGGCTAGAATCGCAAGTCGACATGTCAGTCGGAAAGTATATTTTGTATATATATTAATTAATGGTAATGATTCTGGTATAAGTGCAATTATAAAATATTGTTGCAACTGTATCGTCGGCCGTCGAACGGTAGGATGCTGTGCCCATGTTATGACAGTTATATGGTATCTGGGGTGGGCACGGCATCAGACTAATATTTATCCTCCTGCTCAATTCTTGGACGATGTTCTTATCGTTTATGATACAAATGACGAATAATCCCCCATAATAGCCCATTGTATGTTTTATGTGAATCATCGTTTTTATTGTAATGTTTTTTCTGGTGTACAATAAAGTATATATAAATAAATAAATATTACTTATAAAATATCAGATTAAAATGATTGTAAAATAATTGTATTTTTCATGAATAAAAACTGTTTTATGTTAAAAACCCGAACTTATTTTTAAACGAATTCTTTGACCAGTTAATTATTTAAATTGCTTACTATCCTATCCTTATACTTTAAATTGTGTGCACTCGAGGCCGAAGTGTCCATGGACGGTGGGCATTCCCCTTTAAAACTTGGAAAAAGACGTTGTTTTTCGCAATTTAGTAAGGCAAGGTAAAAAATGTTCACGCGTTGTTACTGCAATTGTGCGTAGACTGGCTTTATATTTATTATTGTGACGGTTCATTTTTATTTTCCTACCCGTATTTTTAGTAACATTTGAATACCAGTTTTATAATGAATTATAGCGCGACCCCTATCAACTCCCCGCACTTCTAGGGTTCGTCGTGTGCCGGCCAGGTTACGTCACTAGTTACGGTTCGTGCACACCCCTAGCAATGTCGCCCCGCGCGCCGCCAGTGATTCACAAGCGCCCGGTAACTGCGCACGCGCTCGGAGTTAGACTCGTGCGCCTCGCGAGCCGTCCATTACCGTATATTTAGTCATACAGAATAAGTTGATTGTCACTCTGTGTACCTACATCGTTTTAACAATATATACAGTTTTACATGCACAAATAGTTGGAGTTTCCTTTGCCGTAAAGTATAACCCGACTATAACTGGCGTCCCAACGTGCGGCCGTGTTTTGTGAAAAACGGTTAACAAACATTAATTTCGTGTAAAACTGTTATTGTGTATAACAACGACTGTGTAAAGACTCGGAAAACAGTGTGTGAGTGTCGAAAACAGTGACTTTCTCGGATTTTCTTCGTGCGGCGTTATAGTTATACTCGTTATATGCTTCGCCCGCGCTACCCGCAGATTCGTTACGTTTTGTGCACATAACAACAATTATAAAGAACTTTTAGCATATTTTGGTGTTACATAGTGACTATACAGTAGATTCAGTGTTACGAACTAGTTTTTTCACGTTTTGTCGTTCTAGTGCCTATTTACTTCCTAGAACAGTCGTGTACCTAGTTCGAAATCCAACGGCCATTTTGTGGATCATTCTCGAACACTTGTTTTGTTTGCAGTGCCTAGATTCTACGAACTTAATTTTAGTGTTACGTTTAGTCATCCTAGGTTATAGTACTTACGTTAGTTTAGGTTACCTAGGATAGTCGTATTGCTATAAGTCGTAATCCTGTGAACATTCGTGTACAGAGTATTGTTTATAGTGACGCTTCGTGCGAGTTAAGAGTTTAGTGTGGGTAGGTACTTAGGTTACCTATAATACCTAGAACACTCGCGTCGAACATTAGTGTAAATAATAACTTTTGTGTTTTAAATAGTGTCTTGTGTGATAGAGACCTAGTTTTAATTGTATTGTGTTGTATATATATTAGGGTTAGAACATTCGCGTAAGTGTATGAACGTTGTACTACAATTGCAATCTTGTTGTGAACGGACGTGTCGAAGATTTATTAAAATAAATAAATAATCACTTGCTGAGTCGTGACCTGGATCTACAAAATATCCGGTAGTAAAGCAAACTGTGTCATACGTAGGCATAATATGTGTAAATCGTTTCTGTGAAAATGTGGAATAAGTGATTAACAAGTGCATAACTTGTATCACAATGGCATCCAGTCCCTTCAGCCGGGGTGGCAGATGTCCTCGGAGCCCACCTCCTACACCTGTGCCCGCACCAGCACCTGCACCCGAGCCCGTACCCGCACCTCACCCTCAACCGCCCAGCCAAAGAGACGATGTTATGATGGAAGCGATATCTACGCCGGAAATACAGAACTGGATGTCGTCCATTGAGCAGTGCCTAAGTGAAGTGTGCTCTATAGCAGCAGAGGGCAAATTAAATATGGAGCAAAAACTGCGCATAAGTACCCTATGCCGAAAAGTTAGTCACGGCACATCGCAGATGGCCGTTCAGTACCAGTCCCTTAAGATGAATGCTGTCCGGGCCCACACCACCGTCCAAACACTCGAAGACCAAATTGATCTGGCGCAGCAACTGCAAGACCTTAAGCTGAAAATCGGAGCTTCTATGAAACCAATAACCGGAACTTCCTTTGCTGACATGGTTAAAAAAGGTACTAACAATTATATACAGCCAATAAATTTAAGCTCAGTGGCCATATACCCTAACGACAAACTAAAGTCGAGTGAGGAGACAAAAACACTTGTCCAAAAAATTATATGCCCCGAGCAAATGAAGCTTCAGGTAAGAGGACTGCGTAAGACGAAAAATGGCGGTGTCATTATCAGCACTGAAACGAAAGACGACATTGAGAAGGTGAAAAAATCGATGCAGTTATCAAATTCAGGCCTTACTGTAGACGAGCCCCCAAAAAGGAAGCCTAGAGTAGTGGTTATCGGAGTGCCCTCATCCATGCAAGAGAAGGAAGTTTTTACTTGTTTGTTCCATCAGAATTTAGCCGAGAACCTTCAGGATTGCAGCCTCGAGACCTTTTTGACCTCCATTAAGTTAAGCCATAAGTCAGGTAAGAAGGACGCTGAGACTTGTAATTATATAATAGAAGTATCTGCAGATATACGCAAAGCCCTGATATCTAAAGATAGAGTGTTTGTGAATTGGTCGTCATGCCCTGTGAGAGACTTTACTCTAGTCACACGCTGTTATATGTGCCAGCAGTACGGACATGCCGCCAAATCATGTCGGGAAACCACATATACCTGTGGCCACTGTGGTGAACTGGGTCATTCCATTAAAGAATGCACAAAGAAAGCTGAAGAACCAAAGTGCGCTACTTGCTTGCATTTAAAAAAGCCGAGTAATCACAAGACAAGTGCCGTTGACTGTCCAGCGAAACTGATGGCTGAAAAGAGGTACATAAATAGTATTGATTATGGAGGCGCCTAGGAGCGCCGTTAATTACGTATCTTTCTGGTCCTTGTAATTGTTTATTTTATTGTTATTTTTATTTTTTATATTTAGCTATAATTATGATTAATAATTTAATTAGTGACATAGATAATTTTTCTATATCTGAATCCCATGTTTGTGACGTTGAGCACTGTAAACAATACATCTCTTCCTACAGTAGTCCACTAACCATTCTAACCCAAAATATTCGCAGTATTTTTAAGAATTTCGACAATTTGAGCATTTTTATACAACGTCTAGACATAAACTGTGACGTTATTGTTTTAACCGAATGTTGGCTTTCCAAACAATATAACATACCACTAATACCCGGATATAATATGTATAAAAGTACTATAAATTATAATCAGAATGATGGGGTGATAGTTTACGCAAGAAATCATCTCAATGTGTCTTTCGAGGAACCAAATATGTACGACTGTAACAGATTATTGATTAAAATTGGGTCAGAATTAGCGATACTTGCCTTATATCGACCTCCCTCTTTTAGAAATATAAACAATTTTACCGACTCTCTAAACGACACCTTGCAGAACCTATCATCTTACAAAAATATAATTTTAATTGGCGATATTAATATCAATATTCTTCCAGAAAGTGCTGACGCATCCGCTGAGGAATACCTTAACCTATGCGCCTTCCATGGCCTGCTTCCCGCTCACACGCTTCCTACACATCAAAGTGGCTCCTGTTTGGACCATATAATACTCAAGTCAAATTTCCCCGCACTTGCCCTTGTAACTAATTCAACAATAACCGATCACAGTGCTGCCCTACTTATTTTAAATTGTAAATTACCAAAAGTAATCACTCGCACAACTTCGCGGTTAAATGTAAACAAACTTGAAGAAGACTTATGCAATATCGAATTTGACAAAGTCTACGATTCCGCTGATCCGCAGTTTTGTATGTTATACTTAATCAAAAATGTACAATATGCAATTCAGAAGAATACTGTCATATCTCGGCTAAAAAACAAAAACTACAATATAAAACCATGGATCACGACAGGACTCATTCGCTGTATGAAAAATAGAGATAAACTGCATATGAAAGCTAGATCCAATCCAGATAATTTAATTTTGCAACTGTCGTATAAACGATATCGTAACTTTTGTAATGCTCTTCTAAAAAAAGTAAAAAACAACTACGATAAAACTGCACTAGAAAAGGCTGGTACAAATAGTAAAAAAATCTGGAATTTTATTAAAAGTGTAACATATAACTCGAAACAAAATGAGTCATCTTCAGGTTTATTACAAGCACCCTCATCACACTTAACATCTGCCAACATTGCAAATAATTTCTTTGTTAATGTGGGAAAGTGTTTGGCTGAAAAAGTTCGGGGCCAATCACAATATTTACCAAGCACACCATTTACGTGTAGCACTATTTTATCATCCTTTGCATTGCTAGACACTGATGAGACTGAGGTAGAAACAATAATTATGAGTTTGAAAGACGACTGTGCAGTTGGCTGGGATAATATATCAAATAAAATTATTAAACAGTTCAAGCACATTTTGGTACCGCCACTAACTTATATTTTCCAAAAATGCTTATCTGCAGGTATTTTTCCCGAGTGCCTAAAAAAAGCTGTTGTTGTCCCCGTTTATAAATCAGGCAGTAAAGATCAAGTCACAAATTATAGACCTATTTCGTTACTGCCTTCTATGTCTAAAATATTAGAAAAAATAATAAATAAAAGGCTTTACAAATACTTGGAAGACAAATTAATTTTGTCTCAGCGGCAGTTTGGATTTAGGCCTAAAATGTCAACAGACGATGCCGTACACCATCTGACTGACTATCTAGCACAAGAACTTGATAATGGTAACCACACAATAGGTATCTTCCTGGACCTCGCCAAAGCTTTTGACACGGTTTCTATCCCTATTCTGTTGCACAAGCTTGAAACAATAGGTATCAGAGGCACCCAGCTGAAACTATTTAAGAGCTATCTAGAAGATCGTACCCAATGTGTAAGAATTGGAGATGTTCTCAGCGAAGATGAAAAAAACACGTCTTTCGGGATCCCCCAAGGAAGTATTTTAGGGCCTACACTATTTTTGATATACATAAACGATCTTTGTAATCTAAGTCTAGATCATGGCCAAATTGTTTCTTATGCTGACGACACTGCCCTTCTATTTTCGGCTGACTCAGAAAAAAATGTCTACAAAGTTGCGCAACGCGGATTCAATATTGTTAATAAGTGGCTTGAACGTAATTCATTAACACTAAATGCAGACAAGACAAATTATATTAAGTTTTCGATGCGCAAGCAAACATCAACTGGCACTATCTCGACATTATATGCTCATTGCTGCACAATTCCCACAAATAACCAATGTGTTTGTCCTAAAATTAAAATGGCAAATACAACAAAATACCTTGGTGTTATAATAGATGAAACACTTTCGTTTAAACAACATATAGAAGCTTTAAATAGTAGAATTCGCAAGTTGATATTTGTTTTTAAAAAGTTACGCTGTATTGCTGACCCAAAAATAGTTAGACAAGTTTACTTTGCTCTATGTCAATCGATTTTAACGTACTGTATTACCACATGGGGTGGAGCGGGTAAAACAATGTTACTAACCATCGAGAGAGCTCAGAGGGCAATTCTCAAAGTGTCTACTTTCCGCCCTTTCCTTTTTCCTACTAACCTCCTGTACAAATCTTGTGAAGTATTAACAGTTCGACAGCTATTTATTATGGGAATTGTATTAAAACAACACAAAGCTCTACCCTACAGCACTAGATATATTAATAAAAGACGTAAAGATATAGTTTGTCCCCAAATTTCAACAAAACATGCTTTTATATCCAAATTTTACCTGTACCTCGGACCTCTCCTATACAATAGACTAAATTCGAAAACAAACATTTATTCTGTGAACTATACAAATTGTAAGAAAATACTCAAGGATGCTCTCCAAAGTATGTCATATGAAGAAACAGAAAATTTACTAACTGTGTTAAAGTAAATGTTGGTATACAAACTTCACTTAAGTTAAATAATTATCTTTAGAAAATAAGAGTTATTATATAATTATTTGTCTATTGTCAACTTTTGATTATTTATTAATTTTAAAAGACTATTTTAGCTCATCTCGCCTGAAACACAGGATTACCTAGTTCAGGCACGTAAGTCTTAGCAATATAATTTTATTTAAGCAAAACTGTACTAATTATCATACCTTATAATTTTTGAATAAACATATTATTATATTATTATTATTATTAGTTGTTTACGAAGGTACGTACTTACGCGTTGTGTACGAACAGTTGTCGAACTTGAGTGACGAACTAGGTTGTCTAGGTACGCTGTTACCTATATTTGTGGTACCGGGACGTTGTTTATAGTGCATTAAAAGACATGGTGCTAACACGGTCGCGTAATAATAGTGCTTCACGTGCTACGCAGCAGCCTGTAGTCACGGATCCTACGGCTGGTGAGCAGTTAGACGGTACGATGCCGTCTACTGCAGATGGTCACGCATTGTTTGTTGATATACGATCGTCGACGCCGCCGCTGGCTGGACCTCCGTCCGCCGGCGCCTCAGCCACATCACCACCGCCGCTGTATGGGCGTGAGCTGCCTGGCTACCCGCAGATGCCACAGCACGGGCATGCTCCGCCCATCGCCACACCGCAGCCGCCGATGTCCGCACCTATTGTTATGACGGACCAACAACTGGTATTCCTCTTACAAGCTTTACGGTCGCAGCCGCCTACGCAGGGCGCGCAGCCACCGCCGACGACGACTGTGAGTACAAACCTAGCTAATTGTACGGCGAGATTTAATGGTTCTGGCGACGTTATGGCATTCGTGGATGCTGTACAGATTTATAAAGACTGTGTTGGTGTTCACGACGATATGGCTTTAAGAGGCCTGCCAATGCTGCTCACTGATTTTGCGGCCACCTGGTGGCAAGGTGTTAAACATTCCGTCACAAGTTGGCAGGAGGCCATCCATTTATTTCGCCAAACATTCGGACCGCGCCTCCCACCTCATAGATTATATAGAGAGATGTTTAGTCGAGAGCAAGGTGATGAACGAACAGATATCTTCGTGTGTAGGGTAAGAACCCTAATCGCCCAACTACCGCTGCACACGCTACCTGAAAATCCAGTGCAACTGGATATGGTGTACGGCCTACTCCATAGGAGAATCCGGGAGAGGGTAACAAGGAGTGCCTTTGCTTCGTTCACCGAGCTACTACAGCAGGCTCGAGTAGTGGAGGATGTGCTGGATGAAGTCTGCACCGCTGCGCCGTCAAAAAGGCACTCCCCTGCATCTGCCGCCCCGCCGCTGTCATCACCACATGTCGCTGGACATGCTGCGACGTCTTCACCAGCTGGTGCCGAGGAGAAGAAACCAGAAAAAGCACCACCAAACAAGACTAGACCTAGGTGCACCTTTTGCAAGATGTTTGGACATAATAATAATAATAATAATAACCCCATCGCCGTATCTCTACGTTGACGTCGTGGTGGGGCTTGCGCGCTCCGAACTCTGGGCCTGTGCCGGGAGAGTTTACTCTCCGGAATGGGTCTAAGGTGAGGAGCCAGACCAAGAGAGATACAGAAACCCGCAGGGCAGCATGTGGCGAGCTGTTGGGCAGTAGCGACCCCACGGACCCTATCTCCCGGGAGAAGTCTTGTTCCTCATCTCTGGCTTGCCTTTATTGGCCGGCTGGAGTGAAAAATGACGAGGAACAGAGCTCCCACCTCATTCTTGCCTTTATTGGCCGGCTTGAGTGGAGATTCGCAAGAGCAAATGTGCTCGGAGGAAGGAAGTATTCCAGTAAGATGCTGGTAGGGATCTTGACCGTACTTCCGGGATTGTCCTGATAGCCGTGGAATACCTCTCCACTCCTCATAAGCACCTCAGGACATGTTGCCCCCTTGTCGCTACGTCACTATGTGCTAGCGACCGTTTCCGGGGGCCCATTATTGAGTGTGCAAGTCACCCCCTGCCATTTTTTCCGTGTATACATAAAACATTGATCAGGCAGGGGTCATAGTTCTTCCATAGTTCTTAGTAACCAGTCCACTTCAGCCACCCAAACCCATAGTCCAACTTTTTATTTTTTCCTATCCTACAATAGTCCTACACCAACCGGGGGTTATCCTTGGGTGCACTTGCATAGTGCATACAGGGATAATCGTCGGACGGTGCCGCATTTCATTAAAATTTCCTAAGGGGCCTCTGCGAGTTGGCTTCGGCCCCTCGTACGCCTTCCAAAGGACCGGGACCCCATGGTCCCGAGATATATAAATTCAAAAAAATAATAATAATAATAATCCCCCATCGCCGTATCTACCCCATCGCCGTATCTCTACGTTGACGTCGTGGTGGGGCTTGCGCGCTCCGAACTCTGGGCCTGTGCCGGAAGAGTTTACTTTCCGGAATGGGTCTAAGGTGAGGAGCCAGACCAAGAGAGATACAAAAACCCGCAGGGCAGCATGTGGCGAGCTGTTGGGCAGTAGCGACCCCACGGACCCTATCTCCCGGGAGAAGTCTTGTTCCTCACCTCTGGCTTGCCTTTGTTGGCCGGCTGGGGTGAAAAATGACGAGGAACAGAGCTCCCACCTCATTCTTGCCTTTATTGGCCGGCTTGAGTGGAGATTCGCAAGAGCAAACGTGCTCGGAGGAAGGAAGTATTCCAGTAAGATGCTGGTAGGGATCTTGACCGTACTTCCGGGATTGTCCTGATAGCCATGGAATACCTCTCCACTCCTCATAAGCACCTCAGGACATGTTGCCCCCTTGTCGCTACGTCACTATGTGCTAGCGACCGTTTCCGGAGGCCCATTATTGAGTGTGCAAGTCACCCCCTGCCATTTTATCCGTGTATATATAAAACATTGATCAGGCAGGGGTCATAGTTCTTCCATAGTTCTTGGTAACCAGTCCACTTCAGCCACCCAAACCCATAGTCCAACTTTTTATTTTTCCATATCCTACAATAGTCCTACACCAACCGGGGGTTATCCTTGGGTGCACTTGCATAGTGCATACAGGGATAATCGTCGGATGGTGCCGCATTTCATTAAAATTTCCTAAGGGGCCTCTGCGAGTTGGCTTCGGCCCCTCGTACGCCTTCCAAAGGACCGGGACCCCATGGTCCCGAGATATGTAAAATCATAATAATAATAATATTCCACAACTATCACACAACGTCATCTAGTCCCAAGCTAAGCAGAGCTTGTGTTATGGGTACTAGACAACTGATAAACATACTTATATATTTCTAAATACATACATATTATAGATAAATTACAACCAGACACAGAACAAATGATCGTGCTCATCACACAAACATTTGTCCTGGGTGGGAATCGAACCCACGACCTCCGGCATAGCAGTCAGGGTCACTAACCACTAGACCATCAGGCCTGTCAAAACATGTCAAAGATGACTGTCGTAAACTAGAAAATCGGAATAAAGCGACCGTTGAACCGGTCAAGAGCGAACCAGTTGCGACCCGATTGGAGCTGCGCCCGTCCGTAGCGTGCTTTGGATGTGGTGCGCCCGGTGTAATACGGTCAAACTGCATGGTGTGTAAAGGAAAAATCACTGCATCACCAACCACGACGACCGCATTCCAATCAGTGTCCGTAGATGGAAAAGTGTTAAATCCGCGTGTGCGCCCTATTTTTAATGTGCAGGTGTTTGGTGCAGTAGGTACCGCGTTACTAGACACGGGCGCGAAGCAATGCGTTGCTAGCGATAGTTTAACAAGACATTTGCGGGCTAATGGCCAAATATTTAATAGTTGCGAAACAGAGTTAAGATTTGCGGACGGAACCCAGCGGTACCAAACTGTAGAGACAGCCTTAGTGAATGTAAAAGTGCAGGGAGTTGCAATGAGCACTCTTTTTATGGTCTTGCCCGGCGCAACCGATTCCTTACTAGGGATGAATTTTATCGAGGACGCTGGCATGATACTTGATTTCGAGAGGAATCGTTTCTCTTTACGCGCTACATCTGGCTTTCATGAGCTACACTATGAACGCGAGGACCGAGTTGCGGTCAGTTCAACGATTGCTCTCCACGAGTGCGAGGGCATTCTCCTATCACCAGCTGATAGAGATAAGTTGGCTGCACTATTGAACATTAACGCTGATATCTTCAGTGCAGGGGGAGGGCCCACGCCCTTCGCCTTGCATAGGATAGACACCGGTAACGCCGCGCCTATCGCAACGCCCCCTTATCGGCTGTCTCCTGCTAAGAAGGAGAAGATAAGAGCTGAAATCGATAAAATGTTGGAACTGGAGGTTATAGAAGAAGCCGAGTCAGAATGGGCTTTCCCAGTGGTGTTAGTGCCGAAAAAGAATGGTGAGACAAGATTTTGCGTCGATTATAGGAAATTAAACGCTGTAACCCGTACGGACAAATATCCGCTGCCATTAATCGACGAGATCCTATCTTCCACAAAGAGTAATTGTGTGATGTCCACCATCGATTTGAAATCTGGGTACTGGCAAGTGGAAGTAGCTCCAGAGGATAGACACAAAACTGCATTCGTCTCACCGTTCGGAACGTTTCAATTTAGGCGCATGCCATTTGGGTTAAAGAATTCGCCGTCAACGTTCCAACGATTGATGGATCGTTTTCGGTCTGGACTAAAAGACGTAACTGTTGTGGCATATTTAGATGACATCCTCGTCATTTCTGATAACCTGGATGTACACCTACAGGATCTGCAACAAGTGTTCGATCGCCTTCGTCAATTCAACCTCAAAGCAAACCGTGAAAAGTGCGTATTTGCCAGGGAAAGAGTTGCTTATTTAGGGCACGTTATTACGGTCCAAGGTATCGAACCTGATCCGACGAAGGTCCAAGCAGTCGTGGAAATGATGCCTCCTAACAACGTAAAGGAACTAAAAAGTTTTTTACAAACCTGTTCCTGGTTTAGAAAATTTATTCCACAATTCTCGGAAGTAGCCCAGCCGTTGACCGACCTTACCAGGAAGAGTAAAGCCTGGAAATGGGGTGAGAAGGAGGTCGCCGCCTTTAACGAACTCAAGAGGAGACTCACAACGAGTCCAATTTTGCGCCAGCCAGACTTCGAGCAACCTTACATTCTTCGCACAGACGGTAGTGGTTATGCCCTAGGTGCAGTACTCGTGCAAGGTCCGGATCTAAAGTCTGAGAAACCTATTGAGTATGCCAGTAGGTTATTAACGGCAGCCGAACGTAATTACTCCACGACGGAGCGGGAAGCATTAGCTGTGGTGTGGGCCCTAGAGAAGTTCCGTGGTTATCTCGAAGGCGCCCAAGTCCGTGTTGCAACTGACCATCAACCTTTGAAGTGGCTACTGTCTCTAAAGACACCCAGTGGCCGCCTTGCCCGGTGGGCCCTGAAAATCCAAGCTTTTAATCTGGATGTGGAGTACACGCCCGGGAAAGCTAATGTGGTGGCTGATACGCTCAGTCGTCCCGTATGCCGGCAGTCGATGGAAGAAAATCCCGACTCCTGCGATCTGTGTCCAGTCTCAGTAGACCTACCTCACCGTAGCTCCGAAGAGTTGCGAGCCGCTCAGCTCGAAGACCCTGAACTTAGGAAGATATTTTCGGATTTTAAAGACGGTAATGCCACTACTCGGTGGACAGATCGAGGCTATTATCTTTCAAACGGAGTCCTTTTTCGTTTTGATCCAGATTCTGAATCTGAAGAGCCTCAGTTGGTAGTACCAGACTCTATGCGCACCGAGATCCTGAAAGAACTCCACGATGCGCCCACAGCAGGTCATTTGGGCCTGGAGCGTACTCTAACCAAGATCAAGGAAAGATTCTACTTCCCAAATATGCGTCAATACGTGGCGAAGTATCTCAAGGCTTGCGATCTGTTCGAGCCAAACGCCTGCTCGTTTAGAATGAGCAAAGCAACGTGGTGGTAATTAGATGTAGGTAATTAGACGTAAGGATAAAATATGTGTACTCGTTTTTTTCTTCCATCTTTGTTCGTCATCAAGGCAATACATGTTTCTAAAAATCTCAGTATATTTGGAGTTTCTTTGACCAGTCATCTAAAATTCCCCAACATTTTGGTCCATTACCAAGCCGGATTGATAATCACATGAAGATTTGCTAAAAATCAGTGGATTTGGAAATTATTATCGTGGAGTTTTGTCGAAGAGGTTATACGCCGGCAATGTGACTGTGAACAAAGGACGTCAAGCTAATTTACGGTGTTAAGAATTTTAGAGTTCAAATATCATCACCCAACACTCGTTCAGGTAGTATTTAACCATAATTAAGGATTTAAAAGGTCAGTGTTTCATTTACCTGAATACCTATATTGTTAAAATTGCAACATATTTAGGTACCTATTTTGTATTGTGAATAGTTCTAGTACATATCATTTAATTGATGATACTTATTTTGCAAATACGATTATACGTTCTTTCAGTGATAAGTCCAGTAGATATTTTGCTACATTTATAATTGTATAGCAATATTATTAGTAGTAACTATTCATATTAAATAGTTTATATGCGTAGGTTGGTATTTGATAGATATTACAAATCTTAATTCGTCTATATTCAGTTAATTAACCCGTATTAGTCAATTTAATTGATTATTTTATTAGTGTATTGCGAAAGTTCGACGTTAGGTAATTAAGTATTCAAGTTTTAAGGAATTTTGTAGCTAAATTAAAAATCTCATTTGTATTCACATATATTTTCTACAACAGGTAGTAGTCACTATTTCTTCTTTGTTAAATTGTTATACCATAACTTAATAGTAATACGTAGGTACCTTAAATTAAGTAAAGTATTGTCTAAAAATATACCTAAGTTGTTATTATACAAATTTCAGGTTGACTACATTCGATTCCCAGAATGTCCGAAGAAAGAGAACTTGTTAAAAAACGAGGAAGCTACAAGGGACGCTTAACTGCATTCATCAATTACCTTGATGCTTCCAGTGACAAGGAGTTAACTAGCTGTGAGGTCAAGGAATCGCAGTTACGGATTGGAAAAATCGAGTCGTTGTATGGGCATTACGATGAGGTACAGTTGCGATTGGAATGCCTGGTAGAAGATGTTAAGGCACAATTCTTTGAGCGTACTGAATTTGAGTCACAATACTACAAAGCACTGTCTAGGTCACAGGAGTTGTTATGTAAGTATAACAATGATAATGAGTCGATGAGTAGTGACAAATGTACCCGTATCAGTCAACGTAAGCCTGTTAAGTTGCCCACGATACAGTTACCTAAATTCAATGGGAGTTTTAGCAACTGGTTGGAGTTCCGTGACACTTTTACTAGCCTCATTCACTGTAACGATGAAATCGACCAGGTTAACAAATTTCATTATTTACGAGCGTCCCTGGAAGGATCTGCTGCTGTTGTAATCCATGCGATTGAGTTTTCCGCAATCAATTATGATACAGCGTGGAAGCTAGTTTGTGATCGTTTCGATAATAAAAGGTTGTTAGTTCAGAATCATGTGTCATCTTTATTTAACTTGAATACTATTGCAAAGGAGTCCTCTGTTGCGTTGAAAGGATTGATTGATCAACTTAATAAAAATCTTCGTGCGTTGGAATCGTTAGATGAGCCCATCAAGTATTGGGATACTTTATTAATATTCATGGTAACTCGAAAACTAGATCAGTTAACTTATCGTGAGTGGGAGGAACACAAAGGTCGTATAGACAAAGACAGCACTATAACATTTGCTGAATTTATACAATTCATTCGCTTTCGCGCTGACTTATTAGAAACGTTAGAAACAGCACGAAATAGCAGTAATCCCACTCCCGCTAAGCCTAGTTCACATTCTAATAAGATGAAATCTATGGTTGTATCACAAGATTCTAATAATTCCAACACTGAATCAAGTAAGTTGTGCCCGCACTGTAAAGCTGATCACGTTTTAAGTAGTTGTTCACAGTTCCTTGCACTTAGCATAGACGCCCGACTCAAATTAATACCTAACTATAAAGTGTGCTATAACTGTTTTCGTGCAGATCACTTTGCTAACCGATGCAAAAAGCCAGGATGCAAGATATGTAAGCGCCGACATAACACTTTGATCCATTCGTCGGAGAATAAAGGTACGGCGAATTCTTGCAATAATGACAACAAATCACACGGTAGCTCGTCCCATTCCGTATCAACGTCATTACCCACTGACGCCGTGGCTAGTACTACTGATGCGAGTGCAAATAATTTAACTTTGTCAGCAGACCTCAGTGTGCGTAAACAACGCGCTGTGTTATTGTCCACCGCTCTTATCAAGTTATGGGATCACAATGATCGTGAGCACATAGTGCGAGCCATGCTTGATAGTGGTAGTACATCGTGTTTTATGACGGAACGATTATGTACACGGCTTAACTTAAATACTAGTCAGATAAATGGTTCGGTCTATGGCATTAATAACGTAAGTTCTCGTGTAGGCAAAACATGTCACGTGAAAATGACTTCATTAAACAATAGTTATGCTGCTAAGTTTTATTGTTTTGCCATCATTGACGACTGTTGTGCCCAGTCGTGAAGTCGACATTTCAGATCTGAATATTCCAGATAATATCTGTTTAGCTGACCCCACCTTTTACAAGCCTTCAGAAGTAGATGTCTTAATAGGAGCAGATCTCTTCTGGGACTTGGTTGGCTCACAGAGAATTCGGCTAGGAGTAGGTAAGCCAGTGTTGTGTGAAACGTTGTTAGGCTGGATTGTTTCCGGCCCTGTTACCTATAATAATAGTAAATTAATTTCGAATATTTCATGCAATTTAACACAAACTGATTCCCCTAGTGACGGTAAATTAAATAAAATTCGCACCGATTTAGAAAAATTCTGGAATCTAGAAGAGATTAATTCACCATCATCACATTATTTACCCGAGGAGAAGTTGTGTGAGGAGCATTTTGTCAAGAATACGACACGTTTAGAGAACGGTCATTTTTGTGTTCGTATTCCTGTTAAGCAAAATCCAGCTATTTTAGGAGAATCTTTCCAAAGGGCTTCTAAGTGTCTATATTCTCTAGAACGCAGACTGATGTCCAAGCCTGAATTCGGTAAGTTATATCGTGACTTCATGTCTGAATATGAGACTTTAGGACATATGACCGAAAAAAAGAATAATGACAGTCCCAGTGGATATTTTATACCACACCACGGGGTACTGCGTGAATGTAGCACAACTACCAAGCTCCGTGTAGTTTTTAATGCAAGCTGTGCTACTTCTTCAGGAGTATCGTTCAATGACGTGCAGATGGTGGGTCCTACAGTGCAGGACGATCTTATATCTATACTTCTTCGGTTTCGACAACACAAGTTCGTCTTGTCAGCTGATGTTGCGAAGATGTATAGATGTATATATGTCCACCCATCTGATAGGTACCTGCAACAGGTTCTGTGGCGCGATAATGCATGCGATCCTGTCAAGGCTTATAAATTGAACACCGTTACATATGGTACGGCTAGTGCACCATTTCTTGCTACGCGTTGCCTCAAGCAAATAGGGATAGACTATCAAACCAATGACACTAAGATCGCTTCATTTTCTGTGGGTGAGTCATCCTCAGGTAGCAGAGATAAGATTGCTGACGTCATCAAGCATGACTTTTACGTTGATGACCTATTGACAGGAGCTGATGATCTAAATGAAGTTACGTTTATCCGCACAGAGGTCACCAACGCACTAGCATCTGCTTGCATGCCGCTTAGAAAGTGGAGGTCTAACGTCCCGAACTTAGTCTCCGGAGTTTCTCAGTCGTCATTAGATTTAGATATGGGATCTAATGAACCCAATAAGTTATTAGGGCTTGACTGGTTTTCTGGTTCCGACGAATTTGGGTTTTCAAGTTCAACGTTACGTTCTAAGGATTCTGTTACAAAGCGTGATGTACTTTCTGCAATAGCACGTATTTTTGACCCCCTAGGACTTTTATCTCCTTGCGTAGTCACAATGAAAATGTTTTTACAACGGATGTGGTTGGACAAGCTCTCGTGGGATGACCCATTAACCCCGGCACTTAATGCTGTTTGGAATGGTATTGTCAAAGCATTGCCGCTTATCAATAATTATCGTGTTTCCACGACACGTTATATGTGATGCACATACTGTACTGGAACTACATGTATTCACAGATGCATCAGAGCGTGCGTATGGTGCGTGCGTCTATGTACGTAGTGCCAATGATCAGGGTGAGTACATGGTTCGTCTGCTAGCCGCTAAAAGTCGAGTGGCACCGATTAAGCCGACCACCATTCCAAGACTGGAATTGTGTGGTGCCGTAGTCGGAGCTCGTTTGTGCGAGAAGGTTGTGAAGTCACTGCGACTAAGGTTTAGTCATGTTTATTGCTGGACTGACTCCACCGTCGTGTTGGGATGGTTGCAGATGTTACCTTCTAAGCTTCAGCCATTTGTGCGTAATCGCGTTGCTGAAGTTTTAGATAAGGCAGGGCACTGTACTTGGCGACACATCCCAACCGCCATGAACCCTGCAGACCTAATATCTCGTGGTGTGGATATTAGTGTTCTGCAATCTTTGGACTTGTGGTGGAGTGGTCCCAGTTTTTTGAAGCAAGTCCAATCTCATTGGCCGTCTCAACATAAATCGTTAGAGTCAGACAAGCTGCCTGAAACTCGACCTCATGTTTTATTGAGCGCTAGTGTTAGTGATAACAGTCAATGTCATACTTTCATAGATTTTAATCGTTTTTCTAGTTATTTAAGGCTCATCCGTAGTGTAGCAACAGATTTAAGGTTTATAAAATTGTGTAGGAAACTTCCTTCTATTAGTTTCCTATCACAAGTTGAGTTGCAGGATGCATTAAATATTATTATAATTAGAAGCCAAATTCAGTCTTTTCCCGAGTATGAATTACTCATTAATAATCAGAAGTTGCCTTATAAAAGCGCCCTTATAAAATTTAACGTATTTTTAGATGATAATAAAATCATGCGTGTCGGAGGACGCTTAGCAAATTCAACTTTTCCTTTCGATAAAAAGCACCCTATTCTTTTACAGTCCACTCACAAATTTACGAAGTTACTATTCGAATTTGAACATACAAAGCTAATGCATGCAGGCCCTCAGTTATTGCTGGCTTCGATTAGGGATTCATACTGGCCAATAGGCGGACGAAGCCTAGCAAAGAGTTGTTACCGTAATTGCGTGCGTTGTTGTCGCATGTCGGGTAGAACAGTTACTCCTGTGATGGGTAATTTGCCACAGCAGCGTCTCCTTCCAGGTGGTTATCCTTTTGACAGCACTGGTGTGGACTATGCTGGTCCCATCATGGTTGCTAGTAGGCAAGGTCGGGGATGTAGGCTGGTAAAATTATACATAGCCATCTTTGTGTGCTTTACCACCAAGGCTATTCACTTAGAGCTGGTGAGTGACCTAACCAGCAATAAGTATTTACTAGCTTTATATAGATTTATCTCGCGACGGGGAAAACCCAGTGACATCTACTCCGACAACGGTACCTCTTTTGTCGGTGCCTGCAACGAACTTTCGAAGTTCCTTAAATCTAATTGCAATTCCTTGGGCGAGCAATTGGCTAACGACGGAGTTAAATTTCATTTTATACCCGCGTACACTCCTCATTTTGGCGGACTCTGGGAGGCGGGTGTTAAGTCAACAAAATATCATCTCAGGCGAGTGTTGGGAAACTGTAAATTATCATTTGAAGAACTTAACACCACATTAGTCCAGATTGAGGCGATATTGAATTCACGTCCACTGACGCCGCTGTCATCCGATCCAGCGGACTGCACTCCACTGACTCCGGGTCATTTTCTTGTTGGCCGGCCGCTGACGTCACTTCCGCAGCAAGATCTACAGAACTACTCCACTGCTTCATTGTCTCGGTTCCAACGGATCGAGCAGCTACGCCAGCATTTTTGGGCTCGTTGGAGTAAAGAGTTTGTGTCCGAGCTGCAGCAAAGGACGAAGTGGCATACCTGCAAAGACACGCTAAAGTTGGGTTCTTTGGTCATCATAAAGGAGGACCACCTTCCTCCTCTTAAATGGAGATTGGGAAGAGTCTTCGCCGTCCATCCAGGATCAGATGGAATTGTTCGTGTGGCAGACGTCAAAACATCCGCTGGAGTCGTCAGGAGAGCCTTTAATAGGATTTGCCCACTGCCCGTTGATTCTGCGTCTGGTTGAAAGCTGTTCTGCTGCTTCCAACGTCCGGGGGCATGTTCGAGCCAAACGCCTGCTCGTTTAGAATGAGCAAATCAACGTGGTGGTAATTAGATGTAGGTAATTAGACGTAAGGATAAAATATGTGTACTCGTTTTTTTCTTCCATCTTTGTTCGTCATCAAGGCAATACATGTTTCTAAAAATCTCAGTATATTTGGAGTTTCTTTGACCAGTCATCTAAAATTCCCCAACACGATCTTTGCCAGAAGTTTAAGCCAACTAATCTTAAGCCTGCTGGACTGCTGCAAACCCCTGTCGCCCAACAACGCTTTGAAGTTCTCGCCATGGATTTGTTTGGTCCTCTGCCTGAGGGTAGTAAGGGTGAGAAGTGGATCTTCCTAGTTGAAGATACTGCGAGCAGATGGGTAGAGTTGTTCCCTTTGACCGAAGCCAACGCAGATAGTTGCGCTAGAGTATTGATAGAAGAAGTTTTTATGAGATATGGGTTTCCCCGTAGAGTCATCTCAGATAATGGAACACAATTCGTCTCTGCGGTGATGCAAAAAGCAATGCACGTTCTCGGTGTTCATCAAAATTTAACGCCAGTCTATCACCCCGAGGCCAATCCTGCTGAACGGAAAAATCGCGAAATGAAGCAGATGTTGGCGATCCTGATAGATCCAGAACATCGTCGTTGGCCGGAAGTGCTGCCTGCTGTGCGATTCGCATTGAATACGGCTCCTAACCAAGGCCCGGGACACTCTGCCGCCTTTTTAACGTTTGCGCGCGAGTTCCGGTCCCCGGTGGACGTAGTTCACGACTTGCGAGCGGTCGTAGACCAAGAAAACTACGTACCCCAAATTACGCCATATTTACGGGACTTTATGCACCGCCTGCAAGAGGTGAAGTGGCGAGTTGAGCGCCAGCAGGACATTCGCAAGGATGCAGCGGACAAAAACCGTCGTCCTGGAACTAACTTTCAGGAGGGTGACCTCGTACTAGTGGATAGCCATCGACTTAGTCAAGCCGCGAAGGGCTTCACCAGTAAGTTTGCCCCGAGACGAGAGGGCCCGTATCGCATCAGTAAAGTTGTTTCCGCAACCACTTACGAGGTTGTAGATAAAGAGAGCGAACCTCGAGGGAAGTATCATGCCAGTCTCTTAACACCGTATGTAGGCGATTCAGACGTTGTCGTCCATGGTAGAAAGAAGGGCAGACCCTGTAAGGTATCGGTTGCCAAGCCAGCTCCAGAGCCTTCAGCTGACTTGGAGGGGGAGGATATAGCGCGACCCCTATCAACTCCCCGCACTTCTAGGGTTCGTCGTGTGCCGGCCAGGTTACGTCACTAGTTACGGTTCATGCACACCCCTAGCAATGTCGCCCCGCGCGCCGCCAGTGATTCACAAGCGCCCGGTAACTGCGCACGCGCTCGGAGTTAGACTCGTGCGCCTCGCGAGCCGTCCATTACCGTATATTTAGTCATACAGAATAAGTTGATTGTCACTCTGTGTACCTACATCGTTTTAACAATATATAGTTTTACATGCACAAATAGTTGGAGTTTCCTTTGCCGTAAAGTACCCCAACTATAGAATACGATATTTTTCAGTTTAACAATTTCAGTTGCCACATAAGAGGTTTTGGTTGCTCTTTATGTATCACATCAGAGCTTTTGAACTAAAATGCCTATAATAATTGAAATAAAAAACTATTAATTTTATTGAAAAAAATACATATTTCTCAGAATACACTAGTTAGGATATAATCAATATAACAGTTGAATCACAAGTTAGAATAAAAAGAAGTTACAAAACAGTTGAATCACAAGTTAGAATAAAAAAAAGTTACAAATCAAAGTATCATTATTATAATTATGCATTAAGTACCCGGATTATATTGTAATGCATTGTAAAACGGATGGTAATCCTGATCTATTACCATTTTCAGTTCCTGTAAATGTTTAAACTTGCTCTCAGTAATTGTTAATGGAGTTCTATACAATCGTTTTGGAGATACCAGACCGTTTCTTTGGTTATTTCTTCGCTGTGGAAGTACGGACCACTCATCGACATGCCTTAACCTATAAAATATGGATCCATCGGATAAATATTTAAGACCCCTAATGTCCACCACGACAGGATCTCCCTTCTTTTTGCCAGGCTGTATGGATTTTAGGTTCGATTCCATCTCTTCGAAATTGAGAAAGAAATCATGGTGAATGGATAAGGCTTTTGTGGTCGAGCTTGCCTCATCCGGGTGATGTAATCACTGGGAGCGAATATTGGTGGTTTTATGTATTGCTCAATAGTGGAGTGAACACTATCTACCTCCATCATAGTGTGCCCTTTTTCCAGGTAAAGTTGTTAGATATAAATTTTCTTTCTTTGCGCCAAATCGCTTAAGACACTAGACAAAATTCGGTTCCGGTTTTGGTGTCCGCATCCATCAGAAATAATTATAACGCGCTCTGTTGAAAGTGGCAGGTTTTGACAGTAGGCTATTAAACAAGATGTGAAGAAAATTGAAGCCCGTGAAGCCAAAAAGAATGCCGTAGCTAGTGCAAACGAAAAGGTTTTTGTTATAACAGTCGACGTTCAAAGTGTTTTGCTTGCTCCAAAGCTATTGGCTAGTGCACTGTACTACAAATTAAAATTACAATGCCATAATATCACGGTTTATAACGTGCTATCCAAAGATGTGATGTGTACATTGACACATATGATATTTTAAGCACCAACTTTTGATTAGCAAGCACATTGGAGATCTTGAAGTTGGTAAATAAATTACGATTTTAACGTCGTATACACATGAGAGTTTTTGCATTCGATAGAGCTTCAAAATGTAGAACAGGCTGGCGTATAAAAGTGACTTTGCCAAAAGTGACACATAAGAGGTCTTAACGTCGCAACGACGAAATGAGGTAGCAAAAGCATTGGCAGAAAATTTTGTTTTGAGATATGGAATACCGCGTACAATTGCTACGGATAGAGGTTCTGAGTTCATTTCAAAAGTAATGGTGCAGCTATGTAATATCTTGAGCATCAATAAGATCTTATCAACATCATATCATCATGAAACTATAGGGTCTTTGGAAAACGTTCACAAAACTTTAGGTGCGTATTTAAGGATACAGACGAATAATAATCCATCAACGTGGAGTTCTTGGATTCCATATTAGTGTTTTTCTTATAACACAACAGTTAATACTGTGACCAAATATACACCTTATGAATTAGTTTTCGGTAAAATTTGTAGGTTACGTAGTAGTAAGTAGTCTACAAGGTGAAAGTGTTGAACCTTTGTATAATTTTGATATATATCCTTTAGAATTTAATTACAGATGCAAAGGGCTCAAAATGATGCGAAAGAAAATTTGATAGCAAATAAGGTAGCAAGGAAACATTGTTATTATAAGAATCTTAATCCTATAACATATAAAAAAGGTGACTGGATATTGATAAAAAACGAAACAGGCAATAAATTGGAATGTATTTATAATGGACCATTTGAAGTTGTAAAGGACGAGTCACCAAATGTCATTGTTAGATACAAAAATAAGATTGATGAAATACATAAAAATAGAACAAAATTATATTGTAAGAGTTAGAATAAAAGTTTAAGATGTATAGAAAAAAAAAACATTGTAATTTAGTTTTTTTTTTTTACTTTAAGAGGGGTGATGTGGTGTGAGGTCACATAGGGGAACACCGGGCAAGACGGGGTGGCGGGCAAGACGGGGCATCAGGCCTCTCAGGTGATTTGAATTGACCAATCACGTTCGCTCTGCCATCTTGCTACTGCCCGCCATGACAGTTCTTAGTCACACGAGTACTAACACGGCGGCAAGTCATTTGTTCTTCGGCACATTAGACGCTGATGATGCCAGAAAATATGATGAAGCCATTACAACTTGTCAACATAATGAAAATCTGATATTTTCCTTAATGAAAGACAACATTCACGTTATACAATCCACTATTAATAACTTTAATGATTCAATTTCTAAATTAAACAATAACGAATTAAGAATAAATAAACAATTACAAAAACTTAACTATATGATTATAAACAGTAGTAAAGATATTGTTAACTTAAACAACATCGCGAAAATTAATTCCATTTTTAATCTGATTGAAAGTTCATTGCTGTCTATTTCCAATATTTTAGACACAGTTTTAAATTCTATTTTATTTGCAAAAGCAAATATCCTACATCCTTACGTTTTAACTTCTACCAACTTATTTCAAGAACTTTCTAAAAGTAAAATGACTCAAAGGAATTTAGATTTTCCCGTCTCGTTATCGCTACATAACATTCACAGCATTATTGACTTATCAAAGTTGACTTCTTACTATTATAATAATAAAATAGTATTTGTTATCGAAATACCTCTCATCAATCCAATTAAGTATAGTATCTATAAAAATTTACCGCTACCTACCCCACGGAACGAGAATAATTTACAAACATATGTCCTTATTCACCCCACTAAGTTATACATGGCTGTAGCGGATGATAGATTAAGTTATGCATTGTTAGATAGTTTAAGTGAATGTAAGAATGTTAATTATGACTATGTAATATGTCCATTACCCTCTATATTATCCACTATTAATAATCCTTCTTGTGAAACTAAACTTTTAACTGAAGTAACACAGTCACTGCCTGAAGTGTGTGACTCAAAAATAATTTATGGTAATATAAACTTATGGCAAAAACTTAATGATGGAAGATTCGTTTATATACAATCAAAGCCTAATAAATTAACTATTAAATGTACAAAGACGAATGAAATCAAAGACTACACCTTAAAAGGTACTGGAATTTTGTCTTTAAAAAAAGATTGTGTTGCATTTTTTCAAACATTGCAATTTGCTCCATCTCACGTTTATAAAACCACTTTGCCAAGCCAATTAAAAATCGATTTTAATATTATTGATGATGATTGTTGTAAATTTAAAATTTTAAATAGTAGTGCTCATATGCTTTCTCCAATAACATTAACTGACGTTGACTTAGAGTCTTTAAAATTAGCGTCACATAAACTAGACCATCTAGAAAATCAAATTCATGAAGTTGAAAATCAGTCTCACATTGTCAAATATAGACATTACTATTGTACACTTACTATTATTGTAATTGCTGTTATTTCTTCCTATATTATATACAAAGTTTATTTTAAATGTTTTCCCATTGGTAAATGTACATCTTTTTGCATTCATTCACACAATCCATGTTTTGGGAAAAAAACAACCGACAACCTGAAAGCCACAAGAGTAACCTCAGTTGAACTAACGAATATCCAAACTGAATCTGTGGAATGCGACAAGAAGTCGATAAGAAGTCTCCCTGAAATGGAACTTAATAAAAATAAAAATAGAGTTGCTTTTAGAAATTTTGACAGAGTCTTATCTAGTCGAAACTTAAGCAATTTTTAAAATAAAAAAACCTATTCAATACTATTATTAATTTTCATTTCGGGACTTCCTTAGATTAATTACCTTTGTTTTTGTAACCTATTTCTATGTGTTTTTGTTTTGTACTTATTTGTGAAACTTAACTATTTTGTAATATTGTTTCAATCATGGTTTACCTTTTATTAGTGAAATTATTTTCTGAAATCTTTCCTTTTCGTTTGGAGCAATTTAACTATTGCATTTTATCCTTCGCTTAATTTATAAAGCTCCGTCTTAAGGGGGAGATGTTATAAATAATTTCCATCACTACATTTAAATTGCTGATTTGAAAAATTCTTGTACTATATAAAACTGCTCGCTATGCATGCAGCGCAGTCAACCCACAAATTTTGTTCAAAACATATATTTTAAATGTAGTATTTCGTGTACAGTTTTTTTTTTATTAAATTAGTTCTGTAGTAGCAAAAATAAAGTGTTTCAATTAACAAGGTCCCACGGAGCGCCATCCTAACAGTACTCAACAAACTGATTGGGACAATTTATTTTCCATTGCATCTAGGAAAACACTAGTCGCCGGTGATTTCAATGCGCACCACTGTAATTGGTCATACAAAACTGATCAAAGGGGAAATCAGCTGTTAGACTCGTCGTTAGATTGTGGGTTTAGATATCTAAATAATGGAGATGCGACTAGTCAAGTTGGTTGGTGGAGTCGTACAAAGCACTTCACCCGATATAACTTTTGTTTCTACCGATTTAGTATTAAAATTCAAATGGCAAGTTTTTAATGAGACTTTGGGGAGCGATCATCTTATCCTAAAGATGATGCTTAATTTTGAACAACAGTTTCCACTTATAGAACATCGAAATTTTAAATTGGCCAATTGGAAAGAGTATACTGACGATCTTCAGAAGTATTTTTCTAACTATGATTTTGCCAATGACAATGTTCAGTATATGTATGATTATTTAGAAAAACACATTAATATTTCAGTTAATAAACATATTCCTAGAATCAAAGTCTGTAACAAACCTGCAAGCACTTTTAAACCAAAAAAATATTGGAAACCAGAATTATCTGAGGCAGTGGCCTTGAGGAGACTAGCGCTTAAACAATTCAGACAAAACCCCACACCAGATAATCTTACAATATTAGAAAATAACATTGAAAAAGCGCGATTATTAATTATACAATCTCGTTCACAAGATTACAAGAATTTTTGTTCAAGTATTAATGAATGTAACTCAGCGTCAGATATGTGGTGTAAAATGAAATGGCAAAAAAATCACCGTAAACCTACATTTTATGTGCCTGAAGATAAAAGTAAAAACTTATTATATAGTCTTACACCAGACATGGCTTCGGATAGGAGACACAATATTTTATCCATAAACGAATCATTGGAAATACCATTTGAAATGTCGGAGTTGGTCAAATGTTTAAAAAGGAAGGATACTGCTCCCGGTTATGATGGTATCACTTACTCTATGATATATAATTTACCAAGGAACGGCAAAATTTTATTACTGTATTTATTCAATACTATATTTACATCAGGTGTAATACCAGATCAATGGCGAACCATATTGATTATTCCTATACCGAAGGCATCAAGCGCAAACCATCCTAGCTCCGATGTGAAATTAAGGCCGATCTCTTAACCGGCGAGAGATGTCGTGCGGCGTCCCACAGGGATCGGTTCTGGGGCCGCTCCTGTGGGACATCGGTTACGACTGGGTGCTGCGGGCCGACCTCCCTGATGGCGTCAGCGTGGTTTGCTACGCTGACGACACGCTGGTCCTGGCGCAGGGGAGGTCGCATCAGGCGGCGGCCGACGCAATGACACGAGGGGTTGCGATAGTCGTGGAGAGGATCCGGCGGTTGGGTCTCGAGGTGGCACTGCACAAGTCCGGGGCCATGTCTTTTCATGGGCTCCGGAACGGGCCACCATCGGGATTCCAACTGATGGTAGGAGGGGTTCACATCGGCGTCGAGGCAACGATGAAATACCTGGGTCTCGTCCTCGACAGCCGGTGGAACTTCGTCGAACATTTTCGACGTTTGGCCCCCAAACTGGAACGGACCGGGGCCGCCTTCAAGCGGCTCTTGCCCAACCTGAGGGGGCCAAACGCCTCCTGCCGGAGGCTTTACGCGGGGGTCGTGCGGTCCATGGCCCTATATGGGGCCCCGGTGTGGGCGCGTTCACTGCGGCTGCGAGCCGCCCACTACCTGAACGCGCCCCAAAAGGTGGTAGCCGTAAGGCTGATCCGGGGCTACCGCACGATCTCGGGCGAGGCGGCAAGCCTCCTTGCCGGAATGCCGCCATGGGATCTGGAGGCGATAGTCCTCGCGCGCCTGTATGAGTGGCGCGCGGAGGCACTACGCCGGGGGGAAACTCCGCTTCCGCGGCAAATAGCGGCGGAGCGGACGGACCTCCGGCGCGATCTCATGGTGGCATGGAAGGAGCGACTTTCGCAACCCAGCGCAGGGCACGCCACGATAGTGGCGATAAGGCCCCTCTTTGAGGAGTGGCTAGAGAGGCGTCACGGCGTTCTCACCTACCGCCTGACGCAGGTCCTCACCGGACACGGATGTTTCGGGAGGTTCCTGCACATCATCAGGCGGGAGGAGACGCCCGGGTGTCACCATTGCGAGGATCGCCCAGAGGACACGGTGGAGCATACGGTGGAGGTCTGCCCCGCTTGGGCGGAGCACCGCCGTGTCCTCGTAGAGGCGATCGGCAATGACGGCGACCTCTCGCGTCCGGCCCTGGTTCAAGCCATGGTCCGGGGCGAGAGGGAGTGGGAGGCGGTCACCTCCTTCTGCGAAGCAGTCATGCTAGCGAAGGAGGTGGCGGGACGGCTCAGGGAGAGAGCCGCACGCCTCAGCCGCCGCGGGAGACGCTACGGGCGTCGGGAGCCGCGTGACGACTCCCGGCCACCGTAGGCGCGGGCCTGCGGACGGAGAGTAATGGGTAGCTCTCCGTCCGATCAGGACCAGGCCCGTGCCGGACGGCGCGTATGTGTTCCACGCGCGCCTCAAAGAGATGTCAGCATTAAGGAAGGGGCCCGCCAGGGCCGAAGCCTGCCGGGGTAGCGGGATCGTCCGAAAGGGTTACCGCTGCCCCGGAACATAAAGGGCTAAGGAAGGAACACGGGTGGGTTTTAGTCAGTAAGAGTCTGACACTCCCTTCCGCTCCACCCAGAGCGGGAGGAGTCATTAGATGATTTCCCATCCACAAAAAAAAAAAAAAAAAAAGGCCGATCTCTTTGATGTCATGTTTGTGCAAGATCTTTCATAACATGTTGCTGAAAAGAATGGAATGGCACTTAGAAAGGAACTTAATTTTGTCCCAAAATACAACAGGATTCCATAGAGGTCAGTCTTGCTTGGATAATTTATCCAGAATCATAACTCACATTCAAGTAGGATTCTCAAAAAAAATATCAACTGTAGCTTGTTTTTTAGATGTGGAAAATGCATATAATAATGTACTTACAGAAAAAGTTGTCAAAAAGTTAGATCTATTGAAGTTCGGTTATCGCATTTGTAATTACGTATCATCATTTCTGAGAGCGCGGTGTTTAACAATAAAGGACAGAGTTACCAATAGGGTTATCGGATGTAGGTGGACCAGCATTGGCCTGGCCCAGGGAGATCCACTCTCACCATTATTGTTTAATGTGGCAACATAATATGACATATGCCAAGATAATGAGGAGTCACGTATTATGGTATCCCAATACGCAGATGATTTTGTATTTTATATGAGCCATAAAAATCTAAACACATGTAAAGTAAATTTGCAAATTATGTTAAATTCTGTAGTGCATAAATTAAAGTGTATTGGACTTGAGATCTCTTCAAATAAATCCAAAGTGTGTATATTTAGCCGAAAGCGCAGTGAACAGCACATTAATTTGAAAATAAATAGTAATACTATCCCGTGTGTTGATAATATTAAATACTTAGGAATGTGGTTACACAAATCCCTACTTTGGAGTAAACACATAAACGAAATCGTACAGAAAACTAAGAAATTTGAATTTATTAAAAATTTTAACAGGCCCTTCTTGGGGTGTCCATCCTAAACACTTACGTAAGCTTTATATAGCTTTGTTAAGAAGTAGGATTGATTACGGCTCCTTTTTATATGACACTAGCGCAAAATCACACTTATATAAACTGGACAAAATTTAAAATCAGGCACTCAGAATTATTGGTGGATATATCAGGAGTACCCCCATTCATGTTATGGAAGCTGAGTTAGCGGTACCCCCTCTGCACAACTGAAGATTATATCTCGCAGAAATTTCAGTAACTTACTCCGAGATTCTCCAGGAACTAAATGTAAAGTACGAGGGATGGCATAAAATTTTCACTGATGGGTCTAAAAGTTCTAATGGACAAGGGGCCGCATATTATAATGCAAGCCAGAAAAATTCGTAAATGTTCAAAATTGATAACTGAAATTCATCGATTATGACATTGGAACTCATTGCTATTTTAGAAGCAATTAACAGTATAGATAATTTACAGTGTAACAAAATTGTTATACTTACTTATAGTAAAAGCGCTTTACAGCATATTGCTCGTTGCGCCTCTGCGTCCAGAGGTGCATCGCTAGCTTATGCAATATTTAACGCAAACATACATTTTCAAAAGTCGAGGACAGGATATTAGACTACAATGGGTTCAATAACGGATGGTGATCAATATAATTTTAAACTATTTTATCCGGAATACCTCAGTGTAGTTAAAAACATATGCTATAAATCATTCAAAGAGTATTTTGATGAAAGAAGTAAAGATAAAGGTATATGGTTTAGAACGATACAGTGTCAGCCTTCTCGAATACCATGGTTTATGAATTATAAAATAAGCAGAAATATTATAACTATAGCAAATAGGTTACGTTCAGGACACTATCCCTCTAAGAAATTTGCATATTTAATGAAAAAAGTAGATTCCCCTAATTGCGAAGTATGTGGTGTAATTGATGATGTTCATCATATACTAATGGAGTGTGATAAATATCAAAGGGACAGGGAATCATTGGTGCGTGAATTTAATTTGAATGTGATGGATGTTGGTTTTGTTTTAATAATATTAGCAAATCCCCGTTCATCTGCTGCTATAAACCTATTTAAGGTGTTCACGCATCAATGAAATCTTGTCACTTATACCCTAGAATAGTATAGATTAATATTGATTGTGTAGTTGTTTTGCTTACTTATGACTCAACGGGGCTGGCATGTTCTTAGAATAAAAGCCCCTAAAATAAAAGATTAAAAAAAAAAAAAAAAAAATAGTTGAAGTGTTAGATGGCGCGCGGAATATTTTAAAATCTTTAGTTAACAAGCGTACATGCAAATATGCTCCATGACCGTGTTTGGGAGATGCCCGAGGGCCAAGAACCAATTGAGATTGTAGACGAAATAGATGATGAGTTGGCATCACTTTAGTTTGTGTAGGCTCAGGTTCTCGGTTCATCGAGTCGGAGACTGTACCAGAGTATCGTAGCCATTGCCCGTTAGAAATCGGAATCGACTTGCTAGACCGTGGGTACGTGTACGCGGTAGCTCTGGTAAATATGGTCGGGTCTAGCCTTGAAGCCAAGACCGTAGAGTCAAGGACGACTCGGCATTCCTCCGGGAAGTGCGTATGTGACAAATGTGTGGGAGCTATGTTATAGCCGTGATTGTTGACCGTGAATGAGAGACCTGAGGTTTTGTTTTCTTTGATTAGTGTGTAATTATTGTACTTGGTCTCGGTAATCTAGTAACTAGATAGTTCCAATTCTTAGATTAGCCTAATTCTTGGTTTCTAATTTGAATGCTTATTGCAAATTGATCGAGAAATAAAACAGACTTTAAAGAGTCGAGTCCCTCGGGATTCGGTCGTGGTTCACCGGCTTACCTTTTAATTATCTCATCAGTCTTTATATGGGAGGTTGCGACAAATGCCAGAAAATCAGAATATAACTCACGAAATTGAGGTTGAGCAAAGTAGTAGTAGTAACAATTAGGAGAGTATTTAAGTTTGCATGATGATTGGACCGTACCAGAGGTTGTCGTGTAGCCGTAGCTCAATAAAAATCGGCGTCTACTACTTTAGTAGTCCGTGAGTACACGGTAAGCAGTCAACTCTGGCGGAGGTCGGGTTTCACTGAAAACCATAGAGTCCAGGAGAGACTCGGCGCTCCCGTGGAAGTTCGCATAAAGGAAAGATGAGTAACTGGAGGTTATTGAGCTACGCGTAATCAGATCTCACATGCAGAGCTTAAGTGTGTTGATTAATTTGGTTGTCTTTTGTGAGATAGCGCGATACATGTGTAGTCAGTTGTACTTTGAATTTCTTGATTATTGATAAGATTTTAATTTTCTTCTAATTTGTTATTGAAAACAAAATTAATAAAATAAGGAAGGGAGTAGTGTCTTTGAGTGAAAGAGAAGGAAGCATTTATTTATTTATTTTACTATTTATGTACACACATATATAAACAGACAAGAAAGAACAGAACAGAAAAATAGGTACAAAGGTGATGCTTATTTCATAAAAAATCTCTTCCAGCATACCTGCGATAGGACAAGAAATAAAGAGATGTAGACAGCGTGTAAAAGAGTAAAGGAGACAAAAAAAAAATACATAAAATCTAAAAACAATTCACTAAATAAAACTACACAAATAATATGAGAATATACTATTGCATTATGTCGTCTCTAGCGCACGTGCGGTCGTAAAGCAGTCAGTCAGCTGTGAGCGCCTAGTGATGGGCGATTCCGAGATGTTTTAACAATCGAAAGAATCGGAGTCGTTAAAATAAACCATCGAGTCAACCATCGACTCGCCGTTCTACAAAACAATCAAGATGTTTTTCGATTGTCTCGAGTCAATGGAATCGACCGCTAGTTTTCGACTGTTCGAATCAGTCATTCATCACTCTCACTCACCGAGTCTCGCTCGGTCACCGAAGTCAGTCGATTGCATGCATCCATAGACTAATATATATAGTATGAGATAGACTGGCAACTGACACTTTGATTATTTCTTAGCGAAGAGCGACATCTGGACGCCAAGCAGGGAACTAGATGAAATATATCAATACCTATGTATTGTATATATATGAGTAGATGTGTTTGTGTGTGTTCTTAGTAAGCTAGTTCACGAAATATCAAATGTACTAATTCGACCGATTTGCAATAAGAGATTAAATACTTTGTTACAGAGAATAAAGTAGATAATTCCTCATCCAAATCGGTCAAATCAGTACATTTGATATTTCGAGAACTAGGTAAGTGTCAAAATATACATGTTTAAATATTTAGTAGAACCAAATAAACAGTCGGGTAATGATACAAAATTTAGATAATGAATTCATTTATTTTCTTAAACATTTATGGCTACTCCAGTTTGACTTTCTCGTTTCTTACCCTTTCTTTTATTAAAATGCTCTCGAGCCTGTAGAATAATGCAGTCCATCTCATTACCGTCTACTTTAGTAAAATTATAAAAGCTCTTGCCACTGAGAACATTGCAGACTTCTCTGCACCAATTCATGATGAAGAACACAACACTTTTATTCAATAAATACTTGTTTAGTGTATTTTTATGTTCGTTGCATGTTAAAAAATTAAAATCAATATGTACAGATACTATTAAGTTTATATATTGTACAATTTGCTTTCTATGTGCATCAGTTTTTAATACTTCTAAAGTGATGTGTTCCACTTGGGCAAAGTAGTCAAACAATGCTCGGGATGGATAGCACAACCATTTTTTGCCACAGTATTCTTTTTTTCTTATGAAGTTGTGAAAATCTTCAACATTTTCAGTAATGCAATTATTTTTACATAAGGTACATTTTTTAAAAATAAACTTTTTGGCTTTGGTGGCCATCCATCCACTGCAATATGCTATAGCAGCACATTTTTCTACATGGACTCGAGAACGACTTAGTAACATAGCATGAATATTAATCATTTCAATATTTAAATGATAATCATTTATGTGCCTTATCTCATTACCATCAGCATTTTCGTTGCTGGGTGATTTATTTTCTATAAATGATTTTAAGGATTGCAAACAAATGCTGTCATCCTTTTCACAATTTCTCTGTAGGGAGTGTGCGGATGTGATATCATTTATCAATAAAGTTTTAAATGCGTTTTCAAACGCTGTAGAGTTGGGCATTATATTGCTATAGCCATGAGCTCTTATGGCTCCAAAAAAGTTTTCCAGAGGGTCTTGGTTCATATTTCTTAATAGTGTTACGAGCTTGGGGTTCGTGACAATTAAAAACTGCCGATTTAATAACCAAAAATAAACACTTTAATTAAATAACACCAATAAAACACAAACACACTGATTATAAAACACAATCGCACTACTGATCACTCTTAAGATCGCTTCGAATGTTATCGCTTGTATCGCAGAACCAATACTGACTCGGTCGCGGCCCATACCGGCCTTATATAGGGCCTCAGATAGTTCCAGAACCTTCTACTGTAGAAACATCTAGAATGTTCGAGTACATACCGGTCCCGACTGACCCGATGTCGATAGTTCTAGAATGTTCTAGTATCGAAGTTTCTGGAAGCATCTTGATCTACTAGTTCTGCTACTCGATACTAGATGGCGCTAGTGGTAGCTAATGTCAGGCATTAATTGTGGCGCGTAACACTGCCCCCTCCTAAGACATGCTCGTCCCGAGCATTATCGGCCCCGTAATAACGCGCCAGTCGATCCACATGGACGATCTTAGGAGTACCTCTTGCACCTTTCTGTATCCGGTAGGTTACGTCGTTGATCCTTGTCACAATCCGGTACGGCCCGTCCCATTTAGCTTGAAGCTTAGGAGATTTCCCTTTGCTGCGGACTGGATTGTGCAACCACACTAGTGAACCTTCGTCAAACCCTTTATTGTTCATTTTGCGGTCATAACGGGTTTTCATCTTTTCAGACATTTGCTGGCCCGATTGTCTGACGTGCTCATAAATGTCATTCATTTTGTTCCGCAAGTCATTCGCATAATCGGTTATACTGCGTGGGGCATCAGGTGGTATTCCGGTGATCAGGTCTGCAGGCAGTCGTAATTCTCTTCCAAAATTTGCGAAAGCTGGTGTCACCGATGTACTTTCGTGAACAGCACTTCGATATGACAACAAAAACGGTTAGTATGTGCTTGTCCCAATCTCGTTGCCGATTTTCCACAACTTTTGCCAGGTATCTCTCCAATGTCTGATTAAATCGTTCCACCATTCCATCCGACTGTGGGTGGTAAGAAGTTGTTCTCGTTTTATGAGTACCCATTACTCGGCAAGTTTCCTGGAATATTTGGGACTCAAAATTCCTTCCTTGATCGCTGTGAATCTCCAAGGGTACTCCAAAACGGCAGAATACTTCATGAACTAGTTTATCGGGTCCATATTGGCTCACCTAAAGTTCTTTACCCGAAATTGTTCTTCCTAATGATTTGTAATCCGAATGATCACTCTTCCTAAAAATTTTCATGCTAAAGTTTTCATTCATACTATTTGTAGTGCTACCGGCGATGTTCATAACACTCATGTTTCCGAATATTGTAATTAATAATATCATTAATGCAAATATATTTAAACTCCTACTGTTTTTTATCATACCTCCTATATCCCTAAACATAATTACCATAATATTTTCACTCATACTCAGAAAGAAACATTTACCAAGTGTAATTAAAAATATGTGTGGATAGAAAGCCCATTTTATTTTTGGTTATTGTTGTTACATACTTATTACTATAACTATACCTGAGATAATTATGTCTAAAAAACCAACTGTTTAGAATGATTAAAGGTCGTACCTAAACCAATAACTATAGGACCGATTCGGTTCTGGCACTTCGCCGGCCGCTGCCGCGGCACGCTCGCTTTGCTCGCTCGGCTCGTGCGTTGTGGTCACAGTTCTAACCTAACCTAAACCAATAATTATGAATAGGACAGATTCGTTTCTGGAACTTGACTGAGTGACTGGAGCGGGACTCTGGCTTCGCTCGCTCGGCTCGTGCGTTATGGACGCAGTTCTAACTTAACTTAAAACAATGACTATAAATAGTACCGTGATATAAGTAAAGTGTTATTGTTTAAAAACATATTCCTAAATATATAATACTGATTATTATGAATAAAAAGAAATCTAAACAAAAAAGATATGACTTTGAATAATAGTGTAAAAGATGGTTATGTTGAGAAAATGTAGGAAAACAAATAAAAGTATAATAGATGTTTATTGCTACTGACATTATGAAGTCGAATGCTTCGGAATTATGAACATTATATACAGAGTAGTTAGGAATTGTGATTGTTAGGATGAAAAATGTTAGGAAGAACATTTTCGGATTTCCAATTATCGGAGTTGAAAATTTAGGTGAACTTTGGCGCACCCGATAATTGAACTTTGTCGGTACGGTTTTTGTTTTGAAGATTTTGTCCATATTTTATTACTTATTTACATCCAAAGTTACGTTAAAATTAGCAAGAAAAACGAAACTTTGTTGGCTCATAACTTTTTAATGGGTCCATATTGGCTCACCTAAAGTTCTTTACCAGAAATTGTTCTTCCTAATGATTTGTAATCCGAATGATCACTCTTCCTAAAATTTTTCATCTTAAAGTTTTCATTCATACTATTTGTAGTGCTATCGGCGATGTTCATAACACTCATGTTTCCGAAAATTGTAATTAATAATATCATTAATGTAAATATATTTAAACTCCTACTGTTTTTTATCATAACGCTTTTATCCCTAAACATAATTACCTAATTACCGCAGTTTTAACCGTACCTAAACCAATAATTATAGGACCGATTCGGTTCTGGCACTTCGCCGGCCGCTGCCGCGGCACGCTCGCTTCGCTCGCTCGGCTCGTGCGTTGTGGTCACAGTTCTAACCTAACCTAAACCAATAATTATCTTTGCAGGTACACACCGCTATAAAAAAAAAGATATGACTTTGAATAATAGTGTAAAAGATGGTTATGTTGAGAAAATATAGAAAAACAAATAAAAGTATAATAGATGTTTATTGCTACTGACATTATGAAGTTGAATGCTTCGGAATTATGAACATTAGAGACAGAGTAGTTAGGAATTGTGATTGTTAGGATGAAAAATGTTAGGAAGAACATTTTCGGATTTCCAATTATCGGAGTTGAAAATTTAGGTGAACTTTGGCGCACCCCTTTTTAATGGCTTATTATTTTACTATTCTGCTTCCGTACAGACATAATTAATAATAAGACAAAACGATACAATGTTTAACTTTGGATGTTCAATGTCAAACAGTGGAGTAAAATTCTCCCGAAGTTTGTATGGAAAAATTTCGACAAGTCGCGCCTTAAGTTTAAAATGTAATTGTATTCTATACACTGTACTTCGATACTGTATAACGCTGCAGGTTATCGATCATTGTATATTAAAACTTTCTGTAATATATAATTCCCGTTAACTGTGTTATTTTTATTTATGTACTATAGAACGACCGCAAGAAGCACGGACTAACTTGACATCCGTGATGTCACCCGTCGAGTAGCAAGCATAGTAATTTATGTCGTATTTCTGTAACAGTACGGTTCAATGTCCATTAGTAAAAATTAAAATCCCTTGCCATGCCGTCCCGGTTTGCGTAGGCCATAAACCACCACTTTCTGTTCGTTTTTGTTACCCACATGCAGCATGGGAAAACCAGATGAAGATGGGGAACATAAATGATATTTCGGTAGAAATTATGGAACAAGAGGGTAGTTTTGAAAAAACTGAGGTATGTTTAACGTCCGCGGAGGTATTACCTAAGCAAATGGCCCTAGCGAAGATGCTTAAAAATGAAAACATTATCAACATCATGAAGATTCACTAAAAAAATCCGTATAAGATTTTTATACAATTCAGTGATAAAAAACAAGCCGAAAATTTGATTAAGTGCGAAAAACTGGTACAATTAGGAGTGCGAGCTCAGCTTACTAGTAAACTCACTTTATCATTTGGAATTGTAAAAGGGGTGGATCTAGACACCTCGGAAAAATAATTATTGGATTATTTATCCAGTTCATCAAAAATCCTGTCCGTTAGAAGACTCAGACGCATGGATCCTGAGGGAAATTGGGTCAATAGTGAAACTGTTAGAATATGCTTTAATAGTCGCTCACGTCCTTCATTTGTGTATGCATATGGCTGCAGATTCGCTGTAGAACGGTACACATTTCCTGTGAATCAATGCTCCAACTGTTGGAAGTTTGGCCACATTAAAAGATTTTGTCCTAGTAAGAGTATCGTATGCCCTAAATGTGGTAATCATCATATGAATTGTGAAACCACTACTTTCTCATGCCCCAACTGTAAAGGCCCCCATATGGCTTTGGATAAATCCTGTAAGGTTTATTTGAAAGAAAAATAAGTCCGGTCAATCATGGGTGACAAAGATTTATCATATAAGGAAGCATATGAGGTTTTTCTCAACTCAGTGAAGGAAAAGCACAAGAATCCTGAAAACGCTAATACGCTATCTCAAAAAGAGATTCCGAAAACTGTTGACAATTTTGAGTCCACAAATGTTCAGTCGCAGATTAATACTTATGCTGAGGTGGTAAGAGAGTCAATGTCTTCAAATAGAAAAATGACCCAGAAGAAAGAAAGAGAACATGAAAAGTCTTACGGGCGTAAAAATGGAAATATTGTAAGCAAGAAAAATGACAAACAGAAGAACACAGATCCTGAAATTCTAATCATGGATATTGAAAATGAAACCACAGATAGACAGCAGGGATTAGATGAAGAAGAGTCAGAGAAAAAAGAAAAACGTAGAGAAGAAAGGAAAAAGAAAATACAATATCTTACGCGAAAATTTGAAGAAGTTATACTTTGCGAAAACAAAACCTTTTTAGACAAGATAATTTTGGTGTTAAAGATTATTTTTGAAGAGTGTAAATCTTATTTTGTGAACATGTTTTGTGGGAATGGAGTATTAAAGTCAGTTTTTAAGTTTTTGGATGGATAGTAGTAATAAAAAGATTTCGATTAACATATGTCAATGGAATGCACAAAGCTTAAAACCGAAGCTTTCTAGTTTCGACGCTTTATTGGTTCAAGAGAAAATACATATAGCTATGGTGAGTGAAACCTGGTTAGACTCGGAGTCTGACTTGTACATTAACAACTACAATATATATAGGCGAGACAGAGACGACTCATATGGTGGGGTAGCAATATTTGTCCATAAATCACTACAATTTAAAGCACTTACTATTAATCTAAGCAACCCAGGCATTGAAGCAGTTCATGTCAAAA
The DNA here is from genome assembly GCA_914767645.1 of Hydraecia micacea. Classification (NCBI taxonomy): domain Eukaryota; kingdom Metazoa; phylum Arthropoda; class Insecta; order Lepidoptera; family Noctuidae; genus Hydraecia; species Hydraecia micacea. Next base: position 3,890,129 of record OU611775.1, read on the forward strand.
TGTATAATTGTAATCATCTGGATAATATCATAGCTGTTTACTGTCCACCCTCAATTCGTACTGTTATAAATAATTTCCATCACTACATTTAAATTGCTGATTTGAAAAATTCTTGTACTATATAAAACTGCTCGCTATGCATGCAGCGCAGTCAACCCACAAATTTTGTTCAAAACATATATTTTAAATGTAGTATTTCGTGTACAGTTTTTTTTTTATTAAATTAGTTCTGTAGTAGCAAAAATAAAGTGTTTCAATTAACAAGGTCCCACGGAGCGCCATCCTAACAAATTTGGTGTCAGAAGTGGAATTCCAGGAAAAATCTTGAGTACTGGGATCTATAGGTGTAGGCGTCGCGAATTCGTTTCCACTCGTCTGCACTATAGTATTTGTTGGCTCCGTGACCTAGTTCGGTAAGTGGTCGACGATAAGCCTTGGGTTCCTCAAAAACCTAAGCCCGCGCTACTGCAATCCACGTGATCGACGATCAGCCTCCGCTATTGAGCGTGAGCCCGCATCACCCCGGAACACCTCCTGCTGCCCTGTGGTCGACGGTCAGTCTCCACTTATACGAGTGCGAGCCCGCATCACAAGAGGACCTCCGTCTGTACATCATCCATCATCAGCTACGTGGTCGCACCGCGTGCAAATAGGACGCAACGTGTCGTGTCGACGACCTGTAATACGACTTGCTGAGTCGCCAGGTCGCCACGTCGTGTCTCGCCGCACTACGTGTGTGTGACGTCATCTTCTCAGGATGTTCACGTGCGCTGCTGCTATATCACTATTACTGTGAGTTTTCCTATCTATTTATCTAGTGAAAGTGCTTTCAAGTCTTATTTTAGTGAAGTGAATTTTTCCAAAATTTTCAACATTACGTAATTTTCCTTGAACACTTAAAAATCAATTTATAATATTTTTACACCTTTTACAAGTCTTTGTACACAATTTTATTTAAATATTTTTCTGTATTTTTGTGCGTCTGATATTCTGTAGTGCTTTATTGCGATAATCACGTCATCAATTTAATGCCTCTAAAAAAAGAGAATTCCGAAGAAATCGCATCTTCATCTAATTCAGATTCATCAGAGGACAGTCCAGCACCAAAATTAAAAGTTAAAATGGCTGACAAAATTACCCTTTCTGTCCTCACAAAATTTATGAAACCTTATAATGGGGACCGTGAGTCGTTGCCCGCGTTTTTGTTAAACTGCGAAAATGCGAATTCCCTAGCAACTACAGAACAGCAGAACGTTTTATGTAAATATATCATCTCGCAGTTGGAAGGCAAAGCTCAATTAGCTTGTTGTTTAAAAAAGTTTAACAATTGGTCAGAGATTAAACAATTCCTTAAAATCACTTTTGGAGAGAAAAAACACGAAAAAACACTCCACTCACTTATTAGTTGATTTACAACAATGCAAACAGTTGCCTTCCGAAGACGTGATGCAATTTTCTATACGCATTGAATCATGTTTAACACGTCTACAAGCTGATATCCATTATAGCTGCGAAAATGATAAAGAACTTGTAGGTCGTATTGCCGCAATGGAAGATTTGGCTCTTAATACGTTCATGTTAGGGTTGAACTCAAATTTTTCCCATATTGTGCGGTGTAGAAATCCTAAGACGTTATCAGATGCGATTACAAATGCCATTGAAGAAGAAAAATTATTTAATTTATCAAAACTTTCAACTCGATTTAATAAACATTGCACAACATGTAATAAGAGCGGCCATGTCGCTTCAGAGTGTTATAAAAATAAAAATAAGCACTCTTCACCTAATTCACATCACGTAAGCACAAATAACAATAATGAACAAAATCATTTTAACACCAATCAATATTCTAATTCAAATTTTGATCCAAATAAATTTTGTGCTTATTGTAAAAAACGTGGTCATATGATACGCGAATGTCGTAAGCTGAAAGCCAAAAACAATAACGATTCGCGAATCGATCCAAGTACCTCTACACTATCAAGTGCAACTGCACCGAGCTCAAATACTGTGTCGAGCAATAATCGCTCTAATGTGCATCATGTTGACACTTCTAATGAAAATGATAGTTTAAACTAAATAAGGTTTCGGTTCCGTGTCTGCCGAAACCTAATGTTAACGATTCAAATGACACGAAAAACCTTTTTATTAAATCCTGTGTTCCTAAAATTTTTCCAACACAGGTTAGTGCTACTAAAGGTACTACAAGTCCTTCAAACAGTGTTCCTACATTTTTTCCAACACAGGTTGTTGGGATCTTATTGAGTGGACTGTATTTTTCTTCTGGTTTTTGTTGGCGTAGGTGGTGTGGTTTGTGCGTGTGTGGTGACTATAATGCAAACTCTTTTAACTTCTTCAAATAATATAATTAAAATTCTTAGGACACAACTCGCGGGCGATACATATAAAAATCTTGAATGACAACTCGAAAAACAATGTTGCGAGTATATAAAAATTAATAACATCTGTTGGTGTTGCCAACACAGGTTAGTGCTACTAAAGGTACTACAAGTCCTTCAAACTGTGTTCCTAAATTTTATCAAATACAGGTTAGTGCACATACAGAGACTTCTAAATGTCCTAATTCAGATTTAAATTTTAAAGACAGTCCCTCATCACTCGAAAATTCGAATCTTTCTTCTAGGGATTGTTTGCGTGAGGAAACATTTAATATTAACTACATTAATAACAGAGTTTCTTTACCTCACGTATACTTAAAAACAAACTGTAATGATAAGCCCTTGCGCTTTTTGATCGACACTGGTTCTACAATTTCTATTGTCAAACATTCCAGTTTACATAATAAACCAGTGCTTGGTCCTGAAATTATACATCTTAAAGGCCTAAGTGATAACGATTCCTATTGCAAATCTTTAGGTTCTATTAAAATCTGTTTTGACTATCGCATTTCGTCAAAAAGTAAAATAATTTTTGACTAAGTATTTGTTTCACGCGATTGACGATACGATCAATTTACACTACGATGGTATTATTGGTAGCGATTTCATACAACATTTTAAAATAGATATTCAATATTCAACCAACACCCTTAGTTTAGAGGGTTACGAAATACCTATTTGTTGTAGTAAGCCATTGTATGTCATACCCCCGCGGTCAGAAACGGTAATTGAGTGTAAAAAAAAAAAAAAAAAACTTCCGGTTTCCAATTTGTCAGAAATTGCTGATCTAAAAGAAGCCCTGATATTAGATCATAAAATAAGTGAAGGAGTATTTTTAGCAAACTGCATAGTTAACTTAAAGTCGAACAATAGAGTTAACGTTTCTGTTCTTAACACCACCGAAACTGAAGTCGAAATTGATAATTTTCAAGTTCAATTAACTCCATTTGAACTACCACCTTCCAAATTAGATGACACTCAACAGGAACTCATTCATCAATTAGATTTCTTAGTTACTGACCGATCTCAGAAAGTTCTTGAGCAGATTAGGTGCTCCCATTTAAATTCACAAGAAAAGAAAGCTTTGATGAACTGTCTTTCTAAATATACAGACATATTTCATCTCGATGGTGAATTTTTAACTTACACGAATGTGATTAAGCATTCTATTAATACTAAGGATGCATCCCCTATTCACGTAAAGTCGTATCGTTTCCCTGAAGTACACAAAGACGAAGTTGAGAAGCAAATCAAGAAAATGCTTGATCAGAATATTATTCGTCCTTCAACTTCCCCTTGGAATGCACCTGTATGGGTAGTCCCGAAAAAACTAGATGCTTCCGGTAAACAAAAGTGGCGAATTGTCATTGACTATCGGCGTTTGAATGATGTCACTGTTTCAGAAATTTACCCTCTCCCTCTCATTACTGACATCTTAGACCAGTTAGGTCACTCAAAATATTTCAGCACGCTCGATTTAGCATCAGGTTTCCATCAATTATTATTGGACCCCAAAGACACCGAAAAAACAGCATTCAGTGTTACAACTAATAGAATTTCAGGTCAATTTGAATTTACTAGAATGCCTTTCGGACTGAAAAATGCCCCCTCCACATTTCAGAGAATGATGAATCTAGTCCTTTCAGGACTACAGGGTCTCCATTGTTATATATATTTAGATGACTGTATTGTCTACTCTCATGATCTTGAATCTCATATTCAGAAGCTTGAAGCTGTATTCTCCAAACTCAGAGTGGCAAACTTAAAACTACAGCCCGATAAATGCGAATTTTTGCGACAAGAAGTTGCTTACCTAGGACATGTTATCACAGAAAACGGTGTTTCGCCTAATCCAGATAAAGTGAAGGCTATTTCTCAATTTCCTACACCGAAAACCCCAAAAGATGTTAAATCTTTTCTTGGCTTAACGGGTTATTATCGTCGTTTCATTGAAAATTTCTCCCACATAACAAAGCCTCTCACATCTTTATTAAAAAAACATGTTAAATTCCACTGGTCCCATGAACAAGAGCAAGCTTTGAATACGCTTAAACAAAGGCTCATCTCAGCTCCCTTGTTGCAGTATCCAGATTTTTCTCAGCCTTTTATAGTTACGACGGATTCTTCAAATTATGCCGTTGGACCAGTTCTATCCCAAGGCGAGATTGGCAAAGACAAGCCCATTTCATATGCATCTCGGACTTTAAATAAACAAGAAGGGAACTATTCAACAACTGAGAAAGAGCTCCTTTTCGCTATTAACACATTCCGACCCTATCTCTACGGTTATAAGTTTAAAATCGTAACAGATCATCGACCTTTGATATGGTTATTTAATGCGAAAGATCCAGGTGGACGTTTAATAAGATGGCGACTAAAATTAGAAGAATACGACTACGAGATTGTTTACAAGCCTGGTCAAATAAATTCAAATGCAGATGCCTTATCTCGTTATCCAGTGAATTCAATTGTTCATTCTAACTTAAATAAAAGTACTTATGAAGAATATCGAAAAAAATAAATTACTAAAACCATCTCTAATGATACGAAGATTGAAGAACACAGTCAAAGTTTACATTTATCGAAACAAAAAGTAATTGCGTGTCCTGTTTCATTTGACTTCGACAACACTATGCCGCACTGTGAACAGCTGTTGTTAATGATTCCAAATTCCGCTGAATTGCAATCAGCTGAGCGCGAACTTGAAACCATACAGTCGGTCGATGCAAACAATAAAATATTCTATTTCTTATTTACTAAAGTTCATCATTATGACGAAACTTCTTACAAAACAATTTATAATTTATTACTGAAATTAAGGGATCAAATTATCACAAATAAAGAAATTGAAGAACTATCTATTTCAGATTTTACAGAACCTTTTACTAAATTAGTTTACGTGAAAATATATAACATCATATCGTACATTTTCCACGGCACTAACATTAAAATTCATGTTTATAAAAACCAAATACGATATCCGAATCCTGCCGAAATTCCAAGTATCCTTAAGGAAAACCACGGGACTACCGTAGCTGGTCACCCAAGTTTCAAACGAATGTATAACAGGATCAAAACGTCATACTATTGGAAAAGTATGCAATCGGACATAGAACGTTTTGTTAAAGATTGTAAACTCTGCCAAGTGAATAAGCCATTGCGAGCTTCTAATAAGGCCCCTATGATTATAACTTCTTCAAGTACTAAACCATTCGAAAGATTAGCATTAGACATTGTTGGTCCTCTACCTGAAGCTGGGTTCCAGAAATTTAATAACGTTTTAACTCTTCAAGACGACTTAACTAAATTCTCGTGTGCATACCCTATGGTTACTTCTACAACAGATGAAGTTGCACATTGTCTTATTAATTTTATTTACTTATTCGGGTTTCCAAAAATGGTTCTCACCGATCAAGGTACATGTTTTACATCTGAGTTATTTCGGCAATTGACCGAGATTCTTAAAATAAAAAAACTATTTTCTACCCCTTATCATCCTCAAACAAACGGTGCACTAGAGCGTAGCCACGCAACTCTTAAAGAATATTTGAAGTCTTTCGTCAATGACAACCACGACGAATGGCATTGCTATCTGGCAACCGCAATTTTATCATATAATACAACTCCCCATTGTACCACTGAATTTACTCCTCATGAACTATTATATGGGTATAAGCCATCTATTCCTAGCAGTTTTTTCTGAATCCCATGATAATGTCACTTATCATGAGTATATCCGCGCTTTACAGTATAGAATGAAATACTCGCGAGAAAGAGCTTTACAAAATATCAACAAAAGCAAAGAACAATCAAAAAGGTATTATGATGTTTCTGCTAGGGAAAAAAATTACAAAACTGGAGATATGGTATATTAAAAGCAGCATCATAGACTGCGTAAAGCTTTGTCCCCAATTTGGAAGGGACCTACAAAATTATGAAGACACACGGAAAAACTAACATCACCCTATGTGTTAACAGAAAACGCATAAAATACCACGTTAATGAAATTAAATCAGTCTGAATAAATATATTTGTTTCAGATGTCTCGCGTGTCCAAATACTTCCGAGCCGATCGAGCTTATCCAACATAGTCCAGAAATTTATTTTGACCCGACTTCTATAGCTTATTTTTACAAAGATTACTGGAATGTAATTACTCATATAGAATTTATACCTATTAAGCCTTATTTGGATAAAATTGAAAAATCTCTTCTAAGCATTTCCGATTCCTGTAGCAAAATTCAGAATTACTCTACATTAAAATATAGACTGTCAGGATACCGTTAACCCTCTAGAAATTTTGATTAATGCTAATAATCTTAAGTATGACTCACTAGCTCATCTTGTTTCATTAAATGCACCGACTCGATTTAGTCGATCAATTGAGTTCGGCGGAGAAATACTTAAATTCTTCTTCGGCACATTAGACGCTGATGATGCCAGAAAATATGATGAAGCCATTACAACTTGTCAACATAATGAAAATCTGATATTTTCCTTAATGAAAGACAACATTCACGTTATACAATCCACTATTAATAACTTTAATGATTCAATTTCTAAATTAACGCATTCAGGGCGGCCAACGCGCATGCGCGTTTTTCGTACTTTGACCATGTGCTGGCGACGCGTATGCGCGTCCATACAATTTACTTAACTTACTTCGAGTGCGGCGCGACGCATCTGTGCGTCCATTGTGTACCTCTATTGTTTCGAAAACATCGTAAAATAAGGGTCGGTAAGGGTGTCGACACACTTGTTCAATATTTCGATTGTTACATACGATAGTCGGTTGTTACATGACTAATATGTTACGAGTGTCAGGGTGGAATAATATTCGTTCGTGGTGTACCTACCCACCACAACTCGCTTACCGAGTCGTGTATAAACGTAGCTATTATTGACATTTATTTGTGAGCGTGCAATAAAAAAATAAGTACAGAAAAATTATTTATTTTTTTTTTGTTTTTTTACCCACGCCTTTCCCTTTAGGCGTGGGTAACTCTGGCCGGAGGCACGGCCGTTTGGCGGCGGGTCGGTGGTCAATAATTATGACGGCTCTCTTTGCCGCCTCCAGCAAAGCCGTCATATCCTCAGCCTGAGAACCGCCGCCGCCGCTCCCCCCGGGCCCGCCGTCGTCAGCGGCAGTCGGAGGCAGCGACTCCGTCGGGACCCAGTCACTAGGCTCTGTGTCCTCGTCTTGCCTAACAAAAAGATATAAAGATGTAATAGAACCTATGGGTTCGATAATTATCTAGGTATTGCAATAACTTCTACGAAAACTGCACATATTACAGCGAAATCTTTGTATTAGTAGTTATACAAATTATGATTCAATTACTTACAGAAAACCTCCTTCCATTTTTCGCGCTATTTCTTCGCTGAACGCTGACAGCTAATTTGCAAGCGACAACATTACTATCTTTTTAGTTTGTGGCCTTTCAATATCAGGCTATAGTCATCGGACCGTACTGCCTAGTTTTACGTGAATTGTTATAAATAATTGAAAATAATGTGTCCCATGACTACCTATATATGTATAATGTAGTAAGACGACGTAATTTAATATTTTGTAAAATAATAGATAGCGATGTAAAACGTCGAACCAACAATTCTGTGGTATGTATCGGATCTAATCTGTATAAGTACGAAAAAAATATCACAAGACTGTAGCCATGCCAAAAAAATATAAAAAAAAAACAGTCCCAAAATGCTAGGAACACACCACCAACCACTTCTCACTGAACTCACCAACTTTAAGTAAGATCCTTCTTTGTCATAGTACAATGAAAACTAGTACCTATCTAGTTCATACTCACCTATTATCAGCCTTACCTGTTGAGTCTTACTTCATGTTTGTGTGTGTGATGGAAATAAGATACAAAGGGTAAAATGACAATAAAATAAAAAAAAGGAAAAGTTCATAGTTTATTGGGGGAGCCCTGATGAGTCGTTTGGACATGAACGATCACCAGGGCTCCCCATAATCAAAACGCTCTTGGAGCCAGGCCACGAACACATTTGGAGTGGGTGGTCGTAGTTGTGCTGCTGGTGCAGGCCGGGGTCCATTCCTGCAAAAACAAAAAAATTTGTACATACAAAAAAAGAACACTTTCGAATATGAACCTACATCGTAGGTAAGCATGGTGTGCCGTTTTAAAACACACAAACAAAACATGGTGCATAACGAAAAGCTGGCGCAGTCAACACATTGCAGGATTTATATAACAGATGTGTGGGAAATAAAAAAGAAATGTGCAGTTGAGCAAGTACTCACAGCATGTCCATGTACTCCCCGTCTTCCGGCCTGTACACCAGCAGCGGGTGCAAGTTAAGCTCCAACCGCCGCATGCGCTCCGACACGTCGGCGATTGGAGCTAGTAGCCACCGAATCTGTCGAAGTAAAACAATTAATAACTTTAACCTATGAAACTATAACAAAAGTGGCACTAAACAATCGATGACGATATATACCTCGTCCACCCACTCCCCCATCACCTGCATCGCGCTGGCCGCGTCGTGAGCCTGGAGCCCCAAAGCCTCATAAATTGGTCTGAAAATAAAAAAAAAATATAAAATAAAATAATACTAATTAAATACAATATTGCTTACATGAAATATTCATTCAAATGTTGATACTTACTCATTGTTTGGGTCATGTGCATCAGGCCCACAGCGGCCACAACACACGAGGCGGCGAATGGCCCGGCCGGCGGCCCCAATCTCTAATGGCGTTCATATTAGCAAATTAGCAACTGTATTTAACAGACTGTAACTTGTAACTTTGTAAGCCCTCGACACCGACAGTTTAGTCTGTCAAATTTAAATCGTAGCAAAAATTTTTGAACGAATGAAATGAATGACAAATCAAAATAATGTTACCATATAATTAATTTTTGATAATATATTGTATGTTACTGACCACTAATATTTGCTGAGAAATTGATTCCAATAGCTGATGATAAAATAATGATTCGATGGAAACGATGCATATTCATTATTTTGTGTTGATTTATTATTCAGACTGCATAAGATAACAAAAATACACCGAAACCCTTTGGTCATAAGGCTTAAACTTAACATATTGAACACAATAGATTTATGCACTACTACTAGGTATTTCACTACCAGATTCCAGGTATGCGCCGGTGCCGGAGCCGGAATCCTTTTGTTAAAATGTCTTTTATGTTTATTGGACTACTAATCTATGCCGATTTGTATAAATATTGTTTTGTAACCAAAATTAAGTGTTTTAAGGCTTAAACTTAACATTTTGAACACAATTGATTTATGATCTACTACTAGGTATTTCACTATTTTATTATAATGATGCCAGGCGTGCGCCGGTGTGCCGAAGCCGAAACCCTTTTGTTTGTATTTTATGTTTATTGGACTACTAATCTATGCCGATTGGTTTCAATATTATTTTGTAACCAAAATTAAAAATAGAGGAAAGATGTTATATATAAAAAAAAACAATAATAAAGTATGGGTCTAATATTATTGCTCTAGTAAATAATTAATAAATTCGTATACTACTAAATGGCAACACTAAGTGTTCAATTTCATTCATCATTCATTCATTCGCTCTATACGTTTACGTACTGTTATATATTAATTAACATTAACAAGAATATAATAATAAACAGCTGACGCTGCAATACGTGTATCCCACGTTTTTCCATTGACTCAGCATATTGCAATAACTTAGAAATATACCTCATTATTGTTAGTGTGGACTTGAACGTCGTCGTGGACAATAGGCTTTCTTTGTAAACCTTTTTAATTCATTAAAAGTTCTTCTAGTTCTATTAAAAGTTTTTTTAAAAACCCTATTTTGACCCACCCCGTAACAGTGGTGTCAGAAGTGGGATACCAGTAGCGATTGTGCTGGTATTCCATTGTGTGTTACGCGAGTGATAATTTGAACTCTGTGTCTACAAACTCTGTATCTCTGTGTCTACAAACTCTTTTGTGTGAAGTGATTATATTGACATCGAGAAGTCCCTAAACTCTCACTGTCCCTGATCACTGTGCCGGGATCTCACCTGAAAGTGCCTGAACTCTGACTCGAACAGTGTCGTGACTCCTTCACATCGAACTCTGGTGTCTTGAACTTACCCGACCTGGAAGTTGAGTCTCGTCAGCTCATCATTGCTGATCTACCGCGTCGCCGACGCCTCTGCTGCTCTCTCTGGCGTGCAGGGGCGTGTCCTGTCTCGGAGATACTCACCAGACGACCTGACTTCCAACGCTATCTGGTGGTGCTGCCGTCAGTGGTTGGTCCGGTGCCTGGCGTGTTCAACTTACCTGGTCATCTCTACGAAGTCTGCGATGTACGCCACACTCCTACTCGCCGTGCTGCTGTGAGTAGAATATCTTATCGCTTGTTATTGCTAAACCTATTTCTATTTCAGATAATTCCAAACCCTACGATTCCAAAGTCTTTATTTTAATTCAAATCTGTAAAACAAACCTACCAAATCTTATTCTTTTAGAGATCGATATATTACAACTCCTATTGTGATTTAATTTTTATCTAAGCCTAAATCTAACTATCTTCCAAAATGTCCAAGACCGAAGTGTCTCTCAGTGAACAATATCCTCTTAAAATTTTATGTGATTTTATCGATATATACCGAGGAGACCGTGAAACCCTACCGGCATTCTTAACAAACTGCCAAAATGCGCTAAATCTTGCTTCAGAGAGCCAAAAAAGGTTAATCTTAAAATACATTTTTTCTAAATTACGAGACAAAGCTCAAATAGCTTGTTCAAATAAAATCTTTGAAGATTTCGAATCATTGCAATCATTCCTGCGTCAGAATTTTGGAGAAAGGAAACATTACAGTCACCTATTCTTTGAGCTGCAGTCTTGTAAACAGCAGCCCAACGAATCGGTAACGCAATTCGCGTTACGTTTAGAAACATGCTTAACAGATATGCAAACAGAGATACATAACTCTGTTACTACTAAGAAAGATTTACCAGGAAGGATTGCTATGACAGAGGATCTGGCCCTTTACACTTTCAACTTTGGTCTAAATCCGGGCCTTAGCAACATGGTGAGGTGTCGTAACCCTAAAAATCTTAACGAGGCTATAAATATAGCCATCGAGGAAGAAAAGATACGAAACTTTACTCTTAACGTTCCTGCGAAAATGAATAAACATTGCAAATTCTGTAAAAAATCAGGCCACTTAGAGAGTGAATGTCTAAATAAAAAGCGTGTTTCACAACCTCAATCTCAATCTCCAAAAAATGAACCCCACCAAGTTAGTAAGCCACCGGACGTTATAATATGCAGATATTGCAAAAACCCGGGGCATGATATTTCACAATGTTACAAACGAAAGCATAACAATTTAAGGAAACAATCCTATTCCAATAGCCCTGCAACTCAGCATAACGTTGCAATGTTACCCGATTCCGTTGAATCGTGGGACGAAACGGAAAATGCTGATTTAAACTAAGAAGTCGGGTGTCGTTTTCGTGTCGCACTACGCCCGACCGTGAGAAAGGCACATTACAATTTCGCAATACAAAATCATTAATTACTAACTCTACAAATTCCTTTACCAAATCTACTAATTCTTTTACTAAATCTGCAAAATCAAATTTACATCCGATCATGCAACAGGGTAACCAGCCCCGAACCGAAGGTCGGTCATTTCAATTTCCACTGGTCATGCAACAGAGTAACCAGCCCCAAATAGAAGGCCACTCAAAACCTCGTGTTGTCATGCAACAGGGTAATCAGTCCCAAACTGAAGGCACACACATCTCAAATAAAATTCAACATATTCCGTCGGGAATCTCTGTCTCGTTGAGTGCTAATGTCCCACAAAACCAGGAGTCCGTCATTCCAATTCACGAAATTAAATTTCGCAAAGTCTGTCTGCCCCACGTATTTCTCGATACTGTTTATTCAGATAAACCTCTATGCTTCCTTATCGACACGGGAGCTAGTGTTAGTATTGTCAAACTTCAAAATTTTTGTTCTGCACCATCCTTATCTAGCGATAAAATCAAACTCAAAGGTTTGAGTGAAGACGACTCCTGTTACGAAACTTTAGGGTCGTTCACCATAGACTTCAAATATACTAGCCCTCAAAATTCTAAACTCTGTTTTAGTCACACTTTCCACGCCGTCAGTGATAAAGTACGGCTTGATTATGATGGTATTTTAGGTAATGATTTCCTACAAAAACTCGAGTGTGATGTTAAGTATTCTCAAAACGCGCTGTTCATTAGAGGTCATCTCATACCGCTAAATTTTAGACGAATTGTCTACACCATTCCGCCTCGCTCTGAAGCAATCGTCGAATGTCCTATTTCAAATTCCTTAGAGGAGCTAAAGCACATGAAAGATGCGCTAGTCCTTGATCATATATACTCAGAGGGAGTCTACTTAGCAAACTGTATTGTTACAGTTAAACCTAACCACTGTATCAATATTTCGGTGCTCAATACTACCGAGTCAGAAATCGTATTTAAAGATTACTACGTTAATTTACTCCCATATGAGCAAGAAGTTATTTCATCCGCGTCTCTTAGTAATAACGATTACCAAAACATAAATAATCTTTTCAATATTTCAAATGATAAATCGCGACAAGTCCTAGACCTCATTCGTACTGAACACCTCAACCCTGAAGAGACAAAAATGCTCTTAGAGTGTTGTTCAGATTATACCGATATTTTCTATCTCGAGGGCGAGCCTTTGACACATACCAATGCTATTGAACATTCAATAAACACCGGTAACGCTGCTCCGATTCATGTAAAATCCTATCGTTTTCCCGAGTGCCACAAAGGTGAAGTCGAATCCCAAATCAAAAGTATGCTAGATCAAAATATCATCCGTCCTTCCAAGTCACCCTGGAGCGCCCCAATTTGGGTAGTGCCCAAGAAAGTAGACTCAACGGGTAAACCGAAGTGGAGGTTAGTCATTGACTATAGGAAATTAAATGACGTGACAGTCACCGAAGTTTATCCCATACCTTTGATCACAGATATCCTAGACCAGCTGGGCCACTCAAAATATTTTAGCACTTTGGACCTCGTAAGTGGCTTCCATCAAATAAAATTAAATCCCAAGGACGCATCCAAAACCGGCTTCACCGTGGTAGGTAACGAAATATCCGGGCATTATGAATTCACAAGAATGCCTTTCGGATTAAAAAATGGTCCAGCTACGTTCCAAAAACTGATGAATACTGTGCTCTCTGGCCTTCAGGGCCTTCACTGTTATATCTATTTAGATGACTGCATTATCTATAGCCAAAATCTCCAATCCCATATCGATAAGCTCAAACTAATCTTCGACAGATTTCGTGAATACAATCTCAAATTACAGCCCGCAAAATGCGAGTTCTTACGACGCGAAGTAGCCTATCTAGGTCACATAATTACCGATAAAGGTGTTTATCCCAATCCAGATAAAATCAAGGCCGTCACTCAATTTCCAACTCCTAAAAATCCGAAAGATATAAAATCTTTCCTAGGCCTAGTCGGTTATTATAGGCGATTCATTGAAAACTTTTCCAAGATCACAAAACCCCTAACTTCCCTTTTAAAAAAGGACGTTTCTTTTATATGGTCAGCAGAGCAGGAAAATGCTTTTAATATACTGAAACATAAATTAACAACGGCGCCCCTATTACAGTATCCAGATTTTTCTCAGCCGTTTCTACTGACTACCGATGCTTCTAACTACGCCGTAGGCGCTATACTATCTCAAGGCGAAATAGGCAAGGATAAGCCTATCGCATACGCATCGCGAACATTAAACAAAGCTGAGGGCAACTACTCAACAACTGAGAAAGAGCTCTTGGCCATCCTTTTCGGCGTTAAAACGTTTCGCCCCTATCTGTTCGGCTATAGGTTCAAAATCGTCACTGATCACAAGCCCTTAGTTTGGCTATTCAACGTCAAAGACCCTGGTTCTAGACTAATACGTTGGCGCCTAAAATTAGAAGAGTATAACTACGAAATAGTTCATAAACAAGGCAAATTAAATTGCAACGCAGACGCTCTGTCGCGTTTCCCATTACAAAATCCCGATGATAATTTAAATCACCCGGTATGCGCTATCGAGGATGAGTCACCGAACTCAAATATTCCGAATCCTCCGGACTCTCAATATCCAAGCTCACCCTACGATAATCCTTCGCCATGCTCGTCAGATACTTATGAAAAGTACTTAAAACAATCTAAACAGCCTAATTTTTGTTTTGACACTACAATTCAAGAATACAATGAATCATTGTTAAAAGCCAAGTGCAAGTTAATTGCATATCCTACCTCAATCGATTTGGACGACTCTGTTCCTTATTGCAAAGACATTATAGACTTATCTACAAGTCAACCTAGCGTTCGTGACATTGAACGTGAACTTTATACCTTATACAGCACTTCTAATGATAAACATTTGTTCACCCATCTGTTCTTGCGCGTTCATCACTACGATGAAATGTCATATAAGGATATTTTCAGACTATTAGTGGAATATAGAGATATGGTTAAATATTGGTATTTAGAGGAGAAGGAAGTTGCAATTTCAGACTTCTCCGACCCATTCACCAAACTTTCTTATACAAAAATCTACAATATTATAGGCTACGTATTTCATGATACTGGCATTAAAGTAAATATTTATAGAAACTCCATTCTATTTCCCACACCTGAGGAAGTCAGAAAGATACTTCGTGACAATCACGATCTACCGACGGCTGGTCACCCTGGCGTATCACGTATGTTCGAAAGGATAAAGTCCATGTACTGGTGGAAAAATATGCGGCAGGACATTGAAGATTACATCAAAAACTGCAAATCCTGCCAGATTAATAAACCCCTACGTCAAATTCATCGTGCGCCTATGATTATTACTTCTACTGCAACAAAACCGCTCGAAAAAATATTCCTTGATGTTGTTGGTCCTCTTCCAGAAACCTACGAATTTAAATATAAATTTATTCTCACCGTTCAGGATGGTCTTACGAAATATTCTCAAGCCTATCCCTTGCTAACCTGCTCAGCGGAGGAAACCGCTAAAAAACTAGTTCACTTTATATCTCATCTCGGAATTCCTAAAATGATCATCACTGACCAAGGCACTAATTTTACTTCCGAGGTCATTAAACAACTTACAAAACTATTCGGAATAAAACACATTCTAGCCTCGCCTTATCACCCTCAAACTTGTGGCGCTCTAGAGAGGAGTCATGCCACTCTTAAAGAATATTTAAGGCCATTTGTGAACGAAAATGCCCATACTTGGGACTTATATCTCAATACAGCTATGTTTTCTTACAACTCAAATGTTCACTCAACTACCAATTATTCGCCATTCGAATTGCTATTCGGCTTTAAGCCACATATTCCTAAATCTATAGATACTTTAGATAATAACACTTATACAGATTACGTCAGATTACTAAATCATAGACTATATTATAGTAGGCAAAAAGCACTACAAAATATTCAGGTATCTAAAGAAAGGTCTAAACGCCTTTACGATTCTCATGCTAAGCCTGTTACGTATAACATTGGTGACTCAGTCTATCTCAAATGTCACCACAAACAAAATAAAGCCTTATCCCCTGTATGGAAAGGCCCTTTTAAAATAGTTAAAATAAACGGTAATCACACCGTCACCTTATTAATAAATCGTAGACACGTACGTCATCATTATGATGAAATAAAGCTGGCGTCAGATGATGCTATAACTTAACCTTATCCTTGCAGGCACCTCGGTTCATCAACTTCGTGTCATCAGATCGTTACGCCTATAACTACGAGTCCAGGCCTATATTTTGATAAGGTTAACAATCTAAAATTCACCAACGATAACTGGAACGTCATAACTTACCTAGATATTAGTAGAATACATTCTCACTTTACTATTGTAGAATCGTTATTTTCTAGAGTAAATACTCATTGCAAAGATTATAGCTCTTCTAAAATCCAACAGGATTGTTTAAATGCATTATCAGCCCTACAAAATCAACACAATAATAACGTAAAAAAATATTCCTCTGTCTCGTACTTGGTTAATAGTAATAAAAGATACAAACGCGGGCTCATAGACGCCGGCGGATCTTTATTAAAAACTTTTTTCGGCACTTTAGATGCAGAGGATGCTCTCAAATTTTCCGATGCGATCGATCAAGTACAAATAGATGAAAAACGATTAGCCCATTTAATGAGGGATAATATCCATGTTATTAAGTCAACTATTAATACATTCAATAATTCTATCTCTAAGTTAAACGAAAATGAGAGACGTCTAAATAAAAATCTCGAGGTCATTGATAGAGGACTTCAACTCATTTCCAACTCCAATGATAAGTTAGAAATCAAGTCAAACATTAATTAATTATTAAGTGCTCTTGAAAGTATCATTATCTCATTATCGTTTGATATAGAAGATATCAATAATGCGATCTTATTCAGCAAGATGAACGTATTGCATCCGACTATACTTAGTCCACATCAATTATATAACGAACTTGAACAAAATAGGAATAATATGCCAAGGTATTACGAACTCCCGGTATCCCTGTCGTTACAAAACATTCATGAACTAATCGATATTTCTAGAATCATTTCTTATTTTCATAATAACAAAATAATTATCGTCATTAAAATCCCGCTCGTCCTTCCGCAGACATATACCCTGTACCACGTGATTCCAATGCCTGTCCCTTACGACGTATCGCAACCTGATACGTTTGCACTTATAGCTCCCGCTCAACCTTACCTAGCAATAACAGTTGATCATATGTTCTATTCATTGTTGCGTAGTGTAAATCAGTGCAAAGTGATTCCGGATAAATTCTATGTGTGTGAGTTAGAAAGTGTTTTTTCAAGTGTCGTTAACCCAATTTGTGAAACTACCTTAATTACAGAAGTAGTAAATAAGTTACCTAGTTTTTGTGAAATTAAGCTACTAAAAGGCTCAGTACAAGTATTTCATAAATTAAATAATAATAATTGGATTTTCGTTCTATCTGAGCCAGGCAAGTGTCATATTTCCTGTGAGAATGATGGAAATAATTTCGATGAAACTTTGTTCGGCACGGGCATACTGTCTATACCTAAAACATGTAAAGCCTACTACAAAACTCTACAATTCGTGCCGCAATCAAATACCGTTCTCAATGTAAGTTCACAGATTATTTCTAACTTTAATCTTGTAGACGATGATTGTTGTGATAAAAGTAGAGTCAACAAAACACTTATCAGATTGCCTTATTTAAAATTAAACGATGCAAATAATTTGGATTCTCTATTACAAGCCAGTTTACATTTAGATTCATTCGAAAAGGATTTAGATAGCCTTGAAAGTCCTAATCATTTTCAAAAATATGGCATTCATTACATGTCTCTATCTTATGTACTTTTCATCGTATTCTTTGTATACTTACTTTATAGAATCAGGAGATATTTTTGTCCTAAATCGAAAGATCATTGTTGTATACAGATATTCAATCAATGTAATACTAAGAGAGTTACTGAAGCTTGTCCACCTACTGTTAAATTATCTGTCTTGAATGAAAACGGCGTGGCCGATGAGACTTATGCATCAATGTCAAGACCAACGCCAATTAAGCGTAACTAGAGATGGGTTAATGCCCTGGCATATTGGGCGCATTGAATAAATGCCGGATAAATGCCCATAAACGCCCAATAAATGCCTTTTGCCTGGGCAAAAACTTTAACAGAACTTTTATTAAATTTTTCATTGAAATAGCTATATTTGAGTGTGCGGAAAAGGTAAATTCACAAAAATATATTGTATTATAGCTAATATATTGCATTAAACCAGAAATTGATATAATAAGGTTAAGAGTAGGTACTTAACCTGTTAAGCGAGCGGGACGTATAAATACGTCAAACGTAAACAATAGCGTGTACGGGTTAATCTGTGGTATGGGTAGTAGGACATATGAATACGTCCTTGAAATATAAGTATGTTGCGCACCTTGCACATCTGCGGCTACTGAACGCTCGTTTAGCATCCATGGTTTCATACACAGTGCTAAACGAAATCGCCTTACTACAGAAAGAGCAGCTCAAATCACATCTTTGGCATACAATTGGAATTTAAAGGAAAATAATTATAAGTACTTATCCAATTGTCCAATGTTAACGATTTTGATACCTACGGAAATCGACGATTTTTTAAGTGATGATTATGATAGTCAAGATGAATCTAACTTAAATGATAAATGATTTCTGTAAGTAGGTTTGTACAGACACTTTTACACGTCAATAATATTTTTTTTAAGCTAGATGAGATCGGCGTTTCCTATCTGACTACTCTGAGAAGAAAGGCCGAAACAAACTCAGAGGTCACAGTCTCTTTTAAAGTCCAGACAAAATCTTGGTCAGATCATGTGAAGACCATGTAGATTGGTGTCTGAAATGGTCTTTTGAGGAAAGAACCACACAGATTGAGCGGACCTGTCCAGTCAGTGCACGCATTTGTCAAAAATCGTGCAGCTCAACTCAGAACTTGAGGAACTCAACGATTCGACGAACAATACCAAAGAAAGGACATTTGGGTAGGCCGCGTAAATTACTCAAACTGCCAGATCATGATTAAAACTAACTAAGAAGGAAAACAGAAAAAAGAAATGACCCACATAGTCCTCACATTCACAATAATTAAAATATATAATATTTGATACAGTAAATATACAGACGCCAGCACATCAACCTACACCTAACTGTCAAATTTTCCCAATCAACATTGAACCTTATGCTTTAGCGATAAAGTTGAAAATCTATTACAGAAATCTGACAGATTGTAGTAGGTTGATGTGCTGGCGTCTGTACATGTCATTGTTTAAGTACATAGATATTAAGAAAAATAAAGTGTAAAATAGCAAAATAAAAACAACATTCACTGTCTAAACCTATTGGAGCAGCTCAATCCCAAGCCTTTTTGTCCTCAATATAGTCTTTTACAATATAATAAGGTTTCGTTTTCGCTTTATAAAAGATTTGAATTTATTAAGGCTTATTTCTTGAATGTGGCTAGGATAGGATAGGAACTTGATTCAATTCAATACGCCTGATGATTTTGATTGCCGCCCATCAATATCCACTTCAACAAACCGAAACCTAGAATTTGTTGATGTTGCATCTAATATCAACTTTAGTGATGATGATGATGATGATGACTGAAGCTATCTACATTGTATTGAGCGATTTCATTACCTATTATTAGTTTACGTAATAGACATCAAAATCAAGCCAAAATTATAATTAGGACCACGATGATGGTAAAAATTGACATAAACATTTATTTTATTTTATTAGGAAGTCTTACAGCTTATGAAAATACATACTGTATTACTTAGAACTTATGACTATTGTAGTATCAAAGCCAATTACAAGACTTCACTTCATAATTACGTATACGAATTTTCAACTGTGATTTTTTAACAAGACTGATTATCTTATGACTGAATATTTAATTAAAATTTTAATTTACAAAATACCTACTGACATTAAGTTTCATTTTAAGTTAAGTTCCTGCTTTATTTTTTACAAAACAAAGTTATTCATTTTTATGCCCAGTGATCGGGCATTTATTTGGGCGTAAACTCATTTATGCCCAATATGCCAAGTTTATGCCCATTTTGTCCATATTTGTTTTTGCCCTCGACCCATCTCTAAGCGTAACCTTTTAGTATCTAAGATGAATTAGAATTTAAACTCAATGTTCTTAATTTCTCTTTTAATTATTAATAATATACCTAATGTTTATTTGGGGTAATTAATTTGTGTTAGAATTATATGTATTACTATTTCAATTTATTGACTATGTGTTATCGCTATAATTACTACTTTTTGTAAGTCTGAAACGACCTTCAAGTCATCTCGTAAATTTTAACGTCAATTTCGCATCTTTTCCTCCCAGATGCTCCATTTTATCCGGGGGGCTGTTATATATTAATTAACATTAACAAGAATATAATAATAAACAGCTGACGCTGCAATACGTGTATCCCACGTTTTTCCATTGACTCAACATATTGCAATAACTTAGAAATATACCTCATTATTGTTAGTGTGGACTTGAACGTCGTCGTGGACAATAGGCTTTCTTTGTAAACCTTTTTAATTCATTAAAAGTTCTTCTAGTTCTATTAAAAGTTTTTTTAAAAAGCCTATTTTGACCCACCCCGTAACAGTACGAACAACAATAATGAGCAAAAGCAAATTGAAAAGAGAAAAAATATAACAGGTAACGCTTGATCCGTGAGGTTACGGTCAGTAACATGACAAAAAACTTTTACAAAAACAACTGTAGTGTGAAACCACCTTTACTTGTAGCGTAATTGTTTTATGACTGTCATAAAACGCAAAAATTTCCAACTCACATAAGCGTCTTGCCGCACTCGGACAAAGTAGTAAACGACGCACTAATGCGGCCAGCCGCACTGGATAAGACATTCTTCAACCGCGCATGTGCGTTCATAGCACTACACGAAAATTATTTGAACGCGCATGAGCGTTTGCCGCACTGGGTTAGTGGCTATTCTAATTAGCATTTGCTAAAATGTCGCAAATAATTCAGCGGATAATGCGAACAATAACGAATTAAGAATAAATAAACAATTACAAAAACTTAACTATATGATTATAAACAGTAGTAAAGATATTGTTAACTTAAACAACATCGCGAAAATTAATTCCATTTTTAATCTGATTGAAAGTTCATTGCTGTCTATTTCCAATATTTTAGACACAGTTTTAAATTCTATTTTATTTGCAAAAGCAAATATCCTACATCCTTACGTTTTAACTTCTACCAACTTATTTCAAGAACTTTCTAAAAGTAAAATGACTCAAAGGAATTTAGATTTTCCCGTCTCGTTATCGCTACATAACATTCACAGCATTATTGACTTATCAAAGTTGACTTCTTACTATTATAATAATAAAATAGTATTTGTTATCGAAATACCTCTCATCAATCCAATTAAGTATAGTATCTATAAAAATTTACCGCTACCTACCCCACGGAACGAGAATAATTTACAAACATATGTCCTTATTCACCCCACTAAGTTATACATGGCTGTAGCGGATGATAGATTAAGTTATGCATTGTTAGATAGTTTAAGTGAATGTAAGAATGTTAATTATGACTATGTAATATGTCCATTACCCTCTATATTATCCACTATTAATAATCCTTCTTGTGAAACTAAACTTTTAACTGAAGTAACACAGTCACTGCCTGAAGTGTGTGACTCAAAAATAATTTATGGTAATATAAACTTATGGCAAAAACTTAATGATGGAAGATTCGTTTATATACAATCAAAGCCTAATAAATTAACTATTAAATGTACAAAGACGAATGAAATCAAAGACTACACCTTAAAAGGTACTGGAATTTTGTCTTTAAAAAAAGATTGTGTTGCATTTTTTCAAACATTGCAATTTGCTCCATCTCACGTTTATAAAACCACTTTGCCAAGCCAATTAAAAATCGATTTTAATATTATTGATGATGATTGTTGTAAATTTAAAATTTTAAATAGTAGTGCTCATATGCTTTCTCCAATAACATTAACTGACGTTGACTTAGAGTCTTTAAAATTAGCGTCACATAAACTAGACCATCTAGAAAATCAAATTCATGAAGCTGAAAATCAGTCTCACATTGTCAAATATAGACATTACTATTGTACACTTACTATTATTGTAATTGCTGTTATTTCTTCCTATATTATATACAAAGTTTATTTTAAATGTTTTCCCATTGGTAAATGTACATCTTTTTGCATTCATTCACAAAATCCATGTTTTGGGAAAAAAACAACCGACAACCTGAAAGCCACAAGAGTAACCTCAGTTGAACTAACGAATATCCAAACTGAATCTGTGGAATGCGACAAGAAGTCGATAAGAAGTCTCCCTGAAATGGAACTTAATAAAAATAAAAATAGAGTTGCTTTTAGAAATTTTGACAGAGTCTTATCTAGTCGAAACTTAAGCAATTTTTAAAATAAAAAAACCTATTCAATACTATTATTAATTTTCATTTCGGGACTTCCTTAGATTAATTACCTTTGTTTTTGTAACCTATTTCTATGTGTTTTTGTTTTGTACTTATTTGTGAAACTTAACTATTTTGTAATATTGTTTCAATCATGGTTTACCTTTTATTAGTGAAATTATTTTCTGAAATCTTTCCTTTTCGTTTGGAGCAATTTAACTATTGCATTTTATCCTTCGCTTAATTTATAAAGCTCCGTCTTAAGGGGGAGATGTTATAAATAATTTCCATCACTACATTTAAATTGCTGATTTGAAAAATTCTTGTACTATATAAAACTGCTCGCTATGCATGCAGCGCAGTCAACCCACAAATTTTGTTCAAAACATATATTTTAAATGTAGTATTTCGTGTACAGTTTTTTTTTTATTAAATTAGTTCTGTAGTAGCAAAAATAAAGTGTTTCAATTAACAAGGTCCCACGGAGCGCCATCCTAACAGTACTCAACAAACTGATTGGGACAATTTATTTTCCATTGCATCTAGGAAAACACTAGTCGCCGGTGATTTCAATGCGCACCACTGTAATTGGTCATACAAAACTGATCAAAGGGGAAATCAGCTGTTAGACTCGTCGTTAGATTGTGGGTTTAGATATCTAAATAATGGAGATGCGACTAGTCAAGTTGGTTGGTGGAGTCGTACAAAGCACTTCACCCGATATAACTTTTGTTTCTACCGATTTAGTATTAAAATTCAAATGGCAAGTTTTTAATGAGACTTTGGGGAGCGATCATCTTATCCTAAAGATGATGCTTAATTTTGAACAACAGTTTCCACTTATAGAACATCGAAATTTTAAATTGGCCAATTGGAAAGAGTATACTGACGATCTTCAGAAGTATTTTTCTAACTATGATTTTGCCAATGATAATGTTCAGTATATGTATGATTATTTAGAAAAACACATTAATATTTCAGTTAATAAACATATTCCTAGAATCAAAGTCTGTAACAAACCTGCAAGCACTTTTAAACCAAAAAAATATTGGAAACCAGAATTATCTGAGGCAGTGGCCTTGAGGAGACTAGCGCTTAAACAATTCAGACAAAACCCCACACCAGATAATCTTACAATATTAGAAAATAACATTGAAAAAGCGCGATTATTAATTATACAATCTCGTTCACAAGATTACAAGAATTTTTGTTCAAGTATTAATGAATGTAACTCAGCGTCAGATATGTGGTGTAAAATGAAATGGCAAAAAAATCACCGTAAACCTACATTTTATGTGCCTGAAGATAAAAATAAAAACTTATTATATAGTCTTACACCAGACATGGCTTCGGATAGGAGACACAATATTTTATCCATAAACGAATCATTGGAAATACCATTTGAAATGTCGGAGTTGGTCAAATGTTTAAAAAGGAAGGATACTGCTCCCGGTTATGATGGTATCACTTACTCTATGATATATAATTTACCAAGGAACGGCAAAATTTTATTACTGTATTTATTCAATACTATATTTACATCAGGTGTAATACCAGATCAATGGCGAACCATATTGATTATTCCTATACCGAAGGCATCAAGCGTAAACCATCCTAGCTCCGATGTGAAATTAAGGCCGATCTCTTTGATGTCATGTTTGTGCAAGATCTTTCATAACATGTTGCTGAAAAGAATGGAATGGCACTTAGAAAGAAACTTAATTTTGTCCCAAAATACAACAGGATTCCATAGAGGTCAGTCTTGCTTGGATAATTTATCCAGAATCATAACTCACATTCAAGTAGGATTCTCAAAAAAAATATCAACTGTAGCTTGTTTTTTAGATGTGGAAAATGCATATAATAATGTACTTACAGAAAAAGTTGTCAAAAAGTTAGATCTATTGAAGTTCGGTTATCGCATTTGTAATTACGTATCATCATTTCTGAGAGCGCGGTGTTTAACAATAAAGGACAGAGTTACCAATAGGGTTATCGGATGTAGGTGGACCAGCATTGGCCTGGCCCAGGGAGATCCACTCTCACCATTATTGTTTAATGTGGCAACATAATATGACATATGCCAAGATAATGAGGAGTCACGTATTATGGTATCCCAATACGCAGATGATTTTGTATTTTATATGAGCCATAAAAATCTAAACACATGTAAAGTAAATTTGCAAATTATGTTAAATTCTGTAGTACATAAATTAAAGTGTATTGGACTTGAGATCTCTTCAAATAAATCCAAAGTGTGTATATTTAGCCGAAAGCGCAGTGAACAGCACATTAATTTGAAAATAAATAGTAATACTATCCCGTGTGTTGATAATATTAAATACTTAGGAATGTGGTTAGACAAATCCCTACTTTGGAGTAAACACAAACGAAATCGTACAGAAAACTAAGAAATTTGAATTTATTAAAAATTTTAACAGGCCCTTCTTGGGGTGTCCATCCTAAACACTTACGTAAGCTTTATATAGCTTTGTTAAGAAGTAGGATTGATTACGGCTCCTTTTTATATGACACTAGCGCAAAATCACACTTATATAAACTGGACAAAATTTAAAATCAGGCACTCAGAATTATTGGTGGATATATCAGGAGTACCCCCATTCATGTTATGGAAGCTGAGTTAGCGGTACCCCCTCTGCACAACTGAAGATTATATCTCGCAGAAATTTCAGTAACTTACTCCGAGATTCTCCAGGAACTAAATGTAAAGTACGAGGGATGGCATAAAATTTTCACTGATGGGTCTAAAAGTTCTAATGGACAAGGGGCCGCATATTATAATGCAAGCCAATCAATCAATCAAAATCAATCAAAAAAATCAATCAATCAATGTTCAAAATTGATAACTGAAATGCATCGATTATGACATTGGAACTCATTGCTATTTTAGAAGCAATTAACAGTATAGATAATTTACAGTGTAACAAAATTGTTATACTTACTTATAGTAAAAGCGCTTTACAGCATATTGCTCGTTGCGCCTCTGCGTCCAGAGGTGCATCGCTAGCTTATGCAATATTTAACGCAAACATACATTTTCAAAAGTCGAGGACAGGATATTAGACTACAATGGGTTCAATAACGGATGGTGATCAATATAATTTTAAACTATTTTATCCGGAATACCTCAGTGTAGTTAAAAACATATGCTATAAATCATTCAAAGAGTATTTTGATGAAAGAAGTAAAGATAAAGGTATATGGTTTAGAACGATACAGTGTCAGCCTTCTCGAATACCATGGTTTATGAATTATAAAATAAGCAGAAATATTATAACTATAGCAAATAGGTTACGTTCAGGACACTATCCCTCTAAGAAATTTGCATATTTAATGAAAAAAGTAGATTCCCCTAATTGCGAAGTATGTGGTGTAATTGATGATGTTCATCATATACTAATGGAGTGTGATAAATATCAAAGGGACAGGGAATCATTGGTGCGTGAATTTAATTTGAATGTGATGGATGTTGGTTTTGTTTTAATAATATTAGCAAATCCCCGTTCATCTGCTGCTATCAACCTATTTGAGGTGTTCACGCATCAATGAAATCTTGTCACTTATACCCTTGAATAGTATAGATTAATATTGATTGTGTAGTTGTTTTGCTTACTTATGACTCAACGGGGCTGGCATGTTCTTAGAATAAAAGCCCCTAAAATAAAAGATAAAAAAAAAACAAAAAAAAAATAGTTGAAGTGTTAGATGGCGCGCGGAATATTTTAAAATCTTTAGTTAACAAGCGTACATGCAAATATGCTCCATGACCGTGTTTGGGAGATGCCCGAGAGCCAAGTACCAATTGAGATTGTAGACGAAATAGATGATGAGTTGGCATCACTTTAGTTTGTGTAGGCTCAGGTTCTCGGTTCATCGAGTCGGAGACTGTACCAGAGTATCGTAGCCATTGCCCGTTAGAAATCGGAATCGACTTGCTAGACCGTGGGTACGTGTACGCGGTAGCTCTGGTAAATATGGTCGGGTCTAGCCTTGAAGCCAAGACCGTAGAGTCAAGGACGACTCGGCATTCCTCCGGGAAGTGCGTATGTGACAAATGTGTGGGAGCTATGTTATAGCCGTGATTGTTGACCGTGAATGAGAGACCTGAGGTTTTGTTTTCTTTGATTAGTGTGTAATTATTGTACTTGGTCTCGGTAATCTAGTAACTAGATAGTTCCAATTCTTAGATTAGCCTAATTCTTGGTTTCTAATTTGAATGCTTATTGCAAATTGATCGAGAAATAAAACAGACTTTAAAGAGTCGAGTCCCTCGGGATTCGGTCGTGGTTCACCGGCTTACCTTTTAATTATCTCATCAGTCTTTATATGGGAGGTTGCGACAAATGCCAGAAAATCAGAATATAACTCACGAAATTGAGGTTGAGCAAAGTAGTAGTAGTAGTAACAATTAGGAGAGTATTTAAGTTTGCATGATGATTGGACCGTACCAGAGGTTGTCGTGTAGCCGTAGCTCAATAAAAATTGGCGTCTACTACTTAGTAGTCCGTGAGTACACGGTAAGCAGTCAACTCTGGCGGAGGTCGGGTTTCACTGAAAACCATAGAGTCCAGGAGAGACTCGGCGCTCCCGTGGGGGTTCGCATAAAGGAAAGATGAGTAACTGGAGGTTATTGAGCTACGCGTAATCAGATCTCACATGCAGAGCTTAAGTGTGTTGATTAATTTGGTTGTCTTTTGTGAGATAGCGCGATACATGTGTAGTCAGTTGTACTTTGAATTTCTTGATTATTGATAAGATTTTAATTTTCTTCTAATTTGTTATTGAAAACAAAATTAATAAAATAAGGAAGGGAGTAGTGTCTTTGAGTGAAAGAGAAGGAAGCATTTATTTATTTATTTTACTATTTATATACACACATATATAAACAGACAAGAAAGAACAGAACAGAAAAATAGGTACAAAGGTGATGCTTATTTCATAAGAAATCTCTTCCAGCATACCTGCGATAGGACAAGAAATAAAGAGATGTAGACAGCGTGTAAAAGAGTAAAGGAGACAAAAAAAAATACATAAAATCTAAAAACAATTCACTAAATAAAACTACACAAATAATATGAGAATATACTATTGCATTATGTCAGTAGGATATTATTGGGCATTCTACCCCACCTTCCGTTCCATCGGCTCACTCCGTTCGCCTCGTCACTCTCGGTGGAGTAGAATGCCCAATAATATAAATGAAAGGGGTTGAGCATATTATTATTACCGATGGCTTACCTCGATTAACTACCGCAGATTCTCGGATTGAGCACTAAAACACTACTTTAGTTAACAAGTTTCACACATAACCACTACGTTACTTGAATAGTTTTATAACAACACGTTTCACACATACTTCGTTTACTAATCGAACTATACGAACATAGTAAGCTAAAGTTCAGGACAGATTGTCTCATGTCTCTTCACAGAGCAAGAAATAGCATGCTCCTACAGGCACACACATTCTATTTCTATGACCCCAGATTGGGCACCAAGGACATCTGAACTTTAGGATACCGTAAACATTAAATTAAAATTTAGGACAGATTGTCTCATGTCTCTTCACAGAGCAAGAAATAGCATGTATCTACAGACACACACACATTCTATTTCTATGACCCCAGATTGGGCACCAAGGACATCCAAATTTTAATTTAATTAACTCATACAGCTGACACTAGCTTACATGTTAACAAATAAGGTCGTTCGCTGCTTGAATTACTAGCCTAAAGTTCAGGACAGATTGTCTCATGTCTCTTCACAGAGCAAGAAATAGCATGCCCCTACAGGCACACACATTCTATTTCTATGACCCCAGATTGGGCACCAAGGACATCTGAACTTTAGGATACCGTAAACATTAAATTAAAATTTAGGACAGATTGTCTCATGTCTCTTCACAGAGCAAGAAATAGCATGTATCTACAGACACACACACATTCTATTTCTATGACCCCAGATTGGGCACCAAGGACATCCAAATTTTAATTTAATTAACTCATACAGCTGACACTAGCTTACATGTTAACAAATAAGGTCGTTCGCTGCTTGAATTACTAGCCTAAAGTTCAGGACAGATTGTCTCATGTCTCTTCACAGAGCAAGAAATAGCATGCCCCTACAGGCACACACATTCTATTTCTATGACCCCAGATTGGGCACCAAGGACATCTGAACTTTAGGATACCGTAAACATTAAATTAAAATTTAGGACAGATTGTCTCATGTCTCTTCACAGAGCAAGAAATAGCATGTATCTACAGACACACACACATTCTATTTCTATGACCCCAGATTGGGCACCAAGGACATCCAAATTTTAATTTAATTAACTCATACAGCTGACACTAGCTTACATGTTAACAAATAAGGTCGTTCGCTGCTTGAATTACTAGCCTAAAGTTCAGGACAGATTGTCTCATGTCTCTTCACAGAGCAAGAAATAGCATGCCCCTACAGGCACACACATTCTATTTCTATGACCCCAGATTGGGCACCAAGGACATCTGAACTTTAGGATACCGTAAACATTAAATTAAAATTTAGGACAGATTGTCTCATGTCTCTTCACAGAGCAAGAAATAGCATGTATCTACAGACACACACACATTCTATTTCTATGACCCCAGATTGGGCACCAAGGACATCCAAATTTTAATTTAATTAACTCATACAGCTGACACTAGCTTACATGTTAACAAATAAGGTCGTTCGCTGCTTGAATTACTAGCCTAAAGTTCAGGACAGATTGTCTCATGTCTCTTCACAGAGCAAGAAATAGCATGCCCCTACAGGCACACACATTCTATTTCTATGACCCCAGATTGGGCACCAAGGACATCTGAACTTTAGGATACCGTAAACATTAAATTAAAATTTAGGACAGATTGTCTCATGTCTCTTCACAGAGCAAGAAATAGCATGTATCTACAGACACACACACATTCTATTTCTATGGCCTCAGATTGGGCACCAAGGACATCCAAATCTTAATTTAATTAACTCATGCAGCTGACACTACCTTAGGAACGTTAACAGACAACTGCTGGTTGTTCTGCTGTTACTCTGCGTTTGCGCTTGATTAAGATGCTTTCACACTCATACAATCGCCTTCGAAACGGTTCGGAAAACGTTCATGCGCCGTTCCGTAGTCATCTATTGTGTCATACTCTTTGTAAACCGCCTGACGACTGCGTCGGAAACGATCGTATTAAGCTTTCACAGTATAAGTGTAATTGAGTCTTTAAAATCCCAAAGACTGCAAAATTGCATTATGTAAATTTGCAGTATTCGTACTTTAACGTCGTTACATGAGGTGCCGTGTATGTATGAGTAATTTCTATGTATTTACAATTACACTGTAAGATGATCCTCATGCATGTAGCAGTCTTTGATTAAAATTAGACTTTTATAGGATTTTTTATTTGAAAGTATTTTTAATTCGTCTAAATGTGATTAATTCTGACTGTACATTTTATCGTTTCGTATAGAGTTGAGACTTTTTGTTAGGTAATTGGGATCGGTGAGAGATGGGACGAAACCTTTTATAGAGCATGATCCTATACCAGTTTGATACCTTTGTTTCTTATTTTATTTGTAATAAGGTGTTAGTATCAATCTAGGATTGATTGAAAGATGATTCTTAATATCAGTACTGACCCTTTGCATGAAATGATTACAAAAAGTTCGTTTTAGTCGTTGGATGATTTTATACCAATTTAAAGTTTTACTGCAACATACCTGTGAACTAACATTTTGACACGGGTTCGTTTACATGAATTGTTCTACATGAAAAATGTTTTCAGGATATTATACTTTTGACTCAGCTTGCATCTTTGAAAAAGGGAAAATTGTTTTTTTTTTTTTTTTTTTTTTTTTTTTTTCACATGTCATACTTGTCATGCAACAAGGTTTATTAAACAAACATACATACTTTATTATATTACCTATTGTATTAATTATAAGTAACTAGCCTGATGTCGGCTTCACCTTTGTCGGTGAGCCAAAAAGCTGGTTTTGTATTTCATTTCTCACGATAAAATTGCAATTAGACGGAAAAGGTTTTCAATCACCACGGTTTAATTAGACTTAAGTAACATAAATTAGTCATACACCTGTGAGGATATGTAGTTAAGGTTTAATTTTGTTATGAGGTAAATATTGCTGAAATGGTATTTTTTATGTATAAAACCAATCAATTTCGATCATAAAATCACATTCGCTCCAGTATCTTCCAGTGATACACTTACCTTTTTCGTTACATACCTACTACATCATCCTGCAACTATAAAATGTGAGTAAGTACTACTAAGTCTACTGTAATCGGTACTCAGCTACGGACCTGGTTTCTGCCTGCCGGCTGGTGTAACTATCACTATCATACCATCAATATCATCTTCTAGCGAGCTATATTCCATTGAAACTCTCCTCTCCATAATTATTGAGGTTGCTTATAGTTATAAAATTAATCTTTGTGTGTTCTATTTCAGGTCTGACTACTCGGAATCAGAATACCAATCACAACGGTCCACAGCTGCAGTAGCCGAGGTGACAAAAAAGCAGCCTAAGAAAAAGGCGGTGAAGCGCCAAGCACTTGAAACCACCGCCCACCCATCAGACTCTAAGTCAAGGTAATTTATATTACTGCTTGTATGATTAGGTGATTGTTGAGTATGATAAGTCACTTAAAAAGATATGTGCAGTGGTACATTTTTTTTTTTTTTTTTTTTCCTGTGGCAACACTACAGCTAACAGCTGTTTCAAATTTGTTCTTGAAATTTTAATCTTAAATATTAAATTTCGTTGTTTTTCTAGGCCTATTTCCAATTACTCTTCAAGTAAATAGGATAATAATGTGTATTTTGTGTTAGATTCACATAGATAGTGCAAATTAAATGTAAATATCTCAATGTAAATCGATGACAGTTACCGGCACAAGGGAATTTGCATTGTCATCTTGATATCAGGTACAATACTTTATATTTTACTTGCTATTAGTTTGTTTGCGTACCACAATTAGTACAATTATACCAGCAATTACTTGCTTTGTTCACTTTAGTAAGGCTACTTGATGCCAATGACCTCTGAACGTAAACATAACCTTACTTAGGTTTGGTGACAGAACTCCTTTTATTTACATCTAAATTTCATTTTCCTTTTAAACTAATCATCTTTTCAATTGCTGCTACAACACCCTTCTCTCTTCTAATTTCTTGTCACTTCCTTACTAGTTTTAATCATGATTATGACTCGCAGCGCCCGTGCTCGCCTCGGAGAGTCCAAGCTCAACGAGGCTTTGAGCGCTTTAAAGGCGTCAAAGGAGTCCTGTGACCAACTAATGAAGGAATTAGATGACAATGAAAGGGTGCTCTTTGATGCCCACGAAAAGAATAGGAAGTTAAAAATTGAAATGGCTCAGATATATACTCAATACACTGAGGCCATAGAAGAACGGGATAGACTTCAGCTTATTGTGGACGGGTTCAGCCAGTGTAGCGTAGAGTATGAACAAGCTCTTAGCCACAAACATTTCTTACAACAGCAGCTACATGAGGCTCAAAGTCAGATTACAGAACTCGAGACTACAAACCTTAACATCACTGCCTCGCTGAATCAAAGTCTGTTCAATGAGTTGGTGTCTATTGCTCCCTCAATGGTTTCTACCATAAAACCCACTTGCACTATTGATTTAACAGATGAATCAAAATCACATAATTCAGTGAGGGTAGTCACTAGTAAAAATAAACTTAAAAAATACATCAAAATTAATAAATACATTGTTAAAACCCAAAAAATGGTAAAAAGACAAAAGTTCTTTATTAAAAATGTTAAGCTTAATAGGGAAAGGTTAAATTTGCTTAAACAGTTAGATATGTATTCTTTTAATTTGGAGCAAAGTACTAGGAGATACCACATTGACACACAAGACTTGCAATCTCAACTTGACCATCTACAGGAGAAACTAACATCAATGACTAACAAATATAATACCTCTGAAGATCTAATGAGGGAATATGTGTTGGCAATGAATGAGCTGGTGAACTCACAAACAAACAGCTGTGAGCGCTGTCAAACACCATTCAATGTACCTACACCAGACCATTCATTGTCAGCATGCAATACCACATTACCGCATCCTTGTGTTGATTTGACAACTCCCTCTGTTACTAGTTCCATTATACCATGTAAACAAATTGTGAATCATGATATTGTACTATTTTGTGATGAGATTGGAAAGGATTGACAGATGAATATCCGGGACAGTCAATAATAAATTACTGTATGCCTGGTTGTTCTTTATTTGATATTATGAAAGAGATTATTAAATGTAACTTTAAGCAGGAAACAACTTTATTGATTTTTATGGGAAATAGGGGTAATTTAAATAAAGGAGAATTGCTCCAATATCATAGAACATTGTGCAACCTTAGTTTAAGAAAAATTGTTTTGTTTACATTCCCCTATAGTAACAGTTTGCCACAGGAAGAAAATAATTTAAGATTTGAAATAAACATGACATTGCACAATTTGACATATAATGATAACCAATTCCACTTAATTGATACTAACTATTATGTTGGTAATAATTTGTATTTGACAAAAGATAGATATAACATTGTTATGTACTATCTTACTAACTATCTCAAAAGACAGATAGCTGTGTCGCTATCATATTTTTTTTCTATTTCAGCCAAACATTTGGCTAAACAAATTGCTCCTTTTGAGCAATGCAATGACTTTTCAAACGATTCTGTCAATAATTTGGTCAAAATTAATGACATTAATCAACATTTAAATTAGAAATTAGGACAATAGAGGCAACCTCTTGCAAAAATGTACCTAAAGTAAATAAGTCAAATGAAAGTGTAAAAAAATTAAATAGTATCAATCTGGTGCATCAAAATATTCAAGGATTTTTAAACAAAGACTTAGAAGTAGAATTATTCCTGAATTGTAACAATATAGATATTCTTTGTTTGACAGAACATTGGCTTAAAAGCCACCAGTTCATGTTCAATTTTAGTAATCACCAGGTTGGTAGTTCATTCAGCAGAGTAAATGCTATACATGGTGGCTCATTAATTTTAATAAATAACCAGCTTAAATTTAAGGACCGAAAGGATATTGTGAGCCTCTCTGTTGAACGGACAATTGAAATAGCCTGTATAGAATTGGAGCAGTTCATTATATTAAGTGTGTACAGACCTCCTTCAGGATTGTATGATTGTTTTGAAAAGGTAATGGATGAAGTTTTGCACAAAATCTGTAATACAAACAAGTCCATCATCATTTGTGGTGATTTTAATGTTAATTTGTTAGAAAATTCTGGGTTAAGTACTAAAATTATAAGTTTGTTTCAGTCATACAATCTTGCTAACCAATTTTTGGAGCCCACTAGAATAACTCCCACTAGTGCCACATGCCTAGATAACATTTATACAGATGTTATACCAACCCACAAAGAAATTTTTAACTTGATAGACTCAGATCATTGCGGACAATTACTCACTATTCCAAATCAAAACAAAAAAGTTACTAAAAAAGATATCACTGTTAACCCAAAAACAACTAATCGATTGGAAACATTTAAAACTAAACTCTTGAGTAAATTACCACTTTTATTAACTAGTGATGACCCTAATCAACAATATAATGATTTTTTTAATATGTATTGCGAACAATTTGATAACACATTCATTCCAAAGACATTATCGGTTAATAGTAACGCTTCCTTCAGTGACTGGGCTACCATTGGTATACATAAAAGTAGAAAACGACTTTATGAATTATATGAAGAACGGATTTGTATAAACACTGATGAATTTAATTTATATGTTAAGAATTATTCTAAAATATTTAAAAAAGTTTGTAGTATTGCCAAGTCACGTTATTTGAGTTCAAAAATTAAAAATAGTAGTAACATTATTAAAATGACTTGGAATGTCATTAATAGCGAAACGGGAAGGTCATGCAAACGTAGTAGTGACTACAGCCTTGCTATTGATGACAATATAATTAAATCAGATTCTCAAGTCGCCGCGGCCTTTGAAAATTTCTTTGCAGACATTCCCGTATCAACTACTAAATCTCTAAACTCATCACCCACTGCTGCAGAGACTTTACTTAAAGAAAACGTTCCAGTTTGTGATTCTGAATTTCACTTCCAATATGTAACCTGTACAGATATAATTAAAACCTTTCACACATTAAATGTTAAAAAGACCGCAGATCTATGGGGTAATTCTGTGGATGTTGCCAAGTCCATTATAAACATTGTAGCTCCTACTTTAGCTGTTATATTTAATAATTGTATTGACCGTGGTGAGTTTCCTGATCTTATGAAAAACAGTAAAATAATACCGTTGTTTAAATCGGGTAGTACATCAGACCCTACTAATTATAGACCTATTTCAGTACTACCTACCTTTAGTAAAATTTTTGAAAAACTTATTTTAAATCAAATGCAAAGATTTTTTAATAAAAATAATTTACTACATAACAAACAGTTTGGTTTTACAAGGGGTCGTTCGACTACCGATGCCGGAGTTGAACTTTTAGGACATATTTATAATGCATGGGAGGACAAATGCGATGCTTTGGGCGTCTTTTGCGATTTGTCCAAGGCATTCGATTGTGTTCTTCATGAAACATTAATCAGGAAACTACACCACTACGGAATCCGGAACGCCGCTCTGGATCTTCTTGCTTCATACTTGAGTAAAAGGATTCAGAGCGTTGACGTTAATGGAAAAAGATCACCCGGATCTATAGTAACAATGGGAGTCCCTCAGGGCTCAATTCTTGGTCCTTTCTTGTTCCTTATTTATATTAATGACTTGCCGTACCTCATAAAGGATAATCATGATATAGTGTTGTTTGCAGATGACACTTCACTTTTATTTAAACTCAAACGTCAGCAGCTGGTTACTGACAATGTAAATAGCGCCCTCGCAATAGTAGTTAACTGGTTTAATGTCAATAACCTACTTCTTAACGAAAAAAAAACTAAATGTATTAAGTTTACGATACCCCACGTTAGACAAGTAGAAACTAGTGTTCTCATAAAGGATGAAGAGTTGAAACCCGAAGATACTACAGTTTTCTTAGGCATTACTTTGGATGCCAAGCTTCAATGGGGCCCCCATATAGATAAATTGTCAAAAAAGCTTAGCTCTGCAGCATACGCCGTTAGGAAAATTCGTGATTTAACTGATTTAGAGACAGCCCGTTTAGTTTACTTTAGTTATTTTCATAGTGTGATGTCGTACGGTATTCTGTTGTGGGGAAATGCCGCCGATATTCAGACAATTTTTATTTTACAAAAAAGGGCAATTCGTTTCATTTATAAGTTAAGTCCCAGACACTCCCTCAGAGACAAATTTAAAGAGATTAATATAATGACTGTGCCTTCTCAGTACATTTATGATAATCTTTTGTATGCACATAAAAATATTAATCTGTTTAAAAAATACAGTGATATCCATAACATAAATACTAGGAACAAACACAAATTTGTTGTTCCTACAACAAGGCTCAAGAAAATAGGTTGCTCGTTTAGATGCCAATGTATACGTTTTTATAATAAACTTCCTAGCCACATTCAAGAACTAAGCCTTAATAAATTCAAATCTTTTATAAAGCGAAAACTATGCCAGAAAGCTTATTATACTGTAAAAGACTATATTGAGGACAAAAAGGCTTGGGATTGAGCTGCTCCAATATGTTTAGACAGTGAATGTAGTTTTTATTTTTTTGCTATTTTACACTTTATTTTTCTTAATATCTATGTACTTAAACAATGACATGTACATTTACTGTATCAAATATTATATATTTTAATTATTTTGAATGTGAGGACTATGTGGGTCATTGTTTCCGTTTTAATCATGGTTTGGCAGTTTGAGTAGTTTATGCGGCCTACCCGAATGTCCGGTCTTTGGTATTGTTCGTCAAATCGTTGAGCTCCTTAAGTTCTGAGTTGAGCTGCACGGTTACTGACAAATGCGTGCACTGACTGGACAGGTTCACTCAATCTGTGTGGTTCTTTCCTCAAAAGACCATTTCAGACACCAATCTACATGGTCCTCAAAGATTATGTCTGGATTTTTATATACACATTGACACTTATTCATTTTATATATACAATGACATGAATATTTACTTTGTAAAGTATTTTTATTTTATTTAATTATTGTGAATGTGAAGACTATGTGGGTCATTTCTTTTTTCTGTTTTCCTTCTTAGTTAGTTTTAATCATGATCTGGCAGTTTGAGTAATTTACGCGGCCTACCCAAATGTCCTTTCTCTGGTATTGTTCGTCGAATCGTTGAGCTCCTCAAGTTCTGAGTTGAGCTGCACGATTTTTGACAAATGCGTGCACTGACTGGACAGGTCCGCTCAATCTGTGTGGTTCTTTCCTCAAAAGACCATTTCAGACACCGATCTACATGGTCTTCACATGATCTGACCAAGATTTTGTCTGGACTTTAAAAGAGACTGTGACCTCTGAGTTTGTTTCGGCCTTTCTTCTCAGAGTAGTCAGATAGGAAACGCCGACCTCATCTAGCTTTAAAAAAATATGATTGACATGTAAAAGTGTTTGTACAAACCTACTTACAGAAATAAAAAAAAAAAAAAAAAAAAAAAAAAAAAAAAAACATAATGGTTAGTGAGCTTAGAACTGTAACACAGAGAACGGTAAAATCAATTTCCTATCATATTCAAGGTAGAAATGTTGTCATTCACATCATTACTTCATGAGGTATTCTTATTGAAATTTTTATAATCTAATATGTATTTCGCTTTATATTCCCATAGGATTCAACAGAGGTGTATAATACACCTTAATTTCGTAGTTAAGAAATAAATGTAAATTATTATAAATGAAATGTGTAATTGTTTACAGTAAAAGACGCAGCTTGAACTTGGACCTCTTTGGTCTGGAGGACCATCAAAAGGCGACCACAAGCGGAGACTTCGCTTCGTCGCTCATCAGCCGTGTCGCCAACGGAAAAGTACGGCGAGCGGCAGACCTTAGGGGGGACTTCTACGTTGAAGTTAAAGTTTATTCGAAAGACGAAGTTGTCTCCACCCCCAAGGAAGAACGGTGGAAGAAAGCTCAGGTCGCGTTAAAAGTGCAACTAGATCGCAACACTCCCCAGTGGGATGGGTTGCAAATGTTTATGAGACGGACTCACGAATTGTTCGACAATTCCGAACCCGTCTTTTATAGCGATAGTATAAATATAAAATAAGTTAGTTTTAAATCTTTGGGGACACCAAATTAATTGTAGGTAAGTGTCGATCATTCTGTAAATCTAAACTAGTTTTGCGTAATAAACATAATAATCTAATATGCCTTTCTGTACCGTTTGTAACACATCTGTTGAGCGCAGTCACTGGACAGGTCACTTACGTAGTACTAATCATAAAAACAAAAGTACTTCGCATTTTTGCGAAGGTGTTGAAATAATACATTCTGCATTTCGTAATCGTATAGCTTCTTATAGAATTATCGATCCGTCTGAGAATTGTTCTCTAGAATCATTTTTTAATAATATCGAGAACAAAATTAAAACGTTAATTGACATGTCTCTTAAAGAACACACATGTCTAAAAGTTAGCTTCGAATATTTCGCTTTGTTTTTAATGGTTAAAAATGATTCTCAGGAGATAAAATCATTTGCCACAAAAAACTTTACTTTGCATCAGAATTATGAATTGGATTCATTATTGTCTGAAGTCAAAAACACTTTAACAAAAAAGATAGAAGAATTTCAAGACCGAGATAGTGGATGGACGTTCTTGAATAATTCCCATTTGGAAATCAATGTTAACAAATATCAACCTTTGCGTGGTTCAGGTTTTATCGAATTACCTCCATCAATAAAATCGAAAAAAGCATGCGTTAATATTCGCAATAATGATGATTATTGTTTTTTATGGTCTGTTGTTGCTGCTTTATATCCAGCTAAAAGTCATCCTGAAAGAGTATCGTCTTATCCTGATTTTCGTAACGTATTAAACGTAAAGGATATATCATTCCCAATGAATTTCTCAGATATTACGCGGTTTGAAGGAAATAACCCTGAAGTTTGTATTTATATTTATGGTTTAAAAAATAATACCATCGTAGGACCTCTTTACAAACCAAAAACCTTAAACGGAAAGGTGATTCATTTACTTTATTTAGAAAGCGATGATTTATCACATTACTGTCTCATTAAAGACTTGCCGCGACTTGTTAAGAATCAAATAACAAAGCACCACATTAAACTATACTTTTGTAACGTTTGTTTAATGTTTTTTAATTCATGCGACGATCTTAGTTCACATAATTGTGGAGGTGTCGTCACAGAACTGCCTCCAAAAGGTTCTTTCATACAGTTTGAAAATTATAACAGAAAGCAAATTGTACCATTTGTTATATACGCAGATTTTGAAACAATGCTAGAACGGTATGAATCTTGTGACCCTGATCCCTCTAAGGCGAGCACCGTAACGCGACAGCGACACGTGCCTGTAGCTTACGCTTACCATATCACGTGTGTGCTAGACGAAAGCTACAATAGTTACGTTTCTTATCGCGGTTCGGATTGTGTATCTAATTTTGTGAAGTAAAATAATAATGTGGAACTACTGATAACAAATTCAACATTAGTTCCATTATTTTCAGATTCTTTTAAAATGGAACTAGTGATAAAAAAAAACAATCAGTAGTTCCATCATGGAACTGTTAATGGTACTAGTGACAACGAAGGTATTTATAAAGATGCACGAAAATATTACGCTATTTTAAAAAATAAAGTTCCTATGATATACTCAGATGATAATGCTCGCGACTTTGAAAACGCAATGACTTGTCATATTTGTGACCGCTTCTTGTTCGGCGACAGGGTTCGTGATCATTGTCACTTGACTGAAAAGTATCGCGGTGCAGCTCATAATTATTGTAACCTACAATACAGATTACCAACATTTTTGCCAGTATTCTTTCATAATTTATCCGGATACGATTGTCACCTCTTTATAAAAGAATTAGGTGAAGCTCCTGGGTCTATTAAAGTGATACCGAAAACAAAAGAAAACTATATTTCATTCACAAAGTTTATTCCAATTTCACCTGAGGAAAGCATTCAAATTCGGTTTGTAGATTCTTTCAAATTTTAAGGTGCTAGTTTAGAAAAGTTAGTTAGTACAATGAAACAACAAGACTTCAAACATTTAAAATAATATTTTCCTAATAAATCACAATTTAACCTACTCACGCGTAAAGGAGTGTGTCCTTATGACTATATGTCTCAATGGGAACGATACGAACAAACGTGTTTGCCGTCTAAAAAAAATTTTTTTAATGCATTGATCGATGAGTCAATTACTGACGAAGACTATGAACACGCTCGTACCGTTTGGTCAGCATTTAATATTCAAAACATGGGTATGTACACCGATTTATATCTCAAAACAGACGTTCTGTTGTTAACAGATGTATTTGAAAATTTTCGAAAAACTTGTAAACGACACTACAATCTCGATCCTGCGTTCTATCTTACAGCACCAAGTCTATCTTTTGATGCAATGCTTTTAAAAACAGGAGTTCAATTAGAATTAATTAGTGATGTAGAAATTTTTAGAATGATTCAAAAAGGTATTCGTGGAGGTGTTTGTATGTGTTCCAAAAGACATGCCAAAGCCAACCATAAATATTTAGATAGCTTCGATCCAACCCGCCCAAATTCTTTTATCATTTATTTAGACTGTAACAATTTGTACGGTTACAGTATGTGTCAATCCCTGCCCTATTCCGGTTTTAGATTTATGAATAGACAAGAAATAGATTTTTTACAAGAGAATTTGACAGACATCGATGATAATGCAGAAAACGGTTACATTCTTGAAGTTGATTTAATATATCCGGAAAATTTGCACATTGAACACAATGACTTTCCATTTTGTCCAGAAAAATGTTTACCACCTGGTGGTAAAAATAAAAAATTAATACCGAATTTGTACGATAAATATCACTATGTAATTCATTACGTTCATTTAAAAAAATGCTTACAGTACGGTTTAATATTGAGAAGGATCCATCGCGCTATTATGTTTAAGCAAAGTTGTTTTTTAAAGGGATATATTGACATTAATACTCAGTTACGTCAAAAAGCAGTGTCAACGTTTGAACAAGATTTTTTCAAATTATTAAACAATAGTATTTTTGGAAAAACCTTAGAAAATAATGAAAATCGAATAGACGTTAAGTTAGTAAACAAATGGTGTGACTCAATCAATAAAACAAAAAAGACTATTTGTGCTGAGAAATTGATAGCCAGTCCATATTTTCACAGCGCCTCTATATTTTCTGATGGTTTAGTAGCAATCCAAATGAAACCTTTGCGTGTTATACTTAATAAACCAATATACATAGGGTTCACAGTATTAGAATTATCTAAGACGCATATGTACGATTTTCACTACTCTATCATGAAACCTTTTTATGGTAAGCGAATTGAATTGTGCTATACTGATACAGATAGTCTAATTTATGATGTACAGAGTAATAACGTTTATAAAGATTTCAAGCTCAATTTTTTAAAATATTTTGATACCTCTAATTATGACTTAAACAATGAATTTGACTTACCTATTATTAATAAGAAGATTCCAGGACTGTTTAAGGACGAAATGGGTGGCAAAGTTATCAAAGAATTCGTAGGACTGCGCTCAAAGCTTTATTGTATTAAAACCTTAAACAAAACAATTAAAAAAGCTAAAGGTATAAAAAAATGTGTAACGAAAAATTTAAATATGTTTGATTATAAAAACGTTTTATACAATTGCAATGTCATTCGCAAAAAAAATGTATTGTTTAGGTCAATAAAACATGAAATATTCACTCAGAACGTAAATAAAATAGCACTTTCAAGCAATGATGATAAACGGTTGCTATCATTTGATAAAGTATCTACTTTAGCTTGGGGTAATGCAAATATATTTATGTAATGCATTACCATAATAATTTTAAATGTAATTAGGAACCTACAGTAGTTACATTTCTATCATGTATTTTATTGATTATAAAACTTGTATCGTATTAAATGGAAAGTTATAGACGGTATAATCTTACATCCTACTATTATAAAAATTATGTGAGGGTGGATGGATTGATGTTTGTTTATCTTTTAATATGAATTGTAATATTGTTGTGTAATGTACTTAATTGAAATAGTAACGACTGAAGTGAAGTTACTTTTGAACCCGGCATTATTATGTATGTAATTCTAAAATGTAGGTATTCTTGGTGTCCCTTAGAATTTATTAAGTACAAAATTAGTTTTAGTAAAATGTCGATATAAGAATTAGAATAGTACCTATATATATTTAGGTCTTATATAAGTTTACTTATATTGGTACTTATGTAAGCTACTAACAATAATATACTTAAATAAATAATAGTTTATGTTCATAAATCTGTTTCATTTCCATTCCTGATGACAAAGCGCATTGCGCTGACTGGATTGTGTAATATAACACCGATCAGGTGCACGCGCACGTCGCTTCATGTCGCGCACATCAGGTTGAACTTGTTGAAACATGACAATGATTCACAGCGTAAGCTTTATTGAGTTTGCATTTCATAATAATATGATGGATAATGACATACATCACAAGACAGACAGCCGGACCGGTCGCATCTCGTCGAATAAAAACTAAATAAATTGTAAGTATTGTACAAGCGTATAAGTACTTATACAATTATTTCCTTATCCTGTTAGATATAATTATAATCAATAATTTGTAACTTTGTTTGTTTCAGATCATCAATAATGGGCGACTCTCCCGATTTTATCTTCTCCCAATACGGTCAAGGTTTTCCCACTCCAAGTTTAAGTTGGCATGTTCCAGAGCAACAAAGACCTGAACCAACCATCAGAAAGTCTCGAGCAAGACGGGAAGTTCTAAAACGGAAAGCATCTGAACATCATCGTCCTTTATGTCAATCATACGTCATAAACAACGAAAAGAAAAAAGGTTTACGACTGATCCAGATACAGGTGTTGGACATCAGTGAGCGACAAGAACCAAGTGTTACAAGTTCAAGTGATGATGAGGAGGTGATAGTGTTAAGTGCGCAATATGTAGTTAGTGAACCGGTGGACTATGTTATGGAAGAGACACAATCATTGATAAATAAAATTTCAAAGAAACTTTGTGGTGACGATTGTTATTAGTAAGTAAGTATCCTACCTAGTTTGTAACTTATTGCGTTAGTTTGTAGACTGCTTTGCTGGTCTAGTGGTTGCAAGCGTGACTACTGAGCACGGGGTTCTGGGTTCGATTCCCGGTCGGGCATGGTTATTGGGTTTTTCCAATTATTACACGAAAGTCGAACATAGCTGAGGGCCTTTAGTGTATCAATATTAATGGATTTTAGTTAATGTATGTATAAGTTTTGAATGTATAATTTTAATGTTGAAACAGATATTATGTAGAAATAAATAATTAGTTTAATATTGGTATTATGAATTTATTTGTTAATCTGCTAGTGTATTAAAAGGTATTTATATAGATCATCACAATTTTGTAAGTCAAATTTATGTATAAATAAAATATTAAGAAAACTTTTGGCTCATATTTAGGTTCTTAGTAACGAATTAAGGTTTTTAGTTAAGTATTATGTAAGTTTTGAATGTATAAATAAAGTATCCAAGATGTTAGTTTTATTGTTATTAGAGCGATTAAGTTAAAAGAACTAAAATTATTGTTTTATTAATTTTAGTGTATTCAAATACATAATAGTTACATAAGTTTCATGTACATAAATAAAATTATGAAATAACTTGAGGGAGAGTTAATATTAATAAGGGACAAGTGTTATTAGTTTGTAATTGTAAATAATATGAAAACTAAATAAATAATATATTTATAATTTAAAATATGTTTTATTGGCATTACATAAACATACTCACACTTTAAATTTGTTCTAATGAAACGATCTCATCACAGGTTCAATATTTTAAAATTAATAGAATACTCACTGAATTTGATTCATTTTATTAGAGCTAATATAAAGTTTGATGATTAAGTTACCCTGAATACATTTAAATAAAACAACCATAAGTACATTATTAATCATTTTTATTAACTGCATAGGTATGACAAATGTAAGCACGTTTGCACACAAGTGCTCAGACACGTGTTCAAATACGCGTTGCAGGTTAGCCTCACGTGTCATTTTATGCCTCGTAATATTATGTTATTTTATATCACATTATTTGTTGTCAAATAATTACAGATTATTAATGACCTTAAATCGTAATTTAGCTGCAAAGAAATATTATAATAATTTTAAACTGTCAAACCCGCAATGATGGCGCCATCCCCACTTTTACTGTATAAAAGAGCGTGCCGCCACCATTGCGGGCACAGTTTGTGTGCGACGTTCGTGGAGTTACCATCACCCGATATTAGTAAGTAAAAACTTGTAATACTTTATTTTTGATGATTGTTATTGTATAAATTTATGCTGATTCTGATAATTATCGAATATGTTGTCATATAAAAATGTTTGTAATTTACTTCGCAATACCCTGAATTTTTGTAATTTTATTAATAAAAACATCATTTATATGAACCACTCTATTATTTTTACAATTCAGAAGTGGGATAAGTAGCTTATGCTAATATGTGTTTTATTTTTTTTTTTCGGTCGAGAAACATGGATAAACAAAGAGTACTTGTCTCTCCGATTTTGGGAAGTGTTCAAACGGAACCAATCGAAAGAACAGATGACCACAGACACCATCAGTCGTTGGAGCGGCAGGCACAAGATTCAAGACTGAGTTTACAGCAGACACGAGGCCGCGTGATTGACCCAACTGGCTATCTGCCAAGCAACAGTCGATCGCGCAGCCCTTTGCGTAGCAGCCAACGGCGCAGCAGCCAGCGGCGCAACAGCCAGCGGCGCAGCAGCCAGCGGCGCAGCAGCCAGCGGCGCAGCAGCCAGCGGCGCAGCAGCCAGCGGCGCAGCAGCCAGCGGCGCAGCAGCCAGCGGCGCAGCAGCCAGCGGCGCAGCAGCCAGCGGCGCAGCAGCCAGCGGCGCAGCAGCCAGCGGCGCAGCAGCCAGCGGCGCAGCAGCCAGCGGCGCAGCAGCCAGCGGTGCAGGAGCCCGCGGCGCAGGAGCCCGCGGCGCAGCAGCCCGCGGCGTAGCAGCATACTGCGCAGCAGCCCGCAGCGCAGCAGCCCGCGGCGCAGCAGCCCGCGGCGCAGCAGCCCGCGGCGCAGCAGCCCGCGGCACAGCAGCCAGCG
Organism: Hydraecia micacea; assembly: GCA_914767645.1. NCBI lineage: Eukaryota > Metazoa > Arthropoda > Insecta > Lepidoptera > Noctuidae > Hydraecia > Hydraecia micacea. Next base: position 3,934,881 of record OU611775.1, read on the forward strand.
GCACAGCAGCCAGCGACGCCGCAGCCCGCCGCATGGCACGAATCGCAACGAGCAATATCTTCCCGCAACATTACAAGGAACTACAGGTACCACTGCTGCTTCTAACGGAGGCAGTGGTGATTTAAATATTTTAGTGCAAGCATTAAGGTCTCTTTCCGGGGGTCATGAAAACATAGGTTCTTTTAACAATACTATACCCGAGTTTGACCCTACAAGAAAAGAGCAAACAATGGGTATGTGGTTGCACAAAGTGAATGAGTGTGCCGTCATTTATTCATGGAACGAAAAACAAATAGTGCATTATGCACTTCCTAAACTTCAAGGCATAGCAAAACGTTGGTATGAAGGATTACCATCGGTGCTCTTTTCTTGGGAGGAATGGCAGACAAAATTAATAACGGCTTTTCCCTCGGAAGAGAACTATGGTCAGATGTTAGCAGATATGTTGGCTAGGCGTGCACGTTACGGGGACTCTCTTGAAGATTATTTTTATGACAAAATTACTCTTATTAACCGATGTAGTATAAGTGGAAAACGAGCGGTAGAATGTGTTCTACACGGCATAGATGATCGCGCTGTAAGGTTAGGTGCCGAAGCGGCTCAGTATGAGGACTTGGATAAATTGCTCACTTATTTAAGAAATTCAAAAAGTCTGAAACAAAATTCTGACCGTAAATCTAATATTAAAAATCAACCTGGTACAAACTCCTCGGATAACAAAGCAAATAATCCAAGCGCCAAAGACAGAGTCCTTCGTTGCAATAACTGTAAACAGGAAGGTCATTTTGTAGGTCAATGTACTCGACCAATCAAAAAGTGTACTAAATGTATGAGAATTGGTCATGAGGCGGAAAACTGTTATTCAAAAATAATTCCGGCCCAAAAATCTGTTAACAGGATAGACATCGATAGTAAAATTTCAAATAAATATTTTAAAACCGTGCGTATTAACGACATAACAATGAAGTCCTTTGTTGATCTTGGTAGTGAATGCTCGATGCTTAAACAATCTGAATTATCTAAATTGGGGAATATAGAAATAAAAACTAGAGATCTGCCTATACTCAGAGGGTTTGGTAATTCTGTTGTGCATGCATTGGGTAAGGTCAATACTCTAGTTGAAATTGACGGCGTCAAGGCTAAAGTCGAAATATTAATAGTCCCAGATTGTGCTATGCAGGTTCCCCTTATGATAGGTCAAACCTTTACTGAACAACCTCATATATTGATCCAAAAAACAAGTGAACATCTTGAAATTTTACAAAATCAGATCGATAATATTCAATGCCAAAAGATAAAAATTTTTAACCGTAAAAATATTCAATTAATAGGTTTAACAATTTTAGAAGTCTATACAGAACCCAAATTTACTGGTGACCTTTTTGTTGAGGGAAGCTTGCGTAACAAAAATAACTATTTTTATATTGTTCTAACTGGAATCTATCAATTCAACAATGATGGTTACGGACAAATAGTTGTAAATAGCCTAAATTTTGAGCCTCAATGCTTAGAAGACAATACCTTAATTGCACGGGGTATCATTACTAATAAAGAAAACGAGAAAAATGTTCTGCGTATAGCCGGTTCTAACTTACAAGAACAACAAACGAGTTTAATTTGTTCTTCGGACCTAAACGTTTCTGATGAGTTAAGCCAAAAGGTGATTGATGACTTGCTTTGCTTATTAAATAAGTATCGGGGTTGCTTTGCGTTTACACTCTCTGAGTTGGGGCATTCCTCGGTTTGTGAAATGAGCATTGACCTGCACTGTGACACACCTGTAGTCTATAGGCCCTACAGGCTGGCAATTAAAGAGAAAGAAATAGTCAGGGATATGGTAGATGAACTAATTCAAAATGATATAGTACGCCCTTCAGTTTCTCCTTTCGCTAGTCCTATTGTACTCGTACGGAAAAAAACGGGCGGTTACCGCCTTTGCATTGATTATAGAGCCTTGAATAAAAATACTATACGCGAAAATTACCCAATGCCACTTATAGATGATCAGATCGATACGTTAGCTGGTAACATGTACTTCACAGCTCTTGATTTAGCATCTGGGTACTACCAGATTTCTATCAGAGAGCAGGATAGGCACAAAACAGGGTTCGTCACGCCGGAAGGCCATTTCGAATTTAACCGAATGCCTTTCGGCTTGGCAAATGCTCCAGCAACGTTTCAAAGAATGATGCATCAGGTTCTGGGCAACTTACGTCATAAAGAGGCACTAGCTTACTTAGATGACATAATCATACCATCAAAATCAATTCAAGAGGGTATGAGACAATTAGAAACTGTATTAATTTTGCTGTCAGAAGCAGGTCTTACTCTAAATTTGTCCAAATGTGTTTTCTTCGGCCGTTCAATAACTTACTTGGGGTTTAATATTTCAAGTGAAGGTATCCAACCAGGGTCTGCTAAAATAGAGGCAGTAGAAAAATTTCCCGTACCAAAAGATCAACACAACGTAAGGCAATTTTTAGGGCTAGCGAGCTTTTTCCGTAGGTTCGTAAAGGGGTTCTCTATTATTGCAAAGCCATTAACACAGTTACTCAGAAAAAGTGCTGTTTGGGTATGGGGACCCGATCAACAAAACGCATTCGATACATTAAAAACAATTTTAATTCAAAAACCAATATTAGCCCTGTATAATTCAAAATCCATAACAGAATTGCACACCGACGCATGCAAAATTGGTATCGGTGGTATACTATTCCAAAGAAATGAACAGAATATTTTAAAACCCGTAGCTTATTTTAGCAGGCAAACTAGCCCTGAAGAACAAAATTATTGCTCTTATGACCTGGAAACCTTAGCAGTGGTAGCATCATTACAGAAATTTCGGGTATATTTAGTAGGGATACATTTTAAGATCGTGACCGATTGTAATTCGTTAAGATCCACTTTCATGAAACGCGATATGATTCCCCGGGTAGCCAGATGGTGGACCCAAATGCAAGAATTTGATTTTGAAATCGAGTACAAAGCGGGGTCTTCTATGGCTCATGTGGACGCTTTGAGTCGCAACCCATCGATCAGTAGTGATCATTCGGAAAAAATGGTTAATTCTATAACAGAAACAGACTGGCTTTCAACAGTCCAGAATTCAGATTCAGAACTTCAACGGATTATTGGTATTTTAAGTAACTCTGAATTTAACGATATTTTAGAAATAAAAGAAAAATATAAAATTAAAAATGGTAAGCTTTTTAGAATCACACCTGATGGAGATAGATGGGTTGTGCCTAAAGGCGTTCGATGGCAAATTGTCAAACAGAATCATGACGATATCGGCCATTTCGCTCTAGATAAAACGTTGGAAAAAATAAAAACTCATTATTGGTTCCCAAATATGCGTGCTTTCGTTACAAATATATATCCTCATGTCTAGAGTGCGCGTATAGTAAAGCACCTGGTGGGAAAAGACCTGGGTTTTTACACCCAATCCATAAAGTAGACGTACCATTTGATACTATACACATGGATCATACGGGTCCATTTGTACGCAGTAGTAGGGGTAATGTGTATATTCTCGTTTTAATTGACGCTTTTACAAAATATATCTATTTGAAACCGGTGAAAAACACAAAATCAAACACCACTATTAGAATTTTGCGCGAGTTTATTAGCATTTTTGGCGTTCCTAAACGAATTATATCTGACCGAGGCACGTCATTTACAAGTGATCTATTCAAAAAATTTGTATTCGATAAAGGCATCAAACATGTATTAAATGCAGTTGCTACTCCACGGGCCAATGGTCAGGTGGAAAGATATAATAAAGTCATTGTTGACTCATTAACAGCTAAATGTGTTGGCTCATCTGAAAGCAAATGGGAAGACCACCTGCCCGATGTCCAGTGGGGCATCAATAATACCTTTAACAAAGGTATCAATAAGACACCTGCAGAGGCTCTTTTTGGGATAAGGCTACAGGGCTCAAGTGATAGTAGAGTCATTTCTGCAATTGATGACGATATCACTTCAATAAATAAAAGTCTCCAAGAAATTCGTACTGAGATTTCTTCTCATATCGAATCCACACAAGAGACTCAAAAAGCAACTTTTGATAAATCTCGTTGCAAGTCTATTAAATATAATATTGGGGATTTAGTAAGGGTTGAGCGGCAAATTCCCTCTACGGGTGGTAGTAAAAAGTTAATCCCAAAGTATCAGGGCCCATACAAAATTACTCATGTTTTCGATCATGACCGTTACCAAGTAGAGGACACGCCTCTTACAAGAAAGGGAAACAAAAAAATATTCTAATATTATTGCTATAGATAAGTTAAAGCCATGGATTTGTTTCAATAGACCACATGATGACGTCTTAAGCGAAAACTCGGATTACGGAAATTCTAATTGATTTAATTATTATTTTTTTATTATAGCTATGTAATTGTACAGACCAATGGGGTCAATACTTTTAGACCGATGGGGTCGATACTTTTAGACCGATGGGGTCAATATTTTAGACCAATGGGGTCAAATATATTGATAAGGACCAATGGGGTCCAATATATTGATAATGACCAATGGGGTCAAATTTATTGAAAAGGGCCAATGGGGTCAAATCGATTGATTAACTAGTGAAGTATGCATATTAATTTGGACCAATGGGTCTATCTAATTTTTGGTATAAATATTGTTACATTTATATACATACATATTGTTGTTGTACTGAATATTGTTTTCATTTTTATTACTATTTGCTTGATTTGCAGCTAAGTACGGGGACGCACTTACAATTTGCTCGGATGGCCGACTGTAAGCACGTTTGCACACAAGTGCTCAGACACGTGTTCAAATACGCGTTGCAGGTTAGCCTCACGTGTCATTTTATGCCTCGTAATATTATGTTATTTTATATCACATTATTTGTTGTCAAATAATTACAGATTATTAATGACCTTAAATCGTAATTTAGCTGCAAAGAAATATTATAATAATTTTAAACTGTCAAACCCGCAATGATGGCGCCATCCCCACTTTTACTGTATAAAAGAGCGTGCCGCCACCATTGCGGGCACAGTTTGTGTGCGACGTTCGTGGAGTTACCATCACCCGATATTAGTAAGTAAAAACTTGTAATACTTTATTTTTGATGATTGTTATTGTATAAATTTATGCTGATTCTGATAATTATCGAATATGTTGTCATATAAAAATGTTTGTAATTTACTTCGCAATACCCTGAATTTTTGTAATTTTATTAATAAAAACATCATTTATATGAACCACTCTATTATTTTTACACAAAATAAATTAAAATAGATTAAATACAGACATATTATTGTCAACATACCATTTTCTAATACACACCGCATTATTTAATGCACAATTCATTTTGTGGTTCACACAATTAAAATCAGATGCATTTTTACAGAACTTTTTTTTTAATGTCTTAAAATTAGGACACCCTTTTTCACCTATGTCAATCACTTCACAGTTTGCACATAACTCTTTAATCCACTTAATTTTTTCCAAACCCTTTGTAATAATTTTTTTATTTTCTAAATACGGTATGATGACGTGTTGAAACTCTCTGTAGTCTATAAATCCCTCACTCCAGAAAATTCCACGATTTCTTTCCAACCATCGCACTTGCTTCTTTTCTTCTTGAGTTAAATAATAAAACGAATGCGGTGGCTTAACCAAGAACGTCTGTGTGTGCTCATTACTTACTATAGCCACTTCTTTGACGATAAAATTATTGTCTAAATATTTAAATCCTTGGAGTTCGACAATGACAATATCCGCGTTCATGATATCTTCTTCACTGTGTTGTTTAATGATTTGTATTCAACAATGCAATCGTTGAGAATGAGGCAGTATGCTGAAGTTTGATCTGGTACTTCTGAATCACTCTCAATTTCTACCCTTACATCCACAACGGGTCCAGTCTTCAGATTATCGACCTGTCTAGAGCAATCAACAACAAACAACGGTGCTAACTCTTTAAATTGTTTCTCGCTTAATAAAGACTCCGGACAACGTCCATAATACGACTGCTGAAATCTAATGTATTGCTCATATAATAAAGCAATTCTGTTATTAGCGAAGTTCACATTGAGGCTTTCATACGGGAAATATGTTGAATTAAGATACACTCGAACATCACGAACATAGCAATGATCGAACTGTGACATGTCAGAACTTGCATTATTTTTTCTACTTTTTTGTAGTCCAATTATAACATATCTTGGTTTTTCTATTTGAGATGAAGTTTTGATAGACCAGGTATGCTTTGTAGTTTTAGGTAAAGCGGGGTATTCATATAGATCCCAGTTTCTAAATATCATCTGAAGTGGACGATCTTTTTCCAACAGTTTTAATAAACTTATTTTTTCTTTATCCGATACTTTAACATGGGGTACGCGCCATATGATTTTATTGATTTGAATGTCTTCCACTATTTCACTGGTGTTCAATTTTACAGCGTTCAAATTAGTGTTGCTTCGTAACAATATTAGTTCATGTCTACTATTTATCACAACTTTATTAAAATCTTCTGCGAAACCGAGGATATTCCGAAGTGGTATAGACGCAGAAAAACTTCCTCCATTAATATTTTTTATACCATCGATACTCCAACCCCAAGCTTTAGCTATTTTTGATTCATTCTCATTCATTGATATTAATGATTTCATGGTTGTAGTTATACCTGCATTTTTTATTTTATCAATCTCCACTCCGTTTAGTTCGTACCTAATATCTTGGAATAAGAAGAGTAGTCCGTTGTTTGTAAAATTGTTACTAGTAGCTTTCTCTTTTGAATCTTTTTTGCTAACGATAACGGTTCCTTCCAAATACAGAGTGCTGGCTGATGGTAATATGTAAAGATCCTGTTGGTTCATAGGTATGCGAATTTCATCGTTCCTGTTGAAACTCGTTACATAGGGTTTGTACGAATGAAATTCGATTCCTTCTATACTGTTGTCGTAAGCGGGGGTGGATACGACGTCTAAGATATTCATTTTAACAATCCGATCGCTCCGAGAAATGTCTTATTGTCTTTAGTTAATTTTATTTTGCTCTTAGAACGACGTCTTATTTGGCAGGTAGCTTGAGTAGAACTGGTATTTTTAACTTGTTGAGGCAGATATTTATTGTAGTCAATCATTTTTTCTTCTAAGATGTAAATACAGCTGCACTTCTTCACCACGCAAATTAATTAGACGATTGTTTATATCTAGTAGTCTAATATGTATGCAGCTTATGTTGTTTTGATTGATTGGAAAATATATTGCGTTCTTCGGGATTTCTATGATTCTGTATCCAGGTGGTACGTTGAGTGCAAATTCGTGAATTATGTGACTTGTTTCACCGTTTATGTATGAGCCACTCACAATGTCACATTCGATCCTTACCACTGTCGTCGGTAAAATGTTGACTGGATACTGTGACACATGCCATTTATTTGCTTTCAAGACCTGCTTATCAAACCCTAACAGTCTACTGAAAGAGTATTCTTTCTTAAAATTGACATCTTTTGAACAGTATATGATAGTTTTTAAAGTATTGTTATTGCACTGTAATTTGATGGAGGCATCTTTTATTTCAGATTTTAAATAATCGTTGATATCTTGCAATTCATAGCTGCCTTCCGGTATTTCAATAACTTCGTTTGAGCCATAATAGAACTTGTACACTGGAACTTTTATCAATATTTGGTATAGAATTAAATGTTGAAAAATGTAATAAAGCACACTCATATTCTCCATTTAGTTGCAACGTATTAGGATAGTACGTAGATAAAATTGATGAGTTTCCAGTTATCGACAAAGTGAATGACATCTTGCAAATGATTGGAATAAAATAAAAACATTTATTTTATACATTTTTATTCCAAAAAGTCCACAGATATTTTAAACATAAATGACCACAGTTTACAGTGTTAAATTCTTGATATCTTGTGTAGTTATATGAAACTTTGAAATATCGTATCAGTTCTAATGGAGGTTTTAAATTTCCATAGCTATCAAAATATTCACAATAGTTATATACTTTTACATAAGCTACCCAATGCGTTCCTTCGTTTTCAGAATCGTCTAAGTTAACGATACCACATTCCATACGTTTCGGCTTCCTTGGTAATTGATCTTTCATATATACTCCTCGGAAATATGGGATGTCTCTTGCGTAGTTTCGGATGTCTACATTAGTTAGTGGGCGATTGGGTAGCTTCTTGTTCAGTTTTTTGATGTTTGTATGAACAATCCTTTTCCGTTTTTATAAGGCTTTATGTATAAACCCTTGCCCACTGCTAAACCCTCCATAGTTCTGTTATGTCGTTCTGTCTCTCGCAAGTTTTGCTGAGATGATTTGTAATCATTCACCGTTTTTGCAATTCCAGCTGCACCACCAGCTAAAGCTCCTAAAACCGATAAACCAGCGAAAATTGGAATTAAAGGTAGAACTCCTCCAGTCTTTGGTATAGGTATTACTCGGGGTACTCGAATTCGATGATGAATTGGAAATAACTTTTTTGCGGATAAGTAAGCTGCTTTTATTAAAGTCTTATTATCCTTACGTTTGAGTTTCTTAATTTTTGATTTTATTTTTGAAACTAAGCTTTTAAATGTTTTAATGCCTGAACCAGACTTTAGTTTCGCTTTCATAACTTTGTTCACTAACCAAGAGCTTAGTTTTTCACCTTTCCCAGCATCTTTTGATTTAAGTCTTTGTTTAGCCATGTTAAGTAGTTGTAAATCGGCTTTGTGACGATTTGATAAGTCTGTATGGTTTGTATACGCAATGTCGTGTCGCATGCAAGCTTCGTCTAGCTTATTTACACCTTGATTACCTCGCGCTAAGCGTTTGTGAAGTTTGGTTCCTGGTCCGCAATAATTGTACCCTGGCAAATGAAGTTCGAATGGTAGATTATTAATTATGCTGTTAACTAGTCCACCCCCTTGCATTACTTAAATTATAATGATAGGATTTCGAATAAAAAATGGTTATATAATATCTTAGTCCATTAATGCAGCTTTTTCAATCCAACTGTTTTCTGCACTGTTTAGACCTAACCATTTAACATACAATTTATTTCCTTTCTTTTTCAAAACCTTTTCTATCAAATAAACATCAGGGTAATTAGATCTTTGCAGTTCTTGTTCGTAAAAAGCTCCTAATATGATTTGTTTTCTTTGATCTTCTATGTGATATGTCACTGGTAAGGTTTTATTTACCTTTTTTATAATAAATAATTCAGTTGACCAATTAGGAGTGTAACCTTTCTCAAAATTATGTTTGTATTTACTTATACGAACGCAATCACCAACTTTGAATTTAGGCTTCCGCTGAACTAAATCATGTTTGTTTATTTTTTTAATATTTTCTTTGATTATTTGTTCATTAGATTTATTCACATCAACCGGTTTAAATTTAATAGTGCGATGTTTTGTGTTGTTATATCTCTTCAATGTATCTTCCAATGGTAGACCTAACCACTTATAGTTTCCATTGAGACTAAAATATTTATATAATTTATTTTTTACAGTTCTAATCAGTCTCGCTACAATTGATGCTTTTTTAGTAGAAAACGATGAGTAATGATTAATGTTGTGCTTTTTCATAAGCGTTTGAAAAGTGATGTTATAAAATTCTGTCCCCATATCAGTTTGTAAGTTAACAGGATTATTACGACTACTAAGCAGTATATGTTCAAATGCACGAGCAACATCAAATTTATTTTTCGATTTTAACGGTTCAGCCCAGGCATACTTTGAGAAGCAGTCAATCACCACTAAGATGAAAGTATAACCTTTGTTATACTTTTTCAGGTTTTGCATGTCCATCAAGTCTGCTTGCCATAAGTCATGGATTCCTTTCAGAATAACAGAACGTCGAAGGAAATTTCTTCGTGCCGCTTTGTGTATTTCATTTACAATTTGCTGTTTTACCATTACGGAGTTTTTTCAAGTAATTTATCTACCTCTGCTTTAGTATAAAAGTTATCTTGCAAATGAGTAGAAACCTCAGGTATCCTTGCTTTTAAAGTAGCTTGAACTGTAGTCTTCGCATCTTGTATGATTTGAGAACGCAATTTACCAATCAGATTATTAAATTCTTTTAACATGTTAGCATTCAATCGATCTACATAATCCTTGTTCACAGCATCGTCTGCTTCTACTGGAGATCTAATTCCTCTCAGTCTTGATTTTTTAAATCAAAATCTCCGTTTTCTGATTTTAACAATGCATTCTTATTAAACTCGAATAATTCTGATAAACGCATTCTTTTGTGAATGTAGTGTCCGAATTTGTCTACGTTCATGTTTAAGGTGTATTGTATTGAGAGGCTGATAGTAAAATAAACACATTTTTAAATATTTATTTATTTATAACTTTACTTTCACGCAATTCTTCAATGATAGATATAATTTCATTATCTAATCCTGTGTTGCCAGCATCTCTAGAGGCAATTAATAATTTCAACCTTTCCACTAATTCATTAGGATTGTCCCAGTACACTAAATCAACGTTTTTTCTCCACTTTTTTACTAACGGTAGTCCCTTTCCCTGAACTGCATTCTTTAGTTTAAAAAGAGGTTTAATAATTTGAAAATATTTTTGCCCTTTATTACTTTTTATTGGTTTACTTGGCTCATAGTCTCGACGATGTGCATTTGTATCAAGTAGCATTGACTTATAATTTTGCATATCATTATCTGTAACCAAGCTTAGGTCTACATCTTTCTTAAGCAACAACTGTTTTAAACCAGGAGTATTTCGGTATTTACGTCCAGCCACGGTGATGTATTGATCGTTGATCGTTATGCAAGCAGAACCTAACATCAGTTTCCCACGGTCTGCTCTAACCCCAAATGGAATATCTACCAACGCTTCTGAAGATACTGACCAGGATGACGTATCACAATCTTGATTCCTTTCAACTACTGATTCATAAGAAGAGTCACTGTTGATATCGGATTCATATTTGTCTTCATCACAATTATTATCATTACTTTCTGCGCTACCAGTTCCTTCTTTCTGCAAAGATTCGTTAATAAACGGAACATCAGCAAAATCATCATTAGCACGCAGGAGAGGTGTTTGCTTACCAGCATTAGCAATTATGTTGAGAGGTTCTGTTACAGGTTTGAAAACAGATTCCAGTGCTTGTTTATTGTTAATCTCAGTATCTCTCATTTTTCGTACTTTTATCTTTACAGCTTTTGCCGCATCAACAATTTGTCGTTTCAATGATTTTTCCATATTGGTAAAATAGGTTGTAATGCTTGTGTTTGTGTGTTGTTGATGTAGTGTCGTAAGGTGAATAATAATGTCAAGCAGGTAACAGCCTTTTATATGTATTTATGTTCTTAGTCAAAGACTCAGACCAACAAAAAAAGATAGACAGCGCGCCGCAAACATCAAAAGTGAAGCCATAAAACCGTGCTCCTGCAAGTAAACATACACGCTCACGCACACACCTACACTAAAACCATGCTCATTGCTCTTAGTTTGTCACAAGTCGTCGTCAAGATAACATAGATTTAAAAAATATAATTATGCCTTCCTGTGTAGTGAAAAGTTGCAAAATCACACAAAAAGTCTCACGGAATCGCTTTTCACTTATAAGTACTTGAAATAACATCGTTTCTTTATTATTTATCTATGAATTTTAGGTTACTTGGAACAAAAAACCTCAACGAACGAAAGCAGTGACATAAAGTGCGGAAGTTGCCATAAGACGATTTAAAATTTCCCCATTCGATTAATCTAAGTATACATATAAATGATTTCTTACTTCGAGTTATATTCCCATTTTCTTTTATATGTATTTAATATTTTAGGTTTCCAATTAATAATGAAATTAAAAATAAATAATATAATAATATGTAATAAAGTTGATTGAAAATATGAGTTGTTTTTTTTAATAGAAGTCCTTCTAAAATCTAAACAATTGAGGTACTATACCATACTCAACAATACTCGTACAATATTACACTAGTTCCTACCCACACAAATATCCCCAAATTATAGGGAAAAAATTTAACAAATGGCAACCCTTCAATACACACATAGATAAAAAGGTGGCTTCACTTTTAATGTTCGCGGCGCGCTGTCTATCTTTTTTTGTTGGTCTGAGGTCAAAGACTACAAACGTGTCAAATTTACTTCTGTAACATCCTTTGTTTTTTGAACAATCTTTATTAATTACAACATAATTGAAAGGTATTCTCCATATTTTAGAACACATTTCTCGAAATTCAATCCATGTCATGTCAGTGTTGACGTGTTCTTCATAAACATGTCTCATATTTCTTTCATCTTGTTTAAACAGTACGATTAGATTTGCGTTGTCTCTTATTAACTGCTTAGGGATTTTACTATATGTCTGATTTAGATAAAAACAATCGATGAACTTGTGTCTCCCCATAGCAAAATAATCACGTATACTGCTTTGATTTTCACAAGCAACATCATCAAATACAATTACAGAATTCGGTTTTGCGGTTTGAACACTCAGTACTTTCTCATTTTCATGATATTTCTGAAATGAAATGCCTGGTACTCGTTGCAAGACTTTTTCTAAAAAAACGTACTTGGGTTGTTGCAAGGTTTTCGAATAAACATAAATATTTTGAAATCTTAAACCAGTCTCGTGTATAAGAAGACCAATTAATAAATTAGTTTTTCCACAATTTGACGGTCCGCAAATGATGCATCGTACCGATTTAGGTAATAATTCTCCATGACGAAAATCAGTCTCCTGAGAATGAACACAAAGTTTGTTTACATGTAACGATTGTGGTTGTTTTACAAATTTCATGATAACTGCTTGAAACGGTTATATTAATAATGAGTCAATTAATGTATTACATTGACATTTATATCTCATTGTCGCTAACTCGATCAAATGTATGAGCAACCGCCATTCTAACCACCGAGAGCGTTGAAGGTGAACGTATCAACAGCTATTTAAAATGAATCCAATAAATTATATTCCTCGATATGATCTTTATAACAAACATCAAATTCGTCTATTTTCGTTCAGACATTATTGGGCGACCGCTCATTCACGAAAAAGATTGGTGATGGAAATGGTTGATGCAGGATTTTTTTATTGTGGAAATGGTGTAACCGATAAAGTCATGTGTTTTTCTTGTGGAGGTAGTATCGAGATTGGGAGATTCACGATGATCCTTGGTTACAGCATGCTATAAACTTTCCTGAATGCTATTATTTAAATGCTGTGAAAGGAAAAATATTTGTTGAGAAGTCAAAACCAATCTAAAAAAAAAAAATCTAAAAAAAAAAAAAAAAAAACGAGTTTAAAACTGAAGTATTATAGGAACCAAACGGACAATCCGTTTATGTTATTGTCAACCACACAAGATTCGAAAAGTGCAGTACGCCCAAACCACTCACTGGAAAATATTTCCGTTCCATCAGGTGGAATAGACGTCGAACTGGAATAGACGTCAAAACCAGTACCTATGCACGGATTTCTTTTATATTATTGGGCATTCTACTCCACCGAGAGTGACGAGGCGAACGGAGTGAGCCGATGGAACGGAAGGTGGGGTAGAATGCCCAATAATATCCTACTTATGTCGTCTCTAGCGCACGTGCGGTCGTAAAGCAGTCAGTCAGCTGTGAGCGCCTAGTGATGGGCGATTCCGAGATGTTTTAACAATCGAAAGAATCGGAGTCGTTAAAATAAACCATCGAGTCAACCATCGACTCGCCGTTCTACAAAACAATCAAGATGTTTTTCGATTGTCTCGAGTCAATGGAATCGACCGCTAGTTTTCGACTGTTCGAATCAGTCATTCATCACTCTCACTCACCGAGTCTCGCTCGGTCACCGAAGTCAGTCGATTGCATGCATCCATAGACTAATATATATAGTATGAGATAGACTGGCAACTGACACTTTGATTATTTCTTAGCGAAGAGCGACATCTGGACGCCAAGCAGGGAACTAGATGAAATATATCAATACCTATGTATTGTATATATATGAGTAGATGTGTTTGTGTGTGTTCTTAGTAAGCTAGTTCACGAAATATCAAATGTACTGATTCGACCGATTTGCAATAAGAGATTAAATACTTTGTTACAGAGAACAAAGTAGATAATTCCTCATCCAAATCGGTCAAATCAGTACATTTGATATTTCGAGAACTAGGTAAGTGTCAAAATATACATGTTTAAATATTTAGTAGAACCAAATAAACAGTCGGGTAATGATACAAAATTTAGATAATGAATTCATTTATTTTCTTAAACATTTATGGCTACTCCAGTTTGCCTTTCTCGTTTCTTACCCTTTCTTTTATTAAAATGCTCTCGAGCCTGTAGAATAATGCAGTCCATCTCATTACCGTCTACTTTAGTAAAATTATAAAAGCTCTTGCCACTGAGAACATTGCAGACTTCTCTGCACCAATTCATGATGAAGAACACAACACTTTTATTCAATAAATACTTGTTTAGTGTATTTTTATGTTCGTTGCATGTTAAAAAATTAAAATCAATATGTACAGATACTATTAAGTTTATATATTGTACAATTTGCTTTCTATGTGCATCAGTTTTTAACACTTCTAAAGTGATGTGTTCCACTTGGGCAAAGTAGTCAAACAATGCTCGGGATGGATAGCACAACCATTTTTTGCCACAGTATTCTTTTTTTCTTATGAAGTTGTGAAAATCTTCAACATTTTCAGTAATGCAATTATTTTTACATAAGGTACATTTTTTAAAAATAAACTTTTTGGCTTTGGTGGCCATCCATCCACTGCAATATGCTATAGCAGCACATTTTTCTACATGGACTCGAGAACGACTTAGTAACATAGCATGAGTATTAATCATTTCAATATTTAAATGATAATCATTTATGTGCCTTATCTCATTACCATCAGCATTTTCGTTGCTGGGTGATTTATTTTCTATAAATGATTTTAAGGATTGCAAACAAATGCTGTCATCCTTTTCACAATTTCCCTGTAGGGAGTGTGCGGATGTGATATTATTTATCAATAAAGTTTTAAATGCGTTTTCAAACGCTGTAGAGTTGGGCATTATATTGCTATAGCCATGAGTTCTTATGGCTCCAAAAAAGTTTTCCAGAGGGTCTTGGTTCATATTTCTTAATAGTGTTACGAGCTTGGGGTTCGTGACAATTAAAAACTGCCGATTTAATAACCAAAAATAAACACTTTAATTAAATAACACCAATAAAACACAAACACACTGATTATAAAACACAATCGCACTACTGATCACTCTTAAGATCGCTTCGAATGTTATCGCTTGTATCGCAGAACCAATACTGACTCGGTCGCGGCCCATACCGGCCTTATATAACTAAGTATTGTTATATTTATAAGTCTATTTATTAGAGTTAACTTTTAGACATTTGACATTTTTAGATAGGCGGCCCTGAAAAAGGCTTTTGGCTTTTGTCTACTCGCTGTCTGCCTCTTCATCGGATGAGTGCGTCCTTTCAGGCGCTTCAGGAGCTTTCAATAACTGTAAAACTTCTGGCGCCAAAGTACCCGATTTTCTCTTTGGCAATGGTCTGACACTAGATATTAATGGATCGGAGGAGATGAGCAGAGCATGTAGCAGGTCTTCAATAGTCTGCTTCCTTCCAATTTTTCTCGTGCTATGCTCTCTATAATAGCGGGAGTCTTTGTGTCTAGACTCCAGAGCTTCTTCGCTAAGCTGACCTATAGGAAGCATAAGGGATCCAATGACATCACCTCCGTGAATCAATATTTTATGAACACTAGAAGGCATTTTGTACCATTGGTACTTGGTGACGAAGAGTCTAGCCGTGTCAAGTGAATACTCCTTAAAGGCCACTGGATTTACATCGTATGAGCACGAAAGCGCTTTGAGTATAACAGAGAATCTTGTAATAAGATCTTTGTCGACCCCAGTTATCTCAGCTGCGAGAGTAGGGTCTTCAAAGAATGTTCGCGCGGTATTCCCATCATTGGTTGAGCCACTACCTTGCTTTACTGTATCGACAAGGAGCCCAGTTCGACGACGATATTCTTCTATAATGGCGCGCTTCTTTTCTTCTACTGCTTCTTTGATGTTTTTAGTTACGCGCCATGTTTTGTGTTCCATCCTATACGATATGTGGAGCACACACTCAAACAGTCGAATATGGGCGTGTAATGTTGACAACCCATATGCATAAAAAATCTTTGTTGCATGACCTCTGAATGACAGCATCAATATCATTCATATGATTAGGTGTTGCTTTGCATATGTTGCAAGTCTGGGAAGATTTATTGTCAGAGAGTGCATTGGCGGCTTTTCCATCTAGCATTGTCTCTATTAAAATGTGCTCAATGTTGACCGTTCGATCCCTGATTTCTATTTGCGTAGGGTTCAGAGCAACTATTTGTCTGTTGATGTAGTCGTCTTCGTCTTTTAGAACCATGTGACTTTCCTTCAACATCTGGTAACGTATCGGGCGACAGAAGCGAGTGGAAGAAGATCTCGAGTTTTGCCAAAGAATCGTCTCACTTTCCTCTCTCTTCATCACTAACTGTAGTGGAACTAGCGATGTGAGTAAGATATCTGCATCTGACGCTGCCGCATCTTCTGTAAACCGCTGCTTATATTCTGACTGGCTGCTGCTTCCGTCAAATCCCCACTTTGATTTAAGATAAAGTTTGCTGTTTTCATCATCGATCACTACACCTGCTATTACATCTAGCTGAACTTTAACTAGTCTTTGTGCTGTATGATCAAGCAAACTCTGCAGCTTAACTTCACCTTTCGTCTCAGTTATTATTACGTCGTTCGGGTAACACTCTTTTCGTGCTGTCAGAACCCTATCATATGATGGGTATATATCACACCCTCTCTCTTTAGCCCCTCTGCGAATCTGTTTATACTGGTCCACGCTCAGTTTGGAGTTTGTTATCAGAGCTAATGCTTCATCTGGAGTATATGGACGTATACATTTTGGCGATAGTTTCTTTCTTTTAATCATACGAAGTGATTTAGGTGACGACACAGTTACTGCCTTTATAACGGTGGCCATATTTCGCTTACCAATTTTTGTGAAATTTGTTTGAGTGGCATGGGCAAGCTCTTCCGGAGAATGGCCCGCCACCAACATCTTCGTCCGCTTTTTCTTTGCAGATGCACTTAAACCAACAAAATCCATCTTTTGAGTTACAGCAGATCGAGCAGGTGTACATTCAGGTTGTCCGGCATCTTGGTTTTGTACTAACCAAAGCTCTTCTTGTAGCCAGTCGTTGTATTTCAAAACAAACTTCTCTTTATTCCTGATAGCACTCCATTTCTTGGTTAGCACAGCAGAAAACACCTTTATTTTATTTTTAATAACTTCTGCTGGAAGTCCTGGAATCTCTGAAGAGACATAGTCAACCATCCGAGCAATAGAAGATCCCTTATTCGCTTGATTGACCAGTTTATGCCGACATAAAAGGTCGAAAAGGTGAAGGCGTGTTATTCCTCGGGTAACACCTGGTGAACGAAAAAATTACATCACTCAAAAGTCGAGGCGAGTCGAATATTGAGACTAGATTCATTCGAGAGCTAGATAAATACTCGATAATCACAAAAAAACATGGACGGCTGGAATTGGCTGGGAAAAAGTTAGGAGTCTATTGAACGTTTAAACTTTTTGCAAATTTCGTTATTTTTTTCAATTCAAATTTTATTTATTTTCTCATAATACGAATTTATGTATGATTAACAAATTGGTTTATATCTTACCTGTGGATGTGGAACACATGATAAAGCAAAAAAAATATTTAAAAACTCGAAAACTGTTGCAAGAATAGAACGTAAACACGTGCGATAAGTAGCGGCTAACAAAAGCAACTGACCGGTTTTGTTATCGCGCGGGATTGGAGCAGTGCTGAGCGGTGAACATTTCTCGGAATCGGCCAATTGTTCGTGGAAAGAATTGTATGACTAATAGTGTACCCTATTCATTTGCAAATTTCAATTTATATTGCCATGATGTTTGTACCTAAAGTAGCTCGTAATATAATCATTCCGAACACAGTGCGGCGGCGGCGGGCGGCGCAAAAAAATAGATGCGGGTAATTCCGCGGCAAACCAAATTGGTTTGAGCAGCAGACAGAGGGAAGGAATCGTGAAAATAAATAAAACATATCGAGGGTTCTTATATAATATGTTTTTTTATTAATTAAGTAGATATGTATGTAGCATTATAGCGTAGCTTTTTAATCGTATTAGTTATCTACCTATTTAAATTTAAAGGTAAAATCAGTCGGTCACGGGATAATCAACAATCTTAATCAAATAACAATCACAAAATCGTTTCAGAAAAGTCTTAATCTCTCTTATGTAATAATTTTTATTTCTAGTCATTGTTAATAACAAACAGACATATTACTTACTTAGGTAACTACTTATATAAACGGTTTTATTTTAATAATAATAAACTTGTTACGAGTACCTATATTATAGGAACTGAATCAGTCGGGATTCTTTTATATAGGTACAGTAGGCTCCAAAAGTCCATAGGCAAAGTCTCAAAGCAATAGCTTGACGTTTAGTTTGACTTACGACCTTCTTTTAATGAGTAATTAGACACACACACTCGCATATTACTCGAATATAGTTCCGTGTCATGTTCGTCTTGTTCACATAGTTCGTAAAACTTTATGATTATACCCACAGAAATCTAAATAAATAAAATATAAGGTAGATAGATGCTTAACTTACGGCTCATTCACCGCTAGTCCCCGACTAAATAGAATGTTGTTGCTTCTTTGATAATTCGATATTGTGGGTTAGTGAAGTGTGTTTAATCTATTAGCGGTGTTGTAGTTCATTTTGAAATGCAAGCAAATTTAAATATTGAGATGAAATCGGATATTATCGCGCTGCGTAAACATGGACTTAATATTTTATCACAAATATTTGATGAAACCGGACTGACTGTGAGTATTATGATTTAATTATTTTATCGAACATTAATTATCTAATTAAAGTATACCTAACTGATGATCCTTGTAGTTATTTTTTTAAACGTTTTATATTTACCATAAGCCCTAAATAGAAAAAACAAATTTCCAAAATTTTACTTATTTACTTTTGGAATGATGAATATAAAATTAAGCATAATAATTATAATATAATCATTTTGTAACATTTCTATTTTCAAAATAATTTTGTTTCAAAATAGTAATAATATTTTATAATTTTGCTAGTTGCCTAACAGTACTTATTCCTTTTTTGTTTTAGAGAAATTACCAACTGTGAGTCGGAGGGTCAAAAGATATAAGGAAGTGGGTAGCCATGCCAGTCGAAAGAGAAGTGGAAGGCCCAGCTGGTCAGTGAATATGAAACAAGTGGTTTCATACCAACAAGATATTTTGCCGAATTATTCGACAAGTGTTTACGAAGCGTTCGCCGTGCAAGCGAAAACCAGCTCAAGAACATCATATTTGATTGGAAATCACAAACAAGAACGTTTTTACAAAGTATTAAGTTATGAATTGATTTTAGTAATCTATACTTATAATAAATCTGTAGAGAGGTCAATTCTGTACATGAAATATATTTCCAAAATAACTATCAGCGGGTGATTAGTGATCGATACTGACGCCAAAAATGCAATCAGTAAATTTTTTGTCTGTCTGTCTGTCTGTCTGTCTGTCTGTATGTTCTTTATAGAAACAAAAACCACTTGACGGATTTCAACGAAACTTGGTACAATTGTTCTTCATACTCCTGGGCAGGTTATAGTATACTTTTCATCACGCTACGATCAATAGGAGCAGAGCAGTGAAGGGAAATGTTGGGAAAACAGGAGAACTTACTCCATTTTTTAAGCTTCCGTCGCGTGTGCAGCCTTAATGGTTAAAGCTACACAAAAATCATGTATGACGGAAATGTTCTCCTTAAAATTATATAAAAAATATTCCACGACAGCAAATGTCTATCTTTAATGGTTGACTCACAATAACACGTGTAACTCCCGATAGCTTAGCCGTTCGGAGTTTTCTGATTATATTTGTCTACTCTTACGTTTATAACACTCTCACTCATCCCTAATTAAAAATGTTAACATTATTACCTATTTAATAAAAAAATAATCATAGAAATCGCTACAGAAATACCAAAGTTATACATGAAATACGCTAATAAGCCATCGCGCGTGAATACTGAATCATGCTATAAGGATTACTTTTGTGTAACGGTCGCCGCGCTCGACGCGGCTCGCGGCGGGAGGTATAAAAGGGCGGGGGATCCAAACGCGAACTTCTACTCGAAACTACGACTTAGACCCACTCCCCCCCGACCTATCACCATGTTCGGCAAGCCGATCCCTTGGGAGAAGCGAGCCAAATACCTAGGAGTAATACTCGACAATCACCTCTCCTTCGCAGAGCACATAAAGACGGTCCGCTCGCGCGCCGCTTTCGCTCTCGGCAGACTCCACTCCGTCCTAAATGCACGCAGCAAATTGTCACTTAGGTGCAAAATGCGCATTTACACAGCGTGCATACGTCCAATAATGACATACGCCTGTGTAGTCTTTGCCCACGCAAAGCCCCACCACATCCATAGGATGCAGACCCTCCAAAACCGATTCCTCCGAAAGGCTACGGGATCCCCCTGGTTCGTTCGAAATGTGATCCTCCATGTTGACCTCAAAATCCCCACCATCCATCAATTCATGAAGCGCCTTTCCAAGCGCTTCTTCGATACCGCCGCCAAGCACCGTAACCCTCTGGTTGTGGCGGCCGCCAGGTATACCCCCTCCAAAATCAGCAAATGCCGCCGTCCAAGGCATGTCCTTTCCGACCCTGACGACCCCATAACCCTCCTCCAGGAGAGCAATAAGTCAACCCATAGATATATGTTTCTATGAGTCAACCAGTACAGTGCACAAATACAGAACTCATTCCGACCTCGCCGCCGAGGTCCCTCGCGACGTCCTCAAATAAATGCCTCTCCCCCGACCCTTGCTCGAAGAAGTGCCAGCCCGCGCCGCAGCTGAGCCAGTAGTTCTAAATTCCCGACCGTGACCTCTGAGTTTGTTTCGGCGTTTCTTCTCAGAGTAGTCAGCTAGGAAACGCCAGCCTCATCAAGCTTAAATAATAAAAACCAGATCCAGCCTGTCCCATCTTGCTGCCCTCCCCCAGCGACGCCCTAAGCCGAGGTTCGTACCCCACAGGGGGTGCTCTTAGCGTGTAGTCGCTTAGTACATAAGATATTTGCCCCTGGCTGGAGGCTTTGAGTTTACTTAAGGCAACCACAGGATAGTCCGGTTAAGTAGTCACGTCCTCTCAAGGTCAACTACGAGATGCCATATTCTAATAAAAAAAAAAAACGCGAACTTCATACAATATTTGGCTGTTGATGCGAGTAGACGTTCCGAGCATTCGACCTTATTGACAGACAATATTGTTTATCAGCGCGACTTTTAGTCTTTAAATTAATTTAGTTTATTTAGTTTTCTTTTGTTGTTATTTTATAAAATAGGTATTAGTTATTTTGGTAGTGTATTACATTTTATTTCTAAAAAGAAAAAGGTGAAGTAGTAATTTCGTTGTATAGGTACTTAAGCCTCATGTGAACGTGATCTAAACAATATTACCAATACATTAACTTAATAACACATAAGGAATTACACACTGACGGAGTTGCGGGCACAGCTATCTATATCTATATATATAAAACTCTTCCGTTACTGAGTGACTGACAGACAACGCACAGCCGAAACTACTGGCAGTAGAGAGCTGAAAATTGGCATGTGTGTTTGTTGGGAGGAGTAGGCTACCACTAAGAGAGGATTTTTGGAAATTCCCTCCCAACGGGGAGAAAAGGGGGATAAATTGTTTTTTTTCCGGAAGTCATTATTCCACGCGGACGAAGTCGCGGGCAAAAGCTAGTAACGAATAAACATTTTGAAAACACTTAAGTATAAAACATTTTTATTTTTAACCCCGTATAACATAAGCATAACAATATAATAATAAAAACATAAAAATTGTTACATTATTATTCTCGTTTATTATCTCTATTGAATAACAAATAAAAAAACGAAAAAGATAATTGTTGAAAAGAAAAATAACCATCTCGAGATTGGAACCCAGACTTTCACGTTTGCTAAACCATTAGGTTACGTTACCAGCTATCTATACTTGCTGTGATGAAGTGAATTTTAGTAGTAGTATCAATCTACCAAGATCATGCGTAATTTTACGTAGTACCGTGTGCGTAAAAGCGACGATATGTTTTGTTTCGTTCGACGCTAGCCAGTGCGTGTTCGACACACACACAGATGTGGCCTGCGGCGCGAGGCGGCCGGTATTATCACAGCAATTTGAACTTTAATATGCTTATGCAAAATTGATGCCTGACTGTACCTATTAGACAACAATAATAAAATCAACAAAAATATTATGTGTTCTTGTCAACACAAATAAAAATACAGCTGTGCTAATTATATTATAGGTAGGTACATTCCAAGAATACAAAGATTACTTATATTTTTATAATCTTACTATTTATATATATACTTATTATTTACTAGCTGTGCCCGCGACTTCGTCCGCGTGGAATAGTGACTTTTCGGGCAGCACATTTTAAATTACACATACCGTCGTTTGGGTAGCTAAAAATTTACTTTACAGTAATGTTTCTCTGTATTACCTTAACAAATGTTCGCCGTGATTCTTTAAATTGACATAACTTTTTTATTTGTGAACCGATTGACATGAAATAAACACGAAATGTTAAGTGAAACTTACTACAATATATTAGTGAAAACCGCATCTAAATCGAATAAGCCGTTTCTGATATTAGCGTGCACAAACACACAGACAAACAGAAAAAAAAAATGTAATTACACTTTCGGGTTCGGCATCGATATAATAACAACCCCTGCTACTTTTTTTTTATATATTTCCATTGTACAGACACCACTTTTCTACAATTTTATTATATGTATAGATTTATATATACTTTATTGTACACCACAAAAAACAACAAAAAGAATTATCGATGAATAAAAATATACAATGGGCGTCTTATGGCTTATTTATCTACCTATTTATAGGTAAAATCAGTCGGTCACGGGATAATCAACAATCTTAATCGAATAACAATCACAAAATCGTATCAGGAAACTCTTAATCTCTCTTATGTAATAATTTTTATTTCTAGTCTTTGTCAATATCAAATCACACATCTGTTGCAACAGACAACAATAACAAAACCAACAAAAATATGTACAGTAAGGCATCAATTTTGCATAAGCATATTAAAGTTCAAATTGCTGTGATAATACCGGCCGCCTCGCGCCGCAGGCCACATCTGTGTGTGTAAGTCGAACACGCATTGGCTAGCGTGAGCGTCACAGTATAAATACCTTTCTACTGTCCTAGCGTCGAACGAAACAAAACATATCGTCGCTTTTACGCACACGGTACTACGTAATTACACATAACCTTGGTGGGTTCATACTACTGCTCAAATTCACTTCATCATAGCAAGTATAGATAGCTGGTAACGTAACCTAATGGTTTAGCAAACGTGAAAGACTGGGTTCCAATCTCGAGATGAGACTATTATTTTTCTTTTCAACAATTATCTTTTTCGTTTTTTTTTTTTGTTATTCAATAGAGATAATAAAAGAGAATAACAATGTAATAATTTTTATGTTTTTATTATTATATTGTTATGCTTATGTTATATGGTGTTAAAAATAAAAATGTTTTATGCTTAAGTGATTTCAAAATGTTTATTCGTTATAAACAGTCATATTTATTAGGACTTATTGCGGTTATAGCTTAAGTATTCATTTTCATTATGAAAAGAAGATTGAAACTAAACCTCAAAATAATCCTTATTATTACGGATATGACACAATTTTTGTTTTAATATTACTAAAATCAATTTATAACTTAATACTTTGTATAAATGTTCTTGTTTATTATTTCCAATCAAATATTATGTTTTTGAGCTGGTTTTCGTTTGCACGGCGAACGCTTCGTAAACACTTGTTGAATAATTCGGCAAAATATCTCGGAAACCAATTGTTTCATATTCACTGACCAGCTGGGCCTTCCACTTCGCTTTCGACTGGCAAGGCTACCCTCTTCCTTATATCTTTTGACCCTCCGACTCACAGTAGGAAATTTCTCTAAAACAAAAAAGGAATACTGTTAAGCTACTAGCAAAATTATAAAATATTATTACTATTTTGAAACAAAATTATTTTGAAAATAGAAATGTTACAAAATGATTATATATTATAATATTATGCTTAATATTATATTCATCATTCCAAAAGTAAATAAATAAACTTTAGGAAATATATATTTTTTTTCTATTTAGGGCTTATGGTAGGTAAATATAAAACGTTTAAAAAATAACTACAAGGATCATCATTTATACTTTAATTAGATAAATGTTCCATAAAATAATGAAATCATAATACTCACAGTCAGTCCGGTTTCATCAAATATTTGTGATATAATAATAAGTCCATATTTACGCAGCGCGATAATATCAGCAGCTATCATCTCGATATTTAAATTTGCTTGCATTTCAAAATGAACTACAACAACGCTAATAGATTAAACACACTTCACATATCAAATTATCCACCAACCAAGAAGCAACAACATTCTATTTAGTCGGGGACTAGCGGTGAATGAGTTAAGCATCTGTCTACCTTATGTTTTATTTATTTAGATTTCTGTGGGTATAATCATAAAGTTTTATGAACTATGTGAACAAGACGAACATGACACGGAACTATATTCGAGTAATATGCGAGTGTGTGTGTCTAATTACTCATTAAAAGAAGGTCGTAAGTTAAACTAAACGTCAAGCTATTGCATTGTGACTTTGCCTATGGACTTTTGGAGCCTACTGTACTTGTCAACACAAATAAAAATACAGCTGTTCTAATTATAAGGTACATTCTAAGAGCAATAATATTATAATAAACGCTTTTTAGAATTTATTTTATACCTAGGTAATTGAAATATTCAGAGTTGTACATTCTCGCTCATAAAAAGATGTTGGTCTAATTTCTTTGGAGCCAATCTGTTTCGTCTAGCATTAGTTATCATGCCAGCTTTACTAAACATTATTTCAGATGGTACTGAAGTTGCGGGCATGTTAAGATACTTACAGGCTAATTTATATAAGTGTGGAAAAGTATTACTATGCGTTTTCCAAAATTCAAACGGATTCTTTTTACGATCTAAATATGGCATTTCAAGATATGGTTTAATAGTGCATATGGCATTGGTACTAGGAGTTACAGTTGAGCGAATTGCAGAAACTTTTTGATCAAAGTCACTCCACAGTTCGTCATCATCTTTTTTTTGGGTGGTTGGCATTGGCACAGCAGATACATATTTTCAGAAGTACTAGCAGTTGCAGTTCCCAATAATGCGCTCAACTCTTCAGTGACCCATTGTTGAGCATTTTCTGCGTTTACCGTAATACCGAAAGCGGCTTTTTTGAACCTAGGGTCCAAAAAAGTAGCCTTTGCAACGGCCTTTGTTGTTTCCAAAAGTCCAAGACGCCTGGATATAGTTTCTAACATCTTTAATTTAAGTTGTTTTCCAATGTCTGTAGTGCAGTTTTTGTTTTTTATTTGGATTTGAAGTCCTCGGAATAATGGTGTTATTCTTGACATTGTTGGGTACATTTCGCCTGACAAAACTTCTGTCATAAATAAGATTAATTTAAAAATTTGAACGCAGTCATCAATTGCTTCCCAATCTGACGCGTCTAGATTTCTCGGAGCATTTGGCAGTGATGAAAGGGCTGCTGACAGTGGCAGTTTCATTTGTGATAACCTTTCCATCATAATCACTGCAGAGTTCCATCTGGTGGGTACATCTTGCTTGAGTTTTAATTCCTGAAGTCCCATTTGATGCTGTATTTCCCTCAATTTATATGCTGCCAAATTACTTTGTTTGAAGTACGTGACTAGCGATCGGCACCTTGAAAGCAAAGTTTCTAGAGATAGATTTTCTTTGATACTATCTTGAACCGACAAATTGAGCGTGTGAGCGACACATGGATGATGATACTTGTGAAGATAATAATAATAATAATGTTTTATTCATATTAAAATTGGTAAAATTATTACATAAAAGTCTTGGAAACTATTTACAAAGGTATAATAATGTTAGATGCCTGTACTAGGATAAACCTGTATCACAGGCGGCATGAGCATACTTTATGGTGATTGTAGGACAATAACATTTATAACAATATTTAGCATTAGAAGTCTAGAAATAATGACAAAATTTTATTAATTAATTATTATATACCTAGTTTACTTAAATACTAATTACCTATCTTAAAGATCAAAATAACAACAAAAAGTCTTATACTAATACGTAATTATTTACTTAGTCAGCGTAGAATACTTTATTGCACTTTAAAATTTTTGTGTCAGCAGAAATTGGTAAGTGGGTTAAAGTCAATGTTGCAAATTTAATCACGTCCGAGACAATGTGTTTCATCAACAAAATCGAGGGTTTGTAGGCCAGTGCAATGTTTTGTTGAGTCAGCAGCAGGCAGTAAACACGGAAGTCTGGCTTTAAGTATGACGCTCTAGGCGCCCTCGTAGTCGATAGAGTTGATGTACCTGTATTCCGCTATTTTCCTAGCAGGGCACCCATCACTTCCCGTTTTGTGGTTATTGGGCTTTTTAAAGCGTGAGCAAGTTGCACATTTCGGTGTGTCAGCTTTCTTCGCGCACTCTGACATCGAGTGTCTTCTTCACCGCAGTGACCACACGTAGATTTTAGCTCTCTGCATGTTTTTGCTGCATGACCATATTGCTGGCATTTGTAGCATCTGGTGACCAAGGTGAAGTCCCTGACAGGGCATGACGTCCAATTTATAAAAAGCCTTGATTGGGATAATAGGGCTTTACGTATGTTGGCTGTAACTTCAATAATGTAGTTACAGGTCGACGCATCTTTCTTCCCAGATTTGTGGCTCAATTTAACCACGCTCAAAAAGGACTCCATAGGCATTGCTGGAAACTTATCGGCTACGTTCTGTTCATAAATGCACCTGAAGACTTCAGTTTCAGCCAAAGTAGTCGGCACACCTACAATCACGATCCGAGGTTTGCGCTTGTTTGGTTCATCAGCGGTAAGTCCGGATGTAGAGAGCTGGACTGCGTGCTTGAGTTTGTCAGCATCATGTTTCGTCTCTGTACTAATAATAACGCCTCCATTTTTGGTCTTTCGGACACCACGTACATGCAGCTTCATTTGATCAGGGCGAATGATTTTTTGCATGAGGTCTTTTGTTTCGTCACTTGACTTTAACTTATCGTTGGGATAAATAGCTACACAGCTTAAATTGTTAGGTCGAATGAAATTATTTGCACCCTTCTTCACCATATCGGCAAACGAAACATTTCCCGCAGTACCTGAGTCCTTAATCGTCTGCTTGAGCTCCGAAATATGTTCCGCCAGGTCGCGCTTTTCCTGAAGGGCATCAACAACATTGTACGCGTGAATGGCTTTCTGCTTCAGCGACTGGTATAGAACTGCCATTTGTGAGGTTCCAGATCCTACTTTGCGGCACAGGGTAGAGATTTTCAGTTTCTGCTCCGAGTTGAGTTTGCCATCCGCGGCAATAGAGCAAACTTCATTTAAGTGCTGTTCAATGGCTGACATCCATTTTTGAATCTCGGGCGTTGAAACAACATCATCAATCACCGACTCAAGGACTGGGTTCTGCGTCGTCGTCTTCGACGGCGAGGCGGAGAAGTGCACTGGCCCCCTTGGATTAAAGGGGCTGTTATCCATTTTGTGTTTTTAATACGAGTCCATTATACACTGAAACTATACACTAAGCAAAATTACAGCTGCATTACGTTGGTAATGCACTAAAGGAGGTCACTATTATTAAAGTAGGTAATTATTTAATATTGCTAACGAGCACGTCTGTACACTGCGAATGACCAATACTCAATCAAGATGTTCAGTGATAGCTTTTTTCATATTTGAAGCGTTATCAGTCACCACTGTAACTATCTTGTTGGTAATATTCCATTTAGCAAAAATATTTAAAATAGCTTGTGCGATATTAACAGCAGAATGATCAGTTTGCACTTCTTCGGTAGATAAAACTGCAAAACGAATTTGAAATTCGTATACATAATGTGCAGTCACCGTTATATAGGCTCTGTTACTATCAGATGACCACATGTCAGTGGTGGCAGAAATGTAGTCAGTTTTTTCAAATTGGTTTTTGAAACTGGTGGATAATAATTCATATTCTTCGGATAACACGTTCTCCGATAGCACTTTAAGGGATGGTAACTTGTGTCGAGGAATATATTTTTTTACAAAAAAATTGTTTTCAACTATTGACAATGGTTGACAGTCCACGGCAATCATACGTATTAAATCTTTGTCGAATTCGCGACGTTCATCGTCGTTTACCTCAGTCTGCGCTAAGCCGTATAATCTCATCTGCTTTATTCTTTTTGGAGGAAGTGCACTCTGGTTTGTTACTTGCGTATTAATCGAGCTGACAGTGGTAGTGGCCGTTGTTGTGGGTGTGAAGCTATAACCAGCAATTGATGTTGAAGCCATGGGCATTGCGGTGTCAGCTGACGATATAGTTGTAGGTAATGCGGGATTCAAAGGATTATTTTCCGTTGCAGTTGGAGTTTGTTCTGCTAATGCTTGCGATAATTGAATGGGATGTTTCCTTTTTAGGTGATCATTGAGGTTAGTTGTGTTGCCGAAGTACTTTTAAACAGTTTTACACAATTTGCATTCCACTGATGTCACTTTACCGTTTACCAATTGTTTATTAAAAAACTCCCACACTATTGATTTTTTAAAACTTCGTGGCATTTTAATGAATTTAAAAACTAGTTAAAATTAAAACAGTGCAAAGTAATCGTCGTCGTAAGTAAAGGTAAACATTCACAAATTACGCGCGGCTCGGTCGACTCGAGTCATCGAATGTGGCACGCTCTCACCTCTAACTAACATGCACCTCGGGTTGATGCATGCATGCCCTGGTAACTTAGAACATTTTTTTTTATTGTGAAAAATGCCATCTATCCGCAATACTTAGAACTTTTTATTGCAGTGTTACCACTTTTTTTGCTTGAAATATTTGGTACTTTACACTAATTCTTAATTAAGCTATTTTTCTTTAATTAGTCCAGTTGCACAAAAAATTATGCATTTACAACCGAATATAATTGATTTTTAACATATTTGATTATAATATTGTATTATTTGTGAAATTTTTACGATGATAGAACCTTAAGGGTAGTTTAGTGATACAAAGCGTTAGCAACACTGAGTCTTAACGTCACAAGAAATTTTCCACTGGTGTGTAGTGTATACATGCTCGTGCGCATTTTCTTGTAATTTTTGGTGTTTTTGTGTTATTACGTTGAGTTGAGCTTTAGTTCCTCCGTATATTCTAGAAATACCGAAATTCCAGCATAGACTGTACTTTGTGAAAGTGTTTGTGACATACATGTAGATAGGCCCTCCCTAGGGAGTTTGGACCATATATCTCAGTGTAGTGTTATTTTACACTTTACACAATGCCGCGAAACGTCTGTTGTGTTCGTGGGTGCCCAGTAGTAGCAGAAGACGGTGAGTGAAGTGTGTTTTTATATTCTGAACATTCATAATCAATCAATAAAAAACAATCATCATCAAGCTGCTAAAGTCGCAGGCACGGCAGTTGCCGAGACATTAAGAAAATAGAAGTACTGTACATGTGGGTACCACGTCTACCTACACCCCTTTAGCCAGGCTTTTGAGTTCTTGATATCGTTTTTAGGCTTCAGTACCCAAAGGGTAAAACGAACTGATGGACGCTAGTGATGGCGCCAAACAAGTAGCCGAATTCTGGGCCGAGTACATTTAGATTGCTATCGACACGCTAAGAAGAAGAACGGGATCCTATTTAGTAATACACACAGACAGACGGACAGTGGAGTCATAGAAGACTCCGCTGTCCGTATGTCTGTCTGTCACCAGGCTGTATCTCATGAACCGTGATAGCTAGACAGATGAAATTTTCACAGAGGATGTATTTCTGTTGCCGCTATAACAACAAATACAAAAAATAGAATAAAATAAATATTTAAGGGGTCCCCATCAACAAACATGATTTTGTTTGCCGTTATTTACTTGATATTTATAATGGCAACAGATAGACGCTTGAAATATTCACAGAATATTTAGTTGTATATTCACTTTAAAAATAAATAATTAAAATAATATAAATATCTAAGTGGGCTCCCATACAACAGACGTGATTTTTTTCTTGGGATAAATTCATTCTAACTATGGAACCCTTCAATGTGCATGGTCCGACACGCACTTGGCCGGCTTTTTTACTGCATTGCTAGTCTGACCTATGTGCTCTAGAAAAAAAACTTCATTTCTGTTATCATCAACATCATTTCAGCCGAAAGATGTCCACTGCTGGACATAGGCCTCTCCCAAGCACCTCCACTTCGACCGGTTCTGTGCTTCTCGCATCCAAAGGGTTCCTGCGGCCTTCACAAGGTCGTCGGTCATTTCTGTACTTTTATTAAATTATATTTTTATATCGTAAAATAATTTATAGTCGCTAGATTAAAAATCACATTTCAGTCAGTCCCATTATAGTCACTTTATTTTATTTTCAGGTGTACCTCTACATTATTTTCCAAGTCCTGAGAAAGATGCAGAAAGGTTTCAAAATTGGGTAAAGATTATTGGAGGTGACAGCATCACTTTCCACAAAACTCAAAGAATCTGTCGTCGGCACTTTCAGAAAGACCCAAAAAACAGACTTTGTAAATTGGCTGTTCCATCTTTGCTTTTACCATCTGCAGATGTATCAGGTAAATATGTTTTTATTAAGTTTAATACTAACAATAACATTGGATTCACACAGGTTATAAATGAATGTACAATACACAGAAACATTGTTGGGAAAAGGCTAGGCAGATGATGAATACACAGAAACATTCCTCTTGAAAATCTCTAAATGTAGAAGAAAATTGCATTGCATCAAGTAGTTTAGAAGTTTTAAGTGAATACAGAGACACAAGAGCAACTTATACTATTCCAATACAAGACTATTTGTTTTCAATATTTCATACACAATTTTTTTTTTTAAGTGTAAATATTAACTTCTTTTATTCTGTACTTTTCAGCACCAAGTCAAATGGATCCAGACAGCCAACCATCTACTTCTCAAGAAGCAATATCATTGAATCCTAATATAATTCAGGACTCAACAAGAAACATTGAATACATATCTTGCAGTTCAGGTATGTTAACAAATTTTATCCATCTATTGTGTATCAAATTGGGCTAAATGAATATGGTTTCAAATAGGTTCCATTTTGGGCTGTAAAAAATTAAAAGTCCTAGTAGTAGTTCATAGTACAGTGGAGTTCTTTCATATCTGAGCATGTTCATGAATCAAAAAGATATAGGCAATGGTAAGTTTCATAAAACTCTAAACACCTTGGGTTACATTATCGAAGTTTTCATACGGATCCCTAACTTTTTTGAAAATATTCTATCGCCTATGTTCATCACGGAAAAATGTAGGATTCTAATCGTGAGAGAATTTTTCAAATCAGTCCAGTAGTTTCGGAGCCTATTCAATTTAAACAAACAAACAAATCTTTCCTCTTTATAATATTAGTGTAGATGTAGATATGTAATTAAAGGGACAATAAACATACATCTATAAAATTTTGTATATTTGTTTGGAAGCCCTAATATATTGTCATATGTGAATATAATGCAGTTTCAATAATATTACAAACATACATGTCGTATTGATAACCTCCTTTTTTTTTAAGTCTGTAAAAAGACAGATACCTTCAGAAATCAGCGGTGGGAACTTGGGACTATCAAATATTATGCTAACTACGGGGATATGCTAGAAATATATATTTTTATAATATTGCTAAGATACTAATTTTATTCTCTTTTCTTCTCAGAACCGTCTACGTCCCAAGAAGGTGTATTGCATTGTAATATAATACAACCCACGACATCTAGAACTATTGAATACTTCAAGCCTTCTAGTTCAGGTATGTTATCTGTTTCTTTATGATCATTTATCTTAGTCTGTCTAAAAATGCAAATCCTTTAATTTTAAGATCATTGTCTACCATGTTTATCATGATAAAGCCGAGGTTCACTTTTTGATGCACCTTCTTTAAACATGTTCTGCACAATTTAAACTATGTTTTTATATTTTCAGTATCCTTTCTGAAAAGGAAGCATGAAGAACGTGAGGTGAAAAAGTTGAAGCAAACACTTCGTCGGGTTCTCACAGCCAAACAGACCTATCGCCAAAGATACCTGCTAGCAAAGAAAATAAGGAAAATGAATGCTTTTGAAATTGTGAGCAAAAAGATGTCATCAGCAGCTAAATCTTTATTTTATATGCAAGTAAAAGTAAGTGATAAAAAGCCTAGAGGAAGACGATTCACTCTTGATGAGAAAATATTAGCTTTATCATTGTATAAACCATCTCCTAAAGCTTATCGTTTGCTAAGCCAGCTCTGTGTTTTGCCAAGCCGAAGGACACTGCAAAACATACTACAAAAAGTAGATTTAGTGCCGGGCATTAATGACACTATTTATCAACACTTGAAAAAGAAAGTGTCTGGAATGCCCAACAAACACAAATTTTGCTCCATTTTATTTGATGAAATGTCAATATCGCCAGCACTCAGTTATGACAAAGCACATGACAAAATCACTGGTTTTGTTGATACTGGCACAAAACGAGAAGCAATATTTTCGGATCACGTGCTTGTATTTATGGTGAGAGGCATAGTAAAGAAATATAAACAGCCGATAGCCTACAGTTTTTGCTCAGGTACAACGAAGACTGCAGATTAGAGATGTGCCGAGTCAGGCTGACTCGAGTACTGACTCGAGTACCTAGTAAGTACTCACATACTCGAGTACTCAAAATATAAGATTCAAATCCACAGTACTCGGATACAGGACTCGAGTACTTACAGTATTCGAATACCAAGTCGCGCGTGACTCGACGTTCACAGCAATCAAGTATGAACCTGTTTAATGTTTACGTTTCTTAACAGCTGGCCGGTATCAGAAAGTTATTAGATTGTTTTCATATTTCTACTTAGTTTATTATTTATTGATTTGTTATTGAATTGTGCTGCATCGTTTTCCTTCCGGGACTTGTGAATAATTGTGTGTGTAAGATGGCACCGAAAAAGAAATCGGAAGTGTGGAACTTTTTCACTATTCTAGAAGATAAAAAAGTGGAGTGTAAAGAATGCAAAAAAACGTTTGTGGACTTTGAAAACACTACAAATTTATTGAAACATTTGAAAAAGATACATCCATTGATATATACAGTGTCCATAGAAAAAACCGGTAAGCAAAATGAAAATGAATGCTTAGAAGATACTTCTGATTTGGAGTCATTAGCATCGGCGTCGTCGTCTGCTAGTCAATCACAAACAAATGATGGCTATGAAATGGACCAACCTACGAGAAATCGTAAAAGACAGCTACAGATGACATTTTTGTCAAAAAATGCTATTCAGGTCAACTCAAAGAGTATAGACCGGGAGCTAGTAAATATGATTTGTGTGGATTTGCAGCCTCTTTCTATAGTGGAAAATACAGGCTTTCAGAAATATACTCAGGAACTTAATCCAAACTACTGCCTTCCTTCAAGAAAAATTCTGTCGGAAAAGTTACTGCCACAACAATATGATATATCAAAAAGAGCACTAATTGATAAGGTACAACAAGTAGATTACATAGCATGCACAACTGACATATGGACATCAGACAGCAATAAGTCTTTCTTAACTCTAACAATACATTACATATATCAAGGCACAGCAGAATCTCGAGTACTTACTACGAAGGAGATTGCCGAGTCACATACGTCGGAAAATATAGCGGCTTTAATACGCCATATACTTGAAGCAGATTGGAATTTTTTTAACAAAGTTGTATGTATTACCACAGACAATGCTAGTAACATGAAGAAGGCTGTAGTGGAAATTTTGCAGAAGCGACATCATCCATGCGTAGCTCATACTTTGAATTTGGCAGTTACTGATTGCTTTAAGGACAATGAGAGATTATCGCTTTTGACAGAAAAATGCCGAGATATCGTTACTTATTTCAAACGAAGTAACATTGCGTCTTACCAGCTTAAAATAATGCAAGAGCAGATGAATAAAGAAAAACTAAAGCTGCTTCAAGACGTCAAAACGCGATGGAACTCCACCTACATTATGCTCGAGAGATTAGAAACGGTTAAGGTACCACTAACGGCGGCATTGTCATCCTTGACTTCTCCTCCAGACAATTTGACTACAGAAGAATGGAATGTTTTACACGAATGCGTGATTGTTTTAAAGCCAATCGAACAATTAACAACAATACTATCTGGCCAAGATTATCCAACGTTGTCGAGTGTTATCCCACTTATTCGAGGAGTACAAACATCTTTACGGAATTGTATTTTATTGACTGATACCGCGATAATATTGAAAAATAAGCTCACAGAAACAATTGACAGACGTTTGGGGTGTTATGAAATTAATAAAACTGCCGCTAAGGCAACGTTTTTAGACCCGAGGTTCAAAAAGGCTGGATTCGGAGTAGAGAGGAACGCTGATAATGCTCAGAATTGGATTGTTGAAGAATTAATATATCATGAGACTTCTCAAACATCCTCTTCAAACCTGGGGCTATCTGTACATTCAAACAATCAGCAACCTAATGAAACACCTGTAAATAATGAATCTAACAGTTTATGGAGTTTTTTGGATAAAAAAGTACAAGAGCAGGTGAGTATGGCAACACCAAATTCTGACGCAATCATAAAAGTGAAACAATATGTTGAACTTCCTTACTTGGATCGAAATATGGATCCATGTAAGTTTTGGGAGGCCAGAAAAATTATTTATAAGGGCTTGCACAAAATGTCTCAAAAATATTTATGCATTCCTGCAACATCTGTACCATCAGAACGTGCTTTTTCGACGGCAGGACTTTTATGTAATCAGCGCAGAAATAGATTAGAATCTGAAAAAGTTGACCAAATATTATTTTTGAATAGTCATCATAAAAATAAGAAATAAGAGGCCGCAGTCTGTTCCTTTATACGCGACTGCAAGTTTTAATTCATCACACAAAATGAGAACTGAATAATAATCGTGTTTTGTGAGCTAGAAATAAATAATTAGACAGTATTGCTAGGCTCTTTAAAAATGAAAAAAATATGCCAGTTTTTGTATTTCTATAAATATTCGTTTTGTGTTCGGAATTATAGTTAAGTTATCGAAGAAGTTGAAAGTTGATGTTTACGTTTGTAAGAAGATAATATTTTTATTTGACTTTATTTAATTACTTTTACTTCTAGTTTTATTGAAGAATAGTCCATTCATGGTGGGTTGTGAAGGTGGGATAAAGTGTTGCCATTTAGGGTATCACTTCTTTAATACAAATTATGAATCATAAAAAATGTTTTAGCAGTTTTTGTATTGTTTATAAATATTCGTTTGTGGAAATATCATTAATTATGTTACCAAAGAAGTACGATGTTTACGTTGGTAGGTAAAGATTATATTCTTGTGTTGATTTTATAACAATGTTTACTTAAAATTTTATTGAAGAATACTCTATTTAATGTTTAAAGCGACATAAATAGTTGATCCTATATTTTTAAATGTTTATTATTGTTTTCCAAACAAGGATTTTTGTTGTGTTTATTTGTTGATTTCTGAGTAAAAAAATACGTTTGTTTCGCTTCAATTGTTTCTAAAAATTACAGTGTGTTCCAAATTCCTACTAAGATTGAATTTTCTTACTAAATGACTCAATAAAAGTACATAATATTTAATTAATAAATGCAAAGTTTACTGTCAGAGTACTAAATAAAAAAAAGACTGATTATATTGATGACTGATTAGATTAAAAAGACTGATTATACAATAATAATGTTATTATTTACTTACTGTCCTATCGTCATATAATACTTATGAACCGAAAGCAAGCTTTCAAAAACAAATAAAAAAGTACTCGAGTCTACCAAAGTACTCGAATACTCATGCTGGTACTCGAGTACCTATCCGAGTTCCATGACTCGAATCCTGATTCGATTCCTTTTTCAACGAGTACCAAAATACTCGAATACCAAAAATAGCCGACTCGGCACATCACTACTGCAGATTTAAAATTTCTATTGAAAAGTATAATTGAAAAAGTTCAGAGCACAGGCCTAAAAGTAGTAGCTACAATATGTGACCAAGGCTCTACAAACCTTGCTGCCATAAACCAATTGGTGGAGGAGACAAAAGAAAAATATTTGAGAAACAATGAAGAATTTACAGGAGGCTTTTTTGAAGTGGCCGGTGGCAAAATTGTGCCTATATATGATCCACCTCATCTAATAAAGGGCGTGCGTAACAATCTGCTGAATAAGCATTTAAAATTTACTATGGATGGCAAGTTACGCGTGGCAAAATGGTCGCACATAGAAAATCTTTACCAAAGAAGTCCTACGTTCAGGGGTGTAAAGTTGGTCCACAAACTGACTGCTCTACATGTTGTGCCCTCAATGATACCCAGAATGAGGGTTAACTTAATTATAATCATGTCATCGAGATGTAAAATTATATAAGTACAACATTAACATTTAATTTACAGAAAATGGCAGCTTGCCAGAGGAAAGCGTGGACACTGCAGAATTAATAATGCTGTTAGACGATCTCTTCGACTCAGTCAACGCAAACTACCATAAAGAAGAGGGGAAAATATACAGATCGGCAGTAACACCAAACTCACCCCATTTAAAATTTTGGAATTCAACTTTGCCAATTTTAAAATCCATGAAATATGTAATTAATGATAATAAAGAAACAACAGTGCCTTCTCTTACCAGCTGGGTGAAAACAATTGGAGGTTTTAAATCTATTGTTAATTATTTATGGTCACAAGGAATAAACTCCATACTATTGTTACGCGCCACAATTAATGCCTGACATTAGCTACCACTAGCGCCATCTAGTATCGAGTAGCAGAACTAGTAGATCAAGATGCTTCCAGAAACTTCGATACTAGAACATTCTAGAACTATCGACATCGGGTCAGTCGGGACCGGTATGTACTCGAACATTCTAGATGTTTCTACAGTAGAAGGTTCTGGAACTATCTGAGGCCCTATATAAGGCCGGTATGGGCCGCGACCGAGTCAGTATTGGTTCTGCGATACAAGCGATAACATTCGAAGCGATCTTAAGAGTGATCAGTAGTGCGATTGTGTTTTATAATCAGTGTGTTTGTGTTTTATTGGTGTTATTTAATTAAAGTGTTTATGTTTGGTTATTAAATCGGCAGTTTTTAATTGTCACGAACCCCAAGCTCGTAACAATTGGTGTCAGAAGCAAGGATTAAGATCATGCCGATTTTACCCAAAGACGACACGGAGGGTATCCGTACCCGGAGTCAACGCCAACAGGAGACGGACCAGAGACGTTTTGGTGGAGCTATGCCACAGAGCTCGGATGGCCAGCTACCGACCACGGAGGCCGGCCCGTCCGCAGCAGCTCCAGCATCAGTAGCACCAGACTTTGCTGCTCTGATGATGATGCTGCAGGAGCAGGCCCGCCGACAGGAGGAACAGGCTCGCCGTCAGGAGGAACAGGCTCGTCGGCTGGAAGAACAGCTCCAGCGTGATAAGGAGGAACAGGCCCGCCGTCAGGAGGAACAGGCTCGTCGGCTGGAAGAACAGCTCCAGCGTGATAAGGAGGAACAGGCCCGCTGCCAGGAAGAACAGATGCTCCTTATGAAGGACCTTCACGCTACCTTCGGGAAAGACATGAAGGAGGTGAAGGATAAGGTTGCCCAACATGACAACCGCCTGTTGGAAGCTGAAACCCGAATCGACCAAGTGAATAACCGGGTTGACAACGTGATGGCTGACGTGAAGAAAACGCTGAATTGCCTTAAACTTGAGGATGGAATCGCAGCTCCCGTAGCTACAACACCTACGCTACGTGGGTTCAAAGTGCCAACGTTCGACGGAACTTCTTCCTGGTCGGCCTACAAAATCCAGTTTGAGGCTGTCATGAAGGCGAACGGGTGGAATGAAAGTCAGGCTATGACTGCCCTCACCCTAGGCCTGCGCGACCAGGCCTTAACTGTCTTGGAAGCTCTCGGTAAGGAAGTGACTTACGAGCAGCTCCTTGAGGCATTGGAGGCTCGGTATGGCGACGCTCACCTGGAACACGTGTTTCGTGCGCAGCTCAGAGATCGTGTGCAACGCAGCAACGAAAACCTGCAGCAGTGGGCCCTTGAAGTGGATAAGCTGGTTCGGAAAGCATACCAGTCTGTACCTGCGCTTATTGATGGGAACCTGGTGCAGGTATTCATCGATGGCATCCGCGACCTCGAAGTTAGAGCTGCTGTAAGGCTCGGTCACCACGGGACGCTTAAGGACGCCTTGGCCCATGCCCTGGAGGTGGAAGCTGTGCGGCAGGATCATCGTTCCCATCGCGTCAGGGAGGTTGCAGCGGCTACAGTTCGCGACCGCAATAAAGGATACAGCCCTAGGTGCTATGGCTGTGGGGAAAGGGGCCACCTTAGATCCAGTTGCCCTAAGCGGACTGCAGAAAAAGAAGACGGCCGATCTCCAGAGGGCAGTGCGGCTACCAGCACCGCCCAGCAGCAGCAGGGAAACGAGTAATAGCCAGGACTGCGGGGCGGGTGCTGGCTGATGTTCAAAGAGCCCCAAGGATTTCGATCACACAAACCCATGACGGGAACAGTCTAATCATCAAGGGCGAGGTCAACGGAACGCCTTGTAAACTGACCATAGATACAGGAGCCTCTCGTACGGTCGTTAGTTCCCAACTTACAAGTCGGTTCCTTGGGGACTCCGCATACAACCGAGAACGCATTAATTTGGTAACAGCCACCGGTCAGCGCATACCCGTCCATGGAGAGAAGAAGATGGAGTTGAAGCTAGGCAACAGATTCTACCTGCATAATGTCATCGTGGCTGATATAATGGACGATTGCATCTTGGGCCTTGACTTTATGAGGAAGAATTGTTGTGAGATAGACGTAAAGCAAGGTGTTCTGAAATGTGGACAAGAGGAACTGTTTATGGAAGAGGCGTTACCAGGGAATGTGTACAGCCTTAAGAAGATTGTACTTCCGCCGAAATCAGACACGATGGTGCCGGTTAGTCTTCCTCGGAATCCTGGGCAAACTCATCGTTGTGTACTCGTGGAAAGGGTAGACAGTGACCTTCCATGGAAAGTGGCACGAACTTTGGTCAGAGCCACCGACATCTCAGGGGTACGTGTGCTGAACCTTTGTGATCAGGAACAGATCATAGAAAAAGGCACACTAGTTGGTACTTGCGAGGAAGTGGATTGGTTGCGTCGATGCCAATATCTATCGACTGGGACCCTCAGCAAGGATGCACAAACGAAAGTGTCCACACTTTTAGGAGACTGCCACAGCGCTCTGTCCCAAAACGAAATGGTAAAGGCGAAGAAGATGTTACTCAAGTACGCCGATGTTTTCTCGTCAAACGATGCTGACATCGGGAAGACTGGCTTAGTTCAACACAAAATACACACAGGAGAAGAATTGCCTATCCGTCAGCGGCCAAGGAGATTACCGGTAGCACGTGAAAAGGAAGTGGAAACTATGATTGAGGGAATGGTGAAGGATGGTGTTATTGAACCTTCATCTAGTCCATGGTGTTCACCTGTAGTGCTGGTAAGAAAGAAGGACGGCATCATGCGGTTTTGTGTTGACTATCGTCGTCTGAACGACGTTACTAAGAAGGACAGCTATCCTTTGCCAAGAATTGATGACACGCTGGACATGCTTACTGGAGTAAAGTGGTTTAGCACACTGGACCTGAAAAGTGGTTACTGGCAAGTTGAAATTGATCCTAAGGACAAGGAGAAAACAGCATTCTCGACAGGATAGGGTCTGTGGCAATTTAAAGTTATGCCGTTCGGATTGTGCAACGCTCCGGCAACGTTTGAAAGGCTGATGGAACTTGTACTAACCGGGTTAATTGGCGATGCCTGTCTGGTCTACTTGGATGTCATCATCATCGTAGGCCGTACGTTTGAAGAACACCTTCAAAACCTGGAACGGGTGCTCATGAAGATCCAGAGTGCCAACCTCAAGTTGAGTCCAAAGAAATGTTCACTATTCAAACGGCAAGTTAGCTTTTTGGGGTATGTAGTGTCGGAAGAAGGTATCCGCACGGATCCAGAGAAAATCGCCGCTGTCAAGGATTGGCCAGTTCCAAAAGACAAGACGCAGGTTAGAGCATTTTTGGGTTTGTGCTCTTATTATCGGCGATTTGTTAAGAACTTTGCGGATATAGCCAAACCCCTGCACAAGCTAACCGAGGAGAAGCGACATTTCTGCTGGGATGAAAGTTGCGACATCGCGTTCCAGGAGTTAAAGGACCGACTGTGTAAAACACCTATTTTGGGGTATCCTGATGCAGGCAAGGAATTTATAGTTGACACAGACGCAAGTGACATAGGACTTGGTGGTGTGTTGTCTCAACGGAATGGGGATCAAGAGGTTGTGATAGCGTACTTCAGCAAGTCGTTGTCAAAGCCGGAAAGGAATTATTGTGTCACGAGACGGGAATTGCTTGCTGTGGTAAAGTCATTGCAGCATTTTAGCAAATATCTTCTGGGGCGGAAATTCCATTTACGAACTGACCATGCTGCACTGAAATGGCTATTGCAGTTCAAAAATCCAGAAGGACAAGTTGCGAGATGGATTGAGCTACTGCAGGAATACGACTTTGTGGTAGAACATCGCAGCGGGAAATCTCATGGCAACGCAGATGCATTGTCTAGAAGACCTTGTCCTGAAGACTGCAAGCATTGTACTAGGCAAGAGGGTAAGGAAGTGGTACCTGTGAGGATGCTCAGAACAGACCTCAGCGATGAGTGGAAAGAAAGTCTACAACGTGCACAGCAGGAAGATTCAGACCTCAAGCCGATTCTAGAGTGGATGAAGGCCAGTGCACCTAAGCCCAGATGGAGCGACGTCTCAGCGATGAGTTCGATCACAAAAAGCTATTGGGCCCAATGGGCCAGCTTGCTGATTCAGGATGGAGTCCTGTGCCGTAAATGGGAAAATGCTCGGGGGGACAGCTGTCATTTGCAAATGGTTGTCCCTAAAGCTCAAGTACCGGATGTTCTACAGCTGTACCATAATGGTTGTTCAGGAGGTCATCTGGGAGTAAAACGGACTCTACTGAAGATACGAGAACGGTTTTACTGGGTC
This sequence comes from Hydraecia micacea, assembly GCA_914767645.1. Lineage (NCBI taxonomy): Eukaryota > Metazoa > Arthropoda > Insecta > Lepidoptera > Noctuidae > Hydraecia > Hydraecia micacea. Next base: position 3,976,207 of record OU611775.1, read on the forward strand.
CACTGTCGGGATGATGTCGAGGACTGGTGTCGCAAATGTACAAGTTGTGCAGCTGTAAAGGGACCTCAGACTCGTAGTAGAGGTGCATTGAAATTGTACAATGTTGGTGCACCATGGGAGAGGATAGCCCTTGACGTTGCGGGGCCGTTTCCGGAAAGTAAAAGTGGTAACAAGTATTTCATGGTTGTAATGGATTATTTCACCAAGTGGCCGGAAGTCTTCGCCATTCCAAACCAAGAAGCTTCAACAGTTGCCGATAAACTAGTTCATGAAGGGGTGCGCCAAAGTTCACCTAAATTTTCAACTCCGATAATTGGAAATCCGAAAATGTTCTTCCTAACATTTTTCATCCTAACAATCACAATTCCTAACTACCCTGTCTCTAATGTTCATAATTCCGAAGCATTCAACTTCATAATGTCAGTAGCAATAAACATATATTATACTTTTATTTGTTTTCCTACATTTTCTCAACATAACCATCTTTTACACTATTATTCAAAGTCATATCTTTTTTGTTTAGATTTCTTTTTATTCATAATAATCAGTATTATATATTTAGGAATATATTTTTAAACAATAACACTTTACCCTTATATCACGGTACTATTTATAGTGATTGGTTTAAGTTAAGTTAGAACTGCGACCATAACGCACGAGCCGAGCGAGCGAAGCCAGAATCCCGCTCCAGTCACTCAGTCAAGTTCCAGAAACGAATCTGTCCTATTCATAATTATTGGTTTAGGTTAGGTTAGAACTGTGACCGCAACGCACGAGCCGAGCGAGCGAAGCGAGCGTGCCGCGGCAGCGGCCGGCGAAGTGCCAAAACGGAATCGGTCCTATAGTTATTGGTTTAGATACGGTTAAAACTGCGGTATAAAATCCCAGGCCATAAACATAACCGTAAATGAGTCGTGTTTTATGAATTTCATTCATTTAAGACAAAAATCAGTGAAACGACCTTTAATCATTGTAAACAGTTGGTTTTTTAGACATAATTATCTCAGGTATAGTTATAGTAATAAGTATGTAACAACAATAACCACAAATAAAATGGCCTTTCTATCCACATATATTTTTTATTACACTTGGTAAATGTTTCTTTCTGAGTATGAGTGAAAATATTATGGTAATTATGTTTAGGGATAAAAGAGTTATGATAAAAAACAGTAGGAGTTTAAATATATTTGCATTAATGATATTATTAATTACAATTTTCGGAAACATGAGTGTTATGAACATCGCCGGTAGCACTACAAATAGTATGAATGAAAACTTTAGCATGAAAAATTTTATGAAGAGTGATCATTCGAATTACAAATCATTAGGAAGAACAATTTCGGGTAAAGAACTTTAGGTGAGCCAATATGGACCCCTGAATCGGATTCGGAGTCACTGGATTTGTTATATTCATGAGTTGTTGACATCGATTGTTCTTGTGTGGCCCTGTAAACGCAAAACTCAATCAGATTACGTAAAAACGAACAAAAATGGATTTTACTGTAGTTGCTGATACTGATTCCATACTTACAAAATCGGCGGGTAACGAACAAAATCAACGTCTGATTCGATGATGTCCTAATCAGTTTGAGTTGGAATGACTCCGGAGCCAGTCTCAATCAATTACCGATTTTAAACCACCGCTACAAACGTTTGGCCAAGGTCGGCCAATACGTGCCCAAACTTTTGTGTAACAGAACAGTAGATGCATGGAGTAGATTTGTATTGTAAAAAAAATGTTACTAGAACTAGTTAATACTACTGGGTCCATATTGGCTCACCTAAAGTTCTTTACCCGAAATTGTTCTTCCTAATGATTTGTAATCCGAATGATCACTCTTCCTAAAAATTTTCATCTTAAAGTTTTCATTCATACTATTTGTAGTGCTATCGGCGATGTTCATAACACTCATGTTTCCGAAAATTGTAATTAATAATATCATTAATGTAAATATATTTAAACTCCTACTGTTTTTTATCATAACGCTTTTATCCCTAAACATAATTACCTAATTACCGCAGTTTTAACCGTACCTAAACCAATAATTATAGGACCGATTCGGTTCTGGCACTTCGCCGGCCGCTGCCGCGGCACGCTCGCTCCGCTCGCTCGGCTCGTGCGTTGTGGTCACAGTTCTAACCTAACCTAAACCAATAATTATCTTTGCAGGTACACACCGCTATAAAAAAAAAGATATGACTTTGAATAATAGTGTAAAAGATGGTTATGTTGAGAAAATATAGGAAAACAAATAAAAGTATAATAGATGTTTATTACTACTGTCATTATGAAGTTGAATGCTTCGGAATTATGAACATTAGAGACAGAGTAGTTAGGAATTGTGATTGTTAGGATGAAAAATGTTAGGAAGAACATTTTCGGATTTCCAATTATCGGAGTTGAAAATTTAGGTGAACTTTGGCGCACCCAATACTACTTTTGTGTCTGTTTTTTGGACTCTCATTAGATAGTTACTTATTTCTTTTTTTTGTTTTAGCTTTCCTAGCAATCCGTTTACGTGTGCAGAATGGATCTCGATTGTCGCCAGAGAAAGAGGAGATAATTTTTATAAGCCAGCTAAGAATTCGGTTATATGTTCAGATCACTTTGATAAGTCGGATATATCCGGAAATACTAACCGTCGTCGATTGGTTAAAACAGCAGTGCCTAAATTACAGGTACATTAATCCTAATCCTAACTAATATTATAAATGCGAAAGTAACTCTGTCTGTCTGTCTTTTCTTCACGCCTAAACTACTGAACCGATTTGTGTGAAATTTGGTACAGGGTAAGTGTGAACCCCAACAAAGGACATAGGCTACTTTTTATTCGACTTCGACTTCGTCTGCGTCCGCGATAACCGACATATACGCGCATGAAGTCGCAGGCAAAAGCTAGTTAATAATATAATCGAAATGCACTTTTTTATAGGTTTTTGTTTTTTACTTAAATGAATTTGTAACGATACATCATTACGATAAATCATTGCGTTGTTGGAATTGATATTTATTTATTAATAAAGAGTTTTTTCATAAACTCAGGTTCAGCCCCCGTCGAAGGACCCACAATTGGCAGCAACCGATACTATACTCCCCGTATCTGATATTGATGTGCAGGTGAGCCATTTTTTTATTTAGCAGTAGGTGTCGTCAAAGTGTGTGAAGTGATATATAATTATTTTATTCAAATTATGCATTATATATTTTTTCAGAATTTCATTGTAAATTTAATTTACGTAATATCATTTCAGGAAACTAGACTAGAATGTGTTTTGTTTCTTTACAATCAACTGGTATTTTTTTGTTGAGACTTGTAGTTGATTTCAGTAACATATATTCGCGCCTTTCCATGTGATTAACTGAGGAAATAATGTTTTCTTTTTCAGCCTCTATTTTCGAGTTTTGGATTAGACATCACACAAAAAGTCACCTACAACCAAGAACGAGCAGAGCATATTTCTGTTATGACCTCTCCTGTTGCATCAGTATCAGATTTAATATCAGTTTGTGAAACACCTAGGAAGAAGTTTCTAAATAAAAAGTTACTCAATGCTCGCAAAATCATAGATGATAAATTAAAAAAGATTCAAACATTGCAAAAAGTGAACAAAAGGCTGGTAAAAAAAAAATAGTTCATTAAAAAATATAGTTAATTTGTTGAAAAAGAAACAAACTATAGACGAGACCATTTTGATAGACTTATCAAGAAATGTTGAAGTTGCTGAAGTATTTAGTGGTATGTACGTAAAGAATAAAAAACGCGAAAAAAACAATTTTCCAAATATCCACCTGGTGCAAGAAAATTTGCATTAACGCTCCATTTTTACTCTCCCGCTGCTTATAAGTACGTGCGTAAAATGTTTAACACAAGCTTACCACACCCTCACACGTTGTACGAATGGTATCGGAGTGTCGATGCGGAACCCGGATTTTGTGCCGAAACTTTGAACAGGTTAGAAGCAAAGGCAAAAGAAAGTTCGAAAACAATATTATGCGCTCTTGTTGCCGATGAGATGGCAATAAGAAGACAAAAAATATGGACAGGTAAGCGGTATGAGGGTCTGGTAGACATGGGTTTGGGAAACGACGATACCAACCAAATGGCTACTCAAGCATACGTCTTTATGTTGGTTGCAATTAATGATAGTTGGAAATTACCACTGGCTTACTTTTTTATTGACACATTAAAGCCAATTTGATTAAGATAGCACTTGAAAAATGTGAAAAAATAGGGGTTCAGATTCGTTCTATAACATTTGATGGCTGTAAAAGTAACATTGCGACCATGAAAATCTTAGGGTGCGAGATAGAAAATGCAGAAACTATTAAAACAAATTTTAGACATCCTAGTGCAGATTATGATGTTGTTGTGTTTTTAGATGCATGTCATATGGTGAAGTTAATGAGAAATACTTTTGAATCAAAAAAAATATTACACACAAGTGATCAAAAACAGATTAAATGGCAATTCATTACTAAATTACACAATTTGCAAGAAGAAAACAGTTTACATTTTGCAAATAAATTATCTCATAGACACATATATTTTAAAAATCAAATAATGAACGTCAGATTGGCCACACAGTTACTAAGCAGGAGTCTTTCAAAAGCATTAGAATTTTGTGACAAAACTTTGAAAATTGTTGATTTCCAAGAGTCTGATAGTACTGCGGAATTCATAACTATTTTAAATAATCTATTTGATACCTTAAACTCACGAAATATGAAAGACTATGGTTTTAAAATGCCCGTTAGTAAAAGAAATTCTTTGCAAGTATTGTCGTTTTTTTCAAAAGCAAAAGAGTATTTGCTATCGTTGTCCATTAAAGTTCAATACAAAAAAACGGTTAAGATTGGGAATTAATCAAGAACAGTGTTCTCGAATAAATTAGTACCGTTAATTAAGACGCAAAATAATACTGGTTTGCTGGGACTACTGACGTGCATCAGTAGCTTGACATACTTATATAACACTTTAGTTGAAACTAACATACTTTCATTTTTATTGGCCTACAAATTACACAATACAAATTACAGGCCTGATGGTCTAGTGGTTAGTGACCCTGACTGCTATGCCGGAGGTCGTGGGTTCGATTCCCACCCAGGACAAATGTTTGTGTGATGAGCACGATCATTTGTTCTGTGTCTGGTTGTAATTTATCTATAATATGTATGTATTTAGAAATATATAAGTATGTTTATCAGTTGTCTAGTACCCATAACACAAGCTCTGCTTAGCTTGGGACTAGATGGCGTTGTGTGATAGTTGTGGAATATTATTATTATTATAATTCAGTCAGGACCATGTTGAGCTGTTTTTTGGCGCTATTAGAAGTCAAGGTGGATAATAATAACCCGAACAGTCGACAATTCAAAGCAAGCTTTAAAAAACTTTTGTCTCATTTGGAACTGGGTTCAAAATTTACTGGCAATTGTCTCCCACTTGATAATATACCAATACTATCTGGAGCTCCATCACTCGATAAAATTAATAACACCTCGATAGGATATCGTCTTGATGTTAGTGAAGAGAGAAACTTAAGTGAATCAGAAATTTTAAATAACAGATACGTACAGCAAAGTTTTCAAAAATATGAAACAAATTGCAATAAACTTTCTTCTACATTGAATGAGAATCCATCTTCTTGTGTTATGCAGCAAATAGTAGGATATATTTCGGGATTCGTTGTCAGTAAATTGGTAAAAAAACTAAAGTGTGAACAGTGTATAAAGAACTTGTGTGCAACAGAGAAGCAATTCTTTCACAAATTAATAGACCTAAGAGACATGGGTGGTTTATTCTATGCCTCTAACGATGTGTTTAATATTAGCATGAAAACTGAAAGCGTGATCCGAAATTGTATTCGCGTGAGTGGAGGTAAATCCTTACAAAAAAAGTATGGTAGCAACTTTATATGTACAACAGTTTTAAAATTATATATTCACAAGAAAGTGTTTCCTGGAGGAGATGAACACAATCACGAAATTACATTACTCAAATCGGTAGTTGAAAGATTTATTGACGTAAGGTTACATTATATATTATATATTAAAAACAAATCAAAACGACAATTGTACAACAAACTCAACTTATTTAAAGGAAATTAGGTACGCGGAATGGAAAAAAATCTCCAATGTTAATTTTTAATAAACATTTTTATTTTTGATTTATTAATTGCATTGAACTGTACTTGTATTATGAAGGTTGTAAAGATGATTATAAATATGTGGAATCTATTGATGTTTTTATTTGTGACATCCAGTCATAGACAGCTTTGCCAGCCGCCGACATTACATACATTTGAAAAACAACAAGCATACTTACATTTTTATGTACATCACATAAAACACATACAACCACAAAACATATTATACATAAAAACAACCCTATTAAAATAATAAGTACTAGCTTTTGCCCGCGTGGCTTCGCTCCCGCTCTTTCCTACTCCAACCTACTTTACTCTACCCTACTATTATAGGATTAAAACAATTAAAATTAAACAATTAGAACGGTGTATAGATTCGTATGTATACTGACAAAAGTGATAGCCAAAACATAAATAATTTTAACTAAACTTTTACGTTCATATTATAAATTATTTTAGTGTTCAACACGACTCCATACCTCCTGTAGTAATATTCGACAGAGCAAACCATAACGAAACAAAACGATGTAGCTCGCAAGGCCGTAACAGGAAAAAGTACTTTATTTGTTGCAGTTTAAAGTTGATTTTACACTGAATGTTATTTGACTTATGTCTTTTCATTTCTAAGTGACAGAATAGGTTTATTGCTTTTCTCGTCTTTTGTGACGAATGATCGTAAATGTAAGACAATGTTTTGAAGATTTGTGACTTTATTACTAGGCGCCATGGTTGAAATTACGTTAAACTTAAGGGCCTTACTCTCGTTTAGTACCGTAACACGGTCACTTTATGAAGCCTATTTCTCATTAACGGCTTGGTTAGAAGTTTTGAAAAAAATATATGTTTGCTATAGATTCATGTACAACATTTCTGAAACAGGATTTTTTCGTATGGCTAATACTTTTGCCTTAAAAAAATATTTACCAAACCGCTATTTTTGGCTAATATTCCCTACTACTTCTAAACGGCTTTGAAGTTTGGAAATCTTTTTATACTAAAAAAATTATGGTTAGAGGTACTACATACATGAAACAGCTTTTGTAAATCAATCAACATTTTCAAAGAAAATGTCCAATTTTGAGATAGAGGTAAAGACGTGCTCTGCGCGGGCGCGGGCGGCAGTCGTGCTTTAGCATTGAGACGGGATGGCTGTGTCGCTCGCTGCTCCGCCCCGGCTATCGAACGACTACGCGCGTTTGTTTGTGTTAGTGCAAATATTTACGAACGAATTGTATCAGTGTGCGTTTATAGACTAGCTCGCTGCGGAGGGCCCATTTCTATTGTGCGCGTGGACGCTTTACTTATTAGTGGTGCCATTTCTAAATACTGTTTTTGTTTATATTGTATATTGTGTAAATATACGATAATTTGTAAATAAGTAAAAATGCCAAGGCAAAGCAAGTCAAGAAAGACTTCTCACGTATGATTTTAACCAAAAACAAAATTTCCGCAGCAGCTATATTGGATTTACACTTTGACCCCACTATCGACTTTAGCACCATCGAAAACTATGAAAACGACACCCATGACGAAAAATTCGAATATTTTCGCAGCCGCAATCTTGGATTTTCATTTTGACTTCACCATCAGCTTTAGCACCATCGAAAATTATGAAAACGACACCCGTGACGAAAAATTCGAATATTTTCGCAGCCGCCATCTTTCAAAAAATATATTTTCATAATAAAATATTAACAATTGTTAATACAAGGTATTATAAAAGACGGAAAAGTGTTTTATATAACAAACTAAAGTCAATAGATTGAATTTAAGCATTTAACCCTTTAAACAAGAAATAATAATGAAAAAAAGAGTGTACCAAAACCGCGTATTAATAAAAATATAGTCAATCAGTATTACAAATAAAGATATTTGTCGTATGCAAGGTACTCTTTAGGTAGTTTTTTTCGTGATATTGATTTATTAATAGTTCATTATACTCTATTTAGTTTGAGGTGGCGCGGCCAGGAAGCACTGCCTGGTGGCCGGACCACATAAATTGTTAAATAAAAAGATATCTCTTGAGGTACTAAAAATATATATATATTCCGATGAAAGTACTAAACTGTGGTCCGGCCACAGAGGAACACACCAGCGCCAGTGGTGTGGTGTCGCGAACCGCAGAGTTCACACGTGCAAAAATAAAAAAAATATTTTTTAGTTTTTAGTTGTACCTACTCCACACAAATTCAAATAACACTAGTGCATTGAGGAATTGAAGACACCGACTAGAAGAATCATCAAAATTCGCATAGAAATGCCGGAGATGCAGTACATTTATGCATATAACATCGTACATAAGAATAAGTACATAGTGTATTATATACTAAAACCTTCCTGAAAGTATGTTGATCACATTAGTGAAAGAATTATTAAAATTGATTCATTACTTTTTGAGGAAATCGCGGACATACAAACATACATACATACAAACATACATACATACGGGTCGAATACAGAACCTCCTTTTTTGAAGTCGGTTAAAAATGTCGACTATCGGTAGTATTGTCCGACATTCTGTCTCGCACGAAGGTATTGGTGTGACTGAGGCAAGGTTCTATGCATTGTGCATTGTGCAGTATTTAATGAATTTTATTTTAATTGCAATTGTAATACGTTATTTTTTTTAATTTCAACACAATGTATCTACCTATATTGTTATGAAATAAATTACTTATGACTTAAATAAATATATTTTCTTCCACATAAATGCTAAAAAATAATGTCCAGAAAAACTTAAAATATACGTAACATATAAGTAATAATAATAATATTTTTTTATATTTTTAAATGTTTTTATATATTTTTTTTATATTCTAATATTTAAAAATAATTATAATTTATATGTATATAGACGAATAAAGGAAAATAATAATAATACATATAATAATAAAACGTAATAAGTATCTATCTATACAAAATATATCAGCCTTGCATCCGCTATTCCCTTCTGGAATCGTAGGCAAAAATAGCGACCTACGTGCGGCATGTCTGCGTCTCTGCATATTCTTTGATCTTAGTTTTAGTGTAGTGCGCCACCGCGCGCGTTTTACGTATTCGGGAGTAGGGCGTTTGGCTCCGCCCACATGCACAAGGTCAGTGGGCCTTCTATACACCTTAAGAGCGTTTACGCTTAGCGCGGATCGTCAAGTTTAGGTAATTCTTTGCAAATTTCACTCACACAGACGCGTGCGCAACTGTGTGCGTAGAGTTGGCGCGTTCGCTCTGTTTATAGTCAGACGCACTCAATTTGATCCGTTCGCTTTAGAGCAATAATTGTTTTAGCAAAATTTATTTTGAATTTAAATCCAACTTCAATTTATTGTCATACTTATGATTTATAATAAATCTGAAATCCTCTACACGCAAAATTAAGTTATTTAGGAGAAAAAAGAATATTAATAATTTAGATTACTCAAGTGTTGGTGACTAGTTCCAGTTTTTTGTAAATAGCTTTTTTAACCGACTTCAAAAAAAGGAGGAGGTATCAATTCGGTTGTATTATTTTTTTTTTTTTTTTTTTATGTTTGTTACCTCAGTACGCCGTCATTTATAAACCGATTTGGAAAACTCTTCTTTTATTTGAAAGTATATACTTTCAGATTGGTCCCATTGTCATCAGGTCAGGATCTGATGATGGGATCTTGGAGAAATCGAAGGAACTCTTCAAATATTATAGGCACACCTATAGCGATTTGGGTATTTTTTATAGTAACTCATGCATTTGCTCTCGGAAAGCACCATTTGGTGAAGTGGAACTGATGATGAAGACGACAGATGGCCACCGGAATTACTACTCAATTATAAGTATTTCACGGGTTGCGATTTCGATTAAGTACTTTAATATGGTTTCTAAGCAATTTATGCTCATCACCATTCGCAGGAGAACTCCTGAACAATTAACGTCCCTGCATCGGGAAAAACAATATTTTGTAAAAGGCGATGAGCAAGTTGACACTAGGCTATTGTAACTTAGATAAATTACAAGCAGACCCACTAAAAAGCGAGAAATAAAAACTTTTTAACAAAAAAAATCCGACTTCCAAAAAAAAAACACTACAAAGTGAAAAATAACTTTAATTTTGGAAGTCGGTGGCAAAAAACTAAAATACAGATCAAAAGACACCGACTTCCGAAATTAAAGTTATTTTTCACTTTGTAGTGTTTTTTTTTGGAAGTCGGTTTTTTTTTGTTAAAAAGTTTTTTAAATTTTTATGCACTAGATAAGTAGGTGGGAAATTAAATAAAGGTTTATCATGTTATGTTTAGTGAATCATTTAATATAAATAAAAAACTGTATACATTATAAAATAGTTCTCCACTGGCACCATAATATAATTTACTTTTTCGGCCCATCAGCTAAAACATAAAAGGAATAATAGACCAAACACACCTAGTTGACACTACACTATTACGTTTATAATTCGAATGTACAAAATAAATATTATGAAAAAAAAAATACTTACGGATCAAAACGTGTCAGGCGTAGTGTATACCGCCGGCAACTACGTATCTGTGTTGTCAATCGATGGCAGCGTGAGCGACATAGGTCCTACCTCGGAGAGCGCCACAGCGCGACTGGCCGACGTCGCTTGGCGTTGCGTAATTTATTAGTAACTTTGAAATTTTATATTGTCGAAAAAATAACTTTATGTAATTTTTTTTTTACTGATTTTGGTTTGCATGAACTCCACTTACAAGCAGTGTATTTTTTTTTTAAGTTATTTCAGCCTTAATATCAAATAAAAATGATGTTTATTTTGTCAAATTTAGGTTAAGAAAATATTTTATTTGAGGTACTTAATGAATTAAAATTACTTTTTTATTTTATACAATAACAATAACGGTATCTTTTCGTTTTCCACGTATTTTTTCCAGACTTCCACGACTCATTGTTGACTCATAATTTCATTCCGAAATTCAGTCTTTTCGTATAATCTCAAAAATATGAGTTCAAAAAAAGCTTTTATTTTGATATTTGATAATATTTTTCAATTTTTATTCTATACAAATACTATATAAAGATATGCTTAATGCGCTACTCAAGTTAGTTTTTAATAAATTCATGCCATTTAGTAGTAATTTAACCTTAAAAAACCCCAATTTTATGTTTATTGTAATTTTTTAACGATAACACTCTTAAACTGTTTTAAAACTTTTATCTCAGTACGTTAGTAAACGAATGCAGCTGTATACAGCTGCATTATACCTATAGGTATAAGTACACGCGGACAGAATTTGGCTTTGATTTTGTACGTGACCCGTTATCTAGTTGGTATTGTTGATCGAAGCCCCAGATGAGCGTTTTCAAAATAAAGTGTATCAAGTCCGAATTTATTGTCAGATTTTAAATGTGATATTTTCGATGGTTTTTTGATTAGAATATAAGTTAGATGTATTGCAATTTATGAAATTATATGTATTTCCTTCAATTTTCAATCATAAAATTAAACCGGCTCTGCGGAAAAAAATGTCAGTTTTGCGATTATCTTAAAAGCTAAATATCTTACAACTTTGAAGAAACACACGAATTATTTTAATTGTATTTTGTAGATAATAATATATATTTTTTAAAACTACGACATAATAGTGAAAAAATTAATAACGTGAATTAAAATGCTAATTTTAAGTTCGGTTTTGTCACATCTGATGTTAGTAACCGTTACTTTTTGATATTATCTAATGGTTAAGTAGTTTCACCGGGAAACTACATTATTGCTTTTGAAACATATATTACTATTTTAAATGTTGAAATTAAATAATTTGTACCCTTTCATATCAAAATATGACAAAAACTAAGAATTCCCTCGTCGCAAAATACAGGACAATCGCAAAACCGACAGTCCATTTTTTATAAGGCTGGGCTTACATGTATGAAGAATACATTTTTGAGAGAAATCTAATGCGATAGAATAAAATAAAACCGAAATATATTTTTAATGTTTAATATTATAGGGGAAAGTATAGGCTAATAAAAATAAAAAAAATACTTATTTCACAAATCAGCCATAAATTTCAAGTATCAAAATAATCACAAATTTAAATTAGTTGTTACTTTTACAACTCGAGTAATACCTAAAGTATTTTCACAACCTTTGTTTAAGGCTAGGCTTTGCTTAATTCCTATAAAATTAACAAATCTAAGCAGTACAAATTGTGTTATTCTATAATCAGTTATTCTTTTAATAAACATTATATTATTATTAGAAATCAACATTGGTCTCAGTTAAAGTGTACACCTACTAGGTGTTACATATAATATCACAACATTTTTGGCACTTTTTTTCTCTTATCAAAAATTAAATAACGCTTAGTATACTTTTATTTTAATCTTAATAATATTAATTAGGTACTCTAAAAAATTGAGATCAAGGTTAAATTATCTGAGATCTACATTTTTCAGTCGTTGTTAACATTATACTTGTAATAAAAATAATATAAAAATAGGTGGAGGTGACAGTTACTAAATAATCAGGTAAATAATAAACGATATAAATGAACCTACTATAAATGAAACCACAAATAGTAATAACAAACAACAGGTAGGTATTTTGTACCTACGAAAATAATATTTAAGAGTTATCATCATGGGGTGCCAGGGCAGAAAACCTCCACGTGTGCCTGGGTACTGGAGTTCCCTTTCGGATACGTCCGGGGGGAAGACCAGTGTTCGGGCCGGTGCATCCTGGGGTGCGGACAGCGATTTCCCATTGGGATTATTTCCCAATGAGATCTCGCTGTCCGCATGCTAATGTTCTGCCAAGAGGATCGCTCCACACGTTGCTCTGAGTAGCAGAGCGGTAACGGTGGTGGAGCGCGAGCGGGCCCGGTGTGCACTTACCCTGCCGCCGGGCAGGCAGGAGGGGTAACTCTCCTGCCACCGCTAATCTCGTAGCCCCGGAGACAGTTAAGGTCATGTCTCTGGCTGTTGAAGGGGGTCGAGGGTCTTGGCTTAACCGCCCGGACCGCGAGGAAGATTAACCTCTATAAAAAATTCCCCAAACCTCCAAGCGGCGGCGCACCGTGAGGGAGGTAAGAAGCTTGGCTAATGGGTAGCTTGATTTAGTCGCTAGTGCGGACCATAATTTTTTGAGTAAATATAACATGTAATCACTCGTGGGAACAAATATGGATCCAATTATAAAAACAAAAAACACGGAAGAAGTGAGGAGTGATGCGGGGTCGGAGTCCGACGCCGCATCTGGAGGCGTGAGCACGGGAGGCTCAGGGAGCCCGTGCCGTGGTAAGGAGGTGGCCGCTGTGACGAAGAAGAACCACAGCAAGCGGCCAAGGTCAGAGGGCGGTCAGGGATCGTCCTCCGACGAGGAGCTGGCCTCGGCTCGGAAAATCCCCACCAGCAGGCGGGGAGGAGTCCGAGAGCGAGGCAAGAGGAGGGGGCTCACTGCTCGGGAGGCGGCAGAAAGAGTGGAGGAGCCCGCAAAGGAGGGGGTGTCCAGTCACGAGGTCGCTTCGGGGCCCTCAAGCGACGAGGCGGATGAGGCTGGCGGCCCCGAGGCGGACCACAAGACCAGGTTTGCGGCGTTCGTGGAGGCTGCGATCCGGGACGTGTCCCTGAAGAAGCTACAAGCTTCTAAGAACAGGGCCATAGTCTCGGCAACGGCCTCCATAATGGCGGCGGCGGAGACGGCCAACTACGTTGGTCCTTCGGCCGGCGAAGTGGCCGAATTGCGGGCGGAGGTCGCTCGCCTGACGGCCGCCACGGAGCTTCTCCAAGAGGAGAACTTGAGGCTCCGAGCAGACCTGGCCGGCCTGAAGGTCACGGGCAAAGTGCAGGCAAAACCGCCAAGCCAGCCCGTGCCAGTGGAGAACCAGGTCCTGAACCTGGTTCGGCAGGAGCTGGCTACCTTCCAGGCGCGGTTCGCCGCCCTGGAGGGTATAGTCCTGCGCCCCCCCCTGGCGGGCAAGACGGCCCCAGGGCCGAAGGCGGTCTCGTACGCGGCCGCTGCGGCAGCTGCCGCCCCGAAACCCTTTTTTTTTTCGTCGTTCGGCTATCGAAGAGAACAGACGTGTACATACAACCGTATTTTAACTGGCTACTAATTTATACTTCTAAAATACAAGCAAAAGTGATGCTAAGAACAATAACACTTTCGAGCAAAATAGCGTGAACTTAAGTGACAGTGTTACGTGCTAATTATTTTTGCGCCGTGAGCTACAGTTGCCGCGACCGCTCTTCACCACCTCGGGGAAAAGAGACGAGACCATAACGCACCGATTTTTCAACTCGCTTGCTCTCGTACCGTCCCCTGTGTGTGCGTGCTACGTCACTGCTGTATTGTAAAGATGAGTGCACAACAATCGTCGGCGGAGATAAATACGAACTTATGCAGCAAAGGAAGTGGATCACTTACTGACCTACGTAAGTTAGTAAACGAAGATAGCAAAGTTACACACCGAAAAAGAAAGCAGAATTTTGAGGCCGAAGTTATGCAAGAAATGTCCGACTTACGAACAGAAATGAAGAACTATTTCCAAGCCTTCAGCGAAAAATTGAATGAAATTTCGAGTAATATATGTCAAGAAATGGTTGAGGTTAAAAATTAGATAAAAAACATAAAAAGTGCAACCAATATTCTTACATCCGAGCAGAATAACATTAAGGAAGAACTGGAAAAGGTGAAAAACCAAAACTGTACTTTCCAAGAAGAGATAACCTTTCTCAAAACTGAATTATCTTCCGCTAATAAAACATCGTGCGACGTAAACAAAAATCAGCCCCAATTCGATTGTGAATACATGGCCTTAGAAATCCAAGACCGCGCAAAGCGGCAGTATAATGTCATAATTGGAGGTATATGTGAATTAAGTGACAATAACTCAACAACAAGGCGAGAATATGACACAAATCAAGCGCTTAACATAATTCAAACTATTTACAAGGAATGTCCCTCCCCTATAAGATGCATGCGTCTTGGCAAGTATAACTCGGAAAAAACCAGATACCTTAAGGTTACCTTCCAACAGCGAGAAACAGTAACACATATTCTACGTAACAAATCGAATCTCACAAATGATAACGTTCGCATATTACCGGATCAAACCCCAATGCAAATAAAATACATGAAGGATCAACGTGCGGAATTGTTACGACGAACGGAACGTGGTGAGTCAGATCTCACGATAAGGTACATAAACGGTATTCCGAAGATAATTAAAAATGCAGCAAAAAACTACCCCCAAAACAAATCGCTCAACAAAGCAACTACGACACTTCAGAATTAGATAACGTAACCTATCAATATGTAGATACCTACCAGAACATATTTACATCTATAGCCTCATTAAGAATGTTTTATGCTAATGTGCGTAGTTTGGTAAAACCAGGTAAGCTTGACGAGTTAAAGTGTATTCTACGTGGTTTTAATCATACCATACACATTGTGTTGTTAACTGAAACATGGATCAAATCTAAAACTGATGCCGATATACTGGATATGCCCAACTACACACATATATTTAATATAAGGAAAGATTGTGTAGGCGGGGGAATTTCAATGTACATACACAAAAGTTTAAAATTTGATATAAAAGAGGAGCAATATCAATGCGGTAATAATTTTCTATGGATACATTTATTAAAACACTCTCTGACCATTGGCTTAATTTATAAACCCCCAAATACGAATCTGAGCGACTTTCTTAACATTTACACACAAAGTTTGGAAAAGAACAAACACAAGACAATTATATTTGGGGACTTCAATATCGACTTACTAAGTAGTGGGCGCAAAACAACCGACTACACAGATGCTATACAAGAATCAGGATACTATATACTAAATAATATACACGAAAATTACTGTACTCGACAAACCAAGCACACAAAAAGCTTAATTGACCATGCATGTACAAATATATGGAATGCTAAGGTACACATGGCAATAATTGAATCAACACTATCAGACCACAAACAAATCTACCTAGAGCTCAAACAATACAAACAGACCCTAAAACAAAAAGTTCAATATGATGCGATAGATTATAAAGCTCTTTATGAGAATATGCTAAAATACGATTCGACAGAAGTAGGAAACCACTATGCCATTCTTGAACAATACATAATAAAGAATATTAATGACTCGAAAATAACAAAATACAAAATACTAAACCTACCACAAAAGGACTGGATCAATAAAACAGTAATTAACTATATTAATGAACGAAATCAATTATGGCATGGTTGTTTAACAAATCCAGAAAATGTACAACTGCAATCTAAATATAAAACTGCTAAAAAAAGAGTAGAATGTAAAATAAAAGAAGATAAAAAGAATTACTATTATGATGCATTTTCAAAATGTAGTAAGAACCCAAAAAAAATGTGGAAATTGATAAACACCCTAGCTAAAAATAAGACAAACGAGGCCTGTGCTCTTCCTAAACTCATGCTTGACGACAAAGAAATAACAAACGGCACTGAAATCTGTAACGCGTTTAATAACTATTTTGCTACTATTGGCTCTCTGTTGGCCCAGAATATAATACAAACTAATCCTAACCCACAAATTACATTAAATATGCCAGATATAGACCTTCAACTTGCCACTTTAGAACATTGCACTGAGGATGAGATATCCAAAATAATAGATCAATTGGATAATGATACCAGCTGTGGAATTGATGGAATAACAACAAAATCTATAAAATGTATTAAGAACCTAATTTTAACTAACCTAACTAATTGCATAAACAGTTGCTTTGACAGTGGCGTGTTTCCGGACAGTCTTAAAATAGCTAAAGTAACCCCTATATACAAGTCTGGTACTAGGACTGACCCCGGAAACTACCGACCAATTTCAGTGTTGCCTGTTATTTCAAAAATACTTGAAAAAGTTTTATACACGCGCTTATCTAAACATTTAACCAATACCAACTTTCTTTACTCGCATCAATATGGCTTTCGTCCACACTCGAATACACTTTCGGCTACTGTTGATTTAATTACTAAAATAAAAGATAGTATAGACAAAAAACAATTAGTTCTAGGTGTTTTTATCGACTTAAAAAAAGCATTTGATACTGTTAGTCATGTCATCCTTCTGAAAAAGCTAAAAATCATAGGAATTACATCTACAGCCTACAAAATGTTCGAGTCCTATCTTACTAATCGCCAACAGATCGTCAAACTTGATCAATTTGCAAGTGTCCCGGCCAATATACAGTGCGGAGTACCTCAGGGATCGGTCCTGGGTCCATTGCTTTTCCTCATATATATTAACGACATTAGTACCGCTGGACTGACTGGACACATATCATTGTATGCAGACGACACGTGTCTTTTTTATTTTGGCGATTCTATCACTGATATTATCTTAGAAGCACAGAAAGATCTTAATGTTTTGAATGTATGGCTTAGTCAAAACCTTCTGACTATGAATATTAGTAAAACTGCCTACATAATTTTCGCAGCAAAGAATAAAAAAATATCATCTTTTCCAAATCTCACAATAAATAACCAACCGTTACGAAGATCAATGCATGAAAAGTATTTGGGCTTAATTGTGGACAGTAAGTTGACATTCAGAGCGCATATTGACTACGTAAGATCTCGTATACTCCCACTAACCGGAGCCATACGTAACATTGCAAAATGCGTACCCTACAAACTAAGATATACTATTTACAACACGCTAGTCAAGCCACATTTGGAATATCTGATCCAAATATGGGGACAAGCTGCAAAAACAAATCAACAACATCTACAACGAACACAAAATAAAATCATCAAAGTCCTCTTCAATTACAAATACTATACTCCTACAGAATTACTCTACAAAAAAACAAAATTACTTAACATACAACAATTGTATACATACCATACATGCATGACTATCCGGAAGATCCTTAAGACCAACATACACACAAATATTGCATTCACACAAAAGACTCATAGATATAATACCCGCAATCAAGACGAACTAGAAGTACCAAGAGTGAGAACCCTGTACGGCAGGAAAACAATACAGTATGAGGGGGTGCGGCTATACAATAAATTACCTAAAAAAGTCAGAGAGTGTACAAGCATACCAACATTTAAAAAAAGCCTAAGGAATTATTTATTAGATACATAAATTTAGATTTTATTTTTTTTATATTAGACACATAAGTTTGGCTTGAACTGCTTTGTATTTTATTTAGACGTATATACATACTTGCTATATTTTATAAAAAGTAGCTATGGTGTTCAGTTTCTCAGATGGCGTGAATATCGAAATGTAAACTACAACTTATTGTTAATTTAGTTAAGTTTCTCTTTAAGTGAACTGTATTTGTTCTTTGAGAAATAAATGTCTTTAAACCGAAACCCGGGCCGTCTGGCCGGGCCAAACCGGCGTCGGCCGGCGGAGCCCCGGCGCCGGCGAAACCAGCGCCGGCTGGCGGAGCCCCGGCGCCGGCAAAACCGGCGCCTGTCGGCAAAGCTCCGGCGTCGGCCCAGAAGAAGGGCAGAACGGCTCGGAAGGCGAAGGCCCCAGAGCCTACGCCTCGCCCGCAGGAATCTCCCACTTCTCCCACGACCGAAGCCGAGTGGCAGGTGGTCGGGGAGAAGAAGAAGGCGGCCAAGGCGGGGAGAAAAAAGGCGCAAAGGCGGCGCCGCACGGAGCGAGCCGTCGCGGCTAGGCTTCGCGCCCCGAAAACCGCGGCTGTAGTACTAACGCTACAGCCGGACGCGGTTAAAAGGGGTGTGACGTACTGCGACGTGCTCACCAAGGCGAAAGCGACGGTGGACCTGCAGGAGCTGGGGATCACCGGAGGCCTCCGGCATAGGGTGACCGCCACTGGTGCCCGCATGTTGGAGATCCCCGGTGCGACGAGTGGCCCCACCGCTGACGCCCTAGCTGAGAAGCTAAGGGCGTCCCTCAATGCGGACGAGGCTAGAGTCTCCAGGCCCGTCAAGTGCGCAGACATGCGCATCATGGGCCTGGATGACTCCGTAACGGAGGGAGAGGTGACGGCCGCCGTCGTAAGGACGGGCGGGTGTCTGGCCGACCAGGTGAAGGCGGGCACCATACGTCCTGACTTCGCGGGCATGCGAACCGTAACGGTAAGCTGCCCCGTGACGGCGGCCAGAACCATAGTGGAGGGCCGTAGGCTCCTGGTGGGCTGGGTATCAGCGCAGGTCAAACTGCTGGAGCCCAGACCTCTGAGGTGCTATCGATGCCATGTGGGGCACCACGTTGGCGTCCAGTGCACCTCGGAGGACCGCAGCACTCTGTGCTTCCGCTGCGGCCAGCCCGGACATACGGCCGGCTCGTGCAACGCCGCGCCGCACTGCGTCGCATGTGCGGCTGCTGGCAAGCCGGCCGATCACCGGGCGGGGAGCAAGTCCTGCGCTCCACCGGCCGGAACCACCAGGAGAAAAGGCAGGCCCTCCGCCGCCGTCGCCACCACCACCCCCACCGTCGCAGCCACTGCTGCCACCGCCACCGCCACCGCCGCCGCCGCCGCCGCCGCCGCCGCCGCCGCCGCCACCGGGGAGCCCTCACAAGGGGCTCGGGAGGAGGCAGAAATGGAGGAGTAATGGCTCCTCCATTGCGCCTCCTCCAGGCGAACATCAACCACTGCGCCTGCGCTCAGGATCTGTTGCTCCAGAGCATGGCGCAGTGGTCGATTAACATCGCCGTGGTCGCTGAGCCGTACTTTGTCCCGCCCAGGGATAACTGGGTGGAGGACCTGAGCGGCTCAGTGACCATAATTTCGTCGGCTGCCGCCGGTACCCCGTCCCTCGAAGGTGTCACGAAGGGACAGGGGTGCGTAGCAGCACGGTTCGGAGAGATTGTAGTAGTGGGAGTATACTTCTCTCCGAGCCGAACTCTCGCCGAGTTCCAGAACTCTTTAACAGAGTTGAGTGTCGTCGTCGCCGGAAACCGTTCCTGCTCCGTGCTAGTGCTCGGGGACTTCAACGCCAAGAATTTGGCCTGGGGTTCCCGTTGCACGGATGTGCGGGGCAGGATGGTGGAGGACTGGGCTCTGGAAACAGGCCTGGTCGTCCTAAATCGGGGTTCTGTTCCCACGTGTGTGCGGATGCGGGGTGAGTCCGTAGTGGACATTTCGTTCGCCAGCCCCGCTCTGTCACAGCGTGTCATCGACTGGCGCGTCATGGAGGAGGTGGAGACCTACTCCGACCATCGGTATATCCGATTCGAGGTCTCCGCCCAGACCTCTAGCGCGCTGGTCCAACAGGCCCCGAGTGGTCCGCGGTGGGCGCTGAAGCAGCTGGACCGGGAGCTCCTCCTGGAAGCCTCGATCGTGCAGGCCTGGGTGTCATCACCGGACAGGCCTGCCGATATTGACGATGAGGCGGAGTGGTTCCGGGAGGCCATGTCCGAGATTTGCGACGTGGCAATGCCCCGAGCCCGGCCAGGATGCGCCCGTCGGCAGGTGTACTGGTGGTCGCAGGAGGTTGAGGCGTTACGCAAGGAGTGCGTCAACGTGCGACACCGGTACACCAGGCACCGCAGGCTCCGCATCCGCCCTCCGGATGCGGAAGCCACGGAGGCGGAGCTGTACGAGGGGTAAAGAGCGGCGAAGACCGCCCTCCAAGAGGCTGTCCTGCGGGCCAAGGATACGGCCCGCGAGGAGATGGTGGAGACTCTGAACAGAGAACCATGGGGGCGCCCTTACAAAATGGTGCGGAATAAACTCCGCACCTGGGCCCCCCCGTTGACGCAGAGTCTCCGCCCCCAGCTGGTGGAGGAGGTGGTGAGCGCTCTGTTCCCTTCACGGGGGGAGCACACTCCCCCGCCCATGGCTCCGCCACTTGCGGTGCCCGAAGCGGACCACGCGAACTGCGACGACGACATCCCTGAAGTGACCGGGGTAGATCTGAGAGCGGCGGTAGGCAGGCTGAAGGCCAAAAATACCGCCCCAGGACCCGACGGCTTGCCGGGTAAAGCCTGGGTCCTGGCCTCGAGGGCTCTCGGGCCTCGACTGGAGGCGCTCTTAAGCGCATGTATGGAGAGAGGCCAGTTTCCACTCCGTTGGAAGACGGGGAAGCTGGTCCTCATTCAGAAGCCAGGGCGCCCTGCGGACTCTCCGTCCGCATACCGGCCCATTGTGTTGCTCGACGAGGTGGGCAAGCTCTTTGGGAGAGTAATTGCAGGCCGCCTCGTCGGGCACCTGGGGAGGACAGGGCCGGATCTTGCGGACAGCCAGTTTGGCTTCCGCAAGGGGCGCTCGACGGTGGACGCCATCATGCGCGTGAGAGCCCTCACGACGGGGGACGCGGTGTCCCAGGGTGGGGTCGTCGTGGCGGTGTCACTCGACATCGCCAACGCGTTTAATACCCTGCCTTGGAGCTGCATTGGGGAGGCACTCCGGTATCACCGGGTCGCGACCTACCTCCGTCGAATAGTCGGGGCGTATTTGATGGACAGAGCCGTCATCTACCCTGGTCGCGACGGGAACTGGAACCGGCGAGAGATGTCGTGCGGTGTCCCACAGGGATCAGTTCTGGGGCCGCTCCTGTGGGACATCGGTTACGACTGGGTGCTGCGGGCCGACCTCCCTGATGGCGTCAGCGTGGTTTGCTACGCTGACGACACGCTGGTCCTGGCGCAGGGGAGGTCGCATCAGGCGGCGGCCGACGCAATGACACGAGGGGTTGCGATAGTCGTGGAGAGGATCCGGCGGTTGGGTCTCGAGGTGGCATTGCACAAGTCCGGGGCCATGTCTTTTCATGGGCTCCGGAACGGGCCACCATCGGGATTCCAACTGATGGTAGGAGGGGTTCACATCGGCGTCGAGGCAACGATGAAATACCTGGGTCTCGTCCTCGACAGCCGGTGGAACTTCGTCGAACATTTTCGACGTTTGGCCCCCAAACTGGAACGGACCGGGGCCGCCTTCAAGCGGCTCTTGCCCAACCTGAGGGGGCCAAACGCCTCCTGCCGGAGGCTTTACGCGGGGGTCGTGCGGTCCATGGCCCTATATGGGGCCCGGGTGTGGGCGCGTTCACTGCGGCTGCGAGCCGCCCACTACCTGAACGCGCCCCAAAAGGTGGTAACCGTAAGGCTGATCCGGGGCTACCGCACGATCTCGGGCGAGGCGGCAAGCCTCCTTGCCGGAATGCCGCCATGGGATCTGGAGGCGATAGTCCTCGCGCGCCTGTATGAGTGGCGCGCGGAGGCACTACGCCGGGGGGAAACTCCGCTTCCGCGGCAAATAGCGGCGGAGCGGACGGACCTCCGGCGCGATCTCATGGTGGCATGGAAAGAGCGACTTTCGCAACCCAGCGCAGGGCACGCCACGATAGTGGCGATAAGACCCCTCTTTGAGGAGTGGCTAGAGAGGCGTCACGGCGTTCTCACCTACCGCCTGACGCAGGTCCTCACCGGACACGGATGTTTCGGGAGGTTCCTGCACATCATCAGGCGGGAGGAGACGCCCGGGTGTCACCATTGCGAGGATCGCCCAGAGGACACGGTGGAGCATACGGTGGAGGTCTGCCCAGCTTGGGCGGAGCACCGCCGTGTCCTCGTAGAGGCGATCGGCAACGGCGGCGACCTCTCGCGTCCGGCCCTGGTTCAAGCCATGGTCCGGGGCGAGAGGGAGTGGGAGGCGGTCACCTCCTTCTGCGAAGCAGTCATGCTAGCGAAGGAGGTGGCGGGACGGCTCAGGGAGAGAGTCGCACGCCTCAGCCGCCGCGGGAGACGCTACGGGCGTCGGGGGCCGCGTGACGACTCCCGGCCACCGTAGGCGCGGGCCTGCGGACGGAGAGTAATGGGTAGCTCTCCGTCCGATCAGGACCAGGCCCGTGCCGGACGGCGCGTATGTGTTCCACGCGCGCCTCAAAGAGATGTCAGCATAAAGGAAGGGGCCTGCCGGGGCCGAAGCCTGCCGGGGTAGCGGGATCGTCCGAAAGGGTTACCGCTGCCCCGGAACATAAAGGGCTAAGGAAGGAACACGGGTGGGTTTTAGTCAGTAAGAGTCTGACGCGCCCTTCCGCTCCACCCAGAGCGGGAGGAGTCATTAGATGATTTCCCATCCACAAAAAAAAAAAAAAAAAAAAAAGGAGTTATCATCATGAATTGACTAATGTTTTCAATGAATGTATTACAGCATTTGCTAACAATAAACAATGAATCAAAACTGGCACTCATCATGGGCACCATGTATTATTAGGCGAAAACAAAAAAATAACATGATTTCGATTCTTAAACCAAATTATAAATCAGAAAACTAAAATGAAAATAAAAAAAAGAGTCAATAATTCCAACAAATTACACATTCTTCAGCAGGAAAATGATCGTAAACACATAGTTGACAATCATTGTACCAAAAATATGAAGTTTTCAATAAGTAAAAAATATCACTTCTACTCATGGCTAGCATTAAATGCGTCGGTCTTTGTGCATTATTTGTATGTAGCTCCTGTCGACATCCATAGCAATATTCAGTTATGACAAAGTGAGTTACAGGCCAAGGCCATTTAATATGATTGTAGTAACATTGTTCAAAATCAAATCTTGTTAGAATTTTATCAATATCGTAATAAATAACCATGGTGTAGCTCTTATGTAGGAGTTCAATCTGAAAAAAAAAGAAAACAAAGTAAGTAAAGGTGCAATAAATATTACGCTAGCAAACCTTCTAGTAAATCGGTAAAACATTAGAATATAGGGAACTGCATAGCTGCTTAAAAGTAAATCAATAGATTGCTTTAGAATTGAGAAAGAATTTATGATTGAAGTAATTGCATACTAGGTACCGAAGAAATTAATACCTACATTATTTTTTAGCTTTCTAGACATGGATCGCATATGAAATCAGGATATATTTGCTGACCAATACATTCGCTGCAATTTTTTTTTTTGCAAATCATACATGTCCCTTTTTTTCCCGAGGTGGACGTAAGACATTTCTGACATTGGACATCCTTTATTGGTTGAATTTTAAATTTCCAACGTTGAGTGCTTGGAACGTTATTGTCAACAGAATTACGATGAATTTCAGTTAAGACCTTTTTTGATTTTGGAAAGAACCTCCTCTTTTCTAATATCTTTATTTTAGGTTCATTTGTGGAACTACTCTCATTTGTAGGTAAATATTCTTCCAATTGCTGTACACTAATTATTGGAAGCTCCACCGTATCAATTATTTCAATAGTATCAACTATTTCATTGATGGATAAAGAGCAGTTAGATCCACTTTCCGCTGTCGTTTGATCGTCATTAATATCTACAGGTTGATCAAAGGGTAGATTAATCACAGCTGAAGGCAATAAAAAGGATTCAACTGGATTCATACCATCCATACTATCAAGAGCTATTCTAGGATCTATCACATGATGAGGTTTTGGAGAAAAACACTCACACTGTCCTCTTTCTTCTCCACAAAAGCAGCTTACATCTCTATATGCTATTTTGGATTTGTCATTTTTGTCAGTTATTATTTGATGCAATTGCATAGTTCTTTTTAGAACTGGTACTTTAGCTGGCAATATTTTTGATATGTTGTCAATATCGCTTTTTAAGATGAGGAACACTTTGGTTTTTTTCAAACAATCTTTGCACACATCACTCATCGGCGGACTACTATACGTGACGCACGCGTGGACGCTAAGCTAACTTATACGTATACCCTCAGCTTTAATAAAAATGTCTAAGTGCGATATTTGTAAAAAAAAATAGTGCAGCGGGGCAATCTCGACTGGTAAAACCTAAACCACAACTTTGAAGGTATAAAAATATTAGATGATATAGTTTTATTAAAAATGTAATGTATTGACGCTCCAGAGTCATTATCTGTGTATTATTTTTACAAACTCATATTGAAAAATATTCAATAGATAGGCTTAAAAATGTGTTTTTGTCAAAAAAGGCAAAAATAGTTGTAATTGCCCCTCCGTGGGGCAATTTCAACTATTAATTATAATTTCTCTTCTAGAGCTCTTAGCTTGATGTTAATCAGTTGCAGAGTTTTTTTATAGGGATGGTAATCTAAATTGAATCTGGTCATATATGCAGCTAGGCTCATTTTTGAATAAAAACACGGTAAAGGTTTAGGCGGGGTAATTTCGACTGCTCGCCATAGTTAATAGTGATGGGATCGTAATAAAAAATAAGTCGATAGATACACCAATAAATAATTTTGGTCTTCTATCTACTAAAGGTACTATATCTACTCACTAATCATAAATCAAAACTTCATTTTAAGAAAGGAATATGTATTTAAAATAGAACCAGAGCACCCCTCGTCCTAAATCTACAATCGGTCATATAAACGTTACGCAATTTTATAATTTAGGGCCAAGATTCATCTGTCTTTTTTAGTTTTAAAACAGCAATTAATAATCTAACAAATATAAAAATTAACAAAAGTCATAATAAAAAGTAGGTAATCAACTTAAAACTAATCTTTGAATTCTTAAAAAGTACTGGTCGAATTGAGAGGCACCTACTAATTATGTATTCAATTACAAACAAATATTTTTGCTCTCTCTCTCTCTCTCTATAGTGGCGAACCATCTGCAATAAATTAATAAAGTAGTAAGAAATTGAAAAATCCCTCGAAATGCATCGATTTGAATCGTGTTGCGATCCTGCGAATAGAAAGATTACAATAATATAGCTACAAGTTAAATATTTGTAAAGTATTTACATCGACAAAACATATCGAAACATGCACATCACTAGTGTTTGTTCATTTCCATATAAAATCTGGTGGGGCAATTTCAACTGCAAAATAGTTGAAATTAGCCGCTATTACAATCCAGGTGGGGTTATTCAAACTCACACCAAAATGCTGTTAAAACGCAAGTTACAACAGAAAAAAATAGCTAAAAACATGAAATAGGCTTTAATTAAATGTCTTACCTTTGAAAATCTTCGAAAAACACATTAATTACCACTTTTTTTCGCAAAAATGTGAGACACTAATTTGCACGTGCAAACATGAAAAAGAGAAGAAAACAAAATAGCCGTGTCGATCAAACAGTATTGGGTCTAGCAGTGTCATCTATGTAGAAATTATGAAATTGCTTTTGAGCTATCCGGCCATAGATGCCACTTATTCAAATAAAGTAAAATGTAGAAGTTATTAAGATTAGTTGAAATTTCCCGCTGTCGAGATTGCCCCGCTGCACTTAACTAAAACTTTACCGGGGTTAGAGTGCAGTAAGTGCGAGCGGATAGTGCATCTGAACCCAAAATGTACGGGATTAACTAATAAACAGATAACTGCATTAAAAGCTTCACCCAGTCTGGAGTGGACATGCCACGAATGTCAGCAGGAATCCCCGAGGCGTAACTCATCCATCATTATTCCTGAAGATGACGAGGAACAGGACGATACAACAGTTCAAATAAATGCGAAAAGTTTATTAAGTAATATCACTAAAGAGGTTGAAAAGGCTATTAAAAGTGAAATGGCACAACTAAGCGATTCTTTGCAATTCCACAGCGACAAACTTGATGAAGCAATGGAGTCTATGGAAGCCTTCAAGCAGACTATCAAGGCTCTCGAACGTAAGAATGCGGAACTAATAAATAATAATAATAACATGGAGACCCGTATAGGTGTCTTAGAACAACGTCTGCAAGAGATAGAACAAGAGAAGCTTGCAAAATATGTGGAGATCGCAAATGTGCCAAACCAAAACAACGAAGATGTCAGACTGCTGGTGGATAACATTGCACTTAAACTGAACCAGCCCAAAGAAGACATAAAAAGTGCACGAAGACTCCATGGATGGAAAGAGCAGTCGGCTAACATACTAGTGGAGCTCAAAGACGAAGATGTTCAAGAAAACTGGATTTCTGCCGCCAAAAGCGTCAAGCCAACTGTTTCCGATGTACTCCCTAGCGAAACAAACAACATAAATGTCGTATATGTAAGAGAAGCTATGACAAAACATCATAAGCAACTATTCTAGAATGCCAAGCAGGAACTAAAAGTCAATCTCAACTTCAAATACGTGTGGTTTAAAAGAGGACTTGTCAAAGCTCGCAAGGAAGACGGTGAAAAAGTTAGTATCCTACGCACCATGAAGGATATACACGGTCTAGCTATCACTAAGCAGTAAGTTGGCATGACATCGCATTAAATATATAAATAAATAGGAAACAAAGCATTAAACGAATGTCTTAATAAAAAACAATGGCGAATTCTTTTGATGATATTAATGAGATTAATGACTGTATAAATGTTAACGACTTTATAAACTGTACTCCTAATCATCAGTTTAACTTTTTGTGCATGCATATTAATATAAGATCAATAATCATAAACTTCTCCGCATTAGAACAAATAGTTATTACGTCAAAAAAATGTATCGATGTCATCATTCTAACTGAAAGTAATATATCAGAAAGCAATAGTGTTCTGTATCAATTAAGCGGGTACCGAATGTACACAGCCTTGCGTAAGTCCCGAAGGGGTGGTGGCATTATAATATATGTGAAAGACAAACATAAATGTAGCATATTAAAAGTGAACACTGTACACTTTGAAAGTTTATTCTGTACCGTCACCACCAATTCGAACTATACTGCGAACCTGTGTGTGGTATACCGACCACCAAGCTCTAGTAAAATTCTATTTATTGACGAACTACAAACATCACTACAAAACTTCACTAAAAACACAGAATTATACTTATTGGGACACACTAATATAGATTTAAAAACAGATAATCCTGTAAGGCATAAATATAATAACATGTTATGTAGCATGGGCCTTTTGTGCGGGATCACTGAATACACTAGAATAGCAATGTCTAACGGGAAAATTAGTAAATCTTGTATTGATCATATTTATGCGCGATCCCGTACACAAGACTTATTTACGGCGGCACTCGGTACCACACTGGCCGATCATCGCGCTGTGATGCTAGCATGTTCTGGCGCGCGAATACAGGATGTCCCTAAATATAAATCCTGCATAAATAATCAACAACTTATTAAATGTTTCGATGAAATTCAGTGGGAAAAATCACAGGATATAAAATGTCCTATAACCCTATATAACTTCATGCATACCCAGTTCAAAGAATGTTACAAAAAATCTGAATATAAAATTAAAGTTAAATGTAGCTCATCGCGAAGTAAAAATGAATGGATGAATAAAAAAATAATGAAAGCCTGCGAACATCGGGATAATTTATTTATGAAGTGGATAAAAGACTCTAATAACATAGTCTTAAAACAAAGATATAATAAATCAAGAAACTATGCAAACACTTTAATACATAAAACTATAAACAATAACATAAAGTCAGAAATATTATCAAATAAGGGCAATATAAGACAAATGTGGCAAATTCTTAATCGAATTACAGGAAGAATAAAACATTCTATTGATGATGCTATTTAGAATACATTTAATAAAACTAACTTAACTTCTACAGATATTGCTAATAATTTCGCACACACTTTCGATAAAAGCGTGAAACTAATTATTCCTAAGTGCTCGAAATCATTGTTAAATAAAACAAACTACACAACTCCAGCTAACGTTTCTATGCGTATAAAACCTGCAGAGCCTAACTCAGTTAAAAAAATCATTATGTCTTTGAATAATAACAAAGCACCAGGAATAGATGGAATCAGAGCCATAGATATAAAATTGTTGTGTTCGACAATCACCGCAGTGATTTCTAACTTAATTAATCTAAGCATACAAACAGGCAAGTATCCATCGACACTTAAAACAGGGATTGTCAGACCGATTCACAAAAAAGGAAGCAGGCTGGATTACAACAACTACAGACCTATTACTATATTGCCTACTATTGATAAAATAATAGAAAAATACATTTGTAAACAAATACACGAATTTTATGAAAAAAACAAAATACTAACTGACAAACAATATGGCTTTCAGCCAAAAAAGAATACCACACAACTGTTATCAAAGTTCACAGATAGTATTCATGAACATTTAGATAAAAAACAGCACGTTTTAGTAGTATTTATAGATTACAGCAAGGCATTCGATACGCTCAGACACGAGCGGTTACTGGAGTGTCTTCATGACAGCGGAATTAGAGGCAAAATACAAGACTGGTGCGGAAACTATCTTGATGACAGAAAATACATGGTCAGAGTCAGTGACGCGACTAGTGAACCAGTCATCGTAACGGAAGGGACGGCACAAGGCTCGGTCTTGGGACCGCTGCACTACCTCACTTATGTAAATAGCCTTGTTAATGTCATAAAGAAGTGCGAGATCTATCAGTTTGCCGACGACACCTGCCTTGTTGCTGCTGGAAGGAGTGTTAGTGATGCCCAAAGGCAACTACAAGGGGACTTCGACTTGTTGGCTAAATGGTCTCATGACGCTGGTCTAGTATTAAACGCGAGTAAGACCAAATTAATGTACATCAGTTCCAGTCAAAATAGAAGCTTTTTCTTACCTCAACTAACAGCCCACTGTCATGAGTGTTTGCATGACAATTGCACCAGTAAAGTAGCCAACCCTTGCAGCTGTGACTCCATAGATCTCGTAGATAGCCAAACATACCTAGGACTTACCATTGATAGCCGACTTAATTGGAAGGAGCACATTAACGGGGTGTGTGATAAATTGAGATGTATGCTAGCTAAATTCTCTATTATTAAATGCAAAATTCCTTATCAAACTCTGTTAATGCTTTACAAAGCCCTGGTCGAATCAACGATATCATATGGCCTGTCAAGCTATGGTAGGACATATAAGACACACCTTGATCAAATTTACGCAATCCAACTACGTATATTAAAAGCAATTGTCTCGCATAACATTAAGAAGAAATACAAAAATGACTACCGCAAATTATTTGAATTCTGCAAGATAATACCAATATATGAAAAACCAAATTTGCACTGCTAAAAGAAGAATTTTTTAATAAAAATCTAAAGATAACAAAAAACGTTAATAATGAAATTAGGACTCGTAGCGTCATCAATGCTCAGCTGTTACTTCCAAAGTACACGAATCTACACGGCAAGAGATCGTTAAAGTATATAATACCTTACCTTATTAATCAACTACCTATATCATTGAGAGACAAAATAACTCAGAAAAACATAAAATACAAATTAAAGCAACATTTTTTACAAAATATAAATACCTAATAAATATACAGAGATACATTAATAACAATATATTATTTAATTAATTATAGATTAAAACAATAATAAAGCAAAAATAATACCTAACAATAATACTCGTATCATAACACAAATAAAATTAACTACCTTTTACTAAAAATCATATAGGTAGTTTTAGGAACAGCCTGTATCATTTCAAATACTCTCCACCACTTTTTGTTTTAAGGATGGACGGCTGGATTGGTCACTGATGTGCACTGGTTAGTATTAGCTAATATTTCGCTTATACCCTCTGTAATTTTATTTTTTTGTTGTAACTTTTTACTAAGTACCTACTTAAGTGGTTATGATTCTCAAAATTATGTAGTCGATGATTTTGGTGCACGGTAAAACTCTAATGAGTTTATGTTGGCACCAACTCAAATGTATAAAATGTTTGTGTACTACTGAATAAATAAATAAATAAATAAAAAACATCATAAGCATCTTTTGCATCTACTATATCGGTTCCAAGACATACTTTTTTATCTAGAGTTCGTTTCACGCTGCCACCGATTCCGTCAGCTACACTTTTGCCATGATGCGCTTCATAAAACGACCAAGTCTAATACTTGAACCCGTAAGTCTTTGTGAAGTGAGCAAGTAAGTAGAAATTGTTCTTCTGACGGTACTGCGAAGAGGGGCCATCAGTGTAAAAATGAAATATCTCTACATTCGGTGTTCTTGTTTTTACGATTTCGATTACAGGAGATAGGTGAGCCCAAATCGCCGGTGGCTGGTGGCTGCTCTCGTCTGACATCATACAAAAAGATTGCGCTTCAGTTTTTCTATATATCATGCCTGTGTGCAAAGATATTTGACGTTTGGAGGCGCCAAAGTGCATGCTTTGAACTTCATTTGCCATTTTCGCTTCGTAAGATTCCGAGAAGTCACACACAATTAGACATTCGTTATCTTTCAGGTCAGACACAGCCTTTTGATATTGTTTCTGCATATGAATATTGTTAAAATGGTGTTTTTTAAATAGGATCATATCATTTTCGTATTTAGTTTTTAACTCCCTTATACTTCCCTTATTAATCACTTTTTCGGTTCTGATGGTCTTAACTTCTTTCTTTGATACCAAGTCTTTCTTTTCATATGTATGTTCTTTCCTATCCCATTGCAGCCATTCTACTTCCTGGTTTAATTTCTCCTCTGTAGCCAAATTAAACTGTACCTTTCTATCTTTGCATTGGCGACATGTATGGTACATGCAGTCGTAGTTGGTTGTGTCGCAACATATTTTCTCTAAAGCGTCTTTTCTCGTGCCACTGATGATCCCATGTTTTAACAGCGCTGTATGTAAATAGTCAATATTACTATGCTTGGGGCACATACAAGTATTTCTGGAATTTATTCCTGGCGAAAGAATAAAAAACGGTTTGCTCCTGTAAAACGTTGTAAATCCGTAGCGGCCTCCCCCCTCACTTTTGTATTTTCCAAAAGTGTTCAGTAGTGTATCACACAAGTATCGAATCTGTTTTTTGGTTTTATCTTTGGTTCTTGTTTCCCTTTTTCCTGCTGTATTGCGGCTGACGTCATCTCTCATATAAAATTTTCTTATTTCTGCGATCTCTGTAGGTTTTGTGCGTTTATTCTTTTCTCTTACTTTGCCTTGTAAACCTAGCATTTTTGTCATAATCTTTTTGTTTTGGGCATTTTTCACGAGCTTTTTTAAAGTCTGTTTTTCTGTTTGCTTAGTGCAATTTTGAAACGTTTTTTTTAGTGTTTGTTCTAACATTTCATTCCTTGCTTTTATTTTTAATAACTCTGTTTCCAAATAATTTACTTCCTGTTTGTTCTGTTTCAAAAGACGTGTGTTACGTTTTTTATAAGCCTCTTTCTGTATTTTTAGTTTTACATTGTATGCCATGAAACGTCTGCATTTATTCGTCAGGTATGTATTTTTCCTTTTAAAGTATTGAATAGTTTTTATACAATGAGTTTGAGATGCTGATGCTATATCTTCTGATTGTAAATTGTCGTTAGATGCCACGTTGACACTATCCTTCCTATCCTTTGCCTTTTTTTCTGTCTACTAGCTTGTTTTTCTTTTCGCCAAACTATTCTCCTGTTCTCAGCTTCTTCCAGAGTAATTTCTGTTTTTTTTTTTTTCTTTTGTTTTATTCTTTGTAAATTTTTTATTCTTTGTGCCTCAAGCTTATCAGGATTTTCCTTTTTCATCTTTTCTCTATACCTCCTAGACCTTTCTGCACTAGTGAGTGGCATTGTGTAACCTAAAATGTATTTAACGATTTATAAATAATAAGAATTTTAAAGAATCATCATCATCTGCCTAGCCTTTTCCCAACTATGTTGGGGTCGGCTTCCAGTCTAACCGGATGCAGCTGAATACCAGTATTTTACATGGAGCGACTGCCTATCGGACCTCCACAACCCAGTTACTGGGTAATACGATACCCCTTGGTAAGACTGGTTGTCAGACTTTCGGGCTTCTGACGACCCGTAACGACTGTCAAAGATCCACGAATGACAGCCGGGACCAACGGCTTAACGTGCTTTCCGAGGCACGGAGGGGTCTCGGTATGTAAAGATGGTCACCCATCCACAGACCAACCGCGGCAAGCGTAGCTTAACCTGATCGATCGACCTGTGCGGCTGTTATTATTTAGCCACGGGAAATAAACCGGGGGACGGGGAAGAATTTTAAAGAATACTGACCAAAAAAACTTTAGAGGAGGCCTTTGTCCAGCAGTGAGATAGTATAGGCAAATAAAAAAAATAAAAAAAGAATTTTAAAGAATACTGACAAAAAAACTTTAGTAAAAGTTCTACGTACGTACTGCTTAATAAACCTAAGCAAATAAACGATACTTGTTTTAAAAAATAACCCACTATTCAAACAGACCGACAGACAATACAAAAAAGTAAATAAAAAAAGAACTGTAAATCCTAATGTAAACCTTGCTTTATGGCGTCGGTTTTGCGACTTTGCTGGTCGGCCTGGTAGGTCACGGGATAAAATGTCGCAAAACTGACGTGACGCTCTCTTCCCTTATAATATTCTGAACTGTATTCTAACGAAAACATTTACACTACATTTGTTATTAACTATATTACGATTACATTATAAAATTGTTAATCTTTTAAATATAAGTAAATGATGAAAACTTACCGGAATCAGCTGTTATTGTGTCTCAAATCCGACACACGAAATCTTGACGTTCGTGGCACAACAAAATGACACACTTGTTTACCTCGGATTCGTATCACAACTAGTTTCTTTTTTATTTCGAACGGTGGACTGTACGGTTAATGTTGTCAGTTCAGAAATTAAAAAATCCTTATTTATTATTTAAATAGCAGTTTTAGCCGTGACAAACCTGTCATGTCCGGTCGGTACCACTTTTTACATGTTTGTTGGAAATTGAATTGTGTTTCTGTGTATTTTAGGTTTAAATTAAAAAGTATCGGAGACGATAGACGAGTCAGAATGCTTTCAAACCGTACCAAAAAGTCAATGTATCGCGTACAAATTTTTTTCAGAATAGCTTTTAACATCGAGAAATTCGAGTGGGGGACACGTCAAAAACTGACTTCTTGCTGATTTAAATTGGTCATTATTTTAATTTCTCTCAATTTTTTCATATTTGTGGCATTTCATTTACTAGTTTAAAATGTGTTTAATGCTTACAGTCACTAAAATATTCACCAGATCATATCATATTACTTGTTAGTAATACATACTTCAAACAAAACGGACAACCGAAAAGTTGGGGGTACACTTTTTTGTGAAAACGCTCAGATAACAAAAAAAGATGTACGTCCCTACATGATGTACGGAGTCGGCGACTTGCCACGGATGTAATAGGTACCTAGGTTCACGTAGGTTCTAGGTTAGGTACCTAGGCTGTTCATTTATTACGTAATACAATTTTGACTACTTTCTGTCCCCCTCCCCTACGTAACAAAAAAAGACTTGGATGAACCCCCTCCCCCCTTTTTAATCTTACGTAAGATCAGTATCTACCAAAATTGCATAGAAAATACCTAACAAAAAAATGAGAAACATAATTTTTGTTAACTTTTGTGATCTTACTAAGAACAGTCTAGACCCCTCCCACCCCCACGTAAGAAAAAATAAGACTTGTTATAACCCCCTCCCCCCTCAAATCGTCTTACATAATAAATGAACATAACATCATGTGGGATTATCATAGTTTACCCAATAGAATATTATTATACTTATCTGCATATCTCGTAGGTACATAATACATACATAATCAGCGTATAATGTTCCCACTGCTGGGACACAAGGCCTCCTTTCTGTGAGAGGGAGTGGGCCGTAATCCACCACGCGGGCCCCGTGCGGGTTGGTAGATGTCACATGTCTTCGAATTTTTGGTTCTAGGACATGCCGATTTCCTCACGATGTTTTCTTTCACCATTTTTGAGAGCAGTGGTGATGAAACAATTTACACAAAGTAAAGCGCCTGTCTGGATTCGAACCTACGACCTACAACTCGTAAGTCGCGGCCGATACCACTGGGCCACCACTGCTCTCTCTAGTTGGTACCTACTGTTATAATTACTTACCCCACCAAAAATAACACAAACCGTCTCGTGTCGTGGGCACTAAAATGTAGGTAAGTACCTACCTACCTTAGCGTACGTCTGCGAGTAGGTATCTATGTAGGTATTATGTTGTCCGTGTTACTTGTCATGAAATTCATAAAACTCTAGAACTTACTCAAATTATTATTAATTCGTTTGTAAAAAACACTAGATTTTTGAACGGTTTATTTAGATAAAAATAATTATGTGTCAAACTCAAGAATCAAGATTGTTTACCTAATATTTTGGGTATTATTGATAAAAAAAATAAGACAGGTAAATAATTTTGAAAACAATATAGGTAGTCAACTATAATGATAATAATTACAATTTTATTATTATCTAATAGGTACGACATAAACAGTAGGTAATAATATCACTCGCCCGACCGACTGCGCTGCACGTCGGGCGAGCGATGACTGTTGAATGGCGGTGCATGTCAAAGAGAATGTAAACACTAGCGTTATTGTGCATGGGTGCATCGTCTAACGTGTCGTTTCAGTTCGGAACGGTGTTTGTGAGTGTGAACTAGACGTTGTGTGTGTAGACCATAGATATCCGGAGATATGCCTTCATTGCGAAATAGTAAGGAGTCCTAGTGCCACCGCTTATCTCCCACCCAAATAATTACAACATTAACAAATAGTGTACTTACGACACACACTTAAAATTTGAACACGCACACTAAGAAGAAAGCAGCTACACTAAATCAATTTCTAACAGCACACATACATAGAATGGGCGGGGCATTCACTTGTAAACATTTGTTATTTGCGAACATTCAATGCACACACATGCAATTAGGGAGTCGAAAGCGATGGTCGATAATTTTTATCGATGTTTAATTTTCGGAATGGAGCCGAGAGGGTAATAATACAATGTTCACGTGAGTTATACGACATTTTTACCACATTTGTAAAGAAATAAAATAAAATGTGAAACCCTCAGTATTATAGACAAAGATTTGACAAAATAGCGACGGACCGCGAATTGAAATATAATATGTATTTATCATATTACTTATAATATTGTACTATAAATTAAAAACTATTCACTTGTCAAAATCTTTAGGCATAATATTAATTTAAGTTTTTACACTTCACGTGTACTGCGTTGAAATAACAATGTCTTAAATTGGTTCAAACAACATTAAATTAATAACTAAAACTAAAAACTAAATTAATAACTAATTTAACTCTTTTACTATACACGTAATACGAGAATATCCATTGAGTTTTGTAAAAAAATATTCAACTGCAATAATACGCATATCGATAAAAACGCTCGTTGCGTTCGGGAAGATTCGGGCTAGTTCGGGCTAGTTCGTGTCGCTCCGGACGTAAGTTATTAAAACATTTAAAAATTGATTTAAAATATAAAACAGTGACTTTTGTTTACTTAGCGGTGGTAGGACACGCCATTTGTCTTCAGGTTGATGGTATTGTAACCCGATTTCAAGAGTGTCATGCTCACCCGAACGAGCTAGCCGGGCTAAAGTAAATTTATAAGGTATAATCTGCTAGGAAAGGATTAATTAAACAAGTACCTTCTTACACAATACAAAGTTTATTGGAATTATACAAAATTGAAAGTACACTTACAAACAATGTGGCAAGCCACTAAACCAATGTACCCTTCCGAGAGTCTATGGCATACACCCACACAACTAGTCTCCGTTCCTAGTGGTGTCAGTGAACGCCAGCAATGAGACAAATAGCAGTTTCTCAGAGTCGCTCATAGATATATGAAAGAAGGAGATATGCCCGGTAGTTGAAAATGTATCGGAACTAGAGATGGGTCGAGGGCAAAAACAAATATGGACAAAATGGGCATAAACTTGGCATATTGGGCATAAATGAGTTTACGCCCAAATAAATGCCCGATCACTGGGCATAAAAATGAATAACTTTGTTTTGTAAAAAATAAAGCAGGAACTTAACTTAAAATGAAACTTAATGTCAGTAGGTATTTTGTAAATTAAAATTTTAATTAAATATTCAGTCATAAGATAATCAGTCTTGTTAAAAAATCACAGTTGAAAATTCGTATACGTAATTATGAAGTGAAGTCTTGTAATTGGCTTTGATACTACAATAGTCATAAGTTCTAAGTAATACAGTATGTATGTTCATAAGCTGTAAGACTTCCTAATAAAATAAAATAAATGTTTATGTCAATTTTTACCATCATCGTGGTCCTAATTATAATTTTGGCTTGATTTTGATGTCTATTACGTAAACTAATAATAGGTAATGAAATCGCTCAATACAATGTAGATAGCTTCAGTCATCATCATCATCACTAAAGTTGATATTAGATGCAACATCAACAAATTCTAGGTTTCGGTTTGTTGAAGTAGATATTGATGGGCGGCAATCAAAATCATCAGGCGTATTGAATTGAATCAAGTTCCTATCCTATCCTAGCCACATTCAAGAAATAAGCCTTAATAAATTCAAATCTTTTATAAAGCGAAAACGAAACCTTATTATATTGTAAAAGACTATATTGAGGACAAAAAGGCTTGGGATTGAGCTGCTCCAATAGGTTTAGACAGTGAATGTTGTTTTTATTTTGCTATTTTACACTTTATTTTTCTTAATATCTATGTACTTAAACAATGACATGTACAGACGCCAGCACGATGTGCTGGCGTCTGTACATGTCATTGTTTAAGTAAGATAACCTACTACAATCTGTCAGATTTCTGTAATAGATTTTCAACTTTATCGCTAAAGCATAAGGTTCAATATTGATTGGGAAAATTTGACAGTTAGGTGTAGGTTGATGTGCTGGCGTCTGTACATTTACTGTATCAAATATTATATATTTTAATTATTGTGAATGTGAGGACTATGTGGGTCATTTCTTTTTTCTGTTTTCCTTCTTAGTTAGTTTTAATCATGATCTGGCAGTTTGAGTAATTTACGCGGCCTACCCAAATGTCCTTTCTTTGGTATTGTTCGTCGAATCGTTGAGTTCCTCAAGTTCTGAGTTGAGCTGCACGATTTTTGACAAATGCGTGCACTGACTGGACAGGTCCGCTCAATCTGTGTGGTTCTTTCCTCAAAAGACCATTTCAGACACCAATCTACATGGTCTTCACATGATCTGACCAAGATTTTGTCTGGACTTTAAAAGAGACTGTGACCTCTGAGTTTGTTTCGGCCTTTCTTCTCAGAGTAGTCAGATAGGAAACGCCGATCTCATCTAGCTTAAAAAAAATATTATTGACGTGTAAAAGTGTCTGTACAAACCTACTTACAGAAATCATTTATCATTTAAGTTAGATTCATCTTGACTATCATAATTATCACTTAAAAAATCGTCGATTTCCGTAGGTATCAAAATCGTTAACATTGGACAATTGGATACTTATAATTATTTTCCTTTAAATTCCAATTGTATGCCAAAGATGTGATTTGAGCTGCTCTTTCTGTAGTAAGGCGATTTCGTTTAGCACTGTGTATGAAACCATGGATGTTAAACGAGCGTTCAGTAGCCGCAGATGTGCAAGGTGCGCAACATATGTACTTATATTTCAAGGACGTATTCATATGTCCTACTACCCATACCACAGATTAACCCGTACACGCTATTGTTTACGTTTGACGTATTTATACGTCCCGCTCGCTTAACAGGTTAAGTACCTACTCTTAACCTTATTATATCAATTATTAGCTATAATACAATATATTTTTGTGAATTTACCTTTTCCGCACACTCAAATATAGCTATTTCAATGAAAAATTTAATAAAAGTTCTGTTAAAGTTTTTGCCCAGGCAAAAGGCATTTATTGGGCGTTTATGGGCATTTATCCGGCATTTATTCAATGCGCCCAATATGCCAGGGCATTAACCCATCTCTAATCGGAACCCGATGTCGCTAGGTTGGCCCCACCACCGCGCCACAACTACACATGTAGTTCAGCAAAAGCAATAGATACAAAGTCGCGCACACACTTGCAATTCATAAATCAGAACGTACTACACAATCAATTATAAACCTTAACTCCTCAAACACAACGTGCATTTACAATGCACCGTACAACTTACTCACACAAAAACATCTATCGCTATCGTTGTGCTGTGCAAAAGCCATTTATTTTACATATACGCTAGTGATTGACTAAATCGGAAAGTTATCGATTCTTCCATTAATTATTGTACTAAAAATAATGTACGGTCATGAAAATAAAATAAATAAAAAACGATATGTCCAGAGCATATTATATTATAAATCAATAAAATGTAGCTAAAAAAAATAATTGAAGTAAATAAAAAAGTTAATATTATTTTACATCTTCTCAAGGGTCTACCAACCGGATTTAAACGTCATCTTGTCAGGTCTTCTATAAACCGGGTTAAAACGGTTGACAAATTGACAAATTAACTATAATAGCAATATATTCGTTGGGCAATCGACATTGTTGTCGATAGCCTACGTTAGTGGACATTACCAACTACATCACTATCTCGCCGCAAGACACAGCGGCTGTACTATGCGACGCTCGGCGAAAATAAAGTATCGTTTTGTAATGTTTACATTGCTTGCCCAGTCACTTGACGACATACTTA
This sequence comes from Hydraecia micacea, assembly GCA_914767645.1. Classification (NCBI taxonomy): domain Eukaryota; kingdom Metazoa; phylum Arthropoda; class Insecta; order Lepidoptera; family Noctuidae; genus Hydraecia; species Hydraecia micacea. Next base: position 4,015,599 of record OU611775.1, read on the forward strand.
GTGGTTAGTGGTTAAGGAGCAATGTATTTTCTGCAAAAATAGTACAGCCGCTGCGATATTTGAAAACAAAAATAACGCAGTAAAAGCAAGAAATATTTTACCATTTGTTGTTTTTCATGATTTTAAAGACAAATACAGTAAAATACTTTTACTTATATATGGTAAGTGATTCCATGAGATACGAAGTTTTTATTTTGACTTCGGTTTTTACAGGAAACCACTGAACAACTCGGCATTTTTATATTTTATCACGATCTCGGTCGAAAGCGCACTAGTTCGCGGAGACGGCCATTTGCCGAGTACAGGCCCAATTTGCCCATGGCGCGTGGACACAGACACGCCCCCTTGCCACTTCTCCTGTTTTTTACATTTCTATGGAGTCGCTATAGCGAGTCCGTGAGGTGATCAAATTAACAACTTCTAGCTCAATCGAACATGTACTGGCCTTTTCCGGACTGTGCTCATATAGGGAAAATAACTACTATACTAAGCAAATCCGAGACACAATATCCTTACAACAACTGGTCTTAAAACAACCTAGTTCCTACAAAAGGCCTAACTCTCTCATAGATTGAATCATAATGACACACAGATAATACTCTCTATAAAACCTTCAGTATAACTCCCTCAGTTGACGGTTCAGGGTCCTTGGCGTCGTTCACAGGAGAAACCTGTGAACACACGCGAACGCGGCCTACGGAAAGATGGTGACGCTTTCGTTACCTGGAGTGGCGAACTTCCCTCATCACCTGGATTCGGCTAGGTAAAGCCTTCCTAACGTCGGAGGACCACACCGCAAGGGATAACCTCAAATCCGCCTGCGCTCTGATGAATACCAATTCATCACACGGCGCAACACCAAGGCATCAAATCAATCGCGCATAGCACCAATCTTATTAGGCTAGCATAAAAGCCAGACCTGAAACAACGTCCTCGTGTCAGAACACACATGCAAGATCTAAGCTATAGGCTATCCAGCAAGAACAGAGAAAATCGTTTAGTACTCACGGAATTCTGAATATAACAGCTCATACTTATAAAAACCCCATCGGGTTATTTGGACACATCCCAATCCTCCTAGGATTAAGTCCCTCTCAATCGGCCTTTAGGCTCGTGTCCTTGATCGTAAAGACCGGACACCGTACCCCGCCTTTTCCTCCAGACCAATCTGACAGTTTCTAGAATCATCTTTCACAGACCATCTAAGATTTCTTATCGATTTGTATCTTCAATTTATCAAACATTGTATTTTTAAAATAAAATGTGGTAAATTATGTAAGTTTGTTTATTTATTATTTAGTTATCCAATAAACTTGTAATTAATTAACTAAACAAAAAGACACCAACGCCATCTGTGTCAACGTAGAACAGCGTTGACAACCAAGGCGTTAGTCCGCCGTTAATTACAACAGGTGTCGCTACTAGACACGATCAATATTTAATTTTTGCAACGTCACAATGCCCCTCTTCCCACAAAAAGGTTTTTGTGTACGCAAAAACCAACACCGCCCTCGGTGTTATAACACTGGAGTGGGTTTACCAATTCTCATAGAAACTTTAGTGGAAGAGTTCTGATCTATTTATTAACGGATGATTGTGAAACGACAAACTAATTTTAAAGATGAAATATAATTAATTTCCTTATTTTTCCCAATTGTAAGTAAATAACCAACCTTATAAAATCCAAACTGCCAGGAAACCTATTCTGCTTACAAATCTTCCTACATTCCGGGCATAACCCCCCCATCCTTTCATACATCCCTAAATTCCTTTCTCTTTCAATCCTGTAGCAACCTGCATTCAAATCGCAGGCAGCCACCTCTTGCATACTCCCGAATTCCGTCTGTAAACCAGTGGAACTCTGAATTGTTTAATATAAATCTAAACGATCCTCCTGATGAATATGTTCAGCGAGCTGATACATATATTGGGCAAACAATGTGCATAACTCACCAGGCAAGACGTATACAGCGTTCCCAGAAGTAAATATTCTGAAAACATAATGGTGGTTTGGCTTATTTTAAGAGTCACCTGCCGCTCGTAACTAGATAAGCACTAGTGCTATGTAAAATCTCACCGAAGCAACAATGCTATATCGGCAAAACAAAACATTAGTGAAGGCTTAATTTAGAAGTCACTGATCCGCTTCAGTCAAGGCTTATTTTATGAGTTACTATCCGCTCCGTAAAAAAACAACCAAGCGAGCCTGATTACAAACAACGTGAAGGCTTATTTTAGAAGTCACTGATCCGCTTCAGTCAAGGCCTATTTTATGAGTTACTATCCGCTCGTAAAAAAAAAAACAACTTGCAAAAAAAAAAAAAAAAAATTATTTTTATTTTGTTATTAAACGCAAGGCATGCAAAACGGCATAATCCCCGTATAAAATGTTTGATCAATACCCAAAACTCGCGTTCATAATAATATAAACAAAACAAAGCAAATACCATGTACCGTATGATAGTTACGTTACGCTTCGTGGTCGCTGTTAGAATGGCCCTCAAAACAATACGTGAAAACACGGACTACAGCTAATAAATAAACTGTATAATTAGGGATATATAAAATTAATCGATTTTAGATGAAATCGACTAAAATATCGTTTAAGTACTTGTATTTAAAAAAAAAATATATGTTTATATCGATTTTATTATTTGACTGAACTATCGATTTATTAATAATCGTTTCTCTATGTATACAGTCATATCCCTACATATAATGCTACATCATATAAATTCTCCTGCTTAAAAGGTCCCAGCAACCAAGCAAAAAAAAAAAAAATATATATATATATACATATTTATATAAATTATGGCTGAATATATTTATATACCCGTCTGGCTTAAACAGTGTTGACTCTGATGTGTTAAGTTTTATATAATCAGAAACACATTTAAAAAAAAAATCTATTTACCCATTTCGACCGGTTCTGGTGGTTGGTGGCAGTCTGTTGAAACTATTTTTATTTTATTTATTTTTTTCTGGGAAAGTTTTAATAGTAAACCCTTACTTTCCATATTTTTTTTTTCTTTGGTACACTATTTAAAGCTATAAAATTTTTGTGAGCTTCAGATCCCTGTCATATGATCTATAAGACGAAACAACTGATTTTGCCGTTTTCATGTACCTTTCGACCATGCTAGTGTGTGGAGCGCCCATAATGAACTTGAGGCACGTTAAACTTCTATAATTGCCTATGAAACTCTGATCCCGTGAATTGAACCACACTAACGGTAATCACGGTTTCAGGAATCCCGTGAGCAAGAAGAACATAATTCTCAAAGTTTCAGGCTACCAAAGCACTAGTTGCACGACGTAATGAAAAAATATAATATATTTTGAAAAACAGCAAGAAACTACAAGTAAATGTACGAGTCGCATGCAAGTAATGCATAAACCGCAACCTCATAAGTCAATTCGTCCGCAAGATGGGAATGTTAATACACTGTCTCTAAATCCATTATGATAGCTTATTTATTTATTAATTTTGTATTTGTATAGTAATTATTACAATTTAGTAAAGCAAAATTAATGACAAACTAAACGCAAATTGTGTATAACGCGTTTCGGAACGCACCCTAACATATCAAAACGTCGAACGTCAAATGTCACCAATGTCAATGTCACTCAATGTGTTTTATAGGTTAAGTACCAATGTATGAAAACGAATGCTGATAAAAACAATGCTGTTTTATGGAATGCCGTGGTTGTATTTTAAATCTGGGGTTAAATAATGAGTGTTAAAACGTTAAACGACGAAATGTCCGACCAGTTGTCATAAAGATTCCAAGTGTTCCGTTTCAATGAAAGTTGACTATTATTGTTCATTAATTTCTACAAATTGTAGTTCCCTGTATTGCAAAATCCAATTAATAAGAGTGAAACTTGCCTGTAGTGTTATTATCTTACCATTGGAATCCTCTAAAACAAATAAGAGACCGCTAAAACACTTCTGAGAATTGCCTCATAGAAATTTTTTACAATTTTCAAGTTTACCCCCAATTGTTTTATAACTTTTACAGAAATTATTCTTAGGTTTATTGATTTATAATACAATGTTTCACTATAAAAAAATGCAATATAGTTTATCAGGACATGAACTGAAACAAAGACATGAACATAATAACACAAAACTGTTGTTTTATATTGTAAACTAATTATCTTCCAGTTGTAATAATTATTACTTGTACCTGTTAAACAAACTTTACCACAAATGCAAACTAGTGTAAGGTTTATGATTTTCTAATAGCAATTAATACAACTTTTTAATTAAATATCAAATTAAATAAACATAAGTATAATCGATTTGAGGAATCGATATGATGAGTTGACAACACTCGGCGAGCGCGGGAATTTTTAATCTGGACGGCCGTACGGCGGCGGGAGAACGGGATCTATTAATTTGGCGGTGTAACCTTGGCTGTTTATAATAAATAATAAAATTATTGTAAAACATAGTGATCTGAGTTTTACTACAATTCAGAAGTGGTATGCATACATGCTCACATTTATAAAACTTATTTAGGTTGTTAATTTTAGAAGATGCTATTCTTAAGTTTTTTTTTTAAAGTCTTGCAAGGGGTCATAAGCATGGTTGTTTTTTTTTTATTATTATTTTATTGTGGTACAATTAATTATGTTGCAAGTCGAGTGGGATTAGGATGAAATAATAGTTATTCCAGAGGTAATTTCAAGGTCAAATCATTTTAAGGGGCGTTATTTTGGGGATTGTTTTTTAGTTTGCAAGGGGGTGGCAACTTTTCTTTGATTTTTCTTGTTGTGGTTACCCGTTTTAATGCGATCACATTGTCCTTAAAAAGTCAAGGTCGGTTTATGTTGTCACAGGTGTATCGGGGTATCACAACGCGGGTTGCATTTTCTTGTTATTTTTACGCTAGGACGCTCCGTTTCTGAGTTACATCACGTTTCTCCTAATTTACTTGTTTTGATGAATAGATTCAAATCGTATTTTTGTTTTCGAGTTCTAGACAATGGAACAAAATGGGAACGGTGTAAGCCGCCGCTCGGAAACACCTGAGCACACCGCATCGAGACGTGACGGAGGCAGACGGAGTCGGAGTCGCTTACGTAGCGAGATGCAGGAAAGTCGCCGAGGCCGCACTCACTATCGAAGTCGCAGCTCATCTCGTCACAGCCGGCGCAGTAGGAGCATCCGGGAAAAGGAACGCAAGCTGGAGCGGGAGCGAGACAGAGTCAGGCGCCTGGAAGACGAAATCGACCGGGAGCGGAGTCGTCGGCGATCCGGTTCGAGTCCACGTAGTTGCCGTCGTCGTGACATCAACACCGACGGTGCCGCATCTTCACGGCAAGTGGACCAGCAGCAATCTGGAGTGGACGCACGGATGAAACGGAGCTACCACTACGAAAAAGATGACTTGGTTCCTGTTCGTCGTTTATTTAGAAGGTCAGGAAGTCCAGCTTTTTCGGCAAAGGATGTGGCCGATATTTTAAATTCGATTAAGCCATCACAGCCATCAGCGGCAGCACAAGGTCGTAGTTTGAATCCCGACAATATATTACCCGACTTTGACCCCTCATCTAAGAATCAGAGAATTGACATTTGGTTACGGAAAGTCAATGAGTGTGCTGCTGTTTATGGGTGGGATGACAAAACTGTTGTCCATTTCGCGATGCAAAAGCTCCAGGGATTGGCCAAAACCTGGTATGAGGGGTTGAATTCTATTCTGTTTAGTTGGTCAGAGTGGCAAGAAAAGCTTTTAACAGCTTTTCCCTGTGAGGAGAATTTTGGGCAATCGCTGGAGGATATGTTGAGACGTAAGAGTGAGAATAATGAGCCCATTGAAGTGTACTTTTATGAAAAGATAGCATTGTTGAACCGGTGTGACATCATTGGTAAGCGTGCTGTTGATTGCGTTATACATGGGTTGAGTGATAGAACGCTTAAAACTAGTGCGTTGGCTTTGCGTTGCACGCATCCTGACCAGCTCTTGCAGTTCCTCATGAGTAATAGGGATTTAGCACAAACGGTTTCACCTCAACATTGCACAAATTTTAAGAGTAGCGTCGTACATGTTGCTGTACCTTCAAATAACAATAATGTAGATGGTAAAAAAGCAGTTAATCCCGGTTTGTTCTGTTTTAATTGCAAAGAGCAAGGGCACCCTTTTATGAAATGCCTTAAACCCCTAATTAAGTGCCAAACCTGTCAAAGATTTGGCCATAGGTCTGACAGTTGTAAGTTTAAGCTAGAAAATAATAACGGTACGAACAATAAAACTGTATAAAACAAAAGTAATATTACTATACGAGTCTATTCTTCTATATCTATACATAATTATAAATTAAAGCCGATTTGGTCTAGTGGTTGCAACAGTGTTTATTTCGTTGAGTTCATGTTCTATGAATAATTTTGGTATTTATGAATTAAAATTTGTACCTACTTACTGGAATTGGATGGGCTAGCAAGAATTTAATTATTTAATTGTAATTTAGTTATGCTATTCTAGCCAGAATTGGATGGGTTGGCATGAATTTTATTGAAACACTGTATTATGTAAACAAACAGTTCTTGCTAGAATTAGATGGGTTAGCAAGAATTTAATTATTTAATTGTAATTTAGTTATGCTATTCTTGCCAGAATTGGATGGGTTGGCATGAATTTTATTGAAACACTGTATTATGTAAACAAACAGTTCTTGCTAGAATTAGATGGGTTAGCAAGAATTTAATTATTTAATTGTAATTTAGTTATGCTATTCTTGCCAGAATTGGATGGGTTGGCATGAATTTTATTGACCCACTGATTTAAACAAGCAGTTCTTACTAGAATTGGATGGGTTAGCAAGAACTGTGTTTAAGCGGTGGCCAATCTTGCTAGAATTGGATGGGTTAGCAAGTATTGAATTTAATTTTGCGAGAATTGGATGGGTTCGCAAATTTAATGTTGTTGTCGTTGCCGTAAGAATTGGATGGGTTTACGGTAACGAGAACACAATTTCCGATATTGTTCTGTAAGAATTGGATGGGTTTACTGAACTATCGGTTAGTTTATTGGATATACGATCTGTTGATTTTTTTTTCTCTCTCTTTTCTGTTCTTTTCATGAATGTAAAAGGTTATGGATGCTCTTTCTCGCCGAGTGTAAGGTTATTATGTGTAGGTGTTGTCGGGTTCGTGTATGAGGACATACACGAGGTCAGGATGGACGAGTGTAAGGTTTATGATTTTCTAATAGCAATTAATACAATTTTTTAATTAAATATCAAATTAAATAAACATAAGTATAATCGATTTGAGGAATCGATATGATGAGTTGACAACACTCGGCGAGCGCGGGAATTTTTAATCTGGACGGCCGTACGGCGGGAGAACGGGATCTATTAATTTGGCGGTGTAACCTTGGCTGTTTATAATAAATAATTATTGTAAAACATAGTGATCTGAGTTTTACTACACTAGTATGCTGCTACATAAACTTCCAAAATATAGATAATATTAAATCACCAACCTCTAAACAAACATTGGGTACATATACAGCGTGTTACGGAAAGGGTATATACATACCAAGGGCACGGCTCCTTTGGATGATATCAAACGTTATTGGAAGGGTTTCAACTCAAAATAAAATACTCTAAGAATTGATACCAAATTTTCGGTTTCGAAGTTTCTTAAATTGGAATAATAATAAACGTGTCACCGCACTACGTAGGTCAATAACTTTCCACGTTACTTGCCAATATCACGATAAATCTCTTCCGTAATTCTGCGCGCCTAGTACTGTAGTAGCCTACACGGCGGCGGTGTTCTTTTGTCGGCGCGAACTGACGAAATAAAAGATGCCGCCGCTGCGCCGCGACGCGCCGCCAAAGCGATTACGCGCGCGCGCAACAAACCATACCTACTTTACCGTGATGTAAAAATTAATGCGTAATTATTGATTTACAGTTTACTCGTTAATATCAAGCCAGAAATTGCACGTAAACACTGAGATAACAAAACTTAAGTAAAAAAATCGAAACAAAGTTTAGGTAGGTTAACTAGTTTCATCCCTTATTATTACTTATCCGAGTAAACAGTAAAATCTTAAATCTTTGCTTAATTTAATAAATTGACTTACATTTTAAAGATGGGGTTCGATGTGGTGACCTTGGTATTGTATGCACAAGGCCGCTCGCTTGTTCATGGATACCTGAACATTGCGTAGCCTGTCTGGTGTTATTGTCCTGAAAGCGGCCTCAATCCGCACTTTCATTAGGTCCATTGTATTACACTGCACTGCATACACTACATTTTTACTGTACCCCCACAAAAAGAAGTCTAACGGGGTTAGGTCTGGGGATCGCGGAGGCCAAGCCACGCTTCTACTACCACGCCCAACTCACTGGGGAAAGTGCCCATCTAAATAATGGCGCACATCTCGAGCGACCCTCTGAAGCTGGTGCGTGGAATGACCCAGTTTGGTACAGACGATGTACCATCCGACGAAGGCAGCTGTCGACGCTCAGCATCTGGTCTACCCTCGATAAAACGGCAACGGTACTGTTACGAATGGAAAGCATTTTAATTATAATAAATTAGTTTGTGAGACCTCGCTACGCATATTTAAATTTTCTATAAAATTATGGAGGTTTTCCCAACTCACATTTTGCTTGGGAAAATTCCCTAACTCACGCTTGTGCACGACGATGCGAGCCCCGTCAGTTCGTCTTCAACTCTCACATAGCTCGCACAAGTATATAGTAACGCGATCACGCCGATGCGAGGCCTCACTCAGTACTTCAACGTAACTGTTTTTCATTTAATAAACCGATTAATCACGTACTGCGTACTGTACGCAACATTAAGTGGTCCTTCGAGCCGGATCTTGGATCTCGGCCACGTGTTTTAGTCGGACTGAAAACCTGTGTGCAGGAATGTCGCTGCTTCACACACCCCCAAAGGGTGTTACAACACGTAGTAAACGTGCTACGGAGCAGCTGACTACTAAAAGTGAACAGTTACTAGTGAAGTCAGTGAAAAGTGATAAAACCACATGTTCGTCGGCAGCGGCCCGTAAAAGGCTAGAGTATGAAGCAGCTCAACTTCAAGCACAAATCGACCTCGATTTAGCTCAAAACGACCTCGATTTAGCGCAAAAGCGTGCTCAAATTCAGAAAGGCTTGCTTTCGAAAAAACTAGAAGTCGATATAGCAGACTTACAAGAAAAGGATCACGGCTCGGTCTCGAAAAGTTCTAGATTAGTCGAGTCGTGGTTCGACAAACAAGATGAAGTTGCCCCCATCGCTAAAGAGCAGCAACAGGACTTTGTCAGCGAGCACCCGCCGCATGGCGACAGCATCAACCAGTTGACAGAGGCGTTGCACCAAGTACTTACTAGAAGTAACGTTCGTGATAACAACAGAGAACTCCTTGCGCGCCTAGCAACCTCAAAAGATTTACCGGTATTCGACGGTGACCCTATGCAGTGGCTGCAGTTCAAGGAGTCATATAAAGAGTCGTCACACTTATGCAGTTATAGCGATGCAGAAAACATTTGGCGGTTACGAAAGTGCCTACGTGGTGACGCAAAAGAAGCCGTGTCATCGCTCCTCATCGGCAACACAACACCGCAAGGTATAATTGACACCTTAGAATTACGATTTGGCAGACCCGAGTGTATAATTAATAAAATATTCACTCAACTCAAGAAAATTTATCCACTCCCAACTGCATACCATACGGAGATCGTGAATTTCTCGATAAAAGTTAAAAACTACGTCACAGCTGTTAAAGCTATTAAGTTGCAGGAATACCTACAAAGCCCGGAAACGACGTCTATAATACTGTCAAAGCTACCGCCCGCCCTTATCAATAAATGGGCCGAGTATAAGTACGAGAGACAAGACAGCTCTACACCCAAACTAGAAATACTATCGGAGTTTCTATACAGAGAAGCTACTATCGTCGCAACCTCAGGTGTGAGCTACATATTCAGCAGTCAGGACGTAAGAAAGAAACACGAAAGAAGTCATTCAGTACTAGCGTGCACTACTACTTACGACAATAAATGCATGTTTTGTCGTACCTCGGCGACGCACGCGAGTAGTTAGGATACGACGCGACGGTTCTGGCTCACTCCTGAGTCACCACCCTCATCGGTCGTCAACGGACGACGAATCCTAAAAAAAAAAAAAAAAAAAAAAAAAAAAAAAAAAGTTTAGTATGGTTGGTATGGTTTTGATGTGCTCTGAGCTCGAATCTGCGGTCCATTTTTGTGTAGGATGCACGGTTTCGGAGATGTGCAGATCGATTTACTCGTATCTAATTGAGTCATTAGCGTCCCATTATCTCTGATCGATTTACTCGTATCTAATTGAGTCATTAGCGTCCCATTATCTCTTACGATCTACCTCGCTTTTCTGAATCATCAATAAAACACATTCCTTCATTTTACTACCATTTTTATTTCCAAAATGTTGTTGCTTATACTCGTATAACAACTGGCTTGTGTAAAAATAATTATTGATGAACATTTAAATTGTAGCTTTGTCTACTTATAAAATAGGAGCGAAACATCTCATCCACTAAAATATCGTTGTACAGTGTGTTCCCTGTAAATATGCTCGTAAAACTATGCATTGAACGTCCCTGAAACTTAAATAGCAAATACATTAAGCAATATTCAACACAAACTGAAGTCCAATCATTCTGAATCCTATCAACATTCCAGTCCCATCTCTTACAATTCCTTTTCAAAAACTGGAGATGATATCGCTCAGGTGTACGTCCATATGAATCAAAATATTGACCGATGTTATTCGTATCGATATGTACAGCTACCCAGTGTGAACCTGGTTTATCATCCGCATCCAAATTGCATATTATATACGTTGGTACATGGGTATACATAGGCAGTCTATTAGCAGCATAAACATTATTTTCTAGACTGGGATGAATCTTTTTCATATGTTTTTGTAATTCTAGTGTATCCATGATTTTACTGTTATTAGCAGATTATTACAGTACCAATCTATTCAATGGTTGTCATAGGAATGTTCAATTATAGTGATTTGTAAATATTAAATCGCATTCTTTGTGTGAGTCACAAATTTCGTTTTGTGAATATTTAATTATAGTGATTTGTAAATATTAAATCGCATTCTTTGTGTGAGTCACAAAACAGCAAAAAGCCAAGAACGGAAGAAGAAGCGTCTACCTCTGCAGGGACCAGTGTCGGTAACGATGATCAAGTGGAATGTCTAACGTGTCATATATTTATCAAGAAAAGATATTTAGCTAATCATTTTAAAAGTAATGTTCACAAAAATAATCTTTTAAATTCACATAATTCTTTATCAAACGTTAGTGTTATTGAATCTGCTTTTGGAAACAGAATTTTAACTTATAAAATCAAGAGTAGAGTAGATCGTTCATCATTAGTAAATTTTGAAACTCCTGAACTGTTTTTAAATTCTATTAAAGATGATATTTTATTTTTAATACGAGAGTGTATTCATCAACACATCATTTTTAAAGTAAACTTCATACTGCATGCTGATTTTGTTCAACAAACTAAAGATATTCATAATACATTTGATTTTCAAACATTTAACTATATTATTTGTCAAGGAGATGACTTAAATATTTTTCTTTCATCTTTGAATGATACAAATTACTAGTAAAATTAGTGCATTTGAAAGAAAAGATAGTGGATGGAGTCTAAAAAACATAAAATCTATAGACATGAATGTTAATAAATTCAACCCCCTGCGTGGTACTTCATACATAGACCTTCCCCGTGACATAAAATTGAAAAAGGCTGTTTTAAATGTAAAAAACAAAGATTATTTTTGTTTTAAATGGGCGTTACTCTCAGCGTTATATCCCGTAAATAAAAACGCGGATCGGGTGTCATCGTACGCTAAACATGCAAATAAACTTAAATTTGATGGTATTTCCTTTCCAGTTAAAATTTCAGACATAGCAAAAGTAGAGAAATTAAATGATATTAGTATTAATGTTTTCGGGTTAGAATATAATAAAGAAAAACGATGTAATACTATAGTAGGTCCATTATTTTTAACAAAGTGTCGTAAAACTAGACATATCAATTTATTATTTTTTTTCCAAGGATACGAAAAATCATTTTTGTTACATAAAAAATTTATCGCGATTAGTTAGTAATCAAATTTCAAAACATGGTCACGTTATGTATATTTGCGAAGCGTGTCTACTTCATTTTCCATCTCAGGAAAGGTTAAATAACCATGAACAATACGATTGTGCCTACATTTGTACAGAATTACCAAACAGTGAAACTTTAAAAAAGAATTGGTTTGGTCAACCTACTTCAAGTGATAAAATTAAATTTGACAGTTTTGAAAAAAAGTTAAAGATACCATTCGTAGTTTATGCTGATTTTGAAGCATTTTTAAAACCAATAGAATCATGTTCTAACGATCCATCCAAACCTTTCACACATAATATTCAGAAACATGAAGTGTATAGTTTTGGTTATTATATAAAATGTTCGTATGATGATAAATTATCAAAATATGTAACATATTGCGGACCCAACTGTGCACAAGTGTTTATGGAAAGTTTTCTAACAATTTGAAAGAAATAATTCGAAAAAATAGATTTCAAATATGTCCAGTTACGCTAACAAATGAAGACAAAAACAAAATTTCAAACGCAACCATTTGTCATATTTGTGAAACAGAATTAGCAGAACCCTTTTATGATTTTGATTGGTACACAGGTAGTTTTAGAGGTGTTGCTCATGAATCATGTAGCTCGAAGTTCAGAACACCACGTCATATTCCAATATTTTTACACAACCTTAGTCACTATGATGCTCATTTTATTGTTCATGCATTAAACTTTTGTGATGGTGAAGTCGAAGTTATTCCTCAAAATAAAGAAAAATATATATCCTTTTCCAAAAAAATAAAAATAAATAATAATGAAGTTATATTGAGATTCGTAGATTCATTTAAGTTTTTATCATGTAAATTAGAACAATTAGCCAATAATCTCAGTAATGATCAATTTCAAGAATTACGTAGAAATTTCCCTAATGATGAAGATTTCATTCGTTTAAAACGGAAAGGGGTTTATCCATATGAATTAATGACTAGTTATGATAGTTTAAACCTAACGTCACTCCCCGAACAAAAACATTTTTATAGCTCGCTCACAGATTCCCATATTTCAAATGACGATTACAATCATGCTAAAGATGTTTGGGAACACTTTGGTTGTTGTAGTATGCTAGATTACTCAAACTTGTATTTAAAAACAGACGTTTTACTTTTATCCGACGTATTTGAAAACTTTAGAAAGCTATGCATTGATACTTATGATTTAGATCCTGCTCATTATTACACAGCTCCTGGTTTAAGTTGGGATGCAATGCTAAAATATACAAAAATAGAATTAGAACTTTTAACAGATTATGAGAAAATTGCATTTATTAGGTCAGGTATCAGGGGTGGTGTATCTCAATGTAGTAATCGTTACGCTAGAGCTAATAACAAATACATGGAGGATTATGATGCTGAGAAACCAAATTCATATATCACATATTTTGATGCCAACAATTTATATGGTTGGGCTATGTCTCAATATCCTCAATATCTTCCTACTGGCGGATTTGAATGGATAAATCCGAATACAGATTTTAATGTGTCTGAGACATCGGACTTCGGTTTCATTTTAGAAGTTGATTTGGAATATCCAGATGAACTTCATGATTTACATTCGGACTTTCCTTTGTGTCCAGAAAACATTTGTGTAGGCAATACTAATGAGAGTAAATTAATCCCAAATTTAAATAATAAAGATAAATATGTAATTCATTATAGAAATTTAAAGCAGTGCATAGAAATGGGGATTAAATTAATTAAAATTCATAGAGTTTTGAAATTTAAACAGTCTCCCTGGTTAAAAATGTACATAGATCTAAACACAAAATTAAGAACGTTAGCAAAATCAGATTTCGAAAAAGATTTTTATAAATTAATGAATAATTCAGTCTTCGGTAAGACTATGGAGAATATTGAAAAAAGGGTTAACGTAAAATTAGTTACACACTGGGAGAATCAGGGTAAAGCTTTAGGTGCTGAAGATCTAATTGCTAAACCACACTTTCATAGTCTTTCTATATTTTCGGAAGACCTAGTTGCGGTTCAGTTGCGAAAGACTAAGTTAGTATATAACAAACCAATTTATTTAGGGTTTTGTATTTTAGATATATCAAAAACCTTAATGTATGATTTTCATTATAAATATATGATTCAAAAGTTTAGTAAAATCAAATTATTGTATACAGATACGGATAGTTTAGTATATCACATATTTACAGATGATTTTTACACTGATATAAAACCTGACCTTTCCTCGTACTTCGATACCTCAGATTATGATTCAAATAACATTTTTGAATATCCAAAATTGAATAAAAAGAAATTAGGTTTTTTCAAAGATGAAAATAATGGTAAAATCATGAAAGAATTTGTAGGTTTACGATCTAAAATGTACGCTTTTAACTTAGAGAACAAGACTATAGCCAAGGCAAAAGGGATCAATAAATGTATCACTAAAAAGATGACAATGAATTGTTATAAGTCTTCTCTTTTTAATAAAAAAGTGCAATATTACAGTATGCTTAGATTTAAATCAATTAAACACACAATTTTCACACAAAAATTAAATAAGATTGGTTTATCGTATAATGACACAAAGAGGTATATTTTAGATAATAACATTGAAACATTAGCTTGGGGTCATTATAAATTGCGTTAAATGTTAATATTTTTTACTTTTATGTCTGTGTGTAAATAAAATTTGTATTGATTGTAAAATTTAATTATTGTTTGATTGTAAATAATGTAAGATAATTGTGGTTTCTATTTGTGTGTATACATTTGAGTTGATTGTAAAATTCTGATGTACTAATTATTGTGTTAGAAATAGTATTCAAATCATTCTGTTTTATAATATAATTTTAACATGATATATATATTATTTTTTTAAACAACACTTTCATTTCTTATTTCATCCCTCTGAACTTTAGACGTGTGTAATGTTCCACTTTATCCATCCGTTTACTGCTATTGTGGCGGGGCCAAGTGGATGTGGGTAGTCAAATTTTGTAACAAATTTCATAAAATCAGTTACAGAAATATGTAATTGTGATTTTAATCAAATCACATGGTGCTTTGATGAAATGCAACCTTTATATAATTTACCAAATGTTAACTATCATCAAGGAATTCCAAATCTTAATATGTTTGATGGTGAAAACCCACATCTTGTCATTATTGATGATCTAATGCGAGAGTCTGATGGACGAATTGTGGATATATTTACAAAAGGTAGTCATCACAGGAATCTTAGCGTATTTTATTTGACACAAAATTTATTTCATCAGGGTAAAGGTCAAAGAGACATTTCTTTAAATTCAAGTTATATAATATATTTCAAAAATCCTCGAGATAAAACTCAAATAAGATATTTAGCGCGACAAGTGTCACCAGATAATCCAAAATTTATCGAAGATGCCTACAGGGATGCAACTTTAGAAGCGCATGGATATTTAATGGTAGATTTAAAACAGAATACAAATGATTTTTGTCGTATCAAGACAAATGTATTCCCATTTAATGGTTACTGCACAGTCTACGTCCCCACGAAAGAGTTTAAATACACCAAGAATCAAACAATTCAAATCATTTCTAAATGATGCATCGTCGACTCAGAACGCATAAACATTTGCTAAACGCTTTGCATACGCTTAAACCAAAATATCAAAGAGCGTTACTTAAAACGTGTGATGAAGAAGAAATAAATTGTATTTGTGAATGTATTCATAACGTTTTACAAGGAAAGATACCTCTTAAAGATCAAGATAAACAAAAATTGAATAAACACAAAAATATACTCCGTAAACTGGTGCATAAGTGTAAACATAAACTAAGAAAAAATATTATTATACAAAAAGGAGGGGCTTTCTTACCAATAATATTAGGTGCAATATTGAGTGGATTAGTAAGTGGACTAGCCAGTTAACATGGAAAATGCTAAGAAAATGATACTTATTGAACCTGGATTGATTGAAAAATTAAAACAAGAAAATAAGGTTACTAGTAATTTGTCTCGATTAGATGTTGAAATGCAAAATATTATGAATAGTAAGACGGAAGACCGAAAAAAGTGGATGTTATATTTACAAACACTACAAAGATACCTTCACTTTACCGAAGAGGATCGTCAACCACTCAGATTACCAATTTATTCTGATACATCTAATGAAGATCGGTCTTCCGTCTTACTATTCATAATATTTTGCATTTCAATATCTAATCGAGACAAATTACTAGTAACCTTATTTTCTTGTTTTAATTTTTCAATCAATCCAGGTTCAATAAGTATCATTTTCTTAGCATTTTCCATGTTAACTGGCTAGTCCACTTACTAATCCACTCAATATTGCACCTAATATTATTGGTAAGAAAGCCCCTCCTTTTTGTATAATAATATTTTTTCTTAGTTTATGTTTACACTTATGCACCAGTTTACGGAGTATATTTTTGTGTTTATTCAATTTTTGTTTATCTTGATCTTTAAGAGGTATCTTTCCTTGTAAAACGTTATGAATACATTCACAAATACAATTTATTTCTTCTTCATCACACGTTTTAAGTAACGCTCTTTGATATTTTGGTTTAAGCGTATGCAAAGCGTTTAGCAAATGTTTATGCGTTCTGAGTCGACGATGCATCATTTAGAAATGATTTGAATTGTTTGATTCTTGGTGTATTTAAACTCTTTCGTGGGGACGTAGACTGTGCAGTAACCATTAAATGGGAATACATTTGTCTTGATACGACAAAAATCATTTGTATTCTGTTTTAAATCTACCATTAAATATCCATGCGCTTCTAAAGTTGCATCCCTGTAGGCATCTTCGATAAATTTTGGATTATCTGGTGACACTTGTCGCGCTAAATATCTTATTTGAGTTTTATCTCGAGGATTTTTGAAATATATTATATAACTTGAATTTAAAGAAATGTCTCTTTGACCTTTACCCTGATGAAATAAATTTTGTGTCAAATAAAATACGCTAAGATTCCTGTGATGACTACCTTTTGTAAATATATCCACAATTCGTCCATCAGACTCTCGCATTAGATCATCAATAATGACAAGATGTGGGTTTTCACCATCAAACATATTAAGATTTGGAATTCCTTGATGATAGTTAACATTTGGTAAATTATATAAAGGTTGCATTTCATCAAAGCACCATGTGATTTGATTAAAATCACAATTACATATTTCTGTAACTGATTTTATGAAATTTGTTACAAAATTTGACTACCCACATCCACTTGGCCCCGCCACAATAGCAGTAAACGGATGGATAAAGTGGAACATTACACACGTCTAAAGTTCAGAGGGATGAAATAAGAAATGAAAGTGTTGTTTAAAAAAATAATATATATATCATGTTAAAATTATATTATAAAACAGAATGATTTGAATACTATTTCTAACACAATAATTAGTACATCAGAATTTTACAATCAACTCAAATGTATACACACAAATAGAAACCACAATTATCTTACATTATTTACAATCAAACAATAATTAAATTTTACAATCAATACAAATTTTATTTACACACAGACATAAAAGTAAAAAATATTAACATTTAACGCAATTTATAATGACCCCAAGCTAATGTTTCAATGTTATTATCTAAAATATACCTCTTTGTGTCATTATACGATAAACCAATCTTATTTAATTTTTGTGTGAAAATTGTGTGTTTAATTGATTTAAATCTAAGCATACTGTAATATTGCACTTTTTTATTAAAAAGAGAAGACTTATAACAATTCATTGTCATCTTTTTAGTGATACATTTATTGATCCCTTTTGCCTTGGCTATAGTCTTGTTCTCTAAGTTAAAAGCGTACATTTTAGATCGTAAACCTACAAATTCTTTCATGATTTTACCATTATTTTCATCTTTGAAAAAACCTAATTTCTTTTTATTCAATTTTGGATATTCAAAAATGTTATTTGAATCATAATCTGAGGTATCGAAGTACGAGGAAAGGTCAGGTTTTATATCAGTGTAAAAATCATCTGTAAATATGTGATATACTAAACTATCCGTATCTGTATACAATAATTTGATTTTACTAAACTTTTGAATCATATATTTATAATGAAAATCATACATTAAGGTTTTTGATATATCTAAAATACAAAACCCTAAATAAATTGGTTTGTTATATACTAACTTAGTCTTTCGCAACTGAACCGCAACTAGGTCTTCCGAAAATATAGAAAGACTATGAAAGTGTGGTTTAGCAATTAGATCTTCAGCACCTAAAGCTTTACCCTGATTCTCCCAGTGTGTAACTAATTTTACGTTAACCCTTTTTTCAATATTCTCCATAGTCTTACCGAAGACTGAATTATTCATTAATTTATAAAAATCTTTTTCGAAATCTGATTTTGCTAACGTTCTTAATTTTGTGTTTAGATCTATGTACATTTTTAACCAGGGAGACTGTTTAAATTTCAAAACTCTATGAATTTTAATTAATTTAATCCCCATTTCTATGCACTGCTTTAAATTTCTATAATGAATTACATATTTATCTTTATTATTTAAATTTGGGATTAATTTACTCTCATTAGTATTGCCTACACAAATGTTTTCTGGACACAAAGGAAAGTCCGAATGTAAATCATGAAGTTCATCTGGATATTCCAAATCAACTTCTAAAATGAAACCGAAGTCCGATGTCTCAGACACATTAAAATCTGTATTCGGATTTATCCATTCAAATCCGCCAGTAGGAAGATATTGAGGATATTGAGACATAGCCCAACCATATAAATTGTTGGCATCAAAATATGTGATATATGAATTTGGTTTCTCAGCATCATAATCCTCCATGTATTTGTTATTAGCTCTAGCGTAACGATTACTACATTGAGATACACCACCCCTGATACCTGACCTAATAAATGCAATTTTCTCATAATCTGTTAAAAGTTCTAATTCTATTTTTGTATATTTTAGCATTGCATCCCAACTTAAACCAGGAGCTGTGTAATAATGAGCAGGATCTAAATCATAAGTATCAATGCATAGCTTTCTAAAGTTTTCAAATACGTCGGATAAAAGTAAAACGTCTGTTTTTAAATACAAGTTTGAGTAATCTAGCATACTACAACAACCAAAGTGTTCCCAAACATCTTTAGCATGATTGTAATCGTCATTTGAAATATGGGAATCTGTGAGCGAGCTATAAAAATGTTTTTGTTCGGGGAGTGACGTTAGGTTTAAACTATCATAACTAGTCATTAATTCATATGGATAAACCCCTTTCCGTTTTAAACGAATGAAATCTTCATCATTAGGGAAATTTCTACGTAATTCTTGAAATTGATCATTACTGAGATTATTGGCTAATTGTTCTAATTTACATGATAAAAACTTAAATGAATCTACGAATCTCAATATAACTTCATTATTATTTATTTTTATTTTTTTGGAAAAGGATATATATTTTTCTTTATTTTGAGGAATAACTTCGACTTCACCATCACAAAAGTTTAATGCATGAACAATAAAATGAGCATCATAGTGACTAAGGTTGTGTAAAAATATTGGAATATGACGTGGTGTTCTGAACTTCGAGCTACATGATTCATGAGCAACACCTCTAAAACTACCTGTGTACCAATCAAAATCATAAAAGGGTTCTGCTAATTCTGTTTCACAAATATGACAAATGGTTGCGTTTGAAATTTTGTTTTTGTCTTCATTTGTTAGCGTAACTGGACATATTTGAAATCTATTTTTTCGAATTATTTCTTTCAAATTGTTAGATAAACTTTCCATAAACACTTGTGCACAGTTGGGTCCGCAATATGTTACATATTTTGATAATTTATCATCATACGAACATTTTATATAATAACCAAAACTATACACTTCATGTTTCTGAATATTATGTGTGAAAGGTTTGGATGGATCGTTAGAACATGATTCTATTGGTTTTAAAAATGCTTCAAAATCAGCATAAACTACGAATGGTATCTTTAACTTTTTTTCAAAACTGTCAAATTTAATTTTATCACTTGAAGTAGGTTGACCAAACCAATTCTTTTTTAAAGTTTCACTGTTTGGTAATTCTGTACAAATGTAGGCACAATCGTATTGTTCATGGTTATTTAACCTTTCCTGAGATGGAAAATGAAGTAGACACGCTTCGCAAATATACATAACGTGACCATGTTTTGAAATTTGATTACTAACTAATCGCGATAAATTTTTTATGTAACAAAAATGATTTTTCGTATCCTTGGAAAAAAAATAATAAATTGATATGTCTAGTTTTACGACACTTTGTTAAAAATAATGGACCTACTATAGTATTACATCGTTTTTCTTTATTATATTCTAACCCGAAAACATTAATACTAATATCATTTAATTTCTCTACTTTTGCTATGTCTGAAATTTTAACTGGAAAGGAAATACCATCAAAGGACATCATTCATTTTGGACCAAAAACTGAAAGTGCCGGCCAGGATAAAAATGTGTAATATTCGGATAGAACTCACAATTCCTATCATTTTTTACTACGACACCAAATCTGTGCGCCCTTTGGTTACGGTGTTAAACACTTTTAAAATACAATAAAAATGTTATTATGAAGTTGTTATTTTCATACATTTGATCATGTATATTTAATTATTCATACTGTGTATGTCCTTTTGATGTGCAATAAAATGAATTCTATTCTCTATTAAGAGAGTATTTTCATCATTGATACTCCACGCACCGCACAGGCACAGACAGAGCGTCACAATTCACAACAAGTCCAAACCTGTTTTAAGCAGGTACCTGGAAAATCACCGGTTTGTCCCTCCCCGCCGCCCGCAACTACTGTACCCCGCGTCACCCGTCTTTTGTTTTGTTCAGTTATCCATGCGACTCTTGTTACATCGGACGGCTAAATCGCGACTTGCACTCCTCAGTTAATATTGTTATTCTTGTTTGTTTATAGTTATTTTTTGTTATTGTTATTGTTTTAACTGACGTTATGAGTGGACAATTGTGTATTTCGTGTCGTACGCCTGTCGGTAATCGTCGAAGTTATACTTGGACTTCCCGAGAATCACAGCATACGGATGTTGCACAGTTTGTTATTGAAGATCTATTAGTTCGACAGGTATGAATCATTATTATTTTATTTCATTTTATATACAGACCTTTACCTACCTAGAGTTTTATATGATTTTGACTAAGTCTTTATTTCATCATTTCCTTGTCTGTATACCAGTTTACCTGATGTCGGCGCAGTATGTTTTCTTTTTCCAAATAATTTGGTCACTTGCCATCAACTCATTCATTTTGACCATTTATTAGAATTATTTATTTCACACGTTTTTGTTTCTATATATAAGTACTCCTTTGTACTTAACTAATCATTGTATCACCTTGTATGTATATACCGTGAAATAGAACCCTTCTTGCTTAGGAAACAAAACGATTAGAATATCACGGCTCATGTATGTACATGTGCAACGAATAATACATGTTTCTTGTTTTACAGGAAGAACCTACAGAGGTTATTTGTCGACCCTGTTGGCAACGGGCTGAGCGTCGGTATCTCCGACACCAACGTGAAGTGGATCATGATGTTGCAGACGAAGAAGTCAACGCTGAACCTCATGCTTCACCAACCGTTTTACCCGGGTTCAGCCGT
Source organism: Hydraecia micacea (assembly GCA_914767645.1). NCBI lineage: Eukaryota > Metazoa > Arthropoda > Insecta > Lepidoptera > Noctuidae > Hydraecia > Hydraecia micacea. The sequence goes on from OU611775.1 coordinate 4,037,370, forward strand.
ACCGGTAATTCGGCGAATACGTGTGTATTTCAACACTGTCAAAATGCAACGAGGCACAGAGTACCCGAAGATATCATACTACGAATGTTATGCCGCTACAGCCTATTTATAACCGAAAATAGCCGTGTATGCAGTGAACACCTTGAGCAAGCTGAATGGCATTTACTTGCTTTGCAAGACAATTTAATCGGAGGATTCAGTGCAACTCAAATTGTTTGTGCTCTAAGATTATTAATGAGCCATATCAGCACAGAAGTTTTAGATTTTGAACATTATGAACTAATAAATGATAAAGAATTTCATGACTGGACTGGCCTGACTATTGAACAGTTTACTGATTTATTAGCCAACACACCTAGCCTAAATCAAAGAAGAAACAAAAGAACTATTCTAGCAGCTTTGTTAGCAAAACTCCGAACTGGCGAATCAAATGCACGGCTAGCATCGATTTTTAAAACCAGCGAAGCCACTTACTCGCGAATCCTCCATACTGGCAGAGAAGCACTACTGCAGGACTTTGTTCCTATTCACTTAGGCTTTGACCATATGATCCGGGAAGATGTAGCACGGAGGAACCTTATGATTCCTGAAAGAATTTTTGGGAACCCGGAGAGTTCTACCGACGAAAGAAAAGCCATAACAATTGTCGATGGCACTTACATATATATACAAAAGAGTTCAAACTACTTTTTTCAAAGGAAATCCTATAGCAGCCACAAGTTCAGAAACTTATTAAAGCCGTTTCTGTTTGTCTGTTGTGACGGGCACATCATAGAAGTTTCTGGTCCACACGCTGCTACTTCTTCAGATGCGCAAATAATGCTTGATATTGTACAAAGTGAAAATGATTATGGCGACGGATTATTTCAATGGTTTTACCGAAATGGGGACGTATTTATTTTGGACCGTGGCTTTAGAGATGCAATTTCCAGCCTTGAAGGATATGGATACACCGCTAAGATGCCCGAGACAAAGCTCCCTGGGGAAACGCAACTTACGACAGAACAAGCTAATAAGTCGCGACTTGTTACTATTTGCCGATGGGTCGTAGAAGTCGTAAATGGCCGATTTAAAAGAGATTTCCGGCTGCTGAGACACGTCAACATCAATATAACACTGCACAATATGATGGATTATTTTAGAATTGCTGCCGCATTAATAAATGCCTATCACATTTTGATAGTGGATAACGTTCACGCTACTAATATCCTTCAAATAATAGGTGAAAGAATAAACACGCCCAATACACTGGGAGATCTTGTGAATAGACACAATTTAAACCGAAGGCGAGCACAGTTCCAACCCATGGCTGCGGATATGACAGATTTCAATGATTTTCCAACATTGACAGAAGAAGATTTAATATTATTCAGCCTTGGTGTATATCAGCTCAAACAAGCAAAAAGTTATTACGGAGAGCACCTTCAATCCGACGGAGTTTTTATCATTGAGCTCGGTGGTGGGATTCCTCTGGAAATAGTCAGGGAACTTGAAGGGGAAGACTTGTGGATTATAAGAGGACGAATACAATCCCGCCACATCCAAGCCAAAAAATATCATGTGTACATTGCACTAGATCGGGCAGCAAATGGTCGTCGAGCATTAGCTCATTATTATTGTACATGCAATATCGGCAAGAGGACCATTGGATGCTGCTCACATACCATGACCATAGTCTGGTACATGGGTTATGCTAGACATGACCCATACCTCACCCCACCTGCAATAGGATTACATGATGTATATGTTAGATTAGGACAAATATAAATGAATTTATACAATTTAATGTTGTTTCATTTTGCTCTTTTTTACCTAAATGAAAGGTACTGAATCTAAATGAGGTGCTGTTGGTATTGTTGCTTGTTTTTTTTTTTCATATTTACTATATTTGACCAAATGTATTAAAATAACACACATCTTATAACATTTTATTTCACATTTTTTTTAAAAGCATGTAACAACATAACCATAGGGCGCACAGGTTTGGTGCCATAGTAAAAAATAATAGGAATTTGGTGATCTATCCGAATATTACGTTTTTTTTTTCTGGCCGGCACTTTCAGATTTGGCCCAAAAATGTATGAAACGTGAATGATGTCCTTTAAGTTTATTTGCATGTTTAGCGTACGATGACACCCGATCCGCGTTTTTATTTACGGGATATAACGCTGAGAGTAACGCCCATTTAAAACAAAAATAATCTTTGTTTTTTACATTTAAAACAGCCTTTTTCAATTTTATGTCACGGGGAAGGTCTATGTATGAAGTACCACGCAGGGGGTTGAATTTATTAACATTCATGTCTATAGATTTTATGTTTTTTAGACTCCATCCACTATCTTTTCTTTCAAATGCACTAATTTTACTAGTAATTTGTATCATTCAAAGATGAAAGAAAAATATTTAAGTCATCTCCTTGACAAATAATATAGTTAAATGTTTGAAAATCAAATGTATTATGAATATCTTTAGTTTGTTGAACAAAATCAGCATGCAGTATGAAGTTTACTTTAAAAATGATGTGTTGATGAATACACTCTCGTATTAAAAATAAAATATCATCTTTAATAGAATTTAAAAACAGTTCAGGAGTTTCAAAATTTACTAATGATGAACGATCTACTCTACTCTTGATTTTATAAGTTAAAATTCTGTTTCCAAAAGCAGATTCAATAACACTAACGTTTGATAAAGAATTATGTGAATTTAAAAGATTATTTTTGTGAACATTACTTTTAAAATGATTAGCTAAATATCTTTTCTTGATAAATATATGACACGTTAGACATTCCACTTGATCATCGTTACCGACACTGGTCCCTGCAGAGGTAGACGCTTCTTCTTCCGTTCTTGGCTTTTTGCTGTTTTGTGACTCACACAAAGAATGCGATTTAATATTTACAAATCACTATAATTAAATATTCACAAAACGAAATTTGTGACTCACACAAAGAATGCGATTTAATATTTACAAATCACTATAATTGAACATTCCTATGACAACCATTGAATAGATTGGTACTGTAATAATCTGCTAATAACAGTAAAATCATGGATACACTAGAATTACAAAAACATATGAAAAAGATTCATCCCAGTCTAGAAAATAATGTTTATGCTGCTAATAGACTGCCTATGTATACCCATGTACCAATTAGACACATTACCAAGATGACTCAATTAGATACGAGTAAATCGATCTGCACATCTCCGAAACCGTGCATCCTACACAAAAATGGACCGCAGATTCGAGCTCAGAGCACATCAAAACCATACCAACCATAGTAAACTTTTTTTTTTTTTTTTTTTTTTTTTAGGATTCGTCGTCCGTTGACGACCGATGAGGGTGGTGACTCAGGAGTGAGCCAGAACCGTCGTATCCTAACTACTCACGCGTTAGCCAAGTGCGGCAAATTCAAACGCGCCATGAGACGCGATCGATGGCAATTTGTACGGTCTAAACATCTTTGCTACAAGTGCTTAAGCGCACGGCATAATAAACCCGCCGTGTGCAGCGCTCCTAACTGCAGTGAATGTGGACATCCGCATCATAATCTCCTTCACTGGACGAAGACTACAGCGGCAGCGCCGGCAGCGCCCGCGCCGCCAGAGACGGCGCGCTCCGAAGTGGACGCAGCCCGCGTGCACCCATCAACGCACGACGAGTCGCGGCGCGAGGATACCAGTGCCCACGCACACACCAGTGCGTCCTCTAGTGTTAGTGTACCGTCAGTGCCTAAAGTGTTGTTAAAAATAGTGCCGGTTACCGTTCATGGACCTAAAGACAATATCCACACACACGCGTTGCTTGACGACGGTGCCACCGTGACGCTGATATCTGCTGATCTTGCTAATCAGGTGGGACTCCACGGTAAGACAGTTACCATGCGCGCCCGCAGTGCATGGGACTCCGGTGAGCTCGTGTGCCAAACGGAAAACGTAAGTTTTGCCATTTCTAATAATACCGGTGATCGTTTTAATTTGTGTGCTCGAAAAATGAATAAACTTAATTTACCTATTCAACGATTATCGTGTATGGACTTTAGTAATTATTCTGACTATATTAACTACGACTTGTGCAAATGTGACGCACAACCTAAATTATTAATCGGACAGGATAATTATCATCTTATTGCTCCTATTTTGTGTTTAAAGGGTAATAGAAAAAATGAACCTTATGTTACAAAGACACCGCTAGGATGGTGTATACACGGTGTCGTAATTAACAATATAAATTTGATGAACATGTCAGCTGATCGTATCGCTAGTGATGACAGTCCGCAAAATTGTTGTGATTCTGAGTTGAACGAGTTCGTAAAAAAATCATTTTCTTTAGAGTCAATAGGTATATCAAAACAACCGCGACAGAATGCGGACGAGTTGCGCGCTGTCACCATACTAAATAACACATGTGAATTAGTTGATAACCAATGGTTAGTAGAATTGCCTTGGAAATATGATAACTTTGTTATGCCTGATTCTTATCAAAATGCCTGTAATCGTTTAAAATCAGTCGAGAGAAAAATGTCAGCCGACAACACTTACGCGTCGCGTTATAGAGAACGTATTCAGCATTTATTTTCCAATAATTATGCCAGGAAGCTAAACGAGGGGGAGTCTAGCGACCATATTTGGTACCTACCTCATTTCGGGGTCGATAACCCCAATAAGAAGAAGTTACGTTTAGTTTTCGACGCGGCTGCGAGAACACAAGGATATTCTCTTAACGATTTTTTATTGACAGGTCCGGACTTATTGCAGTCTTTATTTGGAATTATGTTTAGGTTTAGAGAAAATCAAATTGGAATTATTGCAGATATTAAAGATATGTTTCTCCGAATTAAAGTTAAAGAAAAGGATCAACATACACTTAGGTTTTTATTTACAGATGAAGCCACTAAGATCGTTAATAAATATGCCATGACGTCGTTAATATTTGGCGCGAACTGCTCGCCTTTCATCGCGCAACATATTAAAAATAAAAATGCATTGCGATTTAAGGATACTTATCCAACTGCTGTCGACGCTATTTGCAAGCAACATTATATGGACGACTATATCGATTGTTTACCAGAAATCGACCTTACAAAAGAAATGATTAAGGAAGTATCTTTTATTCACCAACGGGGTGGATTCGAAATCCGAAACTGGGCTAGCAACGTACCGGATGTTCTGGAAAACGTACCGAAGGAAGCTTTGAGTGACAGTGTCTGTTGCACCTTCGATAAAGATCAATCGGAAAGGACACTCGGTTTATTATGGTACCCTGCTGTGACGTTGCAAAAAATTAAATATTAATCGTGTCTAGTAGCGACACCTGCTGTAATTAACGGCGGACTAACGCCTTGGTTGTCAACGCTGTTCTACGTTGACACAGATGGCGTTGATGCCTTTTGTTTAGTTAATTAATTGCAAGTTTATTGGATAACTAAATAATAAATAAACAAACTTACATAATTTACCACATTTTATTTTAAAAAAACAATGTCTGATAAAATGAAGATACAAATCGATAAGAAATCTTATATGGTCTGTGAAAGATGATTCGAGAAACTGTCAGATTGGTCTGGAGGAAAAGGCGGGGTACGGTGTCCGGTCTTTACGATGATGGACACGAGCCTAAAGGCCGATTGAGAGGGACTTAATCCTAGGAGGATTGGGATGTGCCCAAATAACCCGATGGGGTTTTTATAAATATGAGCTGTTATAGGCAGAATTCCGTCTGGCTTTTATGCTAGCCTTTTAAGATTGGTGCTATGCGCGATTGATTTGATGCCTTGGTGTTGCGCCGTGTGATGATTTGGTATTCATCAGAGCGCAGGCGGATTTGAGGTTATCCCTTGCGGTGTGGTCCTCCGACGTTAGGAAGGCTTTACCTAGCCGAATCCAGGTGATGAGGGAAGTACGCCACTCCAGGTAACGAAAGCGTCACCATCTTGTCCGTAGGCCGCGTTCGCGTGTGTTCACAGGTTTCTCCTGTGAACGACGCCAAGGACCCTGAACCGTCAACTGAGGGTGTTATACTGAAGGTTTTATAGAGAGTATTATCTGTGTGTCATTGTGATTTAATCTATGAGAGAGAGTTAGGCCTCTTGTAGGAACTAGGTTGTTTTAAGACCAGTTGTTGTAAGGATATTGTGTCTCGGGTTTGCTTAGTATAGTAGTTATTTTCCCTATATGAGCACAGTCCTAAAAAGGCCAATACATGTTCGATTGAGCTAGAAGTTGTTAATTCGATCACCTCACGGATTCGCTATAGCGACTCTGAGAAACTGCTATTTGTCTCATTGCTGGCGTTCACTGACACCACTAGGAACGGAGACTAGTTGTGTGGGTGTATGCCGTAGACTCTGGGAAGGGTACATTGGTTTAGTGGCTTGCCACATTGTTTGTAAGTACTTTCTATTTTGTATAATTCCAATAAACTTTGTGTTGTGTAAGAAGGTACTTGTTTAATTAATCCTTTCCTAGCAGGTTATACCTTATAAATTTACTTTAGCACGGTGGTGAGTAGTATAGTCAAATAGAAACCATCATCAGCTTGTTTCCAGTTTAATAAACAAATAAACTACAAAAAACCGGGTTACAGTTGGCGCCCAACGGTATATAATTATTTAATTATATAGGGTGAACGAATTAATAACAATATCTCTCTCTCTCTCAATTCCCTCAGTTCTTTCAGTTGACGGATTCTTGTATTAGTTTAAGGCTAGTTTTTAAGTTTTGAATATAAAGTGGTCACCGCACCACAATCAAACCATTTATTTCTTTTGTTGGACCGGTGAGGTGCAGAGTGTTGATAAAGGTCATTAACCTATTTATATGTATGCCCAACTCACAAGTTGGACAAGTGCATTGTGTTAATTATTTTGGGACTATATATATGTACCCAATGTTTGTTTAGAGGTTGGTGATTTAATATTACCTATATTTTGGAAGTTTATGTAGCATTATACTAAGTAAGCATTTGTGGTAAAGTTTGTTTAACAGGTACAAGTAATAATTATTACAACTGGAAGATAATTAGTTTACAATATAAAACAACAGTTTTGTGTTATTATGTTCATGTGGTTGTTTAAGTTGAGGTCCTGATAAACTGTATTGCATTATTTTATAGTGAAACATTGTAAGTGTAAGGTATTATAAATCAATAAACCCAACATTAATTTCTGTAAAAGTTGTAAAACAATTGGGGGTAAACTTGAAAATTGTAAACAATTTCTATAAGGCAATTCTCAGAAGAGTTTTAGCAGTCTCTTATTTGTTTTAGAGGATTTCAGTAGTAAGATAATAACACTACAGGCAAGTTTCACTCTTATTAATTGGATTTTGCAATACAGGGAACTACAATTTGTAGAAATTAATGAACAATAATAGCCAACTTTCATTGAAACGGAACACTTGGAATCTTTATGACAACTGGTCGGTCACTTCGTCGTATAACGTTTTAACACTCATTATTTAACCCAGATTTAAAATACAACCACGGCATTTCATAGAACAGCATTGTTTTTATCAGCATTCGTTTTCATACATTGGTGCTTAACCTATAAAACACATTGACATTGGTGACATTTGACGTTCGACGTTTTGATATGTTAGGGTGCGTTCCGAAACGCGTTATACACGATTTGCGTTTAGTTTGTCATTAATTTTGCTTTACTAAATTGTAATAATTACTATACAAATACAAAGTTAATAAATAAATAAGCTATCATAATGGATTTAGAGACAGTGTATTAACATTCCCATCTTGCGGACGAATTGACTTATGAGGTTGCGGTTTATGCATTACTTGCATGCGACTCGTACATTTACTTGTAGTTTCTTGCTGTTTTTCAAAATATATGATATTTTTTCATTACGTCGTGCAACTAGTGCTTTGGTAGCCTGAAACTTTGAGAATTATGTTCTTCTTGCTCACGGGATTCCTGAAACCGTGATTACCGTTAGTGTGGTTCAATTCACGGGATCAGAGTTTCATAGGCATTTCTAGAAGTTTAACGTGCCTCAAGTTCATTATGGGCGCTCCACACACTAGCATGGTCGAAAGGCACATAAAAACGGCAAAATCAATTGTTTCGTCTTATAGATCATATGACAGGGATCTGAAGCTCACAAAAATTTTATAGCTTTAAGTAGTGTACCAAAGGAAAAAAAAAATATGGAAAGTAAGGGTTTACTATTAAAACTTTCCCAGGAAAAAATAAATAAAATAAAAATAGTTTCAACAGACTGCCACCAACCACCAGAACCGGTCGAAATGGGTAAATAGTTTTTTTTTTTTAAATGTGTTTCTGATTATATAAAACTTAACACATCAGAGTCAACACTGTTTAAGCCAGACGGGTATATAAATATATTCAGCCATAATTTATATAAATATATATATATTTTTTTTTTTTTTGCTTGGTTGCTGGGACCTTTTAAGCAGGAGAATTTATATGATGTAGCATTATATGTAGGGATATGACTGTATACATAGAGAAACGATTATTAATAAAGCGATAGTTCAGTCAAATAATAAAATCGATATAAACATAATCATAGTCGATTTCATCTAAAATCGATTAATTTTATATATCCTTAATTATACAGTTTATTTATTAGCTGTAGTCCGTGTTTTCACGTATTGTTTTGAGGGCCATTCTAACAGCGACCACGAAGCGTAACGTAACTATCATACGGTACATGGTATTTGCTTTGTTTTGTTTATATTATTATGAACGCGAGTTTTGGGTATTGATCAAACATTTTATACGGGGATTATGCCGTTTTGCATGCCTTGCGTTTAGTAACAAAATAAAAATAAAAATTTTTTTTTTTTGGCAAGTTGTTTTTTTTTACGAGCGGATAGTAACTCATAAAATAGGCCTTGACTGAAGCGGATCAGTGACTTCTAAAATAAGCCTTCACGTTGTTTGTAATCAAGCTCGCTTAGTTGTTTTTTTTTACGAGCGGATAGTAACTCATAAAATAGGCCTTGACTGAAGCGGATCAGTGACTTCTAAAATAAGCCTTCACGTTGTTTGTAATCAAGCTCGCTTGGTTGTTTTTTTTACGGAGCGGATAGTAACTCATAAAATAAGCCTTGACTGAAGCGGATCAGTGACTTCTAAAATAAGCCTACACGTTGTTTGTAATCAAGCTCGCTTGGTTGTTTTTTTTACGGAGCGGATAGTAACTCATAAAATAAGCCTTGACTGAAGCGGATCAGTGACTTCTAAAATAAGCCTTCACGTTGTTTGTAATCAAGCTCGCTTGGTTGTTTTTTTTTACGGAGCGGATAGTAACTCATAAAATAAGCCTTGACTGAAGCGGATCAGTGACTTCTAAAATAAGCCTTCACGTTGTTTGTAATCAAGCTCGCTTGGTTGTTTTTTTTCATATGAAGCGGATCAGTGACTTCTAAAATAAGCCTTCACTAATGTTTTGTTTTGCCGATATAGCATTGTTGCTTCGGTGAGACTTTACATAGCACTAGTGCTTATCTAGTTACGAGCGGCCGGTGACTCATAAAATAAGCCAAACCACCATTATGTTTTCAGAATATTTATTTCTGGGAACGCCGTATACGTCTTGCCTGGTGAGTTATGCACTTTGTTTGCCCAATATATGTATCAGCTCGCTGAACATATTCATCAGGAGGATCGTTTAAATTTATAGTAAACAATTCAGAGTTCCACTGGTTTACAGACGGAATTCGGGAGTATGCAAGAGGTGGCTGCCTGCGATTTGAATGCAGGTGGCTACAGGATTGAAAGAGAAAGAAATTTAGGGATGTATGAAAGAATGGGGGGGTTATGCCCGGAATGTAGGAAGATTTGTAAGCAGAATAGGTTTCCTGGCAGTTTGGATTTTATAAGCTTCGTTATTTACTTACAGTTGGACAAAAATAAGGAAAGTATTTATATTTCATCTTTAAAATTAGTTTATGTCGTTTCACAACCATCGGTTTATAAATAGATCAGAACTCTTCCACTAGTTTCTATGAGAATTGGTAAACCCACTCCAGTGTTATAACACCGAGGGCGGTGTTGGTTTTTGCGTACACAAAAACCTTTTTGTGGGAAGAGGGGCATTGTGACGTTGCAAAAAATTAAATATTAATCGTGTCTAGTAGCGACACCTGCTGTAATTAACGGCGGACTAACGCCTTGGTTGTCAACGCTGTTCTACGTTGACACAGATGGCGTTGATGCCTTTTGTTTAGTTAATTAATTGCAAGTTTATTGGATAACTAAATAATAAATAAACAAACTTACATAATTTACCACATTTTATTTTAAAAAAACAATGTCTGATAAAATGAAGATACAAATCGATAAGAAATCTTATATGGTCTGTGAAAGATGATTCGAGAAACTGTCAGATTGGTCTGGAGGAAAAGGCGGGGTACGGTGTCCGGTCTTTACGATGATGGACACGAGCCTAAAGGCCGATTGAGAGGGACTTAATCCTAGGAGGATTGGGATGTGCCCAAATAACCCGATGGGGTTTTTATAAATATGAGCTGTTATAGGCAGAATTCCGTCTGGCTTTTATGCTAGCCTTTTAAGATTGGTGCTATGCGCGATTGATTTGATGCCTTGGTGTTGCGCCGTGTGATGATTTGGTATTCATCAGAGCGCAGGCGGATTTGAGGTTATCCCTTGCGGTGTGGTCCTCCGACGTTAGGAAGGCTTTACCTAGCCGAATCCAGGTGATGAGGGAAGTACGCCACTCCAGGTAACGAAAGCGTCACCATCTTGTCCGTAGGCCGCGTTCGCGTGTGTTCACAGGTTTCTCCTGTGAACGACGCCAAGGACCCTGAACCGTCAACTGAGGGTGTTATACTGAAGGTTTTATAGAGAGTATTATCTGTGTGTCATTGTGATTTAATCTATGAGAGAGAGTTAGGCCTCTTGTAGGAACTAGGTTGTTTTAAGACCAGTTGTTGTAAGGATATTGTGTCTCGGGTTTGCTTAGTATAGTAGTTATTTTCCCTATATGAGCACAGTCCTAAAAAGGCCAATACATGTTCGATTGAGCTAGAAGTTGTTAATTCGATCACCTCACGGATTCGCTATAGCGACTCTGAGAAACTGCTATTTGTCTCATTGCTGGCGTTCACTGACACCACTAGGAACGGAGACTAGTTGTGTGGGTGTAGGCCGTAGACTCTGGGAAGGGTACATTGGTTTAGTGGCTTGCCACATTGTTTGTAAGTACTTTCTATTTTGTATAATTCCAATAAACTTTGTGTTGTGTAAGAAGGTACTTGTTTAATTAATCCTTTCCTAGCAGGTTATACCTTATAAATTTACTTTAGCAAGGTGGTGAGTAGTATAGTCAAATAGAAACCATCATCAGCTTGTTTCCAGTTTAATAAACAAATAAACTACAAAAAACCGGGTTACACTGCTAGCGACGAGTTAGGATTCGACTTAACCTTGAAGCGTATACCACCTGATGTTGTAAACTTAAAAAGAAGACCAACGAAACGCGAACTGTTATGTATTGTTATGTCTATTTTTGATATTCATGGTTATCTGATACCATTTACGATTAAAGGGAAAATAATAATGCGCGAAATTTGGAAAACGAATATAAAATGGGATGAGAAGTTGAATGATGAGTTAAATAATTTATTTCAGTGTTGGATAATTCAAACAAAAGAGATAGATAAAATTAGGATCCCGCGTTGGTATTTTTGTGATAGTGATAAGAGCACGGGTAATGAAAACTTAGAACTGCACGTATTTTGCGATGCGTCGCCGAGCGCCTACGCGACCGTTGCTTACTGGCGAAAGGAAATGAGCAGTGGAAATATTATTATATCATTTATCGCTAGTAAATCTAAAGTTACACCTACGAAATCGGTTTCTGTACCACGACTGGAACTACAGGGTGCTCTATTAGGATGCAAATTAGCAAGTAATATTAAAAAGGAACATCGCTTAAAACCAAATTCAGTTTATTATTGGACGGATTCAACTACTGTTTTACACTGGATCAGAAATAATTGTAGAATGTATAACATGCGCAAACACACCCTTACACATGCACGCACACCCTCACACACACACACACACACACACACACACACACACACACACACACACACACACACACACACACACACACACACACACACACACACACACACACACACACACACACACACACACACCCTTACACTTGCACACACACCCTGACACATGGACACAAACCCTTTTACACTCCATGAACAAACATTCATCACATCATCTCACACAAAATTACAGTGAAAATATTGTTTAGTTTTAATTAAGTTATATTTTTAATTTTGTTTTATATTGTTTTATTTTTAAGTTTGGTTTTTTAGCCTTTTAGTTTTGCTTCTGTCGACTTTTGAAGGTGGGCGTTAATGACTGCGACACAGTTTTATACTAATGCAGTTGTTATCGAACACAGAGTTTCTGTAAACGAGATTTTGCTGCAATAAATTTAATTTAAAAAATTTAATTTAATATAAAGTTTTTATCGCTAATCGTCTAGGAGAAATTGACGAACTAAGTAAGGTGGACGAGTGGCACTATGTGCCGACTGACGTCAACGTGGCAGATTTAGGAACTAAAAGTACTGACTACGTACTTAGCAGCGACTCATCGTGGTTTACCGGTCCACCATTTTTACATCAATCACGCTCTTGTTGGCCTCAGGAACCTGAAAGTAAAATAAAAATTAATGAAGAAATATTAGAAGAAATTAACATAGTAAATGAAAATAATAGTGTAAACGACTTACCTGTACCGGAACCAACACGCTTCTCCAGTTGGTTGCGATTGCTTCGAACTGCTGGAACTGTTTTGTTGTTCATAGATAAATGCAAGAAAATAAAATCAAATGGACTTACCAACGAGTTAATGAAACGAGCTGAAACAATATTGCTTCAGCACTCGCAAGCCACAGCTTTTTACAGTGACATGTTGCTGTTGAAACAAAATAAAGAAATAAAACGCGATAGTAGACTACGCACTTTGACACCCATTTTGGATAATACTGGACTACTACGTGTTGGTGGAAGAATTGGAGCCGCGAAGGATGTAGCGATGGACACAAAATCACCTGTGATCCTGGATGGACACGACCACGTAGCTCGACTCATTGTCAAGTATTATCACATCCGCGCAGGCCACGGATGCAACGAGTTGGTGGTTAATGAACTGCGTCAAAAATACTGGATATTACGTCTACGTCCTACTGTGCGTACAGTTGCGACGCAGTGCTTTATCTGTCGCATCAGAAAAGCTAATCCGAAGCCGCCACGACTGGGTGACTTGCCCGAAGGTAGACTCACACATCACCAAAGACCGTTTACTGTTACCGGAGTCGACTTATTTGGACCAATAGAGGTCACAGTTGGAAGATCAAAACCAAAACGCTATGGTGTCCTATTCACGTGCCTAACAGTACGCGCTATACATATTGAGGTCGTGCCATCGCTCACAGCAGATTCCTTAATTGTGGCTCTACGTAGAATGGCTGCTCGTAGAGGCTGGCCACAGAAGATTTATTCTGACAACGGAACCAATATGCGCGGTGCAGAAATCGAAGTAAAGAAAGCTTATGACGCGGTAGACAAAAGTGCTGTCATGAACGAAGCCATGAACAATGGAGTTTCCTGGAGCTTCATTCCGCCAGCTAGCCCTCACATGGGAGGATCTTGGGAGCGGCTCGTGCGCAGTGTCAAGACCAGCCTTAGGGTGGTACTGAAAGAGAGAGCTCCGCACGAAGAGACTTTGATTACTCTTCTAGCTGAAGTGGAGAATATGATTAATAGCCGGCCCCTCGGTCATGTTTCGGTGGACCCTCGGGATGACGAAACATTAACGCCGAATCACTTCCTCATTGGTTCGTCGTCTAATTTACCTGCCGCAGGAGTGTTTACGGACAAAGATTTGTGTCTGCGAAAAAAATTGCGTATTTCCCAACGCCTAGCTGACCATTTTTGGGCCAGATGGGTGAAGGAGGTGCTCCCCGATCTAGTGCCGCGCCGAAAATGGAGAGACGAGGGTACACAATTGAAGATCGGTGATATGGTAGTAATAGTTGACCCTAACTCCCCCCGTAACTGCTGGCCTAAAGGTATCGTACAATCCGTGTACCCCGGTGCTGACGGACGTGTAAGGGTTGTCGACGTTAGGACTAAAAATGGCATACTTAAACGACCTGCGGCTAGGTTAGCAATATTTTAGATTACATTCTATTTGTTTGTTAGTTGTTTATATTTTTTTTTTTTGTTTATTTGTATTTGTGTTGATTTTGTTTTGATTATCGTTTTGAGTGTCGTGTCGACACTGAGGGGGAGAATGTTACGAATGGAAAGCATTTTAATTATAATAAATTAGTTTGTGAGACCTCGCTACGCATATTTAAATTTTCTATAAAATTAAATAAGTTCATCAAAACCATAACCTCCTTTTTGTTTAAAGGTGGTTAATGTTGGACATCACGTCGTCGCGCTTACAACAAGAGCTCACATTTTGCATAGAGGATTTCCCCGCTAACATTTTTGCATGGAGGATTTCCCCGCTAACATTTTTACATGGAGGTTTTCCCAACTCACATTTTGCTTGGGGAAATTCCCTAACTCACGCTTGTGCACGACGACGCGAGCCCCGTCAGTTCGTCTTCAACTCTCACATAGCTCGCACAAGTATATAGTAACGCGATCACGCCGATGCGAGGCCTCACTCAGTACTTCAACGTAACTGTTTTTCATTTAATAAACCGATTAATCACGTACTGCGTACTGTACGCAACAGGTACAGTTCTCGGGCAGCTGGCAAATTACCATCTTCTGCTCCGACACACATCATCATTTCGTAATATTCGCTATAACTTAGCGACACTTTGCAAATACAACAAAAAAAAGTCAATTAGGTGTAGCCGTACTGAACTGATGCGCGTATCACAGAGCGATAGAAACGAGTGCACTAGACGCGGAACAGGACGTCGACTGACGAGCAAAGCAATAACAATAATGCTAAATAAATAAAGCTCCTATTACCTGCTATCCTGGTACCTAAATATTATTTCGTTATAGGGTAGCTGTCCTATTAGTGTCCACTACTATTAAAAAATATTGTTCAAGAATTCAAGATTATTTTACATCCTAATAATAATTTCAACTAAACTCCGTACACACCAGAGCAAACTAATTACGCAATTCAAATTCAAAATTGAAAAATATTCTTTTTTTTTTGGTGGGAAAATCATCAATGACTGCTCACGCCCTGGATGGGGCGGAAGGAAGTGTTAGACTCTGACTGACTAAAAACCACCCTGTTCCTTCAGTTGCCCTTGCATTCCGGGGCCGCATTATCTCGTTAGAACTTTGAATTAGAAGTAACAGTTGTATTTACCAGGAGTAATCGAAACTACACGGACTGCAATTGGTTCACGTACCCTAAGACCCTAACCCATTAGGTTTACACATACATCAAACATCAATGGGTGTCATTGTGTGTGTAATAACGTAATCAGGGTTCTGTGAGCAAAGGATTTGCAATTCGGCATTAACAATTCCTGTTACTCATGCGGTCCTAGTACTTTTTATTAATTTCTTTCCACAGTCAGATGCAGTTTTGCGACATTTTTTGTTGACTTCATTTTGAATTAAATAAAGACTAAACGTGCTCAAACCTCAAACCAATAAAACCCATGTACCACTCAAACAGCACCGACAGACCGTGAACTTCCTATAATTCTTTCGGTTAGTCCTACAGACAAAAATTATGCGTACGTGCTATTATTTTGTAATAAAAAAACTATTAACTTATTGTTAATAGTTTTGGTCATAATTATTAAAAAAGAAAACCATATTTAAAAAAAATATGAACGGAACCCAATGTGATTTTATTTGTACTAGGAGAAGAATAAGTTGCGAATAGGTGAATTGAAATGATGTTTCGGGTTCAGTTGAACATAAAAATTGTTACTAAATTCTTTTTCTATTCTAAGTTTTAATGGCATAAAATAATGTTTATTTAAGCAATTAATTCCTGGTAGGATGCACGTAAGGATTCGATTTTTATTATCAATTCAATGGTACGAACTGACGATTTTTCGAAACAATAACCAAATCGATTCAATAGTAAGGTAAATCGAATCTCCTGGATCGTATGTGTAAAAATTATTATGATAAGGGCTCATAATACTTCAAGTTCATATTTGCCCAAAGTATTGTTCTGACAATCATAAAAAGCGAATAGCTAGGTTTATTTATTTCAAACAAGATCAATTATTACATAATATGCCGACACTTTTTAAATTGTCCGCTGTTTACGTTAGCACTAAGCAAAGATTGAAACATTTGACGGTTTGATAGAAGTTCTTATTTCGAATGACATTGGCTGTATTAATCGCTCGGCGTCGATCGTATTTTGTATTAGTTTAGTTTAGTTAGCATTGTGATTTTAACTGAGTACATCTGTAGCTGTACTATCTGTATGAAAGTCATTGAATTACGCCGGAAAGATTATCAATTATTATTTATTAAAAGTTGTTGTTGTTGTTACCTGACTGGCAACTGGTAAATAATTATGTCTCAAAATAAATGTGTTAAATGTTGTTTACATTTTTTATTACGATTTTTAATGAATTTTTAGAAGATCGATTCAAGGGCACAGGATTCGATCTGCGAGTCGAATAAAAAATCGATTTTAAACAAAACATCGTTCATCCTTATGGCCACCAAAATAAAAGGTTAGGAATAATGTGAGGAAATTTACAGGAGTATTGTTTTTGAATTAGGTATTTACTGTGTTGTAGGTACGATGGTAAGGTGGGTTGGTGGGTGGAAGATTACTATTATAGTTAGTGAGTGTTATAGTAATACGAAGTGCGTGAGCAGTGCCACCTATCGTAAATGTATTGAGTTCGTTTCCGCGCACGCGCCGCTAACATCGTTGTAATCATTGTCTTAGTTTAAATATACTATATTGCTGTAAAAGGTGCTTTTTCTCCCATACCCCTTCAGGTTATGGGCCCAGGAACTGCCAGTGAGTGAAATCAAAACTGATTAGTGAACAATTGCAGTGATTTGAACTAAAACAGTTCGTCGTAAACAAAGTTATAAACGCGTCTACGCGAGTTAAGGTTTAACGAAGGTGATTAGTGTAACGCGGAATTGCAAGTTACGTTCGCCGTTTGTTTACTACTAATCAAGTTATTACGAAGACTTTGTTTTATATTGCATTGCTGTTGTTTTTGGAGTTGAAGAAACTTCGATATGGCTACGTCTATTAAGATTGATCGACTTACTGGTGAGAATTACGATACATGGAAGATACACATGCGAGCCATTCTTATCAAGAACGATCTATGGGAATATGTATCGGGAGCGTTACCAAAACCACATTTAGGTGATTCGAAATATGCCGACTGGAAAAAAATGGATAGAAAAGCCGAGTCAGACATATTGTTGGCGGTAAGTCCAAGTGAGTTGGCTGCGTTAGATAGCTTGGAAAGTTCCAAGGCTATATGGGATAAGCTGAAGTCTATGTACCAGTCGAGCGGACCTGCCAGAAAAGCCTCGTTATTGAAAAAGCTGGTGCTTACCCGTATGCAGGAAGATGATGATTTGAAGAAGCACATCGCGGATTTTTTTGATGCAGTGAAAAAACTCAAAGAAATCGGTTTGATTGTTATTGATGAACTGTTAGCCATATTATTGTTGTACAGTTTGCCGGATTCGTTCGCCATGTTTAGGACGGCAATGGAATCGCGCGATGATTTGCCAGCAACGGAAACGTTAAAGGTCAAGATTATCGAGGATTACGAAGCTCGTAAGTCCAAGACGGTAGACCAAGGGGCTATGTTCGTCAAACGTATCAATAAAAATAAAAATGCCAATCTGAAGAAGAATAATGATAATCAAGGCCATAAAAATAATGTTGAATGTTATCGTTGTGGTCGTCGCGGGCATTTAGCAAGAGAGTGCAAGACTAAGAACATCAACAAGTATAAGCAAAGCGCACAAAAGTTGGAATGCAGTAAAGACAACGAGCAAAAGACAACAATGTTATTGTGTACTACAGAAGAGGTTATGTCGGGTGAAAAACTAAATCCTATTTGGTGCATTGACAGTGGATGTACGGGTCATATGTGTAACGAGAAGCAAATGATCGAGGATTTTACGCGGCTGGACTCCGAACTAAATTTAGCTAATAGCGACAGAACCCAAATTACCGGCGCTGGTAAGGTAAGGATTTCGGTAGACACGGGCAGTGAAGAACGCCAAATTGATATAGAAAAAGTGTTCTACGTATCCGATTTACGTACAAATTTACTATCAGTGGCCAAGATGACTGATCGTGGGTTCGAGGTTCGCTTCAGAAAGAATGATGCGATTGTGATTGATAATGATGATAAAATTCATATGCGGGCAGACCGTGTTGGTAACCTATACCATGTTCGGATGAGTCAAAACTGTGCTAATAATGTTGAAACTGTGAATACTTCACTAGACACGTGGCACCAACGACTCGGACATCTCAACGAACGCGACTTGAAAGCTATGGCGAAGAATAGTTTAGTACACGGGCTAACATTCAAGGATGACGAAAAGTTGTCTGAATGTGAGATCTGTATAAGTGAGAAACAGACTTGCACGCCTTTTCCAAGGAAAACGGAAGATCGTACAAGCGAATTACTAGAAGTAGTGCATAGCGATGTTTGTGGCCCCATGAAACATCAGTCTTATGGCGGTAAAAAATATTTTGTTACATTCATCGATGACAAATCCAGATGGTGTGAAGTCTATTTCATAGCAAATAAAAGTGATGTCCTAAATGCATTTAAAACCTACAAAGCCTATGCAGAGAATATAACAGGGAAGACGATAAAGTACCTTCAGTCTGATAATGGACGTGAGTACGTAAACAACGAGTTTGATGATTTATTGAATAAAGCTGGAATCAGAAGAAGATTGACAGCGCCGTATACACCCCAACAAAATGGGATTGCTGAAAGAAAGAACAGGACATTAGTTGAGATGGCACGTTGTATGATGCGCCAAGCAGGCAGTCCTCCTTTTTTCTGGGCAGAAGCAATAAATACTGCCAATTACATAAGAAACCGGTGCCCAACTACAGCATTAAATGGTCAAATACCGTTTACGATATGGAATGGGAAGAAACCCACAGTAATATATATGCACGTGTTTGGTGCGAAAGCTTATTATAAGGACAAGGGAAAACCAAAAGGAAAATTTGAGTCTCGTTCGCAGTTAGGAATATTTGTGGGTTATGATATTCAATCTAAGGCATATAGGATACATGACCCTACAACAAGAAAAATAATAGTGAGTCGTGACGTGAAGTTTATGAATGAGACAGCGTTTAGACATGAATATAAAGAGATATTTGAAGAAGAAGAAGACACTAATGAAGAACAAATAAGAGTTGAATTGAAGATGTCTAACGCGAATAATGAAATAGTAGAAGATAACCGGAAGATATTAAGAACCAGAAGAGATGGTAGTAGACCAAGAAGATCGATTGAAAGAATTCATGAACCAGAGGAAGATAGAGATAGAGGTCAATTACATAGAAAGAGAAACTCAACTGTTTCGTGGGAAAATTTAATAGAACCTTCTAAAAGAGGAAGAGGAAGACCTCGTTTAATTCGTACTGGTATGGCGGGTAGACCGCGGAAAGAATATCATACAGTAAAAGAGGATACTACAGATAGTGAAAATGAATCAGATAAACTGAATGAACAGATAAGTGCAGGGATAGCAATGATAGAACCAATGATGTGGAAAGATGTAGAGAAGAGAAGTGATGTAAATTTGTGGAAATTTGCACTAGAAGATGAGTATTTGTCACAAATAAAGAATAAAACCTGGGAAATTGTACCACGACCAAAACAACGAAAAGTTATTGGAAATAGGTTTGTGTTTAGTACGAAAAGTACTGGCAAGAAAGTGCGCCTCGTCGCAAAAGGATGTTCACAACGGCCAGGGGAGGATTTTCACGAGACCTCATCCCCGGTTGTGAGATCGTCATCGATAAGGCTTATAGCGGCTTTATCGGCTGAATTTGGATTAGAAATCCATCAAATGGACGTGGTAACGGCGTACCTTAACGGTTCACTCGATGAAGAGGTATTTATGGAAATTCCAGACCAGTTAAGCGATGTTCTAGAGAGAGTACTCACAAAAGAAAAGATTGGTTCACAGAAGAAAATAATAACAGAAAAGAACATACTTCAGACAGCTAAACGCTGGAATAAGGCTCTTGATGAATGTGTAGATAGTGTGTGTCTGTTAAGAAAATCTTTATATGGCTTGCGTCAATCAGGGTTGCAGTGGCATAAAGAGTTAGTGAGAAAGTTGAGTGATATTGGTTTTGAAAGGTTGCCGCAGGATCCTTGTGTATTTATTGCACAGAAGGGTGAGCGTATGATGCTAATTGGTATATATTATGTTGACGATATTATTATATCAACAAATGATGATGCATGGATGAAAGATATAAAGAAACAGTTATCGAATGCCTTTGAAATGAAAGATATGGGTAAGATATCAACTTGTTTAGGTATTGAATTTAGTCGTGATGACAAATATAGAGTGTACTTAAGTCAAAAATCATATATAGACAAACTGTTAGAACGATTTAGTATGAGCGAGTGTAAATCTGCTGTCACACCTATAGATGTAAATGTTAAATTAGAGAAACCCGAGTGTATCAGATGTGATGTAATGGAACAGTATCCGTATCAAAGTCTGATAGGTGCCTTGATGCATCTGGCCGTATCAACGAGACCAGACATCACTTATGCCGTCAACTATTTAAGCCAATTCAATACAAATTACGATATTGAACATTGGAAGGCTGCTAAACGTGTGCTGAGATACTTGAAAGGTACATCAGATTACGGATTAGTGTACGAAAGAACCGGTTTGCCTCTTTTTGGTGTGGTTGATGCAGACTGGGGAGGGAATGCGATAGATCGTAGATCCTATTCCGGTTTTGCATTTATTTTGGCAGGTGCTCCGATTAGCTGGGAAGCGAGAAAGCAACGGACCATTGCTTTATCAAGCACCGAAGCTGAATACGTGGCCATTTCCGAAGCTACTAAAGAGGCAATGTATTTGCGTGATGTTTTAAGTAACATGGCGATTAAGTGTGAGTGTGTGATGCTATTTAACGACAACCAGGGCGCGATCAAACTTGCTCAAAGTAGGAATTATCATCCACGAACGAAACATATCGATGTGAGGCACCACTTTATTCGAGATATGTGCGAACAAGGTGTAATTGATCTTAGATATTTATGTACCGACCGAATGCCTGCTGATGTATTGACCAAAGGCTTGACTGGAACAAAGCATCATGAATGTCTGCGTAATTTAGGTATGATGGATGAATGTATGTGAATGTTAAAGATACATGCTCATGACTTCGAGGGGAGGTGTTATAGTAATACGAAGTGCGTGAGCAGTGCCACCTATCGTAAATGTATTGAGTTCGTTTCCGCGCACGCGCCGCTAACATCGTTGTAATCATTGTCTTAGTTTAAATATACTATATTGCTGTAAAAGGTGCTTTTTCTCCCATACCCCTTCACCTTCCTATGTAGATAATAATTATCTACAAAGTAATCTTCTACAAAAGGACAACTACATAAAAAACCAACAAGTGTGTAAATGATACGTGACAATGCAAGCAGGTATCTAAATATTATTTCGTTAAACCTAGACTAAATAATTGTATTGTAGCTAGTTCCCAAACATAATCAAAGTTTAGGAAAAGTCAGTAATAATATTTTTTAAACAAAAAATAAACACGCGGAACCTTTTATTCAGAAATACCAGGAGTAAGAGGTTGATTTTTACTTACAAATAGTTCGCTGACACCGATCAGCTGACTTAGTGCTAGTGATGTGTTTATTTCAATTTGAAAAGTTTGGTTTCTGGTATCTTACAGGTATAGTAATTAAGTATTAGTAGGTATAGTAATTAATTAATTAAGTCCCTCTCAATCGGCCTTTAGGCTCGTGTCCTTGATCGTAAAGACCGGACACCGTACCCCGCCTTTTCCTCCAAACCCTTTCTGACAGTTTCTAGAATCATCTTTCACAGACCATCTAAGATTTCTTAACGATTTGTATCTTCAATTTATCAAACATTGTTTTTTAAAATAAAATGTGGTAAATTATGTAAGTTTGTTTATTTATTATTTAGTTATCCAATAAACTTGTAATTAATTAACTAAACAAAAAGACACCAACGCCATCTGTGTCAACGTAGAACAGCGTTGACAACCAAGGCGTTAGTCCGCCGTTAATTACAACAGGTGTCGCTACTAGACACGATTTTGGCGTTTTGGTTGCTTGCTTGGAGGGGTAGGTGTCAAGATTTCTTCGCTACCAGGACGTTTGCGTGAATTTTGTTGTGATTGTGTAACATCCATTTCTGTAACACTACAAACAACATCCGCGAATCGGGATAGTGGATTCGGAGAGAAAGGGGAAAAAGGAGTTGAAGGATCTGGAATATCTGGGGAGTCAGGATCAGGGGGTCTCATCTTGTATAAAACGAGACTTAAAACAAGAGAATCACAATACAAACCTAGTTACGAACACAATAACGACACACTTAAACATTAACACAAGTCACAAAAGTATCAACAATACCACAAAAACAGTTAAAATTCTAGACACACGTGCTAACTCAGAACACCGAGGCGAGCATGGGGTACCCGTACCGTATACAAGGTGTTGTTTTGCATCTTCGTCACAGGAGGCTGTTAGGCAGGGCATAAATAATCAAATCAAATTATGATACCTGCTCAATAATTAATACATACTTGTTTTTTAGTTATTTAAGTTTGACAGTGTTTCAGAATACACCAATTTCAAAGAACAGAATCGCCCCGTTGCATATGCGGTAGGCAGTTTCGCACGACTATGTCGCTGTGTGCGTGCGTGTCGATGACGGACAGGCCTCGCCCACCCTACCAGCTGCGCGTGTGGCTAAAAATGAATGACTGTCCATTGTTTTAAGGGTTCCTTCAAAGTTTAAGGAATGCTAATTAAAGGCGTTCTACACGATCCAGACCGACCGCCGACAGAGGTGACCTTGGTCGCGTCAACCAACTTTTGTATTCGTTCTACACGGTCGGTGGTTGACACAACTTGTCAATTCCGTCCGGTGTTCACAGCGTAAAGACGTATCAATATGGCTCCTTGCCTTTCAAAGCAACGGAAGGTCGGTTTGGCAATAACTTTTTTATGCTTGAGTGAAGAAGAAAAATTAATTATTAAAAAAAAATAATTAAACATTTTCTTATTCTTATCTTTATATAAATTAGATCCGATCAGAAGACATGATAAATCAGTGTATAAAGATATAAATTCGGTCAGAACCTCTCGTTCGCGGGGTTCGTTTTGTGAATCAATAAAGAGCACTCTACATTTTTTATAACATGCGACTTACATTCAAAATATACCCGTCGAGACCCAACACGGCTAAGAATTCCTTCACATCAAAGCACATTATGTCATAAGAATAGCTTTATCACAGCAATAAAAATATTCAACAATATTCCAAAAGAAATAAGGGAACTCCCTCTAAAACGCTTTAAATCAAAACTACACAAATGGCTTATTGATAATAATTGTTTTTATAGTGTAAAAGAATTTTTTGATAAAAAAAATAGACGATAAATATAAGATATGATGCTGAGTTTTAATTATATTACTTTATATACCTATTATTCTTATGTGTTCAAATAGATACGAAACCCATGTTATTAAAAATATGTTAATTTTAACAAATTAATGCTTTAAAGTCACATTTAGTATCTTTAAATATTTGCTAAAAAATATTTATTTTAATATATTCTATTCTAATCCATCGCTGTGACACGCGATGGCGTGCGCCCACATTGACTGACAAACGCACACTCAAAGAGTAAAGTAACTATAGAGGGAAAGAGTGACAACTCTGTGGTAAAAGGACAATGCAACTTTTCCTTTGACCGCTGGCCCAAAAAATGACACCTGTTGTACATAGCTGAAACCTATGCCAAACGTTAGTACTAATCATCCATGACAACTTTTACTATGGGGCCAAATAAATCTATCCCAGGAAAAAAAATATACAGGGTAACAAATGTTTGAAAAAAGTGTCGATTTTTATGACTTAATTAGAGGTTTTGTTTGTTATAAATATCGCCAATTGTAAACATATGAACAATAGAACACCTAAATAGGATGTAGGATAGGATATTCAGAATCAAAAATAATACAACATAGTTCAATAGACGCAGATAGCATTTATTATGACTACTAATCATTATCAACTATAACGCTATCCAAATAAAGGGCAGGGCGGTGAATGATGTCTTGGTGTCTGGCCCACGCAAGAAACCATACTATGGTCATTGTATGAGCGCAAACACCAATAGTTCTCCTGCCCGTCAAACAACTACAACAATAGTTACTAATACAATTTCTTCCTTGTGAGTTACCATCTATTAATATATAGCAAAAATATTTTCTAGAATTGCTGTGTCGGCTTTTAATACGCGCTCTTAGTAACCAAACATTCTCAAATGGCAATTGAAACTCATCTAAGCCTCTTAGTTGCGTATCTGCACATATTTCAATAATGTATTCGCCTCCGCGGACATGCTCGCTATAATAGCTCGCAGCAAGTTTTAGTTGGTAAGTGCCTACCGAGTACAACATTAATTCATCTTCGGACAATACAGGAAACTGAGGAAGATTAGGTAAATCCCCCGTAATATTAAAGAAGACCGTTCTCTGTCTATTTAAATTATTTTCGTCCACGTAATCTGCCAATCTATTAGGAACATGGACTCTGTTTCTTATTATTTCAAGAAATTCTTCAGCATGACGATTATCCACGAGAGGTATGTGAAAAGCATTAATTAGTGCTGCAGCAATCCTGAAGTCCTCGAACATGTGCAACATGGATTTATTAAAGTAAGTCTGTCGAAACAATCTGTAGTCTCTTTTAAATCTCCCGTTTACGACCTCAACGGGCCAACGGCATATTGTACACAACCTTGACTTATTGGCCTGTACTGTTGTTAATTGCGATGCTCGTCCACTATTTGACTCTGGTATTACACCTATAAAACCATAGGTTTCTAACTCACTAACCACATCACGGAAGCCTCTGTCTAAAATAAAAACGTCGCCAGAGTTTAGGTACCACGGTATAACGCCACCTTCTCTCTCTAATAGCTCCCTTAAAATAGTAGCATCATTTTTGTTTGCAGAGTATGGACCTTCAACCTCTAAAATATATCCGTCACAAGTGACAATCATAAATGGCTTTAAAAGATTTCGGTATTTATGTGGGCTGTAAGTGTCTTTCTGAAATGCAAAGTTCGTGCTTTTTTGGACGTATATATATGTAGCATCGCAAATAACAATTGCTTTTGAATAATCCGGCCTGCCAAATAATGTATTCGGTAATAGAAGATTTCGCCTTGCAGCTTGTTCGCGACTTATATGGTTAAAACCTAAATGTAGAGGCACGAAATCTTCGGTTAAGCATTGCCTAGCTAAGTTCAATTTCTTTTCTAGATTTTGACGCGTCATGTGAAATATAGAAGCCAATCTATCATCAGTTTCTCCAGTTCTTATTTTAGATAGGAAGATACCTAATACAGTTTTAGGTTTTCTAGTTCTTCTAGACAAAGAGGGTGTCACTTCTAGAATTCTAATAAATTCATCCCGCGTTCGACCTGTCCAGTAATGAAGTTCTGCTTCATCAAATTCCTCTATTGCCTCAAAATCTAACAAATGTTTATTGTGGTTTTTTAATAAGCGGATTATATCGAGCATGTACTGCGGATTGAATTCAAAACGCCGGTTTGGTGCCTCCAATAACATCTGCCAACTATCGGTTTGCAAGTGATCACTGCATACACGAGCGTTTAAAGGAATATAATAGTTATATTCCATGATCATCTTCATTTTTACAGTTTCGGCAATTCTGTGTCGAGATGTACTTTGACAACCGTGAAATAAACACGAATTTCCTGAATTAGGACCTCGCGAAAATCCATTTAAATTGAAAACAGCATTGTTATTAACTAATACATTTTGTTCAATCGGTTGCCTTTGTTCTTCGACTTCGGGCTGTTCTTGGTCCAATAGAGGCTGGTTTTGGTCTGGAACTAGTTCAGGTTGCACGACTTCTCCAGGTTGATGTTGTGCTTCATTTGGCACGACGTTTCGCTCTGGAGCGACTGGCTGTTCCTGTTCGACCTCAGGTTGATGAATAATAGGTAAACCTTCACCCTCCGCATTGCGCTGCAGAATACTTCCTCGTCGGGCTCGCATCCAACAACGGAAACAAACGTATTCCTCGTTGTTATAAGTGAGCTGAAAAATAATATACTATAGATATATAATATATACTAATCGAATATACTATTCGTTCCAAGTCTAATAACTATAGAAATACTAGCTTTCCGCCCGGGACTTCTCCCGTGTATATAACTTAACTAGCATTTTGCCCGCGGCTTCGCTCCCGTGGGACCCGTTATTTTTCCCGGGAAAAAAGTATCCTTTGTTACTCCCTGAAAACTAAGCTTTCTAATGGTAAAAGAATTTTTCAAATCGGTTTAGTAGTTTCGGAGCCTATTCAATACAAACAAACAATGAAATCTTTCCTCTTTATAATATTAGTATAGAAGTATAGATGTAAACCCCCCATATAAACATGCAACACCTTTTCACTCTCTCTAAGTTTTATATTCGCAACAAGAGTAGCCTAATGTCCTTTTTCAAGGGCCCATCAACCTATCTCTATACCAAAACTTATCGACATCCCTTCAACCGTTTAGGGGTGAAAAGGTAACAGACAAACATGAGTTATTTTCACATTTATAATATTTTTGGATATTAGGAAAAACAGTGGTGATAGTAATCACTAAACTCACCTCATATGGGAGCGCTGACTGAATATTCTCGATGGCACGAGCATGTCGATTACGAATATTCGCAGTCAAAGTAATCCTTCGAATACGTAGTACAGATATACTGCATAACACACACACTTGGCGTCCTCGTGGTAGGAACATCTTCCAAATATATCGGTGTCCGGTAATTGTAGCAAAATCGGAGTCAGGTAAACGAAGCAATGGTCAGAGTATTAAGAATCGATTGGAGTCCAAGGTTAAGAGCACAGTCACAGAAAAAAAACACGATAAGCGCACAGTAACGTACCAAAAGACAAGCAATGGACGACTGCAAAGATTTGCTTCTTCATGACTTTGTAATGGGTAACAAAGACAACAAACAATAAGGATGCAGGTATATAATACCCCTTACGATGGAAAAGGACAACAAAAGCGCACACGCAGGTCTAAACAATTGCCGCAATATAGTGGTGCGGGAGGGGGACGAGGGGCGGGTACGCTAACTGCTACCTGACGCTGCGACGACGCGCGCGACGTGAAGAAGCGCGCCCATTATTCCTATACGTATGTTATACAGCACGGGTCATTATTTTTGTTAAGTTAGCACCAACACTTCTCTTATATTCTGAACAATTTGGCTCATTTAACAGGAATTAACCATTAAAAAATGAAATCATCAGCGAATTACTTCTGTATGCCTTTAAACCTTTACGAATTACATTAGGGGGATATTTTAAACCTGTTTAAAATAAACAAAACCTATAATTGAGTCATATAAAAACCGACACTTTTTTGAAACATTTGTTACCCTGTATCTTTTTTTTCCTGGGATAGATTTATTTGGCCCCATAGTAAAAGTTGTCATGGATGATTAGTACTAACGTTTGGCGTAGGTTTCAGCTATGTACACTGAATTTCATATTTTTGGGCCAATTGGTTGCATTGTCCTTTGCATGTATGGAAAGTGCTGCCACCTTGAGTTTGGTGGGTGACCTAAGGCTCTAATAAATATACACATACCTATAGTTAAGCATACTTACTATAAGTAGCGAATCTTTATTATAATGTTTAGGGTCACAATCAGGGTTTAACAAATAACAGTAACAAGTAACAATTTTAACATAATTAGCTGAGATAAACTAGGGATTTCGGGAAGCGCATCAACGTCGGGAAAGCCGGAGTTGCGGAGTTGACAATGATAATGGCGGATGGCCGGCGGCGACAATGACATTTGTTTGACAATTTGACAAACAAGAAAATGGCTGCCAAGTTTTTTTAACCCACCAAACTGCAGATGTCGCTGTCGTCTATGGAAATTGATGACAGTGCTAAGTGTGCCCCCCCTGCGCACACTGAAGCTCTCCCGTCGGCCGACAGCGTTCCAAACGGTTGGGGCCGACCACGGACGCAGCCTGTCGCGATGGATGCGCTCACGACCAAGGTCGTCCAAATGTCGTTTGACCCCGCCCATATTTGGTCGGCCGACCAACGTCTACACGGTAGATTTTCACACCAACTGGACCAAGGTCACCTCTGTCGGCGGTCGGTCTGGATCGTGTAGAACGCCTTTTACATTGACTACCTGAGGCAGAGGACATTCCAACAAACAATAGACCGCCACCCCCACCCTTCTTCCGTTGCGCGTTAGCAGGTAAATTCAGTCGAAAGTTGATCATCGAACCTTGTTTGCGTGTCTCTTATCGGCTTTTTACAAAAGCGTTAACTTTGTGTGTTAAACTGAAGTTTTCTGTGTTTACCTGGTGCAAAATAGCAATGGATTCGGAAACTACAGGTATGTGACAATCCAAATGTAATATACATATTTGTTAAAATTTGTTTTATTTTAATATACTTTTAGTGGTCGAGAAATAACGTCTGAAATAAGGATATTTTTTTAAGAAATTTATGTTTAGGAAGCTATTTGTTTTAGTATCGGGATAGATCGGGCAACTTTTGTAATTTATATAAACACGCACACAAACACCGTGCCGAAGTCTGCCGAACTGTTACGACGTTAGACGATGCACGGCTTTCAACGCTGCACCGCTGTGCCGGTCGGAGTGAGGGGTGTTAGGTTTATTTTCGTTACGGAATTTCTTCATTCGGTCGCCGCGCTCAAAGCCCAAGATAAAAGCTATGCAATAGCTTAAAAATATAGACCCTTAAGTAACGAATACTAAATAAATTAGCCGCGGAATAGCGCGGATGCGCAAAAACGTAGAACATTGAATTTCACGGTCAAAATAAGCTAAAGGAGGTCAGCAAAAGCCCATACAACTTTGCCCAAACATGTACCTCGAGGTATACGTGTACCAAATCGTAGAGAAAAAATAGAGGAATTCGAAAATAATTGTACCTTTATCCTTACATAATATAAAACAACATAATAAATTATGTTTTAATATTTTAATTACCTACCTGTAACACAATTAAGTGGCAACTTTACACGTACAATTACGTTACATTTGGTTGACACTCGAGCTGAAATTTTCGTAAATGTCATTCACATTTTATCCTTCCGTCTCGTTTCTGCATTTCGGGGTACGGATTATTATTGAATTCAGATTGAATTACTTATTTATAAACATTCGAAACGAAACAAATGTGAAACAACAGTGCAAAGAGAAATTAAACACTAGTGCAACAGTGGTTGAAGCTGACAGAAGACAGCTGTCAAGTTGACAGTTTTTTTTTTTATAAGTATGGTAGGTAGTGTGCCGATGAAAGGGTGCCAAAATAGCGTGCTTTTTGTTGTTATTTTATTATCGTCCCCGGGCACCCATAAGAATAAATATTAATGCAATATTATTCCGTGTAATCTAGTTTATTTTATGGCACTAAGTGTACCACGGTACTTCGTTTGGGCAGATTTTGGTGACATCCTTTGTGAAAAAAGGTATTTATGTCTAAAAACAATATTTACTTGTTCCAGATATAGTGGGTACTTCCGGAGTGAGAATAGTGACTCGTAAATCTCTCTTTGATTTTATGAAAAATGAAAATTTACACAATTTGGAAGAAAAACTATGTTTTTTGAGAGACCACCTTTTCACTAGTGACGATCTTACTGAAGATCAGTTAAAAATACTGAAAAACAATTTTGCACATTTTAAATCGGAAATGAAGCAAAGGTGGATTAAATCTCACAAAAAAGAAGAGGTTTTTTTGAAAAACAACCAACTTTGGCTGGAAGGTACATTCGAAATTCCAGTCACAACGGCAAATCGTCCAGGTCGCCCTTGTAAATCGTTTGGGGAATCTAGCGAAAGGACCAAAAGAAGAAAAACGGAAGGGATCCGATCTAATGTAGATGATGGTGTAATACTTCACGCAGCTCAAGTTGAATTAAGTAAATCGGGAAAACGTACTCATCTACGTTCTCCTCCCATACAACCCCTACAAAAATATCGCCTTCCCCAAGCTGACTGGTCTAAGTTCTTGTCCAATTTGGATGCAGAACTTCAGAATTTTCCCCAAATAAATTCATCCAACTCCCTAATTCTCTACAATGATTTTTTTGAGTGTCTGTTGAGAGCGGCCAATTCTTCAATCCCCTTAAAAAACTCTGCCCGTCACCTAATTCCTTCTTCACCTTGGTGGGATGCTGAATGCACTGATGGCGTCCGTAAACGTAAAGAAGCAGAAAACACCTTTTCCTCTAGTGTAAATATGCCCGACTATTTAAATTTGAAAAAGACTTCTGCAACTACTTGTAGGTTATAACTACTTGTAGGCAAGAAAGAAAAGATGTGGCTGGCTTAACTTTTGCGAGTCACTGTCTCCACGTTCTCCAGTTTCCCTTGTATGGAAAAAAAATAAAATCTACCGCAGAGCATGTGACAGCCACTCTCCCAATGAGAAACATGACCACAGAACCTGGTTGGAAGACTTTATATCCAAATTAGCCCCCCCGTTTGTTCCTAGCTACGAGTGCCTTCCCACTATAGATCCTTCGCCTCCCACTTCCTCTGATAGATTTGATGACCTTTTCTCTTATTCAGAACTTATTTGTGCCTTAGATCATCTCCGGGATTCTGCTCCGGGGGTTAATGGAATACCCTACTCCTTTATTACCAAATCTTCTTCTGACTGTAAACTAATCTTTCTGAACCTAATCAAATTTGGGGGGGTTTGTGTTTGCAAATTTATGTTTTGGCTTCCAAAAACACGCTTCGCTTGCTTACTTGCTTGGCTTGGTTTTGTAGACGCAAACCTACCTTGTCTCCTCCTTCAGAGGCGGCGAGGTGGCGGGGTCTTGAGAGAGAGCGCAACGGTCGTGTAGATCCTCAAGGCAAGTCTGGTGATGTTCCTTCTCGAGGTTGCTCCCCGTTATTGGTCTAATTCCTTATGAATTAGACGTAACAGAAATCACCGGGCGATTATCTCAGGGGTGGCGAGGTCATGCCCCTGGGTGTCCACCATAGAACAAGAGCAGATGATGGACAGCAATGACCTCCCGCGTGTTTGTGCCGTGCGCGGGGACCCGTACGGAGGGATGAAGGAATCCTGGTGGTTGAGTGGAGCAGGTTGCACACAACACACCACTTTGGCCCGGATTTCCTCTTACACGGGAGGGAATGGAGTAGCTACCCATTATCAACCGGCTGAGGCATCCCATAAGCGGGATGTCAAGCGAGGATCGGCTTAGTGGGGGGGGACAGCCGGCGTGGCGTGGGGTCTTGGGATGAGTTGCGGCATAGTCTCGTGTCGTTTACAGTTCCTTGATCTTCCGTTACGTGCGGGCTCGTCAATTTCCTACTAGGTTGATCCTATACCGAAGGAGTAGCTCTGGCGTTCGCTCGTTGAACGGGCGACGTCCCCGACTGAGGGCTCCGTGGCGGGTGGAGAGCTCCAACGGTGAATCAAAACATCCTAACATATGGATAAAGAGACAAAAGAATTAAAATCACAAGCTGCGTCCCGCTCGTCGGATGCGCTTACAAAAACCAACCCACCAAAGGCTGCGTCTTCAGATGCGCCATCCACATCCAACACAAAGGCTGCGTCTCAAGATGCGCCTAAGAGGCAACTGCCCAAGACTGTGTCCAATAAACACAAACGTTCGGCGGCGTCCAAGGATGCGATGAGGAAGGCATCCGCAAAGGATGCGCCACAACAGGCTGCGTCCAGAGCAATCCCAACCTCATCTGCGTCCACGGATGCGCCACCTTTTTTTTTTTTTTAACGTGGAGAAATGCTCATGCATTCTGCACTATCACGGGGAGATAGTGCAGTTATGTGGGACTCTAACCCACTAAAACTCCACGGTATCCTCCTCTGCCGCTTACGGCGGGAACACGGGCACGCGTTTGCACTCATCCGTGAACCCGCCGCGGCTGTCCGTCACCGGACCCCCCTCTGGGGAGTATTCCCCATCATCGGCGCACCAGAACACATAGCACGCCGTGACCACCTCTGGGACCAAACCAGCACATGGGTGCCAGACGACCCCGTATCTGGGCACCCTTGGTCCCCCTTTGACGGGTCAGGTAATTGGCCCCGCCACCTGCCAATTTTCGGCCGCAGAGGATAGGGAGAGCGGCCAACGTCATACCAACACTCCTCCTCCCCTGCGGCCCCACCGCGTCCGCCATCAGACGGTGGCGACCCCGTCAAGGCCGCGGAAGGTAGGGAGAGCGGCGCACCGCAATACCGGCACTCCTCTCCCGCCGCGGCCTCCAACCCTCAGCCGCGACGCCTCCCACACGACATCGCGGCCCGCCTCAGTTGCGATGTCGCCCAAGCGGCACCGCAACCTACTTGTTGGCCGCTACGCCGTCGGCTTACAGGCAAAAGCCCTGACGAGCGGCCCCTCCTCGGGTTCCTCTTCGCTTCACCGTGGGGGTCCAAGCCACGGCTACTGAGCCCCCCCGCCTCGACAATGCGGGAACCCACCGGGGGGGCGGATGCGCCACCTAACATAACTCCGACCGAAAGGCCTAGGACAGCACTCGCTCATGGCGACTCGAGGAGTACTGCAAATGTAGATGCGCCCAAAACACGGGCTGCGTCAACGGCTGCGGTCTCTGAGAGGGACCTGACGGGTCTGAACGAAGCCCCATTGGAAGGAGTATCAAACGCCAATAGATGGCAAACATCCACAAACAAAAAGAAGTCCCTCAAGGCGGTACCGGCTACGGCTGAGATGCCAAAAGGCGAGGCTGCCACCAGCGTTAAGCGCAAACGCAGCGAGAGACCAAGAGGGAAGAAAAACCCAAATAAGACCAACACCGAACCAATGGCAAAGGCGCAGAAGCGTTCGCGTCCCGAAGATTCCGTCACACCAACAGGGATCAGCAAGAAGAGCAAGCCTGCTCGCTCCCGTATGGTGGATGGAACTTTGGTGAGCTACGCTGAAGCGGCTGCGTCATTCAGGAGCAACGAGCTGTGTGTTGCCGTCATGACAGAGCCTTTTCTGCAAATGACGCAGGAGCAAGCGGAGGGGATCCGTCAGGTGATAGAGGACCAGCTCCGGGCTCTGTTAAAGGCTCCTGAACCTGAACCAACAGAAACAAACTATAGTACCGCGATCCATTTAAGAGGCCGGGCTCACTTTGCTGAGGGCGTCCTTAAGACATGGTGTGAGGACGACTTCACAATGGCCTGGCTCAAAGGGGTCGTAAATAACATACCGTCTCCGTTACCGGGGACCAAGCTCATCGTTCGGCCTCAAGCTGACATACCCAAGAAGGTAGTGTGCATGCTGTTTGTCCCCGAGAACAGCGAGGACACAACAGAACTGCTCAGGATGTTGGCGAGGCAGAACCCGAACCTGAAAATGAACACCTGGACACTGACACACGAAAGGGCTAGGCAGGAGCCCCCGGGTACTTGTCTCTTCTTTCGTGTGCCGGAACCCATGGTCAAAATAATAAAAGACCAACAACGGCGAGTATACTACTTTATGGGCAGTATATACATCCGCTTCCTGGAGGAGGGTGGTACCAAGGAGGATGCCGCCGCGCTAACAACAGAAGCAGCCTCGAGTGCGCCAGAAAGGGAACCTGGTCTGCCGCTTCCTGAGCGTTCACCGTCGCCTCTAGCGATGGAGACTGTTGGGGAGGCGGTAGAGTTGGCGACCTCCATGGCAGCGCTGGAGGTTCTATCAACAACGGGCTCAATGAGGGATCCACCCTCGTCCGGTCTGACTTCGGATGAGGATTGCTTTCCGCCAGAGGAGAGAAGTGAGGGCGAGGACAGCAGCCTCTGCTCCTCTCCTGTGCGGGACTAGGATCCTACAGACCAACCTCCAGCACAGTCAATCTGCGCCGGCCACCTTGCGCAGAGTGCTGGAGAACCAACAAGAAAAGACCATCGCCCTTATCCAAGAGCCGTGGATTAGGGGTGGCAGAATATGCGGTCTTGGTAACATAGGAGGTAAGTTGCTACTAGACACCTCCGCTAGTAACCCACGCACCTGCATTCTTGTTTCCAAACTTGTACCTAACCTTTTAATTAACGAATTCTGTTCAAGGGACCTGACAGCAGTCAGGCTTTTCAGAACCGAACAGGAACTCCCGGACATTGTACTAGCCTCGGCTTACCTGCCGGGCGATGAGGACGTGCCTCTGCCAGAGCTCGCCTCACTGGTTGAGTACTGTGAAAAGGAGAAACTGGAACTAATCATCGCGACTGACTCCAACGCGCATCACACGCTCTGGGGTAATGTCAAAACCAACAACCGAGGTGAGGAAATGCTTGATTTTATTCTTAGTAATAACCTTGTTCTACTTAACAAGGGCTCCGAACCTACCTTCATAAACGCAAGATCGCAAACAATAATAGACCTTACTTTAGCAACCATAGGTATATCCAACTCCATACAGGACTGGCATGTGTCCACCGAGATATCATGCTCAGACCACAGATGGATCCGCTATACCATCAACTTCAACTTAACCAAACCACAACCAAGAAGGATTCCTCGCAACACAGACCAAGTCAAGTTCACTAAACTCGTTAAAGCTGAACTAGGAAAAATACCCGCCCTTCCGGCTGAAATACCAGTAACCAACTTAGACGAACATGTCAACAAGATCACATCCATCCTTATATCTAGCTTTGAACAGTCTTGTCCCCTCACGGTACCCAGGCAGGGAGGTCGCCGTTCCTGGTGGAGTCCTGAACTGGAAAGACACCGACGCAGGCTGAGAAGACTGTTCAACAGAGCTAGGAACACAAGGTCGCCAGTTGACTGGGACCGCTATACAACAGCTCGTAAAATATATAAAAAACTGATACGACTCAGAGGGAAGAATAGCTGGAGGCGTTTCTGTACTAACATTGAAAATAACAACCAGGCAATAAGAGTCAAAACCTGTCTTGCTAAAGAGACAGACCACTCAATAGGATGCCTAAAAAAACCAGACAACACCTACACAACAAACGACGCTGAGACAAGCGAACTACTCCTGACCACCCACTTCCCAGGATGCCAGATTGCCACCCAGCAAAGCTGGGAACCGCACAGGGAGAGGCCCAGGAGCATCCTAGATTGGGAAGTGGCGTCAGAGGTAATCGATAAAGACAAAATAACGTGGGCAATCAACACCTTCCTACCCTTCAAGGCAGCAGGACTAGACGGTATCTTCCCGGCTCTGCTCAGGTGGAGCCGAGACTTACTGGCTAGTTACCTCGCTGAGGTGTTTCGGGCCTGCCTGGCACACCGCTACATTCCCTTGAAATGGCGGGAAGTAAAAATAATCTATATACCGAAACCTGGTAGGGGCGACTATACCCAGCCCAAAGCTTTTAGACCTATAAGCCTCTCCTCGTTCTTCTTGAAAACACTGGAGAGGCTGGGAGATAGGAAGATAAGATCCCAAATTTCGGTACAAAGA
Organism: Hydraecia micacea; assembly: GCA_914767645.1. Lineage (NCBI taxonomy): Eukaryota > Metazoa > Arthropoda > Insecta > Lepidoptera > Noctuidae > Hydraecia > Hydraecia micacea. Next base: position 4,073,146 of record OU611775.1, read on the forward strand.
CCTCTACACCCTAATCAACACGCCTACTGTGCAGGCATATCAACTGAATCAGCACTCCACAGCGTAGTGTCACGCATAGGAAATGCTCTTAAAGCCAAAAACCCAACATTAGGCGCCTTCATTGACATAGAAGGTGCTTTCGACAAAACTAACTTCGCCAGCATCGAACGGGCACTTGCCACGCACGGTGTTGCGCGAACACTCATAGAATGGATAAATAACATGTTAAAACACCGTGCTATTCAATTTACCGTGAATACCACCACACGAGGTATCGTGAGTAGGGGCTGCCCACAGGGTGGGGTGCTGTCACCACTGCTGTGGAACTTAGTCGTAAATGAGCTCATTGCAGAGCTCAACGCCAGCAGTCTTTACTCGGTGGGATATGCGGATGACATAGCAATTCTGATTTCGGGGAAGTTTGAGGGTATCCTATGCGATCTCATGCGTAGGGCCTTCAAAATAATCGAGGGTTGGTGCTCGAAGCACGAACTATCGGTTAACCCCTTGAAGACAGAATTAATAATGTTCACCAACAAAAGAACCATTGGACCCCATAGGCTTCCAAAACTTTTCAACACAGAACTAACACTTAAAGATGAAGTCAAGTACTTGGGGGTGATCCTGGATAGCAAACTGCTCTGGAACAAGCATCTTGACTACAAACTTAACAAAAGCACAATTGTATTCTATCAATGTAAAAGAATGTTAGGAAAAACATGGGGGCTCTCTCCGAAGATCACTCTGTGGTTATACAAAGCGCTGGTCAGGCCAATGTTGGCTTATGGCGCTCTAGTTTGGTGGACGAGGACCGAACTCTTGACCACTATTACCAGACTACAACGCTTCCAACGACTGGCCTGTTCAGCTGCCACTGGCTGCATGAGAACCACCCCAACAGCAGCCATGGAGATAGCCCTTCAATTAACTCCCCTTGACCTGTACATACAGCAGGAGGCGGCGCTAGCTGCCATCAGGCTAATGCACCTGGGCATATGGGGCAATAACATTAACAGTCCACACGCTAAAATCCTGAACCGGGCGATTGTGTACCAGCCTCTCATCGCTGCCCCGTGTGATAGAACACCAAACCAACCGATGTTTAACAAAAACTACGTTATACAAACAGCTCAGGAAGATAGGGATCAGTCAGGAGCCAATGAAGTGCGCATCTACACAGACGGCTCAAAGACACAAAACGGTTCAGGTGCTGGCGTACACTCCCTTGACCTTAATATTAACTTCTACATACCACTAGGCATACACAGTTCGATCTTTCAATGTGAATGTGTTGCCTTAACACAAGCCGCAATAGCAGTAAAGCGCTTAGGCATCCGGTATTACGGCATTAAATTCTTATCCGACAGTTTATCTGTGCTCAAAGCTTTAGAGAACAAACAAACTAACAACAAACTAATCTTTGAGTGCCATTTAGCTCTGGAGAGTTTATCGACGTGCAATCGAATCACACTCCAGTGGATCAAAGGGCACAGTGGATCCTTGGGCAATGATGCTGCAGATGAACTTGCGAAGAGAGGCTCTGACTTGGAGGTGCTAGGCCCGTACCCACTTCTCCCTCTGCCTTTCTCACAAATTCGTGCGTGGATTCGCCAAAGATCGACTGAACTCCATAACAACAGATGGTCACGGGTAACAGACTGTAGACAGTCGAAATTGGCTTTACCAATGGTACATCCGCGACTAACAAAAAAACTTTTAGAAGTTTTTTTAAGCTTAGGCTTAAGTAGAAATAACCTTAGAATAATAATAGGTATAATTACGGGCCATAACCACCTCAACAAACATCTTTTTAACATAGGCGCCACGGACAGCTCCCTCTGCAGGGGCTGCCTTGACGCCGAGGAATCAGCCGCCCACGTCATCCTGGAATGCGAGGCCGTGGCTTCTCAACGTAAAGAAATCCTCGGAACAGTGAGGTCGCTCCGTGAAGCCTGCGAAGCTCCCAGGAAGCTTCTGTGCTTTTGGGCGGAGCTAGGCTGGCTTTCTTAGCCAGAATCCCTACGCACAACGGACCAAATGAGAGTCTAAGTGCGGAAAAGGGAGCCCCATCATCATCATCATCATCATGAACCTAATCAATTCCTTTTTTGTTACTGGCCATGTTCCAGATTCTTGGAAATCCCAAATAATCATCCCAATTTTGAAACCTGGGAAAGACCCAAAAGATTCTTCTTCCTATCGTCCTATCGCCCTCTCTTCTGTCTTGGCTAAAATTATGGAGAATCTCATCAAGAATCGACTTGAATGGATCTTAGAAACTAAAGGCATCTTTTCCAGTTCCCAGTTCGGTTTTCGAAGAGGTACGGGAACTCTAGATAGCCTAAGTGTCTTCATGTCTGATGTCCGCATTGCGTTTTCCAATAATGAAAGTGTTCTCGGTGTTTTCCTAGACGTTGCTTCAGCCTATGATAATGTCCAACTTCCAATACTCAGGCAAAAGCTGCTACAGCTGAGTATCCCTGTGAGGATGGTCAACATCATTTGTTGTCTCCTTATGTCCCGTTCTATTTCTGTCCGTCATCAAAACTATGTCTCCCCATCCCGTCTAGTGTGGAAGGGTCTTCCCCAGGGGTCGGTCTTAAGCCCCATCCTTTATAATATATATACACACATGATTTGGAGTCTTCAGTGAGTTGTTTCTGCAAAATCCTGCAATATGCCGACATTGCTCTCTACTTTAATTCAGCTTCCCTTTCAGATGCCGCATCTTGCTTAAACTCTGCCCTTTTCTACTTAAACCAGTGGCTAACTGATCATGGCTTAAGCTTGTCAGTGTCCAAATGCAATGTAGTTGCCTTTTCTCGCAAGCGTAATATTCCCCTTATTAACCTCTATGTTGTAAATTAACCCATTTTGATCCGTGACAAAGTAAAATGTCTTGACCTCATTCTAGACTCAAAATTATCTGGTCTCTATCACCTGGATTACATCTCCAAAAAGAAAGAGGCGTTAATGTCTTGTGCCCTCTCTGGAGTTCGCTGGGGAGCCCATCCAACTTCTCAGAAAATTCTATATAACGCCATAGTTCGTAGTCACTTTGACTATGGAATCTTTCTGTTGGAACCATGCAACAAAATAGCCCCGGCAAACTAGAAAGGATACAATCCAAATGCTTGCGTATTATCGCGGGTGCTATGAAATGCTCACCTATTAATGCCCTTCAGGTAGAATGTTTAGAGCCCCCACTTCACTTAAGTAGACAATATCTATGTGACAGATTTTTTTATAAAGTCATCCAGAATAAATTTCATCCTCTTCTCCCTCTTCTTCGTACACTTTCTCAGCTAATCACAACATCTCGCTATTGGTCGCATAAAAATCCTCCACTTCTAGTTAACAGCTTCAGTAAATTCAATAATTTGCACATTTCCTTAGTCCAGTTAGATAAAAACCCCTTATTTGACGTAAATTTTGATTCCTTACTCTTCCAACCAAAAATTATTTCTAACTTTGGTATATCCAAACATGACCCCGCTGCTAATGTCAAATTCAATAGGATTCTGGCAGAGGACTGGCACGATTGGCTGACGTTCAAATTCATTTATTCATTTTGTGAACATAGGGTACAATTATGCAGATGTTATACAAAAAAAAAAAAAATGTTGGTCCATGCTATGTCCCGCCAAAAGGCATACAAAATATCATTATTACCATATTATAAATTGGGGGATTACATCACTGATAAGAATGCTTGGCTAAATGCTGGTCCTGCTCCATAAGGACGCACAAATATATTGATTATAGCATTGGAAAATACTGTTGGAGCTGCTGAAGATTTTAAAATACTATTATTGCATTATATAAATTAAATCTCCTAGTATTGTATAATTGCATAGCACATGTGTGAGTACTATGTACATACTATAAAGCTACCATTTACTGGGTATGTCTTTCATTGACTTGAATGTGCTCTGGCAGCTGAGAGTATGTCATGCTCACTCAAATGTCTCGCTGATGGTGGCGCATGTGTTGGATCATTTAGCTCCCTTCAAAATGGTTGAGCTGAATGGTGCTAATACATGCGTCATGTTCGTGAACGGGCGCCGTCAGTTGGGACTGGTCATCTCTTTGCTGCCATGGCTTTTTTTAATTTAATTTAATATTTGAATTGCTTTTTTTTTTCTCGACTTTTCATTATGGACGCTTTTAACGTTCTGCATCGTTCTCACATCCATAATTTTTTTAACATTGATGTAATCAAGACTTTGTAAACATATTATTTTGATTTAAAAGAGTGTCCATGGAGTTTCTTGCCCGTTCTTCTCCATAGGTTACCTACGCTTTGGAATGGGCAACTAGCTTCATCTTTCTGACTGACCGACCCCTTGACAATTCAAAAGTGCCTGTAATTGGTTTAATTGAAATAAATGCTTTGAGTTTGAGTTTGAGTTATTAGGTAATCGAAAGTCAAGTAACAAAATAAAATCGAGTAGCAAAATAGGTAAGTAGATGTCATAATTTCATGCAATAGTTAATAATATGTCAATAAATTAAAACGGCACATAAACAAAACATGTAATAGGTAATTAGTCACAAGTTCGTATACAATACATAAAATGTCAATAGATATTATCATTATCTTATGGAAGCAACATTTTAATCATGGACAGATATAAAATTATACAAATATTATTTTAAATTGTCATTAAGATATTCATTAACAGAATAATATATTCATTAACAGAATAATACGCCTTGTCACTCAATAATTTAAAAAGCTTACGTTTAAACTCATTCATGTTGTTACTTAATAGAATTTGATCAGGTAATTTGTTATAAAGTTTTGGAGCCATTGCATATATACTATTGTAGAGAAACTTGGTTTTAGTGTATAACGGGTGCAACTTTTTTGAACGCCGCTGACTTTTTACACATTCATATAAAAACATGTTGTTTTTTACAAAGATACAGGCTTCATATACATAAAGTGATGGCACAGTCAATATTTTTAAGTTTTGGAAATGTGGCTTGCATGAATCCGTCCGTTTTATTTTACATATAGCTCGAATAAATTTTTTGATTTGTTCCCAACCAGTCACACTGTAACATGTCACAGTGTGACTCGTTGGGAACAATCGGTTAGGTTAGGTTAAAACTGAGACCCCTCTACGCACGAGCCGAGCGAGCGAAGCGAGCGGTGCCGCGGCAGCGGCCGGCGAGTGCCAGAAACGACTTGCGCAAATAGAAAAAAAAGAGCTAAAAAGAGAAAATTGCGATTGTTCCCAACGAGTTACACTGTAACATGTGTGACTCGTTGGGATTTTGGGAACAATCGCAATTTTCTCTTTTTAGCTCTTTTTTTTTCTATTTGCGCAAGTCGTTTCTGGCACTCGCCGGCCGCTGCCGCGGCACCGCTCGCTTCGCTCGCTCGGCTCGTGCGTAGAGGGGTCTCAGTTTTAACCTAACCTAACCGATTGTTCCCAACGAGTCACACTGTGACATGTTACAGTGTGACTGGTTGGGAACACACCAATTTTTTCTGTGCTATCAGTACCTCCCCTACCTTAGTCGCATTACCCCAGAATATAAGGCCATACCGCAAAGCAGAGGCGACATCCCCATGTCAAGGACATTGCGCCCTGGCACGCGCGCCCCCCTGACGCGAGACCCTTGCCCCGCGACCTGGTAGCGGACGACGACCCCATCGCACCAGATTGACGCCTCAAGTGAGCCGCACCCAGGTTACATGCGGCTCACTTGAATCAACTGAACTCCACACATTACACACATTCGTTGTGTAGCGTGTGCTAGGTTAATATAGGCACGTTACGCAGCGAGCGCAGCCACACACCACTATACAGACGCCTATACTCACACGTGACCGCGCAGTGCGGGCTGCGGGCACGTAGACACTGGGCGGTGTTACACAACACAATACCGCTCACACACACATGACTGCTCTTTAGCCCGGACCGTGACCGGCTAGCTCTGGAAGCGGGGCGGGCGGGAGCAACACACCTATATTCTGTAGGAACGTCGAGTCGGCACCTTTGTCGCTGGTCGTCTCTCGCCGGGCCTCCCCCAGGCAACTGGGGGTCTCACCTGGCGGTGACAGACCACCAAGGTGTCGTGAAGAAAGCGGCGCTGTGTGACACAGCGTCGCGGCGCGCCTACAGAAACACAACATGCAATCACTCACATGGGCACGCGTAAATTACGCGTGCCCAACGAAATACCACAGGCCATTGCAGCCAACGTAGTGAGAGGCCCGTATTGGCGGGTCGCCGTATTGCTATCTGCGGCCGGGGGGCGAAGCCCTGGTGTCGCTCGCCACGCCCCCTAACGGGGGCGTCGCGATTTCAAACAGAGGCGACATATCCGTGATAAGCTACTAGGAGCGCTGTCTTATTTACAATTTTGCCTAGCATATAGAGGGCATAGGAAAACTTACTGAGCTTCCCACATACATTATCAATTTGAGACCTCCATGACATATCGTTATCAATATGCAGTCCAAGAAATTTTGTGACATTAGTTTCCAGTATTTGCTCTCCTTTGTAGTTTATTTGAAATTGTGACAGTGTTTTTTGTCTAATTTTAAAATTCATAATTTTAGTTTTAGTTAGGTTAATTTTAAGGTTATTAGCGTTCAGCCAGTCAACAATCGTAACAAGACTAGTGTTAATATTATCTTCTATTTCTTTATTACTACCAGTATCATATATAACCGTACTGTCGTCGGCAAATAAGGGCATTTGATGATTGATTACTTGGGGAAAGTCATTAATGTAGCAGATAAACAGCAAGGGTCCCACCACAGAACCCTGTGGAACACCGTAACAAAGAAATTTGGAGCTAGAGGAGTATACTACTTCAGTTTTGGACCTAATATCCACTTGACTAATTTGAGTAATTTGTTTTCTATCTTCCAAATAAGATTGTATCAGATTAAGCACGTTACCTCTGATGCCGTATCTGTTTAGCTTAGTTAATAAGTACTTTATGGTCCACATAGTCAAATGCCCTGGTCATATCCATATACATAGCCATTACTGGTTTCCTATTGTCCATGTTGTAATGTATTTTTTCAAGAAAATTATATATGGCCATATTAATAGTTTTTGACTTCCTAAAACCCATTTGTTCCTTGCAAAAAATATTATATTTTTCAAAGTAATTATACATTCCATTATAAATAACTTTCTCGAAGATCTTTGAGAAAATCGGTATCAGAGCTACAGGTCTATAATTAGTTAAATTTGTTTTGTCATCTTTTTTATGTAATGGTTTGATAATAGACACCTTTAACTTTTGTGGAAATATACCATTTAGAATACATATATTTATAACGTCACTTAATATAGGCGCTATAAGAGGAGCCACTGCTTTAATTACTCTTGTGTCAATATCATTATATCCTGTACTATTGGTGTTTTTAAGGTTGTTAATTATAGTAATAATGTCCTTTGGTATGGTTGGTTCCATAAACATAGATTTATGCGATCCCAATGTTATAATATTATTATTCGTTTGAAAATTATTGGCATTCGGTATAATTGATTCCACAAAATAATTATTAAATTGCTCTGCTATCATTTTAGGATCTGTTAAATATTTGTCATTCACATTAATTACACTTATATTAGCTTTAGGAATGTTGGGTTTCATACTATTTATTACCTCCCAAGTTGCCTTAGATTTGTTGGTACTTGTTCCAATAAAATAGCTATTTTGAGCTTGCTGTGTTAATTTGACCACTTTTTGATATCTTTTTGAGAATATTTTAAAAGCAATTTTCGAATCACTGTTTCGTGTTAGTCTATATTTCCATAATAAAGTTCGTCTCTTCTTACTACAGCGCTTTATCCCCCGGGTGATCCACTTTGGCCTAATAACTGTGGATATTTTACGTTTGATAACTGGGAAACAGAGATCGTAGAATAATTTAAATAGATCATAAAATGAATCAAAACTATCATTTTAATGCAAATGATAGTTTTGATTCATTTTATGATCTGTCTGACTCGTAAACTTCTGAGAAACTCAGACTGGCAATACATTTTCTAAAAAGATTAATGTTTTCCTTGCTGTAATCGTGTTTATTAACATAGTAATATTTTAAAATACAGGTTTGCTTTACAGGAAACTTCATCATTTGTGCTGTATGGTCAGATACACCTAGCTCCACTATCTCACTCTTGCAGCCTCGTATATTGTGTAGAAAATTGTCTAAATAAGTACCGCTACTAGGACGCGTAGGTTTTTTTATTTCTATATTGAGATTAAACTCCTTTAAAAGATTTTTAAATAAATTTGAGTGTTTTGTTTTCTGAAGAATGTCAATGTTAAAGTCACCGCAGATTATTATTTTTTTATTATTTTTATAGCAAAAGTTCCGAAATCATCATCTGCCTAGCCTTTTCCCAACTATGTTGGGGTCGGCTTCCAGTCTAACCGGATGCAGCTGAATACCAGTATTTTACATGGAGCGACTGCCTATCTGACCTCCACAACCCAGTTACTGGGTAATACGATACCCCTTGGTAAGACTGGTTGTCAGACTTTCGGGCTTCTGACTACCCGTAACGACTGTCAAAGATCCACGAATGACAGCCGGGACCAACGGCTTAACGTGCTTTCCGAGGCACGGAGGGGTCTCAGTATATAAAGATGGTCACCCATCCACAGACCAACCGCGGCAAGCGTAGCTTAACCTGATCGATCGACCTGTGCGGCTGTTTCTATTCTATTCTATTCTATTATTTAGCCACGGACCCCAACAGCAAAAGTTCCGAAATAAGAAGGTTAAATTATTAAAGAAAGTATTCATGTAACTTTGATTCGGAACTCTATATATACACAATATTATAATTTTATGGTCAGTCAATTCTACCGCACAGCACTCAAACACGTTTGGAATGTTAACACTTTTTACTAAATCTATTTCATAGAAGCGAATGTGGTTGTTCACTAGTATACAAGAGCCACCATTTCGCTTTTGTCTTGTGAAGCATGTAGCCAAAGTATAGTTAGGAATGTTTAAAATGTCGACGTCACTCTGCTTCATATTATGTTCCGTAAAACAGAGAACATCAACACACTTCCCACAGTTTGCGAACGTATCCAAACGTTCCGTTATTATATCACTCTTTGCTAATAGACCATTTATGTTTTGATGTAATATGCATAAGTGATTATAGACGAAAAAAATGTTGATCAGTGACATTAGTACACACGGCTACACATCAAGCTATTCATTTCCAGTTTGAGTTGACCTCGCATTGTATAGTTTTTTCATACAATCAGAAGTCAGCTTATACTGGTTATGTATAGCTTGATGTGTAGCCGTGTGTACATGAACAATAAGAATTAGGTGAATCACAAATTAAAGGATCTTTAAAGGATGAGGTTTTGATCAGACATTTCACGGTATTTGCGATTCCTTGGTTACTGATTCGACCACCACATCTTTGAAACATGGTATAGTCACACGATAAGTTTAAGTTTGAGTCAAATAATGTGGCATAATTATAATAATTCTGTATGTCTTGGTATAGAAGGTTATTAAATATTTCAATTCTAAAATTATACATTGTCGCGTAATAATCATATTTATAAGTCGGTGAGCATAGTATTATATTTGTATGTTTTATGGATGATAATGTTTCGCGTATATTCGTTATTATGTCATGGTAATTATTTGTTTGTCGGAAGTCATCTTCTCCGATAAATATTATACAACTATCCATTTCCGTGTAATTAGTTAGTTTCGTTTGAATGCTACTTATTAGATTTTTTATTCCACAATTTGGTAAAAGGTAGTGGCATATATTTTGGTGACATGGAAAAGTGTTTTCCGCTATCGGTAATATTTTATTAATTTGGTTGCTACTTATAATACACAGTTTGCTGCTCTCTACTTGAGTCGCCTTGTTTGTCCTCTTTTTAGTTGATTGAGCCAATTGGTCCTGAAGAGTAGCTTGTGTGGAGGTGATTAATTCCGAAGTCCCATATCTTGAGGATTCCTCTCTGTGCTGTTTACGCAAAGTTGCTTTAAGAGGTGTAGATAACTTAGTTCTATTAGGTGGTGTTCCTATCTCGCTAGCTAACTTCTTAGTTGCCTTCTCTACAAGTTTATGTTTGTAATTCATATTCGCCATTGTTTTTCTTAATTCTGTGTTTTCAATGGACAGATTATTTATCTCCTCGTGAGCCGCCTGTAACTGTGAATTAAGTTCACTAATTTGATGTTTGAGTTCTTCCATTTCTTCATTCTCGTCATTCATAATATTTGGTACGCTGTTATTCGTGGCGCCCTCTATTGTCGAATCGTTTGAACTACATTCATCGAAAGTTTCTATTGCGGATTCGGATCGTCGTCGACTGCGAAGTGTAATGTTCTCAAAGAAATTCATTTTATTCTGATGTTATAAATATTTATTGGGAAAAAAAGAATGAGGTGAGAACATTGGGAATCGAACTCGAGTCTAACAGATTCCACGCACGATGAAGGCAAAGCCGTAACCACTGCGTCAAACGCACATTACGTAGTAACATTGAATTAGGTGACTAGACACCTCTTGATGATAAAGTCAGCTGTCTGGCAGGTCCAAAGTTCAATTCTTTGTACGAGGAACGTACGTTTCGGACGGTTATGATTTAAAATATTTGCTTTTACTTTCGTGTTTCCAGTCACTTTTTTTGCTGAGTTTGGTCAAAATCACGCAGTATATCACTAGTAATACTTTATATTTACACATATGAACAGTTTGTCTCAAAAAAATGATTGTTGTATTTTAAAAGTTATTCGATTTTTTCACAATTCTTTATATTGTTTATAACTTCACTTGTTGTAAGTTCTTTTCGTTCATAACATTGTCACATATGTATAGGAGTGTCCTTTCACTAATTCACTTTGTTTTATCACTTAACTGTTGTTTGTTTATTTGTAAAAGATTTTAAATTACGGAGCTGATGTTTACATGGACGGTGACGTTCCGTTTTTTCTACGTTATTTACAGATGCTTCTAAGTTGTCCGATAATGGTAATGTCGGGTCAGCTGTGTGGATCCCAAAATACAAAATTATTTTTAATTATCGTAGTCCTGCTTTTGGCACTATATTCACAGGGGAAGCAATAGCTCTTTTGGAAGCAGTCTCCTACATTGAATCACATGGACTCAACAAAAGCCTTATTCTCTCGGATTCTCTTAGCTGTCTACAGAATTTCATAAAATCGCCTTTTCGCTCTCGTCACAATTCTCCCCTTATCCTAAAGATAAAACAACTCTTGTATAGATGCCACTGCTTAGGCATAGAGATTGCATTGGCTTGGATCCCTAGCCACTCTGGAATTGCTGATAGTGAGAATGTGGATTCGATTGCCAAGTTGGCTACTCGGAATGGGATCGAATCTCATCCATCTTGTTATCCCCGTGATCTGCACTGTCTTGTTAAACCCGAGTTGATGAAGAATTGGAATGAGCACTGCCGAAAATCTCGATTATTGAAAGGAAGATTCTACGGCTCTATCCAACCATTCATTCCATCTAAATGTTGGTTCAGCAAACTAAAATTTTCTAGTAAAATTGCCACCTCTGTCATAATTAGACTCCGACTTGGGTTCGTTTGCACACCAGTTTTTTTGGCCAAAATCCGCGTGAGGGACTTCTTTGTGTGAATGCGGTCTGGATGAAGGTACTCTGGAACACTTGTTTTTTTTCCTGTCCTCGTTTAACCACTCCCCTTTACGACATACTGCCTTCTGATGTTCCCCGCCCAATTAACATTCCTTTCCTATTAACTTTAGCCCATACCCCTGCAGTTAAAATCCTTTATAAATTCATTAGCATTAATAAAATCCAGTTATAAGTTGATATTTCTATTTACTTATTATATAGTTACTGATTGTTCTAACATTTATTTTGTGACGTCTTACATCTACTAACCAAAAATGTGTTGTCCTTTTTTAGCATGGGGATCCATGGATGCCATCGCTACAAACACTGATCAATAGTTGTGTATCAGTTAATTTCACAGTCTACGATAATTACTGCTTCATACCTTGACATTGGCAAAATCATCGAACGTTACCGATGGAGCCAGAACCTTAAAAAAATAGAATAGAATAATAAATAAGGCACTTTTGAACGTCAAAAATTACAATAGAATAGAATCATAAACCGACAAAATAAAAAACACGTGCAGCCACAACTTATGAAGGGAATAGGTAACATTTTAGATTTGGTAGAGTTGTAGTGACATGAAAAACGTTCCCGGTACTGTCCGCCCCTACTTCTTTTAGATTTTAAACATTGACACGACAATATTTTATGTAAAAACTAAATAATATTGAATGAAAGCCTTGTAATTTCAGAAGGTAAATAGGTTAAATAAGTACAATTATGTGTGACTGCTGTTATTTAAATTGATTATATTAAATTCCATATCAATCTTGACTGTAATAATGTTTGTTGCACTTTTATTACAAAGTGTGCCCCTAAAAGAGCCTTTTTTAACTTCTGTCTAATGCTATAGTAAATGGAGTATAGACAACTAATTATATAGCTAATATTTATTTCAATATTCCCATTAAAAAGAAAATGTCTGGCTGCGGTAACGTTACCCCAGCAGGAAATGTTTTTGTGAAATACATGAAATAACTAAAAAACTATAAGTGCAACAAAAAAAATCGCTGTCGACTGGTAATGTACCCAAGAGACTAGCGGCATTACCACGTTGTAAAAACTATACATTAATTTCAGTTCTAGTTTGTCTTACTCGTTTCCGACCTCTCATCATCATCTGCCTAGCCTTCAAATCAAAATCAAATCAAATCAAATGATTTATTTGCTAGAATGCAGGTAAGTATACAAATAAGGTCGTGAAGAATTAAAGTTGAGCCATACATTCTGCCCAAGATTCGACATGCAAAATTTAAATGAATGAATAAGATGCTTCAACTAATAAAAATAAGAACATTTTAAACACAATTATCAGATAAAAAAAAAAGAATAACAGTTCAATTCAATTACATAATAGTCAAAATAAGATGAAAACGTCAAAATGCACTTAAAATGGCAAAATGCAATTAAAATGTCAAAGTACAATTCAAATGTCAAAATACAATTCCAATGTTAAAATACTATTCAAATGTCACAATACTATTAAAATGTCAAAATATAATTAAAATGTCAAACAAAATACAATAAAATAGTCATTTTAATCGAAATCTTTAAAATATTCATATTTCAATTTATTTAATTAATTTATTTATTTAATTAAATAAACGGTTTATCTATCTATCTATCTATCTATCTAATTTACAAAATTTCAAGGTCTATAATAATCGGTCATTTAGAAAATCATTAATTGAGTAATAACATTTTTCCACTAGAAAAGCCTTAAGTTTGTGTTTGAAATGTTGAAATGTGTCATTTTTTAAATATTCCGGTAATTTATTAAATATGATTGGTCCCATACAAATGACACTTTTTCTTAATAGCGCAGTTTTATAGCCACCGACATTTAAAAGGTTTTTGTATTGGCTTCTCAAGGGGCCTTTTCTGGTGTCCGAGACTTTAGTAAATAAGTTCGCATTTGTTTTAACAAATATTGCCATTTCCATAATAAATAATGACGGAAAGGGAAGAATTTTTAGAGACTTAAACAACGGTTTGCAACTATCTGTGGGTTTAAGACCGCACATCGCTCTTATACAGCGTTTCTGAGCTTTAAACACCTTATCTCTTAAGCTACAGTTACCCCAAAAAATTATTCCAAATCTCAAGACCGAGGCGATCAAACCATGGTAAGCTACTAAAGCAGTTTTTGTGTCAACTTTTTTTGCCAAATTCCATAGAACATATGCTGCAGTACTCAGCTTTTTGCACACTTCTTCGGCTTGAGGTTTCCAAGTTAATTGATCATCTAACAGCATTCCCAAAAATTTCGTAACTTTGACTATTTTGATCTCTTCCCCATCATATTGTACGTTTACATTTGGTGGAATTGTACGTTGGTGGAATTGCATTACACTAGTTTTTTGTAAGTTTATTACTAGGTTGTTCTTATTAAGCCAGCTTATAATATTTTTTAAAGTACCATTAATCTCTTGTGCATAACGGGTAATGTCAGTACATTTCACGAGTGCTGTACAGTCATCGGCAAATAAAACCATAGGATGCTGTATTTGACGTGGCAGATCGTTTATATATAGCAAAAATAGGGGCGGCCCTAACACACTGCCCTGTGGTACACCGAACCTAACTATTTTGCCTTCAGATCGATATTTCTTTTCACATTTTGTTTTAAGGCAAATGCTGGATGTCTCTGTGTATTGTGTGCGGTTACTAAGGTAAGATTCTAAGAGATTCAGCACATTTCCTCTGATACCGTATTTGTTGAGTTTATTTAATAATATATTATGATTGACGCAGTCAAAAGCCTTTGTCATGTCTGAAAAGATGGCACAAATGGGTATTTTGTTATCTACGTTTATCAATATTTCATGTAATAAATCATATACGGCTGTATTGATGCTTTTATTCTTTCTAAAGCCTGCTTGTTCGTTGCATAATATATTATGTTTTGTCAAAAAATTGTTAACAGATTCGTAAATAACCTTTTCTATTACCCTTTCCTTCCTTTTTCTATTAACCTTTTCTTTTTTATTTTTTATTATTACTTTAGAAAAAACAGGAATTAAAGCTATCGGTCTATAGTTAGCTATATCTTTCCTGCAATTTTTTTTGTACAGTGGTTTGACTATTACTGTTTTTAAGCTGTTCGGAAACACGCCAGAGCTGATGGCTAAGTTAACAATATGGCTAAGATGTCCAATGATATTATTGGCAACAAATTTAATTACTTTCGTTGCTATTTCATCATATCCTACGCTGTTTTTATTTTTCAATGATTTTATTGCCCTAAGTACGTCATGGTGGATTATTGGAGGCATAAACATTGTGCTTGGGTTTTCGAATAAACCACTTGTTTCGAATGTTGCTTTAGGAGACTTTTCAACTTGGTCAATAAAATAATTGTTGAATGCATCTGCAATTTCTTTGGGGTTATTTATAATTGCATTGTGTACCTTGATCTGGGAAATGGGCTCATTAACACGTATTTTATTATTAATAACCTGCCATGATGCCCTTGACTTGTTAAGTGACGTTTTGATGAAATAATTGTTTTGAGCTTTTTGAGTCAACTTGACAATTTTTCGAAAACGTTGGGAGTAATTTTTAAATTTTATTTTGTTGTCTATTGTAGGTCTACGCCTGCGTTCCCATAAAAGATGTCGTTGCTTCCTACTACAAACGCGTATACCCCTAGAAATCCATTTTATTTTTTTATTCGATTTTATGGTAACAAACTTGTAGGGGAAGCAAAGATTATATAACATGCTGAAATTTTCCATGAATGCGTTATATGCTTCGTCAACATTTACCGTCTCATACATTTCCGAAAAGGAAAGGCATTTCAGATAATTGTTGAAATTATTTAAGTTTCTCAATGAAAGGTCCCGTTTTTTTACACGCCATGATTTCAGTCTACAAGTACTATTAACTTTTATTTCAAATATTTGTGCGGTGTGATCAGATAAGGCAAAGTCAATCACGTCGCATTTACATTTAGATTTAGAGTTATGTGCAATGTTATCTATACAGCTATTGCTAGACAGTCGAGTAGGTTGATCAAGCTCTAGTTTTAGATTGTAGCCCAGGAGAAAGTATTCAAAGTCCAAACTAACATTATTTCTCTTTAACCGAAGTCTGCGCATATAACAATTTTTCTGTTAGGGTTTGCACATAACGATTTTAAAATTACATCTAAATTGTCATAAAAAACATTTAAATTACTAAATTTTGGTGGCCTGTAAACACATATGATAGTCAATTGTTGTTTAACAAGTTCAACCGCACAACATTCAATTACTCCTGTTATTGAATATTTCGATGCATTTCAAAGTTCTATATATTCATACGATTTATTTACTAAAATGCAGGCACCTCCTCGTTTTTTGTCACGTCTTGCATAGCAAGCAGCGAGCTTGAAATCTGGTATATTTAGCAAATTCTCGTGACCATGCATGATGAAGTGCTCAGTTATGCATAGTACGCCTATATTTCTTTGAGTCATTGATAATTCTTGAAGGTGGATTGTAAGTAAATCTGATTTGTTCAAGAGTCCAGCAATAGCCTTTTCCCAACTATGTTGGGGTCGGCTTCCAGTCTAACCGGATGCAGCTGAATACCAGTATTTTACATGGAGCGACTGCCTATCTGACCTCCACAACCCAGTTACTGGGTAATACGATACCCCTTGGTAAGACTGGTTGTCAGACTTTCGGGCTTCTGACTACCCGTAACGACTGTCAAAGATCCACGAATGACAGCCGGGTCCAACGGCTTAACGTGCTTTCCGAGGCACGGAGGGGTCTCAGTATGTAAAGATGGTCACCCATCTACAGACCAAGCGCGGCAAGCGTAGCTTAACCTGATCGATCGACCTGTACGGCTGTTATTATTTAGCCACGGACCCACGGACGTTTCCGACCTCTATTGGTTTTATAATGGACATGGGGTTTTTTTTTTAATTGGTCATCTTTATCATACTCCAAAGCCTTGCCAGTGAGGAGGTGGCTGACTTCTTTGCACCAAATATGTATAAAAAATTCTATGCTTTTATTAATCAAATAATCGATTAAACGATCTTTATGTGTCTCGCACGTTACAAAATTTACATCCATATTGATAGTTATCACCAATTTTATATATTCAATTATATTGTTTTTTAAAGGTGATGATTTTAATACGTTAAAAGTTACGTTTTCCACTTGTACAAAGAAGTCAAACAAACACCACGTAGAATAGCACAGCCATCTTTTGCCATCGTATTATTTTATTTTTATAAATCCCTGGAAATCTTCTGTATAATGAGTTTCCATGGATTTGAGGCATGTTTTACATTTTTTGTATATATTGCTTTTGGCTTGGCGTGCTATCCACCCACTGCAATATCCTATTGCTGGGCATTTTTCAATATTGCCTTTATCTTTATTATTTATAATTGACCTCGTATCTATTAGCTCTATGTACATGTGCTCATAGTCCACGACATTGTTGCCCTCGTTGCCAATTTGCACGTCCTCTTCAAGTAAAAAAAAAATTAATGAATCTAAACAAAAGTCGCTGGTGCCGATTCTGTTGTCACAAAATTCACTAAACTAGACTAAAAATCACTAAAATTTAGTTTAATCCTGTCAAACGACGTTTCCTATTCTGAAATTCACTAAAGTGACACAACTTAACTATATTATAGTTTGACAGCACTAATATAATTTTAGTTAGTACAAGAAATCTTCCATTGCAATTCAACTAATCACTTTTTCAAACAAATACCTCCTAAAACCAATATAAATTTATCATGTCATCATCTGCCTAGCCTTTTCCCAACTATGTTGGGGTCGGCTTCCAGTCTAACCGGATGCAGCTGAATACCAGTATTTTACATGGAGCGACTGCCTATCTGACCTCCACAACCCAGTTACTGGATAATACGATATCCCTTGGTAAGACTGGTTGTCAGACTTTCGGGCTTCTGACTACCCGTAACGACTGTCAAAGATCCACGAATGACAGCCGGGACCAACGGCTTAACGTGCTTTCCGAGGCACGGAGGGGTCTCAGTATGTAAAGATGGTCACCCATCCATAGACCAACCGCGGCAAGCGTAGCTTAACCTGATCGGTGGGGTGCGGCTGTTATTATTTAGCCACGGACCGGATTTATCATGTATACATTTTAATATCAGGTCGCTCATTAAAAACTTTACGAAATTGCAACAAACTATTCATACATGTAATTATCCACTAGACCTTATAATTTTAACAGAAGTGGGTATCTCAGACAATATAGTTAACTTGTATACCTTACCTGGCTATAAATTGTACTCACAATTGCGTCCGAGCCGTAAAGGCGGCGGCATTATCATGTATGTACGGAATCATATTAAGTTTACATTAATTGAACAAAAAACCAAGACCTTTGAAAACCTAACAGGCTACCTGAAAATAGATTTACATAATAACGCAGTTGTCTCTGCAATCTATAGGCCACCGTCTACAAATAAAAGTTTATTTGTTGCAGAGCTTGCTAACCACGTCACTAAGTTTGATTTAAAACAAAACTTACTTACTCCTTATTGGTGATACGAACATTAATCTGAAAGAAAGCTCAGCATACAAAGATTCATATCTAAGAACACTTAGCGAACATGGATTATTGTGTGGAATAACAGATTACACCCGAATTGAAACTAAAAAAGATTTAATCACTAAGCCGTGTATTGACCACATATTTACACGTTTTCCCACACTACATCCGTTCGCGGTGGTGCTCGATGTCGTACTAGCTGACCATCGTGGCATTATCTTTACCTGCGGTGACGAGTCGTTTGTAAGTCCGACGTGTATACAGGTTGTTCCAAAAAAATCTATTAACTACGATAGTTTTTACAAGGAACTTCAAAATGTTGACTGGACAAAAACAACAAGTATGAATTCCCCTATAGGTAATAGGTAATACGGGCTGGTATCCGCAACTCCACGTCAATGCGCATATTTTGCGTACGGGTGGGAAAATCGATTATTCGATCCACCCCGGCTCCTCAAGGAAGGCCAGCAACGCCTTGATGTTACTGACCGTCTCACGTAGGGTACCTGGGTTACCGAAGTACTTTGCCCTGTACGTGGCGACCACCGGGCAGTTTAGAAGCACATGCGCCGCTGTCTCGTCGTCCTCCATGCAGGCCCTGCACAGCGGACTGTCTGTTACTCCTATGACAAAGAGGTGTTTATTAAATGACCCGTGGCCAGTTAAAGCTGCAGTAACTATGCGCAGCTTTTGTTTGGTTAGACGGAGAACCTGTTTCGTGAGGCGGCCATCCAATGTGGGAAGTGCTTCCCTAACTTGCCTGCATTCACTTAGGTCCGTCCAAAGTTTTTCATGTTGTTCTCTGGTACGTTTCCTTACCAGAGTACGTATATACCCGAAGGGGAGTGGTGCGATGGGCTCAGGTCCCACTGGTGCCATGCTCGACCCCCTTCTGGCAAGCTCGTCGGCTGCATCGTTGCCCAGCGAACCGCTGTGTCCTTTGATCCATTGAATGGTTATTTTATTGAGTTTACCCACCTGGTTGAGGCGCTGGTGACACTCGTATATTAGCCCAGAGTCAGCTGTATAACTGTTCAGCGCTTGCAGAACAGCCATGCTGTCTGAGAGTATGCGTATTGAGTGGTCCTTTACTTCCCTGGCCATAATGGCTGAAGCTGCCAGAGAAATGCCCATGCATTCAGCCTGGAACACTGTGTTATGGACTCCCAATGGTGTGGCTATATGTATGTTGAAGTCCTCCGAGAAGATTCCAGCACCTGTGCCATTACCTGTTTTGGATCCATCCGTGAAGATACGCAGCTCTGCAGGGCGCAACCCCTCGCATCGGCGATCCTCGTGAAGTTGGATCTTGTATTTTTTATCAAAGATAAATTGTTTAGGAACCCGGTCGTTTATGGCTTTCGTAATAGGGAACTCCTTATGGAGTCCCTCAAGCAGCGTGGTGTGTGGTGTATCACTCTTACCCCAGAGATTTAGTGTATTAAGACGTACCGCCGCCATCGTCGCTTCCTGCTGTATGAACAGGTGGAGCGGTGGGATACCCAGGATGGCCTCAACTGCTGCAGTCGGAGTAGTCCTCATGCAGACCGTAGTCGTCATGCAGGCTAGTCTTTGCATGCGTTGTAGTTTGTTGGCGGCTGTAACTAGCTTGGTGCGGGGCCACCTGACCACAGCCCCGTAGGTGATCATGGGGCGGATCACTGCGGTGTACAGCCACAGTATAACTTTAGGGGATAGGCCCCACTTCTTACCTATCATTCTCCTGTACTGCCAAAAGGTTATGCAGGCCCTGTTCAGTTTGTTGTCCAGATGACTACTCCAGTTTAGCTTACTGTCTAGTGTGACCCCGAGGTACTTGACTTCGTTGGCCAACCGGAGTTCAGTATCGAACAGTTTAGGTAGGCGAAACGGGCCTAACGCTCGTTTATGGGTAAACATGACTAGTTCAGTTTTAGTGGGGTTCACTGAAAGGTCATAATCCCTGCACCACCTCTCTACGATACGTAGCGCTTGCTGAGTGAGGTTGCATATCGTGCCCGTCACCTTTCCCGAAACCAGGATTGCGAGGTCGTCTGCATACCCTACTGTGTAATAGCGGTTGGCGTTGAGTTTGATGATGAGGTCGTTAATCACCAGATTCCATAGAAGGGGGGACAGGACCCCACCCTGGGGGCAGCCTCTGGCTATCATGGCCAGCTGCTGCTCGCCTTCAAGGCGAACCACTCGTTTACTTAACATGTTTGTGATCCAGTTCGTTAGTACTTGCTCTATTCCATGTCTGGAGAGGGCGCTATTGATACTGGAGAAGTTAGTTTTGTCGAAGGCTCCTTCGATGTCTATGAAAGTGCCCAGACAGGTGCCTTACTGATGAATCGTCTCTTCTATCTGGCTGACCACCAGATGGAGGATGGATGGATGGTCGACCTACCTGAGCTGTAAGCGTGTTGGTTACCGTGTAGCGGTATAGTCTTCAAAGCGCCATCCCTCAGTTCCCTGTCACATAGGCTTTCCAGAGTCTTTAATAGAAAAGAGGTCAGGCTGATTGGTCGGTGGGATTTGGCGTTTGTGTAGTCACCCTTACCTGGCTTAGGGATGAATATTACTTTCACTTCCCTCCATCCTTTAGGAACGTAACCATAGGCCAGGCATGCTCTCAATAGAATAGTTTTATGGCTACATTGGTGCCTCCCCACTGCAGTAAGACCGGGAACACACCATCAGGACCAGCTGCCTTAAAAGGATGGAAGCTCCGGATGGCCCATTGGAGTTTCTCCAACGTGATCACCCTGCTAGCGTAAAGCCAATCTTTATCTGATGGTGCCTAAATTACATCCTGCCAGTCAATTGCCTGTGCGAAAATGCATCCCGGGAAGTGAGTTTCGATAAGGACGCGTCTCGTTTCTTCTGGCGAGGATGTTAGCGTGTTGTCAGGTTTTCGGAGGGTAGCAGCTCCAGATGTATTCTGTTGCGCTAGTACCTTCCTTACCCTGTTAGCTTGCTGGCAAGATTCAATACTACCACAGAATTTGCGCCATCCCTTGGTACTCCTGAGCCTTATGCATTTTTTGTAACTGGATTTGGCTGCGTAATAGTTATCCCAGTCCTCATCCGCACATGTATTCATGGCTCTGTTCAGAGCTTTTCTTACCTTACCGCGCTTGCGCTCCAGCTCCGCGCCCCACCAGGGTTGTTTGCCCGGTGTGCTGCGGGGGGTGGTCTCTGGGCAGGCAGTATGGTAGCTGTCTATCATTGATTTAGTAAGGTGACTTACTTGTACTTCAATCTGTGTCGTATCCGCAAATGTTGTCGGATTGTTTGATGTCGCCAGCTTTGATTCTAGAATGCGTGTGTAGGTAGCCCTATCCGTATTTCGCGGATTGCGCCGTGGTTGTGTGGGTGGAACACAGACCTGGATGTCGAAGCGGATCCACCTGTGATCCGAGCAGGAAGCCTCCTCGGAGACATGCCATCCAGTGACAGCTTCCACCGCTCCCTCTGTCGCCAGAGTGAGGTCTATGATTGTGCGGCTTCGCCTGGTTACGAACGTTGGTTCGGAACCCGTGTTTAGTAGAGATAGGTTAGTCGAAAATAAATAATCAACCAAGGCCTTACCCCTCTCGTTTTGCGTGTCCATACCCCACAGTTGATGGTGTGCATTGGCGTCGGCACCGACGACGACGTCAAACCCGCTCCTCTCGCAGTGGCTCACAAGGCGGGCGAGGTCGTGCGGGGGCGGCGCCTCTGCCTCGGGCATATAAACCGAGGCGAGGACGATCACCATCTCCTTGGCGTTGTCACGCTGTATGAGCAGCTTTGCTGCAGAGACAATTCTGCAACAGAAATCAGTTAAGAGCTGTGTTTTGAGGTTACCTGTGATATAGATGCACGATCTGGGATGGTAGTGATCTGTGGTGACCAGGAGCTTACCACCAAGATTGGAGAGTCCTTGTATGCGGCCCGCCCTTATCCACGGCTCCTGGATCAAGGCAATGGCCGTGTTTTGAACCTCCAACCACTTGCGAAGCTGAGCCGTCGCGGTCTGACTGTGGTGGAGGTTTGCCTGGAGGAATTTACAATTCGACGAAGGGGACGCCATCGCTGGCCAGCCCCTTCTCGTCCCCCCCCAGTTTGAGCCCGGCAAACAGGTCGCCCTCGTCGAAACCGTCCCCCCCCTGGCTCGAAGCCGGGGACAGGATCATGTCATCCAGCTCCGCACCCGATGAAGGGACGGCGTCCACGGTGGCGGCAACAGGGGCGGCCGACCCTGCCAGAGCAGGTTCAGTCGCGGATCCCTCCGGGTTGTCTGCAGTGGGAGATGACTCCCCCACTGGTGTCTGCGGCTGGTTTGGCTCCTCGCCCATGGTTCCCGTGGCGGGGTCCCATCCCTGAGGGGCGTCGGTGACCCTACTTTTCCGACCCTGGAACTTCACGTACACCGCCTTCAATCCAATTGAGAGACGGCGTCCGGCTTCCATCAGGGTCGGGATTTGGTCAACAGGGACGCCAACCACCACGAACCATTGTTCAGCCTGCTTGTCGGCAAAGAGAAGCACCCACCTCTTAATGTCGACCCAGGGGTTCTGGTAACTGAGAGCACGCCCAATGTTGGTCGAGTCTCCATATACCCCCTGCTCGTCTGGAATCACGATTCCACATCGTGTGCGCTTTTGTATCTCCGACTGACTCTTGACTATCAAAGAGATGTTAGTAGGAAGAGAGAGGTCGGAGACTGTCTTCCTTAGCCAGGCTAAGGTGTGGTCGTTTCCGCACCACAGTTTCACGACTCCCCCGGCGACCAGCGGCTTGGCGTTGAACGTCGGCCCCGGAGTGTCCTGTTTGGGGGAGCAGGCCTCGAGGATGATCTGCCTCTAGATGGCAGCGAGTACCTGGTCCGATACTTCCCTGCTGAGGATCCCTGTGCGGTCGCAAGTGATCGCGACGTCCAGGGTTGCGCTGGCAGCTTGGGCGTAGCTTTTTTGAGGGACCCGTTTGGATTGATCAAGACGCGGCCGCTTATGCTCTCCCCGAGGTGTTGATGTCTCGTTCAGAGCTCGCTTGGCCGCAGCCTGATCCTTCCAATCGGGTCGCTGTGTATCGGCGCTTCCTTCCACCTGTGTCTCCGGTTCGCTGGTTGGCGGTCGGCTGGGCGAAGGTCGGCTAGTACCGGCCCCTGCCTGCGACCGCTTTCCGGCGGCGAAGTTCAGCTGGCCGCTAGTCGGTTTAGCCGACTTAGCGGCAGTGGCCTGTTTATTGCAGCTGCCTTTTCCTAGCAGCCTGCGTTCTTGACGACGCTCCTTCCTCGTCACTCTCTCCCTCTGCTTACCTTGTGAAGAGGTAGCTGGTGGACCTGAAGGGTCGGTGCAAGGGCATCGGGTTTGTAGAGTTTTTTTACCCTTACCCTTGCGTTTTTGCACCTGCCAGGCACGTGAAAACGTGTCCTCGGTGCCTCCGATCGTCTCCGTTTGACCGGTGACGGCCGCCTGATGGGAGGTGAATTGGGGAGTTGAGGAAGAAGGAGGGTGTTTGTTAGGAGGCCCGGGGTCGGTGTTAACCAACTCCGGGATCTGTGTAGGGAGGGTCTGACCGGCAGTGGTATTAATCGTCGCCTTGGTCTTCGCCTGAGTTTTAGAAGGGTTGGTACTGGTCCCAGTCAGCGCCGACGTCCTTTGTTTATTTTGGGACTTTTGTTTCTTGGTCTTAGCTGCGGTTCTCGCCACAGCCGGACCAGCGCCCGCGCTGGTACCCGCAGCGTTAGCTGCTAGGCCATCAGGGGCGAGGGAGGTGCAAGCACTACCCTTGGGAGTCTCATCGGCTTTCGCTTCCACTCCAGTTTGTTTTTTAACTGGCCTTAAGTTGTCCATGTTAAAATTGGTTTAGATTTCGTCTCTCTGGCTTCCCACCCTCCATGGAGCCCGCACCTGGGAACGTCTTACTATGAAAAAGCTCGAACGTTAGGACTACCAGAGAGATATAGGTGCGCAAGGCTGGTTTACAGTGCGACATCGGGTGCTCGATCGGGTTGGCGCGGAAGGTTCAAAGGGCCAAACCCCCTACGAACTGATCAACCCTCACTTACACCGTCAGCATGACCTTTACCTACCGCTTTGGCCGTCCAAGAATGACCTCAGCGGACCCCACGCACCTCGCCTGTGGCCCTCTGACGGGACACCATGACCATTTCCCTACCCCTGGCTATTGGGTAGGGCCACCGTTTCGCTTGAAATCCAGACCAAAGAGGGCGTGTTGCCTTACGGGCACATTACAGCCAGAGCCGCTCGGCTCAACCCCCCAGGACTCCTTCATCCCCGCTTACGGCGCTCAACTGCGCAGGTCCTTTTTTTTTTTTTTTTTTTTTTTGTTTCCGGGGTGGAAAATCTTCATGGATGTCCGCCGCCCTGGGGCGGGCGGCGGGGTCTGTCAGACTCTTACTAACTAAAAACCACCCCGGTGTTCCGTCTCACACCTACGCCGGGGGTCGCGGGAACGTACGATCCTTCCGCAACCCCCGGCTGGTGCCCCCGCAATTGCGGGCCTCCTCGGGTCAGGGGGGGGAGTGAGGTGTTTGACTCCCCCCGTGACGTCTAACAGGGGCGCGCGTGGAACACTACGCGCCGCCACCTCGGGTCCTAGTGTGTGGGGGGCGACGGACGAACTGCGCAGGTCCTAGCGCAGGTGACTACTTACTCCTACTCGCCATCAGCTGATTTTAGTGATAGGCGAGCCCGCCACCACCCAGTCACAGGGGGTTGCGGTTAGGAGTGGAGTTTGGGTCGGTGGAGTTGGAAGGAATGGGAGTGTAGGTAGGATGGAGTGTGGAAGGATTGTGAGATTTGGGACAGGAAGCTGAAAGACGGGAAGGAATGGGGTAAAGGAAACTGGGATAAGGATGCGCTTGCGCCTGGTGGTTTTTATTGCGTCTGTTTCATAGGGAATCAGACCAAGAATGGGGTGGCAACCTCGGGAAGGTGCATCCGCCAGACTTGCCTTGAGGATCTACACGACTGTAGCGCTCTCCCTCAAGACCCCGCCACCCTACCACCTCTGAAGGAGGCGGCAGGGTAGGCCTGCATCTATACTACCAAGCAAAGCAAAGCCAAGCATGTCGTTGTGCAACCGCAAAAGCATAAATACAGACCCCCCCATGAATTCCCCTAACGACATTTTAAGTTTTATTTATGACTTGTTTGATAATGCAGACAAGTGTGCAAGTAATAATAAAGCAAGTGTAGCGGGTATTTGTGTGAGGATATAATTTAAATGCACGATCGTAACACTAAAATTGGTTTATTCTTTAAAAATGACTTTAAATACAATAAAAATAAAGTTCCTAATCGAAGCCCTAGTAGCGGCGCGTACTATAAACTGACTGTGCGGTTTCGCTAACGAAGTCAACACAGTCAATAGACAACACACGTCGCTGAGCCAATGTCCGATAAGATGCGGGAGCAAGGAGGTGACCGACCTAAGTCGATGCGGAGTACTGCACCCGAACCGTACCGAACGCTGACTGCTTGAACTAGCGAGAGGTCGGTCTTTTATAGGCGGTCGAGGCCACGGCGGGGACGAGTAGCGCGGGGAGGAGGTGATGACTCGTCGGGTCGATTGGACGGCGCGGAAGCAGCGATGCCGCATTGTTACGTTCGCCGCATTACAGTCTCCCCCTCTGGTCCCGAAGTCGTCCCGGCGAGGAGACCAGTTGATGCTTCCGTGGCTGCCGGTTGCTTTCGTCAGTAAACGGCTGGCTTATTCCACGGGGTGTTCGTCTGTGCCCTCCCCCTGCACCAAGACAGCTCCTATGGCATAATCTTTAGCGTCAACTCTTCGTCAGCATCTTTTGCATCTGTCAGTGCAATCATTGCTAAATCTATCGTAGGACCAAACAGTGTGTTGCTTCTTGGTGATAGAATCACCTCAGCGCTGTTGATGCTCGATTGTGCATCTCGGAACAGGGACCCGACAAATCTGGGTGAGTATCCTGATAGTGCAGGTTCCATTCTCGAGGGCGACTGTGGAGGGGTATAAAATTCTATTAAGGGTGGTGGCCCATATGAATTTTCCATTTGGCATTCCTCAGGAGGGTTTGAAGATGGGGACGGAGTCATGAGCATTGGGCTCACCATTGCTTCCAGTGACGTCATCTTGGCGAGTTTTTCAAGTGCCGTCTCGGTTTTTATAGGCTCTGTTTGTACCGTAGACACGGGTGCTCCATCTTCTTCCTCTGGATATAAATCATACTTCCTGCCGGGATCATCCAAGAAGTGGAATAACAACTGTGGCACGTTGAGTGCCATATTAGCGTCTTGGATGAAGTCAACTCCTAAGAGGGTCCGGTTATCGTGCGACTCTGGCAACACGATGAAATTTGTGGGGATTGTCCGTCCACAAAGTGACACTGGCACCAGGGCACTCTGGATTTGCTGTCTTCGTCGCAAGCCATCAGCTAGGGTGACAGTAGCATTCTCAGACTTGAATCTGATGCCCTTTTTCTGTAACACGCGATACAGCGAAGTTGATGCGACACTTAACTTCGCTCCTGTGTCGATATGAGCTTGACCTTTGACACCCTTGATCGTGATCTTCAAAGTTGGTCTAGATCTTGCTCCTGATGCAACTGTGGGACTCAAGGCATAAAATCCTTTTTTTTTTTTTGTTTCCGGGGTGGAAAATCCTCATGGATGTCCGCCGCCCTGGGGCGGGCGACGGGGTCTGTCAGACTCTTACTGACTAAAAACCACCCCGGTGTTCCATCTCACACCTACGCCGGGGGTCGCGGGAACGTACGATCCTTCCGCAACCCCCGGCTGGTGCCCCCGCAATTGCGGGCCTCCTCGGGTCAGGGGGGGGAGTGAGGTGTTTGACTCCCCCCGTGACGTCTAACAGGGGCGCGCGTGGAACACTACGCGCCGCCACCTCGGGTCCTAGTGTGTGGGGGGCGACGGACGTCCCCGAGTCCGTCGCCCCTGGACCCATTTAGGGGGGCTGGAAGAGGGCATTGTCTGCCCTCCGCCGACGCCCGGTGCGCCTGCTGCGGGCCGGGTGAGTGGACGAGATCTCCCTCTCCCTTTCCGCAGCCTCCTTCTGCGAGACGACTGTTTCGCAGAAGGAAACCACCGCGTCCCAGGACTCTTCGCTGCCGACCATCGACTCGACCACGGCCGGCAGCGACAGGTCACTGCCTACTTCTGAAAGGCATAAAATCCTACTCCAACTGTTCCAACCTTAGTTTTTGTGCATTTTGGGCATTTGCTCCTTACTACGCCGGGTTCGCCACAGCCATAGCAGGTGATTTTTGGCCCAGGTCTGGTGGTAGGCTTGGAAGGTTCCTCTGTCTCCTTCGACTCGCTTTTAGCGGTTTTCTTACGGCATTCTTTCTCACTATGCCCAAACGCGCGACAAAATGTACACCTTTGCCTTTTCGTCATTGGTGTGGTGCTGTTATTGCTTGCCGTTCGTTCAGCAACAACCTCTTCCAGCTGCCGAGCCTTCACCAGAAAATCATCGAACGTTTCGACGGAGTCTCGTGGTATTCTATCTCTTACGTTGATATGCAGAGACGTATATAATAGATCCAGGCATTGCGATTGTAGCAAGAACGGTTTAGGCAACTCTGCCATTAATGCTCGCTTCTTTGCGACGAACAGTTCGGTACCTGACGGAGTCTTTTGTTTATCCATGACAATGTCATCATAAATCCTGTAGGCCGGCCTCGCTGGCGCAAAAGTGGATCTTAATAATGACGTAGCCTCATGCCAAGTGGATACAGTGCTCTTGACTCCAAGCCACCAGATCGACGCATCTCCAACTAACAGGAGTGTAAGGCCTTCAATGGCATGCTCGTCTGTAATCGACTCAATTTTCTTGAAGGTACTTATCATCGACAGGAATGCTTCGACAACTGTGATGTCACGAGATCCATCGTAACGGGCAGTACAGGTGGCGAAACTACCTGATTTCCTAGCTAAAGGACTATCCTTAGCATTTCTACTAGACAGGGCTCCTAACAGCTCACGGAACTGATCATCAGTAAAGCTGACGTTTGCCATGTTTGTTTTATTTCTTCGGCTACGTCTAGGTAAAATATTATAAAACTCAATTTTGATGTACTCTCAATAACAAAATATGAAAGACCTAGCTCACGTACTATTAAAACTATCTCCTGGACTAAAACAAATACTCTAATTACCTAACTAATTTATACAATACTTGAGCTTGTATTGAATATACAAACGAAACTATTTCAAAACAAATATAAAAGTGAGGGTGGAGAGAAAAATATTACTTTACGTAAATCGAATGCTACAAGTAAACAAAATAAAACAATAACTACTAATCTGAGAACTAGCCCGCGGTGGGACGCCAGATGTAGCGGGTATTTGTGTGAGGATATAATTTAAATGCACGATCGTAACACTAAAATTGGTTTATTCTTTAAAAATGACTTTAAATACAATAAAGTTCCTAATCGAAGCCCTAGTAGCGGCGCGTACTATAAACTGACTGTGCGGTTTCGCTAACGAAGTCAACACAGTCAATAGACAACACACGTCGCTGAGCCAATGTCCGATAAGATGCGGGAGCAAGGAGGTGACCGACCTAAGTCGATGCGGAGTACTGCACCCGAACCGTACCGAACGCTGACTGCTTGAACAAGCGAGAGGTCGGTCTTTTATAGGCGGTCGAGGCCACGGCGGGGACGAGTAGCGCGGGGAGGAGGTGATGACTCGTCGGGTCGATTGGACGGCGCGGAAGCAGCGATGCCGCATTGTTACGTTCGCCGCGTTACACAAGTAAATTGACTGGCAAGTACTCGAAACGTTTTACTATACCTTGGATTGATGACAATATTGCCCGGCTTTGTGATAAAAGAAACAAATTACACAGTGATTGGAAAAATAATTTAAAAAATTCAAAAATAAAATTAGAATATAATAAAATTAGAAATAAAATTCATAAAATATTAGAAAATAGAAGAAACAATTATTATATGCAATATATTAGTGACAATTTTAAAAACGTTAAAAAAATGTACAACATTTTAAATCATATGTTATGGAGAGTGAACTTGTCACTTTTTTTTTTTTTTTGGATGGGAAATCATCTAATGACTCCTCCCGCTCTGGGTGGAGCGGAAGGGAGTGTCAGACTCTTACTGACTAAAACCCACCCGTGTTCCTTCCTTAGCCCTTTGTGTTCCGGGGCAGCGGTAACCCTTTCGGACGATCCCGCTACCCCGGCAGGCTTCGGCCCTGGCGGGCCCCTTCCTTTATGCTGACAGCGGCTCCCGACGTCCGTAGCGTCTCCCGCGGCGGCTGCGGCGTGAGGACCATGGCTTGAACCAGGGCCGGACGCGAGAGGTCGCCGCCGTTGCCGATCGCCTCTACGAAGACACGGCGGTGCTCCGCCCAAGCGGGGCAGACCTCCACCGTATGCTCCACCGTGTCCTCTGGGCGATCCTCGCAATGATGACACCCGGGCGTCTCCTCCCGCCTGATGATGTGCAGGAACCTCCCGAAACATCCGTGTCCGGTGAGGACCTGCGTCAGGCGGTAGGTGAGAACGCCGTGACGCCTCTCAAGCCACTCCTCAAAGAGGGGTCTTATCGCCACTATCGTGGCGTGCCCTGCGCTGGGTTGCGAAAGTCGCTCTTTCCATGCCACCATGAGATCGCGCCGGAGGTCCGTCCGCTCCGCCGCTATTTGCCGCGGAAGCGGAGTTTCCCCCCGGCGTAGTGCCTCCGCCTCCAGATCCCATGGCGGCATTCCGGCAAGGAGGCTTGCCGCCTCGCCCGAGATCGTGCGGTAGCCCCGGATCAGCCTTACGGCTACCACCTTTTGGGGCGCGTTCAGGTAGTGGGCGGCTCGCAGCCGCAGTGAACGCGCCCACACCGAGGCCCCATATAAGGCCATGGACCGCACGACCCCCGCGTAAAGCCTCCGGCAGGAGGCGTTTGGCCCCCTCAGGTTGGGCAAGAGCCGCTTGAAGGCGGCCCCGGTCCGTTCCAGTTTGGGGGCCAAACGTCGAAAATGTTCGACGAAGTTCCACCGGCTGTCGAGGACGAGACCCAGGTATTTGTCTCGACGCCGATGTGAACCCCTCCTACCATCAGTTGGAATCCCGATGGTGGCCCGTTCCGGAGCCCATGAAAAGACATGGCCCCGGACTTGTGCAATGCCACCTCGAGACCCAACCGCCGGATCCTCTCCACGACTATCGCAAGCCCTCGTGTCATTGCGTCGGCCGCCGCCTGATGCGACCTCCCCTGCGCCAGGACCAGCGTGTTGTCAGCGTAGCAAACCACGCTGACGCCATCAGGGAGGTCGGCCCGCAGCACCCAGTCGTAACCGATGTCCCACAGGAGCGGCCCCAGAACCGATCCCTGTGGGACACCACACGACATCTCTCGCCGGTTCCAGTTCCCGTCGCGACCGGGGTAGATGACGGCTCTGTCCGTCAAATACGCCCTGACTACTCGACGGAGGTAGGTCGGCACCCGGTGATACCGGAGTGCCTCCCCAATGCAGCTCCAAGGCAATATTAAACGCGTTGGCGATATCGAGTGACACCGCCACGACGACCCCACCCCGGGACACCGCGTCCCCCGTCGTGAGGGCTCTCACGCGCATGATGGCGTCCACCGTCGAGCGCCCCTTGCGGAAGCCAAACTGACTGTCCGCAAACCAAACTGACTGTCCGCAAACAAAACTTGTCACTTGACACGGCTATTCTTAGGGCTTTTGATGCGCAAAGAATCACTACCAAAACCATTGCTGACAACTTTGCAAATTGTTTTGACAGAGCAGTAAAAGACATAGTTCCTAAATGTAACATAAAATTAATGGACCCTAAAGCAACACGTATACCCCTGGATTCTAGAATGCTGTTTAAAAAAGCCTCGGCTAACAGCGTTCATAAAATCATTAAAAAACTTAAGAAAAGCCCCAGGTCCAGACAATATTAAAGTTTCCGATATTAAAATGATAGGTGATAGCATATCCAACACTATTGCTGACTTAATTAATCGAAGTATTGAAAGTGGTCTATACCCAGATGATCTAAAGGTAGGTTGCATAAGGCCAGTCCATAAAAGGGGTAAAAAAAAAAAGATTATTCAAACTATCGTCCAATAACATTGCTCTCATCGATTGATAAAGTAGTTGAAAAATATGTTTGTGAACAAATTCACGCATTTTATAGACAGCACGACGTAATTAACCGGTACCAATTTGGCTTTCAGGCCGGCAATAGCACCACGAACCTCTTGTCACACTTCACCGGTGAAGTCAATAAGCACCTATATGATAAAAAATATGTTCTTGCTCTCTTTATTGACTTCTCACGTGTCTTTGACACCTTAATTCATGATCAGCTAGTTGATAAATTAGCCGACTGCGGAGTACGTGGTCCATTACTTAACTGGTGTAAAAATTATCTTAAAAATAGTACCTTTACTGTAAAAATTTATAACATCTGTAGTGATCGCATGGCTAATAACTGAGGGAACAGCCCAGGGCTCAGTATTAGGGCCTCTGCTTTTTTGTCATATGTAAATGATATGAGTAACTGCATCATGAACAGTAAATGCTATCAGTTTGCGGATGACACTTGCCTTGTTATCGCTAATAGAAATCCTCAAATAGCATGCGAATGCCTACAACTCGACCTGGATGCTCTAACAAGGTGGTGTCACGATGCTGGCTTAGTACTTAATGCAAGCAAAACTAAACTACTGGTTATTAATTCTCCATACATTAGAAAATTGCCCTTACGGAACTTAATGGCCCATGACCATGACTGCTTGCATACGGTCAATGCGATTAATTGTAACTGTCCACAAATAGATATTGTCAGTAAACAAACATATATCTCGGAGTAATTATAGACGATAAGTTTAACTGGAGTTATCACATAGAACGTGTTTGCGATAAACTTCGGCAATTTCTCGCTGCTATGACCATATTAAAAAACCGTCTTCCCTTCAAAGTGAAGATAATGCTTTATTACGCAATGGCTGAATCTTACATCCAGTATGGCCTTAGTAGTTATGGTCGTACCTATAAAACCTACCTTGACAGTATTTTTAAACTTCAATTTCGAATTTTAAAAACAATAGTATCTCCTAAAATTAGAAATCAATTTTACGACAATATAAATGGCCTCTTTAAACACTGTAATGTCTTACCAGTTCATAATCAATTAAATTTTTTGTTATTAAAAGAACAATTTTTCAACGAATCTCTAAGAAACAAAATCGAACATCCTGTATGCACTCGGGCAGTTTCTGAGAATAGGCTTCGTACACAGCCCGCCAACAATACGTATGGCGAGCGAACTACCGGTTATATTATACCGAGACTTATTAATAGTCTACCCTCAGAAATAAACATAAAATATTAAAATATTAAATGTAAACTTAAGCAATATTACCTAAGTATTATGTAGGAATGATTGTTACTGTTTAAAGACCTAAATATGTTACTAATAAATATTGTACCGGCAATAACGCGTAAATATAAAATGCTTCATTGTATAGTTTGATATTGAGATAGACTCGTGATAGCACAAGTTTAAACCTTAGTGGTTTTTGGTTGCTATTAAATATTATGTAATCCTGTGTTCTTTTGTATAAATGATCATCTCATCTGCCTAGCCTTTTTCCAACTATGTTGGGGTCGGCTTCCAGTCTAACCGGATGCAGCTGAATACCATTATTTTACATGGAGCGACTGCCTATCTGACCTCCACAACCCAGTTACTGGGTAATACGATACCTCTTGGTAAGACTGGTTGTCAGACTTTCGGGCTTCTGACTACCCGTAACGACTGTCAAAGATCCACGAATGACAGCCGGGACCAACGGCTTTTTTTTTTTTTTTTTTTTTTTGTGGATGGGAAATCATCTAATGACTCCTCCCGCTCTGGGTGGAGCGGAATGGAGTGTCAGACTCTTACTGACTAAAACCCACCCGTGTTCCTTCCTTAGCCCTTTATGTTCCGGGGCAGCGGTAACCCTTTCGGACGATCCCGCTACCCCGGCAGGCTTCGGCCCTGGCGGGCCCCTTCCTTTATGCTGACATCTCTTTGAGGCGCGCGTGGAACACATACGCGCCGTCCGGCACGGGCCTGGTCCTGATCGGACGGGGAGCTACCCATTACTCTCCGTCCGCAGGCCCGCGCCTACGGTGGCCGGGAGTCGTCACGCGGCTCCCGACGCCCGTAGCGTCTCCCGCGGCGGCTGAGGCGTGCGGCTCTTTCCCTGAGCCGTCCCGCCACCTCCTTCGCTAGCATGACTGCTTCGCAGAAGGAGGTGACCGCCTCCCACTCCCTCTCGCCCCGGACCATGGCTTGAACCAGGGCCGGACGCGAGAGGTCGCCGCCGTTGCCGATCGCCTCTACGAGGACACGGCGGTGCTCCGCCCAAGCGGGGCAGACCTCCACCGTATGCTCCACCGTGTCCTCTGGGCGATCCTCGCAATGGTGACACCCGGGCGTCTCCTCCCGCCTGATGATGTGCAGGAACCTCCCGAAACATCCGTGTCCGGTGAGGACCTGCGTCAGGCGGTAGGTGAGAAGGGACCAACGGCTTAAGGCATTTATTTATACAGTCAGTTAAGTTGTCTAATATTATGTTTTTAATGCATTTTATTTCTTTAACAGTGATTCCATCAATTCCACTACTTTTCTCAATCAATTCGACAATCTTTTCTTAATTTTCTTTACATCTTTGTGGGGTTGCCAACATGTACGGTCTCATCAACCGTACATTCACTTTGCGAACGCAGCAACCTACTTGGATGTCGTGCGTCACTCATATTTTGTTATAATTATAACGTTTTAAGCAACGCACGGCGAGTCAGACAATAACTGTGGAATTAACCACTTGTCAAAGGGAATGAATCGCTACCACTTTAACTTGTTAACTTTCTACATTATAATATACTTAACTTTAAACTCAACTTGTGGTTCTTACTGTGGGCTCCATAACTAAAACAACATTAGCAAAGTGATAGTGTACGGGCCTACAACCATTGGCTCCTACATTGCTGATTATTAATTATTTTGTATATTTTGTTGATTGTTATATTTTGTTGATTATTATATTTTGTTGATTGTTTATTATTTTTTTTAGGGTTAAGAATAGGTTTAATGATAAAAAAAAAAAAATTTTTAGTAAAGTAATAAGATGTTTAATTTAATCAAAATGATTTATAAGCGATTGCCGAATTTGCCTTGCTTCGGCAAGAAAATCGGTGCTGGTATCCTCTACAATTGCACTCTGCTCGCTCTCCTCGGTGACATCGCTATCCTCAGTCACATCAGTATCTTCTTCATCTGCAAAAATATACTTATTTAGATTTCTTATTTTGCAAATATAAATAAAACGAGAAGAACTACATAATATTAATAAGCAAACTAGGTTCACTTACCATCCAATGTTTCCAAAAACATATTGCACAGGGTGCAACATACCAGAATAATTTAGCTGCCTTTTTTGGCTGATAGTGCAAACAGCGATGCCTGTGTAGGCATCTAAATTTATTCTTGAGGCGCCCATTGCACATTTCCACCACATTTCTTGCCCCGGTGTGGCATTCGTTGTAGGCAGCCTCCGCTTCAGTTGCTGGCACCATAATGGGAGCCATGGCTGTAGTGGGTATCCCTTATCACCTACAAAAAAATAAAACTTTATAATGTACTCAGCTAATAGGTATACCTAGTATATATTATACAAGTTTACTAGTGACCTACCCAGGAGCCACTGAGTTCTTTCCCCACGCACAAAGTCATTTCTCAGGACTCCGTTGATGGTAGATGCCCTCCAAATTGCAGCATCATGGGTGGAGCCCGGAAAATTTGGATTGAGGCCAATAATCTTGCCCCTCGCACTGCATACCTGAAAGTTTTTTGTTTTAGTCAATGTTTTAAGATAATTAAGTATGTTAAAAAAATTAGTTTATACTCACAATCTGGCAGTTGATGCTATAATAGCCCTTTCGATCGTAGAAGAGGTTGCCAGGTGCAGTAGGGTGATTGAGCGGAGGTTTTGCTATAGCAACATGGGTCCCATCTACTGCACCTAATGTGTTGGGCATATTATATAGGTCTTGAAAACTGAAACAAGTAAAGTGTTACATAAGAGTGGTGCAGTTCTCAGTTTTGTTAGCTGTAAAAGGGGATGTTTTAATTATCTTAAACTTATTTATTATTCTCTTTTCAGTTTTCTGAAGTTTGACAAAGAAGAAATTAAAAAAAAAACCATTCAAAAACCTAGAACCTTTTAAAAGAAAGAAATATTAAATTGAACTTACTCTGTCTTGGCCGCTTCCTTTTCTTCACGGGTCATGGGAAATCTCAAGTATTGAGGGGATAATATTTTTAAAATTTCAGCTGCTACTGGTGCTAGACACCTGCTCACTGATGGCTGGCTGAGCCCAAGTATGTTGTCTTGCCCAACAGCTGTTTGATAACTGCCTTGGGCAAACAGATTGAGTGCAGCTAGAATCTGAATATGAGCTCTATTATCATACAGGTAGATACTAAGTAATGACTAAAATAATCTATCACTCTTAAATATAAAAGTGAGATACCAGCCTCACTGACTGAAAAATCACAAAGTCTTAGGAATTTTAATTCTTACAAACTTGTAATTTAGCAAGTAATTCCTAAATAATTATATGACCTAAGGAATTACTACACAACCTAGTGTGTAATAGGGTGTAAGCATCTGTTAGGAAAGGATACAAAAGAAAGGAAACAAAACTGTTCTAACCTTTATGTGTTTGGGGAGAAATACTTCCTCCAACCGAGGATTCCTTAATATATCTACCAAATAAAGTGCTCCCGATCTAGGGAGTCTAAAAATTTTCTTGAATTTTACTTAATCCTCGTGGAATGGGTTGGTTGGGTTGGAATGGTCTCGCAATATTTCCAACCGAACTCTTTCTTGATGGTTTCTAAAAAATAGTTAAGTAATTCTTATTTCACAGAATCTGGGAGTCGATTTATCCACTTCTTTTTCAAATCATACTGTAGTACAAAGCTACTTAGATATTCAGTGCAAAAATCCTTTCGTATTGTATTCTAATAACAATAATATTATTATTTACCTTTCTGCCGAACCGACAACAGCTGCAATCACATAAGCTTCCATAATTACTCACAAGCAACCAAACTTTCAAGAACTTGAACGAGAAATGTACTTTGTAAATCTTAGTTCATGACAACTAATTTTATTCCACACTGTAACACGACCACACAGCGTGCGCGCCTAAGTCGTCGCGCTCCTCCCACCGAGCCCCACTCTAGCGCACGCCGCTGCCACCACTTCGCGGCCGGAGAGTATATAAGGCCTAGCGGCGCCATCAGTTAGTTAAATCCCCGATAACATCGAGACTGTAGCCGACACAGAGGCCGCGATCAGCTCGTTCACCGGACACGTACAGTCCGTCCTGAGTGAATGCTCAAGGGAGGTTCCGGCGGAGGATCACCTTCGCTGGAAGCTTCCGGACGACGTGCGTGAACTGGTGACCGAGAAGAACGCGGCCACTCGTGCTTACAGAACCTTTCCCTGCGACAGTAACAAAGTTTTTATGCGTCGCTTACAACGCAAAGTAAGCAGATGCGTCAAAAAGCTGCGTGACGATCGTTGGGACAAGATGCTCGATGATTTGGAACCGACCCATCAGGCCTTCTGGAACCTACAGAGGAAACTACGCTCCTCTGAGGAAGCCACCATGCCCCCGCTCATTCGCCCCGACAAGAGCGTCGCTTTTGACGACAAGGACAAGGCTGAATGCTTGGCCGACAGCCTAGAGGCACAATGCTCCCCCAGCTCCCAGCCAGTAGACCCAGCTCACCTCGCTAAGGTGGACGCTGAAGTCGAACGCCGAACCTCCCTCCCTCCCGTTGAGGACCCAAGTGATCCCCTGCCCCCTGTCACTCCAGACGAGGTGGAGGGAATTATCAAGGGACTCAAACATCGAAAAGCCCCTGGCTCAGACGGAATTACCAATAAGGTATTCAAACTCCTATCCCCAGCCCTCATAGTTCTAATGACAGCTATCTTCAATAGCGCCATGTCTAATAACATGTTCCCACAGTCGTGGAAAAAAGCCACTGTCATCGGCATTCCGAAACCGGGCAAGCCCAAGTCTGCCCCAAGCAGCTACCGCCCCATCAGTCTCCTCAATGTCCTAGGCAAAATCTATGAGAGGCTTATTTATAAGCGTCTCAAAGACTACGCCGAAGCAAAGAGCCTAATCCCGAAAGAACAGTTTGGATTTAGACCCCAACACTCTTGCGTCCAACAAGTGCATCGCATAGTCGAGCACATCAGCGCCCGCTTTCAGCGAGGCATGCTGACCGGTGCCTTGTTCTTCGATATTGCAAAGGCGTTTGACAAGGTCTGGCACAACGGGCTGATATACAAGCTATACCAGCTCGGGGTGCCAGATCGTCTCGTGCTCATCCTCCGAGACTTTCTGTCGAACCGCACCTTTCAATACCGCATCGAGGGTGCCCTCTCCAGCCCTCACCCGATCCGCGCCGGCGTCCCACAGGGCTCGGTAATATCCCCACTAGCCTTCACGCTTTACACTAGCGACATCCCAAAGAGTGACGCAGCCCAGCTAGCCCTATTTGCTGACGACACGGCCATCTTCTACTCTGGCAGGAGTCCCACCCGTATTGCCCGCAATCTCCAAAACTCCGCAAGAGCCTTAGGCGATTGGTTCCGGAGATGGAGAATCGAAGTCAACCCCGACAAGAGCCAGGCGGTAATGTTCTCCAGACCCAACCACCGCCTCCCTCCTACTCCAAATCCGATCACCATGTTTGACAAGCCGATCCCCTGGGAGAAGCAAGCCAAATACTTGGGGGTCATCCTAGACCACCGCCTGTCCTTCGGAGAGCACATTAAAACGGTACGCTCGCGTGCCGCTTTCGCTCTTGGCAGGCTTCACTCCATGCTGAACGCGCGCAGCAAATTGTCACTTAAGTGCAAATTGCGTATCTACACCGCGTGCATTCGGCCAATCATGACCTACGCGTGCCCTGTGTTCGCGCACGTCAAACCCCACCGCCTCCATAAGATGCAGACCCTCCAAAACCGATTTCTCCGAAAAGCCACGGGCGCCCCGTGGTACATTAGGAATAACCAACTGCATGTTGATCTCAAGATCCCAACTATCCAACAAATCATGAAACGCCTCACAAAGAGCTTCTTCGAAAGGGCTGAAAAACACCCCAACCCCCTAGTTTCTTCAGCCGCTCAGTACGTCCCCTCAAAAATCTCTAAGATTCGCCGTCCCAGGCATACCCTCCTCACACCCGACGACCCTATCACCCTTCTCCAAGAAAGCTGTAGGGAAACCACCACTGTCAGACGAAAGAACAGATACAAACCGCGAAACCGGCCCCGCCGCAGAGGCCCTCCGCGACGTCCCTGTAATATCACCGCCCGACCCTTGCTCGACAAACCAGCCCGCGACGCTGAGCAAGTAGCTTTAAATTCCCCAATTAATAACCAGACCCAGCCTGATCATTGCTGCCCTCCCCCCAATGACTCACTAAGCCGAGGCCCGAACCCCACAGGGGGTGCCCTTAGTGGAGCTCATTTAAATATCCTTAGTTTGTAAGCCCTGGCTGGGGGCCTTAAAGTAATTTTCGGCCACCACAGGATAGTCCGGTTAAGCAGTAAGGCAACCTTAGCGAGTTGCATCTGCGAGTGGTCAGATCAAAAAAAAAAAAAAAAAAAAAAAAAAAAATCAGTTAGTTAGTAACCGCCAAGGTGTCGTGAAGAAAGCGGCGCTGTATGACACAGCGTCGCGGCGCGCCTACAGAAACACAACATGCAATCACTCACATGGGCACGCGTAAATTACGCGTGCCCAACGAAATACCACAGGCCATTGCAAGCCAACACATTGAGAGGCCCGTATTGCCGGGCCACCGCATTGCTTTCTGCGGCCGGGGGGCGAAGCCCTGGTGTCGCTCGCCACGCCCCCTAACGGGGGCGTCGCGAATTCCCAAACGACAGTTAGTTAGTTCGGCTCGCACGGACACGCTTCCACCTCGGAACGGTTTCGGCCAGTTGAGCGCTCTCCGACGTGCACGGTCGGCATCCACCTCGGATCCGGCATGGGGCGGTCGCGACTGTACTTGTTACATTTGTTTTGTGTAGTTCCTAGTATTGGGTTGTATAGTGGAAAGACTTAAATATATTAATATGACGGTTTTACGAGTGGTTTTATTGGAACAAGCCTTACAGTGGCGCACAACGTGGAGCTCGATAGTAAATTATTAAGGCCCCGACCCACTCGTAAGCCAGATAGATATGCAAGCAGTGTTCCCGACAAGATGTCGATCAACATGTCAGACAGCCAATTTAAGGAGCTCATCTCTGCAATCACTGCCAGCACACGGGAAAGAAGTACTTTTGCTCAGTGCCCAGCTAAGTTTGGAGGTTTGAAGGCGGAAGTGGAACCATTCCTAGCAGCAGTGACTGTATTCAAGGAAATTGGGAAGATATCCGATGCCAATGCTCTTGAGGGCCTGCCATTGGTAATAATAATAATAATAATAATAATCATTTTATTATCAGGCAGCTAAGGCCCATAGATAAAATACACAACATAATCTTATACCTATAATAAACTAATACATATTGAAAATGGTTGGTGATGCAGCGACTTGGTGGCAAGGCGTTAAGGGTCACGTGAAGTCATGGGAGAATTTCAAGGAACCGCTACGCGATACCTTTTCCCCAAAGAAGCTAGATTACGAGCTTTATCAGGAAATAGTATGTATAAAGCAGGATGATCAGACCCCTACTGAAATTTTCATTGCCAAGAAGCGGGCGCTGCTTGCCGAGATGTCGCAAGCACACACGGACCAGCAAGAAATCAGCCTCGTTTTTGGTCAAATTAGACTCACTGTGAGAGAGAAAATCAATAGAGATGCAATAAAAACATTTGATGATTTACTAACAAATGCAAGGAACATTGAAAGAACATTAAGAGAAACGAGTGAACAAAATAATAATGAAAAGTTACAAGGCAATGAAAATACAACAACACAATATAAAAATAGTAAAAGGCAGAATAAGGTACGTTGTGGTTACTGTCGTCTTTTCGGACACGCGGCTGAGGTCTGCAGGAAGAAGGCAAAGGATGACATCGAGAAACAGAATGTTGTCAAGAGTGAACCCACTACTAGTACGGAACACGATGGCAAGCCGAAGTTTGCTTGTTATGGCTGTGGTGAGCCAGGAGTGATACGCAGTCGCTGTCCGAAGTGTAAAAACAAGCAGTCTACAACATCAGTTGATTTCTGTTTCTGCTCCGCTAACATGACTGCTGATGTTCGACAACGTCCCACAGTACCAATTACCATACAAGGTATGAATGGAATAGCGTACATCGATACGTGCGCTAAATCAAGTGTTGCCTCCTACCAAATTTACAAACGTTTAGAACAAAACGGTTTAAGTTTTGAGATCCCGGGAGGTCATGTACATAACACTCGCCGATGGAGTACCAAAGAAACAGGACGTTCTGACAGTGAAGACGACTGTTACTATCTACGGTAACTACGGGACATCATGACTTCGTTTGTGATATTCCCTCATGCCAGGGATAACAGAACGCTTCTTGGGGTAGAATTTATTGAAGACGCCATGTTGGCCCTAAACCTACCCCAGTGAACTTGTAATTTCATCGACGAGCCACAGAAGAATTACGAGTTGAATCCAGAAAGTGTGGACAAATCGATGGACATTGCGGGCGATTTATCCAGTGTGTGCTTGCCAACCAGAGAATCGCCTATTATGAACACACCCAGTCCCGTGTTGGCGTCAGCTAAAATGCCAGAACCGCTCCCTCAGCTGATGACACCTCCACATTCCCCTCACAGAAGTGACTCTGTTATGCTTGGCGCAACGGAGCAAGAACTGGAACGACCTTATGGGCCTCTGATACCCATAGGATACTCAACTCCACCAAAGAGGCCTCGAACAGTCTTATTTGACGGATATTCCCCGATCATTGATGCTCTATACGAAGATGCACGTAGACGTATCAATGAGGCCGACGTCGAGTTGTCACCGGACTCTGCCAGTTTATTCCCAAGCACCGAGATCTATTCGGTTGCCATGAGCAGCCACGAGTGCTTGTTAACGGGAGAAGAAAAGGTACGGTTGCAGCAATTCCTCGAAAAGAATGAAGCTGTATTTGTATCCAATGGCAAGCCAACAACGGAAACTGAACACGTTATCGACACTGGATCTCACAGGCCGATCTCCGTTCCACCTTATAGACTGTCACCAATAAAGTTGCAAACCCTAAAGGTAGAGGTAGAGAGGATGCGAGAACAAGGAGTCATTGTGCCATGCTCCTCACCGTGGTCAGCGCCAGTCGTACTTGTTCCCAAGAAAGACGGCAGCACACGAGTATGTATTGATTATCGACAGTTGAATGCGATCACCACTGCTGATGTGTATCCGCTGCCACGCATCGACGATCTCCTCCACAGTGCTAAACCTACTCGCTACATGAACACTATAGATCTTCGCGCTGGATATTGGCAGATTAAAGTTAAGGATAAAGATCAGGTGAAGACAGCCTTCATCATACCTTTCGGTATTTATACATTTTTGAGAATGCTATTTGGGTTACGAAATGCACCTGCAACTTTTCAACGCCTTATGGACAGGTTTCGCATATCCCTCAGTCACATTAAGCTCCTCATATATTTAGATGACCTAATAGTCATGTCTACCAGTCTAGATGGACATTTTAGAGACCTGCAAGACGTCTTTAATCGCTTAAATGAGTACAATCTCACAGCAAACAAGGACAAATATGTTTTCTTTTGCTCTAAGGTCAAATATCTAGGACATTATATAACACCGGAAGGCCAATTCTGCTAACTACGTTCAAATTCAAGTCGCAGTGCCTCAAAAGTTCCAAAATGTCACAAAAGGTATTCTACTAAACCAAAAAAGTAAGTCAAACGTGACGTTTACTGCAATGAGATTGCGACTAGACCGAAAACAAAAAATGTACCAAATCGCTATTCTGCTAAACTTTAGCCATGACATCAAAAAAAAAATTGGTATTCCACTTAAAATAAAAACGTCAAAACTGACGCCAGCATGAGATTATTTGTAGACCGGACTGTGACAAATAATTTTAGCTTCTGTATAGTTTTATGCGTATAAAATTTTTATTTCCCGCCTTTGGCGGGCCGGAATATTTTGACAATCGCACACGAACATATCGCGAGGCGAATCATGTACTCTGTAAGGCGAATAAACACGCGTATCGTATCCACGCGCCCGCTTCCCGCGCCCTTCGCAGATTGCTCCGTCGCCCGTACCCCTCTCCGCGCCCGTCAGTCCGGCTGAAATCACGATCGCAAACGGCACGAGTTTTGCACTGTCTCAGTGTTCCACTCGAATTTTCTGTGTTTCGTATTGTGTGAACGATTATAAGTACCGTGTATTAATATGCCGCAAAACTTTATTTCATGTGACCATACAAAGTACAAACTGGCGCTTCAACGCGACCGATACGACGCGAACTCAAAGTACCTATTTACAAAGTGACGGTTTTCTTCATTACGAGAACTTTCGTGCACATCGTAACGTAAATAAATAGTGTTTCCTAGTGTTTAGTTGAACAATATTGCCTCGACCGTAAAAGTAGAGG
Source organism: Hydraecia micacea (assembly GCA_914767645.1). Classification (NCBI taxonomy): domain Eukaryota; kingdom Metazoa; phylum Arthropoda; class Insecta; order Lepidoptera; family Noctuidae; genus Hydraecia; species Hydraecia micacea. The sequence continues at coordinate 4,115,990 of OU611775.1, forward strand.
CAACGATGACAACACCATAAGAGGCGCGCCGGCATCCCCGACGTCCGCGCCGTTATCGGAAGGGACGCTACGTCGTTTCTGGAGGCGGTCGCCAAGGTTCAAGTGGAATCGAACCGTCAATTGGTTCAGAGCCTGTTTTACTACGTCGGCAATCAACATCGACGTCTCATCGACGCATATGGAAACGTTAACCCATGAGTCCGTTTACAACATAGATCTATGTTCGTTGAGGAGGCGCTAAACATAAAGGACTGTCCGAAGTATAGAAAGATACGCGCGGCCGCTAGCGCTGCCCCGGCCTGCGTCGCCCGCGCCGCCCGCGCGCGCTTTCGCATCTCGGCCTCCGCAAGACCGCGACGAGTGCGCCGGCAGACATACCTACTGCGTCGACGAGCGCTATGCGTAGTGCTTAGCCCCTGCCGACTGTGGTAAACAATAGCAAAAACTCGTCTGGAGAATGGAAATGGTTATTTTGTGTTTATTGCCGTGAAGTCGGACATACTCGCAACTCTTGCAAAAATATTAAAGATATAACCGATAAAAGTTCAGTGAAGTGTTGTGGTTGTGGAACTAACGGTGTCATACAATCTAATTGCCCTAAATATCCGTATATAGTGTAAATAGTACTAAGGAATCATTTTCTGTTCTCGATATTAACATGTTAGACCACAATAAGATTTTTGATAACACTGATAGCCGTAATGTTGTTTTACACAATTATTGTTTGAAGTGTATATGTCAGTAGGTAGGACCTACTTATGCAAACAGCAACCAATCCACACACATGCCAAAATCAAGATGAGATATATGTAGAAAGCTTTAAAAAATGCAATTTCTATTGACCCTGTAAAGATCAAAATGATCTGACAATTTTAACAGAACAAAACATTTCTATGACAAGGATATCAACCCATGTAACATTGTTGTTCAATAAACTAACAAGATCCACGTCCCATGGTAACCCGACAATCTAAAAAATCGTTGAAAGGTTTATTTTTCATACCACATGTTTCCTTAATAATATTAATATTTTTTAATATTTAATAATATTTAATTTTTAATATTTAATTTTTTAATATTTTTTTTAATTTTTTATTTTTCTTAATATTTTTTAATCAATTATGTAGAACCAGGCGGGTTGGTTCTTGTTTGCATAATATTAAAAATGGCATAATCCTATATTTTTACAAAGGCTTGAATTACATGGTTCCGTGTTGATATAACTCTATTTTCAACATCTAAGAAGTCTTTGATTCTGTATTGTTTAATAAACTACTTAATAAAAGTATTTAGACCTATTGGAATAAACCCACACAATGACAGTTTTGAATAAAAGCAGTTTTTGTCAAAATTTTGTGTAGGCACAATAATAGTTGAATTGTAGTGTAATATTGTATTCACAGTATGTACAGTATAATTTGTTGTATGTATACAAGTATAATATTGAAGAACATCATTAACATTTAAATAGTAATAAAAAAAGAAACTCTTTAAAAAATAAATAGGTACATGAAACTTTCTCTCCGTCTATTGTTTTCTTTCTATTAATTATAAATTCTTTTCTAAGTTCAATGATGACAAGATATCTTAATTTTTCATCTTGTGTACATGTATTAGTTTCATTTATTACAAGTTTTCATAACAAGGATAAAAATAAGAATTTAAGATTTACTTACTTTTATTTTTCAGTAAAATGTTTAAAAGAAATATGAGATTTTTTATTGTGACATGGTAATAAATTAAAAAGAAATAATTTATGGTATTTTATGTCCTTTCATCCCCTTTTAAGCAATCTACTGATGGTCGTGGTTTTACTTTATGATCTTATTTTATTTTTTGTAGGATAAGGAGCAATTAAACGAAATTGTCTGTGAAATTAGTCGAGTTATAATTATTGTAAACAAAAAAAAATTAATAAATGAAACACAAAAGACAAAACAGAAAAGGGAAAACAACGGAACTTATGTTATGTGACCGGGTCGACGCGCGGCCAGAGGGCGCGTATGTGTTACTCTACGTGGGGCTCGCGTAATACTAAATCGTGCCGCCCGCGGCGCGGGTCACCAACTCGGGCGCCGATGCGGGCGGAGCGTCGACTCGGTTGAGGGGGCTGAGGAGTGCGGGCTTGTGGCGAATGACTACGCGCTACAACCTCCCCCTCCAAGACAGCAGAAGTCTCTGGAGTTGGCTTGGAACCCAATACCTTACGAGGACGGCCCTTCTTCCTGTTGTGACTGACTATGTCGGAATCGCCTACATAAGGCGTTAGGAGGCTGGCATGATACCTGCCTCGAGGTACTTTATCCTTATCGACTACTTCATAAGTAGTCGGTGAAACTATTTTACCGACACGATGCGGACCTTCGCGACGCGGAGCAAACTTACTCGTGTATCCTTTTGCTGCCTGACTAAGGCGATGACTATCCACAAGGACGAGGTCACCCTCCTGATAGCAGGGCCCCGGACGACGATGTTTGTCGGCTGCTTCCTTACGGATATCTTGTTGGCGTTCAACTCGCCACTTTACCTCCTGCAAGCGATGTACGAAGTCGCGCAAATACGGCGATATTTGCGGCACGAAATTCTCCTGTTCTAAGATAGCCCGCAGATCGTGGGCTACGTCCACCGGGGACCGAAACTCGCGTGCAAAAGTCAAGAAGGCGGCGGAGTGGCCAGTGCCCTGATTATAAGCTGTATTTAAGGCGAACCGGACAGCGGGCAATACTTCTGGCCAACGTCGATGTTCCGGATCCAACAGGATTGCCAACATTTTCTTCATCTCACGATTCTTTCGTTCAGCGGGGTTGGCCTCGGGGTGATAGACGGGAGTCAAGGATTGCTGAACCCCATGGACGTGCATGGCCTTCTGCATCACCGCTGAGACGAACTGCGTCCCGTTGTCAGATATTACTCGACGGGGGAAACCATATCGCATGAAAACTTCTTCGATAAGTGCTTTTGCACACGACTCAGCAGTCGCATCGCACAACGCAAACAATTCCACCCACCGGCTAGCGGTGTCCTCCACCAGAAGAATCCACTTCTCTCCCTTGTTACCTTCGGGAAGTGGACCGAATAGGTCCATTGCCAGGACTTCAAAACGCTGCTGTGGTACCGGGGTCTGGAGTAGACCGGCAGGTTTAAGATTTGTGGCTTTATATTTCTGACACAGATCGCAGGACTTTAAGTGCTGTGCCACGTAAGTTCTCATGTTTCTGAAAAAGTATTTTTCTTTGATCTTCCTCAAGGTCCGCTCCAAACCCAAGTGTCCAGCCGTGGGCGCATCGTGAAGCTCCTTCATGAGCTCGGCCTGTAATGACTCTGGAACAACTAGTTGAGGTTCTTCGGAATCACCATCCGGGTCACAGCGGTACAACACGCCTTGCGAAAGATAGTAACCTCTGTCAGTCCAGCGCATGGCTGCGTCTGGGTTATTGGAAGTGGAACCCTCAAAATCTTCTATGATTTTGTTTACCTCGGGATCCTTAAGTTGAGCATCTCTAATATCCTCTGGTTTCCTCTGAGGTAGGTCAACAATCACCGGACAAATGCTGCAAGAACTTGTAGCGCTCGGCTCTGCAACATCGGCGTGTACTGGTCGACTGAGAGTATCAGCGACTAAGTTGACTCTTCCAGGTGTATACTCGATATCCAAGTTGTAGCACTGAATTTTCATTGCCCAACGGGCCAAACGACCACTAGGTGTCTTCAGGGACAGGAGCCATTTTAAGGGCTGGTGATCGGTAGCCACACGAGTCTGCGCTCCTTCGATGTATCCTCTGAATTTGTCCAGAGCCCAGACAACCGCTAGGGCTTCGCGCTCTGTCGTGTGGTAGTTACGCTCGGCGGACGTCAGCAACCTACTCGCGTACTCAATAGGTCTTTCTTCGGTAGGATTCTCACCTTGCATTAATACTGCTCCAAGCGCATAAGCACTTGCGTCCGTGCGCAGTACGAAGGGTTTCTCAAAGCTTGGTTGGCGAAGAATGGGACTAGTTGAGAGCCGTAGCTTAAGCTCTTCAAAAGCTCTTTGCTCATTCTCCCCCCATTGCCAACGTCGATCCTTCTTTGTAAGGTCCGTCAAAGGACGCGCTACTTCTGAAAACTGCGGGATAAATTTTCGAAACCAAGAACAGGTTTGCAGGAAAGTCTTTAGCTCTTTAAGGTTCGTCGGTGGATTCATGTTCACCACCACTTCAACCTTCGTGGGATCAGGCTCGATTCCACGTTCTGAAATGACGTGTCCCAGGTAAGTTACTCTATCCCTAGCGAAAACACATTTACTTCTGTTTGCTTTCAGGTTGAACAAGCGGAGGCGCTCGAAGACCTGCTGCAGATCCCTCACATGAGATTCTAGATCCTCGGAAATCACAAAGATGTCATCCAGGTACGCTACCACAGTGATGTTCTTCAAACCAGCTCGAAATCTGTCAATAAGGCGTTGGAACGTCGACGGAGAATTCTTCAAACCAAACGGCATACGCCGGAAACGAAACATTCCAAAGGGTGAAATAAAAGTCGTTTTGTCCCTGTCTTCGGGAGCTACTTCAATTTGCCAATACCCAGCCTTCAAATCTATGGTTGACATCACACTGTTAGTCTTGGTGGACTGCAGAACTTCATCAATAACAGGTAAGGGATACTTATCCGTTTTTGTTACCTTATTCAAGGCTCTGTAGTCTACGCAGAATCGTACTTCTCCGTTTTTCTTTGGCACCAGCACTACGGGAGATGCCCATGGCGATTCTGCTTCCTCAATGACTTCTTCTTCTAGCATTCTATCAATCTCTTTTCTTATGATCTCTTTCTTTGCCGGTGTCACCCTGTAAGGCGGCACTGAAATTGGAGCACTGTTCCCAGTGTCTATTCGATGCAAAGCAAAAGTAGTTGGTCCTCCCCCTGGTTCAAAAATATCCTTATTGGACTCCAGCAGGTTGGCCAATTTACTGCGTTCAGTTGGTTGCAGGAAAGTACCCTCGTCCTCGCGGAGACAAAAGGTAGCACACACAGTTTCGGAACGACCTTCCTCATATAAAATGGGATAAATTACCTGTGAGCCTTCCACAGACCAAGAATTCTTATGGAAGTCAAGTACCATGCCAGCATCCCTAATGAAATCTATGCCGAGCAACGACTCCTCAGCCCCAGGTAACACAACAAAATGGGTGGGTACAACTCTATTACAAAAATGAACATCAACCAAAGCAGACTCTACATTTAAACAATTTATAGAACCATCAGCAAGCTTAATTTCAGAATAGGTTTTTACAAATTTTTGACCATTTTTATCTAAAACATTTTTTAAACTAACACTAGCTATCGACAGTTTAGCACCGGTATCTAAGAGAGCACTACCGTTTTCACCATAAATTGTAATTTTTAACTTCGGCCTATCGCGCGGATCCAACGATCCCACATCACACGCGGACACTGATTGGAAAGGAATATTTAACTTCTTCTCTTTACACTTTGTGCAGTTTGAACGAATGACGCCGGGTGCTCCACACCCAAAACACGTAATCGAAGATGCTGGCGAAGACGACTCTCCCTCTACGGTACCCTCCGCGTCCTTGGCTTTTTTTTGTTTTGCCAGCCGCTGACAAGCCTCTTTGACATGGCCGTACTGTTTGCAGTAATTACAGTGGGGCCTTGTCTTACTTGTAGTGGGGCCTTGTCTTACTTGTAGAGGGCCCAGCCGTTGACCGCGGAGTCGGCGACGACGAGGACGTCGGGGGTTTTCTATCCGCAGAGACACGCGGGCGGGATTCATCAAGAATATCTTCAACGCGGCGCGCCTGCGTCAACATTTCCGCAAAAGAATTAAAAGCGGTGCGCGGTAGCTTTTCTCGAATGTGGTGGTTAAGCAACCCATACGCCATGTCCAACTGAACCACCTCTGGAAGCAGGAATGGTGGTAACTGAGAGATTAAGGCCCGAATATGGCACACAAACAAATCCGTAGCTTCGTCTACTCGTTGTTCCCGTTCAAATATTGTTCTATATAATTTATGCGGCGGCAATCGTGGTCCAAATGTTTGCCTTAACGACTCTACAGCAACTTGCCAGGAGACGGTGGTATCCTTTACTCCTTGCCACCACGTGGCGGCAAGCCCCGTCAACAACATGGGTAAACCACGAAGAGCGTTGTGGTCGACGCCAACACACTCTTTATACGTCTCTACCGCATCGATGAACGCCAAAACATTGCTTGACTTCTCGCCGTCGAAACGCGCCGTACACTTGGCGAAGTGGCCACTATGGCCAGAATAAACTGGTGTACTTACAGGTTCGCTGCGACTTAGCCTGTTTATCAGCAACAGGAGTTGCTCGGTCGACATTGTGACCGGAGCCGCTGCAGCGGCAGCAGCCAGCTGCGGATCCTCCGCGGCCACCTGCGTGGCGGCGGTGTCGGCGGCGGTGTCGGCGGCAGCGCCGCGCGGAGCCAACTCCGGCGCGGGCGCAACGGGCGCAGGCGGCACCATGACCTCGGACAAGGCGCCAGCCAAAGTCGGACTAGCAGCGCGTGATCTCGTTAGCACCATTGTGAAATAGTCCGCAAAACGAACGAAACACCAACATAGGTAGTTTAGGTTCCACCTAAGCACTAAGACTGTTCGCAGTCTCTCAACACTTCCACAGTTACTTAATAATTACAGATCGCGTCGCGATACAAAGTTACAAACGGTTTTAATAGCAACACACGACCGCACACAGCATAGAAACACACCTAGACAGGATTTAGGTAGTTATTACTGGTCTAAACTTCTCAGTTACGCGATCAAACAGTCAATTAAATAATAAATAGTTACATTCACGGCACAGTCTTTTTTTTGGTCCGTAATCTAGGTTCAGGTATATATCGAATTACCTGCGACGAAACCTAGCGCACAAATTACGACCTTGCGCCTACGCCTTATGCGCGAAAATGCAACCACAGTGTCGAGCGTTACACGAGCGCTGTGACAAATATACTTCCCGAAGTGGGCGGAGTCTCGCCTCCCTGGCACACGAGTTCCGCGAAAAATATGCTTCACGAACCTAGAACGTGCGTTCACGATTCGCGCGCTTTTCTGTAGAACGTACCACCAACATTGTACGTTAGGTAAAGACTCTTGATATTTTGATACTTTAATGTTTACACACTACACGACACAAATAATATTAGGTATTAATTCTAACACGCGAAAGTTCTGCATTTCCAAAATGCTAGTTCACTGATTCACTCACGGTTCAGCTCCACGTTAGGCTGCCAGTTGTAGGATAAGGAGCAATTAAACGAAATTGTCTGTGAAATTAGTCGAGTTATAATTATTGTAAACAAAAAAATAAAATAAATGAAACACAAAAGACAAAACAGAAAAGGGAAAACAACGGAACTTATGTTATGTGACCGGGTCGACGCGCGGCCAGAGGGCGCGTATGTGTTACTCTACGTGGGGCTCGCGTAATACTAAATCGTGCCGCCCGCGGCGCGGGTCACCAACTCGGGCGCCGATGCGGGCGGAGCGTCGACTCGGTTGAGGGGGCTGAGGAGTGCGGGCTTGTGGCGAATGACTACGCGCTACATTTTAATCTTTTTAAAAACTGTCTTTACTGTTAAAGTTTTTGCAGTAAGTAATTAATTTAGGGCACCCCGACCAAATGGGTTAGGTTAGAATGGTGACAGACCACTACATCCAAGTTGGCTTATAAGATAGGGTACATCATCCGAAAAAGATGATCAGTGAGCATATTGACTTATCGATTAGTATTTTTAACCAACTTCAAAAAAGGAGGTTCTGTATTCGACCCGTATGTACGAGTATGTTCGCGATTTTCTCTAAAACTAATGAACCAACTTTGATAATTCTTTCACTAATGTGATCTACATACTTTCAGGAAGGTTTTAGTATATACTACATTATTTAATTATTCTTATGTACGATGTTGTTTGCATAAATGTACTGCATCTCCGGCATTTCTATGCGAATTTTGATGATTCTTCTAGTCGGTGTCTTCAATTCTTCAATGCACTAGTGTTATTTGAATTTGTGTGGAGTAGGTACAGACGCCAGCACATCAAGCTACTACAATCTGTCAAATTTCTTTAATAGATTTTCAACTTTATCGCAAAAGCATAAGGTTTCAACTTTATCGCAAAAGCATAAGGTTCAAAGTTGATTGGTAAAATTTGACAGTTTCGGGTAGCTTGATGTGCTGGCGTCTGTACAACTAAAAAGTGAAAAATAAAAACTTTTTAACAAAAGAAACAACCGACTAAAAAAAACACAAAGTGATAAATGTTGTTTTTTGTAAAAAAGTTTTTTTTAGGAAATCAAAATGAGAGAATTATTTGTGGATGGATGAAATACATGCCATAAATATTCTAGCAGCCAGTGCGCGTGTATGACTGTATGTACGTGGCCGAAGCAAAAAGTGTGTGCAAGGATCGTAGCAGGTGACTGTCTTTAGTTTCTGCTTACCCCATGGGAAAACGGCGTGAGTTTGGGTATGTTTTCTTTGGTTACCAACTATGTTGAGGTCGGCGTCCGGTTGGTTTTAGCTAAGTACCATTTTTAGATGATAGGTACCTATCCACGGACCGACTGCGTGTGACATGCGTAGCTTAACTTTGATCGATGGACCCGTGTGTCTGTTACTTACCCTCGAGCGCCTTATAGGTATTGTTTAATAAATAAGATTGAGTATAATTAATAGTATTTATTAAGTACTTAATGAACTTAAAAAGGTAATAAAAAAATGGCCCGTGGCGCGTCGCGCGTCGCTTGCGTGGAGCACGGCGCGGCAGCGTCAACAAAGCCCTGAAAGAAAACACAATTTAGTTTTTCATATTGTACATATTATTATTAAATAAGATTTTGTTTTATTTTAAACTCAGCGTTTTATTTACAAAACAACAAATGGCAGGGGAAGCCCAGAGAATTTTTCATCAGACCATATTCAGAACGAATACCTATGCTTGCTGAAAAATCCTAACAAATGTCTAATTCTAATACCTAATTAGTAATACGTTCACAAATTATATTTACATACCTTGGCCATTAATCGATAGGTACTGCCTACTCGGCAATTCGGATGCTGAGGGGCATTTTCACTTTTAAGTGTACCCTAAAAAAATAAAAGTGACTGAAAATAAATGGACATTGTAGTGAAAATAGTGGTCAGTTTTGTGACGTGTATTTTCAGCCAAATGTGTTTTAAACCTGTTGTTATTGGAGTTTAAATTGTGCAAATTTAATTTTTGTGACGAGAGAAACTATACACTATTGTTGCACTAACACTTTTAAATGTATTCGTAGTACTATTTTAGTAATTTTGGCAAATTCAATGTTGGTAAGGGGAGGGACATGCCAGAAACAGTTACTCTGAATATTTAAAATACTCATAAATTAATAATTCAAACGTATTTTACCAGGATTGCAGATGGATTCGTCAATTGAATATATATTTTACCGTTTTATTCTAAAAATTAGACAATATGTCCATTATTTATCTTGCTATAAAATTTTGAATAAGTGGGACATCCTCAAAATGGCGGGTACACTTAAAAGTGAAAATGCCCTGCTGATGCTTGAATTCTAAAACAAGCAATTTTTTTTACAAAAATCCTGTTGCCACATGATTTTCTTATTCATTAAGATTCGCTTATATACTTACACTTGCGGTACGTCGTCGCAGCCGAAGAGTCTCATCATAGAGGCCGACAAAACGGTTTGTAGCCCCTCCTATTTCCTCCATAGCAGAGGCTTGCCTGTTCATGGCTCGTGCCAACTCTCTGTCGACCGCTATTCAAGACTGCTCTATTTTTATTAGATGCTGTTGGGCCCCTTCAAATTCTTTGTCATCTAAAACCAGTAATTAACAGTTGCATTATTATCAATAGTCAACCAATCAACATTAATGCAATATACATTAAGTATTTAAAAGAAGTAGTGCTTGGGGGAGGCCTGTGTCCAGCAGTTGACGTCTTTCGGTTGAAATGATGATTATATAATTTAAAAGAAGCAAGTTAATAATATTAGGTAAGTATAAAGCTTGTAATAAAAAGGTATTTCTTATCCTTTGGGGGAGACGAGCGACGAGGACGACGGCGACGCTTCGGAGGGTGTCGGTCCCTAAAAATGTGTATTCTACCTATATTGTTATTTTTATTTTGTAAGGATTTTGAATAATTTGTGTAAGGCTTAAATAAAAACTGTTCACCTTACTGAATTATAGTTTGATATTAGTAAAAATATATCTAATGACGCCTCTTTTTGACATCTTTAATCATTCGCGTCGCGCATGCGCGTAGCGTTTACGAATACGTTCCATGTTAGCTTTCTAGCCGATTATTTTATTTTAATGATTTTATATTTTCAAAGATATATAATAACAAATGAGAAATGAAAATACTATGAGTATGCACTTAATCAAGCAAACTAATTAATACATTTAAAAAATCAGAAAATAAGGCTGCTAAAAATTAAAGTATCACTAAGTATCACAATATCGTCTACGTGCATTGAACCAACATGAAAATATGTTTAATTTCGTAAACGAGAACAAAGTTGACCGCTATGAGACTGTACTGCAATGATACTGCGACCGGAATGTGAACAAATCGAACTTTAAGATTAGCAGAATACCATTTTTTGGTCTATTCACAATGTCATCGCATTCAAGTCTCGTATTTTTCACATTGCACGTTAATTAGTAGAATTGACCTTCTGATGGTCTTCAAGTGGATCCAGACAAAGTTGCTTCCATAATCGATATGGCTGCGCCAGCAAACTTGAAGCGTTTGATATCATTCCTGCAGATGTGTTCGTGGTATAGGCGATTTATCCCTAATTTTGCAAAGATCACCGAACCACTCTCTCGTTTGATGAAAAAGAAGTCTGTTTGGACCTGGAACGATGAACAGAAAACAGCGTTTGACGAGCTGCGGAAACTTTTAGTTACGGCGCCAGTGTTGGTCCAGGCAGACCACACCAAACCTTTTACAATAAAATCTGACGCCAGTAACTACGCGATCGGTGCTGTTTTGGTGCAGGGGGAGGGAGAAAGTGAGCACCCTGTTGAGTATGCCAGCCGCCTCCTCACTCCAGCTGAAAGAAATTATTCAACTACTGAACGTGAAGCACTAGCCGTAATCTGGGCGGTGAACAAATTTCGTGGTTTCATCGAAGGTACGAATTTCACTGTACTGACCGATCATCAAGCCCTGAAGTGGCTTATGTCGTTAAAGTCCCCAACCGGTCGACTAGCACGTTGGGCTCTGCAGCTGCAACCTTATAATCTGACGATCAAATATATCAACGGAAGAACGAATGTTGTCGCCGACACCTTGTCACGTCTTTATTGCGATCCTACAACGGGAAAAGACTGTGGAGTATGCAGTATGGTAATTGATATGCTGAGGAAAAAATCGAAAGAAATAAGAGAGGAACAATTAAAAGACAAAGACATAGAGAAAATAATTAACGAACTAGAAGGAAACCAATATGAAAACGGAAGGTATTGGAGTACAAAAGGATATCTTATGAATCAAGGGCTACTCTACAGGTACAAATCCGAACATGATAATGAAAATGCTCAACTAGTCGTTCCCAAGCATGAGCAAGCAAAAGTTATCAGTGCGTATCATGATGAAGCTTCCGCTGGTCACTATGGAGTGGAGAAAACTATCGAATGCATTGCCAAGCGATACTTTTGGAAGGGGATGAGAACCCAAATAGAAAGTTATATCCGGAATTGTATCCAATGTCAGCGATACAAACCAAGCAATCTCAAACCAGCGGACCTGCTCCAAACTACGGCACTTAACCAAAGATTTGAAGTCGTATCTTTCGATTTGTTCGGACCTTTACCTAAAACGGCTAAAGATGAGACATGGATCTTCATTATAGAAGACCTGGCTAGTAGATGGGTTGAGTTATTCGCATTGAAGCAAGCCACCGCAGAGGAATGTGCTAGAATATTGCTGGATGAGATCATTCTACGGTATGGCACACCAAGACGGTTCATTAGCGATAACGGGTCTCAATTTGTTAGCAACGTGATGCAGCAATTGACATACTGTCTGGACATCGAACACGGTTTTACTCCTGTTTATCATCCTGAAACCAACCCCGTCGAAAGGCGCAATCGAGATTTAAAAACACAGTTGGCAATACTGGTAGGGGATAACCATAACAGATGGTCAGAACATTTGCCAAGCATACGTTTTGCCATGAACACAGCTGTTTGTTCATCTACCGGGTACACGCCAGCCTACTTAACTTTTGGCCGAGATCTTCGCACGATCGACGACATAAATCATGATCTGCACATAGTACAAAATGAAAATTTTGTTCCCGAGATAACACCGAAGTTATTGATGATGGCTTCTACATTGAAAAGAGCCCATGAGATACAGGAGATGAAAGAGGAGAAGCGAAAAGAATACGCCGATAAGAGACGTCAATCGTGTCCTAACTATCAGCCTGGCGATCAAGTTATGGTTGATGTTCATGCCTTAAGCAAATCGTCACAAGGTTTCAGTGCTAAACTAGCACCTCGCCGAGATGGCCCATACCTTATCAAAGACATTCATGGACCATCTTCTTTTCAGATTGCTGATCCTACCAATCCAAACCAGACTGCAGGGTTGTATCATTCCTCAGCCCTACGTCCGTACCAAGGGTTGGCATCAGCCGCCCTTTTTTTTTTTTTTTTTTTTTTTTTTGCGCTGGGAAAAATGCTTTACGCATACCCTCCCATCGGGGGATGGGGGGCTATGTGGGACTCCCGGGTCTGACCCGGTATACCCACTAAAAACTCAGCGGCACTCCCGCTTCGTCCAAGTGGCGGGGGACTGGGAAACCAGCGTAGCCTTAACGTCCAGTCCTCCGCCGACGATTGTCCTTCAGGGCGGGCCCCTCACGGGGGCCCGGGAGTGACCGACGAAGGTGGTGATGGGTGCAATGCGGGAGACGGCACCCCCGTGCCTGTCGCCCGCCCATCGCCACCATGAGGGGGGAGAGGCTGGCGCCTTCTCCGACCCCTTCTTCGTCTGCGGAGCGGCACAGCGAGAGGGTCGTCCTCCCGCGCGCGCTCCGCCTCCTCCTTTTGCGAGATTACGTCCTCGCAAAAGGAGGCAACCGCTGCCCAGGCCTCCTCGCTCCCCAGCATGGCGTTGATCACACCAGGAAGCGAGAGGTCCTGTCCGACCGCCGCGGTCAGACCGCGGCGCAGCTCGGACCAAGCCGGGCACACCTCGAGGGTGTGCTGCGCCGTGTCCTCCGCCACGCCGCAGTCGTGGCACGCCGGGGTCTCCTCCCTCCCGATCCGGTGCAGGTACGTTCCGAAACAGCCATGGCCGGACAACACCTGCACCAGACGGAACGAGAGGAAACCGTGGGACCGCTCGAGCCAGCTCTGCAGGACCGGGCCGAGCGCGTCCAACGTCCGGCGGCCAAAGGCGGCGGTGGCGAGTTCCTCCGTCCAGTGGAGGACGATTGCGTCCCTCGCCTCCCGCCGCACGGCCTCCCGCTCCTCGGCGACGGGGCGCTCCCCGAGCGCCCTTCGTTGCGCGGTCCACTCGTACACTCTGGCGAGCACCCAAGCCTCCAGCTCCCAAGGAGGGGTGCCGGCCAGAGCGCAAGCCGCCGAGAAGCCCACCGAGCGGTAGGCCCTCGCCACCCACAGTGCAATGGCCCTTTGGGGCTTGCGGATGGCGGTCGCATTCTCCCTCCTGTGGAGGGAGTCCGCCCAGATAGGGGCCCCGTATAGGGCCATGCTCCTGAGTACGCCGGCATACAGGCGCCGGCACCCCACCTTGGGCCCCCCCAGGTTCGGGAGCAGCCGCGAGAGGGCGTCCGCGGCTTTCAGGAGGCGCGTCGACAGCCCGCTGAAATGCGGGCCGAAGCGCCACCTCTCGTCCAGCACCAGGCCCAGGTACTTCATCTGGGGCTGGACCCCTATCCGGACGCCCTCTACGACAATGTGGGCGTCGGGAGGGCAGCGCTGCCGAGGCCCGTGAAAGAACACGGCCTCGGTCTTGTGCAGCGCCACCTTCAATCCCAGGAGGCGGATCCTCTCTGCAACCAAGGATCCGCCAGCCGAGGCCAGACCGGCCGCGTCTCCAAAGTTCCTCCCCCGGGCAGTGAGGAGAGTGTCATCCGCGTAGCAGATGACACTCGTGCCCTGGAGGAGGGCTCCGCGTAGGAGCCAGTCGAACCCGATGTTCCACAGGGAGGGCCCCAGCACTGACCCCTGCGGAACACCGGACTCTGCGCCGTACCGCCTCACCGTGTCCGTCCGGTCCGCGAGGAGGACCTCTCGGCCCTCCAAGTAGCTGGCCAGGAGGTCCCGCAGGTATTGGGGCACTCCATGATACCGGAGCGCCTCCAATATCGTCGAGTGGGGGACGGAGTTGAAGGCGTTTGCAATGTCGAACGACACTGCCAGCACTCCGTCCCCCACCTCCACCGCCTCCTTCACCTGGCCCTTGAGCAGGGCCAGCGTGTCGATCGTCGAACGCCCTCGACGGAAGCCGAATTGGGCGTCCGACAGGTCCCGCCCTGCCCCCCGCAAAAGGCCATCAAGCCGGGACGCGATGATCCCCTCGAACAGTTTACCGACCTCATCGAGCAAGACGATGGGCCGGTATGCCGATGGGGAGTCCACCGGGCGTCCCTCCTTTCGGAGGAGGCAGAGCTGCCCCTCCTTCCACAGTTTCGTGAACCTCCCAGCCGTAAAGCACGCGCTGAAGAGGTCCCGAAGCCTGTCCTCCATTTGGGAGGCGGCGATCGCCACCACCCGTGCGGGGATGCCGTCTGGCCCGGGGGCCGTCTTCTTCGCGCGGAGGGTGAGAACCCCCGCGCGGAGCTCCGCCACCGTCACCGGGGGGACCTGCTCGTCCGGCGGAGCCGCCCCTTGCGGGGGATCCATCGCTGGTGGGGTGAAGTCGGTCCTGCGCGGAAACAGGGACCGGACCACCCCGTCCAGCAACGCTGGCTCGAGGGTCTCCGTCAGTGGGGGACCATAAGGGCGTAGCTGGTTCCGCGCCGCCTTGTATGGTCTCCCATAAGGATCCCTGTCGAGACCCTCCAGCATCTCGGCCCTCGCCGAGTCTTCCGCAGCGCCCATTGCAGACTTGAGGACCGTCCTCGCCTCCTGGTAAGAGGCGTATAGGCGGTCCTCCTCTGCCCGGTCTCGGTTCTGGGCGCGGCATCAGCCGCCCTGCCCGAGCCGGTCTTACCCTTACGCCGGCGAGGCCGCCCGCGGAAGAACAAGGCAACTCCGCTGGAGGCCCAGACAACCACGGTCAAGCCCCGTCCCAGTGGGAGGCCGCCAAAGAAGCAGCAGCCTACCTAAGTCCTGTCTTCCTCACCGGGGCGTCTTCGGAGACAGAGGGGGAGACTGTAACACGACCACACAGCGTGCGCGCCTACGTCGTCGCGCTCCTCCCACCGAGCCCCACTCTAGCGCACGCCGCTGCCACCACTTCGCGGCCGGAGAGTATATAAGACCTAGCAGCGCCATCAGTTAGTTCGGCTCGCACGGACACGCTTCCACCTCGGAACGGTTTCGGGCAGTTGAGCGCTCTCCGAAGTGCACGGTCGGCATCCACCTCGGATCCGGCATCGGGCGGTCGCGACTGTACTAGTTACATTTGTTTTGTGTAGTTCCTAGTATTGGGTTGTATAGTGGAAAGACTTAAATATATTAATATCACGGTTTTACGAGTGGTTTTATTGGAACAAGCCTTACAACACCTTTTTAATCGCGAGGGGTCCGTGTCTAAATAATAACAGCCGCACAGGTAGATCGATCAGGTTAAGCTACGCTTGCCGCGGTTGGTCTGTGGATGGGTGACCATCTTTACATACTGAGACCCCTCCGTGCCTCGGAAAGCACGTTAAACAAGGGACATTCCCTGAAAGTCTGAAGGTTGCTAAGGTAACTCCAATATTTAAATCTGGAAGCGAGACTGATCCAGGCAATTATCGTCCGATATCAGTATTACCAGTAATCTCAAAAATTTATGAAAGAATTATTTACCTTCGTCTTTACACCTACCTAACAGACATAGACTTCTTTTTTGAGCAACAATATGGATTTAGGCCAAAATCAAATACCTTATCAGCAACTATAGATCTTACTACTAAAATAAAAAATGCTATAGACAACAGACAATATGCCCTAGGTATATTTATTGACCTAAAAAAGGCATTTGACACGATTAGTCATGATTTGCTTTTAATAAAGTTAACAGACGTAGGTATATCGGGATCCGCACATAGAATACTTAAGTCATATCTAGAAAATCGGACACAGATAGTTAAAATGGATAGTTATGAAAGTCTGCCTTGTAAATTAACCTACGGAATTCCACAAGGATCAATTCTCGGACCGTTATTATTTTTGATTTACATCAATAGCATCAGCAGTGTTAAAACGTCAGGGAGTATCACAATTTACGCAGATGATACTTGCTTGTTCTACTTTGGTCACAATCTATCTGATATAGTGAAAGAAGCTCAAGATGATTTGAATATCCTAAATACATGGTTTCTGTCTAATTTGCTAACTATTAACACAAAGAAAACCTCATACATGATATTTGCTGCAAAAAATAAGAAAATCCTCAATCCAATCCAACTAACAATAAACAACGAAAATATTGCTAAATCAAGCAGTGAAAGATATTTGGGTCTCATTTTAGATACTAAGTTAACTTGGAAACCCCATATTGATTACATTGAATCCAAACTATCACCTCTGGTAGGAGCATTGCGCCGAATGTCTGCTTGCATTCCTAAAAAAGCTCGCGAAATGATATATAACTCTCTTGTTAGACCCCACATAGAATATCTTATTGAGATATGGGGAATTGCAGCAAAATCGTTAATCAAGGATATACAAATACTACAAAATAAGGCAATAAAAACACTCTACAACTACAACTACCTTACACCAACGACCAAAATCTATAATGATACCAAAATACTTAAAATTAACCAACTCTACACACTTAAAACATGCATCCTAATACATAAAATCATAACACAAGACACACATTCGCAACTTAACTTTAAAAGAAAACTTACACATATAACGCAAGAAGACGAGACAAAATACAATTAAGAAAACCTAGAACTAACTATGGTAGGAAAAATATACTATATGAGGGAGAAAAACTTTATAATGAAATACCTGATGATGTGTTTAGCAGTAACATGTGTTATACATATAAAAAAGCCCTAGAAGAATATGTTAGGACCAAGTACTAACACCTGAATATCACCTATAAAATCTTTTAATTATGTTTTTCTTTTTTTGTATAATTTTTTGTGATCACAGAGACTGTATCTATTTTTATTACATATTTTCTATACATTTCTCAATTTGTAAGTGAACCTTGTTGTTTCTTTTTTTTGAGAAATAAATGTCTTTAAACCGAAGATTGTCAAGAGAATGAATCCTATTACAAAGATACAAATAATAAATTAAATTATTCGAAGTTGAACGCGATGTTGTCTGCATGACGTGGACGTTCCGCTTGCAGTCCTGCTTGGCTTGCCGTGTGAAGATTTTCTTCTTGCCTTCTGTGTCGTATCACTTGCAGTTCAATTTCTTCAAGCTGATTGTTCGTAGTTGAATGACTCTTAGTATGTTTTGAGCGGCAAGAATGTCGGTATCTCTTTACAAACCACCCCACAGAGACAGTGATGATTACTCCCACAATAGTATAAGAGACGGCATATTGGTGTATGTCATGAGTGGAAATGGTTGATGGGAGGTGGTTTTCTTGTGTTTTCATAATAGCTAATCGCTTGTCGATTTCCTCCAATTCTGCAGTTTCTGGCAACATCACGTGCGACATATTATGTTCACGATGTTATTTACCATTGAGTTGAGCGACGGTATTTTCATGGAAAGATCCATCTTCATGTTGCTATTGTATTGGTTATGCGCGTGAATTGTTAATTCCTTCGATTGCACCAAGCAACCCTTTTTTTTTTTTTTTTTTTTTACGTGGAGAAATGCTCATGCATTCTGCACTACCACGGGGAGATAGTGCAGTTATGTGGGACTCTAACCCACTAAAACTCCACAGTGTCCTCCTCTGCCGCTTACGGCGGGAACACGGGCACGCGTTAGCACTCATCCGTGAACCCGCCGCGGCTGTCCGTCACCGGACCCTCCTCTGGGGAGTATTCCCCATCACCGGCGCACCAGAACACATAGCACGCCGTGACCACCCCAGGGACCAAACCAGCACATGGGCGCCAGACGACCCCGTGTCTGGGCACCCTTGGTCCCCCTGCGTCGGGTCAGGACATTGGCCCCGCCGCCTGCCAATTTTCGGCCGCAGAGGATAGGGAGAGCGGCCAACGTCATACCAACACTCCTCCTCCCCTGCGGCCCCACCGCGTCCGCCATCAGACGGTGGCGACCCCGTCAAAGCCGCGGAAGGTAGGGAGAGCCGCGCACCGCAATACTGGCACTCCTCTCCCGCCGCGGCCTCCAACCCTCAGTCGCGACGTCTCCCATACGACATCGCGGCCCGCCTCAGTTGCAATGTCGCCCAAGCGGTACCGCAATCTACTTGTTGGCCGCTACGTCGTCGGCTTACAGGCAAAAGCCCTGACGAGCGGCCCCTCCTCGGGTTCCTCTTCGCTTCACCGTGGGTGTCCAAGCCACGGCTATTGAGCCCCCCCGCCTCGACAATGCGGGAACCCATCGGGGGGGGCACCAAGCAACCCTGTGCCAAGGTCAGTATCCCAGAAGTCATGGAGTGTGTAGTGATATCATTTTCACACACAATTCGTATTGTGCAAGTTCCGCAACAAATCGCCAGCCAAGTATTTTCTGTGTGTAACGCGATCCATTCCTGCTTACATAGCACATTTCTTACGTCACAAGGTGAGGTCGTTCGATGACCCAATAGTTTTGCTTCACAGGGGGCATTGCTGTTATGTAAGTTAAATATCGGCAGATTCTTATTGCATATCAACTTGCCTGGTTGAATGTGACTACAACGCTTCATGTCATCTTCAGATAAAGACACATAAGTGCTCTTCCCGAAGTTGACTGCTATGTACTGCGAAGCTAGTTGGACGATGACTGTTCCTGTGCTTGTTTTCATGGGCAACGGAGTAGCTTGGTATAGAGTGAAGTCTTCATCTGAGATCAATGGTACGTGTATCTCGAACAGAAAGTAGTTAGTGGTCACTCGCGCTCTTACGTATAGCAGTTTGTAGAGGTCTTTGATATCGTTTCTGATGTTTCGGACAGGCAACGACGATGTCCTCGGGAGCTTGCCCGCGATTTCCGTTAGTTGCTCGATCAAGTTTACCGGTGTAAGTAGATGGATGTCTATGTGCCCTTTGTAGACATCAGTTAGGCTTTCAAACAATATCTCTGAACCCTCTCTAAATTGGTAATCAGCAGATATGCTGTTAGTGAGGCCGAGTTGAAATAGTTAGTAGCCATCACTACTTCCATTGCAGACTCCACTTTGGCTAAGTTGGTATTAGTTTGCGCCATGAACTCGTCTATTAAACCAAACTGTTGCATGATATTTTGTTCATTCTTCTTCAGCATAATATTGTTTTGAAGTTCCACTATTGAAGTTTGATTTTTTATCAAATCGAATAGATAGTTTTCATTATTCTGGCCAGCTTGTATGTCGTTATGGTATTTATCTGCGAACCGTTGATCTAGAATGCCAAAGAGGCTGTTAGCAATATATCCCATTCCATCAATCAGTCCTCGTTTCTTACGATTACTCAAGTGTTTATGAGGAGCTAGGAGTATAGTGTTGTAGTAGCTCAGTATTTCCATTTCGTGGTTAAGCTGTTCTAAAGTTGTCTTGCAGTATCTTGGGTCGGTTTTTTGGCATAGTTCGTTCAATCCCTTGAGGTAAGCTTCAATTCGACGTACTCCGTCCCAATAAGTTGTTAAGTTATAGTACATAAGTAGTGTCCATTCGTCATGAATCACTTGTACGTTTCCTATTGTGTCGTAATAAATCGGCCGCTCAAGTTCGAAGTTAGTAATTTGAACGCCAGACGTCACGATTTTACCATATGACCCAGTTATTACCGTAAGTACGATTAATAACATTGTGAGAAAGGTGGAAAAACATTTGTTTCCGCCCGTCTTTGGCATGGTTGGGGTTTTCTTTTCTGAGTGATCTTGGACGCTGTTCTCGATAGGAAGTGGTGACAGTTTCACAACTGGACGTTTGATGATACCAGATTGAGTTTTAACCGTGGTCACTCTAACATAGCCATCGGAACCGGGATGCAGTTCAAGTACGCGTCCCATGGCCCACTTTCCTGGTGGCAAGTTGTTGTCCTTGATCAAGACTATATCGCCTTCCTGGATGTTCTTTCTTAGTTTGTTCCATTTGCTCCTGATCTGGAGTTGTGTTAAGTATTCACTCGACCAACTTTTCCAAAATTGGTGCAGCATGTGTTCTGTTAGCTGCCACCGTTGACGTAAATTAACGTTATTTACGTCACAGTACGTTGACATGGTTGAGCTTCCAGTGAGGAAGTGACCAGGTGTTAGATAGTTCTTAAATTCATCGGGATCTTCAGTGAGTGGACAAAGGGGTCTTGAGTTCATGCAGGCTTCTATTTTTGCCAGTAGCGTAGTGAACTCCTCGTATGTTAGTTTCTGATCTCCTAGTACACGGTGGAGATGATGTTTCATTGATTTTACTGCCGCTTCCCACAGACCACCAGCACTTGGCCACGCGGGAGCATTGAAGTGCCATTCTACCTCCATTTTTCCGATCTCGGTTAAGAAGTCCGGTGAAAGTTCTTGTTTAAAATGTTTAAATTCATTAAGCAGCATCTTCGAAGCTCCAATGAAATTAGTTCCGCAGTCTGAGTACACATGTTTAGGTGTACCGCGTCTAGCGCACATGCGCTGGAAAGCGGCAATGAACATTTCAGTGCTTAGATCAGACACCAGTTCAATGTGTACAGCTTTAGTAGCCATGCACACGAAAATAGCAATGTACCCCTTCGTAGTCTTTACCCCTCTTCCTTTGTTTAGTTTGACTGGCACGTGTCCAGTGAAGTCTACACCAGTATGTGTAAATGGTCGGGATGGGATAGCTCTCTGTTGAGGTAAGTCCGCCATAAGTTGGTAGTTGTCTGTTGGTTTATAGCGGTGGCATCGCACGCAACGTCGCAGTTGAGTTTTTACAGTTCTGTTGCTTCCGACAATCCAGTATCGCTGTCGGATTTGGGCCAATATCAGCCGTGCACCTCCTTGAAGTGTTGTAAGGTGTGCTTGTTCAATTACGAGCTGCGTTAGTCGTCCTATACGAGGAAGAATTATAGGACTTTTCATCTCGAAGGGCAGGTAGAAATTTCTCAGTCTTCCACCGACTCTTATGACTCCTTTTTCATCCATACAAGGGTTCAACTTGTATATAGTGCTCTTTTTGTTTACAATTCCATTGGCTTTCAGTTGTTTATATTCATTTTCAAACTCAGTACTCTGCACATATATAATTACTCGGTCGGCTGCTAGCTTGAGTTCGCTCACACTTAGGTAGTTGGTTTCATATTTCGTCTTGGAGCGCGCTGTCGCGAGTTCGCGACAAAGCGCAGTACCTGAGCCGTTACTCGAATTACTTGTGTCAATGAACTAGATTTATGTGATAAGTTATGTATAAAATGTTCATTGTTTTTCGGCACCGTTGTGGTTGCTACTGCTATGTTGTCACTTTCCTGGTTGTTTGTAAACAAACGTGTGGAGTTTCTCATGAGGCCAGAGTCTTCTGCCCTTTTTAGAAATTCAGGATCTTGCCACCAGAGATCGAAGTGTCCTAGTTTGCTCGGCAACATTCCTCTAGATGCACAGTCAGCAGGATTCTGTGCCGATTTTACGTAGCGCCACTTTTCGGAAGGAATAATTTGTTTTATTTTGTCAACTCTGTTGGACACGTATTTATCCCACCTTGATGCATCTCCTTGCAGCCACGCTAAGACTACTTGAGAGTCACACCATGCCTGTATTGTCATTTTGTATCCAGCTTCCTTAGTTTTTTCCATGAGTTTAGCCAATAGTAGTGCGCCACATACAATCTCGGCAACGTAGTTTTTTGTGATAGAGGCGCAACCCTGGTTTTAGCGATGAGTAGCGTAACAGTCGGTGCATCTTGTTCGTTCCTTACTCGGCTGTATATGACACATGCATACGCCTTTTCACTCGTATCACAAAACCCCAGCAATTCTATTGATTGTTGTGCACCAATCCATCGGTTTAGTTTTATTTTCCTTACGTTTGGAAGTTCAGTTTTCAATTTGACCCAATCATTTAGTATATCACTCGGTAGTTCTTCATCCCTGGCCAGTATGCTATTCCATACTCTTTGAAATAATAGTTTTGCCGACACTGTTATGGGAGCCAACCAACCCAAAGGATCGTACAGTTTCGAAATTTCGGAAAGTAGGTGCCTTTTCGTTGTCCGACCCTTCGACTTTTCTTCGAGACTCCAGTTGAACATGAACGTGTCGATGTTTGGGTTCCAGCCGAGTCCGAGCGTTTTTGTCGAGTCTTCAGTTTTGAAATTAAACATGTTTTTAGTTGATATTTGATCGTTCGTTAAACTCTCTAGTAGCGCGGGGTGGTTGGCTGACCACTTTCGTAAGTTCATGCCGCCACCCTTCAGTAAGTTTATAAGAGAACTTTGTAGGTCTTTAGCTTTGTCGAGAGAGTTGTGACCGCTAATCACATCATCAACGTAGAACTCGTTGAGTAATGTATTAGCGGCCTCTGGATATTTATGACCGTCATCCAGAGCTAGTTGCTTCATAGTAATCATAGCTAACCATGGTGCGCACTTGGTCCCGTATGTCACGGTGCAAAGTTGAAATTCTTGTAACTTTTCGGCAGGAGAGTCGCGCCATATTATCTTCTGAAGTGATTGTTGATCTTCAGCTAACCCGATGCATCGGTACATCTTCTCTATATCGGCGGTAAAAGCGTATTTGTAGGACCTCCAATTGAGTATGAGGGCTTGAATGTCCTTTTGCAGATTTGGACCCTTTTCCATTAAGCTATTCAAGCTGTACCCCGTTGATGTCCTTTGCGAGGCGTTAAAAACTACTCTTAGTTTGGTAGTAGTGGATTGTTCTCGCAAAACGCCATGGTGCTGAAGGTAGCATTCAGACATAGAAGTTAATATTGGAGACACCGGTTTCATATGCTGTAGTTGCACATATTCTCTGATGAAGTCCCGGTACATTGTTGCAAGTTTGTTGTTCTTTTCCAGGCGTTTTTCTAATTGAAGGAATTGCGAGATAGCCATTGGCTTTGATTTGCCTAGTTTGCTTTGCAACTCCGAGCTCATAGGCATCTTAACGATGTATTTGTTATCTGCGTCTCGTTGTACTATCTTGGTGTAGTATTCTTCACACTGATTGTCCTTGGGCATGTCACGGTTGCTGATAGTTATGTCTTCGTTCTCCCAGAACTTAGTTAATTCACTTAGGTCGACCAGTGTTATGTGACAGTTAATCGTTTTCAGTTTGCCACATAGGATCCAGCCTAAGTGCGTCTGTTGCGCTACAGGAGACTGTTGACTGCCTTTCAAGACTCCGTCAAGGATGATGTCGGAATATACGTCTGCCCCAAGTAATAGATCTATAGGGTTTGATACGTTGAATTCCGGATCTGCTAGTTTCAAGTTTTCCAGGTGTGGCCAGTGAGCCTTTTCGAACGATGAATTGGGTAAGTTGTTTCTTAGTTTGCTTAAGATAAGTGCCTGAGTTTCGAATGCGTAGTCTGAGTGAATCGATTTACAGGTAAGCTGAAGTCGTCCTTTGCAGGTTCCAGGTGCAGCTCCCACTCCCGTTATGGTTGCATTCAGCCGTTTCCTTGGGAGTCGTAGCATTTGTGCAGCGTTCTCGGTGATCAGGTTTACTTGCGAACCTTGATCTAGTAGTGCTCGTAGCGTAATGTAATCCCCATTTGCCGACTTTATCTTAAGCTGCACAGTAGTTAATAAAACCTCCATCTCGTTTGTGGATATATGGTTGGAGCTTTGTTTGTGTGTGGATGTGGTTGGTCGTTGACCTACATTGTCGTTATTTCTTTCCGTATTCGTTGAATTGACAGTATTTTTCTTGTCTGCGTTGTGCAGTAAAGTATGATGCTTCATATTGCATTCTTTGCACGTTTTTGCTGACACACAATCTGTGTTGCCATGACTGTATAAGCAGTTTTTACACACGTTTAATTTTGCGACTGTGTTATTTCGTTGGAATGAGTCCATATTGATGAACCTTGGACATTTCATCAATACATGACTTCCGTCACAGTTTGGGCAGTGTCCATATGCTGTATGATAAGTTCTCTTGAAAGATTTCTTCCGCTCACAGTCATGCGGGTTTGCAGCATGATGTTTGTTGGACGACTTGGGCGAGATTTGCTTCTGCTAGTTAGGTACTTCTTTTTTCGTATTCTTCATGGTTTCATACGCCATGAACTTGTTTTCCAGGAAGTATAATAGCTCGTTCAAGTTCGGGACATCTCTAGGATCTCGCAGTTCCTTTATGTATTCGCTGTACGTAGTCGTGTCAAGTTTCTGCGACATCAAGTGTACGATAATTGGGTACCAAGTTGTGATGTCTAAGCCAATGTTTGATAGTCCATTCGTACATTCAGTTATGACGTCATGCATCTTCTTGAGGTTGAAGCTATCGGGTTGTTGAATGACAGGCAGGTTGAGCATGGTGTTCTCTTCTCTAGCTGTTAAAATTGTCGAAAAGGGCTCAGTTTAGTTTGATGTATGTAGCTCAGTAGTCCAGCACTTAGTTGACGGTGATAGACGTATAGCTTGACGTTAGTTCACGGCACAAAGACCACAGTTTGCAGGCTTCTTCTTTCAAGTCTCCACGGAACTGTTCTCGTAGTTGTAGTAGAGTTGCGTAATCCTTAGCGTCTTGAAATTGCCGTTTTGCGTTTTTTTATTGCGTTCGCACTCTATGTACGGTGTAATGCGCCTTCTCAATCCAACTGGGGCGACCCGCTTGTGGGAGACCAGCTGAACCGATTCGCTACCGTAAGTAGAGACGCCACACACAATAAATATCCGGCTCGAAGGACCATTTAATGTAGGAGCCAATGGTTGTAGGCCCGTACACTATCACTTTGCTAATGTTGGTTTAGTTATGGAGCCCACAGTAAGAACCACAAGTTGAGTTTAAAGTTAAGTATATTATAATATAGAAAGTTAACAAGTTAAAGTGGTAGCGATTCTTTCCCTTGACAAGTGGTTAATTCCACAGTTATTGTCTGACTCGCCGTGCGTTGCTTAAAACGTTATAATTATAGCAAAATATGAGTGACGCACGAAATCCAAGTAGGTTGCTGCGTTCGCAAAGTGAATGTACGGTTGATGAGACCGTACAAGCAAAATAATTTAAAACATGAAATAATGGTTTAGCGCTAATGTCAGTAGCGAGCTGTAGACGATTTGGAACAAGCACTTAATGAGAATAGCAGGTTTGATGCAGTTGTAAGCCCCAAGACAAATTAATGGAGAAGAAACCCATCAGATTTCATTCCCATTATCTTCGTCTTGGGCATTTTGCAACAAAACTGGAATGCCGGAAGAGCGAATGGCAGCAGCCAAAATTTCTGCTGCCTGGACAATGCTCTCCCGGAGTAACCGGCTATTCTCATTAAGTGCTTGTACCAAATTGTGGTGCACTGGCGGGTGGGGAGTCCTCGGAAGTCTTCGACGACGGGTAACTCTACCGCTTCCGCGCCGAAGTGATACTGCAGGAGTCCCACCGTCGGTTTCCACTGACTGCTCTTCGAGTATGGGCTGTTATAGAGAGGGGGAAATACTTGGTTGTGGGGCAGGCGACATGGCCAGTGGGGACGAGAGAGGTATTCCCTGAAATAAAAAAAAATACAGTTATTCATTGAGTATCATGTGAGCACCAGTGATCCAATAAAATAGATAACTGTTGGTCCTTATTATTGGTGCTGGAAAGATTAATATTATTTTTCTGAATACCAGTCTTAGTAATGTATTTATAAAAATTGCCCTTCAGCCATAAAAATACCATGAATCCATACTAATATTATAAATGCAAAAGTGTGTCTGCCTGTCTGTTACCTGTTCACACTTAATCCGCTGAACTGATTAAGATGAAATTTGATATAGAGATAGTTTGAGTCCCGGGAAAGAACATAGGATAGTTTTTATCCCAGAAATCATCCTTTAAGGGGGTGGAAGTTCCGGAGCGAGAGGGAGTGGGAGGCAGTCACCTCCTTCTGCGAAGCAGTCATGCTAGCGAAGGAGGTGGCGGGACGGCTCAGGGAGAGAGCCTCACGCCTCAGCCGCCGCGGGAGACGCTACGGGCGTCGGGAGCCGCATGACGACTCCCGGCCACCGTTGGCGCGGGCCTGCAGACGGAGAGTAATGGGTAGCTCTCCGTCCGATCAGGACCAGGCACGTGCCGGACGGCGCGTATGTGTTCCACGCGCGCCTCAAAGAGATGTCAGTATTAAGGAAGGGGCCCGCCAGGGCCGAAGCCTGCCGCGGTAGCGGGATCGTCCGAAAGGGTTACCGCTGCCCCGGAACATAAAGGGCTAAGGAAGGAACACGGGTGGGTTTTAGTCAGTAAGAGTCTGACACTCCCTTCCGCTCCACCCAGAGCGGGAGGAGTCATTAGATGATTTCCCATCCAAAAAAAAAAAAAGCCTAAAACTCCACAACTTCCGCATCAGCTTGATTTTCTAAAAATGTAAGACAAAAAAAAATAAGACGCTACTCAGTAGTAGACCAGAATTTATACCTAATAATTGGATAATTAACATACACAACAATAAACTGATAATTAATAACGATGCTCTTCAATTTTCTTTCGTTGTTTATGTCATCGCTATGGATTTATCAATAAAATAATAAGTTCAGTTGTATTTCTTACCTCTGGCCATTAGCCGATTGTTGTGGAGCCGCTCCACGAGAAGCTCCTGCTGTCTTTTATTGGCTCGTTTTCTCGACGACGAAGACTACATGCTGATGTATGCTATTTCTAGTCTGATGCTGATCTCTTAAAATAACACTTTGCTAAATTATAAAACACCCACACCCATGCGACATAGATCAACAAACATAATGAGATGTCCTTGATAGGGCTTGCCTACGGCGACGAGAATATCGGAGATTTTCAACTTAAAGTACGAAAAACCGCATTTTTTTTTTCCTCGAGATTACATTTTTATTGTTAAATAAGCTTTATAACGCTGAAATAAAGAGCAAGATAATCATGCTACCTGAATATTTTATTTAAATGCTGTAGTTTGTTGATTTTAATAAATTAAAGGTTTTTTTCTTATCGAAAACCGAAAAAATCTCCGCCAAAGTTCTAAATCGTTTTCGGTGTACAACCCTAGCAGGATCACATTGGCCACAGATAACAAAAACAAATACAAACAACAACAATATAGTTTTACGCCGTCATTATGCTCCCTATAATTCATTTAAATAACTGTTGCTAAACAATGAAAGATTATTTGGTTTTACTCAGGTTTTTTTTTGCACTTCAGATCATTTCGTTCACTTTCATTCACTTTTTATTTTAATTTCCAACAAATCTTGGTCTATGGTTTACTTAACTTAGCGATTGTCAAACTCGATTTTAGTGATGTCAAAATTGTTTTTATGTTTAGACAATCTTGTTTACAGAATAGCTTTTAAGATTCTCTTAACCAAAAATTAGAAATTTTAGTGATAGTTTAGTTTAGTTCGGTGTACAACAGAATCGACACCAGTGTCAGCCTCGCAATTTGCACCTACAGAGTGTTTGGATGTTAAATTGTTTAATAATAATGTTTTATATGAGGCTTCAAAGGACGACCAATTTGGCATGATATTTGCATATCCATGGGCTCTTATGGCTCCAAAGAAATTTCCGAGGGCATCCTGATTTAGTCTGCGCAACAATATGGCTTTCATACCTTTTTCGTGAAGAAATTTGACCAATTTCGCTATATTTTCAATCGTTTTTACCCAGCCTGTCAATGATGGCACATTTCTTAAACTATCAAATTTCATTGATTTTAAGACAGGCAGACTGGCACTCCAGAGCTCATGATGTGCCGAATTAGCTTTGATAGCGGATTTAAGGGGTTTTCACTTCGTAACTTCCACAATTCAAACTATCAAATAATTTGTCGAAGAATAACACTATATCTGCGGTTTGAGTGCATTCTTCGGGCATTGCTCCCATCTCTGAAAATTAAGAAATAATTCCATTTTTATTCATTATCATTACCGGTTGGTTGTTCAAAATCATTATTAGATTACATTAAAAAGAAAGTAAGTGGGCGTCCGTTTTTATACTAGACTATCTCTAAAATGTCATCTAATAAGAAATTTACTTCCAAAATTGATTTATGGTACGAATAGTGATACATACCTGCCATAAGTCCTAAGGCTGTCCCAACAGAATGGTTGAAAACTTGTGCACAGTGTTTAATTCTCATTTTATCTTCTGCTGGGTAAAATACAAAACTTACTCATAATCCTATAGGCTTTAGGTGAAGGCTTATATAGAGATAAAGACAAAACTTTTTCTTTCATTGCAAATCTTCTTCCTCTCACGTGTTTTTCCCAGCTTGCTTAACTTGCATAAGGAAATTTTTTTTTGCGTTCTCATCTTTTAAGGTTCTAGCAACAATCTGGAAAGTTTTTGTCTTTGAAATCCTTTTAGGTGTCATCCTTCTCATGTTGCAAGGCTGAATCTGTTATGTATTTTTGCAATGTTTCTTGCGTTTTGAAGTTCTAGGCAGTCTGGTAAACTCTGAAATTATAATAATGAACTATTTAATTTACTTATAAAATAATAAAAAAAAGTTTAAAAACTAAAACCCGACTACTGAAAAGGATGAAACAAGAAAATACCTTCCCGTGGTCGCATGCCACCGTTATAACATAAATATAAGCTATGGTAGAATGTGACCGCGGGAAGGTACTTTCTTGTTTCATCCTTTTCAGTAGTCGGGTTTTAGTTTTTAAACTTTTTGTTATTTAATTATTTGGGCGCTTATTTCAGTAAAATTTTTATATTTTTGAAATGTGCTAATTAAGCCCTTTCACTTGATACCCCACAAGACACCATCCCAAAATATTTATTTTTAAATTAATTACTTTTATGTTCTCTAGAGGGCGCCATATTAAATTTAGTGTGACGTCAAATAGCTTATAACCAGCGGACGGTCAAGACGCTTCTAACGATACCTCATTTGTCAAATTATTATAAGCACCTTTTTGAAGTTTTTTTTTTCCTTTTTGACAATTGAGCCGATGTCGACTATTCTGCCAGTGTCGCGTATAGACGGCAGTGCAGCGGCGGGCCGTCGACTTTACACTTTGTGGTAGGTCTACAAGTTCTGTTAGTCGCTGTAAAAACGAGGACAAGGGTTAGTAAAAAAATAAATATTCTAAAGTAGGGTACAGCACAAAGACATATTATTATACATATTATTTACATAACTATTACGCACCAATTATGTTACAATTTTATGTCGTTTTCATTTAAAAAAGTTGTTAATATCTTAATAATTTTGGAAGAGAAGTGGCATAAGAGGAAATGGAAGTTAATTGGGAGAGGAATGTTAAATTTAGAAATTTTGTTATAGAGGTCGAAGGATTTGGTGAAGGAGCAGGAGAATAAAAACTTTTTTACAAAAAAAAAAACAACCGACTTCCAAAAAAAAAACACTACAAAGTGAAAAATAACTTTAATTTCGGAAGTCGGTGTCGTTGGTTCCACATTTTCGTTTTTTTGACACCGACTTCCGAAATTAAAGTTATTTTTCACTTTGTAGTGTTTTTTTTTTGGAAGTCGGTTGTTTTTTTTTTTTGTAAAAAAGTTTTTATTTTTCGCTTTTTAGTTGTACCTACCCCATAATACAAATTCATATAACACTACTTGCTATGTGATTATTAGTGACAGGAAGATAAACATCATCAATATAAACTAAGTGGAAAACAAACGTATTGTTGAAGCTAATTCCAAAACTACCCAAGCAAAGTTCATAAAATTTATATGGGACCACCTCTGAAGCATACCTTATTCATTAATTAGACTAGATGCTGATAATCCTGGCTGCAGCATCAGGCCAGACTTATGTCAACATTGCATTGAACTTAAAATTTAGTCCCGTTTAAAACGATCCCAAAAACGACTACGGTGCTGTAATTTCAAGGTTTGTACTTTTTCTGATGCTCCTGGCTTCAGCATCAGGTCTCTCTCGTGTTCCTCATTAACAGTACGTTTATCCACACATCGAGCCCTTTTCAATGAGCCTAAACACGATATATCTGCTGTTAGTTGTCGAGGAGTTAGGCACTCTGCAGACTATCCTGACTGCAGCATCAGGTCATGACTTGATGATCATGAGAACAAATGTGGCAAATGCCCTATCAAACATCAAAACAATTTACTAAAACAGTCCTTGCCTGTTTGAGTAACTTCTTACTGTTAAGGAGTTGTACCTTCCATCATCAGCCCAGCTACCTGAGATGGTGACAACCATACGCAAATACACAAGATACTTCATAAAATATGCGAAAAACAATAAGTGAGCCTATAAAATTTGAGGGTTGCCCTCGATTTCTCTAAGATCCCATCATCAGATCCCGACTTGTTGACTATGGGACCATTTGGGAAGTATACCCTTTCCAACAAAAAAAGAATTTTTCAAATCGGTTGGCAAGCGACGGAGTTATGCGCGAACAAACCTAAAAAAAAAAAAAAATACAAACATTCGAATTGAGAACCTCCTCCTTTTTTAGAAGTCGGTTAAAAATATATGGTCCAAAGTACCGTCCGCAAGACCACATTCACAAAGGGAACTGTCCCTAACATGGATCTTATTCAGAAACACTGGGCTACAACAGTGTCCAAGTCTCAGTCTGCAAAGCGAAGAAACAGTTCTTTTGGCCAATTTTGGGTATTTAAAAAACCAAGGTTTCCTCTGAATGTCGGGCTGTATAGCTGCATAGTAGACACCCTTGGTTTTTGAGGTCTCGTTCCACTTTTTTGTCCACGAGACGAACAATTTGGGTTTGGCACCATTTCGCAAATCGTAGTTATGAGCTACGTAGTGCTTTCGATCAGCCGGGTTTGACGTGGCATACTTTGCTAACGAATCAGCGCACTCATTGCCAACAATACCCGAGTGACCAGGAATCCAAGCTATTTCGATGTCCAAGCCGTTTTGGGAACATTCATATAACAGACTCTTAATTTCTACAATGATTTTACTGTGGATTTTACTATGAAGTTGATTTTGTTTTAGGGCCTGTATATTACTACGCGAATCTGAAAAAATTACTGCTTTAGCTATTTTATGTGTTTTTATAAAAAGTATGGCTTCTAAAATGCCAATACACTCTCCTGTAAAAACAAATGTTTCTGGGGGACATTGAAAAAGTAGGGCAATTTTGGAATTTTGGAAATATACTGCTACTCCTGTACATTCTGTTTGTGACATTTTTGATGCATCAGTGTAGAAAAAGTTCCAACCTTCCCAGTATCGTTTGACGGCTATCTCGAAGTCTCGTCTTGCGTTTTGGGAATTCTTTGAAATACCTAGTCCCAAAACGGCTTTTGGTTCGAAGTGAATCGTTTCATATGCAGCGGAAAAGACGGGGAGGATTGGATATTTACAAACAGGCGAAGAGAGGTGTTTAAGCTCTCTATACCTATTTATCAATAGGGGAACTGCTTTATTGTTCTAATAAGGAGAGTTATTGAAGGAGAGGTCGATTTGCTCTAAAATTGGGAGTAAAGGATGGGATGAAAAAGAGAATACTTTAGACAGGAAGCGATCTGCCAAATACTGTCTTCTTAGGAACAAGGGCGGTTCTGCACATTCGACTTGAAGCGCATTTATAGGGGATGATCTCATAGTTCCAATAATTATTCTCAGGCATTTGGCCTGGATGCTGTCTAATTTCTTGAGCGTGTCAGAAAGGTGGATGAAATCTATATGATCATGTATAATATCAGCTTAATTAGTAAGCTTTGAGTGTGGTTGGTTGGTTTCATTTACTGTGTATGGAGGTTATTAGTTATTTACTCTATGAAGTACCTATGAATAGTGTGTAAGGAAAGGGTTTTATGAAGAAAAGCACAGAAAGACAAGACTAGGCATTTATTTCAATTAGGCTTGTCAGTTAAATACTTTAATCAGAAAACTAGTTGTCCGTTCCCAAAACTAGGTCATCATGAAGAAGGAAGGACAAGCAAACTTCATGGTAGCTTGTTTTATAAAGTATTGTATCAACACATTGTACATTTGTATAAACAATTATTGTTAGGTACCCATCACGTTAATCTCTTGGACCATTTCTCCAACTAGCTATAGCAACTTATCAATGCAAAGAAACAGAACATGATTATTCCGTAATTCGATTTACCACAACATGACAAAAGCAATATTAGACTTATTACATTACCTATACCACATAGGTATAGAACAACATAGTTAACAGCAATAATATCAATTCACTTACATGAACGGTAGTCCATCTTTCACCACAGTTGAATCCAAGAGAGCCATAAATTGGCGGGCCCCCCCTTATAAAGTTTCGCAATATTATTCAAGTACATCTAACATTCCCGCCATTTTTAACAATCATACAATTTGACCAAATAACTTTTAATATTGACAGTCTTATGTAAATCTATTTTGACAGAACTGTTTTAAAACGTTATAAGATATTGAATGTATTTTTATAACAATTTATCCGACTACAATTAGATAAAGTCTCTTAAACATAGCATTCACTGAGTTTACTATATTTATTATTTATAACTACTTATACATCAAGAGTTGCACATAAAATTAAGAAAATATTTTAAATACAATGTTAATTCTGTTACCCTTACATTTTTGGTGAAAAGTAAAATAAGTTATTCTATTTATTTAGACGGACTCACAGATCTCCGGTTTCGCTCGGAATTCGTTGATTATTTAGTCTAGAAACACTTTCGACGGTCTAGCAAAAATATAGTAAATACTAATTCCATGCAATTTAGGAAAGTACATACTAATTCCATGTAATCTAGGAAGATTGTATTCTTTGTAACTCTACATATTCCGACAAGCGCTTCTTTGTTGCAAGGCTCAATAAGAAAGCAACAATAATCCAAGGCGCTCCTGGTCAACGCATTGTATACTAGTTTGAGAGTGTAGGGGTGAGCTCCCCACCACACCCCGGCCAAAGCCTTAAGGACTGAGACGGAGCGTTCACATTTTTTGACCGTGTTATTAATATGGTCAATCCCAGACAATCTCGAGTCTAACGTTACTCCCAGGAACCTAGCTTTATCCTTCACTGGAATGATTTGTCCATCAATACTAATATCTACTTGTGGAACAGAACGCTTGCGGGTAAAAATGACCGCTGTACTCTTTAGAGCACTTAGAGATAACCCGTGATCAAGGAGCCATTGGTTTAGTGAAGACAGAGAGACATTCATTGAAAGAGCGGCATCCTGAATGGAATTGCCAGTGACCAGTAGTGCAATATCGTCAGTATACTGAAGGATTTTACAGTCATAATTTAGAGATGAGGACAAATTCGCTGTATATATGTTGTATAATGGGGGACTCAGAACAGATCCTTGAGGTAACCCTCTCCATATTGTTCTTTGTTCAGAGTCGACCCCAGGGATTCTTAATTGGATGACGCGATTGGCAAAGATGCTACCAATGATACGACATATCCTAGCCGGGATTCTCAGCTCGTGCAGCTTTTGCCTGAGAACAGGGAGGAGGACCGAATCATAAGTAGCTGATATGTCCAAGAAAACGGCCACCACAGACTCATTCCTGCTGAGGGCCAGTCGGACCGCTGACGTGAGGATACCTACACTATCAGCTGTGCCCAGACCTTTCCTGAAGCCGAACTGAGTCGCCGGAAGCAGCCTCCCATTTTCCACCAACCACTCTAGACGATTCTTGATTAAATGTTCTAATAGTTTAATTAGTATGGACGATAAAGCGATGGGTCTATATGAACAATGATCATTAGGATCTTTGCCAGGTTTTAATATCGGAATGACAACTTGAACCTTCCATTCTGAGGGAATATATCCGGAAGTAAAGCAAAAATTAGCCAAGTCCAAGTAGTATTGGTGGGTTTTTTGTCCAGCTTTGACGATAAAGGAGTAAGGGAATCCATCCACCCCTGGGGCGGAGTCCTTAACACGGGATAGTGCAGGTCCTCCTTTGACTCTCCAAGTGGTTTCGAAATATTTCTTATTTCCATTTTTGACAGGCACGACATCCTTTCCAAGTTTTCAATTCGATCTTCAAGCTGAATAATATAGTTAAAATCAGATTTCCTCTCAGCTTCCAAGTTTTCTGTTCTAATGAGAATATCATCATATTGCTTAGTTAGAGTGGTTAATTTTTCCTTTATTTCAGTGTTCTGTGAAATTATCTCCTTTATTGTGTTCTGCAGAGAATCTAACTTGCTGTCCATCTGAGCTGTATGAGATCTCAGCATATCACGGATCTCTTTCATAAAAGTAGAATAGTCATCATCACGTTTGCGTTTACGGGTAGTTATATGTTCGTTTTCAGGAACAGCCGGGGTAGGGGTAGGTTTTTTCATGAGGGTCTGAGTTTGAGTGCATGTGCCCGACTCGGCTTGTGACTCAGAGAGAGTGGGTGTCTCTGGAGGTGTTCGATCAAGTGGCATTATTACCCCTTTTTAGTAGGACTTAGTGCAACAAAACAAATAAAATAAAAGCTGTTAATATTATAATAGCGACAAATAAGCAAAGCGCTGTATTTTGCGTAAAAGTAAAAACAAAGCCACAAAAACAATAAAAAACAAAACTATAATAGCGACAAATAAACAAAGCGCTGCTCTATATGTAAAAGTAAAAGCAAAAACACAAAAACAATCCTAAACAAAAACAGTTGCGCGTCCTCGGTATCGAACCCACAGTCCTTTACTCGTAAGTCCGAACGAAGTCTTAACTTGCGACTACGCTTTACGTTTTGGTAACGAAATTTGCCGATGTATTTCACTAGTGGGAGTGTCGATCCAGTTAAACGGTGTTGGAGTTTGTGACCATATAAGGTAGCGTTTCGTGCCGCTGCGCGTAGTCTGACTCACCGCCAGCCGACGAATTGGAGCGAAGCAGCTAGGTGACTCACTGGTTGTTTACTTGCGACGACTATGACTCGCAAAAATTTCTGTGTTGCATTTATTTATCCTAACTCAATTTATTTATTGTGATGATAACAAACACATTTAACTAAGTTGTCACTGGTTTTATGACATTTTAGCAGTACTCAATTTGCTTAGATTTAGTAAGTTATTTTAATTGATACGGAGGAACTTTGTGCACGTCAACTACGTGTGCGCGCGGGCGGAGGAATATATATAATATCTTAATTAAAATAATATCTTTTTCTATTCTACCGAATATGCGGTCTGCCGGCAAAAAATCTATGCCCACGCACTGGGAAAGTTATTGTGATTTCTTCAATTGTGTTATTGTTATTAGCTAACCAGTAAATTAGTAAATGTAGGATGTGGCTTATTTTTATTTTGTCCCCCACATCCGTCACAGAACAACTTCAGTGATGTGACATTTTCAGGAATAGTTAAATTGGTTAAGTATGTCAGCAATGCTGATCCAATTTCTAGAGACCCACGAGAAGCCTTTGTCTCATCCCATACAAAAAAGTCAGGTTGGTTTTCGTCTACGTCAGTGATACAAAAATTGTAAAAACTGATTTGCCTGCTGTAAAATGCATCTTGTATAGGTGTTCTTGGTAATGGTAATACTTTCTGCAAATCAAAACACAGCCTTATGCTGTTGGTAACTGGTGTTCTCAATAGTTCGTAGAAAACATTGGATCTTAGTTTGTGAACCCTCTTTTCAACCATCAATGTTTGCTTTCTTTGACTGTTGGTTTCATTTTTTATTTTATTCGACCACAATATGCAAACACTGCATGCGTCAGTAGCTGGGGATTTGAACCCAATGTTGAATTCATTGCAAAATATATTGTGGAACATGGTGCGGGAAACCCATAAATTTCTAGGCACTGACAGGTTATAGATTCTGAGTAATCTAGCAGCATTTAGTTCAGATGACAAATATATTCTTTTGCTTTTCTGTCTGTTATAGTGACTTTCCTGAGCAGGTAACTTTTTCAAGAATTCCCTTAACTTTTCTTTTTTCTCTCTTGACTTGGCTGCTTTCCTGTCCCCACCTCGCTTCTCTGTAGGTGTTTCCCCTTGACTAAGCCTAACATTTAAGTTTCTTAGCCTTTTTTCCCCAATTGAAAATGTTTTTTGAAACACTTGTTTACACACCGTTGTCAGTTTTTTATTTATATATAGATGGTAGGTGCAACTAACCCTTCGATTTTTCGTTGTCGCTCTTGGACTTGACTTTCCTCGATTTAGTGGTTCATACGGTGCTAAGAGTCTAGAAAGATAAATATCTTGATCTACCTTCCCACGCCGTTTAAAAAACAACTTTCTGTTTCCTAGGATATCTTGTAATGTCAATTTTTTACATTTGAAAGTTTTTAGCGACTTGTGATCACATGGACATCTATAATTTATGCACAAGGGATCTTTATCTGTGTAAGTCCTGAAAAGATACATAGAAAAAGTAAATTAATTACTTAGATAAAACCTTACTAAGAGAACAGGATATTGAACTAAGTACCTACATTAAAATGTCACTTACGTTTTACGATATTCCGAACGATCTTTACGCTTTTTTTTCCTTGAACCAGCATTCAAGGTCTCGACTAAACCTTGCTCATCCATTTTCAATATGATTTTTACTTTTTAATAACTTCCAAAGTTAAAAATTTCACAAATTTCATCTACTCGCATCGAAAGATAGAACGTCAAGAATAACATCTGTCAGTGTCATCTGTCGACGTCGTTAGAGAGATGCAGAGTCATATTTTTTTTATATATTTTTTTTATAGGGTTGCTATTGATAATGATATTTAACGTACAGCCGTCATCTTTTGACTCGATACCGTTATTTACTCGAACGAAATGATTTTTATTAAAGTTGTTATGTATGGAAAAAAATATGACCTTTTGAACAGAACAATAAATAAAAGATGCTATTTGTAGAAGAAATATGCCTGTTTTGTTTAAAACAATCCAAGGGAACATTTTAATGCAGAAATACATCCGTTTTGATTGGAATCCAAGTTTTTTGGATTTTAGTATATGGGAAATACGCTCCTTTTGAACAAGTTTTTACGCTCATTTGATGGAGTTTTCTGCTATGAGTTCAAAAAAATAAAATAAAAAAAAAAAAGTTGAAAAGTGAAATACGACCTTTTGAACAGACGCTCCTCAATTGGAACTCTTCTGAATGTAGATGTATGTTCCGTCCATTATCGCTATTGCATGTCTTTCTTCTAATGTTGAATTAGGGTTTCCAAAAAGAGCGTTCGGTACGTAGAGATTGCGTTCAACTAGCATTCTTCTGTCGACGTGATCGAAACCCAGGTGCCTAGGCACGAACTCGGCAAATAAACAATCTCTTGCTGTTTTTAAACGTCTTTCAAGAGTTCTCCTACTCATTTGAAAGAGTGTGGCAAGTCTTTCGTTGCATTCACCACTCCTCAACTTCATCAAATAAATGGCTAGAGCAGTTTTGGAATGTGAACTAGACAAGGAAGGCGTTTGTTCCAAGATATCGTAGAATTGTTCTCGACTAAGACCCAAGCGGATATGTTCTTCATTGGTGTCCATATTTTCAATATTTTCAAAATCTAGAATAGAGCTTCTTGACACAGCTGCTTCATAAGACCCATTATGTGTAAGAAATGAGTAGGTACTATTAAAATCATGTCTTAGATTTGGACTATCAATGATCTCATCCCAGTCATTGGACCTTAGATGTGTTTCACATACTCTGGCTTCTTCTGGTATATATAAGTTGGCATCCATAAGAAGTGATATCCGTATATTTTGAGGAATCCGATGACGTATAGTACTTCTACATCTCTCAAACATGCAGACCGCTGCATTGTTAGGCACTCTAGAATACTCTTCAATCTGTAGTACACATTCGTGTGAGGCAGGGTTTGAACTAGGCTGTACAGCACGTTGAGCTCGCTGCCAGCATGGTCGACATACGTATTCCAGGCCGTTATATTCAATCTGGAAAAATCATATTATTGATTTGTAAGTAAACTTCATACCTAGAGTGACATGTAACATAAATAAAAAAAAATGCATCTGAAGTGTTATATAGGTAAAATAAAACAAAAGAAATGACTCATAAACCGCGTGTAAGCAGGTAGCAAACTGTCGACGTTTCGCAAGTCGTTAGCACATTCCTATTGTTACTGACTGGACGACTCAAATAATGAAGATTATAATATAATTATAAATAAGATTTTATTTGTCTGAGTGCACATTTTCATGTTTGCATGCGCCCACTCACACGAACTCAAAGCTTATGTTTCGCTGTGACAACTATAGTAATATGTTATTTGCTGCGGTACCTACTTTTATGTTCGTCCAAGACTATTATTAAGTATTAACAAAAAAAAAAAAACTTACTTGCCGTGGGGCAATAGCTTCAATAATATATTGAGCATTTGCGGCATTTTCCTCAAAAAATGCATGAGTTATCTCGAATGTTCTTCTGTTAACCACTGACCGATTGCACAAGACACACACTGGTCGATTTTCCGCCATATTCAACAAAACCCGGTTTGCAAGTAGAATCGAGTCCAAAAACGTATGCCAAATGATCAGGTTACGAGTAAACAAAATCCAGTATGCAAGCAGAGATCGAAAGGTTTATAGAAGCACAAGGTAAATCGATGAATAATCGCACAGTACACAACGACACAAGCGTAAAAGTATTCACAGACGATCGAACTTGGTTCGGAACGGACCACGAACATGGTGCGCTTCGAACCAAATTCAATCGTGTGGCGCCCGGTCCGCTGGACATTATTATTATTAATATCGGTACGGCTGGTTCGGAGCGCTCGCACATCGAACGCGGTGCGTTCCGAACCGAACCGATCGTGTGGACGGCGTATCGAACCAAATGTCGGTCCAGCCGCTATTGTGCCACCGTACGCGCAACACGTCGCAGCGTGTTCACAGACATGGATTCGGAGCGACACCAAGAAGACATCGTTAATACGGAGAAAAAAGTTGTTATAGAGCTGTTGGAGTTGTATAAAGACTTCCCATGTTTGTGGAATACAGCGCATAGCCTTTATTGTAATAAAGATGCACGCAATCAATGTAATGGCGATGTAGCAACGATAGTTGCCGCAACTAATGCCATTTTGGCTTGTTTTGATAGAATAGGCGGCATGTCGAGGAGACGTGTTCACGCAATGCTAGCACAATAACCGACTGGACGGTTCGGAGTCTGGTGCGCTTGTCTGTTATGTAGACCGCACCGTACGGTTCGTGGTCCGGTCCGCACCAAGTTCGATCGTCTGTGAATACTTTAACCGAAGGACTGCGCCGAAGAAGCGCGCGCGCCGCCGCCGGTGGCTTTGTGTTAGGACCAATCAGCTTCGAGCAAGAGCTCGAAGCTGATTGGTCCTCAGCGTGAGCAGGTAGTTTTGTCGAACCGGTGGGTTTTATTGTATTGATGGTAAAAAGTAAAATAACACGTGTCACGAGACGTTTTGAAGTTAGAATAAAGCATTACACACACTAATAATATAATAATTATGCGACATTGCTCTATACAATTACATTGTACTGATATTTATATATCTTTTTTCCTAAATGAAACACAACGTAACGCCCATAGTAAAAGTTATTCCTAATTAACAGTACTTTCATTTGACACTAATTTCATAACTGGCCGCCGACCGCCCAAAATGCCCATTCTCCTTTATGCAGTCAGTTTGTTATTTAGATGATATTTTATGTATTGGAAATACTTACGAGAATTGTTTAAATAATGTAAATGAAACTTTGAAACTACTCGAGTTTCTTGGGTTTATTTTCAATTACGATAAAAGTATGATAAAGCCACGACAATTCTGCAAGTATTTACGATTTTAGAGCGTCAGAAGTTTCTAGCGTTACTAATAATTACGAAGCTAAAACTAACCTACCTAATATTATATTAGAGGATCTGAACTGGTGGCTATCAACCGTTAATACAGCACGCAACTTCATGCGACAGCCAAATTTTGATATAGAGATCTATACCGATGCGTCGAGGTCAGACTGGGGTTCTGTTTGCAACAACGCTCAAGTACATGGCAAGTAGAAGTCGTCAGAAAATGATTGTCATATCAATTACTTAGAGCTGACGGCAGCTTTTTTGAGTTTGAAGTCCTTCGCCAGTGATGCAACCAACTGCGCAATATTACTGTGTATGGACAACACCACTGCGATCAGTTATGTAAATCGTATGGGGGGTATTCAATACCCCCACTTGAACGACTTGGCTAGGTCCCTTTGGAAATGGTGTGAACAGCGTAACCTTTGGGTTTATGCATCATACGTAAATACCAAGGAAAACCGTGCAGACGCCGCGTCTAGAGTAGTCAATCCGGATACTGAATGGTCACTTTCCGATGAAGCATTCGAAACCATTATAAAATATTTTAGTCAACCTGAAATATACTTATTCGCGTCTCGCGATAATGCGAAGTGTACCACATTCATGTCATGGAAACAAGACCCTGACGCGGCATCTAAAGACGCATTTACGGTAAACTGACAAAGATACTTCTTCTCGCTTTGCCATTATTTTCCCTGGTATTAAAATGCCTTCGAAAAATTATCGATGACAATGCACACGGCATTTTAGTTTATCCCAACTTGCCATCACAGCCATGGTTCCCAGTATTGCAAAACCTTATAGTTTTCGACGTTGTTTACTTAAACCCCAATAAAAACCTCTTGCAGAGTCGGATACACTAAAATGCTATCATACCTGTCTAACAGCACGATTCAGCATTACAATACCTCACTTAAGCTTTGGTGGCAATATTATACGATCAACAACATCAATGCGTTTGACCCTTCCAAATCTGCTTTAATCTCGTTCTCAGCGTCACAATTTAATAGCGGATGTGCGTATGGCAGTAGAAACTCCCATCGTTCTGCCTTGTCAACCTTTATACGCAATAATATTGGTTCAGACGAATCTATAAAACGTCTCATTAAAGGGGCATATTAAGACCCATAAAACCCAAGTATTCCACCACCTGGAATCCCCAATTGGTTTTAAACCATGTTTCAACATGGTTCCCTAATAGTGAGCTCTCATCCGTAAAATCACAAAAAAAAAAAAAAAAAAAACCGTTGATCTTACTTGCAATTTGTACAGCTCACAGGGTACAGACGCTGTCTTTAATTAAACTCGAGAACATACTTTTCTCTGATAACGGCATTAAAATCGTCATAACAGACATCCGCACCTGGCAGAGACCAGCCAATATTGTTCCTGCCATACTTCAGGGAAAATACGCGTATATGTCCAGCTACGGTGCTCTCAGATTATATTTCTATAACTAAAAACATAAAACCTTAGAGTATAAACAATCTGTTGTTGACGTACAAACGGCCACACAAACCTGCTACCACGCAAACCATCAGTAGACGGATCAAACAAGTTTCGTCGGAAAGCGGCATCGATATGGACTTGTTCATCTAACTCATTTATAATAGGTGCATTATAAACGAAGGCGAATCTGCCTGATCTGTTTGCTTACGCTCAGACATCCAGACTGAATATTTATTCCTATTAACTATATTATAAGAATACATTACACTACAAAAATGCTCATTTATGTTAAGTTCATGTTATCGATAAGATCTTTATGTTTAGTACGTTGAAGTTAATTCGAAATAAGTAAATGTAGCGTATACCATTACGGAAACATAAGTATAACTATAAGTCTGATTTGTCTATAAATAAAACCATAATGTTTAAAACCTTATGGTTTATTTTCCATTTCAAAACTTTCTGACTCTAAACATCTACGTTGTATATAATCATATCTGAAAAATGAAGCAACGAATTATAATATATGATTAAACGAACTTCCAAGTGAAGTTCAATCATTATTATGAAGAGTTGCTTCATTTGAAGATATGATCACTCCCTCCCTCCCTGACACTTGAAGATCCCCAGATATAGAGAAAGTTTTATATCATACTACTTGACTCTAAAAAATGAGCTAAACGTCAAAGTGTCAACCGAGGAGCAGTCAGACCGGAATTACGTCACCTAATAGTTTTAAAAAATCTTTAAAATATGTGCGAAGTTACCAAGTAAGTAGGGAAACTACGTTGTATATAATCATGTCTTCAAATGAAGCAACTCTTCATAATAATGATTGAACTTCACTTGGAAGTTCGTTTAATCATATATAGCGAGGCGGCTGCAATGAACGCAGTTCCCTCCAATGCGCAAAATAATCCCCAATCGTTGTGTTTGTTGTCGCGGTCGGCCGAGCACTTGAGTGGCGGGGGGCCTGTAAATAAAATGGACGGTGTAAATTCGACCGTATTTTAGCTACAAACAATAAGGTTTTGTCTTGCACTCAACTGGATAGTTCAATAGTATTACCTACCGCGCAAGTGTATGTACCTATAGACGGGAATCGGTTTACAATCAGATGTCTGGTGGACAGCGGGTCGCAAAATAATATTATTACCCTCGAGTGTTGCAAAAGACTGAAGCTGAAAATTAATCCACTAGTTAACTCGTCATTAAAATCGGTAGGCGCCATTTCGGCACCTATACGAGGTTATGTAGCCGTCACCATACAATCGCGAGTGAGTGACGCTCAATATAGCTTGACCATGCTGGTAATAGACCATATAGCAGACCCTTTGCCAAGCCGAGTAATACAGACGTCGACCATTAATTATTTCAAAAACTTACCGTTTGCGGATGATTGTTGGAATCTACCAGGTAGCATTGACGCAATTCTAGGAACGCAAATGTTCGCGTTCATTTTGCTAGGAAGGAAAGTAATACCCCCTCCATTAGCGCAATCAGCTGATTTTAACAGCACCGCTTGCTCTGCGCCTCATGCGCTAGAAACCACGCTTGGTTACATTGTTATGGGAGAACTACCTTCTGTGAACTCCAGCAATGTAGCCTGGTCCTTCGGCCCTCTGGTGAGTAATTTAAACACTATAAAGTTTAAATTACCCACCACGAAAATAATAACCACAGAACATCAAGTCTGTGAGAATTTCCGTAAATCCGCGGTATCATTACCGTTTAAAGACGAACCTACCTCTTTAGGTAATTCGTTCATACACGCTCAACGAAGATTAACCGCGTTAGAGCGTAAATTTAATTCGCTTCCCGCTTTACGTCAATCTTATAACGACGTTATTAATGATTACATAGATAAAGGCTATTTATTGGAAATACCTTATTTATCCTCCGCTATGACTAAAGGGTATTGCACACCCCATCCCGCTGTCGTTCGGTCCGAGATACCAACGGCAAAACCCCGAGTGGTGTTGGACGCTAGTGCCAAGACGGACACCGTCAAATCGCTTTGTAAATTATTGCATACCGGACCTAAGTTGCAGGCAGACCTTTTCTCGCTGTTGCTTAACTTTAGGTATTTTAAAGTTGCAATAAC
This sequence comes from Hydraecia micacea, assembly GCA_914767645.1. NCBI lineage: Eukaryota > Metazoa > Arthropoda > Insecta > Lepidoptera > Noctuidae > Hydraecia > Hydraecia micacea. The sequence continues at coordinate 4,159,637 of OU611775.1, forward strand.
CGCTGATATACTTCAAAAGTATCTTAGGATTATATTGTCAGATAATGATCGCAAATATCAAAAAATATTACATCGCTTCAGCGACCCCGAGCGTGTTTGCACATTGCAATTTAACTCTGTGGCCTTTGGCCTCCGTTCCAGTCCATTTCTAGCAATGCGTACTATCCATCAGTTAGCTGAGGACCACCGCGAAAGATTTCCTCTCACCGCAGAGGTAGCAGTAGCGGATGGAACTCTGTTGGCAGACGAGTTACTCGCGCTATTCAGGCGCGGCGGATTTGAGCTCGTCAAATGGGCGTGTAACTCTCAAACTTTACTGGAACACTTGACTGAGTCTTACCGTGCTGCGATCACGTTCACAGATGATGACGAAAATCTGAAGGTTTTAGGTCTGAAATGGATACCTACCTCTGATGTGTTCTCGTTCGTCGCATCCGCGGAGGCTTCAGGTATAACAAAACGCACTATATTATCTACTATTGCTCGCCTCTTTGATGTGCTCGGACTCGTCGCGCCTGTTATTCTTTATGCAAAGCTTCTTATTCAAGATCTTTGGTTCGCTAAGATAGGATGGGATGATAAACCTCCTGAAATTATTACTAAATGTTTTTCTAAATTTAAAAATAAATTGCCTTTGTTATCTAACTTACAAGTACCGCGCCATTTAGGTGTCGCGGCCGGCTGTGTAGCAAACCTAATTGTGTTGGGTGATGCTAATATGAGGGCTTACGGTTGCGTCATCTATCTGCATGTGGTGAACCCTAATGGGAATATATCTGTTCAGTTAGTGTGCGCCAAGCCTAAAGTGGCTTCACTAAAGACTGTATCGCTAGTAAGAATTGAACTATGCGCTTCCTTACCTTTAACAATATTTGTAAAACAAGTATATACTGTTAATAACCGCTATCCTATACAAGATACTCTCGCTTCTAGTGATGCAATGATTGCCTTATTATGGTGTCATTCATCTCCGCACCGATGGCAAACATTTGCTGCCAATCGCGTAACTAAATTACAGGAGAATCCACCTCCTGACCGCTTTTTTCAAATAAACGAAATAAAAAATATGAAAATGGGAAATTTACCCTCGCACCCTTTAAGGAAACTAAACCAATATATCGATGAAAACGGATTGCTTCGTGTTGATGACAGATTAACAAATGCTCATATATCATATTATAACAGGCATCACATATTACTGCTCCGTCGACATCATTTGGTTAATCTATTAAGCGACGACTGTCATCGTTGCATTGGTCGACAGTTGTTGCCTTACAAAGAACTACTAATAGTTCTGACTCAAATTGAGTGTATTTTGAACTCGCGGCCATTGTGCTTACTTGCTGCCGAGTCACACACTATCTTAACTCCCGCACATTTCTTAAATACAACGCCGTTACAATCATTACCTGCCTGTGAGGTTGACGCATCCGTGAGCCTTCATAGTAGGAAGAAATTGTTAGACAGCTCGGTACAGAGCTACTGGAAAAGATGGCATGTGGATTATCTACACACTCTTCCACTAAGGCGAAAATGGAATTCACCTGATACACCTATAAAACCGGGCACAATTGCCCTCGTACATCAGGATGACTCGCCACCGCTACGTTGGCCTACTGGCGTTATTGAACAGGTATACCCTGGTAAAGATGGGGTTGTCAGGTTAGCTCTGGTACGCACTGCTTTGGGAGTTTTGAAACGTCCTGTCGTAAAGCTGTGCCCTCTGCCGTCACAGTAATTCTATTTAACAATTAACCAGTCACAATCGCACCTGTTGTATTTAGTTATGTTTATTATATTATGTTTACTTCCTCTAATTACATTATTTTTTTATCCATATAATTCATGATTCTCCTTCCAGCTAATTGGACATCCTCTCATTTAGCATTCTCTTTTATTTTTCCTTTCTGTTTCTTTTCGAAACCCCTACGGAGTTTCAAAGGGCGGAGGATGTTCGCGCCGTTTTAATAGACACATTCATGGTTGGAAGAGAGATGTCACTACCGAAGAATCTTGTTTTGGATATCGCGACGCCCCCGTTAGGGGGCGTGGCGAGCGACTCCAGGGCTTCGCCCCCCGGCCGCAGAAAGCAGTGCGGTGACCCGCTAATACGGGCCTCTCAATGTATTGGCTACATTGGCCTGTGATAATTCGTTAGGCACGCGTAATTTACGCGTGCCCATGTGAGTGATTGCATGTTGTTTTTCTGTAGGCGCGCCGCGACGCTGATTCATACAGCGCCGCTTTCTTCACGACACCTCGGCGGTCTGTCCCCGCCAGGTGAGACCTCCAGTTGCCTGGGGGAGGCCCGGCGGAGGACGACCAGCGACAGAGGTGCCGACTCGACGCTCCTACAGAATATAGGTGTGTTGCTCCCGCCCGCCCCGCTTCCAGAGCTAGCCGGTCACGGTCCGGGCTAAGGAGCAGTCGTGTGTGTGTGAGCGGTATTGTGTTGTGTAACACCGCCCAGTGTCTACGCGCCCGCAGCCCGCACTGCGCGGTCACGTGTGAGTATAGGCGTCTGTATAGTGGTGTGTGGCTGCGCTCGCTGCGTAACGTGCCTATATTAACCTAGCACACGCTACGCAACGAATGTGAGTAATGTGTGGAGTTCAGTTGATTCAAGTGAGCCGCGTGTAACCTGGGTGCGGCTCACTTGAAGCGTCAATCCGGTGCGATGGGGTCGTCGTCCGCTACCAGGTCGCGGGGCAAGGGTCTCGCGTCAGGGGGGCGCGCGTGCCAGGGCGCAATATCCTTGACATGAGGCCAAGCAGATGCGTCGGCACGCGCGAACATTCCTTTCGCGAGGTGCCGCACAAACTCATCCAGGCTCTCAATCCCGAGGTCCCTCTGGATGATGTCGTTCCTCACAAAGCGAGGGGCGTCGACTATTGTCCGCAGCGCGAGGCTCTGTTGCGCGCGGAGAAGCTTGCGGTTGGTCTCGCTTGTGAGGGCGAACCATGCCGGAGCGGCGTACGTCAAGATTGGGCGCACGTACAACTTGTACACGCCCAACTTGACGCGCGCCGGGATGCGGGACGAGAGCACTGGTTTGAGCAGGTGGCGGGCTACCCTACCCCGTGCGGCGACCGAGCGGACGTGTGGCCCCATCGTGAGCCGACGGTCTATGGTGACCCCTAGGTACTTGACCTGGGGCGACCACGCGACGTCGGCTCCTTGTAGTTTCAAGGGTGGCGGGAGGGGCGCTGATCCGGTGATCATCGCCTGCGTCTTACCCACGTTCACCGACAGCCGCCACTTTGACAGCCAGTCGGGAAGGAGCTCTAGGGCGCGCTGCATTTTGACCGCCGCGTACTTCGCGTTAAGCGAAGTAGTGATGTACGCGGCGTCGTCTGCATACAGCGCGAGCGTCGCTTCCTGTGTCGTGGGGATGTCGTCCGTGTATCGCGAGTAACACGCAGGCGACACGCAGCTGCCCTGCGGCACACCCGCCATGACGGGGTGCACGCTTGACAGCGCTCCGTCGACCACCACCCTGAAGGACCTGTGGGATAGAAAAGCGGAGACCACCTGTACGACGCGACGGGGCGCGCCTGACGTGGCCAGTTTATAAATCAGGCCCTCGTGCCACACACGGTCGAAGGCCTTCTCCATGTCGAGGAATACTGCTACTGCATACTCTCTCTTGTTGTGAGCAGCTGTGAGGTGGTGCAGTACCCTCGACAGCTGGAGCGTCGTGCTATGTTCCGCCCGAAAACCAAACTGTTCCGGACGCGGCGAGATGTGCGGCTGGAGGTGTCGCAGCAGGAGTGCTTCGAACACCTTGGAGACCGTTGGCAGCAGCGTGATTGGCCGATAGCTCTCCGGCTTCAGTATGTCCTTCCCCGCCTTGGGCAGCATTATGACGCGCCCTTCCTTCCACGAGGCCGGAAAAGCCCCCGTGCGCAGTATCGCCGTAAACAGGCGCGCCAGCGCTGCTACCATACGGTAGGGCAGGCGGCGCAGCACTGCGTTGGAGATACCGTCAGCACCGGGGGCCTTCCTAGGCTTCGTCTTAAGGATGGCGCGTCTAACTGCGCCAGGCGAGAAGAAGACGGGGTCCTCATCGGGAGCTATCGGCGTTGCGAAGTAGTCTCCCAGGTGTTTCTCGACTGCTGCGACATGGTCGGTGTCGCCGGTCGGGTTTGGGCGGAACTGACGCTCCAGGTGCTCGGCGAAGACCTCCGCCCGGTCCTCCGCTACATATTTCAGCGCCCCGTCGCTGTTTAGCAGCGGTCGTACCGGGGCTGGGGTATTCGTCAGCTGGCGGCACAACTTGTGCAAGGATGGCCAGCTGTCTGCGGCTGCATCTATTCGATCCTCCCAGCCCGCGTTGGTGAGCGCCTGTAACTCGGCCTTCACCTTCTCCGCGAGACGGTTTAGCTGCGTCTTGAGTGTGGGACATCTCAGCTGCTGCCACTGCTTGCGTAGGCGCCTCTTCTCGGCGATCATCGAGTAAATGCGCGCCGGCAGGGGCGGCAATAGCACTCTCCCCTGCGGCTGCCTGCTCGTCGCCGTTTCCAAGGCGCTTTGGATGCAAGCAGTGATGTCCCCCGCCGTCCGGTCCACGTCCGCGGAATCGGTGATAGGCCGGGTCGGCGTGGTGGTCTCCACTCTGTCCGTGAAAATGGTCCAATCCGTAGATCGACGTGGCGCTAGGGGCTTCAGTCGGGTCGGCATACCCGATAGGACGACGAGCACTGGATGATGATCCGACTGTAGCTCGTCGTCAATCACTTGTTGCGTGATCTGGCAGTGTAGCCCTCGGTGGACTACGATGTCCAGCACGTCCGGCACGTACCGTAAGGCATCTGGGTAGTGGGTCGGCGTCTCTGGGCCGGACACCGCATAGCCGAAGGCTTCCGCGTCCGCGAAGAGTCGTCTTCCTTCGGTGTTCGTAACCATAGAGTTCCACGCTGGGTGTTTACAATTAAAATCACCGGCGAGGATGGTCGCGTTGCCACTTGCTGGCTCCAAGAGTGCCCGCATCTCTTTTAGATCGATGCGGGCATTAGGCGGTTTGTAAGTCGCGTAGATGTTTACGTCCTCGCCGGCGATGTGCAGCTGGATACCCAGCGCGTAAAATGTAACGTTCGGCGGCACGGGGAGCTCTTGATGGACGACTCTTCGCCTCACTAGTACTACCAAACCACGGTATCTCATGTGAGCCGACCTTTCATCCTTCCTGTAGACGTGGTACCCCGGGACCCTGACCCTATCTTCGGGTCCCAGGATTGTCTCACTTATTAGCGCCACGTCGATGTCTTGTTCCCTCAGGAGATGGCGGAGGGGGGCGACCTTTTCCCTAAGGCCGCGGGCGTTCCAGTGGATCACCCTTAGTGGCCTAGCCATGGTACAAGGTTAATAACGTGGCCAGGCCATCAAGGATGACCGTCTCGATGTCGTGACCCTGCCTAATCGCTTTGATCAGATCCATAAGAAGTTTTATGGCGCAGGTCGTAAATTCCTTTTTAGTCTCGGTCTTGGTTTCATGTGTAGCATAATGCTGTTTAGCGCCGGAGGCGCCGCGGCTCGCAATTTGTGCGAACTGTTTTTCTTTTTGTTCCGCGTTCTGCCGCGGCGCTGCGCCGGCGCTAGTTGTAGCTTCGGCTTTTGATTTTTCGACCTGCGCCCCGCTTTCGGCAGGGTCGGCCCTAGGGATCTGTTCCTGGGTCGCCTGCGGGGGGGTGGGTTTTGGCGTCTTGCCTTTTCCTTTCCCCCCGCGTCTCTTCTTCCTCCGCTTCGAGGAGGTGGCTTGGGTGGGCCCGTTGGCTGCCGCCATAAGCGTAGCGCTTTGGGCCTCTTCTTCCACCATTTGCGGCCTCTCGATGGCCGCTTGAGGCCGGCGCGCGGTGGCCGTGATGGCGGCAGTCCCCGCTCGCTTGTTCCGGGTCTCCGCCTGGAACACGGGGCACTTTATGTTGCACGCGGGGTGCGGGCCACCGCAGTTGACGCAGGTGGATTGCACGTTGAAAAGCCTCCTCGTGGCGCACCCTGGGCAACGTCGGCTACAATTGCCCACTAGGTTTTGGTGTACAATTGGGGCCGGCGGCTAATTTTCAACAGGCGGGGAAAGGTCATGGTTCCAATCACCGATCATCCATGATGGTCGGTGAAGGGAACCGGGCTACAGACGGGCGGGCCTACGTCTACTCCCCCTCTGCTTACAGAGGGAGTTGAGTGGGCGTAGACTGGGAAGAGGCGGTTCGCGCCGCTGCACCCACGAGAGTGTGGGTGGTGGAGGGTGTCCAATGCCCGCGCTGCGTCTGTCCGGCATCCGGCGGCAGCGTGGGGATGCCGGGGCGGCGGTTGGTTCTGCCCAGCCGTCGGCCACCCCGTAATCCTGAGTTCAGGACCGGGGGTCCGGGCCACTGAGGCTCGGGCCGCGAGGAAGACAACTTCTTTAAAAAATTACCCCAATCCCAAGGTCTAGCGTGCCGAGGGGATGTATGGCCGGAGGGGATCCGGTCGTTAGCGCGGTGAAAAGGGACCTCACCCTTAAAAAGGAAAAATGGAAAAGGCTAATGAGAAAATGATTCCCCAGGCGGGCACCCTCCTACCCAAGGAGGTACAATCCCGCCCTTCTTCGGAAGGCAGCCCCTTCGTATCTGGGGGGGGCACCAATAGCCTCGCGGGCCGGCAGACCACCGCCGACCTGCGTCAACCGGCGTCGCAAGAAAAGGAGCTCCGGGTTAACCTGGAGCGCCTGTGCGACGCCACAGTACCGCTTGCCGTCGCTGACGGCAACAAGAGCCGAGGAGGCTCATGTCCTGAGAAGGACCCAAACTCGGGTGAGTGCACCTCCAAATCTCGGAGGAAGCGCCCGCGAAGCGTGGACTCGGGGTCGATGGGCCTCTCCTCCAGTGAGGAGAACCTGTCGGCCGCCAAGGTGCCAACGGCACAAAGAGGGCGGGGTCGGTTGCCGGGCCGTGATCGAGCGGGTCGCTTCGTGCCGATCTCTCGGCCCGCTACACCGGCTCCCATTCAGCGTCTGGCAGAGAGCGTGGAGAGCGACCCCGGGCCCTCGATAGTGGACCTCAGTGAGGGCTCCTCGGCGTCCTTGCTGGGGTCCAACAAGGCGGAGGCGAACGCCGCAAAGCGGGCGCAGCGGAAAGCGGTGGCGGCTGACGAGGTCAGCGAAATGGCCCGACTGGCCCGAGAGCGACGCTCTGCTCAGGTGGCTGCCGGAGAGAGCCTGTCGGCGGTGGCGCTCAGTCGCCAAGTTTTGGACGGCGTGGACATCGTCCTGAAGGTTGCCACTAAATCTGGCAGCCTGAAGGGCACGTTCACGCGCGCTCTAAAGGAGGCGGCTGACGACATAAAGGAGGCAGTTGGGGTCCTCCTTAATCGCACCAGCTCGGAGGAGACGGCGAAGTTGTGGGAGGAGAACGGCCGTCTCAGATCTGAGCTCGAGGACCTCAAGCGGGAGCTTGCCGCGCAGAGGGCGGAATGGCAGCAGAGGCGTCCTGCGGCCACCGGTTCCACTCCCGTCACTGCCCCGCCACCGTCGGCCCCATCATCGTCGGTCCCTGCCCCTACACCTGCGGATGTGGAGATCGAGAAGATTGTTCGCATCTGCATGCTGCAGTGTGGGGGTATGGTGAATGCCCGCCTGCAGGGCCTGGAGTCGAGGCTTCTCCCGGCAGAGACTCTCCGGCCGCCGCTCGCTGCGGATAGGCGGAGGAAGGAGGAGCCCGCTAAGCCGGGCCCGACAGCCCGGAAACCCAAGGGGGCCAACAAGCCCGCGGAGGGGCCCGGAAAGCCCGTGGAGGGCAAGTCCGCGCCAACTTCCCGGACAGCTGCGCCTCCGCCGACCGCACCCCTGGCGACCGCTCCCTTGGCAACCGCACCTGGGTCCACCACGGAGGCCTGGACGACGGTCGTCAGGAGGGGCCGCCGTAGGAGAAAGACGGCGCCGCCGCCACCGGTACCCGCTGGTGCACCAACACCGGCACCCAAGAAGGCTCAGGGGCCGCCTAAGGTCAGAGCTCCACGCACCGCGGCTGTAGTGATTACACTGCAGCCCGGAGCCGTCGAAAGGGGCGTCTCCTATAAGGCGGTCCTCACGGAGGCAAAAGCCAAAGTCGCGTTCCCCGACCTTGGCATACCGTCCGGCCTCAAAGTGAGGCCGGCGATTACGGGGGCGCGACTACTTGAGGTGTCGGGTGCCTCTAGCGGCGAAAAGGCAGACGTCCTGGCCGCCAAGCTGAGGGAGGTCCTCAACCCGGAGGACGTTCGGGTGTCCAGGCCGATGAAGACCGCTGAATTGCGCGTCGACGGACTGGACGACTCGACGACTCCGGCCGAGGTCGTGGCGGCCGTCGCCCAAGCCGGTGGATGTCCCCCCGAGGACGTGCGGACGGGCGAGATCCGCGTCGCCGATTCCGGGCTCTGCGCGATTTGGGTGCGGTGTCCAGTGGCGGCGGCGAACAAAGTCGCCGACGCTGGACGTCTGTTGGTGGGGTGGGTTGCAGCGAGGGTGAAGCTGCTGCAACCCAGGGCCTTGCGGTGCTACCGTTGCCTCGACATTGGGCATGTCAAGGCACGGTGCACCTCTGTAGACCGCAGCGAGCAGTGCTATCGCTGCGGTCAGACCGGCCACAAGGCGGCCCAGTGCTCCGCGGCGCCAAACTGCAGCCTCTGTACAGCTGCAGGGAGGCCCGCTGGGCACAGAGCGGGCGGAAAGGCCTGTGGTGCGCCCGCCCAGAAAGGGAAGAGAGGGGGTGCCAAGGCTGCCGGGGGCTCTTTACCCCCCCCTCAGCCTGGTTGCTCTTCGGCCGACTCCCGGCCTAGGAATGGTGCGGAGGGAATGGATTGCGCATAATGGCGCTCTACCATTTCCTCCAGGGCAATATCAACCACTCTGCCAGAGCTCAGGATCTCTTGCTCCAGAGCATGGCAGAGTGGTCGATTCACGTGGCTGTGGTCGCCGAACCGTACTTTGTCCCCCTCAGGGATAACTGGGTGGGAGACCTGGACGGTTTGGTGGCCATCATTGGCGGGGCTCTCGCCGGTCCGTCCCGAGGTCACGGCTGGGTAGCCGCCCTCGCGGACGGCATTGGCACGGTTGGCGCGTATTTCTCGCCCAACAAGAGTCTCGCCGACTTCGAGAGGTTCCTTGTCGAGTTGGGTGCCGTCGTGAATCGACTCTACCCTCGCCCGGTGCTGTTGCTGGGGGATCTCAACGCTAAGTCAGTGGCGTGGGGATCTCCTGTGACTGATGCTAGGGGCGAGGTGCTGGAGGAGTGGGCGATCGCGACTGGCCTGACCGTCCTAAATCGGGGCTCGGTGCACACGTGCGTGCGGCAACGGGGCGGGTCTATAGTGGACGTCTCGTTCGCTAGCCCCGCTGTCGCGAGCCGTGTCCACGACTGGCGTGTCGCCGTGGGGGTGGAGACGTTGTCGGATCACCGATACATCCGTTTCGACGTCTCCGCCCAGACCGTCGGCGGCCGCAGTCTGCCGGCCCCGCGAACGGACGGTCCACGCTGGGCACGTAAGCGCATCGACAGGGAGCTCCTCGAGGAGGCTGCTATTGTCCAGGCCTGGATCCGGGAGTCGGCAACGAGCGGACCCGTCGACGTCGAGCAGGAGGCGCTGTGGTTCCGCGGGGCGATGACGCAAATTTGTGACGCGTCAATGCCCCGGGTCCACGTACAGTCAGCAAGGCGCCAGGTGTACTGGTGGACCGCTGAGATCGCGCAGCTGCGCGTCACGTGCGTGGCGGTTAGGCGCCAGTACACCCGATACCGGAGGAGACGTCGTCGGGTCCCTGACGAAGAAGCCGCGCTGTATGAGGTGTACCGCGCGGCGAAGGAGACTCTGTGGCTGGCCATCGGCGACGCGAAGACGCGAGCCAGGGAGGAGATGTTGGAGACTCTAGACGGGGATCCGTGGGGGCGACCTTATCGCGCGGTTCGAGGGAAACTTCGGGCCGCGGCGCCCCCACTTACGGAGAGTCTCCAACCCGAGCTGCTGGAGGAGGTGGTAGCAGCCCTCTTCCCGGCAAGAGCGGAACACACTCCGCCGCCGATGGCTTTGCCCACAGCCGCAGAGTCTAGAGAAGAGAACGCCATCAGCGTCCCAGAGGTGACACAGGCAGAGATGGGGGCAGCCGTGAAGCGGCTCCGGGCCAAGAACGTGGCTCCGGGGCCCGACGGGATCCACGGCTGCGTGTTAGCCCTCGCTCTGAAGGAGCTTGAGCCCCAACTGAGAGGACTCTACACGGCGTGTCTTGAGCGGGGCCAGTTTCCCACTTTGTGGAAATCTGGTCGTCTGGTCCTGCTCGGGAAGCCGGGGCGCCCTGCGGATTCGCCGTCTGCATACCGGCCCATAGTGCTGCTTGACGAGGTGGGTAAGCTGTTTGAGCGGATAATCGCAGCCCGCCTCGTCGGCCACTTGTGCAGAGAGGGGCCGGACTTGGACGACAGCCAGTTCGGCTTTCGGCACGGGCGCTCCACCATTCACGCTGTGTCGCGGGTGAGAGTCCTGGCGGAGGAAGCAGTGTCTCGGGGCGGGGTGATGTTGGCAGTGTCCTTGGACATATCCAACGCCTTCAACACCCTGCCCTGGAGTTGTATTCGGGAGGCACTGCAGTATCATCGGGTGCCTCCCTACCTCCGCCACATCGTTGGGGCTTATCTGTCGGAGAGGTGTGTCACCTACATGGGACGTGATGGCGAAAACCAGCACCGCATGTCGTGCGGTGTTCCACAGGGCTCGGTCGTAGGCCCGCTCCTGTGGAACATCGGGTACGACTGGGTGCTGAGAGGCGAGCTCCAACCGGGCGTGGACCTGACGTGTTATGCTGATGACACGCTGGTCACTGCCCGGGGGAGCTCGTACAGGGAGGCAGCGTTGCTGGCGACGGCTGCGGTCTCACAGGTGGTGGGCCGCATACGTCGCCTGGGACTGGAAGTGGCCCTCAACAAGTCGGAGGCCATGGTGTTTCATGGCCCCCGGCGGGCGCCGCCGCCCGGCTCACACATCGTGGTCGGGGGGGCCCGGATCGCTGTCGAGTCTACCATGAAGTACCTGGGATTGGTGCTCGACAGCCGGTGGGATTTCGGCCCTCACTTCCGGCGGCTGGCGCCTAAGCTGTTGGGCGCCGCTGGGGCTCTGTCAACGCTGCTTCCCAATCTGGGGGGCCCGAGCGCCGCCTGTAGGCGGCTCTACATGGGGGTCGTGCGATCGATGGCCCTGTATGGGGCCCCGATCTGGGCGACTGACCTGACGGCCGGTAGCATCGCAATACTGCGAAAGCCGCAGAGGGCGATGGCCGTCAGAGTCGCCCGGGGCTATCGCACGATCTCCTACGAGGCGGCCTGCGTACTGGCTGGATCCCCGCCCTGGGACCTAGAGGCGAAAGTACTCGCGTCGCTGTATCGGTGGCGCGAGGAAGCGCGGGCGCGAGGCGAGTGGCTGATGCAGCGCCATATGGAGCTGCGTCGGTCACAGCTTCGCGAGGTCCTGGTGGCGGAATGGCGGGACAGGCTTTCCCGCCCTACCGCCGGCCTCGTCACTATCGAGGCGGTCCGGCCGGTACTCGAGCGCTGGCTCAGGAGGAGGCACGGCTCCCTGTCGTTTCGGGTGACGCAGGTGCTCTCGGGGCATGGTTGCTTCGGGAAGTACCTGTGTCGCATAAACAGGGAGCCGGACGCCCGGTGTCACCACTGCGTCGACTGCCGGGAGGACACGGCGTGGCATACGCTGGCAGAGTGTGCCGCTTGGGAGGAGCCGCGCCGTGCCCTCATCTCAGAAGTAGGCAGTGACCTGTCGCTGCCGGCCGTGGTCGAGTCGATGGTCGGCAGCGAAGAGTCCTGGGACGCGGTGGTTTCCTTCTGCGAAACAGTCGTCTCGCAGAAGGAGGCTGCGGAAAGGGAGAGGGAGATCTCGTCCACTCACCCGGCCCGCAGCAGGCGCACCGGGCGTCGGCGGAGGGCAGACAATGCCCTCTTCCAGCCCCCCTAAATGGGTCCAGGGGCGACGGACTCGGGGACGTCCGTCGCCCCCCACACACTAGGACCCGAGGTGGCGGCGCGTAGTGTTCCACGCGCGCCCCTGTTAGACGTCACGGGGGGAGTCAAACACCTCACTCCCCCCCCCTGACCCGAGGAGGCCCGCAATTGCGGGGGCACCAGCCGGGGGTTGCGGAAGGATCGTACGTTCCCGCGACCCCCGGCGTAGGTGTGAGATGGAACACCGGGGTGGTTTTTAGTCAGTAAGAGTCTGACAGACCCCGTCGCCCGCCCCAGGGCGGCGGACATCCATGAGGATTTTCCACCCCGGAAACAAAAAAAAAAAAAAAAAAAAGGTGGCCGGCTCCTCCCGCGGGCGCGGGCAGTCACGTGCCGCATGTTCCCCTCCGCATCGGACACAGGCGAGCGGACGGTGACACTGGTGCGAACTGTGTCTGAATTTCTGACACCGGTGGCACTGAGCGGGCCCACGTTTGCCCCGCCAAGCCTCTATCTTGACACCCCGCATGTACATAAACACGGTGGTGTCGAAGATAGCCCGGACGTCGGGTGTCTTTTTTAAGATGGCGTGAAATACACAGCCGGGTCTTCCTTGTGCGCCCTTGATGTGGCGCACGTACTCCGGCTGGTACCCCAACGCCCGGAGTTCCTCCTCTATCTCCTGGGGGTTGGTGTCTGCCGGCAACCCCCTGATGGCAATCTTCATATTTCGGTCCGCTGGCAGGGAATAGGCGAACCATGAGACGCCACTCTCCTTCTCCAGGCCCGTCAGGTACCGCTGGACCAGCCGGTACTCGTCCTCGGTATCGGGGGTAAATCTCACCCCGGACCCGTAAGGCCGAGCGTTAGGCGGCCGGCCCAGCTTGGCAGCGAGGGCCCGGAAATGGGCGGCCCAGTTCGGCAGCTTCTCCACTACCAGCGGCGGGTATCGGAGTTTCCTCTTGTTTTTGCCCCCCGGCTTCTGCTCCGTCGACGTCGAGGCGCCGGGGGGGGCATCAGGGGGTGCGGTATCTGTAGGGGGGGCAAGGGCTGCATTAGCAACACTTACCCCTGTCACGTCCGGTGCGGGCGACTGCGGCGACGGCGGCGGCGTGCGCCGTGCCACGTCGGCGAAGGTGGGCGAAGTAGGCGCGGCCCGACCCCGCGGCGCGCGTTCGCGCTGTGGCCGCGGCGGGTCAAGGCAGTACCTCTTCGCCTCTTCCTCGGCGGCGGTCTCGTCGGTGCTCCTTCGGCGCCGCTGGGGTCTGGACTCGAGCGCGAACTCGAACCCGAAACCAAGCGGCGGCGGGATGGGTGATTGTGGCGCCGGTGTGCGGGGCGCGGCGTCTGCTCCTCCCTCGGTGGGCCACCGTCCGGATCGCGGGGACGTATCTCGCGACACGTCATCGCGACCGGACGCGGCCGACCCCACCGATGTCAGCGACATGCTCGACCCTACGCGCGAGGAGCATGCCGACAACATGGCGGGCGAGTCGCAGGCGGAGACCCTGGGGGGCGCCGGCGAAGCGGGCGCCTGCGGCGTCCGTAGTTGCGCCCGCTCCCGCTCTGCCATCGCCGGTCCCGCCAGCGAGAAGCGGGGACCGGATGCGGCTGTGTGCGGAGCTGGCACGGCTTGTTTAGGCGTCGCCGCCGACGCAGCCCCGGAGGGCGCGGGCGGGGACGCAAATCTTGGCGGCGGCGCGGGCGCGCGCGCCGGGGGTACCCGGGGGCGCGCGGATGCTGGCGATGTGTGCGCGGGTGGCGCGGGTTGCGCTTGTGGCGCAGCGGCACGCGCAGTAGTCGGCGCAGAAGTGCGCGCGGGCGCCGCAGCCCGGACAGCGGGCGCGGTCGCGCACACTGGCGCAGGTGCGCGTGCGGGCGGCACTGGGGCGCGCGCTTGGGGCGCGCGGCCTGTGTTCGCGGCGGGCCCCGGAGCCTGTATGGGCACCGGGCGGAACGCTGCGGGGCGGACGGGTACCGCGTGCTGGCGGCTCGTCGACGGCATCGGCGCAACGCGCGCAGGCGCCAATGACGTCGGTGGGCCGGCAGCTACTGCGGCTCCCGTACCCCCCCCTCTTCTTTCCTCCTCCTTCTTCTTCGTCTTCAGTCCGGCCGGCGGCGCACCGGACGACGCGTCGCCGATATTCGGCATCGACATCGTCCGATCCAACGCCGGACGGATCTCCTGGGACCCGGCATCGCGGCCCAAAGAGCCGCGCTTGCCGGGTTTTGACATCGCGGGGGTGTGGCCTCCGCAACCGCTGCGACGGTGGTCCGCCGGGCGACGGTGGGCTCCCCCTGTGTTTGCACGAGTGCCCTAGGGGAGCTCGCGCAAACACAAGTTGAGCGGGGTTAAAATTTGCGGTCCGCGCGGAACTGTGTTGGATGGTTGACACGTAGGTAAAACACTGCACTTGTAGCCACTAGCCGATCCCCGAAGAATCTAGCGCGCCGCGAGTCTATATAAAGGGCGGCGCACGCGCAAAAAAAGTCAGTCTACATATTCTACATTACCGCTAATTACCTATTGCTCGCCAAATTGACACTTCAATTTTCGGCTCGAGTACGCGAGACTCAAAAACTGTCTGTCATCATTAATTACGCCGCACGCTAAACAACTCGTTGAAGGGTCGGCCCTTCAATTGAGAGTTCGTGAAATTAAACGCAATATCTTCGGCGCGCGCGCCCGCTAAACAAATCCCGGATCCGTGGATCAACTCAAGTTTGGTGCAGAAGACCGTCGCAGGAGACCAGGTTAGTGGCCTTTCAATTTCTTCTTTGATTGTGTCAAACGGCGGACATTTCTTCAACACCTAAATGTACTCCGATCCCGAAGTTATCATTCCCGCTTAAAATAATTTCCCCGCATTTTTTTCCAATAATAAAATTAAACACCCGCATATTAATTCCCCCGCGCGACCAGTATCAATAGAATAGAATAGAATACTCTTTATTATGTACACCATATAAATTACAGACATAAATATAGAATCAATCAATCAAAACTCAATCAATCATAACTCTGTATGTGCTTTAAAAAATGTATTGTGTTTAAATAAGTGGTGCTTTGATAATAAAATTCTAAAATAAACATTTTCATGTTTTATTTCTATAATTAGGTAAAACGCATCCTAGAGTTTTTTTATCCCCCACCTCTGTCCGGTCTTTACAAGTTGTTGACAAAAGCTGGACGATATCAATATACATTTATAATTGAATTAGAAAGTAAATAGATGTTTATTACCGAGCTGGTAATATGTTGGAGGTTGAACTAACGTACTTGTGAAGACACTAATAAGGTTGAAAATAAAACCACAATTGTATCTTGATCTAAGCTTACATTTAATTAAAATTGCGAGACCCTTACCAAATCGCGGTAACGAAACCATAGCGCGAGCTATTTCGACGCCAACGCCATCTATCGAGCTTTACCTCAAACTTTTGAATTTTTTCAATAATCACTATGGGTTCGTCATGAACATACCGCCCACCAAAGACATTTAGTGACGGAATGTCAGTAGGATATTATTGGGCATTCTACCCCACCTTCCGTTCCATCGGCTCACTCCGTTCGCCTCGTCACTCTCGGTGGAGTAGAATGCCCAATAATATAAAAGAAATCCGTGCATAAGTACTGGTTTTGACGTCTATTCCAGTTCGACGTCTATTCCACCTGATGGAACGGAAATATTTTCCAGTGAGTGGTTTGGGCGCTACTGCACTTTTCGAATCTTGTGTGGTTGACAATAACATAAACGGATTGTCCGTTTGGTGGTTCCTATTATACAATATACTTCAGTTTTAAACTCGTTTTTTTTTTTTTTTTTTAGATTGGTTTTGACTTCTTAACAAATATTTTTCCTTTCACAGCATTTAAATAATAGCATTCAGGAAAGTTTATAGCATGCTGTAACCAAGGATCATCGTGAATCTCCCAATCTTCGATACTACCTCCACAAGAAAAACACATGACTTTATCGGTTACACCATTTCCACAATAAAAAAATCCTGCATCAACCATTTCCATCACCAATCTTTTTCGTGAATGAGCGGTCGCCCAATAATGTCTGAACGAAAATAGACGAATTTGATGTTTGTTATAAAGATCATATCGAGGAATATAATTCATTGGATTCATTTTAAATAGCTGTTGATACGTTCGCCTTCAACGCTCTCGGTGGTTAGAATGGCGGTTGCTCATACATTTGATCGAGTTAGCAACAATGAGATATAAATGTCAATGTAATACAACAACGACAATGAGGAACAGGGTGTAAAGTTCACTCATACTCTATAGAAAAGGGAGGATCCTCCGACCAGACGGGTGTTGTGTCTGGCGGGCAACTGCCCAATGATTCATGTTGGGCCGTTGTATCTATGCTAGTTGCGCGGTAAACTCTGCTTGCGAGATGCAGGATTTGCGTGACGTCAGTATGACGCGTTGTTCGCATGTGGCGTTGTAGATACCGCTACATCACTCCCCCCCGGAGACCGGAGGTCGATAGTGGGCTGAGTCTTGTATCTTGCGATGCTTGCCAGGCCAGCTGGGGTTCCAGTGAGTCGGAACCGGTTGCCGCATAGTTCACGGTGAGTCGGAACTGTCTGCGAAGATGTCCCCAGTGAGTCGGGGAGGCTGACTGCTGGCGTCGACCAGGAGAGGCTTATTAAGGGCTCTGCTTGTAGACCGGCCGAAGGTGCAGTGTGCTGTGCAAAGGTTGCTGATGAGGCTGAGGGTGATGACCAGGTATGCGCGGTCGCTGCATGCTGGTGGTCAGTATACCCGTTGAAGCCGTGGGTGCTGGGCTGGCTGGGTGACTCGCCGCTCTAAAGCTTGCGGGAGTGATGATGATGACGTCACGCTGAAGTGTTTGCACGAAGGCTGCGCTGACGTTCATGTTCGGGGTCACCAGTATAGAGGGATGAGGAACAGGGTGTAAAGTTCACTCATACTCTATAGAAAAGGCAGGATCCTCCGACCAGACGGGTGTTGTGTCTAGCGGGCAACTGCCCAATGATTCATGTTGGGCCGTTGTATCTATGCTAGTTGCGCGGTAAACTCTGCTTCGAGATGCAGGATTTGCGTGACGTCAGTATGACGCGTTGTTCGCATGTGGCGTTGTAGATTACGCTACACATTAATTGACTCATTATTAATATAACCGTTTCAAGCAGTTATCATGTTTGTAAAACAACCACAATCGTTACATGTAAACAAACTTTGTGTTCATTCTCAGGAGACTGATTTTCGTCATGGAGAATTATTACCTAAATCGGTACGATGCATCATTTGCGGACCGTCAAATTGTGGAAAAACTAATTTATTAATTGGTCTTCTTATACACGAGAATGGTTTAAGATTTCAAAATATTTATGTTTATTCGAAAACCTTGCATCAACCCAAGTACGTTTTTTTAGAAAAAGTCTTGCAACGAGTACCAGGCATTTCATTTCAGAAATATCATGAAAATGAGCAAGTACTGAGTGTTCAGACCGCAAAACCGAATTCTGTAATTGTATTTGATGATGTTGCTTGTGAAAATCAAAGCAGTATACGTGATTATTTTGCTATGGGGAGACACAAGTTCATCGATTGTTTTTATCTAAATCAGACATATAGTAAAATCCCTAAGCAGTTAATAAGAGACAACGCAAATCTAATCGTACTGTTTAAACAAGATGAAAGAAATATGAGACATGTTTATGAAGAACACGTCAACACTGACATGACATGGATTGAATTTCGAGAAATGTGTTCTAAAATATGGAGAATACCTTTCAATTATGTTGTAATTAATAAAGATTGTTCAAAAAACAAAGGATGTTACAGAAGTAAATTTGACACGTTTGTAGTCTTTGACTAAGAACATAAATACATATAAAAGGCTGTTACCTGCTTGACATTATTATTCACCTTACGACACTACATCAACAACACACAAACACAAGCATTACAACCTATTTTACCAATATGGAAAAATCATTGAAACGACAAATTGTTGATGCGGCAAAAGCTGTAAAGATAAAAGTACGAAAAATGAGAGATACTGAGATTAACAATAAACAAGCACTGGAATCTGTTTTCAAACCTGTAACAGAACCTCTCAACATAATTGCTAATGCTGGTAAGCAAACACCTCTCCTGCGTGCTAATGATGATTTTGCTGATGTTCCGTTTATTAACGAATCTTTGCAGAAAGAAGGAACTGGTGGCGCAGAAAGTAATGATAATAATTGTGATGAAGACAAATATGAATCCGATATCAACAGTGACTCTTCTTATGAATCAGTAGTTGAAAGGAATCAAGATTGTGATACGTCATCCTGGTCAGTATCTTCAGAAGCGTTGGTAGATATTCCATTTGGGGTTAGAGCAGACCGTGGGAAACTGATGTTAGGTTCTGCTTGCATAACGATCAACGATCAATACATCACCGTGGCTGGACGTAAATACCGAAATACTCCTGGTTTAAAACAGTTGTTGCTTAAGAAAGATGTAGACCTAAGCTTGGTTACAGATAATGATATGCAAAATTATAAGTCAATGCTACTTGATACAAATGCACATCGTCGAGACTATGAGCCAAGTAAACCAATAAAAAGTAATAAAGGGCAAAAATATTTGCAAATTATTAAACCTCTTTTTAAACTGAAGAATGCAGTTCAGGGAAAGGGACTACCGTTAGTAAAAAAGTGGAGAAAAAACGTTGATTTAGTGTACTGGGACAATCCTAATGAATTAGTGGAAAGGTTGAATTATTAATTGCCTCTAGAGATGCTGGCAACACAGGATTAGATAATGAAATTATATCTATCATTGAAGAATTGCGTGAAAGTAAAGTTGTAAATAAATAAATATTTAAAAATGTGTTTATTTTACTATCAGCCTCTCAATACAATACACCTTAAACATGAACGTAGACAAATTCGGACACTACATTCACAAAAGAATGCGTTTATCAGAGTTATTCGAGTTTAATAAGAATGCATTGTTAAAATCAGAAAACGGAGATTTTGATTTAAAAACATCAAGACTGAGAGGAATTAGATCTCCAGTAGAACCAGACGATGCTGTGAACAAGGATTATGTAGATCGATTGAATGCTAACATGTTAAAAGAATTTAATAATCTGATTGGTAAATTGCGTTCTCAAATCATACAAGATGCGAAGACTACAGTTCAAGCTACTTTAAAAGCAAGGATACCTGAGGTTTCTACTCATTTGCAAGATAACTTTTATACTAAAGCAGAGGTAGATAAATTACTTGAAAAAACTCCGTAATGGTAAAACAGCAAATTGTAAATGAAATACACAAAGCGGCACGAAGAAATTTCCTTCGACGTTCTGTTATTCTGAAAGGAATCCATGACTTATGGCAAGCAGACTTGATGGACATGCAAAACCTGAAAAAGTATAACAAAGGTTATACTTTCATCTTAGTGGTGATTGACTGCTTCTCAAAGTATGCCTGGGCTGAACCGTTAAAATCGAAAAATAAATTTGATGTTGCTCGTGCATTTGAACATATACTGCTTAGTAGTCGTAATAATCCTGTTAACTTACAAACTGATATGGGGACAGAATTTTATAACATCACTTTTCAAACGCTTATGAAAAAGCACAACATTAATCATTACTCATCGTTTTCTACTAAAAAAGCATCAATTGTAGAGAGACTGATTAGAACTGTAAAAAATAAATTATATAAATATTTTAGTCTCAATGGAAACTATAAGTGGTTAGGTCTACCATTGGAAGATACATTGAAGAGATATAACAACACAAAACATCGCACTATTAAATTTAAACCGGTTGATGTGAATAAATCTAATGAACAAATAATCAAAGAAAATATTAAAAAAATAAACAAACATGATTTAGTTCAGCGGAAGCCTAAATTCAAAGTTGGTGATTGCGTTCGTATAAGTAAATACAAACATAATTTTGAGAAAGGTTACACTCCTAATTGGTCAACTGAATTATTTGTTATAAAAAAGGTAAATAAAACGTTACCAGTGACATATCACATAGAAGATCAAAGAAAACAAATCATATTAGGAGCTTTTTACGAACAAGAACTGCAAAGATCTAATTACCCTGATGTTTATTTGATAGAAAAGGTTTTGAAAAAGAAAGGAAATAAATTGTATGTTAAATGGTTAGGTCTAAACAGTGCAGAAAACAGTTGGATTGAAAAAGCTGCATTAATGGACTAAGATATTATATAACCATTTTTTTATTTATTTATTTATTTTACTATTTATGTACACACATATATAAACAGACAAGAAAGAACAGAACAGAAAAATAGGTACAAAGGTGATGCTTATTTCATAAGAAATCTCTTCCAGCATACCTGCGATAGGACAAGAAATAAAGAGATGTAGACAGCGTGTAAAAGAGTAAAAGAGACAAAATTTATTAAAAATTTATTCGAAATCCTATCATTATAATTTAAGTAATGCAAGGGGGTGGACTAGTTAACAGCATAATTAATAATCTACCATTCGAACTTCATTTGCCAGGGTACAATTATTGCGGACCAGGAACCAAACTTCACAAACGCTTAGCGCGAGGTGATCGAGGTGTAAATAAGCTAGACGAAGCTTGCATGCAACACGACATTGCGTATACAAACCATACAGACTTATCAAATCGTCACAAAGCCGATTTACAACTACTTAACATGGCTAAACAAAGACTTAAATCAAAAGATGCTGGGAAAGGTGAAAAACTAAGCTCTTGGTTAGTGAACAAAGTTATGAAAGCGAAACTAAAGTCTGG
Organism: Hydraecia micacea; assembly: GCA_914767645.1. Taxonomy (NCBI): domain Eukaryota; kingdom Metazoa; phylum Arthropoda; class Insecta; order Lepidoptera; family Noctuidae; genus Hydraecia; species Hydraecia micacea. The sequence goes on from OU611775.1 coordinate 4,180,377, forward strand.
TTCAGGCATTAAAACATTTAAAAGCTTAGTTTCAAAAATAAAATCAAAAATTAAGAAACTCAAACGTAAAGATAATAAGACTTTAATAAAAGCAGCTTACTTATCCGCAAAAAAGTTATTTCGACATAACAGAACTATGGAGGGTTTAGCAGTGGGCAAGGGTTTATACATAAAGCCTTATAAAAACGGAAAAGGATTGTTCATACAAACATCAAAAAACTGAACAAGAAGCTACCCAATCGCCCACTAACTAATGTAGACATCCGAAACTACGCAAGAGACATCCCATATTTCCGAGGAGTATATATGAAAGATCAATTACCAAGGAAGCCGAAACGTATGGAATGTGGTATCGTTAACTTAGACGATTCTGAAAACGAAGGAACGCATTGGGTAGCTTATGTAAAAGTATATAACTATTGTGAATATTTTGATAGCTATGGAAATTTAAAACCTCCATTAGAACTGATACGATATTTCAAGAATTGTAAAGTTTCATATAACTACACAAGATATCAACAATTTAACACTGTAAACTGTGGTCATTTATGTTTAAAATATCTGTGGACTTTTTGGAATAAAAATGTATAAAATAAATGTTTTTATTTTATTCCAATCATTTGCAAGATGTCATTCACTTTGTCGATAACTGGAAACTCATCAATTTTATCTACGTACTATCTACGTTGCAACTAAATGGAGAATATGAGTGTGCTTTATTACATTTTTCAACATTTAATTCTATACCAAATATTGATAAACTTTCACTTCGTTTGAGCCATAATAGAACTTGTTATTACTTAATAACAAGTTCTATTATGGCTCAAACGAAGTTATTGAAATACCGGAAGGCAGCTATGAATTGCAAGATATCAACGATTATTTAAAATCTGAAATAAAAGATGCCTCCATCAAATTACAGTGCAATAACAATACTTTAAAAACTATCATATACTGTTCAAAAGATGTCAATTTTAAGAAAGAATACTCTTTCAGTAGACTGTTAGGGTTTGATAAGCAGGTCTTGAAAGCAAATAAATGGCATGTGTCACAGTATCCAGTCAACATTTTACCGACGACAGTGGTAAGGATCGAATGTGACATTGTGAGCGGCTCATACATAAATGGTGAAACAAGTCACATAATTCACGAATTTGCACTCAACGTACCACCTGGATACAGAATCATAGAAATCCGGAAGAACGCAATATATTTTCCAATCAATCAAAACAACATAAGCTGCATACATATTAGACTACTAGATATAAACAATCTTCTAATTAATTTGCGTGGTGAAGAAGTGCAGCTGTATTTACATCTTAGAAGAAAAAATGATTGACTACAATAAATATCTGCCTCAACAAGTTAAAAATACCAGTTCTACTCAAGCTACCTGCCAAATAAGACGTCGTTCTAAGAGCAAAATAAAATTAACTAAAGACAATAAGACATTTCTCAGAGCGATCGGATTGTTAAAATGAATATCTTAGACGTCGTATCCACCCCCGCTTACGACAACAGTATAGAAGGAATCGAATTTCATTCGTACAAACCTTATGTAAAGAGTTTCAACAGGAACGATGAAATTCGCATACCTACCAACCAACAGGATCTTTACATATTACCATCAGCCAGCACTCTGTATTTGGAAGGAACCGTTATCGTTAGCAAAAAAGATTCAAAAGAGAAAGCTACTAGTATCAATTTTACAAACAACGGACTACTCTTCTTATTCCAAGATATTAGGTACGAACTAAACGGAGTGGAGATTGATAAAATAAAAAATGCAGGTATAACTACAACCATGAAATCATTAATATCAATGAATGAGAATGAATCAAAAATAGCTAAAGCTTGGGGTTGGAGTATCGATGGTATAAAAAATATTAATGGAGGAAGTTTTTCTGCGTCTATACCACTTCGGAATATCCTCGGTTTCGCAGAAGATTTTAATAAAGTTGTGATAAATAGTAGACATGAACTAATATTGTTACGAAGCAACACTAATTTGAACGCTGTAAAATTGAACACCGGTGAAATAGTGGAAGACATTCAAATCAATAAAATCATATGGCGCGTACCCCATGTTAAAGTATCAGATAAAGAAAAAATAAGTTTATTAAAACTGTTGGAAAAAGATCGTCCACTTCAGATGATATTTAGAAACTGGGATCTATATGAATACCCCGCTTTACCTAAAACTACAAAGCATACCTGGTCTATCAAAACTTCATCTCAAATAGAAAAACCAAGATATGTTATAATTGGACTACAAAAAAGTAGAAAAAATAATGCAAGTTCTGACATGTCACAGTTCGATCATTGCTATGTTCGTGATGTTCGAGTGTATCTTAATTCAACATATTTCCCGTATGAAAGCCTCAATGTGAACTTCGCTAATAACAGAATTGCTTTATTATAATATGAGCAATACATTAGATTTCAGCAGTCGTATTATGGACGTTGTCCGGAGTCTTTATTAAGCGAGAAACAATTTAAAGAGTTAGCACCGTTGTTTGTTGTTGATTGCTCTAGACAGGTCGATAATCTGAAGACTGGACCCGTTGTGGATGTAAGGGTAGAAATTGAGAGTGATTCAGAAATACCAGATCAAACTTCAGCATACTGCCTCGTTCTCAACGATTGCATTGTTGAATACAAACCATTAAGCAACACAGTGAAGAAGATATCATGAACGCGGATATTGTCATTGTCGAACTCCAAGGATTTAAATATTTAGACAATAATTTTATCGTCAAAGAAGTGGCTATAGTAAGTAATGAGCACACACAGACGTTCTTGGTTAAGCCACCGCATTCGTTTTATTATTTAACTCAAGAAGAAAAGAAGCAAGTGCGATGGTTGGAAAGAAATCGTGGAATTTTCTGGAGTGAGGGATTTATAGACTACAGATAGTTTCAACACGTCATCCTACCGTATTTAGAAAATAAAAAAATTATTACAAAGGGTTTGGAAAAAATTAAGTGGATTAAAGAGTTATGTGCAAACTGTGAAGTGATTGACATAGGTGAAAAAGGGTGTCCTAATTTTAAGACATTAAAAAAAAAGTTCTGTAAAAATACATCTGATTTTAATTGTGTGAACCACAAAATGAATTGTGCATTAAATAATGCGGTGTGTATTAGAAAATGGTATGTTGACAATAATATGTCTGTATTTAATCTATTTTAATTTATTTTGTCATACCTATGCAGTTAATAAAAATGATTAATAATGTACTTATGGTTGTTTTATTTAAATGTATTCAGGGTAACTTAATCATCAAACTTTATATTAGCTCTAATAAAATGAATAAAATTCAGTGAGTATTCTATTAATTATAAAATATTGAAGATGACCTGTGATGAGATCGTTTCATTAGAACAAATTTAAAGTGTGAGTATGTTTATGTAATGCCAATAAAACATATTTTAAATTATAAATATATTATTTATTTAGTTTTCAGATTATTTACAATTACAAACTAATAACACTTGTCCCTTATTAATATTAACTCTCCCTCAAGTTATTTCATAATTTTATTTATGTACATGAAACTTATGTAACTATTATGTATTTGAATACACTAAAATTAATAAAACAATAATTTTAGTTCTTTTAACTTAATCGCTCTAATAAAAATAAAACTAACATCTTGGATACTTTATTTATACATTCAAAACTTACATAATACTTAACTAAAAACCTTAATTCGTTACTAAGAACCTAAATATGAACCAAAAGTTTTCTTAATATTTTATTTATACATAAATTTGACTTACAAAATTGTGATGATCTATATAAATACCTTTTAATACACTAGCAGATTAACAAATAAATTCATAATACCAATATTAAACTAATTATTTATTTCTACATAATATCTGTTTCAACATTAAAATTATACATTCAAAACTTATACATACATTAACTAAAATCCATTAATATTGATACACTAAAGGCCCTCAGCTATGTTCGACTTTCGTGTAATAATTGGAAAAACCTAATAACCATGCCCGACCGGGAATCGAACTCAGAACCCCGTGCTCAGTAGTCACGCTTGCAACCACTAGACCAGCAAAGCAGTCTACAAACTAACGCAATAAGTTACAAACTAGGTAGGATACTTACTTACTAATAACAATCGTCACCACAAAGTTTCTTTGAAATTTTATTTATCAATGATTGTGTCTCTTCCATAACATAGTCCACCGGTTCACTAACTACATATTGCGCACTTAACACTATCACCTCCTCATCATCACTTGAACTTGTAACACTTGGTTCTTGTCGCTCACTGATGTCCAACACCTGTATCTGGATCAGTCGTAAACCTTTTTTCTTTTCGTTGTTTATGACGTATGATTGACATAAAGGACGATGATGTTCAGATGCTTTCCGTTTTAGAACCTCCCGTCTTGCTCGAGACTTTCTGATGGTTGGTTCAGGTCTTTGTTGCTCTGGAACATGCCAACTTAAACTTGGAGTGGGAAAACCTTGACCGTATTGGGAGAAGATAAAATCGGGAGTCGCCCATTATTGATGATCTGAAACAAACAAAGTTACAAATTATTGATTATAATTATATCTAACAGGATAAGGAAATAATTGTATAAGTACTTATACGCTTGTACAATACTTACAATTTATTTAGTTTTTATTCGACGAGATGCGACCGGTCCGGCTGTCTGTCTTGTGATGTATGTCATTATCCATCATATTATTATGAAATGCAAACTCAATAAAGCTTACGCTGTGAATCATTGTCATGTTTCAACAAGTTCAACCTGATGTGCGCGACATGAAGCGACGTGCGCGTGCACCTGATCGGTGTTATATTACACAATCCAGTCAGCGCAATGCGCTTTGCCATCAGGAATGGAAATGAAACAGATTTATGAACATAAACTATTATTTATTTAAGTATATTATTGTTAGTAGCTTACATAAGTACCAATATAAGTAAACTTATATAAAACCTAAATATATATAGGTACTATTCTAATTCTTATGTCGACATTTTACTAAAACTAATTTTGTATTTAATAAATTCTAAGGGACACCAAGAATACCTACATTTTAGAATTACATACATAATAATGCCGGGTTCAAAAGTAACTTCAGTCGTTACTATTTCAATTAAGTACATTACACAACAATATTACAATTCATATTAAAAGATAAACAAACATCAATCCATCCACCCTCACATAATTTTTATAATAGTAGGATGTAAGATTATACCGTCTATAACTTTCCATTTAATACGATACAAGTTTTATAATCAATAAAATACATGATAGAAATGTAACTACTGTAGGTTCCTAATTACATTTAAAATTATTATGGTAATGCATTACATAAATATATTTGCATTACCCCAAGCTAAAGTAGATACTTTATCAAATGATAGCAACCGTTTATCATCATTGCTTGAAAGTGCTATTTTATTTACGTTCTGAGTGAATATTTCATGTTTTATTGACCTAAACAATAAATTTTTTTTGCGAATGACATTGCAATTGTATAAAACATTTTTATAATCAAACATATTTAAATTTTTCGTTACACATTTTTTTATACCTTTAGCTTTTTTAATTGTTTTGTTCAAGGTTTTAATACAATAAAGCTTTGAGCGCAGTCCTACGAATTCTTTGATAACTTTGCCACCCATTTCGTCCTTAAACAGTCCTGGAATCTTCTTATTAATAATAGGTAAGTCAAATTCATTGTTTAAGTCATAATTAGAGGTATCAAAATATTTTAAAAAATTGAGCTTGAAATCTTTATAAACGTTATTACTCTGTACATCATAAATTAGACTATCTGTATCAGTATAGCACAATTCAATTCGCTTACCATAAAAAGGTTTCATGATAGAGTAGTGAAAATCGTACATGCGTCTTAGATAATTCTAATACTGTGAACCCTATGTATATTGGTTTATTAAGTATAACACGCAAAGGTTTCATTTGGATTGCTACTAAACCATCAGAAAATATAGAGGCGCTGTGAAAATATGGACTGGCTATCAATTTCTCAGCACAAATAGTCTTTTTTGTTTTATTGATTGAGTCACACAATTTGTTTACTAACTTAACGTCTATTCGATTTTCATTATTTTCTAAGGTTTTTCCAAAAATACTATTGTTTAATAATTTGAAAAAATCTTGTTCAAACGTTGACACTGCTTTTTGACGTAACTGAGTATTAATGTCAATATATCCCTTTAAAAAACAACTTTGCTTAAACATAATAGCGCGATGGATCCTTCTCAATATTAAACCGTACTGTAAGCATTTTTTTAAATGAACGTAATGAATTACATAGTGATATTTATCGTACAAATTCGGTATTAATTTTTTATTTTTACCACCAGGTGGTAAACATTTTTCTGGACAAAATGGAAAGTCATTGTGTTCAATGTGCAAATTTTCCGGATATATTAAATCAACTTCAAGAATGTAACCGTTTTCTGCATTATCATCGATGTCTGTCAAATTCTCTTGTAAAAAATCTATTTCTTGTCTATTCATAAATCTAAAACCGGAATAGGGCAGGGATTGACACATACTGTAACCGTACAAATTGTTACAGTCTAAATAAATGATAAAAGAATTTGGGCGGGTTGGATCGAAGCTATCTAAATATTTATGGTTGGCTTTGGCATGTCTTTTGGAACACATACAAACACCTCCACGAATACCTTTTTGAATCATTCTAAAAATTTCTACATCACTAATTAATTCTAATTGAACTCCTGTTTTTAAAAGCATTGCATCAAAAGATAGACTTGGTGCTGTAAGATAGAACGCAGGATCGAGATTGTAGTGTCGTTTACAAGTTTTTCGAAAATTTTCAAATACATCTGTTAACAACAGTACGTCTGTTTTGAGATATAAATCGGTGTACATACCCATGTTTTGAATATTAAATGCTGACCAAACGGTACGAGCGTGTTCATAGTCTTCGTCAGTAATTGACTCATCGATCAATGCATTAAAAAAAATTTTTTTAGACGGCAAACACGTTTGTTCGTATCGTTCCCATTGAGACATATAGTCATAAGGATACACTACTTTACGCGTGAGTAGGTTAAATTGTGATTTATTAGGAAAATAAGATTTTAAATGTTTGAAGTCTTGTTTTTTCATTGTACTAACTAACTTTTCTAAACTAGCACCTAAAAATTTGAAAGAATCTACAAACCGAATTTGAATGCTTTCCTCAGGTGAAATTGGAATAAACTTTGTGAATGAAATATAGTTTTCTTTTGTTTTCGGTATCACTTTAATAGACCCAGGAGCTTCACCTAATTCTTTTATAAAGAGGTGACAATCGTATCCGGATAAATTATGAAAGAATACTGGCAAAAATGTTGGTAATCTGTATTGTAGGTTACAATAATTATGAGCTGCACCGCGATACTTTCCAGTCAAGTGACAATGATCACGAACCCTGTCGCCGAACAAGAAGCGGTCACAAATATGACAAGTCATTGCGTTTTCAAAGTCGCGAGCATTATCATCTGAGTATATCATAGGAACTTTATTTTTTAAAATAGCGTAATATTTTCGTGCATCTTTATAAATAGACTTCACAAAATTAGATACACAATCCGAACCGCGATAAGCTTTCGTCTAGCACACACGTGATATGGTAAGCGTAAGCTACAGGCACGTGTCGCTGTCGCGTTACGGTGCTCGCCTTAGAGGGATCAGGGTCACAAGATTCATACCGTTCTAGCATTGTTTCAAAATCTGCGTATATAACAAATGGTACAATTTGCTTTCTGTTATAATTTTCAAACTGTATGAAAGAACCTTTTGGAGGCAGTTCTGTGACGACACCTCCACAATTATGTGAACTAAGATCGTCGCATGAATTAAAAAACATTAAACAAACGTTACAAAAGTATAGTTTACTGTGGTGCTTTGTTATTTGATTCTTAACAAGTCGCGGCAAGTCTTTAATGAGACAGTAATGTGATAAATCATCGCTTTCTAAATAAAGTAAATGAATCATCTTTCCGTTTAAGGTTTTTGGTTTGTAAAGAGGTCCTACGATGGTATTATTTTTTAAACCATAAATATAAATACAAACTTCAGGGTTATTTCCTTCAAACCGCGTAATATCTGAGAAATTCATTGGGAATGATATATCCTTTACGTTTAATACGTTACGAAAATCAGGATAAGACGATACTTTTTCAGGATGACTTTTAGCTGGATATAAAGCAGCAACAACAGACCATAAAAAACAATAATCATCATTATTGCGAATATTAACGCATGCTTTTTTCGATTTTATTGATGGAGGCAATTCGATAAAACCTGAACCACGCAAAGGTTGATATTTGTTAACATTGATTTCCAAATGGGAATTATTCAAGAACGTCCATCCACTATCTCGGTCCTGAAATTCTTCTATCTTTTTTGTTAAAGTGTTTTTGACTTCAGACAATAATGAATCCAATTCATAATTCTGATGCAAAGTAAAGTTTTTTGTGGCAAATGATTTTATCTCCTGAGAATCATTTTTAACCATTAAAAACAAAGCGAAATATTCGAAGTTAACTTTTAGACATGTGTGTTCTTTAAGAGACATGTCAATTAACGTTTTAATTTTGTTCTCGATATTATAAAAAAATGATTCTAAAGAACAATTCTCAGACGGATCGATAATTCTATAAGAAGCTATACGATTACGAAATGCAGAATGTATTATTTCAACACCTTCGCAAAAATGCGAAGTACTTTTGTTTTTATGATTAGTACTACGTAAGTGACCTGTCCAGTGACTGCGCTCAACAGATGTGTTACAAACGGTACAGAAAGGCATATTAGATTATTATGTTTATTACGCAAAACTAGTTTAGATTTACAGAATGATCGACACTTACCTACAATTAATTTGGTGTCCCCAAAGACTTAAAACTAACTTATTTTATATTTATACTATCGCTATAAAAGACGGGTTCGGAATTGTCGAACAATTCGTGAGTCCGTCTCATAAACATTTGCAACCCATCCCACTGGGGAGTGTTGCGATCTAGTTGCACTTTTAACGCGACCTGAGCTTTCTTCCACCGTTCTTCCTTGGGGGTGGAGACAACTTCGTCTTTCGAATAAACTTTAACTTCAACGTAGAAGTCCCCCCTAAGGTCTGCCGCTCGCCGTACTTTTCCGTTGGCGACACGGCTGATGAGCGACGAAGCGAAGTCTCCGCTTGTGGTCGCCTTTTGATGGTCCTCCAGACCAAAGAGGTCCAAGTTCAAGCTGCGTCTTTTACTGTAAACAATTACACATTTCATTTATAATAATTTACATTTATTTCTTAACTACGAAATTAAGGTGTATTATACACCTCTGTTGAATCCTATGGGAATATAAAGCGAAATACATATTAGATTATAAAAATTTCAATAAGAATACCTCATGAAGCAATGATGTGAATGACAACATTTCTACCTTGAATATAATAGGAAATTGATTTTACCGTTCTCTGTGTTACAGTTCTAAGCTCACTAACCATTATGTACCACTGCACATATCTTTTTAAGTGACTTATCATACTCAACAATCACCTAATCATACAAGCAGTAATATAAATTACCTTGACTTAGAGTCTGATGGGTGGGCGGTGGTTTCAAGTGCTTGGCGCTTCACCGCCTTTTTCTTAGGCTGCTTTTTTGTCACCTCGGCTACTGCAGCTGTGGACCGTTGTGATTGGTATTCTGATTCCGAGTAGTCAGACCTGAAATAGAACACACAAAGATTAATTTTATAACTATAAGCAACCTCAATAATTATGGAGAGGAGAGTTTCAATGGAATATAGCTCGCTAGAAGATGATATTGATGGTATGATAGTGATAGTTACACCAGCCGGCAGGCAGAAACCAGGTCCGTAGCTAGGTAGCAATCAATTGTTACGTTGTTTTTTTGTACCTACCACTTTGGTTAACACTTTCTCACATTAAAATACTTTTCTAAACATATTGTATTGTGATTATTAAGATGAGAATGTTTTGTTTACATTCCAAATGTCAGTATGTCAAACGTCAGTTTCTGACAGAAGCGACCTCTATAGTCGCTAATTCAAAGTTGTAGTTTAATCGATATTTTAACATATAGATTGCTATCCATCGAAATAATATCGTATGGAGCAATCCTTAATAATTTTCAGCTTTCAGTAAAAAGTCATAAGTAATAAACTAGATAACCGTAAACGGAAATGAAACTTAATTTTTTCAATATAGACTTCTTTCTAGAAACTTCGTTGTCAAATAAATTCATTTTTAATCTGTGGATTGTCTTTGACATAATGTGGCAAGGTTAGAATTGATAATTAGCCGAATGAATATTCCGGATTAATTACCCCAATCAAGACTAATTTTAGTATTGGGAGTTACCAATAATTTGTTTGTTGGTCTGGATCATGAGGATTCTTATTGTTACGGCGTTTAAACGTCACGTTGGACTGTTGTTAGTGATTTTCAAGGATTTGAGTGTCTTGGTGTAGTGTTTATCTTCAGTGTTCTTATAAGCATTTTACCTGAACTAGGGGAGATTTTCTAGGTGCTCCCTCTAGTTCCGGTTTGTTACACATGACAGTATTGTTGAGCAGAGTGGCCTTCTTTTTGCCCTTGAACACGCTTGAGTAAACACATACTATCTTCCATGTTTTAAAAGGTAAGGATTTGGTTCTAATAGTGTTTGAAAGTGGTCTGTGAGCCCTTCCCTGGTTGTTAAAAGGATATTGTCGTGATCCCTGGATATTTATTACAGGATTCCAAATTGCGCACACGCAGATAGCGTTCCAGCCAGTCGAGGATCTTGCAGTCAAGTGCTTTCTTCCCAAGTCAACTGTGAGTATTTCAATCCTCCTTCCTATTGTCCCACCACTCAGGATTAGGCAAACAGAAGTCGTAGTCCCTTTTGTTATTCTTGAAAAAGTCCATGTTGACCGGCTAATGTTTTAGCCTTTTAGATTTCCAAGCTCGGTCACCTCAAGGAAAGTAAATTAGTTTCCCCCTATATTATTAGGTCTCCGTATTGTCGATTCCAGGAGAGGCACCTCGAGAGATTCGTCTCGCCACCAGGATCCAGTCAAGCGTCTGGGGCCTGGACGCGAGACCCGTTCCTCGAGGCCACTAGAAGCCTCCTGCGGAAGCGACTGTGCGGCTGGCTGAGTCCGTCTAGCGTTAGCGCAGGCGGGACGGTTTTTTTTTTTACCCCTTAAAATATTTTTATTTCTACCTTCAACTATTTTTTATATTACGGTTTTGGTAGAAACCAACTAGTTAACATAGTCCGGTTTTCCCTAGTGGAAACCGGTCTTCCCCAATTTCAATTTGTGGATCTTGGGTACGTCATTCCACCTTCAACTGGGAATATATTGGTCACCTTCGACGGCTCCAGGATCCGGGACTCTCAAAGTCCCTGGCGCCCACTTATAACTTAATTTTATATTTATTGATAACGTTACTAATAATTGGAAGGTTTTATCTTAATTTTGTAACAAATAACCTTTAACTTTCATAAGGAACAGTACCGGGTTTATCTCCAACTCCCCACGACCATAGCTCTTTATGCTGAACTTATAGCTGGCTTTCATTAGTAAAATACAATCACAACCACCTACCTAATTTATATTGTAGATTATTAAGACTTCACATTAATTTATACCAGTGGACCTCTATTGTCTACATTTTATACCGGTGGACCTCTATTGTCCACCGGGTGTGTTTGTATCGATTTAATCTGCTTGCATAATAAAATTATATGGTGTTTGAGGTAGATTGTTGTTTATTTATTTTTCCATACCAAACCACGGAGTACAATTTTTAAATTGTAACAGTGGCGCCCAACGTGGGGCTTTACGTGGGGCTTTTAAACGGGTTTTAGACAAATTAAGGCAGGCTAATTTGACAATTAATTTACCTAAGTCCTGTTTCTTTCGACGAGAACTAAAATATCTGGGTTACAGAGTGGACGAGCATGGCTTACACACTGATCCGTCGAAAGTTCAGTCAATTGTTGACTTTCCAACCCCTAAAACTCGTAAAGAAGTAAAAATGTTTCTTGGAACGGCCTCGTACTATAGACGTTTTATTAAAAACTTTAGCTCGATAGCGGCCCCTTTAAACGCACTAACGAGCACAAGTAAAAAAGCTCCGCCTTTTCAGTGGACGGCAGAGACAGAAACCGCGTTCACAACCTTGAAAGAGGCATTGGTTTCTGCTCCAGTATTGGCTTGTCCAGATTTCTCTCAACCTTTTGAGATTCATTGTGACGCATCCAGTTTTGGGATAGCGGGCACTCTGACTCAGGTCATAAATGGGGAGGAGCACCCAATAGCCTACTGCAGTCGTTCGCTTAATCCGGCGGAACGCAATTATTCAGCAACGGAGCGTGAGGCCCTCGCTGTAGTCTTTGCCGTGGAACACTTTCGCCCTTACGTGGAAGGCGGTCTTGCGTTTAAAGTGATAACCGACCACTCAAGTTTAAAATGGTTCTTTAATTTAACAAATCCCTCTGGTCGTTTAGCTCGTTGGGGTTGTCGGTTATCACCGTATAACTTTACCATTGAGCACCGCAAGGGCAGGGACAATGTGGTTCCAGATGCCTTATCTCGTGGCGTTCCGGTGCTGGAAATTAACGTGCCCGACACTGACACTTGGTTTAAAGGGTTGTGGGATAAATGTGTCAGTACGCCTAGATCGTGCCCTAACTTTATTATTAAGGAGGATAAACTTTACCGATATTCAAAAAATAAATTCGGGGTAGCTAGTGACTATGATTGGAAGCAGGTAGTACCGGAGGGCAATCGTCAAGAATTATTAAAGAGTCACCATAGTGGCGAATTATCTCCACATTTTGGAGTGTTTAAAACCTATAAAAGACTTGCACTCCGATACTACTGGCCTAACATGTATAAGGATGTGATTAGCTACGTTGGTAAATGTGATACGTGCGCCGCATATAAACACTCACAATTACCTCCTCCTGGTCTCTTAGGTGATGCGAAAGAGTGTTCCAAGCCATTTGAGACCATAAGCATTGACTTGGTAGGTCCGTTGCCACGGTCTAGAGCGGGATTCACATATCTCTTAGTTGTCGTGTGCTGTTTTACGAAGTACTGTTTACTGTTTCCTTTACGTAGAGCTGTTGGTAAAGCTATAGCAGAGAAACTAGAAAACGGCGTTTTCCTGGTTCACGGTATACCCCGTACGGTGATAGCAGACAACGGGACGCAATTCACGGGTAATGAGATTCGTTCACTACTAGAGAGGTACAAAATACCTCAAGTTCACTTCACACCTCGTTATTGCCCAAGCGTGAACACCGTGGAACGCTATAACCGTACCATAATGACCGCGGTATCAATTCTCGTGGAGGATGATCATCGATCCTGGGATGTTAACATCTCAAAGATCCAATTCGCAATGAACACCTCCACAAATGAAGTTACTCGTTTTACGCCGTTCTTCCTAGTACATGGCAGAGAGGCAGTTAGTAGTGGTGATGTCTTCGGCAATGATACCGTTGGACAGCCCACTCTAGCTTGTGCTTCCCGCAGTTCATATGCGGATCAGCTAGGAGCATTAGGTAGTATCTTCAATAAAGTAAAGGACGCGCTCATCAAATCACATAAACGTAGTGCTCGTTATTATAATAGTAGTAGGAGGCACGCGGAGTTTGAGATAGGCGACACTGTGTGGAAGAAAACATATCCCCAGAGTGACGCCTCCAAATTCTTTATGGCCAAATTAGCTCCTAGATACGAGAGATGTATAATTAGGAAAAAACTTTCACCCTTAGTGTATGAATTGGAAGGCTGTAGTTCCGGTAAAAACCTTGGCACATGGCATATCAAGGATTTAAAATCACCTTGTGGCAAGGAATAACTTTTTTTTTATATTTTATTTGAATTTAAATCCCTAAAGATTTAAATTCGTTAGTAGTAGTTGGTTGCAGTGACCATAGAGGGCTGTATATGCCTTGTGGTTGCTGGTTTTTATTTTAGCATTGGTTGCTGTATATGCACGGTGCTAGAATATCGTAGGGTAAATATATTTTACCCTGTTTTTGCAGTTCGTAGTGATACACAGGTTCTTACTGTGTTCACATTTGTGAACTTTATTTAGAAGTACGGAAGGCGATGTTTTAAAGTAGTTGGTAGTCTGTGGTTGTTGCAGGATTGACTCCCCTGTGGAGTGTTTAACCTCCGGATTGCTGGTAAGGCAGCATATTGATAGTCCTGAGATAGGAGGCCATAATGGCGGGCGTGTAGGCTGCATTGATGGAAAACGTTTATGATGGTATTTTTTTTACAGGGGCCGTATAACCGTTACTTTCATTTTATGGAAGACGGTTAGCCAATTTTTTTTAGTTTGTAGCATTTAATTTCTTTTATTGTTTATTTGAGTTTCAGCTCAGCATTATTATCGGTTTCACTTCTTTAGGATGTGAAAGGTGGTGTACGATGGAATAATGTGGTCTCTCCTACATATATATAGTAGGTCAGACTAGGATATTACTCTCTTTGGAGCTTGTCTTTTACATGTTCGTAAATGGATTAGACTCGCTCCAGGTGAAATAGTATATATAATATATTACACAGGTCACAGGGATAACAAAAAATAAGCCATAAAACACGGGCGGAATTGTAGACTCGTTATCCAAAGCCTACTACAATGACGCCTAATAGAGCGGGTTGTTACTCTATACTTGAAGTGTGATCAGAACCCTTTTTGGTCGTAGGTTTATGTAGTATGTAATGTAAACCCAAATTAGTATATTTCATAAAAGTTACATGGATAATTAAAAATAAGCCATAAACACGGGCGGAATTGTAGACCCGACAACCAAAGCCTACTACAATGCCTCCTTATAGAGCGGTCTGTTACTCTATATTTGAAGTGTAACATCAATACTGTATTGTTTATGTATATCGTATCATTTATATTTATATCAGCTATATTGTTTAAGAATAGAAATCGTACACCGGCTTCCATATATATATTTTTTTCCCTTTTCTTTCTTTGTTCCTGTTTTCAGGCATTAATGTTGTAGATTTTTGTAAACGTGCTAGGTCCTTTGGAGTCTGCTTTGACGCTGGAGGGCCAGCGTCGAGATTTGCCCTAGAGGGTCAAATCTCTGGTGGTTGGGGAGGTACTGTTACGTTGTTTTTTTGTACCTACCACTTTGGTTAACACTTTCTCACATTAAAATACTTTTCTAAACATATTGTATTGTGATTATTAAGATGAGAATGTTTTGTTTACATTCCAAATGTCAGTATGTCAAACGTCAGTTTCTGACAGAAGCGACCTCTATAGTCGCTAATTCAAAGTTGTAGTTTAATCGATATTTTAACATATAGATTGCTATCCATCGAAATAATATCGTATGGAGCAATCCTTAATCATTTTCAGCTTTCAGTAAAAAGTCATAAGTAATAAACTAGATAACCGTAAACGGAAATGAAACTTAATTTTTTCAATATAGACTTCTTTCTAGAAACTTCGTTGTCAAATAAATTCATTTTTAATCTGTGGATTGTCTTTGACATAATGTGGCAAGGTTAGAATTGATAATTAGCCGAATGAATATTCCGGATTAATTACCCCAATCAAGACTAATTTTAGTATTGGGAGTTACCAATAATTTGTTTGTTGGTCTGGATCATGAGGATTCTTATTGTTACGGCGTTTAAACGTCACGTTGGACTGTTGTTAGTGATTTTCAAGGATTTGAGTGTCTTGGTGTAGTGTTTATCTTCAGTGTTCTTATAAGCATTTTACCTGAACTAGGGGAGATTTTCTAGGTGCTCCCTCTAGTTCCGGTTTGTTACACATGACAGTATTGTTGAGCAGAGTGGCCTTCTTTTTGCCCTTGAACACGCTTGAGTAAACACATACTATCTTCCATGTTTTAAAAGGTAAGGATTTGGTTCTAATAGTGTTTGAAAGTGGTCTGTGAGCCCTTCCCTGGTTGTTAAAAGGATATTGTCGTGATCCCTGGATATTTATTACAGGATTCCAAATTGCGCACACGCAGATAGCGTTCCAGCCAGTCGAGGATCTTGCAGTCAAGTGCTTTCTTCCCAAGTCAACTGTGAGTATTTCAATCCTCCTTCCTATTGTCCCACCACTCAGGATTAGGCAAACAGAAGTCGTAGTCCCTTTTGTTATTCTTGAAAAAGTCCATGTTGACCGGCTAATGTTTTAGCCTTTTAGATTTCCAAGCTCGGTCACCTCAAGGAAAGTAAATTAGTTTCCCCCTATATTATTAGGTCTCCGTATTGTCGATTCCAGGAGAGGCACCTCGAGAGATTCGTCTCGCCACCAGGATCCAGTCAAGCGTCTGGGGCCTGGACGCGAGACCCGTTCCTCGAGGCCACTAGAAGCCTCCTGCGGAAGCGACTGTGCGGCTGGCTGAGTCCGTCTAGCGTTAGCGCAGGCGGGACGGTTTTTTTTTTTACCCCTTAAAATATTTTTATTTCTACCTTCAACTATTTTTTATATTACGGTTTTGGTAGAAACCAACTAGTTAACATAGTCCGGTTTTCCCTAGTGGAAACCGGTCTTCCCCAATTTCAATTTGTGGATCTTGGGTACGTCATTCCACCTTCAACTGGGAATATATTGGTCACCTTCGACGGCTCCAGGATCCGGGACTCTCAAAGTCCCTGGCGCCCACTTATAACTTAATTTTATATTTATTGATAACGTTACTAATAATTGGAAGGTTTTATCTTAATTTTGTAACAAATAACCTTTAACTTTCATAAGGAACAGTACCGGGTTTATCTCCAACTCCCCACGACCATAGCTCTTTATGCTGAACTTATAGCTGGCTTTCATTAGTAAAATACAATCACAACCACCTACCTAATTTATATTGTAGATTATTAAGACTTCACATTAATTTATACCAGTGGACCTCTATTGTCTACATTTTATACCGGTGGACCTCTATTGTCCACCGGGTGTGTTTGTATCGATTTAATCTGCTTGCATAATAAAATTATATGGTGTTTGAGGTAGATTGTTGTTTATTTATTTTTCCATACCAAACCACGGAGTACAATTTTTAAATTGTAACACAATCACATTAATAAATTCAGATGATGATAGTTACACCAGCCGGCAGGCAGAAACCAGGTCCGTAGCTGAGTACCGATTACAGTAGACTTAGTAGTACTTACTCACATTTTATAGTTGCAGGATGATGTAGTAGGTATGTAACGAAAAAGGTAAGTGTATCACTGGAAGATACTGGAGCGAATGTGATTTTATGATCGAAATTGATTGGTTTTATACATAAAAAATACCATTTCAGCAATATTTACCTCATAACAAAATTAAACCTTAACTACATATCCTCACAGGTGTATGACTAATTTATGTTACTTAAGTCTAATTAAACCGTGGTGATTGAAAACCTTTTCCGTCTAATTGCAATTTTATCGTGAGAAATGAAATACAAAACCAGCTTTTTGGCTCACCGACAAAGGTGAAGCCGACATCAGGCTAGTTACTTATAATTAATACAATAGGTAATATAATAAAGTATGTATGTTTGTTTAATAAACCTTGTTGCATGACAAGTATGAAATGTGAAATAAAAAAAATTAAAAAACAATTTTCCCTTTTTCAAAGATGCAAACTGAGTCGAAAGTATAATATCCTGAAAACATTTTTCATGTAGAACAATTCATGTAAACGAACCCGTGTCAAAATGTTAGTTCACAGGTATGTTGCAGTAAAACTTTAAATTGGTATAAAATCATCCAACGACTAAAACGAACTTTTTGTAATCATTTCATGCAAAGGATCAGTACTGATATTAAGAATCATCTTTCAATCAATCCTAGATTGATACTAACACCTTATTACAAATAAAATAAGAAACAAAGGTATCAAACTGGTATAGGATCATGCTCTATAAAAGGTTTCGTCCCATCTCTCACCGATCCCAATTACCTAACAAAAAGTCTCAACTCTATACGAAACGATAAAATGTACAGTCAGAATGAATCACATTTAGACGAATTAAAAATACTTTCAAATAAAAAATCCTATAAAAGTCTAATTTTAATCAAAGACTGCTACATTCATGAGGATCATCTTACAGTGTAATTGTAAATACATGGAAATTACTCATACATACACGGCACCTCATGTAACGACGTTAAAGTACGAATACTGCAAATTTACATAATGCAATTTTGCAGTCTTTGGGATTTTAAAGACTCAATTACACTTATACTGTGAAAGCTTAATACGATCGTTTCCGACGCAGTCGTCAGGCGGTTTACAAAGAGTATGACACAATAGATGACTACGGAACGGCGCATGAACGTTTTCCGAACCGTTTCGAAGGCGATTGTATGAGTGTGAAAGCATCTTATTCAAGCGCAAATGCAGAGTAACAGCAGAACAACCAGCAGTTGTCTGTTAACGTTCCTAAGGTAGTGTCAGCTGCATGAGTTAATTAAATTAAGATTTGGATGTCCTTGGTGCCCAATCTGAGGCCATAGAAATAGAATGTGTGTGTGTCTGTAGATACATGCTATTTCTTGCTCTGTGAAGAGACATGAGACAATATGTCCTAAATTTTAATTTAATGTTTACGGTATCCTAAAGTTCAGATGTCCTTGGTGCCCAATGTGGGGTCATAGAAATAGAATGTGTGTGCCTGTAGGCATGCTATTTCTTGCTCTGTGAAGAGACATGAGACAATCTGTCCTGAACTTTAGGCTAGTAAGTAATTCAAGCAGCGAACGACCTTATTTGTTAACATGTAAGCTAGTGTCAGCTGTATGAGTTAATTAAATTAAAATTTGGATGTCCTTGGTGCCCAATCTGGGGTCATAGAAATGGAATGTGTGTGTGTTTGTAGATATATGCTATTTCTTGCTCTGTGAAGAGACATGAGACAATCTGTCCTAAATTTTAATTTAATGTTTACGGTATTCTAAAGTTCAGATGTCCTTGGTGCCCAATCTGGGGTCATAGAAATAGAATGTGTGTGCCTGTAGGAGCATGCTATTTCTTGCTCTGTGAAGAGACATGAGACAATCTGTCCTGAACTTTAGCTTACTATGTTCGTATAGTTCGATTAGTAAACGAAGTATGTGTGAAACGTGTTGTTATAAAACTATTCAAGTAACGTAGTGGTTATGTGTGAAACTTGTTAACTAAAGTAGTGTTTTAGTGCTCAATCCGAGAATCTGCGGTAGTTAATCGAGGTAAGCCATCGGTAATAATAATATGCTCAACCCCTTTCATTTATATTATTGGGCATTCTACTCCACCGAGAGTGACGAGGCGAACGGTGTTGATGATGGGGTTAGACTCTGATAGGCGGGGGTGATGCAAATTAAACCAGATCAACTAATTTGAACACATTATAATCAAGCACGTACAGTTATTTACACGAAGCACATATATTCACAATAAAGAGACTTTAATTACTTAGCTTACACATTATAATTAAGACTTATTAGCGAACGCGTAGCCTAACACAGGGCTCCGAGCGAGCAATAATAGCGCGACGTGTTTGCTCGCTGAAGTGATTTTCGGACTAACTCCCAATTTGTCTCGCGAGGTATATTTATACCCGCGGCCGCATGACTCACGTAGTGAGTCATGCCTCGCCCCACCCTAGGTCACGTCAACCAATCCGCGCGGTCCTAAGAATGGACTCGCCCTTTTTTCGTCACTACATTGGTCGAACAGGTAGTGACTTGTCGACGTGTTACGGACGGGTGCAAGCCTGTCTGCATTTTTCTATTCATTCGTCTGCGTGCAGGTTGCAACCTGTCCGCGTTCAATCACAAGTGCGGTCTTAGTATTTTTCCATTGGTTTTACTGAGACGGCCTTTGGTAACAATATTAAATAATCAGTACTTTAAATGCAAACGGAGCTAGATGTGTTGTGCTTCTCCTACATTCCACCCCCTGTAAAAGGGTTCAACCGGCTTACATCCATTTCTGTGGGAAGCACAATAATCTTAATTACTGGTCGACGCAGGACCCCATTTGCCGTCTTAACATCTACAACACGGACGATACTGTCATCGCCTTGGTACACAGATTGTATTATACCTTTTGTCCACGCACTTCGCTCTCTATTGTTGTCGACTATCACTACCACATCATTGACACGCACATTGGGTACACTATTTGTCCATTTCTCACGACGTTGCAGGGTCGGGAGATACTCCCGCAGCCAGCGGCGCCAGAACATGTCGGCGAGCGCGTTCACCCGCCGCCACTGCCGACGGGAGTCGATGTCCTCGTGGTTGCTCGACGTAAACGGTGTACTCCCGGACGCCGTGCCCAGGAGCAGATGGTTCGGCGTCAGGACCTCAGGCTGCTCGTGATCGTCGTACACATAGCTCAGCGGGCGACTGTTTACTATAAGTTCTGCCTCGGTGAGGAGGGTGTAGAGGACCTCCTCACGAGGGGCCCGCTCCTTGAGCGTGCTTCGAAGTGCATTCTTCACAGACCTGACCAGGCGTTCCCAGCAGCCACCCATGTGTGGCGCTGATGGTGGATTGAAGTGCCACTCGATACTTCGGTTGGTCGCCTCGTCCCTTAGTTGATTTTGATCAAGGTCTTTCAGGGCTGCTCGTAACTCAGTGCTAGCCCCGATGAAGTTGGTACCCTGGTCAGAGTACAGGTGTGCAGGCTGCCCCCGGCGCGCTATCAGGCGCCTCAGGGCCAGTATTGCTGAGTCGGCGCTTAACGTGGCAGCTAGTTTCAGGTGGACGGCGCGCGTAGCGAGGCAGGTAAATAGTGCTCCCCACCTCTTTTCGCGACGCCGCCCTATCGTCACCTCCATTGGGCCGAAGTAGTCCACTCCTACTCGCACAAAGGCTCTTCGTGTAGTCTCTACCCTGGCGAGTGGAAGATCACCCATCTTTGGTGGTGTGGGTTTGGCTCTGGTGATGCGGCAAAGTTGGCAGTTTGCGACCACGGTCTTTACCATAGATATATGAAAGAAGGAGATATGCCCGGTAGTTGAAAATGTATCAGAACCCGATGTCGCTAGGTTGGCCCCACCACCGCGCCACAACTACACATGTAGTTCAGCAAAAGCAATAGATACAAAGTCGCGCACACACTTGCAATTCATAAATCAGAACGTACTACACAATCAATTATAAACCTTAACTCCTCAAACACAACGTGCATTTACAATGCACCGTACAACTTACTCACACAAAAACATCTATCGCTATCGTTGTGCTGTGCAAAAGTCATTTATTTTACATATACGCTAGTGATTGACTAAATCGGAAAGTTATCGATTCTTCCATTAATTATTGTACTAAAAATAATGTACGGTCATGAAAATAAAATAAATAAAAAACGATATGTCCAGAGCATATTATATTATAAATCAATAAAATGTAGCTAAAAAACTATAATTGAAGTAAATAAAAAAGTCAATATTTTTTTACATCTTCTCAAGGGTCTACCAATCGGATTTAAACGTCATCTTGTCAGGTCTTCTATAAACCGGGTTAAAACGGTTGACAAATTGAAAAATTAACTATAATAGCAATATATTCGTTGGGCAATCGACATTGTTGTCGATAGCCTACGTTAGTGGACATTACCAACTACATCACTATCTCGCCGCAAGACACAGCGGCTGTACTATGCGACGCTCGGCGAAAATAAAGTATCGTTTTGTAATGTTTACATTGCTTGTCCAGTCACTTGACGACATACTTAGTAGTTAGTGGTTAAGGAGCAATGTATTTGCTGCAAAAATAGTACAGCCGCTGCGATATTTGAAAACAAAAATAACGTAGTAAAAGCAAGAAATATTTTACCATTTGTTGTTTTTCATGATTTTAAAGACAAATACAGTAAAATACTTTTACTTATATATGGTAAGTGATTCCATGAGATACGAAGTTTTTATTTTGACTTCGGTTTTTACAGGAAACCACTGAACAACTCGGCATTTTTATATTTTATCACGATCACGGTCGAAAGCGCACTAGTTCGCGGAGACGGCCATTTGCCGAGTACAGGCCAAATTTGCTCATGGCGCGTGGACACAGACACGCCCCCTTGCCACTTCTCCTGTTTTTTACATTTCTATGGTCTTTACTGATGTTCGTATTTTTGTTATCCAGTACCTCTCTCGTAGATTGTTTACTACGGTCTCGTGGTTCGCATGCAAAGCCATCGCGTGATAGTGTGCGATTAGCTTTCTTACTAGAGGGTGACGTCCGTCTAGAATAATCGGGTGCCTTTCTCCGAATGTGAGCTCTTCACAGGCAGTCAGACGTCCCCTTACTCGCAGCAGCTCATCGTCGGTGATCATCGGGTCCAATGACTTTATGTGGCTGTCGTCTGGTGCGGGCAACCCTTTCAGGATGGCGGCCCGTTCTCGGTGGAAGCTGTCGTTCTGACACAACCTCATTAGGCGGAGGTGTGCTTCTTCCAGGTCGTGGGGACGCAGTTCCGACGTCGCTCTTCGTTTGCGACATCGCTCGATGAAGATCAGCGCGCGCGCCATAACGCGCTGCACGCGCTTCCAGGTCGAGTACCGCTCGTACTCTAGGAGGGGGCCTGCTGTGGCCGCCTTGGTGTGGACTCCTTGGATGCGCTCGAGGTCTGCTTCTGCCGCCTCAGGTTCGCGACACGCTGGCCACCGCTCCTGTGAATCACACAAAAACGAGGGGCCCGACAACCACGCTGCATGGTCATCGGGCCAAGACAATCTGGTAGCTTTGTCCGCTGGGTTGTCCGTCGTGGGGACCCAGCGCCAGCTGCCTCTGGCTGACAACCTATCTATTTCAGCTAATCTATGCGAAATAAACTTTTGGAATTCCTGTGCTTCTGAATTTATCCATTTAAGTACTGTCTGACTGTCAGTCCAATAAAACTTTTCCCTAATTGGCTGCCCTAATTCCTTTTCAGCAGTGTCCGCTAATCGACACGCTAGCACTGCTGCCTGAAGTTCTAACCTAGGGACGGAAATAACTTTTTGAGGGGCCACCCGTGCCTTGCCTAGTAGCATGGCGACTTCTCGCTTCCCTTCGGGGTTATAGCCTACTACGTAAACGACCGCGGCGTAGGCTAGCTCACTGGCGTCCCCGAACACGTGTAGTTCGAGATCTTCGAAGTTCAGCCCGTACCACCGCGATATTTTAATTTCGGTCAAACTGTTTAGATGTTTAAGCCAAGCAAACCACGTTTTTGCCTCTTTTTCTTGTAGGGGCTCATCCCACTGGATCCCTGACTTCCATATCCTCTGCATCAATATTCGTGTCTGGATGACGCAGGGATAAAGGAAACCTAGTGGATCGTAGATCGACATTATCGCGCTCAGAAATTGACGCTTGGTGGGAACCAGGTCGCCGCTTATCAATTCAGTTGGTAACCGTTTAAACGACAGGTCAAATCCCAGTTCGTCTTGTTTGGGTGACCATGTTAATCCTAACGTCCTTTCTAACATCCCTACTCCCTTTTCGAGGGGAACCTTATCGGGCATGTCTACTTCGAGCTTTTCCCTTAGCTCTGTCGAGTTAGTTACCCACCCCCGTATTACAAACCCTCCGGAGGCGTGTATTTTGGCCACCTGCTCGATCAGGTCGTTGGCCTGCTTGACGGACCACGTGCTATCTAAATAATCGTCCATATAGTGCTTGTTTTTTATGGCTACAACAGCTTCAGGGTAGACGTCAACCCACTCATTGGCGTTTTTATTGAGTATGTAAATCGCCGTGGTTGGTGAAGAAGCGGCTCCGAATATCATCGACGTCATGGCGTAAGTATCTGGTTCCCTACCATCGTCCGCGCCTCTCCACAGAAACAGCTGTGCGCCCTGATCTTGTGCCCTAATCTTAACCCGCAAAAACATGTCAGCTATGTCACCTGAGAACGCTATAGGGCCTACTCTAAATTTAATCAAAATACCTAATAATGAATTTAATAGATCAGGTCCGGTCAGTAAGTTATCATTCAAACACGTACCTTGTGACGTAGCGGCCGCGTCGAAAACTAGGCGAAGCTTCCCTGGTTTGTTCGGGTTTACAACACCGAAATGTGGTAGGTACCAAACCGGTGAGCTATCTACCTCGCCCTCTACCTTTCGTGCATAACCTTCATTCACTAATCGGTCTATCTGGTTCGCGTACGTCTCAGCGAAACGAGCGTCCTTACGCATTCGTTTCTCGATACCGTATAACCTTTGCCGGGCCTGTCTGTAACTATCAGGCAACAGAATGTTGTCCTGCTTCCACAAAAGACCTACTTCCCATTGTTTCTTATCGGGCGTGCGTTGACTCGTACTATCTAGTACCTGTACAGCTCGTTCTACGTCCTTATGTTTGCGAGTTACATGAGAAATACCTATTGATTCTAATTCAAACTGTGACTTTACTAAATCATGCAAATCTGGGAGGGAAACTGTTGTACAATTTACTGCTTCAATACTACTGGTGTTATCAAATGGTCCATGTATGACCCATCCTAGCTTAGTAAGTGAGGCAACTGGCTTACCGGATCGTCCACGGCGGGTGTCTCCACCGACGAGTAGCTCCCAGTTGTCCTGCCCGATTAGCAGCAGCGGCTTGGCTCCCCTCATCTCTGTGCAACCCAGGTCGCGCAGGTGTGCGTTGTCATTGATCACTGAAGAGGTCACTGTTTGTGTAGGTAAGTTCAAGTTCACTATTGTCCTGCACTTGATATTATGGCACTGTCCATTTGGGCCTTTCACAGACACTTGTACTACCCGCGAGGTAAGGTCCGACACAGCATGGCCGCCTGCGGTCTTTAGCATTAGTGGTACACGTGGGCCTGATAGGTTTGTAGCGAGCGAACTGTCTATTAGTGATACTGTTGCCCCGTCGTCCAACAACGCATAGCACTGATTGACTGATTGTTATCGCTACCTTTGTTACACATTGTCACTGGCACTATTTTCAATAACGCTGTGGCTCGCCACTCTCCTATGTTTGTTACACATTCCGGTTTCACTTCCGGTTTCGGCCTGTCCTCGTGTAATAATACATGGTGTCTATAGTCGCACTTTTTGCACTTTTTCGCGCGACAGAACCTTTTCGTGTGTTTTAAACTTAAACAATTAAAACACACTTTTTCCCGCTTGATCAGTTCCCAGCGTTCTTGTACATTCAGCTTCTTGAACTGGTCGCATTCTTCTATGGCATGTTTGCCGTGGCACATCACGCATTCCTTCTGTGTGGTAGCTTCATCGCTCTGTGTATTCACACGATGCGTCATCTGTGGCTTGTTGGTGACTGGGCGTGCAGCGTTTCCAGGTCGAGTCCGTCCACTGGTCTGCTGTTGCTTTACAGGGGTTT
Source organism: Hydraecia micacea (assembly GCA_914767645.1). Classification (NCBI taxonomy): domain Eukaryota; kingdom Metazoa; phylum Arthropoda; class Insecta; order Lepidoptera; family Noctuidae; genus Hydraecia; species Hydraecia micacea. The sequence continues at coordinate 4,205,741 of OU611775.1, forward strand.
TAGAAGGTTCTGGTTCATACACAGCTGGTTGCAGGTAGTATGATGTAGAGCGCGTCACGTGTATGAGAAACTGTGACAGCATTTCTAAGCTGGGTGATATCCTCAAGTCCACCCCCTGTGTGTTGTCCAGGCCCATCGCGAAGTCACCATACTGTGCCCGTTGTACTGGTGTCAGCTTACTTAGTAGTTCGCCTACTAGTTGAGGGTTATTCAGGTACCCATCTGCTTTGATATTCTTTAGCAGCGACACACAGTTTCTTATAGTTAATGAGAATTTCCTTAATTCCTGGCCACTTTCAGACACTTTAGGTAAATCTCTCACTTTCTTTAGGGCATATTGAAGTATGACGGTCGGGTGACCGTACTCTTCCTCTAACGCGCGCATTATTTCAGTGGGGTCTCTCGATGACCGTAACAAATCCTCCACTGCACTCTTCGCCTCTTCATGTAAAGAGGACTTCAGACGCGCTATGTTCTCATGCGGCCTAAAGTTATACAATTCAGTAGTGTCCCAGTACATATTTCTATATGATATCCAATCAGCTGGGTCACCGTTAAAATGTGGTAATTCGTAAGCCTGTCTAGGTACCGGGTGCGGGCGTGCCATATTTGTGATCGCTTCCGCCAGCTTATCTATCTTCCTGTCCCTCTCGTTCGACGATAATCGTCGCCTTTCTACCGCGTCCACTCCGCTATTTCCGTGTCGCTGTGTGACCGACTCGAGTGTCGATACTCGAGGTACACTTGCGACCGGAGTGGTGGTGGCCTGATAATCGTCGGGCAAACGGAATCTAACCGCTTCAGTATAGGCTGGCGTATACATAGGCCCCGTGTTGCTCACTGGGACTATATGCGGATGCGACACATTATTCTCGCTTAACGTAGCCGGCACACGGTACATATCAGTTTCAAGATTCACTCTACTTACATTATGATCGTGAATCCTAGGTGTTTCATACGGCGTGGTGACCTGGAGCGGCCCGCGCGACGCCGCCGGTGCGCCTGACGCGGCCGTCGTAAACAGCGTCGCGTCTGGCGGCGGTGCTTGGGGCGTCGTGTTTATCCATTCTTCAACGCGGTGCGCCGTATCCACCTCTGAGTTTGAGTCATCACTTTCTGCATTCGCCTCGATCTCTGCTAGTTCCGCCTCCATCCTTTTCTTCACCAGGTTCTCCCTGATGCACACCAGATCACGTTCAGCTTCGTATTCGGCCCTTTTCCGTAAGAATTCGACGCCCTTGCGACTATTCTTAGACGAAACTCTGCTGCTCCGCGTCGATCTCGCGACTGCCTGCCTTAATACACCCTCTGCCGGCTTTTCACTGTAGTCGATTACTCGACCGCCGGTCAGCGGTATATTGGGGGCAGCTGCTGATATTATTGTCGGCGCTACTGATGGTGAACCCGGTGGTACTTCGGACAGTAAGCCTGAGTCCGAGGCGATGGCGGCTTCCCTGCGCCGCGCGTCTGCCTTACGTGATTTGCTTCGCGTGATTACAACACTTTTTACACTCATTGTTACTGGTTTAATTCGCCTTTAGACTTAGTCCGATTCCGAGCGCTAGTTCGTAAGGCTACGCTCGGACAATCGGTTATCCGGCTCGCAAGGACCAATGTTGATGATGGGGTTAGACTCTGATAGGCGGGGGTGATGCAAATTAAACCAGATCAACTAATTTGAACACATTATAATCAAGCACGTACAGTTATTTACACGAAGCACATATATTCACAATAAAGAGACTTTAATTACTTAGCTTACACATTATAATTAAGACTTATTAGCGAACGCGTAGCCTAACACAGGGCTCCGAGCGAGCAATAATAGCGCGACGTGTTTGCTCGCTGAAGTGATTTTCGGACTAACTCCCAATTTGTCTCGCGAGGTATATTTATACCCGCGGCCGCATGACTCACGTAGTGAGTCATGCCTCGCCCCACCCTAGGTCACGTCAACCAATCCGCGTGGTCCTAAGAATGGACTCGCCCTTTTTTCGTCACTACATTGGTCGAACAGGTAGTGACTTGTCGACGTGTTACGGACGGGTGCAAGCCTGTCTGCATTTTTCTATTCATTCGTCTGCGTGCAGGTTGCAACCTGTCCGCGTTCAATCACAAGTGCGGTCTTAGTATTTTTCCATTGGTTTTACTGAGACGGCCTTTGGTAACAATATTAAATAATCAGTACTTTAAATGCAAACGGAGCTAGATGTGTTGTGCTTCTCCTACAAACGGAGTGAGCCGATGGAACGGAAGGTGGGGTAGAATGCGCAATAATATCCTACTAATGTCCTTCTTAAATTATCTTACATTTGATCTTAAGAATAACATCAATGATTTGATCTGCAGAAGGTTTACATAAATTTGTTAATAAATAGACAATTCATTGAGCTATTGGTAAAACACATAATCTGGAAGTTGGTCTCTTAATTGTGGAGGATTTAGTGCGCAATGTGACCACACGGGTGACGTTATCATCACCGGGGTGTTTCTCCACAACCCGTCCTAACAACCAACGACTTGGCGGTAAATCATCTTTCTTAATCAAAACAATGTCCCCGATATTGGGCTCCGGAACTTGGGAAGACCATTTGTATCTGTTCATGAGATTTGACAAATACTCTTTGGACCATCGTTTCCAAAAGGACTGCATCATCCGTTGAACTAATTGCCACCGAGTTAAATAATTTACATTTGAACTTTCGTAATTTTTATCTGGCACATGAACTATCGGTTCGCCGATCAGAAAATGCCCAGGTGTTAGCGGCAGGAGTTCACCAGGATCAGCAAAGTTGATAACGCTCATCGGTCGCGAATTTAAGCATGCTTCCACTTGGTTGAGGAGTGTAGACATTTCCTCGTACGTAAGTGTAGAATCACCGATTACTCTTTTAAGGTGAAACTTAGTGGATTTTACGCCTGCTTCCCAAAGTCCACCGAAATTTGGAGCATGAGGCGGTATAAAATGCCACTCAGTATTGTTTGCTTCCAAGTGTTCTGCTATTTCTGGCTGTATAGAGGCCAACTGTTGTAACTCTCTGGAGGCACCTACGAAATTGGTGCCATTATCGCTCCACAATTTAGCACAGTGACCTCGTCTCGACACAAATCGCCGAAAGGCAGCTAAAAATGCCTGTGTGCTCATATCACTGGCGACCTCTAAGTGAAGAGCACGGGTGGACATACAAACGAAAAGGCATATGTATCCTTTGTATGATCGATGACCACGGCCTTTTGTGGTTCTTATGCTTATGGGTCCAGCATAATCCACTCCACTATGCAAGAATGGTCTGGCTGGTCTACATCGGACTGATGGAAGATCACCCATCAGTTGATTTCTGACGCTAGCCCTCTGTTTTGCGCAAATTACACATTTGCGAACATATTGTTGGATTAGAGATCTAGCACCTATTATCCAATAGGCTGACCTTAAAAAGTTTGACAGCAACTGAGGACCACCATGCAGTGTTTTCTCATGCGCATCTGCGACTATAAGATGAGTCAGATGGCTAGAATGTGGTAGGACTATCGGATGTTTCGAATCTTCATCCAGTTCCGACTTTGCAAGTCGTCCTCGAACTCTCATGATACCCTTTTTATCAAGAAACGGGCAGAGTGATTTCAGTTTTCTAGCTTTAATATTTAAATACCCTTTTTCTTTTAACTGTGTATATTCTGTTGTAAATATCTCTGTTTGTGTCTTCTTTATACAACTTTCTAATGCTGCTTCTATTTCTTGATTCTTCAAATATTTAGTATTATATTTGTCCTTCTTTAAAATTCGTCGGCAATACGCAACTACTCTAACTAATTTTCGTAGACTAGAATAATTTTCTAGAATTAAGTGCTCTGGAGTTACAGCTGCGTAAGCCTTTATTGTTTGTTCTAAATCTATTTTCAAATCATTTGGCCTTTTGTACTCAATTATTTTGTTTTTCAGGAATGGCGGTCCAGAAAACCATAACTCATTAGTAACCAGTGAACTGGGTAGTATTCCCCTTGAAGCGCAGTCTGCTGGATTCTCTTTGGTCGACACGTGAAACCATTGAGATGAACTCATTGCATCCAATATTTCAGCAGTCCGATTCGCAACAAACGTTTTCCACCTGCTAGGGTGGCCTGTTAAGCCACGATAGCACTACAGTCGAATCAGTCCATGCTGAGATTCTCTCCTTTGGTATATTTAAGACCTCTGCAGACTCTGTCAATAGCTTTGCTAGGAGTAATGCACCACATAACTCCAACCGAGGAATGCTGACTTGTTTGATTGGAGCAACTCTTGTTTTTGCAACCAACAATGAAACATGAACCTGCCTGTGGCATCAATTACCCTTAAGTAAACGACTGCTGAGTATGCAGCCTTTGAGGCGTCACTAAAACCTTGCAATTCCAGATCATCAGTTGAACTAGTCCCAAGCCAACGAGGTATCCGAACCTTGGTAAGTAATTTTAACTCTTCGCGGTAAGTACTCCACTCTGTTTTTAATTCCGTAGTTAATTCCTCATCCCAACTAACACCTGCGAGCCACAACTTCTGGATGAACACCTTTGCTACAACCACACTAGGAGCTAACCATCCTAATGGGTCGAATAAACGAGCTATGTCTGATATTATAGATCTTTTTGTTACAGGTGTCATCGTTAGCGGTGGGAGATTTACCGCGTACTGGAAGGAATCTTCGTGGCGGTTCCAGGTGAGTCCCAGAATTTTTGTAGTAGTATCTAGTTTAATTTCTCTGTCCTTATTATTTATTTCCCTTTCCTTTACTATTTTGTCCTGTTTGTCCTTATTCTTAATGTCCTGATTTATTATGTTTTTATTTACTGTTTGCAGAATTTCTTCGTTCCTAACCATAGAATCTATTTTATCTAATAATTGCTGATTGTTACTATTCCATTTCTGTAAAGTAAATCCTCCTTTTCCTAATAATTCTACCATTTGATTACAAATTTCGACTCCCTCCTCGATGTTGTTGCATCCAGTCATTAAATCGTCCATATAAAAACAATTTAATACTCTGTCTGCTGCAAGTGGGAAGTTTTCTCCTTCATCATATGAGACCTGATGGAGCGATCTAACTGCTTGGTATGGTGCAGAGGCTGTCCCGAAGGTCACCGTTATCAGCTCATAATCTCTGACCGGCTTTTCAGGATCGTCTCGCCAGAGTATTCGCTGGAACACAGCATCTTCATCGGCTACTCTAACTTGACGATACATTTTAATGATGTCCGCCACTATACCTATAGCATGCATTCTCCATCGCAAAACGGTGTGCCTTAAATCTGCTTGCAGCGTTGGCCCTACCATTAGAGTGTCGTTTAGTGACACTCCTTTCTTATTCCTTTCTGAGGCGTTAAAAACAACACGAACCTTAGTCGTGATCTTGTCATTTCTTATCACCGCGTGGTGTGGTAGATAAACGGCTTCATCTTTACTATCCTCATCTTTTACAGGTCTCATGTGTCCTAATTGTAAGTATTCATTAATTACCTCTATATATTTTTCTTTTAAAGCTGTATCCTTACTTAGTCTTTTTTCTAATGATTTAAATCTTGTTTCAGCTATATCACGTGAACTTCCGGCCTTACAAGCAGGTTCTTCATCTCGGAATGGCAATCATACAATGTATCTGCCTGTATCATCCCTCTTGGTCGTTTTAATATAGAGTTCTTCACACCTTTGCTCTTCTGGATTAAGTAATTTCTTTGTACTACTTTTTTCTTCGATCTCCCAAAATTTCTTTAAAATATAATCTTCATTGAACTGTGCACAATGTACCTTTATAATTTTTGTGTGATGCTTTGAACTGTCACTACTTGGACTGACTACACCTGAAAGGACCCACCCTAAAGTAGTGCTCTGTGCGATGAGAGTGCCAGATGGACTCTTGACTATACCTTCCTTTACAATGTAGCAGTAAGCATCTGCACCCAAAAGAATATCTATTCTATTGGGTGTGTTAAAATTAGGATCTGCTAGACACAGATCGTTGATGGCAATCCAATCCAATGTACTTGTGTTTACACTTCTCTCAGGCAAGTAGGAGGTGATCTTACTTAAAACGTAGGCATTTATTTTAAGTTGAAAATCGAGATCAATTGTTGAATTGTCAGATTTACCATGTGTTTCGAAATGGTTGATCTATCATCACCTAAGCCTGAAACGAGACCTCGGACTGGAATTTTCTTTAATCTAAGAAGTTGGACGGTGGCCTCTGTAATAAAACAAGCTTGTGAACCTTGGTCTAGTAATGCTCGAACTGTTTGAAATTCACCCGTCTTGGACTCGGCTTTTATTAACGCTGTAGCTAATAAAACCTGTCTGGGTTTAGCGACCTTGCCCGTAGACAAGCATGCGACTATCGGATTATCACTAGTTGAAGAACTAGTGTTATCCGTAGTCGGCGTTGCGGTAGCATCTCGACCGTCATTCTCTCCGTTAGGTTCTCCATTAGGGTGCAGCAATGAATGGTGACGCTTGTTGCAAACTTTACAGACGGTCTGCTTTTTACAGTCGTGTACTCTATGATTGCTGCCCAAACAATTAAAACAGATTTTATTTTTTGCTACAAATTCGCGTCTATTTTCTGTGGGCTGTTTTGCAAATTGCTTGCAGAAACACAGCTTGTGGACTTCCGAGCAGTATTCGCAACGCATATTGGATGGCTTTGTGGCTAACATTGCTTTCGAACTATGAACCTGTGAACTATTACTGGCCTGGTGAGCCACGGCTTTTCTCGGCTCTATACATTCCAATGCGCGAAAACGACTTTCCATAAATATTTTAAGTTCCTCAAAGGTGGGCAACTTGTTGCTTAAATTGTTAGAACTGCTTAACTCCCATTGTTTTCGTGTTTCATTATCTAATTTGAACGTTACTATATGAATGATGATAACGTCCCATGTACTCACATTGATGTTCAAATTTGTAAGCGCATTAAGGCAGTCACATGTGGTATCTAACAGCTCCTTTAACGCGGTAGCTGATTCTACATTTAATCGCCTCTGGCTGAATAACCTTTTTAAAATACAATTGACTAGGTACTTTTTATTAGCATAACGCTTTTCTAACTGAGACCAACATTCGCTGTAGTTGGCATCTGTGATTGGTGTATGCCTAATCAACTGTTCGGCTTCACCAGTGAGGTGGCCTTTAAGATAGTGCAGTTTTTGCACATTATCTAAAGATGCGTTATTGTGTACAAGCGACTTAAAAAGATCGTGGAAGGCGGTCCATTCACTGTATTTGCCAGAAAAATTGGGTATTGTGATCTTGGGCAACTTTACTAATGAATTGGATGGCTTAGAAGAATTATTATTCTTGGGCTCACTATTTTGTGGTACCGGTTCTCTAGGATTCATCTTATTTAATGTTGCTTTCATCAGACATTTACATGATATATATGTATCTTCGGTGGAATCATATATATCGACCACCTTTTGACCTATGTTTTCTATCTTAAACCTACCATAAAGTTGAGATTTGGTTTCCTTAAATGAAGACCAATCACTTTCTAATAATTCAAGCCTTGTCTCGATATATTCTACAGCCAATCTATCCTTAGGACTCTTTTTAAAATTAGTGAACGCCTTTTGTATAACATTTTGGAGGTCTTTCAATATATTAACTTGACCTTCCATCATAAAGAACAACAAAAATAATGATATTATAAACTATGTAACGTTCAACCAACTTTATAAAAGAAAATCTAGATTGAGACTTAAAAACTTACAAGTTTGTTGCTAAGCAGCATGTACTGATTTTTTCTAAGTCTCAATAACAGCGAAAAATTTTTACAAGTGTTTTTAATACAAATATTGACTGGTAGAAATGGGGCATAGGTTCCCCGTTCCACCGTTTTTTATAAAACTATTCTAAGTCCTTAAAACTAACATGCACAATTTTAAAGCTAAGTTCAAATGTTTATCAAATGTTAAAGTAAAATTCTTCTTTAAAATAAAGTTTAAATTTGTTTGGCAAAATCTTCTTAATCACTGCTACTATTATTTATTAATTGTACTCACTGTTGCACTTCACTCTCACTTGCAAGTTGGTGTATCACTGGTGGCGCCCCCTGTGGCGTCACTAGGAACTTCAACTGCCTGTTGATGACGTCGATTTCGTTCACCTTGCTGAACGAAGCTGCCACCTGAACGCGAACACTGATCTTCTGTTGGACTACTAGTGGTGCCCTCTGTCGGCGTCACGTTGAACTATACCACAACGACTGAGCTCGTCCACCTTGCTGGACAGAGCTATTGCTGCCTCTGCGGGATGCCCGGTACTTTAGTCGCAGCGATCCACTGCGAGTACTCTGGGCTGCGGTCCAAAGCTGGCACCGCTTACCTTCAAAAACTTCAGACTTTCTGGGTCTGATCCGGCTCGAAGGACCAATGCTTATTACCGAGCTGGTAATATGTTGGAGGTTGAACTAACGTACTTGTGAAGACACTAATAAGGTTGAAAATAAAACCACAATTGTATCTTGATCTAAGCTTCTATTTAATTAAAATTGCGAGACCCTTACCAAATCGCGGTAACGAAACCATAGCGCGAGCTATTTCGAAACCAACGCCATCTATCGAGCTTTACCTCAAACTTTTGAATTTTTTCAATAATCACTATGGGTTCGTCATGAACAATAGAACATGTCTCAAAAGGAATATAAACCTCGATATGACATGTATAACACGTTTAAAATATGACTGTTTTGCATTAAGACAAAACAGGTATTATATGTTGGAGAAAACACAGCAATGATATGAAGAATGCTACTTATGATTCTGTGAAAATACGAGAATTTCCCCCCTAAATCTGTAGGAATATCGAGAATGTCTTCTTATTTCTGTCACCTGAGGGCGCCGTTAGTACTTTACCGCCAATTTAGCTGTCAAGCGTCATTGCAGTCTTCATCATCAGCAAGCTCCTTATTTCATTGCTGTGTATATTATATGTCTTCGAAAACACAGCAATGATATGAAGACCTGTTTGATATCTGCTGGTGACCAGAAAAATAAAACACAAGAATGCAATGTGAATGCAAACTGTTCGAATTAACCCAAAAAAAATTAAAACCATTTTTCTTATGTTGAACTTTCATATATATTCAACTTTCAAGCTCTAATACTGGGAAAACTAAACAAATCAATTTTAACAATTATTCAGCCATCTAAATTCATTAATTTAACTGACTTTGTAAGTAAACAAAACAAAACATAAAATTAAAAACTTATTCTTTACAATAAACATATGCATAAATCCACAACTAAGGATAACATCTTCAAGTTAATTAAAGTGATTAACAAAATAACAGAACAGACAAGCCTCTGTCTTTGAATTAATAAAATAGTAAAAATAATTCTTTGTTTTAACATTGAGATCACACCATGAATCTTAGATATAATAAGTTTAATTAAACAGTTTTAAAATTATTATAAAGTAAACCCACTGCAGCATCGTCACTGACAGATCTATTTACTTCTTTGCAGTAATATCTTGTAAATGTTTCTACACATTTCCAATTTCCCCTCTCTAATATTTCCTGTACTGGTCTGTTGTCCAGCCATCCCCGAGAAGCTACAGCTGATCTTATACTACCTGGGGAGGCATCAATCTTAGCAAGCTTAAAATCTGACCGCACCCAACCTGCAATCATTGTTTTGGATGCAGGCTTGACCACTCCTGTGATGGAGATAAAAAGAGATTTTATTTGAATATCCTGACAGCGTCTGGCTTCTGAGTTCTTAATCAACTCTTTAACGTGAGTTACTGGACAAATTCTAGGATCTTGATGCCGTATTAGTAGCCAGCCTGATTGCCTGTGTGAACCCGTGTCAGTTTTTGAGCCAAACTTTGGCCAAAATGTCAAAGTGTCCTCAGATTCTGCAAACCCTTGCTCACTGAGTTCCAAGAGGGTAAGGTCATGTAACCTTCGACCAGAAGCTAGTAAAAGGATCAATGCAGTCCGCCTGCTTTGGTCAAAAAGAGAATTTGAATAAGTAGATGACTTTAACCAGTCAAACAAAATATTTACATCCCATATAGGGAGCTTAGTTGGGTGTGGTTTCGAAAAAGAGACAGCCTTTAAAACTTGCTGAATAAAAAAGTTCTTAGATAGGTTTTCTACTGTTGCTGCACAATATGTCGAAACAGCTGATTTGTGTAACAGAATTGTACTATATGCAAATTTATTTTGCAGATATAGATTGGCCAAAAACCTAGCTACATCCTTACCCTCCGGACACTTACTGTTTACACCATGTGCCTTACTCCAATGTAGCCATCTTTTCAATGGGGCATTATAGGTGCTCAAGGTAGAGGGACGCCAGCTCTTTTTCAATAACTGCTGCTCGTCCCGATTCCAATCAGTTACCTGATCTTCCCACCCCCAACTTTCCAAGCCTGAAGCCTTAGCTTGTCTACTTGAGGAGGGCTCAACCTCGTTGTCCAGTCCAAAAGAACCTCCCTCAGGTTCTCTATCGGCAGAGGGGGGACTAGCGCGCGTGCCTGGAGATCCGGGAACCAGAAGCACTGTGTCCACTGTGGCGCTATCACATAGTAAAAGAAAAAAAGAAAGAAAGAAAAATAGTTTATTCTGCACAAACTAAACGCACATTACAAATAAAATAACATAAAATAAAAATAAAAAAGACAAAATATACACATACAACGTAGTCAAAAGCCTCGTACTCCAGCTTAATAATAATAAAAATGTTGACAATTTTGTCTATTGCTCGATGTTAGGGCTCAGAATAATAACTAAAGTGTTAGGGCCAGGGACCAAAGACAACACATATTAGTTGACATTGACAAATGACAATTTCCGATTGACAATGACAATTACAATACATTAATCCGTAATGCGCCCGCGACGCCAAAACACTGAAAACAACAAAACAAAAACAAAATGCCAATTGCAGAGTGGAAAAATAACTACTTTTGTAACAAACAACAATAACAAGGACAATTAATCCGTGCGTCGCATCTGTGCAAGAATAGGTCGTTGCTCAGCAAAATGCTGTGACTTCGGACGAACCTATCGTCAACAGCGCTGATTTTCAGCAACTACCTCTCGAATGACGTAATGACGTCCCACTGTAAATCGGGTAAGTTCTCCTTAATATGTGTGATTCTAGCTGAACATAGTGTGTACTATCGGCCAAACTTAAGCATGCTCACTTAAGAAAATATTCCTGCGGAAGCGCAGCTAGTGACCGGCCCCGCCCCTTCCTTGTTCCACCCAATTAGAGACAAGCAAGTGCAGTGTGTGCGTGCGGCAAAAAGTAACAACAATCGTCAGACGTCAATCAGTGCCAATTTGCATCTCGCTAATTGTTCACGCTTCCTGTTCTCATCGCAATTCTTAACGACGTGTTTTTATTCTATCGGACTGATTGCCTGCCCAACTGTGACTTCTGCTTTGTATATCGGACTCTGATCGTGGAACTATTTTTGACCCTTGCTCGCATTCTGGACTGTGTTTTGTGCCTACTGTGACCTCTGCTTTGTATACCGGACTGTGTATTGAGCTCTATAACCATGAGAACCCGAAACCTCAACCAAGATGAAAGAAACGAAATTATTGTCTTACATAGACAAGGATTGAATATATCGCAAATTGCGTCGGAGTTGAATATGCAAGTAAGTTCTGTTTTTTTATATTTTGAGAGGGATAATACTTAAAAATAAATTAAGTGCATGTAGTATTCATTTAATACTTTTACCTATATTTTCATTGTTTGAATTATTATATAAATCTCAAATTTTGCTAAATTATAGTTTAAATACAAACTGTAAATAATTTATATTATATTTAGTCAAGAAAAAAAATCTGTGCTATATCTAAAACTCCTAACAAAACATTGCTAACATCATTTGTAATTCAATTCATATATAATATTATATTTAATTATTATAATATCTTTTTTTTAATAGTAAAATCCATGCTTTTTTTTTGTTACCGCATTTCATTTGTTGTTGTTATAATTATAAGTTTTATTCTAACGCGAAATAGCATCGTCTACTATATTGTTGTAATATAAGTGTAAAAGATTTCAGACTATAAAAAGTGTTCAAGTCTCTTAATAATATTTAAAGTAAAGTCGCCGTTTGTTTGGCTTTTATTGTAATGAATACTTTAGTAGAGAATTTCAAAGAATTGTTACACCCGTGCGAAGTCGGGACGGCTAGTTAATGATAAATATCAATAAAAAAACATAATATATAATAAAATTTTTGCAACAATAAAATAAAAATAACATTCAGATCAGACATTCAAAATATTTTATTCTCGATATAATATGATATGATATGTAATGCAGTCAAAAAGTTTGTTTTTCTTTTATTTAATGTCGGTGCGTTCAAAGACTATGTTCGGACCTTTTATGACCCGATAACAAATCTTGTAAAGGTGGATCCACACATTGCGAGGCATGCGCTCCGCACGGCGCACAACGCATGCCTCGCCAAGTGTGGACCTGTATATTCGTGGCGAGGCATGCGCTCCGCACGCGCGAGGGCGAGCCAACGTATGTCGGCAAATGCTTCAAGATCAAAGTGCCTCAGTGCGAGCATTACGTTAGGTGTGGACGTAGCCGCGCATGCACGTTCGAGGCGTGCGCCGCGTAGAATATCAACGTACGCCTCGACTGCGAAAATGAAACTGCGTTTGCTCGGGCCAAACAGCGCGCAGCGCATGCTCGGGCCGATCCAACCCACACAGCAGCAGTCAAGATGGCGCCTTTGCATCGCGTGCGCGTATCCGCTGCTGCTTTTATAATTATTAATTCAATTATTGAAAAGAAAAGGAAAGAAAACGCCATACGTCTTCTTTTTTATTTTTATTAAAATAATGATTATGTTTAGGATCCCATAATAATCTATTACTTTCGTATAATAAAACTGCTTTTCTTAACATTTCTTTGTCGTTCATAATGCGCGCGTACATCCGCAGCGAGGCGGACACAACCATCCAAACGCAACGCACTGCTCGCAATGAGCCGGCCGCCACACGGCGCACAGCGAATAGCGCGTGTGCTGCGCACACGCGCTGTGCGTTGTGCGCCGTGCGGAGCGCATGCCTTGCCAAGTCTGCGCGCCTACTTGCCTCGAGCATTTGCTTCGCACGCGATGGCTCGACCCGAGCATATGTTGGTATAATTTGTCAACACGCACGCCTCAAGCCGAGGCATGCGTTGTGCGCCGTGCGGAGCGCATGCTCGCAATGTGTGGATCCACCTTTACACGTTCACACTTTAATTTCAAGTCGTCACTGCATTTTTTATTGTGTTGACGCACTTAAATGGTTGAAATAAAGCACAAATTGGCTTGGTAGACTTTAATGAACTCTATGCTGTAGTTAAAAAAAAATTTGTATCCCTAAAAGTACTGATGAGTGCAGATGTGAATGTTATTATAGGTGCCGACAAAATAACTTGGCCAAGATTGGACGTGGTGGGGGAAAGTTCGCGTAGCCACACTTAAATTAGAAAACGACTTCTGCGCATGTCAAATTTTGGCTAAGTTATTTGCCGGCAGCTATACCTAAAATAGGTATTTAAAAAAGTTAGAGATTATTTGTCATAAACTCAATACTTTGCATCCTTTTCTCAGGTCCTTGTAGTGTATTATTGTTTTTCTTTTTATGTGACTATTCGATGCTAATTGTTATTTTATTTTTTACAGAGAACCACGGTGCGCCGCTGGGTGCGACGAAATGAAGAAGGTGATATGGCGGAACGCGTCGTGCACCTCGACCCCGGGCTATAAATCACGAACAACTTGATAATATGATAGCCACATATCAAGAAAGCCCTTTCACACCGACTCGTAGTTTCGCCCAAGAATTTGACGTTTCGATGCGAACGATACGAAACGAGTTGCATCGAGCTGGAGTGCATCACAGACGACCCGCAAAGAAAATTATTTTGACCGAGCAGCAAAAAGCTACTCGCGTTTCGCTCGATTCGCTCGGGACTACAGGGACTTCGATTTTTCTTACGCCATATTTTCCGATGAAAAGAGCTTTAAGTCTAGCCAACAGGATCGTCGGAATTTATGGCGTATAGATAACACAAGATACGAATCTCGAAATGTGATCCCAAATGCAGAATCGGGAAGAGTTGTTGTAAATATGTGGGGCTGGATGAGTGCTGCTGGACCAGGCGTGCTTGCTTTTATACCGGGGAGGGCAAATGGCCACACGTATAGAGATGTGCTGAAAGATATTATGTTACCAACTTACTAGGTCGATGCGTAGCCGGTTTGATGCTGTAACAGATGCGGGAGGGGCAGCGACCAAATATTGTGGTGTGCTCCAAGTACAAAATAATGACGTCATAATAAAAGCGCCGCCTTATGTTAATATGCCTTTTGTTTCACAATTCTTGATAGTTTTAACTTTTTCTAAGTTTCTGGATAACATTGATAGTTCGCCTTGGTTTTATTAATTATGTTTGTAAAGCAAAATAAATTGCATTATTCTATAATAATGATTATTTTCCTGCAGCGAAATTATTTTATCTTGTTTAGGTGAATAGTCTTTTTAAGGATAAAAAAATAAAATAAATAATAGTACTACTTTAGGGCATATCATTCTGCATCGGACAAACAACCATAAAAATTTACAGAGCGTATACAATACAATGTCCCAAATGTTTATTTTTACAAATTACAATTCAGTACCTAAGCATAATATGACAAGAATGTGGACTGGAATGTGAAAACAAAAGAGGCCGGCGCGCGCGTGCGTAGAAACTGGTTTTTTTGCAAAGCATCTATCCTAGTGCGTTTTTAGGGTTTCGTACCCAAAGGGTAAAACGGGACCCTATTACTAAGACTTCGCTGTCCGTTTGTCTGTCTGTCTGTCCGTCTGTCAACAGGCTGTATCAGTGAGATACAGCCTGTTGACAGACGGACAGACACGGAGATGGTTAGTGAACCGTGATAGTTAGAGAGTTTTCACAGATTATGTATTTTGGTTGCCGCTATAACAACAAATACTAAAAACCAGAATAAAATAAATATTTAAGGGGGCTTCCATACAACAAAAGAGTTTTTTTTGCTCGTTTCTGCTTGATATTAAAACGGCAACAGGTGGACGCTTGAAATATTTATAGAATACTAGCTGACCCCGCAAACGTCGTTTTGCAAAAAAAATAGAAAGTAGCCGATTCTCAGACAGACCTACCCGATTTGCACACAAAATTTCATACAAATCGGTCCAGCCGTTTCGGAGGAGTATGGTAACTAACACTGACACGAGAACTTTATATATTGGATTTAGTTTTATAGTCACTTTAAAAATAAATAATTTAATTAAAATAAAACAAATATTATATTTCTCATACAACAGACATGCTTTTTTGTCGTTTTTATAGATAATGGTACGGAACCCTTCGTGCGCGAGTCCGACTCGCACTTGGCCGATTTTTTTTAAGCTCTTGCCTTGCAAACACATTGTTTTGTTAAATTCTATGTAAACTTTTGTATAATTAATGATATTTTTTCAATGAATATGTAATGTAAACATTTAATATGAATATATAGCTTAACTGTGCTAAAAACATATAAAAAATAAGAATCTGTAATTTTTTATTATGAAATTTTGATGAGATCTATAAAAATAAAAAATATATTAATTATTTGAATTGTTTTTTTGTTTTACAAATCCAACCCATCCAAAAAACCCATAACAAACCAGTGCTTATTTTACAGTACTACATATTTAAGCCGGTATAGTTATACCTTTTATATTATAATCTCACTAATCTTGGTTTTCAAGAGAATAAAAAAATAGTGGATAGAACCCATATCCTTACAATTTAAAATTTTCATATTAGAAAGGTCTCCGCCGCGTTTGCCTGTCTATCAGTTTGCGATTCATGAGAAAGGCTTAAGTGTATATAATAATACATGCATATCATAGTAGAGAAAAGGCAAGTATTTCAAAGATTTGTTACAACCGTGCGAAGCCGAGGCGGGTCGCTAAAAGATTATAAATATCTAGTTGTTTACATTTCTTAGTACTTAATATACTGATTATGTATGCAATATCAATAGCATATTTTTTAAACCAAAGAGAATATATAAAAATTGCTTCTTGTCAGCTACAATAATTCATAAAAAGCTCACGGTGGTGTCACAGTTTACCGATACGACAATTTTATTAGAAATTGAAAAAACATCCCACAAGCAAGTCAACACAGTTCACTAGTGTCATAAGTTAAAAGGGCCTATACATCAAAGTTGATTTGACAAAATGAGTCTTAGTCAAAAAGCCGAAGTTATATTTTCCCAAATCCCACATTCCCTTCCTCTTCCCTTTTAACAAATAACTAGTTATACGTATTGGCTTCCTTCTTCCTATTGGTCAAGATGCATGCATGACGGCGATCGAGCCGAGAGCCGTGCTTTGCGATTATCGCCCTAAAGGTGAGCATGCGGAACTTTGCCCGATAGTACTTATAACTAAATTAAAGAAAAATATATATCTATATACATATAAGCGTTACTCTTATAATTAAAACATACATACATATACATATATATATATACATATAGTACGTCCCTACTGCCGTGTTTAGGTGTGCCAGGACCCTGGGTATCATGCTTGGAGGTGGGAATACTCACGCTGTTTGAAACATCCACCTTCGACTGAAAGCGTCGCAGAAAAGCGCCGACCCATCTCTTGAGTCTAAAGTCACATACCTTGGGACGATAGCGGTTTCCCTTGTGGCGAAGAGATCGACTTCGGGAACGCCCCACCGTCTGAATATTGCCTCCGTGGCTGGTGGTAGCAGATGCCATTCGGGTACTGGTCTTCCCCTTGATAGGCAGTCTGCGATGCCGTTCAGCTTTCCTGGTAGGTGGAATGCTGTCATCGTTATGTTGAATCGATAGGTCAATTCCAATAACCTGGTTGTTAGCCCCAGTAAGTTTAACGAACGAGTTCCGCCCTGATTCCGGATGTATGCCACCAGAGTTCTGTTGTCCGACTGTATCAGAATGTGGGCATTTTGTAACAGAGCACCCTGGGACCTGATGACGGCAAAAACGGCATACATCTCCTTCATATTGGAGTGCCAGGCTTTTTGGTTTATAGCCCATCTGCCTGAGAGGTATTGACTGTTTAAGTTCGCTCCCCAGCCCGCATCCGCTGCGTCTGTAGTTAAGAAATGTGTTATTTCTCTCTTGTGTAGTGGGGTTGGACTGCCCTCTATCGCATCCAAATACCACCGCAAGTCCTCTCGCACTCTGGGGCACAGTGCTCTCTTCTGGCCTCTCCGAGTAAATCTTCTCAGAAAGAGCTGTGCCCTGCGACAGTAAAGCCGGCCCCGAGGAACTGCATGGTTGGCGAAATTTAGCATGCCCAACAAACTTTGAAGCACTCTTAATGAGCAGCTGTCTCGGCTCAAAATGTTTTTCAGAGAGCTTTTTATACCCAGAACCTTCCGGATGGGTAATGCTACTGTCTGGTTCTGAGAGTCCCAGACCAGCCCTAAGTATTCCAACTTGCGTGTGGGCTCGATTACGGACTTCTGTAATTTACATGCCAACCCAAAGATTCCAAGATGGCCAGCGTTTCCGCAACCTGTGCCATAAGCTTGGATTTGTCCTGACAAGCCAGGAGATAGTCGTCTAGGTATACTAAGAGGCGTACACCCCGATCCCGTAGGATCTCGGCCACCCAATTTGAAACAGCCGCAAACGCACGGGGTGCCGAGGATAGGCCGAACGGTAGTGCTGTTAACTGAAGGATTTCTCCATTGTAAACAACCCGTAAAAACCTTCTGTGAGTCTCCGCGACACTCAGATGGAAATAAGCCTGGTGAAGATCGATCTTCACTAACCAGTCGTTTGCCTGAAGAAAGTCGACTACATCTATTTGTGATATTAGATGGAAATGTCTTGTTGTTACATACATGTTTAGAGCCTTGAGGTTGAAAATTGGGCGCAATCCCCCATCGGATTTCTTTATTAGGAAAATCTTTGAGAAGAAGCCCGGGTCCAGAGTCCTTGGTCTTTCTAAAATACCCTTGCTCTCCAACTCCTTGACCATCTGTGTCATTTCTGGGGAAGCTTTGGTGGCTAGAAATTCTAAAAAATTTTTGGTTGGGTATTTCAGAGGAGGTTTCTTCTTGAAGGGCAAGCGCTAACCCGCTATTGACTTTATAATAAACTGGTTTGCCCCTAATTGAGCCCACTTTTCTGTGGCAAATTTTAGGCATCCCCCTCTGAACTCCCGGTGTGAGTCAATTTTCTTTGGACTTAGAGTTTGACCTCTCCCCATTGGAACGACGCTGACGAAAGGGCCGAGTCTTTCTAACCATATGCTTAAACTTCTTATCCGACTTCCTAGTCTTATTCTTATTGAATCCTCTCCTATTAAAGTTTTGGAAAGTATGATCCCCACGCTCTAAAACCTTCTTCTCTTTTAAATAGGTTGGAGTATTCAACCAGACCTGAGACCCTCCGAGGGACTGTATTATAGGCTGCAGAGCCTCTCTACTAAATAAGTACTCAGAGCTGGGTGGTACATTTCTTAATGTGTTTCTAAGATTTTCGTTAGAAATTTCCTTTAACAGCCGTTCACGCCTAACTTCAATACACTCAGAACGCTTTCCGCATATAATTTGCATGGTAGTTTCCGAATTCTTATGACATAATGACCCTGGTCCAAAAACTGCAGAAATTTTTTCAAATAAAGTATTTGGACTTAAGCCTTGTGGATTAGTACTAGCCCAGTCAACAATAGACTGTAATCCTGTTCTTAATATCTGCCTCTGTTCCAAAATCTTATTGGATAAACCGGCTAAAATCAACTCAGTTGAAGCCAGATAATCTTTGCTTTTATTAATGACATAATTCATCATTAATATGAAGGCCTGTAAATCCTGGGGTCGCCAAGCAGCCTTGCAAGACCTGCTTATACCTAATGCCTTTCCATGCCTGAGAGTCAAACTGTTGTAACTTATTTAGTTCTAAAAATCTATCCCTGTCACTAGCTGGGATAATCTTCTTATCATCAATATCGGTGTTTAAAGAACCCCAATTGAGAGACAACGACTCGGGCTGAGTAGGTAATGTAATGAACGGTTCTGAAATCATTTCATTGTTGTTACTATTAACAAGACGTTGCGAATCAATACCTGAAGTACTACCAGGCATTACAGTACCACTATAACAAGCGGGATAATGACTTAAATAATTAGAAATAAACGACATTTGCGACATTAAAGTATCAATACGAGGATCGGTGCGAACCGGTTTCGACTTGTACTTACGGTTTCGCGCCGAGGTACGAGAACGTTTATTGGGCAGGGGTGAAGCCGTGCCCTCCTCAAACTCCGAGGATGAGGAGGAGCTGCTTTCCGATGCCCCAGAGCTTGTCAACGGTAATTGTTCTCCCTCCGAAGCAACAATACCGGCTCGCTCGTGGTTCTCCTTACCGCTACTTACCGGTTCCATATTTTGGTGAAGTACACTGCTGTGTTTCTAAAAAAAGCACTTAAACACACTCACTATCACTTTTAACACTCTTATAACTCGGTTACAATGGTTAAAAGGCACTTTTGAATAGTTTTTTTTTTTATTAGAAAACAATTTCAAACTAATTCGAAAGAATCACAAGAATGCAATGACGCTTGACAGCTAAATTGGCGGTAAAGTACTAACGGCGCCCTCAGGTGACAGAAATAAGAAGACATTCTCGATATTCCTACAGATTTAGGGGGGAAATTCTCGTATTTTCACAGAATCATAAGTAGCATTCTTCATATCATTGCTGTGTTTTCGAAGACATATAATGCGTGAATTTTTATTTAATTATTACTGGAGCACGTTTAATAAAAAGAAAAGATTAGTGATGGAAATGGCTGACGCAGGATTTTTTTATTATGGAAATAGTATAAATGATATTGCAGCATGTTTCTCATGTGGAGGTGTTATCGAAGATTGGGAGATTTATGATAATCCTTGGATGCAACATGCTATACAGTATCCTGAGTGTTTTTATTTGAACGCTGTGAAAGGAAAGGAGTATATAATTAAATACGCATATCTCCACCACAGCATTTAAACTCAGCATTGTAGTGTGATGGTTCGATCTTAATCAACGCTTGCTTCATCATGAGAGAGAGAGAATAAATAATTAATATTATTCACCTTATGCTCCATTCGTCGAAATTTGATTTGAAAGGCATTTCTAAACTTATTTTCAAGAATGCTAGTGGTGAGATTCTATTTAGTCAAGACATGGCTGACCAGAAAATAATAAACACCAGTTCATCAAATCTTCAGGATAATACAAACAAGTCAGAGCAAAACTCAGCAAAATCTACTTTTGTAAATACGCAATATCTCATACTCAAGAGTTGTCACAATGAGCTCCTTACTCTCTTGCTCGAGTTGACAACGTACATCCTGGTCATGAATGGATCTGAAATAATTATAATGAATGTTGAAAATTGCGGGTTTCCAGATCTTTCCCTATATTTCACTATTCGAAACGAGACTTTGACTAAATTCATTAGAAGTCGTTCCATTTGAATGAAAACAGCAGTCAGTGTAGTTGGGAGAGCAGTTAATCATCAACACTTATAGCGACAACATGTATCAGTTTATACAACCATCATATACTCCATCGATTCCACCCTTGCATTTCGAAATTTGCAAGTATATGTATCAAGTTTCCAGCTCCACGATTCCATATATTAAAACATATTTGAAGCCATCAAATCAAATCAATGGTTTACTGGAAGAGTGCATTGATATCGCTAATCGGATAACATTAACTAAAGACGAGTGGGACATAATATTTATGGAAAACGCCTCTGAAATATCAACATTCTTCACATCTGGTTCAATTCCTTTACCAAAGCAGCAGCATCGAGAACAACAAGTGATCAATTATATAAACCTACCTGAACATGAAGAAGGAAGCAAAAAATTCGTCATAATTGACATTGGAACCAAATCGATCGTCATCTGTTGTGAAGACTGGTGGTGTCTGAATCATTTACTGAATTGTCTTGATTCACGTTTACGTCACTTAACAAGGGTAAAGGGTTACTATGAGAACCGTATTAATTTCTTTAGAAAACGATTCAAGCTCGCCCAACCGAAAACAATTTCTGAAGCCTATGCAATTATGGAAAATGTCTATGATGAAATGTCAACGGTGGATCAAGAAATCAAATGTTTTGTAATCGATTATTTATTTTTCTCATGCTTTTTATAAATAATAATAATAAAATGTGTTACTTAGTTGACAGCATACTTAGTTTCTTTTTCACGATACCAACCACAACCCAACCACAAAAATTATTCAAATCATTCAGTTCCTATAAACAGGAGCCACTAGATCATTCTTTCGAATAAAATGAATGAAACTAATAGTAAATTGGGGTGACCTGGATCTCCTTGATCCAGGTCCCCCAATTTTACCCTACTAATACGTTTTGTTACGTACTTCAATTATGGTAGTTTTTGGTAGAAAGTGTTTTAAAAATTGTTTTTTCAGTTTTCGGCAATCATTGCACATGTTCATTTGTAAGCATTAGTAGACCATCAGTTGTAATTAAAACTAAATTAAATTATAGCATATTAATTTGGAAACAAATAATTCATAATGATGAATCGAAACGCTGCGTCGATTCCAATTATGGCCGATTGGTATGTACATCTCTATACGATTCTGCTCAATTTGGATCATCTATAGTTATACAATTCCGAATATTGAAATCGATTACTACTGGAGTTGGCTTAAGTTCGGAATCGCATTAAAAAACAAAATGAGTTATGCAATTAGGCTGGTTGCTAATTGAATTGTAACATTTATTCTTTTTTTGACATTGATTTACATTCTGTAATTACTTTAACTCACACCCTGACTTATTACTTGTTAATTTTTTTTTTATGAAAATCATTTACATTTACCATGTTTGTAAATATGTGAGCACCATGTATCTATCAGATAATTAATTTATATGTCATCTGTGTTATTTAAAAAGTAATGATACTGATTATAATAGAAAAATCGCTTTCCATTGATGGTTTATTAGTTGATGTGGTGTTCTGAGTGATAAAGAATGCAATGTTAAATAATTATTGATTTATGAAAGTTGATTAATGCAATGCGAGTTTCGAGTTAACCACTTTTTCGATAGATGGCGTTGAGCAAATGTCTTCATATTGAATCGCGGTGAAGTTTTGGAACGAAGTTCTTTTATGGAGCTTGCGGTAGGAACGAAAAACTTGCGTAACGAAAAAGCGTTATGCCTCACTTTTCATAGTAATAGAAAGAGACAGAGAGAGAGAGAGAGAGATAGTTGTCAGGGTTTCCGAGGGTGCTGAAGCCGATAGTGAGGTCAAAATGAAAAGCCAAGATGGCGGTTGCAAACATTTTCAAATTTTTCGTCATGGGGGTCGGTTTCATGGTTGTCGAGGGTGTAGATATGTCTTTCATTGACTTGAATGAGCCCTGGCAGCTGATAGTATGTCATGCTCACACAAATGTCTCGCTGACGGTGGCGTGTATGTTGGATCATTTAGCTCCCTTCAAAATGGTTGAGCTGAATGGTGCTGATCTATGCGTCATGTTCGTGAACGGGCGCCGTCAGTTGGGGCTGGTCATCACTTAACTGCCTCGGCTTATTTTTAATTAGTTTATTTTGGATTGTTGTTTTCTTACTATTTGCTATACTCTGGACGCTTTTAACGCGTAAGTTTTTTTTTTTTACATCATTCTTACATATAATTCTAAATTCAAAATAAATGATGTAATTAATATTTTTGTAAAAATATAATTTAAAAGAGTTTCCATGGAGTTTCATGCCCGTTCTTCTCCATAGGTTCCTACGCTTTGGAATGGGCAACTAGCTTCATATTTTCTGACTGACCGACTTCTTGACAATTCAAAGTCAAAGTCAAATCATTTATTTCAATTAGGCACACTAAAGGCACTTTTGAACGTCAAAAATTATAGTAAAACGAATTGATTTTAGTCGCCCATTCCAAAAGGTAGTTTTCGTATGGAGAAGAATGGGCAAGAAACTCCATCGTTACTCTTTTAAAATGTTTTACAAGTTCTGTATAGGTACATTAATTATATGTGAAGACGATGCATCTAGAATAAAAATTAGTCTGCCAACAAAAGTTAAAAAGAATTAAAAATAAAGCAATGACAGGTAAATCAATTATGTGATAGATACATGGTGCTCACATATTTACAACTCTTGTTAAAGTAGATTATTTTTATATAATTTTAACAAGTGTGTGAGTTACTGTAGCCACAAAAAGTAAAACTAATGTCATAAAAAAATATATAAATTAAATTAGCGACCAGTTTGATTTTGTCTAGACTCTAGATTGTCCTATGGAGCAGGACCAGCATGTTTCCAAGCATTCTTATCTTGGATGTAATCTTCTAATTTGTAATATCCTTGTTTACAAAGTGTACTTTTAATATGAGTTTTAAAGTTTCTTTCATTTAATTGCAATATGTCACAAGGTATTTTGTTGTAGCATTTAACACAGTACCCCATAAAAGATGTCTGTACTTTAGATAATCTGAAAAAAGGTTGATCTAATTTATGTTTATTTCTAGTATTAAAATTATGTCTATCACTTATTTTATTAAAAAAACTTTTTTACAAAAAAAAACAACCGACTTCCAAAAAAAACACTACAAAGTGAAAAATAACTTTAATTTTGGAAGTCGGTGTCGTTGGTTCCAAATTTTAGTTTTTTTGACACCGACTTCCGAAATTAAAGTTATTTTTCACTTTGTAGTGTTTTTTTTGGAAGTCGGTTGTTTTTTTTTGTAAAAAAGTTTTTATTTTTCGCTTTTTAGTTGTACCTACCCCATAATACAAATTCATATAACACTAATTGCTATGTGAATATTAGTGACAGGAAGATAAACATCATCAATATAAACTAAGTGGAAAACAAACGTATTGTTGAATCTAATTCCAAAACTACCCAAGCAAAGTTCATAAAATTTATATGGGACCACCTCCCAAACACGACTACGGTGCTGTAACTTCAAGGTTTGTACTTTTTCTGATGCTCCTGGCTTCAGCATCAGGTCTCTCTCGTGTTCCTCATTAACAGTACATTTATCCACACATCGAGCCCTTTTCAATGAGCCTAAACACGATATATCTGCTGTTAGTTGTCGAGGAGTTATTCACTCTGCAGACTATCCTGATGCAGCATCAGGTCATGACATGATGATCATGAGACCAAATGTGGCAAATGCCCTATCCATACCAAACATCAAAATAATTTACTAAAACGGGACCCTTGCCTGTTCGAGTAACTTCTTACTGTTAAGAAGTTGTACCTTCCATCATCAGCTCAACTACCTGAGATGGTGAAAACCCTACGCAAATACACAAGTTACTTCATAAAATATGCGAAAAACAATAAGTGAGCCTATAAAATTTGAGGGTTGCCCTCGATTTCTCTAAGATCCCATCATCAGATCCCGACTTGTTGGCTATGGGACCATTTGGGAAGTATACCCTTTCCAACAAAAAAAGAATTTTTCAAATCGGTTGGCAAGCGACGGAGTTATGCGCGAACAAACCTAAAAAAAAAAAAAAAAAAAATACAAACATTCGAATTGAGAACTTCCTCCTTTTTTAGAAGTCGGTTAATAATCTACTTTAACAAGAGTTGTAAATATGTGAGCACCATGTATCTATCACATAATTGATTTACCTGTCATTGCTTTATTTTTAATTCTTTTTAACTTTTGTTGGCAGACTAATTTTTATTCTAGATGCATCGTCTTCACATATAATTAATGTACCTATACAGAACTTGTAAAACATTTTAAAAGAGTAACGATGGAGTTTCTTGCCCATTCTTCTCCATACGAAAACTACCTTTTGGAATGGGCGACTAAAATCAATTCGTTTTACTATAATTTTTGACGTTCAAAAGTGCCTTTAGTGTGCCTAATTGAAATAAATGATTTGACTTTGACTTTGAATTGTCAAGAAGTCGGTCAGTCAGAAAATATGAAGCTAGTTGCCCATTCCAAAGCGTAGGAACCTATGGAGAAGAACGGGCATGAAACTCCATGGAAACTCTTTTAAATTATATTTTTACAAAAATATTAATTACATCATTTATTTTGAATTTAGAATTATATGTAAGAATGATGTAAAAAAAAAAAACTTACGCGTTAAAAGCGTCCAGAGTATAGCAAATAGTAAGAAAACAACAATCCAAAATAAACTAATTAAAAATAAGCCGAGGCAGTTAAGTGATGACCAGCCCCAACTGACGGCGCCCGTTCACGAACATGACGCATAGATCAGCACCATTCAGCTCAACCATTTTGAAGGGAGCTAAATGATCCAACATACACGCCACCGTCAGCGAGACATTTGTGTGAGCATGACATACTATCAGCTGCCAGGGCTCATTCAAGTCAATGAAAGACATATCTACACCCTCGACAACCATGAAACCGACCCCCATGACGAAAAATTTGAAAATGTTTGCAACCGCCATCTTGGCTTTTCATTTTGACCTCACTATCGGCTTCAGCACCCTCGGAAACCCTGACAACTATCTCTCTCTCTCTCTCTCTGTCTCTTTCTATTACTATGAAAAGTGAGGCATAACGCTTTTTCGTTACGCAAGTTTTTCGTTCCTACCGCAAGCTCCATAAAAGAACTTCGTTCCAAAACTTCACCGCGATTCAATATGAAGACATTTGCTCAACGCCATCTATCGAAAAAGTGGTTAACTCGAAACTCGCATTGCATTAATCAACTTTCATAAATCAATAATTATTTAACATTGCATTCTTTATCACTCAGAACACCACATCAACTAATAAACCATCAATGGAAAGCGATTTTTCTATTATAATCAGTATCATTACTTTTTAAATAACACAGATGACATATAAATTAATTATCTGATAGATACATGGTGCTCACATATTTACAAACATGGTAAATGTAAATGATTTTCATAAAAAAAAAAATTAACAAGTAATAAGTCAGGGTGTGAGTTAAAGTAATTACAGAATGTAAATCAATGTCAAAAAAAGAATAAATGTTACAATTCAATTAGCAACCAGCCTAATTGCATAACTCATTTTGTTTTTTAATGCGATTCCGAACTTAAGCCAACTCCAGTAGTAATCGATTTCAATATTCGGAATTGTATAACTATAGATGATCCAAATTGAGCAGAATCGTATAGAGATGTACATACCAATCGGCCATAATTGGAATCGACGCAGCGTTTCGATTCATCATTATGAATTATTTGTTTCCAAATTAATATGCTATAATTTAATTTAGTTTTAATTACAACTGATGGTCTACTAATGCTTACAAATGAACATGTGCAATGATAGCCGAAAACTGAAAAAACAATTTTTAAAACACTTTCTACCAAAAACTACCATAATTGAAGTACGTAACAAAACGTATTAGTAGGGTAAAATTGGGGGACCTGGATCAAGGAGATCCAGGTCACCCCAATTTACTATTAGTTTCATTCATTTTATTCGAAAGAATGATCTAGTGGCTCCTGTTTATAGGAACTGAATGATTTGAATAATTTTTGTGGTTGGGTTGTGGTTGGTATCGTGAAAAAGAAACTAAGTATGCTGTCAACTAAGTAACACATTTTATTATTATTATTTATAAAAAGCATGAGAAAAATAAATAATCGATTACAAAACATTTGATTTCTTGATCCACCGTTGACATTTCATCATAGACATTTTCCATAATTGCATAGGCTTCAGAAATTGTTTTCGGTTGGGCGAGCTTGAATCGTTTTCTAAAGAAATTAATACGGTTCTCATAGTAACCCTTTACCCTTGTTAAGTGACGTAAACGTGAATCAAGACAATTCAGTAAATGATTCAGACACCACCAGTCTTCACAACAGATGACGATCGATTTGGTTCCAATGTCAATTATGACGAATTTTTTGCTTCCTTCTTCATGTTCAGGTAGGTTTATATAATTGATCACTTGTTGTTCTCGATGCTGCTGCTTTGGTAAAGGAATTGAACCAGATGTGAAGAATGTTGATATTTCAGAGGCGTTTTCCATAAATATTATGTCCCACTCGTCTTTAGTTAATGTTATCCGATTAGCGATATCAATGCACTCTTCCAGTAAACCATTGATTTGATTTGATGGCTTCAAATATGTTTTAATATATGGAATCGTGGAGCTGGAAACTTGATACATATACTTGCAAATTTCGAAATGCAAGGGTGGAATCGATGGAGTATATGATGGTTGTATAAACTGATACATGTTGTCGCTATAAGTGTTGATGATTAACTGCTCTCCCAACTACACTGACTGCTGTTTTCATTCAAATGGAACGACTTCTAATGAATTTAGTCAAAGTCTCGTTTCGAATAGTGAAATATAGGGAAAGATCTGGAAACCCGCAATTTTCAACATTCATTATAATTATTTCAGATCCATTCATGACCAGGATGTACGTTGTCAACTCGAGCAAGAGAGTAAGGAGCTCATTGTGACAACTCTTGAGTATGAGATATTGCGTATTTACAAAAGTAGATTTTGCTGAGTTTTGCTCTGACTTGTTTGTATTATCCTGAAGATTTGATGAACTGGTGTTTATTATTTTCTGGTCAGCCATGTCTTGACTAAATAGAATCTCACCACTAGCATTCTTGAAAATAAGTTTAGAAATGCCTTTCAAATCAAATTTCGACGAATGGAGCATAAGGTGAATAATATTAATTATTTATTCTCTCTCTCTCATGATGAAGCAAGCGTTGATTAAGATCGAACCATCACACTACAATGCTGAGTTTAAATGCTGTGGTGGAGATATGCGTATTTAATTATATACTCCTTTCCTTTCACAGCGTTCAAATAAAAACACTCAGGATACTGTATAGCATGTTGCATCCAAGGATTATCATAAATCTCCCAATCTTCGATAACACCTCCACATGAGAAACATGCTGCAATATCATTTATACTATTTCCATAATAAAAAAATCCTGCGTCAGCCATTTCCATCACTAATCTTTTCTTTTTATTAAACGTGCTCCAGTAATAATTAAATAAAAATTCACGCATTTTAAACGTGTTATACATGTCATATCGAGGTTTATATTCCTTTTGAGACATGTTCTATTGTTCATGACGAACCCATAGTGATTATTGAAAAAATTCAAAAGTTTGAGGTAAAGCTCGATAGATGGCGTTGGCGTCGAAATAGCTCGCGCTATGGTTTCGTTACCGCGATTTGGTAAGGTTCTCGCAATTTTAATTAAATATAAGCTTAGATCAAGATACAATTGTGGTTTTATTTTCAACCTTATTAGTGTCTTCACAAGTACGTTAGTTCAACCTCCAACATATTACCAGCTCGGTAATAAGCATTGGTCCTTCGAGCTGGATCAGACCCAGAAAGTCTGAAGTTTTTGAAGGTAAGCGGTGCCAGCTTTGGACCGCAGCCCAGAGTACTCGCAGTGGATCGCTGCGACTAAAGTACCGGGCATCCCGCAGAGGCAGCAATAGCTCTGTCCAGCAAGGTGGACGAGCTCAGCCGTTGTGGTATAGTTCAACGTGACGCCGACAGAGGGCACCACTAGTAGTCCAACAGAAGATCAGTGTTCGCGTTCAGGTGGCAGCTTCGTTCAGCAAGGTGAACGAAATCGACGTCATCAACAGGCAGTTGAAGTTCCTAGTGACGCCACAGGGGGCGCCACCAGTGATACACCAACTTGCAAGTGAGAGTGAAGTGCAACAGTGAGTACAATTAATAAATAATGCTCTAGCGATAAAGTTGAAAATCTATTACAGAAATCTGACAGATTGTAGTAGGTTGATGTGCTGGCGTCTGTACATAATCCATCCAACTAATATTATAAACGCGAAAGTTTGTTTGGATGTTTGTTACTCCTTCACGCAAAAACTACTGAACGGATTTTGATGAAACTTCACAGTAATATGGCTTATACATCAGAATAACACATAGGCTACAATTTATAAAGATTTTGTGTGATTTGGCCATAATTTAACGATAAGTATCAAGTAAGTCGGAAAAATTCCTGCCCTCTGAGAGCTATCTTGGCGTGCGCTGCCTAAACCGTTAGAGTTACATGAAGATAATGTATCGTGGAACTGTTTGTCTTATAAAGTTCTAAATAAAAGTCCGCGACAGCATATATCTATCTTTTTTGTGGAAGCCATTATATCCAAAATAGTGATCCATAAATACATTTAAATTGGGTACTTTTTTTACTATGCATATTTCAGAGTACTTTGTTAATTCTTATCAAAATCAATACATTTATCGCTTTCGGTATTTCATGTAGATAAACTTTGTCTTTTACACTAAGCAATTTGGACGAATACTTTATTTAAAAGTTATCACGACAAGATTGACCCGGCGCGCAGAGCGGGGGTGGAGGGGCGGGCGGTCCAGGCCATGAAGTCCCGAACGCGGGCAGGCAGACCTGTTAGGGTTAATGGTGGAACACCAAAGGAAAGACCGTTCTAAGGATTTCAATAATAAGTTTATTATCCTTTTATTTATATATTGGAACTTTGGAAGGTGTGTCTACTAATATTATGTGCGTGAGGCACAGGACACTTTTATACTACTGGGCGTGAGCGCAGACCGGCAGACGTCGTTGACGGTTGTGTTCATTTTGAGTTTTTTTTACAGCTTTAAATTCGATTCGAAGCGATTTATTACTAACTGGCATTATCATTTTTGGGTAGTATATTTTAAGTACAAATATAGATTCGTTTTAAATTCAATTATTAGTCATATTAGAATTGTTTTCTATGTTTGTTTAATTCCCTCTATCAAATTACGAAAATGAACGATGGCCATGTAAATCGCAGTTAACTCTTTATCATACGTACTGTACTTTTTCTGTGCCTCTGCCAATTGTTTCGAAAAGTATCCGACTGGTTTCCACGTTCCACTTACCTTTTGTTGTAGTACTGCTCCTACGCACGTGTCTGACGCGTCCGTCATAATGGATAAAGGCGCGTCCACACTAGGGTGAACTAATGTAGTAGCTTCTTGCAGACTGACTTTACATTGCTCGAACGCCGCGATACTTTTGCTATCCCACGGTATTTTCGTCTTATCCTTTTTCTTTGCATTGTGTATAAACTTATTAAGTTCTGCCTGATGTACCACCGCGTGCGGTAAATGGGACCTATAAAAATTAATCATACCTAAAAAACGACGGAGCTGCTCTACTGTATCCGGTCTTGGATAGTCTGTAATCGCCTTAACTTTGTCTGATAACGGTTTGATTCCATTCTGCGTGACTTCAAATCCTAAAAATTCTACTTTAAATTGACCAAATTGACTTTTGTTTAGATTAATAGTTATACCAGCCTCACTGAAGCGTTTAAACAGCCTACGAAGATGCTCCTTATGTATGATTTCGTTGTCAGAAGCCAAAATAACGTCATCGATGTAACAAAAAAATGCTGACTTACCGTTTGCGTTCTCTATGCGCTCTATACCTCTGAGTACCTGTTGGTCCATGAACCTCTGAAATGTTTGAGCTGCGTTCCTTAATCCGAACGTCATGCGTGGAAACTCCCAGAGACCAAATGGAGTTGCTATGGCGGTTTTTTCTATATCATCTGTTGCAACTGCTATATTATGGTATGCTCTATTTAAATCGAGTCGTGTAAACCAAGTCTTACCTGCTAAAATATATGTGAAATCGCTTACTCTAGGGATGGGATAACGATCTGGTTTCGTTATCGCATTTAATGCTCTGTAATCTCCGCACGGGCGCAGTTGCCCATCTTTTTTGGGGACTACGTGCAAAGGACTAGACCACTCTCCTTGCGATGGCCTACATATCCCTAATTCATGCATTAAGTGAAATTCATCATTTACCTTATTATAACGGTCTGGCGGTAGCGGCCTTGGACGCGCGTGTACCGGTGGACCATTTGTTATGATGTGATGCACTACCGAGTGTGGGGGCGGTTCTTTATACGACGTCGGTTTTGTGATTTCTGCGAATTCCTCTAACAGTTCACGATAAGGATTATCCTCTTGAATACTTTTTACCGACGCTTCGTCATACCGTATGATGGACCCATGTGACCTTAAATTAGTTACGCTATCTATTAACTTCTTATTATATAAGTCTACAATCAATTTGTGCGACTCAATAAAGTCTGCACCTAAAATTGCTTGCTTGACGTCACTAACTATAAATGTCCATTGAAATGCTCTTCGTAAGCCTAAATTAAGTTCTAAGGATTTCACACCGTATGTTTTAATTTCCGTATTATTTGCAGCGTACAGCTTATAACCGCTTTCAGAACGCGCACAATTTTTAACACTACGCACTGGTAAAACTGACACATTCGCACCTGTATCTACGAGAAAACTGATCCTTGACTTTCGGTCTATTACGCACAAACGATGGTTCTCTGTTGGGCTGACGCAGTCTCCCACCGAACAAGACTGCACCTCGCTCAGTTTCCCGATGTTGAGCTCTCCTTCCAATTGCACGGCCTCGTACATCTCCTTGCTTCCTTTCCATACGCGTAATGGTAGCTGCATAACCAATCTGGACTCTCTGGCGTGCGACGAGGTCCTCTTGTCCTTGACTGTGATCTGCGCCAGTTTCCGCGGTTTCCACGCCCCCTACTGCGTCCACGTATTTCATTAACTTCTCGTCGTAGTTCCTTCATTTCGGTAGTCAACCCGGAAATCAAAGTCGCTACGTCTGACGTTGACGATGACGCTGCCGAGGATATGGCGGCTACCTCGCCGCCGTTTAAATTTTCCATGACTTTGTCGGCCATTTCCGCGAGTTTTTCTAATTTTTGGTCCTGACACACCGAAAGAACGGCTTTAAGGGATCCTGGTAGGCGAGAAACCCACAAACGCTGTAAAGCCTCCGCCGGAATCTCCGTGTTTTGCGCCAGTTCTGACATACGCCGTAGCAGATGCGACGGGCGTTGGGAGCCTAGGTCCATTTCTCCAACTAATTTTTGAAATTGCCTTTCGGCACTCTCCTCATAGGCCGTCAATAGCCTGTGTTTCAGTGTGCCGTATTTGTTTTCGGAAGGGGGCTTAAAAATTAAATCGCTAACCTGTTGTAACGCATCTCTGGTCAGCCTTGATATCACCAAATGATATTTACTGGTATCCCCTTGCTTTTGCGGTTCCATGGCGGACTCGAACTGTGCGAACCACATCCGAGGCATGTCCGTCCAAAACATCGGAATTCGGTCAGCAACATTGATGCTGGACACATGAGCTGCCGGTAGTGGTGGTGGCTGACTCATGTTGGACCCTTGATGTTCCCGCTGATAGGCCCTGAGTCAACGGGGAGCCGTCTGCTGCGCGTGCACACACTAAAACTTCCGGAACTGTTCGTTTATTTAAACGCACTGTCTGTATCTTGTTTCTCAACAACCACGTTTTTTTTTAAAAAAGATCACATCGGGGTCACCAATGTTGCAGCTCACCGTATCGTGGTTGGAGAGGGAGCGTAAATAAAGTCACGTGTTTAGGATAATGTTTATTGGGATGATTATTACATCGAGCACAGAGACACTTCCTATAAAGTATGCGATACAGGACACTAGCTATTGTCACGGTGCCGGGCAGACGACTGGCCGCTAAACTCCATGTGCGGGGAGCGCTGTATTTTGCCCTGCCAGCATTATTACATGTAGTCCCTACAACGCTTTTTTTTTTTTTTTTTTTGGATGGGAAATCATCTAATGACTCCTCCCGCTCTGGGTGGAGCGGAAGGGAGTGTCAGACTCTTACTGACTAAAACCCACCCGTGTTCCTTCCTTAGCCCTTTATGTTCCGGGGCAGCGGTAACCCTTTCGGACGATCCCGCTACCCCGGCAGGCTTCGGCCCTGGCGGGCCCCTTCCTTACTGCTGACATCTCTTTGAGGCGCGCGTGGAACACATATGCGCCGTCCGGCACGGGCCTGGTCCTGATCGGACAGAGAGCTACCCATTACTCTCCGTCCGCAGGCCCGCGCCTACGGTGGCCGGGAGTCGTCACGCGGCTCCCGACGCCCGTAGCGTCTCCCGCGGCGGCTGAGGTGTGCGGCTCTCTCCCTGAGCCGTCCCGCCACCTCCTTCGCTAGCATGACTGCTTCGCAGAAGGAGGTGACCGCCTCCCACTCCCTCTACCCCGGACCATGGCTTGAACCAGGGCCGGACGCGAAAGGTCGCCGCCGCTGCCGATCGCCTCTACGAGGACACGGCGGTGCTCCGCCCAAGCGGGGCAGACCTCCACCGTATGCTCCACCGTGTCCTCTGAGCGATCCTCACAATGGTGACACCCGGGCGTCTCCTCCCGCCTGATGATGTACAGGAACCTCCCGAAACATCCGTGTCCGGTGAGGACCTGCGTCAGGCGGTAGGTGAGAACGCCGTGACGCCTCTCTAGCCACTCCTCAAAGAGGGGTCTTATCGCCACTATCGTGGCGTGCCCTGCGCTGGGTTTCGAAAGTCGCTCTTTCCATGCCACCATGAGATCGCGCCGGAGGTCCGTCCGCTCCGCCGCTATTTGCCGCGGAAGCGGAGTTTCCCCCCGGACCATGATAACGCTTCAGCACACTCCGCCAGACGGGCAGTTGATTTATCGAGTAGGTACGGCAGTTGCACACCCAAGTAGCACTGCCATATCATAAAAAGGTATTGTATATTATGTCTTCGAGACAATAACTAAATTCTTGGCCATTGTCTTGGTCAAAACCATATCGACCCTCAAGATATCTTAAGGATATTCATCAAGGCAGAGTTAAGTAAATGTGGGCACAGGTTTACAGAATAAGTTAAGAAAGACTTCAAGCTACTTTTCAGATAAATTTCAGTACGATTTAAGAGTAACACCATTGATGAATTCTTCCTTTTATCTTCTTGATTTCTCGACGCTTTCTAAGACATTATATTGGCATGTAAGATATCTAAAATACCAAGTTAAGTATTTCTAAATTTACCGCAGAGAAGAAACCAACACTTAGAAAAACTAACTTCAATCTTCACCTACTTATTTCAGATATACTTTAGATAAAATGGTGGTATTATTTACAAGTTAGTATTCTAAAACAGACGCAAAATTAAATGGACAGTATAGGCTGTTTGGTCAGATAATCAGCCGCAAGCAGGCGCTTTAATTTTTATTTATTTTCAAAAATCAAAGTGACACTTTGTCGCATTGACATTATGAACCATGACGACGCGGTGACTGCAGTCGAAAGGGCGGTGGTAGAGAAACCTAGTAAGGGAAGCGTTACCAGGCAAAATCGGAAGATTCATCCTTTTCAATGAAGGACTGGCAATTACACCTTTCCTAAGCGACACATTATTGTTTTCCGACATCCACGCGAACGAAGTCGCGGGCACAGCTAGTATATTAATAAAAAAACATTATCATGTGATTTTCATGGTTAAAAATCGATAATTATTATTTTCATGTTAAAAATATATGTACAATACTTTTATTTATTTATTTGTGGCTAAAATTACAGCATCAGTCAATAACGAACAGATATATCATCATTTCTGTCCAGAAGACAGAATGAGAAATATAGAGTTACAGTACGAAGTATTATATTGGCATTATATTTCTTCGCTTCATTCTTCAGATATATTATAACCAGGTAGTCCTTTTAATCTACAAGATAACATGCACACTTTAAGAGATTTATGAAAATCGATATAAGTATCGACTTTTTAACAATTAAATCGATTCTTTACTGACCATAACCACGCCACTAGTCAAGCTGTCATTCTTTTTTCGTGCATGATAGTAAGCACACTTGCGCTCACTAGTTTTTTAAAAATGCCGAAAAAACGGGAATATTCTCAAGAAATTGAAGACTATCGACGTAAAATCAAGAAGCTGGAAGATGAACGAAGACGTAAACGTCGTAGAATCATAGTTGAATCTTCGTTTGATTCCGGTATGTATTGTAGTCTTATAACTACCCTCAATTATAAATTATTTTATGGTGCCACCTAATCCTGCGAGGATTGCAGGCGCATTGTTATATTGTAATACCTATTAGGTCTATGGTGCGTTGTGCTATTCATTTAGCACGGATTTTTGCCCGGCGGTTAACCGTGAGTTAACACGAAGGCTATGATTTTTCAAACACATGTGAGATTGTCTCGCCTGGCGGTTAACCGAGCGTTAACACGATGGCTGGTACTATGAGCTATTATGTACATAATTATTACAATCTAAATGATGACCCACAAGTATGGATACCTAGAGGTTTTATCAATAATTCTAGCGGTTAACCGTGAGTTAACACAAAGAACAAGAATGTGGAATTAAAAGTTACGTCTTGTACATTTCAGACGATAACGAATCCTTACGTTCCGGCCCTGGGGCCAACGTAGAAGAAAATCTGACAGCGATTGAAGATGCACCTAATGACATCCCTGACGACGCTCCCATGCCGACCGCGGAAGCATCAACTCCTAGTCAGGAAGATAGTACCTGCCCAGAGCTCGATCCAGAGCTATTAATAGCACTCGGAGAGGAAACAGAAGGCCAATTCTGCTAACTAAAAACCGTTCACATTCAAGTCGCAGTGCCTCAAAAGTTCCAAAATGTCACAAAAGGTATTCTACTAAACCAAAAAAGTAAGTCAAACGTGACGTTTACTGCAATGAGATTGCGACTAGACCGAAAACAAAAAATGTACCAAATCGGTATTCTGCTAAACTTTAGCCATGACATCAAAAAAAAAATTGGTATTCCACTAAAAATAAAAACGTCAAAACTGACGCCAGCATGAGATTATTTGTAGACCGGACTGTGACAAATAATTTTAGCTTCTGTATAGTTTTATGCGTATAAAATTTTTATTTCCCGCCTTTGGTGGGCCGGAATATTTTGACATTCGCACACGAACATATGGCGAGGCGAATGGCGAGGCGAATCATGTACTCTGAGGCGAATAAACACGCGTATCGTATCACGCGCCCGCTTCCCGCGCCCTTCGCAGATTGCTCCGTCGGTCGCGTCGCCCGCCCGCACCCCTCTCCGCGCCCGTCAGTCCGGCTGAAATCACGATCGCAAACGGCACGAGTTTTGCACTGTCTCAGTGTTCCACTCGAATTTTCTGTGTTTTGTATTGTGTGAACGATTATAAGTACTTACGTGTATTAATATGCCGCAAAACTTTATTTCATGTGACCATACAAAGTACAAACTGGCGCTTCAACGCGACCGATACGACGCGAACTCAAAATACCTATTTACAAAGTACCTAACGGTTTTCTTCATTACGAGAACTTTCGTGCACATCGTAACGTAAATAAATAGTGTTTCCTAGTGTTTAGTTGACTATTGTGTAGGTAACAATATTGCCTCGACCGTAAAAGTAGAGGCAACGATGACAACACCATGAGAGGCGCGCCGGCGTCCCCGACGTCCGCGCCGTTATCGGAAGGGACGCTACGTCGTTTCTGGAGGCGGTCGCCAAGGTTCAAATGGAATCGAACCGTCAATTGGTTCAGAGCCTGTTTTACTACGTCGGCCAACAACGTCGACGTCTCATCGACGCATATGGAAACGTTAATCCATGAGTCCATTTACAACCTAGATCTATGTTCGTTGAGAAGGCGCTAAACATAAAGGACTGTCCGAAGTATAGAAAGACGCGCGCGGCCGCTAGCGCTGCCCCGGCCTGCGTCGCCCGCGCCGCCCGCGCGCGCTTTCGCATCTCGGCCTCCGCGAGACCGCGACGAGTGCGCCGGCAGACATACCTACTGCGTCGACGAGCGCTATGCGTAGTGCTTAGCCCGTAGCCCCTGCCGACTGTGGTAAACAATAGCAAAAACTCGTCTGGAGAATGGAAATGGTTATTTTGTGTTTATTGCCGTGAAGTCGGACATACTCGCAACTCTTGCAAAAATATTAAAGATATAACCGATAAAAGTTCAGTGAAATGTTGTGGTTGTGGAGCTAACGGTGTCATACAATCTAATTGCCCTAAATATCCGTATATAGTGTAAATAGTACTAAGGAATCATTTTCTGTTCTCGATATTAACATGTTAGACCACAATAAGATTTTTGATAACACTGATAGTCGTAATGTTGTTTTACACAATTATTGTTTGAAGTGTAACTATGTCAGTAGGTAGGACCTACTTATGCAAACAGCAACCAATCCACACACATGCCAAAATCAAGATGAGATATATGTAGAAAGCTTTAAAAAATGCAACTTCTATTGACCCTGTAAAGATCAAAATGATATGACAATTTTAACAGAACAAAACATTTCTATGACAAGGATATCAACCCATGTAACATTGTTGTTCAATAAACTAACAAGATCCACGTCCCATGGTAACCCGACAATCTAAAAAATCGTTGAAAGGTTTATTTTTCATACCACATGTTTCCTTTTAAAATATTTTTTAATCAATTATGTAGAACCAGGTGGGTTGGTTCTTGTTTGCATAATATTAAAAATGGCATAATCCTATATTTTTAAAAAGACTTGAATTACATGGCTCCGTGTTGATATAACTCTATTTTCAACATCTAAGAAGTCTTTGACTCTGTGTTGTTTAATAAACTACTTAATAAAAGTATTTAGACCTATTGGAAGAAACCCACACAATGACAGTTTTGAAAAAAAGCAGTTTTTGTCAAAATTTTGTGTAGGCACAATAATAGTTGAATTGTATTGTAATATTGTATTCACAGTATGTACAGTATAATTTGTTCTATGTATACAAGTATAATATTGAAGAACATCATTAACATTTAAATAGTAATAAAAAAAGAACTCTTTAAAAAATAAATACATGAAACTTTCTCTCCGTCTATTGTTTTCTTTCTATTATTATTATAAATTATTTTCTAAGTTCAATGATGACAAGATATCTTAATTTTTCATCTTGTGTACATGTATTAGTTTAATTTATTACAAGTTTTCATAACAAGGATAAATAAGAATTTAAGATTTACTTATTTTTATTTTTCAGTAAAATGTTTAAAAGAAATATGAGATTTTTTATTGTGACATGGTAATAAATTATTTTATGTCCCTTCATCCCCTTTTAAGCAATCTACTGATGGTCGTGGTTTTACTTTATGATCTTATTTTATTTTTTAATCTTTTTAAAAACTGTCTTTACTGTTAAAGTTTTTGCAGTAAGTAATTAATTTAGGGCACCCCGACCAAATGGGTTAGGTTAGAATGGTGACAAACCACTACATCCAAGTTGGCTTATAAGATAGGGTACATCATCCGAAAAAGATGATCAGTGAGCATATTGACTTATCGATTAGTATTTTTAACCAACTTCAAAAAAGGAGGTTCTGTATTCGACCCGTATGTATGTATGTTTGTATGTTCGCGATTTTCTCTAAAACTAATGAACCAATTTTGATAATTCTTTCACTAATGTGATCTACATACTTTCGGGAAGGTTTTAGTATATACTACATTATTTAATTATTCTTATGTACGATGTTGTTTGCATAAATGTACTGCATCTCCGGCATTTCTATGCGAATTTTGATGATTCTTCTAGTCAGTGTCTTCAATTCTTCAATGCACTAGTGTTATTTGAATTTGTGTGGAGTAGGTACAGACGCCAGCACATCAAGCTACTACAATCTGTCAAATTTCTTTAATAGATTTTCAACTTTATCGCAAAAGCATAAGGTTCAAAGTTGATTGGTAAAATTTGACAGTTTCGGGTAGCTTGATGTGCTGGCGTCTGTACAACTAAAAAGTGAAAAATAAAAACTTTTTAACAAAAAAAACAACCGACTAAAAAAAAACTACAAAGTGATAAATGTTGTTTTTTGTAAAAAAGTTTTTTTTAGGAAATCAAAATGAGAGAATTATTTGTGGATGGATGAAATACATGCCATAAATATTCTAGCAGCCAGTGCGCGTGTATGACTGTATGAACGTGGCCGAAGCAAATGTGTGTGCAAGGATCGTAGCAGGTGACTGTCTTTAGTTTCTGCTTACCCCATGGGAAAACGGCGTGAGTTTGGGTATGTTTTCTTTGGTTACCAACTATGTTGAGGTCGGCGTCCGGTTGGTTTTAGCTAAGTACCATTTTTAGATGATAGGTACCTATCCACGGACCGACTGCGCGTGACATGCGTAGCTTAACTTTGATCGATGGACCCGTGTGTCTGTTACTTACCCTCGAGCGCCTTATAGGTATTGTTTAATAAATAAGATTGAGTATAAGTAGGGTAAAATTGGGGCTTCTGCATCACTTGCTCTCGCTGCGCGATGCAAAAGCCCCAATTATACCGCTAATGCAGATCGTAACGTGCATATCGTATTCAATAACAATGCAGCCGAATAAGTATTGAGTTCGATTCGCAACTGCTCATTCAACGGGAATCCGACGCAAAAACCCCCAATTATACCGTTAATGCAGATCGTGATGATGATGATGCATCGTATACATAGTATATTCTAATAGGGTAGATATAATCCAACTCGGAGCACAATGCAATAGCGCATATCCTAATAGAGTAATTGTTTCAGACAGTTATTAATATAATATATTCCTTTCACAGCATTTAAATAAAAACATTGGGGAAAATGTGTAGCATGCTGCATCCAAGGATCGTCGTAAATCTCCCAATCTTCTATAACACCACCACATGAGAAACACGCTGCTTTATCATTTACACCATTTCCACAATAAAAAAATCCGGCTTCAACCATTTCCATCACCAGCCTTATTCTTGAATTAGCCGTTGCCCAATAATGTCTAAACGAAATTTCACGCATTTTATACGCATTATACATGTCATAACGAGGGCTACATTTATTTTGAGACATGTTCTGTTCACTCACTGTATAGTTCTTCATACAGAGAATTATAAAAGTGAAATGATATCGTACTGCTGTAGCCAGTAACTTATGAAGATTAATTATCATTTCATTGGTGGGGGGGATATAAGATTTGAAATTAAACAAGAAAATAATTATTTAAAAAAAAATATTATTTATACACCATTTATTTAAGCACAAAACATTTTTTAAAGCACATACAGAGTCATGATAAATACAGTTATATAAATCTTGAGAATATTAATATTGATCGTATAACCTTATCAAACTAGGACAACCTTCATCTTCTAAATTGAATATACTAAAATTACTATTTTCTAAAATATGCTTTAACCACAACACTTTTTTGAACCTTTGACATAAATACATTTATCTCTTAAAATATCTATAACCAAATTCTGATAATTAGAATAGGGTACAAATCCTTCGTGCCAGTGTATCTTTCTGTTACGTTCGATCCAACTAATTTGTTTTTTTTCTTGTTTCGTTAATTTTTCAAATGGAAATGGTGGCTTAATTAAAAACACTTGTAATTTTTTATTATACAATGTAGCGATTTCTTTTATTATAAATTCATTTGTTTCTGTTTTAAAGCCTTGAATATCCACAATAGCGATCATGATAATCTGCGCACAATGTTGCTGAGAGGTTTGTATTCCACAAGTCGATCGTTTATAATCAAACAATATGCAGTCGTCTTATCTGGTATTTGTGTTGAACATTCAAATTCCAATCGTACATCCACTGGACCAGTTTTTAAACTATCGTTTTGCCTCGAGCAGTCTAAGATAAAGACTGGAGCCTTTTCTTTAAAGTCCTGTAGATCAAGCAACGGGTCTATCGGAGAGTTGTAATACGATTGACGAAATTTCACATACATTTCATATAATATACTATATTTGTTCTCACAAAACTTTAAAGATAAAGGCTCATAAGGACAATATTGAGAATTTAAAAAGAGCGTCACGTTTGTCACCTCGCAATGATCAAACACTGAACTGTCTTTAGTTCTATTATTTTTTCTATTAGTCTGCAAGCAAAAAATGACATACCGAGGCTTTTCTAATTGAGAAGCAGTCTTTACTGACCAAGAATGCTTTGTGGTTTTAGGTAGTAAAGGATACTCATATAAATCCCAATTTCTAAAAGCCATCTGAATAGGTTTATCTCTTTCTAAATGCTTTAAAAGTGTTAAACGTTCTCGATCTGAAACTTTTATATGCGGTACTCTCCATTGCACCCTTTGTATATCTATTT
This sequence comes from Hydraecia micacea, assembly GCA_914767645.1. NCBI lineage: Eukaryota > Metazoa > Arthropoda > Insecta > Lepidoptera > Noctuidae > Hydraecia > Hydraecia micacea. Next base: position 4,246,862 of record OU611775.1, read on the forward strand.
GAACCTGAACGAGTTCATCAGTAAGAATAATGCTATTTAAGTTAGAATTACTTCTATTCAATATAAGTTCGTGTTTACAATTTATCACAATTTTATTGTAATCCTCTGCAAACCCTAAAATCTTATTTAATGGCACCACAACACTAAAATGCCCATCACTTTGGAACCCGTTTAAATTCCAGCCCCATAATGCAGCAACTTTACTTTCTGCTTCATTTAATGAGATGTATGACTTTATTGTTGATGTTATTCCGGAATTTTTTATACAATCTATTTCAATTCCATTCATTTCGTATCTGATGTCTTGAAACAAATGCATAATAAGGGTTATTAGTGAACGTAACAGTTTTCTTGATCGGATTCCCATCCTTACCGAACAGCCTTGCCTGACCTTCGATGTAGATTGAACTGGCTGATGGTAGCACGTATATATCTTGCTGATGTATGGGGATTCTGATTTCATCGTTTTCTCTAAAGCTGTTATTGTAGCGATTGTATGAATGGACTTCATAACTCTCGATTGAACTATCAAAGTGTGGTAAATCAGTAATCTGTAGTATACTCATAGTTTAAACCCCAAAGCTTTAAGAAAATCTTTATTTGATTTAGTCAATTTCTTCACGTTTTTCTTACGTCTGTGCACCTTAACGGTTGTTGACGGAATAGGACGTTTTATTTTCACTGGAGGGTTTTTAACCGACTTCTAAAAAAGGAGGAGGTTCTCAATTCGAATGTTTGTATTTTTTTTTTTTTTTAGGTTTGTTCGCGCATAACTCCGTCGCTTGCCAACCGATTTGAAAAATTCTTTTTTTGTTGGAAAGGGTATACTTCCCAAATGGTCCCATAGTCAACAAGTCGGGATCTGATGATGGGATCTTAGAGAAATCGAGGGCAACCCTCAAATTTTATAGGCTCACTTATTGTTTTTCGCATATTTTATTAAGTATCTTGTGTATTTGCGTATGGTTGTCACCATCTCAGGTAGCTGAGCTGATGATGGAAGGTACAACTTCTTAACAGTAAGAAGTTACTCGAACAGGCAAGGACTGTTTTAGTAAATTGTTTTGATGTTTGATAGGGCATTTGCCACATTTGGTCTCATGATCATCATGTCATGACCTGATGCTGCATCAGGATAGTCTGCAGAGTGCCTAACTCCTCGACAACTAACAGCAGATATATCGTGTTTAGGCTCATTGAAAAGGGCTCGATGTGTGGATAAATGTACTGTTAATGAGGAACACGAGAGAGACCTGATGCTGAAGCCAGGAGCATCAGAAAAAGTACAAACCTTGAAATTACAGCACCGTAGTCGTGTTTGGGCTCATTTTAAACAGGACTAAATTATAAGTTCAATGCAATGTTGACATAAGTCTGGCCTGATGCTGCAGCCAGGATTATCAGCATCTAGTCTAATTAATGAATAAGGTATGCTTCAGAGGTGGTCCCATATAAATTTTATGAACTTTGCTTGGGTAGTTTTGGAATTAGATTCAACAATACGTTTGTTTTCCACTTAGTTTATATTGATGATGTTTATCTTCCTGTCACTAATATTCACATAGCAATTAGTGTTATATGAATTTGTATTATGGGGTAGGTACAACTAAAAAGCGAAAAATAAAAACTTTTTTTCAAAAAAAAACAACCGACTTCCAAAAAAAACACTACAAAGTGAAAAATAACTTTAATTTCGGAAGTCGGTGTCAAAAAAACGAAAATGTGGAACCAACGACACCGACTTCCAAAATTAAAGTTATTTTTCACTTTGTAGTGTTTTTTTTGGAAGTCGGTTGTTATCATATACTATCATTTTGCTTTTCTTAAATGAAGACGTAATTGAATATGTTCTTCACCAAAGTCAATACAGTAACCAAACTGATCCACAATCCTAACAGATATGGATGAAATTATATTTTTGTTCACTGGGAAGTAAATAACGTTCTGGGGTATTTCTGTGTAGCCGTGACTTGAAGCAGTATCAGATATGAATTCGTGAATAAAATGAGTCGGTAATCCGTTGTAATATGAACCGTGCACAAGATCACATTCGATTCTGATTACAGCTGTTAAACTGCTGTTATTAACGGGCACATTCGGTCTTGTTTTTAATACTGAAAAGTATAGTAGACCGCACTCGTTTTGATCAGATAAATGAAGAGGTGGTTAAAAATACGAGACCAGTTTTGATTTATTTCCAGAGATGGTAACCGTAGTAGACATGCTTGCATACTGAACTCTTTTAAATGATTCTGTTTATTTTATTTCTTGATTATACCAAAAATTCTTTAAGAAATTTAAACATAGATGCCCACAGTTGAAGGGGTGATCACGTTGTATATTTTCATAATTATATTGAATGTTAGAACCTACATATTTTATAAATTCCTTTGGAGGTTTAAGATTTCCATAACTGTCGAAATACTCAACATAATCATTATATTTTGCATAGGCTACCCAATGAGAACCAGGATTTTTAGAACTATCTAAATTAATAACTCCACATTCTTTTTTATACGGATATTTAGGGAGCTCATCTCTCATAAAGACACCTCTAAAATGAGGAATTCTATTTCCATACTTTAAAATGTCAAAGTTAGTTAAGGCCCGTTTGGGTAGCCGATATCTTAGTTTTTTTCTTTTGATACGAAAATTCCAAGGCCACCTTTATGTGCTTTAAGGTGTAGTCCTTTTCCAATACATAGAGCTTCCATTTTTTCATTGTGTCTCCTCGATTCCTCATACAGCTTTTTAGCCATTTTGAATTCATTTATGGTTTTGGCAATACCAGCTGCACCGCCTGCTAAAGCTCCCGCCGCTGATAATCCCGCAAAAATAGGAATCAGAGGTAGTACTCCCCCGGTTTTTGGAATAGGAATAACGCGAGGGAGCTTAATCGATGAATCATCAGCTAATTCTCTGGTAGCGGCAATAGCTAATTCTATAGTCATTTTCTTGCTCTTAGGTTTTAATTTTTTTATGAGTCTTTTTGCTTTTGTAATAACAGTTTTTAATTTACTTTTTAATCCTTTTCCAGATGTAACTTTTGGAGAACGCTTTTTTCTCAAACCAGAACCAGTTTTAATTTTTGCCGACAGACTCGTAGCCTTACTTACTAAGCGTGCCGCGAGTTTTTCGCCTATACTGGCGTCGGAAGCAACCGCTCGCTGTTTCGCCATTTTTAACAAAATTAAATCAGCCTTATGTCGATCTTTCAAGTTTGATGACTTGTGATATGCAATATCGTGATCTTTGCAATATTCGTCCAACTTATTTACACCGTTATCTCCTTGTGCTAGTCTTTTTATTAATTTAGTACCAGGACCACAGTAATTATATCCTGGTAAGTGTAATTCAAATGGTAAATTATTAATAAGCCAATTGAGAAGACTACTCTCTCCAAAACACATTATACGACTGATGATTCCGGTTTGAATACTTTAATAAATAATTATGCGATTCGAGTTTGTTGTTAATATTATTTTATTTATAATATAACATTCGATTTATCAATCCAACTGCTTTCAGCTGAAGGCAAACCTAACCATTTTACTAAAACCCTGTTACCTTTTCTTCTAAGAACTTTCTCGACTAGATATACATTGGGATGTTTTGTTTTTTGAAGTTCTTGTGTATAAAATGCACCTAAAATAGGCTGACCTCTGATAGTATCTTCGATTAAGTAAGTTATAGGAGTTGTATTTTGTATTTTACGCATTTTAAATATTTCTGTTGACCAGTTTGGAGTATAACCTTTTTCAAATGTTCCTTTGTATTTACTGATACGCACATAATCACCTGCTTTGTACTTGCTTTTTAAATTATCATTTTTTAGCAACTTTAAATACCTTTCTAATATCAGTCTTTTATTGTTATTGTCCACATTAGCAGGGATTTCATTAATAGTGCGATGGTGCATGTGATTGTATTTGTAAATAACATCATTAAGGGTATTATTTACCCAATTGTAGTTGCCTTTTAAACTAAATTCCTTATAGACTTTAGATTTCAATGTTCTGATAAATCGTTCAACTATTGAAGCCTTTTTTGTTGAGAAGGTTGAATAATGGTTAATATGATACGATGTCATAAGCTTCTGAAATTTGTTATTATAAAATTCTGCTCCATTATCCGTTTGCAGACTTTTAGGAACACGCCCTTTATCCAATAAAGTTTTGAAAGAGTTACACACATCTTCTTTGGTTTTACTTCTCATAGGAAAGGCCCAAGCATATTTCGAAAATGTATCAATAACGGCAAGAATATATCTGTAATTTTTATTTTCTTTTGAAATTGATTGCATATCAATTAAGTCTGCTTGCCACAGGTCATCTATATCTTTTATGATAACATGTCTTCGTGGATAGTTCACCCTCGCATTTTTATGAATTTCGTTTACTATGTCAGCTTTGCTCATGTTCACAATTCAGTATATTTGTCTTGAATTCAGCTTTAATACTGAATAAAAAGCATACTATTATAACTATTTATTATTTAATTATGTCAGCTTCTTTTAATTCTTCGATTATTGATAAAATTTCATTATCATGGTTTGTATTACCGGCATCTCGGGAAGCAATTAATAGTTTCAATCTTTCAACCAGTTCATTAGGATCGTCCCAATATACCAAGTCAGCGTCTTTTTTGTATTTCTTTAGCGTTGGTGAATTTCCTCCAAATTTAGTAACAATATTACTGTTTAACGATTCGGAAAACAATGGTTTGATTATTTCACGATATTTTATACCTTTATCGCCTCTAATTTGCCCATTAGGATTGAAATCTCTCTTATGTGCATTTGTATAATGCAACATATCTTTATAGACAAGTTTATCTTTGCTCGATATTAGTTTCAAATCAGGTTTTTTTCGAAGTAAAAGTTCTTTTAAACCAGGAGTTAAATTGTAGCTTTTGTCACCAATTTTAATTAAAATGACATTATCATCATTCACACTATCTATTTTAGAAAATGAAACTATTGAATTACCCATTAGTATTTTTTTGTTTGCACTCCTTATTCCAAATGGTATATTTAACCCATCATAAATATCATATCACGACCCTCTAATGATATTTCTAAATCATCCAGTAATTCAGTCTGGGGAGACTTTTTAACGATCTGTACAGGATTCGGGTTTGGATCGTAGCATTCTTCAAACTTTTTTGATGAACTAGTATTAATGTCATCCAATTCCATGTCTTCAAAATTAGAGTGTGTATTTTCAAAACTTTGTATTTTCTCTATTGTCTTATTCGAATCAACTAGGGTTTTAAGGGGAGCTGTGACAGGTTTTAACATTTTATCAAGTGACAAATTCATTGAGTGTTCCTGGTTTTTCATTTGTTTTATTTTATTCTTTATAGAGTCTACAGACTTCACTAATTCCATTTTAATATTTTTCTCCATGTTGTAATAACCTATTATCACAACTGTATTAAGCTAAAGAACAAATTATACTGAATTTGATTTTGCATGTTAATTACTTTTATGCACATAGAAACAGTCAGTGAAATTTAAAAAACATATCAAAATTCTGTCTGTACCTTCCGTTATTTAATGACGATTCTTTATTAATAAGTAGAAAATTATAAGGTTTACTCCAAACAGTTTGACAAAGATTTTTGAACTCTTTCCATTGTAAATCAGAACTAACATGCTCTTCATAAATATGTTTTAAATTCACATCATCTTGTTTGAATATAATAAGAAAATTCCAATTAATTTTTAATTAATTTTCTGTGTGTACATAAATAATAAAATAAATAAATAAATAAATAAAATTCACATTGTCACGTAACAGTTGTTTCGGAATTTTAGAATAGGTTTGAGATAAATAGAAACAATCTATTTGTTTATGCCTACCCATACAGAAATAATTGCGGATATTTACTTGATTTTCACATGCAACATCATCAAATATAAATACAGAATTTGGTAAAGCTTGTTACGCGCATCACTATTAAGGAAAGCGCTGACACCAAGGCACGAGGCACGCCGCGTGCGCATCGTTGACCTCGTTACTACGAGGGGAAACTGCTGACACAGAACATGAGGCCCGAAGACACCGTCTACGTGACCGAGCCCGCGCACTTCGTATCCACCATCGATCGGGTCAATTTGATATTTCAATAATTGTAATTTTTTTTATTAAAATAAATTAGTTTGTAATAAATTCGGTTTTTTTTGAGTCCTCCGGCAGTAGCCTACGTAATTGGCGCAGTCGGTAGGATTCCCGGGTCGTTCTTGCGATTACCGGTATATCGCACCGCGTTCGCTACGATAGACTTTCAACGTCGCACCGGGAGATCCTGAACAACGAGACTACGCCGGAGATCCAGATATCGATACCACTCGACGAAGACCAGAATGTTCATGTAAGTCCGCTGAATTTTCTTAGTGGTTGCTTGCTTCCTTTTGTGTGTAGGTTCCATATACCCTATCCAACATTTTTAATCCACGTAGATCGAGTACACCTAGGTTAGTTAGTAGTAGGAATAGTAGCGTAGATTCTAGACGTAATATTAATCCTGTAATTGTACCCGAGATGGCCGATTTAGACACTATATTTAAAGCCCTCCGCTTAGTTCCCGATTTTGATGGGAACCCGAATGTACTTACCAGATTCATCAAATTGTGTGACCAGTTAGTACTTCAGTTCATTCAAGAGGGACAACCGAATATAAATCAATTAGCGCTTTTAAACGGCATACTAAACAAAGTTACGGGGCCCGCCGCCCGTCTGATTAATGCTAACGGTATACCTAATGATTGGGCAAGCATACGTAGCGCTCTTATTAATAACTTTGCCGACCAACGAGATGAAACCGCTCTCTACAACGATTTGGCTTTACTCACACAAGGTTCCGGTACGCCGCAGGAATTTTACGAGCGTTGCCAGAGTCTTTTCAGCACCGTCATGACATATGTTTCATTGCACGATACCTTGGAGTCAACTATTGCGGCCAAACGCGATTTATATCGTAAACTGACTTTGCAGGCCTATCTCCGCGGTTTAAAAGATCCCTTAGGTGCGCGTATTAGATGTATGAGACCAGAGACTATTGAGAAGGCCCTAGAGTTCGTGCATGAGGAGACTAACACTATGTATTTACAGAGCAGAAATGATAACTCAACGGATAAAAGATCTTCATCTCGAATGCCATCTAATCAACAGAACGAAATAAATAATAAAATGCCAGTCCATCCAAATAATATGATTGTTCCGTTAAGGCCTAATCCTTATAACATGCCCGGTCCGTTTAGACCGCAAGGACCGCAATTTATGTTACGACCTTTGCCATCTCAGAACCAATTTAGAATGCCGTTTAACCCATATGGCATGCAACCACGTGGCCCGACACGTACGCAACAGGTATTCGGCGCACCACCGCCTAATAACAATCAGGGTGATTCTGGATTCAGAATGCCCCCAAGGAACCCTTATCCGCCGAATAATGGTCCCAAACCGATGAGCGGCGTTAGCCACTTTGCATCTAGGCCCCTGCCTGCTACTAGCAGCTGGAATTGGGCACTACAGGGCAATCCACCACCTTCCAACTATCTTAAAACCCGCGATGTTAATGTGAACGAATGTTCGAATTATGGGGAGGACTATTACTACCCCGACCTATCTGACTATTATTACATTGACCCCTATAGCTATGGCGACTACAACAATGATTACTTTTATTTCAACGACTGTACAATTGACCACACCACACCGCAACAGACTGACGGGACTAACGACAATGACAAGCCGGGTAATGCTGATCGACAGCAACCCTCAACCAGTCAGGATTTTCAGAAAGCTCCGAAGTCAAACAGCTCAGGATAGAATTAAATTTACAAACCCAAAGGCAACTACCGTTTGTTCGGATCCATAACTCCTCACTTAACTTTCTGATAGATACCGGTGCAAACCAATCATTCATCAGTCCAGAAGCAGTTCAGAATTATTTCCCGCACATACCTCTTAACTACGATCCATTCGAGGTTACTAACGTTCATGCCACAAGCAGGAGTGACTACTCTATCAACCTACCCTGCTTTCCCGAATTCGGTGACACGGAACCAATTAAATTATTTGTATACAGATTCCACGATCGTTTTGATGGCTTGATAGGAATGGATTTGCTTACCAAATGGGAGGCTAAATTAGATTTGAAAGATCTCACATTGATAACCAAGTTTGCAATTAATCCCATCCAAATTTATAACTCTCGTAATTTAAACCTCTACGATGAAATCGTACCAGCGGGAAGTTCTAAATTAATACGGTTACCTGTCAATGCACCCGATGGGGAGGTTTTTGTACAGGAACAGATTATATGCAATTGTATTATATCTGAATGCCTGACCACCGTTTCTAATAGCCGCGGTATGGTTGAAGTAACCAACCCAACCAACAACGATATAATATTCTCACTGGACCATGCCACTCAGGCAACGATATTCAATGTTGAAAGCACTGAACAAATGTCACCTCGCGCTAAAGATGTTACATCCCGGATACGCACCGATCACCTAAACGAGGAGGAGAAGGCAAACTTATTGGCACTATGTTCAAAGTACGCCGACGTCTTTTACATTGAAGGCGAAGCATTAACTTTCACCAACAAAGTAAAACACAGTATTAAAACTACGGATGAAATTCCGACCTACACTAAAAGCTATAGGTATCCATTCATACACCGACAAGAAGTTAGTGATCAAATAGCGAAGATGTTAGATCAAGGAATCATTAGGCCATCTGAATCTGCATGGAGCTCACCAATTTGGGTCGTCCCAAAGAAGGTCGACGCCTCCGGAAAACAGAAATGGCGTCTAGTTATTGACTTTCGGAAGCTAAATGAAAAAACGATTGATGACAAATACCCTATCCCGAACATTACAGACGTCCTGGACAAACTAGGCAAGTGCCAATATTTCAGCACTCTCGACCTAGCATCAGGATTTTACCAGGTTGAGATGAACCCCAATGACATCCCCAAGACCGCTTTTAATGTCGAACACGGGCACTTCGAATTTTTGAGAATGCCCATGGGACTTAAGAACTCCCCTTCCACATTCCAACGAGTAATGGATAACGTACTCAAAGGACTCCAAAACGTTATATGTCTCGTCTATCTCGACGATATAATTATATTCAGTACCTCTCTCCAGGAACACATGAACAACCTAGAGAAGGTATTCCAAAGGTTAAGGGAATCTAACTTCAAAATTCAGTTAGATAAATCAGAATTCTTAAAACTCGAAACCGCATACCTAGGTCATGTCATCAGTACCGAAGGAATAAAGCCTAACCCAAATAAAATCACAGCTATTCAAAATTATCCTATACCTAAAACACCTAAGGAAATTAAACAGTTTCTCGGACTCCTCGGTTACTACCGAAAATTCATTCCAGACTTTTCTCGTATTACCAAACCTCTGACACAATGCTTGAAGAAAGGAAAGAAAATAACTTTAGATTCAGACTATATTAACTGTTTCGAAAAGTGTAAAACTCTTCTGACTAATGACCCTATCCTTAAATATCCCGACTTTGACAAAGAGTTCATCTTAACCACAGACGCTTCCAATTTTGCAATCGGCGCGGTACTCTCTCAGGGCCCTATCGGCTCGGATAAACCGGTAGCTTATGCTTCACGAACACTTAATGAAAGTGAAGTAAATTACAGCACAATAGAGAAGGAATTGCTGGCGATTGTATGGGCGACAAAATACTTCCGGCCTTACCTTTTTGGACGCAAGTTCAAAATAGTAACGGACCACAAACCATTACAGTGGGTCATGAGCCTCAAGGAACCAAATTCACGGTTAACCAGGTGGCGGTTAAAATTAAGCGAATACGATTTTACCGTCATCTATAAAAAGGGCAAACATAACACCAATGCCGATGCCCTCTCTCGCGTCGAGATCTATAACGAAGAGGTTAGTTCGATGATTGCAAACGCAACTGACAGACCACCGTCCCTAGCTAACTCCAACACCCTGACAGCACACACCTCTGAAGAAAACCCTATACTCGAAATACCCATAACCGACGAACCACTAAACAAATTTCACCGACAGCTGTGCTTGACCGTTGTAGGCGACTTTAAAAAACGGCCCACGGTAACCAAGCCATTTGACACCCACACTCGAACATCCGTTCAGCTATCTGAGTCTAACTTAGAAGGGGATCTGGTTAATGCCATCAAAGAATACGTAAACCCTAAGATCAAAACTGCCCTGTTAATAAATCCACCCCTAGCATTGTACAACATAATCCCTTTGTTACAAAAATATTTTAAGAGTTCATCCATGAAATTGGTATTGGCGAAAAACGAACATGAGAATGTAAAAGAATACTTGAGGCAACAAGATATTATTCGTCATTACCATGAAGGCAAGACCAATCACCGTGGTATTAACGAGTGCTTCCTAGCCTTATCTGTCAAATATTATTGGCCAAAGATGCGAGAACACATAACCAAATTCATAAATGACTGCACAGTATGTGGGCAAGCAAAGTACGATAGGAACCCTATAAAGCAAAAGTTTAACATAGTACCCCCTGCAACCAGGCCGTTCGAAATAATACATATGGATAGCTTCTCCGCACAGAATGAAAAATACGTAACATTCATAGACGCCTTCTCAAAGTATGGTCAAGCTTACCTCCTTCGAGATGGGACTGCAGTTAGTGTCATACAAGCTTTATTAACTTTCAGCACGCATCATGGCCTACCACTAACCATCATTACAGATCAAGGGACCGAGTTCACCAACCAGATGTTCTCCGAGTTCTGCAAGATGCATAAAATAATTCATCACCAAACACTAGCATACTCACCAAACGCTAACGGTAATATTGAACGCTTCCACTCCACCATATTGGAACATCTTCGTATTTTGAAACTAAAATACAAAGGCGAGCCAGTTGTACATCTGATGCCATATGCTATCATAGCGTATAATAGTTCGATCCATTCCTTCACACGATGTAAACCATATGACCTAATATTAGGACACACCGACCCACGAGACCCGATTGACATAGACTTGACCGGACACTTACTACAACAATATACCGAAACGCATAGGGAACGCATGCGAAAAGTATATGAACTAATAAATGAGACATCTCTCGCTAATAGAACAGCGCTCATAGAGAGTCGTAATAAAACCCGTGAGGATGAGGTCGATTATGAGCCGGACCAACAAATATTCATTAGTAATCCCTCCGCAAGTAGATCTAAACTCGCACCTAGATACAACCCGGATACAGTCCTAGCTAATTTACCTATCCACATTTACACTTCCAAGAAAAAGGGACCTATAGCTAAATCTAGATTAAAGCGTGCCCCTAAAACCGCAAAATTGTTGCAGGATACCCCTGATGCTGACGTTTAGCCTAACATGGGCGCAGGAGATTAATCTAGAACGACTGGAGAATGGACCTGGACTATTACCCTTCAAATTAGGACCCATGAAACTCATCACCCATTATCATACATTCCTTCAGAATATAGAACTAACGGACATAGACAACAACATTAACGAAATACGAATTCAACTTACTGAGGTCACAGACAGACTAGACAACAACACACGCACCTTATATGAGCTTCAAATAGATAGTTTGAACACGAAATTAAATAAAGCCTCATCTCATCTACAAAGCCTAAAGCCCAATCGATTCAAGAGAGGTTTAGCAGATAGTCTCGGATCCGTAATTAAAAGCATTACAGGAAACCTGGATCACACAGATGCCATTAGATATGATAACGCCCTTAAAGCCCTCAATGATAATCAGCAACAGATAGCTATTGAGCAAAATCATCATATAAGCCTGAGCAAAAGTTTGATGAGCGAACATACTAAAATAATTACAAAACTAATAGAGAATCAGGTACAATTAAATGACAGTCTGCATATTTTACTTAACGCTGATAAGTACAAACAACACAATCTTATAAAATTTGCAAAGTTTTCACAAATACTTCAAATAATCAGCAATAACGTAGATAGTTTATTAAGCGAATTAAGTAGGTTAGAGAACGCGATAGCACTTTCCGGACAACTGCATACTCATCATTCCATGTTAGGTACAGAAATACTAAGCGATATGTTACGCAAGCTAAGCGCACTTTATAATAAAGACCAATTATTAGAATTGGAAATTAGGGAATATTATGACATCATCAAACCCTTAGCTTATTATCACGGGAATCAAGTAGTTTTTGCATTTAAATTTCCCATAATGTCTCCACTAAAATACCTATTGTATAAGCTAGTCATTGTACCAAATAAAAATAAGCAAGCCATCATCCCAACCTACCCATTCCTAGCAATCACTGGAAACATTCATGCGTACATAGAGGCAGAATGCCCGAAGGTAGCTTCAGAGTATCTCTGCGAAGAAAAACTCAACCACCAAATGAGAACCCATCCAGACTGCATATGCGATATCATCGGAGGTCAACCACCGCACAAAACATGCAACACAATTACCATCAGCCTGACGAAGCCCGCAATGGAAAAGTTAGATGACCGCCGCTACGCCATCGTGTTCCCGAAACCAACACAAGTCCAGTTAATCTGCGAACAAGAAGAATCCATAACCCTAGCCGGAAGCTTCCTAGCCACTATTCCACATAATTGCAAGCTACGAACAGACGAATTCACTATCGTCAACATTAACGACCACATTAAAGGACAACCCATGAAAATAAGCAACGTGCCAGACGACATTGAAGGATCAACCATGCCACCCCTTAAAATCAATGCCATTAACCTAAAGAAGCTGCATGATATTCAAGACAGAATAGACTCACAGAAACCAATCCACATTGAACCAACATCAACTATTTATCATACGACAATCCCATTTTATGGTACACTACTTGCCTTATTCGTACTGGGAGCAACACTATTATACCGAATCTACATCCGTCCGGTACAGAAGAAGAAGCAGATGACAGCTCCAGATGAAGCCACGTACGCCGAGCCTGAAACAACTGAAACCCGCCAAAGCCAGTCAGCATCCCAGGATCAATCTAAACTCTCGACGATATTTCATCTCAAAATCTGAAATAGTCGTCGATCTGAGGGGGGAGGTGTTACGCGCATCACTATTAAGGAAAGCGCTGACACCAAGGCACGAGGCACGCCGCGTGCGCATCGTTGACCTCGTTACTACGAGGGGAAACTGCTGACACAGAACATGAGGCCCGAAGACACCGTCTACGTGACCGAGCCCGCGCACTTCGTATCCACCATCGATCGGGTCAATTTGATATTTCAATAATTGTAATTTTTTTTATTAAAATAAATTAGTTTGTAATAAATTCGGTTTTTTTTGAGTCCTCCGGCAGTAGCCTACGTAATTAGCTTCAGTCGGAGAAATGACCTCTTTATTATCGTTAAACTTATAGAAGTTCATCTGTGGCACTCTTCTTAATACTTGACTCAAGAAACGATACTTTGGTTGAAATGAAGTTTTGGAATAAAGATAAAGATTTTTAAATTTCAGACCATTTTCATGTAACAACAAACTAATCATAACGTTTGTTTTACCACAGGTCGATGGACCACACATTATACATCGAATCGTATTCGGTAATAAAGCACTATGTCTGATCTGTTGAGAAGATTCATTTAAATCTACATTGTTAACTTTCAAAGATATGGGTTGCTTGATCAACTTCATCTTAGCGATTAATGAAAAAACGATTTAACATATTCATTTTATATATTCTTTATATACTACTTTATAGTGACCCCATGGTAGTGTTTTAATTTGGTATGAGAGAACATATCTTTTATCATCATTTCTATTCATCACCAGTTTGTTTACTTGGTGTGAATACAGTACATGTTTTATTGACCGAATTAAATTCATTAATAATACTTTATCGACAAGTTTAGACTTGTATCGTTTAAGCCGAAACTGAAATTTGAGATATTATTGCACCCATAAAAGTTCCTTTGCATATAAAAAATGAGGTCCCTTCAGTGCGTTGCTGACATTTGCATGAGCATGAGGTAAGAATAATTATTAGCATTTTTTTTTTCAAATGCTTATTTTTAAAATAAATAATAAGTCTTTTAATATTGTTATCGTTCTTATTTCAGAATCATGTCAGGCTCACCGTGCTACAGTCCTGTTCTAGATATTATAAGCCATAATAAAATTTCAGCATTTAATGAAGAACCCGAGAGACCTAGTTTACCGGAGGTAAGTGATAAGATTATAAATAATTTAAATATATAAAAGTTGTTGTTATTTATAGTTTTTATTTATAAAGGTTTTTTTTTTTTTTACAGAATTTAATAGAAGACGATTATCCAATTACGAATCCTTTTTATTACGCTCAAGATAGAGAAAGTTGGGATGCTGAAGTAGCTGCACAGGCCTACGAGGAAAGCCGGCAGCAAAAAGCAGAGGAACAAACATTGAAGAAGAAAAAAAACAAATCAAAATCTATGAGTATAAAGAAATCCTATATCATGCGCAAAGAATCTGCACATGTTCGACATTTAATAAAAATTATGATACATGATTTGGACGGTCGTCCTATGGATAAAATAAAAGTGAACCCTGAGGATGCGAGTGTGGATGTACAGTATTTAGTGACTAGTGATTATGATGATATAATGACTGAAACTGAACATTTAGTTGGTAAAATAGTAAATAAGTTAAGGTAATCAAAATCATCGTGTCTATGATGTATAATTATATTATATTAGTTTTTTTATAGATAATATAATGTTGTATGTATTTATAGTATTTAAATATTGTGTTGTATATGTTTATACGGGTCCTGATGCTTGAAGTAAATGGACAAATAAATAAATATTATGTGTTATATTTTTTTCTATTTTATTTGAATTGTACGTTGCTTATATTTATGTTGCTGTATGCTTATGTTATTTATATGCTGACTATGTTATATTTCCATTTTTAAGTGCTCGCATTGTCTGCCACAAATTAATTTTCTTAAGAGAGATTTTTTTACAATCTTTTCAATAATTGCTTCTTTTGAAATGTAACTATTATATACGATCGCTAAGTTGTTATAATCTTTAATAACAAATTAACGTGTGACAGAATTAAGATCAAGGAAAAAAAAAAAAAACAACTGTTATATTAAAATAAATTATATTTTATTCATTTTAAAAGTACATTAAATGTATTATAAGTTTACTTATTATATTTATGTTTTAATATATTATCAATTTACAATAAAATAGATATTAGCAACCAAATATTTGTTTCATTTACTAAAAAGTTCATTAAATTATGTTTTTTTCCCATTATACTAATTAATTTATTATAAATGAATATTTTTATTTTGTAATAAAAATAAATATTTATTTAGTACAATGGGACAGATGTTTATACATTTAGCTTGAATTTTATGCTAGGTATATTATCTTACAATGTCATATTTTTTTAGTACACACGCCAGCAACTCAAGTTACTACAAACTGTCAAATTTCTTTAATAGATTTTCAACTTTATGTCTTAAGCATTAGGTTCAAAGTTAGTTGAAGAAATTTGACAGTTTCGTATAGCTTGACCTGCTGGTGTCTATACAATCTATATCCCACAAATAAATACTAATCAATAACACTTAAACTGATGAACACTTAGCTTAGTTCTGAGTAATTAGTGTATTCTCTGGCTTAGAGAACAATAAATGTAAAAAAAAAAGAAATCCAAATCAAAACACAAAATTATGTAGTATTTTTATATTTAAAAAAAAATACGTGTAATAGTTTTTGTTTATAATAATAAATGTTCTTTTTTTTTATTATAACGTCTTTCACAAATAATTACAAATAATACTTTTATGAAAAAGTGTTATGAATTTTTTTTTTCTCTAAAACACCGTTTTATAATGTCCCCAAGGTAAAGTTTTATAACCATCTTGCAGTATTTGTCGTTTGTCATCATCTCTACTCAGTACAAGTTTATTTATTTTTTGAGTAAAAATATTATGATTTTTGGACCTTATTATAAACATATCTTCTCTCAGACATTCATTATATTGTAAAGTTCTTTTATAGTTTTTAATATTAAGTTTTTTAGTAACAGATTTTTTGACACCTTTTGCTTTTCTTATTGAGGTATTAATAGAATCTATACAATATCATTTTGCTCTTAAGCCTACAAATTCAGTTATGATATCACCGCCCATTTCGTCCTTAAAAAATCCTGGTACTTTACAGTTGAGTTTAGGCATATTACATTTCTTGTTTTCAAAGTTGCTTGTATCAAAATATTTAATATGTTTTTTCATGTCCGTATAAAAGTCTTCGGTATGTATTAAATATAAAAGACTGTCAGTATCAGTATAACATAGCTTAATACGACTTTTATAAATTCTTTTCATTATAGAATAGTGAAAATTATACAAATGTGTTTTAGCTAGTTCTAAAATTGTGAAGCCAATGTAAATTGGACGATCAAGAACAATTTTTGTTTGCTGTAATTGGATTGCAACCAACGAATCGGTAATTACGTTCAAATTTTTAAAATTTGGTGCGCTTATGTATTTTTCTGCTCCACAAATTTTATTAGTTTTATTTGATTCATCTCTCCATACATTAACTAATTTCACATCGACTTGTTTCCTTTTATTTTCTATCGTTTTTCCAAATATGCTGTTATTTTGCTTTTTAAAAAAGTTTCTTTCAAAATCTGAACTTGCTTGTTGACGCAATGTTGTATTTAATAACATGTATAGTGCTAAAAACGTACTATGATTGAATGATAATATTCGATGAATTTTGAGTAAAATGAGGCCATTTTTCAGACATTCTTTTAAGTGAATATAATGAATAACATATTTATGTTTGTCATAAAAGTTTGCAATTAATTTAGGATTTTTACTACCAGGTGGTACAAATTTTTCAGCTGCAAATGGCAAATCAGCATGGTCATCATGTATTTTAGAAGGGTAATGCAAATCTACTTCGAGTATATATCCTCTATCACTATCATTGGAAACAGTCATTAAATCGAATTTACTTATTTCCTTTCCATTGAGAAATTTAAAGTTCCCGGTCGGTAACCTTTGCATCATAGCATAACCATATAAATTTACGCAATCAAGATAAACTAAATAAGAATTAGACTCCTTATCATTATAATTAGGAAGGTATTTATTGTTTGCCTTTGCATATCTTAATGAACATTGTGCAAGACCGCCTCGAATACCTTTTTCTAACATTTGATACATTTCGATATCTGAAATTAAATCTAAATGTATTCCTGTATATAACAACATAGCGTCCCAACTTAATGAAGGTGAAGATACATAATAGCAGGGATCAAGATTGTAAAATTTTAAACTCATAGATCTAAATTTCTCAAACGCGTCGCATAAAAGTAGAACATCACATTTTAGATATAAATCAGTATATTCTCCTAAGTTTGAGATATCAAATTCATTCCAAACTTTTAATGCGTGCATATAATCTTCGTCTGAAACTTTTTCAGAAGTAAGATAATTATAAAAATGTTTTTGATCAGGTAATTTGTCTTCATTGTAACGATCCCATGAATCAATATAATCATAACAGTAAATACCCTTTTTCCGTACTAAATTAAATAAATGCTCATCTTCGAAAAAGCTACGCATATTTTGAAAATCTTCTGGTTTCATTGATTTAACTAAATTATCTAGACTTGAACTTAAAAAGTTAAAAGAATCTATAAATTTTAACTGAGCTAAATTTTGAGTATCGATTGGAACAAATTTTGTAAAGGAGATATATTTTTCTTTATTTTTGGGGATTACATTTATTCGACCGCAAATAGCAGAAAGCTCTTTAATAAACAAATGACAATCGTAACCAGAAAGATTGTGAAATATTATAGGTATAAATGAACATTTTTTGGCATTCAAATTACATTTGTTATGAGCTGGCCCTCGGTATTTTCCCGTGAAATGATCATGATCTGCAACAACTAAATCCGTATCAGAAAATACTGTTTTACATATATAACATTTCTTTGCATTGTCAAAAGAATTACGTTCATTTTCACTCATTACTATTGGCTTTGAATGTGAAAGTATTCTATATAGTTTTTTTACGTTGCTGATAATTGATTTGGCAAATTTCTTTGAACAATCCGGTCCCCTATATGACGTGAATTTATTGAGTTCAGGCTTAGAAAGACAAGAAATGTAATATGCAAAGCAACTTGCCTCGTGAATTTGAACATTTTCAACATATGAAGTTTTATTTTTGTCTGAATATTCGCGTAATAAACTATCAAAATCACCGTAGATAACAATAGGTATTCTTTGGGTTCTTTCAAAATTAGAAAAATAAAGTTTTGAATTATCTTCAGGTAGTACAGTTTGCACTCTCGCGCAATTATGATTTAATAATTTTTCCGATGTATCAAAATATGTGAAACATTCATCGCAAAGATGTATTTTTGACTTGTGTCTAGTTAATTGTTTGTGGACAAGCTTATCGAATTTTTTTATTAAACAAAAATGATTTTTTCCTTTTTTATGAATATATAGTAAGTTAACATGCATTATTTTTCGTTTGTCAGTTTTATATAATGGACCAGTAACTTGATTTTTTGAGTCCAAACCATAAATATTTACACTCACGTTAGAATTCAAATCTTCAAATAACTTTATATCCTCAAAACTTGGAGGAAATGACATATTAGTCGTATTTAGCACTTTGGAATAATGAGGATATGATTTGACTCTATTTGGATTATTCACAGTCGGATACAAATGAGCTACAATACTCCAGAGAAAACAGTGCTCGTCATAATTAATTATATTTAGACAAGATTTTGTTGTTTGAATATTTTTAGGCAATGAAAGGTAAGAACCAGCTCGCAAAGGGTTGTATTTTAGAATATTTATTTCTAAATGACTTATTGATTCAATCGTCCAGCCTGAATCGCAAAGTTCAAACTCTGAGCATTTGTGTATAAGTTTTTGGAAAAATGTATTACAACTAGATGTCAAATCAGTATTTTGTAAAATTACTTCATATTTAGTATTAAAAGATTTTAGTGATACTTCATTATTTTTAGGTAAAATATATGAAACAAACAATTCAAAATTAACTTTAATGAAGTATGTACTTTCAATTTCTCTTTAAGAAGATAGAAACATGTGTGTAAAATATCATTGAAAAAAAGTTCAGGTGAAATTGTTTTATTTTGAGGATCTATTTTGTAACTGACAATTTTATTCCTAAAAGCACATGCAATTATACGAACATTATCAAGTTTAGTTTGCAACAAGTTATTAGATTTATGAATATTGGACTTTTTGTGACTTGAATATTGTTTAACATGCACATTACAGGACTGGCAAAAATACATGGTAATTAAAAAAAATATATATATTATTATATTATATATTTAGTTTATTTCTTTTTTCTTTGATTAAAGGATATCTTTTTGTAATAAACTTTGAAATTAAATTAAATTCTTCAAATAATGTATTTCTTACTGTGTAAATTGAATAATTAGATATTTGTGCTTTTATTATATTTATTGGTTTTGCTTTTAGTTGTGTACTTGTTTATCATCAATGTATTTAATACTTTTTATTTATTAAATAGGTAAAGTTTTTATTTCTTAGTTTTGTTTTTTGTAATTATTACTTAATTTTGGTTTATTGTCTTTGTGTTATTGATTTTTGGTTTATCGTCTTTGTGTTATTGATTAATTCTTATTTAGATACATTCTGTAAGAAACATAGCATTAAATTACATTAGACCTATTATAATAAACGTTAAAATTATAGGAATAACATTCAAAAAATTAAGTGAGTAAGAATATGAGAACCACATATAAACAAAAAAAAAAGTTATTAAATTTTAGATGGGTATAGAACTGGGGGAATATTACAAAAATCCTGTTTAACAGCTGAGACCAGCTGGGTAACTGCTTTCCATGTGGGCGTTTTGGCATACACAGCAGTTTTAAAACTAATAAGCGAATGTTGCCACCTGTTGTTTGTAATCGCTTCCAGTTCGCGACAGCTTGAGATGCGTACCTCAATGTAATACTCGCCTTGTCTGGTAGGGTCGCTTTGATGAGTATTACCGGAAGCTACCCGACGTGACAGGAAATTTTTCAATGTTGCAGCTCGTGCGGGTACAACTCCTTCATCCTGTAATACGCAATAAGAAATGATAAGATATATCCACAGAAATCTTAATAATAAGGATATATAAATCATTACATGAAACACGATGTGACAAATTGTTTACATAATATATAAATCAGAACAATTTGGAAATAAGTTTAAAATCTATCATATACCTACACCAAACAGACAGACAAAAGTAAAGTTTTATTATTTTTAAATATTTCTAAAAACAAGATTTGACATAAAAATATTTAAGAAATATAATATACCTAATAATATAATGTGTATAGGGTTTGATATTCTCTGGATCATGTGGTCCGGGACCTTTAGAAGGTATGCAAGGGTACTATCACTACTATGTTATTGTTAATTCAGGATCGAACCCAAAAAACTTACACCAACATCATCAGCACAGACTTATGCTATTGAACAAAGAAGATAATCGCTTTTAAGTCAATAAAACATAGTAATTAACACTGCTAAAATATTATTTAATTTGGACTCACCTCAGAATCAGGGAAGACTTCTAATTTCTTTTTCTTAATAGTGATCGGCTCTGGGCCGGTCTCCGACTCCGAGTCACTTTCCAATAATGCCGGTCTTTTCTTCGGTTTCTGAGCCTGTTTTTTTAGCGTGTGGGGTTTACATTTTTTGCTTTTTGATGTAGAAGGTCCTTCTACATCAGATTCAAATGGATTTATTGAAGACCTGCAACAAGAAATTAGTTAGTAAAAGTAAAAAAAAAAAAGCAGAAATAACTATACTTAAATAATATTTCTGCCTTATGAACCAAATATTAATACATACATACTTAGCACCTGAGCAGTATCTACGGATGACAAATGGTATCTATGAAGTATTTTAAAACGCCTCAAGCAGCGACATTTTATAGTCTAAAATTATAAAGCCGTGATTAAAGTAATACTTTGCATATTGATATTATTTTTTAAGCTAAGAAAATGAAATTCATTTATCTTAAATAAGACTCTATAGCCCTCTAGTGTAGAGCTTAGTTTCAATTATCGTATGTTAAAATTAGACACTTCAATGTAAACATAGCCTTACCATTCAAATTTGGAGGTAATACTATCGCAGCGACGCTCTGTCGCAGCAATTTGAGACGAAATTTTTATAAGGCAATGATATGTACTCACAAGTAAAGATAGATGTTGAAGCAGCTTAATTTAAAATGGTTTGCATACTAACATAATTAAGTGTCCATTATAAATTGATTTTCGTATTAAGATATTAGACCTAAATTATAAAAAAAAAATGAATTATCCAATTTCTGGAAATTTAAATATTAGAAGTGAACAGACATATAATAATAATAAACCTAGATTTTCTCTTGATTACTCTTTGCCTTTTATTTTGTTACATTCAAAAATAAGTATTTAATCGGTTACCGCCGATACTTATCGCCGATTATCTTATTTGGGAAATTATATTGAAAAATAGATGTCCAAAAAATGCGTGCCATGTTATATGAAAGAAATCTATGATTTTTAATAGACATACTTACCCAAAATAATCGTATATATATATATATATATATGTGTTTGAATCACATTGAAACAGCCTCATTAAATCAATTATAACTTAATATTGATTAAATATTAAAATTAAGTATTTATGTTATAATGTTTTATACCTAAATTAATAATAGTCTTACGGTCTTATTCATAATAAGTTATGGAACATCTAAAGGCTTGCTAAAGTCTCGTTGTCAAAAATTGCTATTCATAAACGCATTTTAGCACTAAAACGTTCTATAAACCTACTATAAAGTTATGAAACCCAGAACCCTACTATAACAGTATTATAAGGAAAAAATGGCCGACTCTGCATCAGCTGATTAATAAGAAAATGACATTTGACGTACAAAATGTAATATTGTGAAAAGTTAGTTTCGTAAACAATCGTACTTCGAGGAGCCGCAGTTGTATTTAATTTATTTTGCACTTCTGTTTAACCAATTTAGTTTATTATTATATACCTACGATGCAAAATATAAGCGAGGAAAAATATAACAAAGCACATATTAAGTACAGCAACAAGAAATACTGTGGGTTTGCTGCTATTTTGGAGTGTAAAAACAATGCTTTCAATGCCTTTTACCTGCAAACTAGGAAATGTGAAAACATCCATAGTGGCTAGAGCAGTACTTTACAATATTGCAGTTGACCATGGATTGACCATGGGTTGGTTGTTGCATGGATGCAGTTAGGGGTAGCAATATCAATTAATATCATACAAAGTCACCCCAAGAAGTTGCAAGGGGAAATGCAAATGCTATTTTACAAACTTTTAAAGAAACATTCCGCCGAGGCTAGCCCCAGAGTTACATCTTCCCACTTGTGTCCGGAGATGGTTCAGGGACTTCCGTGTGGACCACGGAAGTTTACACCCTGCAGGGAGATGCTTCAGTAGGGTGTGGTTGAGAAGCTATGTCGCAAAACATGCTCCACCTCCTATACTGCCCTATGAGTCCCGCCCAAAACATGCAGTCTAAGTGACTTCTGCATTGCCACCGACAATGACGTGGAAGTGGCAATGTTTTGGGCCAACAAGATCTAAAGTAAAATCGTGCCCGCAACACGAAGAAGAAAAAGAGGAGACATTTAGCGAGTAGTTCGTTAATAAAAAGCTTGTATACAAATATCAGTTTAATTTATTTTTATAATACTTGTACACACCGGGACTTACAGCTTAGTACGGCCGTTATTTCAAATGCATACAGTGTGGCTATAAGTTTTTAACAATTGAGCCTGGTACCTAAGACTACTAAACACCCTACTTATTATAAACCTACAGTAACTACCTAGCACCCTAACCTATCATACAAACCACACCAAACATGAGTTACGTTGGTTTTACATGTGGGAAGTCTGTTACCAGGAGACCTACAGGAACAGATGGAATTTGGGTAGGAATAGGGGTTTGTGGACGTAGTGCAATGTACACAGGAAATAGTTTTCTCAAGGTGCGTACGGATAGCGCGTTCCTGTGTTACGCGTAGTTGGGAAACACTGTCCACGCGTACATTGGATACGCGTACAGCTCCTGTACGGACCGCCGCGAACCTGTACGCGAGGTCAATCGATCCAGAGCGCTCCGCGAGCCCCAGTCATTCGCCATGACTCCGACAAACTTAGCGGTTGCGTGCACCACCACTGCTGCGGCGTTAGTCATTATTCAACACAATTTTAAATATAAAAATATAAATATTCAATCGTTATTTCGATAATCAGTTAGTGTGCTATCCCACAAGACCCGGTGAAATTCATAAAGTTGAATCAATCTAATAATATTTTCATTATTGAAACTCGAAGAACACGCGTGTTTATTCATTTTGCCGTCCAAATATAGCGTAGCCGGCCGCGTGCGTCCTCTTTGACGCGCGACCAAAAACCGACTGACGGTGGCTCGCGCTGCGAGTTGGCTCGCGCGGTACGCGTACCCCAAGAGTGAACGCGTAGCTGCAGGTATAGACTAGGCGTTCCGGATACGCGTAAACTGAGTACGCGTACCAGGGTACGCGCAATCCGTACGCACCTTCAGGTGTCTTGGCCATAGTGAGAGGAATTATGGAAGATGAATCAAACTCGACTCCAGCTTGATGACTAATTTATTACAGTAATTAACTTAATTATATACAATTTTAGTGGTCAATACACATTGATACCTATTTACATTTGTGTGTTGTGTGTGTATCAAGCCGATGAAGTGAAAATCTCAGTAGGTCACTTCTTAGCGCTGATGGTGTGCCGGTATGAGGAACGAATGTATGTCGCTCTTGATGCTGACGCTGTGATGCTGTTGCTGGCGCGTGTAACTCTTGCCTGTTCACGGTTGAACAATACTCTAAACTCTAATTTGGCTTCTAAAACTTGTGCAAGCAGAACAACATTTTTACAATGTTTGCTTTTCATTTACCATCTGTGCTATCTCTTCTGTAGGCCGTTTCAGTTTCTGCAATTTGCCATCCTTACTAGTCCTACTGTCCTGAAATAGAAAACTAATGTTATAATTCTTTCTCTTCATTATCTTATTTATATTATACTAAAATAATTAAATCAGCAGCGGCATAAAAATAACTAATATAACGAGTCATTATTGTTCATATGGCGGCGGTTTTTTTTGTTACAATGAGTTTTGTACAGGCAAACGAAGTTCTTCGTAACATTGTAAATTGGATAGGCACCTAATTCGTAAATCATGCAGGCAGCCCCTGTTTAGCGTTGGTGTTTGTGTCAGTGTTTTTATTTTCTATTATGAAAATCTCTCCCTGACCAAATTCTTCCTAAAAAATCTAAGGAATAGAAGCAAAAGCAAGCATAAGTATAAAATTGAGAATGTTTACAAAACATAACTTACTTTGAATACATTTTAGCTGTAACAGTAGATACACACCTTATCCTCCTCCAACCAATATTCAATTCTTTGCCCTTTATTGCAACTAGTCTCCGGTCTTAATTCCATTTATTTTAAATACAAAAAAAATATTCAAAAGTTTTTTACTTTTACAAGTAAAATATCAAATTCATTCAATGACATATTGTTTCCATGACGTTAGCGCGTCAAAACTGTCGAAACTGTAGACAATATATTAGTTTTCCATACGTAATAATGTCTATGGTCACAATTATTCGGTTAGTAGACAGATATTCTCGTTTGACGATTCAAGATGTTGGCCAATTTGTTGGATGACATCATTATTATGGCAACATTTAGATTTATAATGAAGTTATAGTACATTTTAGTTATCGAAGGTTTATGAAGCGTTTATGAATACAAAATTTTATCGAACGTTTTAAAGGCTTATCGAGCATTTTAACTAATGAATGGTTTAAACCTTCTATAAGCTTTTTTTATGAATAAGACCGTTATTCTATAAGCCATAGTTGTTTTATTAGATACTTACCAAGATGATCCATACTTCAAGCAATCACCTACGGTCATTCATAAAAGCTCCTTAAAAAAAAAAATCCTTGTCTTTCATCACAGTAATTATACTCGCAATAATGATAAAAATAATTCATTTTATTTTTGAGGTTTGTAAAGTGTTGCCTTTTCTCATTCATAATGATCAATATGCTTTTAAAAATAAAATTTTGTTTTCATTTTTTTAATCATGATTAAATTGTGAAAAATCATGATAATTTGAAATAAAGAGAAGATTTTTTAAAGATATTAATAATAATTATTATTACCTTCTACATATTCTATCTATACTATAATATTATAAAGAGGTAACATTTTTATTTTTGTATTTAACGAATAAACTCAAAAAAGTATTGAACCGATTTCAAAAAATGCTTTCACTCATTAGAAAGCTACATTATCCCTGAGTAACATAGGCTATATTTTATTCAGGTGCAGGAAGTAGTTCCCTAGCTAGTTAGTTAGTGGGACGCGGGCGAAGGTGCTCGAAACAGCTGGTTAATAATAATAGCAAATATATTTCATTATTAAATATAACATGTCGATACCAACATGCAAAAAAAAAAACCTATTATATTTTGATAGCTATCTGGCAGGTACCTACAGAGGCCAGCAGGTCAAGAACCCATTATTAATAAAAAATATTTTTGTCAATAATTGACAAATATTTTTTATACGTTTAATTTATACTTTATATAACTAAATTAAACTACTTGTGATATGGGTGCTAACCCAACTGATAAACTACCTTATACTTACATTACGTACATATATATACATATGGATGAGAATTGGAACTTGGTACAAAGTAAGCGTTTGAAAAATAGATTTATTGGAACGCAAGGGAAGGCAAAGGAGTTCTCGGGTAAATTTAAGGCTGCAGACATTAAAATACCGCTGTTTGTAAATAACGTGGATAAGGAGTCATCAGTTAAGGACGTCGCTGATTATATTTTAGGCAAGACGAGCGTTTCAGTGGAGTTGACAGAGATTAGGATGAAGCGGCAAAGAGATTATAAGGCTTTTAAAGTGTTTGTTCCTAGGCATAAGTTAGATATGTTTCTAGATGAGCAATTGTGGCCAGAAGGTATTTCTTTCCGTCGATTTATTAATTTTAAGGACCGGCAAGTACAAAGCTCCCCTAAAATGGGGGCGACTGATGTTGGAACTGAGGCTATAATGAAAAGAGTCTAATTTATGATGAACACTACAAATAATCAGACTATCAAAATGGTCAGTTTCAATTGCAAATCTGTTACGAGATCCGTGGAGGGGATAAAAGAGCTGTGTAAGACTGCACACGTTATTGCCCTGCAGGAGACGTGGCTCCTACCTCATGATACAGCATTCATTGGAAGCATTGATAGGAACTTCGAGTACACCAGTAAGTCAGCGGTGGATACATCGGCAGGCGTGCTGCGTGGTCGGCCGTACGGTGGGGTGGCACTGATGTGGCGAAAGGGTGTTTTCTCTTCCGTAACGGTAGTGACGTGTAATAGCGCCAGACTGACAGCTGTCAAGGTATGTGCGGGTGAGCGTAGTTTGTTACTGTTTTCAGTGTACATGCCAACGGATAGTGCGGATAACTTATTAGAATTCACGGATGTGTTAAGTGAAATATATGCGGTAATTGAAAGCTGTGATATTGAATCCGCTATTATTCTAGGGGACTTTAATGCCCATCCAAGGGAGTTATTCTTTAAGGAATTAGCCAACTTTTGTGAGGAGCGAAGCTGGCTCTGTGCGGACGTGATGAAGTTGGACGTTTTGTCAGACACACACACGTTTATAAGTGAAAGTCATGATAACTGTAAGCGATGGCTTGATCACTGTCTGACAACGGAGGCAGCTTGGCAATGTGTGACTGATATTAAGGTAGGTTATGATGTTTTCTGGTCCGACCATTTCCCACTGGAAGTGTATTGCAACTTGGGAATATTACCATGCAAAGTGCAATATACTGGGAATATTTACAGTGAAGTGAGATGGGGTGAGAGAGAAGCTGAACAGATAAGAATATATAGGGAGCTGTGTACAGCTACATTAAGAGAAATTGATTTCCCGGTGGAACTTGGTCTGTGTGCTGATAATGTTTGTTCTGATAACTCTCATCATGCAATTATTGATAAGTTGTATAATAGTATTGTTAGTTGTTTGACGGAAGCTTCGCGAAGGAGCCATAGTGTAAGGAAAAAGACAGAGCAAAAATATGTTATTGGGTGGAACAAGCATGTACGAAAGTTTCACATAGACGCACGAAACAGCTTTCAGGCTTGGTTGCTTCATGGCAAACCAGAGTCTGGTGAGATATATAATACTATGCGTGAAACCCGTAAGCGTTTTAAATCTAAGTTAAAATGGTGTCAAGACAATAAGGATAAAATTAAAATGGATATCTTGGCAACACACCACAAAGACAGGGATTTCAAAAACTTTTGGAAGCACACCAAGAAACTGGAAGCTGGTTCGTCTGTCCCTGTGAGTGTTGAGGGTAGGAGCGAGCCCTGTCAAATAGCGGAATTATTTAAGGAGCATTTTAGGGTAGTGTCTCCCCTAGGGTGTGTGCAGCAGCAGGTGCTCCATGCTGAGGTTGCGGATTGTGAGCGGTTTAGATTTAAGGCGAAAGAAGTCGCCCATATTATCCAAAATATGACGAGAGGTAAATCTCCAGGACATGACGACCTTAGCATTGAGCACTTGCAGTGCGCTGGTGTACACTTGCCTAGAGTGTTGGTCATGTTTTTCAATTTGTGTATAGGCCATTCATATTTACCCAGGGAGCTTATGAAGACCACTGTTGTACCTATACTTAAAAACAAGACGGGTGATGCCTCCGACAGGGACAACTACAGACCTATCTCATTGGCTACAGTGATCGCCAAGGTGCTGGATGGTTTGCTTGATAGTCGGCTAAGTGAGCATATAGATCTCCACGAAGCTCAGTTTGGTTTCAGGACTGGGCTATCGACTGAAACTGCGGTACTGCGACTCAAGCATACTGTCCAGTACTATGTGACGAGGAAGACGCCTGTTTACGGTTGTTTTTTGGACCTGTCGAAGGCATTTGACCTGGTGTCGTATGACGTGCTGTGGGATAAGCTCCAGGGGGAAACCAGCACACCCAGAGAGGTAATAAATATATTGAAGTATTGGTACGGCAACCAGACCAATAATGTTAGGTGGGCGGGGTCATGTTCATCGGAGTACAGGTTGGAGTGTGGAGTGAGACAGGGAGGCCTGACTTCACCAAGACTCTTTAACCTGTACGTTAATGGACTGATAGGTGAGCTCAGCGGGGCTGGTGTCGGCTGTTCAGTGGATGGTGTATGTATGAACAACATTAGTTATGCCGACGACATGGTGCTGCTGAGCCCATCTGTCAGAGCCCTTAACTACCTCATAGGGATCTGTGAGAGGTACGCGGGGTCACATGGCCTCAGGTATAACTATAAGAAGAGTGAACTACTTGTTTTCAAGGCGGGTAGTAAGAGTCCGAAAACCGTTCCACCGGTCTGGCTTGGAGGAATGCCGTTAAGTAGGGTCACCAAATTTAAGTACCTGGGGCACTGGGTCACCGAGGACCTCTCAGATGATTTAGATATTGAGCGGGAACGCAGGGCGTTGGCAGTGAGATGCAATATGCTGGCGCGCAGGTTTGCACGGTGCACCAAAGAGGTTAAAATTGCGCTTTTTAAAGCATACTGCCAGACATTTTATACCTGCAGCCTGTGGGTCCGATATACGCGTAGATCTTTCAATGCCCTGCGGGTCTTGTACAATAATGGGTTTAGGATGCTGTTGGGGTTGCCTCGCTTTTGCAGTGCATCAGGTATGTTTGCTAAGGCTAGCACTGACTGCTTTAGGGCTATAGTAAGGAAAAGAGTGGCCTCCCTGATGCGCCGCGTGCGGGGCAGCACCAACAGCCTTCTGAATACCATATTAGAAAGGGTTGATTGTCCGGTTGTGAGGCACTGGAACACCGTTCACGGATCTGGAGGGGTCCTTTTTAATGTAAAATAGTGTAATAATGTATAATTAATAATGTTGACATTTAATAATAATTTACTAACATAGTTGTAAGCATGATTTACTAACAATGTATGGAATATTTTTCTGGATTCTGAAATAAATGAATAATAATAATAATAATATTCATTTATAAATACCCAGACCACAGCCAACAAACATGCTCATCACACAAATGTTGACGTACCGGGAATCGAACCCGGGACTCTCAGTTCGGCTGTCCGGCATGGTGACCATTACGCCACCGGGGTCGTCAGAAACATGCTCCAATCATCTAATCATGTTTCCCCACTGCTCTTAAATAAAAGATATGCAGTTATTGTTTAGAAGAAATTATCGCTTCATTGATATCTGAGAGTCTGATACCCGATGAATCGAGAACAATATATCCGGTCGGCATTCGGTGGGTATGCAGGTCTACTCCTACGGGGACACAACTGAGATGCAATGTTTTGTTATAACAGAGGCATGATAATAAACGTGCTCACAAGTGTTATTTATATTGAATGCAAGTGTAATGAATGTCTTAACAGATTGTATTTCTGTATGCTACATCGTAAGTAATGCAACAGATGCGAAACAAGCTACAGCACATTGCATCACGATACTAGGGAGTCGGATTCCCGTTGAATGAGCAGTTGCGAATCGAACGCAATACTTATTCGACTGCATTGTTATTGAATACGATATGTAGTACGTTACGATCTGCATAAGCGGTATAATTGGGGCTTTTGCATCGCGCAGCGAGAGCAAGTGATGCAGAAGCCCCAATTTTAACCTACTAGTATAATTTAATAGTATTTATTAAGTACTTAATTAACTTAAAAAAGTAATAAAAACAAATAAAAAAAATAGCCCGTCGCGCGTCGCTTGCGTGGAGCACGGCGCGGCAGCGTCAACAAAGCCCTGAAAGAAAACACAATTTAGTTTTTCATATTGTACATATTATTATTAAATAAGATTTTGTTTTATTTTTAACTCAGCGTTTTATTTACAAAACAACAAATGGCAGGGGAAGCCCAGAGGATTTTTCATCAGAGCATATTAAGAACAAATACCTATGCTTGCTGAAAAATCCTAACAAATGTCTAATTCTAATACCTAATTAGTAATACGTTCACAAATTACATTTACATACCTTGGCCATTAATCGATAGGTACTGCCTACTCGGCAATTCGGATGCTGCTGATGCTTGAATACTAAAACAAGCAATTTTTTTTACAAAAAATCCTGTTGCGACATGATTTTCTGATTAATTATTATTCGCTTATATACTTACACTTGCGGTACGTCGTCGCAGCCGAAGAGTCTCATCATAGAGGCCGACAAAACGGTTTGTAGCCCCTTCTATTTCCTCCATAGCAGAGGCTTGCCTGTTCATGGCTCGTGCCAACTCTCTGTCGACCGCTATTCAAGACTGCTCTATTTTTATTAGATGCTGGGCCCCTTCAAATTCTTTGTCATCTAAAACCAGTAATTAACAGTTGCATTATAATCAATAGTCAACCAATCAACAATAATGCAATATACATTAAGTATTTAAAAGAAGTAGTGCTTGGGGGAGGCCTGTGTCCAGCAGTTGACGTCTTTCGGTTGAAATGATGATTATATAATTTAAAAGAAGCAAGTTAATAATATTAGGTTAATAATATAAAGCTTGTAATAAAAAGGTATTTCTTATCCTTTGCGGGGAGACGAGCGACGAGGACGACGGCGACGCTTCGGAGGGTGTCGGTCCCTAAAAATGTGTATTATACCTATATTATTATTTTGTAATGATTTTGAATAATTTGTGTAAGGCTTAAATAAAAACTGTTCACCTTACTGAATTATAGTTTGATATTAGTAAAAATATATCTAATGACGTCTCTTTTTGACATCTTTAATCATTCGCGTCGCGCATGCGCGTAGCGTTTACGAATACGTTCCATGTTAGCTTTCTAGCCGATTATTTATTTTAATGATTTTATATTTTCAAAGATATATAATAACAAATGAGAAATGAAAATACTATGAGTATGCACTTAATCAAGCAAACTAATTAATAAATTTAAAAAATCAGATAATAAGGCTGCTAAAAATTAAAGTATCACTAAGTATCACAATATCGTCTACGTAAATTGAACCAACATGAAAATATGTTGAATTTCGTAAACGAGAACAAAGTTGACCGCTATGAGACTATACTGCAATGATACTGCGACCGGAATGTGAACAAACCGAACTTTAAGATTAGCAGAATACCATTTTTTGGTCTATTCACAATGTCATCGCAATCTAGTCTCGTGTTTTTCACATTGCACGTTAATTAGTAGAATTGACCTTCTGATAATTCTCCAAAGTTCGGTGAAAAAATTCATCACAGCTTAGCTCAGCGATGGGAACCCATCCTCAAGAAGGAATTATCAAAGGAAGCAAAAGATAAGTTGTTCAAAGATTATCTTGTGCCTGAAAACTGCACTCTGCTTCAAGCACCCAAACTGAATAACGAAGTTTCGGCGGCTATTTCTGAAGCATCTCGTCATAGAGATAAGAGGAAGGAAGCTGAGCAGCAGCAATTGGGTGCTGGCGTGTCAGCCATCAACAAAGCTTTGACAATAATGCTTACGAGCGACAACAAAATTGAAGCAATAAGGATTATGAGCGATGGATGTCGTATCCTGAGTGATCTTCATTATCAGGAAACACAATCGCGAATTAGCGTCATCAATTACGCATTAGCCAAACCATTCCTAAACGTCGTTCAGGATTGTGAAACGGACGAAACTTTATATGGCAACAAATTAGGAGAAAAAATAAAAGCTTCTAAAACAATCGAGAAGCAAGGCATGTCGATTAAAAAAGGTCCAAAATGTCAGAAAGGTGTCCCCGTAATGGAACCAACGACATCTAATCCACGTCCCCAGTATCAATATCGACAACCAGGTGCCTACCAGGGAAACTGGACAGGCCCCTCGCGGTTCCTACAGAACAGGGGGGGGGGGGGCGGAGAGGTCCGAACAGAGCGAACAACACCACGAGCCGTCGGCTTCCACCTCAGCAGACGTCGAGCTCGGTCGCTGCGAACAAGTCGAGGGCACCTGCGACGCGCCAATAGCTCAGGTACAACACGCTGGTAGAATATCTATTTTTTATGATTGTTGGCTCAACATAACATCTAATTCTGTAATTTTAAACTGGATACGTAATGGTTTTCCTATACCATTTGATTCTAACGTGACACAGACTCATGTACCTTACGTTTCAATGTCAGCGACTGAAAAAGTCGACATGTTTTTAGCTGTACAAAAATTGTTAAAATTAGGTGCAGTAAGCCCCTGCAAATCTACTAAAGACCAGTTTATTTCAAAAACATTTTTAGCCTTAAAGTGTAATGGTCACAAAAGATTTATTTTAAATTTAAAAAACTTAAACCAGTATGTTTCAAAATTACACTTCAAAATGGAAGACTACCGAACGGCCTCTAAATTATTACCTATTCATGGCTTTATGGCCACTATCGATTTAAAAGAAGCATATTTCCTTAAGTATACCAATTCGTAAATCTGATCGCAAATTTTTAAGATTCCAACTCGAAAATGAGAACTCAAACATCATTACCTACGAGTTCAATTGTATGCCATATGGCCTTTCGGTAGCTCTGAGAGCCTTTACTAAGATCATGAAGGAAGTGGTTTCCCATTTACGCTATCAAGGCTTCAAAAATGTTGTTTTTCTCGACGACATCATGTGTATCGGCGATAATTATCAAGAATGCCTAAAAAATGTTAAAGCTACGTTAAACCTTTTAGAATGTCTCGGGTTTGTAGTGAACTATGAAAAGAGCTCTCTTGTGCCTAAACAAACCTGTAAATTTCTGGGATTTATGTTCGATTCAGTAAATCAATCAATTTCTTTGCCATCCGACAAAAAACAAAAAATTGTGAACCTTGTTGACAAATTCTCAGAATTGTCTCGGTGCTCAGTTAGAGAATTTTCTCAGTTAATAGGAGTTTTGATAGCCGCGTGCCCTGCGGTCAAATATGGTTGGACGTATACAAAAATTTTAGAAAGGCAAAAATTTCTGGCCTTACAAAAATGTCCTAGCTTTGATAGACAGTTCAAACCTGACCCTGTAATTCTAGACGATTTAAATTGGTGGCAAAGAAAGGTGCTAAATTCTAAAAACACTATGAAAACACCTAACTTTGAATTAGAGGTTTATACGGACGCTTCACGCACCGGCTGGGGAGCTGTGTGTAACAACGAACGAGCTCATGGAGCTTGGAAAAACAGAACA
The DNA here is from genome assembly GCA_914767645.1 of Hydraecia micacea. Classification (NCBI taxonomy): domain Eukaryota; kingdom Metazoa; phylum Arthropoda; class Insecta; order Lepidoptera; family Noctuidae; genus Hydraecia; species Hydraecia micacea. The sequence continues at coordinate 4,280,248 of OU611775.1, forward strand.
GAATTTTTTTTTAATCTTTTGAAATTTTTATATAAGTTTTACAATTTGACAATTTTATATTTGACATTTTATTTATTTTTATATTATATGATTCTGTGTTTTTTTTTTTTTTTTTTTTTTTTTTTTAATTTTTTGTGCTGTTGAATATTTTAAAGTTATCACAATTGTATTTTATGTTTTTATCTGTTTTGGAATTTAATATATTTTATAAGTAATTTTAATTGCATGAGTCGAAACTATGGACTAGAATTATGTCTGAAATAAAATTATTATTATTATTATTAACTACTTAGAGTTGTTAGCTGTTTTCTTAGGCTTAAAATATTTTGCAAGCAAAAAATCTGATTGTTCTGTTTTACTGCGTGTTGATAACACAACAGCCATCAGCTACGTTAATCGGATGGGTGGGATCCAATTCCCACATTTGAATAATCTTTCTAGACAAATTTGGCAATGGTCTGAAGAGAGAAACATCTGGTTATTTGCCTCGTATATTAATACTAAGGCAAATTACGAAGCAGACGAAGAATCTCGAAGGCTAAATCCCGACACGGAATGTGAACTTTCCGATTTAGCCTTCGAAAGAATATCAAAAAGTCTCGGTAAACCCGAAATCGATCTATTTGCCTCTCGGGCCAATGCCAAATGTCAGGATTATATGTCATGGAGAAAGGATCCTGACCACAGACATAGATCTATGTCTGTGATCCTGACGCCCTTTCCATAGATGCCTTTACAGCGATCTGGAACAATAGGTTCTTTTATGCTTTTCCCCCTTTCCCACGTATTCTTAAGTGTCTTCACAAAATCATACAGGAAAATGCCACTGGTATTCTAGTCTTTCCTTTTTGGCCATCCCAAGCCTGGTATCCACAATTAATGGAAACAATAGTTTCCGATATAATTTGGATATACCCTAACGAACATCATATCGTATCATGTTACAGAAATCCCCTTATCCTGGGTGCCGCAGTACTCTCAGGCAGGCGTTCTCGCTGAGCGGCGTCCCTGAACCAGCCCTGGACCTGATGCTGGCGTCATTATCAAAGAACCCGATGCAGCAATATAACGTGTCGTTCAAATTGTGGTGGCAATATTGCGTAAATAATAATCATCACCTTTTTGATTGCTCTGTCCCGATAGTACTACGCTTTTTAAGTGAACAGTTTGATAAGGGAAGTTCGTATGGAACTCTAAATAGTCACAGATCCGCGTTATCCCTTTTATTAGGCAGGAATATCGGATCCGATGACCGAATTAAACGGCTGCTCAAAGGAGCGTTTAAATTAAAACCTAGCTTCCCCAAGTACTGCACTACATGGGACCCACAGATTGTTCTAAATTATGTTTCTAATTTGTACCCCAATAGAACTCTCAGTAGGGAAAAAATTACGAAAAAACTGGTAATTTTATTAGCTTTAAGCACTGCCCAACGCGTTCAAACATTATCTTTGATAAAGCTTGAAAATATAACAGTAGGATCTAACGGTATAAACATAGCCATCAAAGACATTATAAAAACATCCGCGGCAGGTCGAGATCAGCCGACCTTATTCCTGCCGTACTTTAGAAAAAACCCTCGCATCTGCCCCGCGAATGCCCTCGAAGATTATCTCCACGTCACAGACAAAGACCGACCTGCTAATGTATCCAATCTCTTAATCACTGTGAAGCGCCCCTACAAGGGCGCGACAGCACAGTCAATAAGCAGATGGATAAAGCAGATATTGGCCGAGAGCGGCGTGGACGTGGCGGCGTTCAGCGCGCACAGCACGCGTCACGCCGCCACGTCCGCGGCCGCCGCGGCCGGGGTCTCTGTCGACACTATAAGGAAAACCGCGGGATGGACAAACGCGTCTAAGGTTTTTGCCCAATTTTATCATCGTCCAATTATAGACGACAATAACTTTGCTCAAGCGATCTTCCATGATCAAGTTAACGATAACTAATATACTTATTATTATAAGATTATTGTTATAGTTTTGAGACTTAAACCTACAAATTATTATTAAGTATTCAAAATAAATACTTGTTTAGTTAGATACTTATTCTTAGCTATTATGTTCATATTGATTATAAAAACATTCTATTTTTACAAAATATTTGTTTTTTAATTAACACACACAAAACTTTTCTCTGAACATCTACCTGGTTATAATATATCTGAAGAATGAAGCGAAGAAAACCAACTTCTTAAGCGAAGTTCGATCAATATTATATGAGTCGCTTCATTCGAAGATATAGGTTCCCTCCCAACCCAATCCCGGCGATAAAGTTTTGTATTCATCTTATTTATCTCTAAAATAATGACAGCTTGACTAGTGGCGTGGTTATGGTCAGTAAAGAATCGATTTAATTGTTAAAAAGACGATACTTATATCGATTTTCATAAATCTCTTAAAGTGTGCATGTTATCTTGTAGATTAAAAGGACTACCTGGTTATAAAAGCAGCAGACGTGCACAGGAGCTTGACGACGTAAATAATGCTATGCTTTTGATCCATAATTGGTTTACTGTAAATAATTTGGTATTAAATGAGAAAAAAACTAAATGCATTAGATTCGCTTTACCGAATGTTAGAAGTAGTGAATGTCACGTTGTATTGAATAAGGAGATACTTGAATTCGTCGAAAATACGGTTTTCCTGGGGATCACGCTTGACTCAAAGCTGCAGTGGGGTCCGCACTTAACATCACTTGCAGGGCGGCTAAGTTCAGCCGCTTACGCTGTTTGGAAAATCCGCCAATTAACAGACGTGGATACCGCGAGACTGGTCTATTTTAGTTACTTTCATAGCATCATGTCTTACGGTATTTTGTTGTGGGGACGGGCGGCAGATATTGATACTATCTTCATTCTGCAAAAGAGGGCTGTCAGAGCCATCTACAAGCTCAGCAGACGCGAATCTCTAAGGGAACTGTTCAAAAAAATTAACATCATGACGGTTCCTTGTCAATATATATATGAAAACATTATGTACGTTCGAAAAAATCTACATCTTTTTAATAAGATAAGTGACAGGCATAATTTTAACACTAGAAATAGGAACAAATTAGATCAACCGCGTTTCAGATTGTCTAAAGTAAAAACTTCTTTTATGGGTTACTGTGTAAAATGTTATAATAAAATACCACTCGATATTCTTCAACTAAATGAGAAGAAATTTAAAACATGCATTAAACGCACACTATGTAGACAAGCATATTATAAGTTGGATGATTATATTGTAGATAAAAATGCTTGGCTAAATGCTGGTCCTGCTCCACAGGCACCTGGGCTCACTAGTTAAAATTTTCAATATTTGGAAGAGGTGCTTCCCTTTTTCTCTTTTTTTTTTGTGTTTCTGACATTACGATCTCAATGTTAATTTTTATTTTTTATTCAATCAAGTTTAATTTGTTTAATACATAAATACTAAACACCTTTTGCTGTTTGGTAGTAAACAATTTTAATCATCTTTTAAATAAATTGCAATCTATAGTTATGTATAATTTAGATGCATTTTTTTTTCAATTTTGTAAATGTAAGAACCATGGATCCGTTTATTATGATTTTTTGATGTTGACTTGAAAGAGCATGGCAGTTGAGAATGTGTCATGCTCACTTAAATGTCTCACTGATGGTGGCGCGTGTGTTGGATCGTTCGGTTCCCTACAAAATGGTTGAGCTGGACGGTGCTGATCCACGCGTCATGTTCGTGAACGGGCGCCGTCAGTTGAGACTGGTCATCTCTTAACTGCCAAGGCTTATTTTTAATCTTATATTTTGAATTGTTTCTTCACTTGTGTTTTTTTTTTTTACATTGTTCTCACATATAGAAGCATCAAGAATAATGTACACAGGATTTTGTAATATCTTGATTTAAAAGAGTGTCCATGGAGTTTCTTGCCCGTTCTTCTCCATAGAGATCTACGTTTTGGAATGGGCAATTAGCTTCAACTTTCTGACTAACTGACTGACTATTTAATTTTGACAATTCAAAAGTGCCTGTACATGGTTTAATTGAAATAAATGATTTGATTTGATTTGATTTGATAATATATCTTCGAATGAAGCGACTCATATAATATTGATCGAACTTCGCTTAAGAAGTTCGTTTGATCATATATTATATTGGTTTTGATTCCCTTGCAAGTGTCAAAATAGACTGCATAAACGGAACATACACGCCCGTATCTTTTGATTGTGTTAACTTAGAAGATTGATTTTTTTCACTGCTTCACGGGATTGCAGCCCTGAGTATTTGATATAATTTCAATTTGATAACTCAACGCGTTCCTGAGAAAAAGGTTCTTAACAGACCGACAACGAAATAATCTTATAAGGGTTCCGTTTTTCCTTTTGAGATACGGAACTCTAAAAATGAACAATATAGAAACATAAATACCTGACGTGGTGCAATTCTTGTTTGTATAACAGCATTTATCTGTCTGCTCTTCTGAAGGATTGTCAGAAACAATAGAATGGCTCTGACGATTAAGTATTGACCGTCCACAAAGACTGCACACTTGTCTTCGACCTGCACCCTAATTGCGAAACACACTATCGATCGGAATCTGAATAATTTTGAAGCAAATTGCTAATCCATTGCTTCATAAGTTCGAAAAATTTGTCTGCTCGACACGTAAATGGCGCAATGAATGTTGTTGAACTGTCAAAATGAAACCGATTCCGATTGATAATGTGTTATGGAATTGCCCCGCTGGTTGAGATAACCCTGAAGCTTGAGCACCATCACAGCTTGTTGTTAATTGCTGGTTTACGCTTCTCAGGAGGAGTTCATTACAAGGTTCACAAATGTAATTTTCCTCAGTAATCTGAAATAGGAAACTCAATATAAACTTATTTTGTTTACAATTTATTCAATAGCTTAATGCCAGCAGCACATGTTGAACAAATGGTTCCACTGATTTTTAGATTAAAAATAACAAGCATAAATACTTACGATTACTGGTGATATCCACTCGCTAAGTAACGAAATAACTCTTGTGTCGAGCTTGTCAGAAAGGTGAATGAAAACTATGTGATTATGTATAATATCAGCTTAATTAGCAAACTTTGAATGTGGTTGGTTGGGGTTATTTACTGTGTATGGAGGTTACTAGTTATTTACTGTATGAAGTACAGTCAGGCATCAATTTTGCATAAGCATATTAAAGTTCAAATTGCTGTGATAATACCGGCCGCCTCGCGCCGCAGGCCACATCTGTGTGTGTTAGTCGAACACGCATTGGCTAGCGTCAGTCGTCACAGTATAATTATCTTTCTACTGTCCTAGCGTCGAACGAAACAAAACATATCGTCGCTTTTACGCACACGGTACTACGTAATTACACATAACCTTGGTGGGTTCATACTACTGCTCAAATTCACTTCATCATAGCAAGTATAGATAGCTGGTAACGTAACCTAATGGTTTAGCAAACGTGAAAGTCTGGGTTCCAATCTCGATATGAGACTATTATTTTTCTTTTCAACAATTATCTTTTTCGTTTTTTTTTTTTTTTTGTTATTCAATAGAGATAATAAAGGAGAATAATAATGTAACATTTTTTATGTTTTTATTATTATATTGTTATGCTTATGTTATATGGGGTTAAAAATAAAAATGTTTTATACTTAAGTGATTTCAAAATGTTTATTCGTTATAAACAGTCATATTTATTAGGACTTATTGCGGTTATAGCTTAAGTATTCATTTTCATTATGAAAAGAAGATTGAAACTAAACCTCACAATAATCCTTATTACGGATATGACACAATTTTATTTTAATATTACTAAAATCAATTTATAACTTAATACTTTGTATAAATGTTCTTGTTTATTATTTCCAATCAAATATTATGTTTTTGAGCTGGTTTTCGTTTGCACGGCGAACGCTTCGTAAACACTTGTTGAATAATTCGGCAAAATATCTCGGAAACCACTTGTTTCATATTCACTGACCAGCTGGGCCTTCCACTTCGCTTTCGACTGGCAAGGCTATACCCTCTTCCTTATATCTTTTGACCCTCCGACTCACAGTAGGTAATTTCTCTAAAACAAAAAACTTTTTTACAAAAAAAAACAACCGACTTCAAAAAAAACTACAAAGTGATAAATAACTTTAATTTCGGAAGTCGGTGTCGTTGGTTCCGCATTTTCGTTTTTTGACACCCGACTTCCGAAATTAAAGTTATTTATCACTTTGTAGTTTTTTTTGAAGTCGGTTGTTTTTTTTTGTAAAAAAGTTTTTATTTTTCACTTTTTAGTTGTACCTACTCCACACAAATTCAAATAACACTAGTGCATTGAGGAATTGAAGACACCGACTAGAAGAATCATCAAAATTCGCATAGAAATGCCGGAGATGCAGTACATTTATGCATATAACATCGTACATAAGAATAATTATATAATGTATTATATACTAAAACCTTCCTGAAAGTATGTAGATCACATTAGTGAAAGAATTATCAAAATCGGTTCATTAGTTTTTGAGAAAATCGCGGACAAACAAATATACATACATACATACATACATACATACATATATACATACATACATACATACATACATACGGGTCGAATACAGAACCTCCTTTTTTGAAGTCGGTTAAAAAGGAATACTGTTAGGCTACTAGCAAAATTATAAAATATTATTACTATTTTGAAACAAAATTATTTTGAAAATAGAAATGTTACAAAATGATTATACAGTTATATTATAATTATGCTTAATATTATATTTGTCGGATTAGGCCAAGACATCAGAAGTAAAACTAATACATAAATTTATTTCAATCGAACAATGAGTTATCTTAAATCTTTAAAATACAGAAATTAAATTAATTCATTATTAAATAACTAATAATGACATTGAGGGCGGTCACATAGGGCAGTACTGACAGTCAGGGACAGTGGTCCATGCACCCACCGCAATAAGGACAGTACTAGTTGTCAGAGACAGCGTTCCACATCCAATAATCGGGCAGTACTGACTGTCGAGAGACAATGGTCCGTGCACCAAGACGCATCCATTGGAAATGCGTACAGACTCAACCGCGCAGCTCCTTATAAAGGCTGCTCGCTAGTGGGGGGGAAACGTTACAATATTTTACTGGATTGGATACCAAGTCCTTTAAGCCAAATGATCGATAGAGTGAATGATTTGTCTATGATGCGTCCGGTGCACGTTCCACTAGCGCCACCTAGTCGTCGTCTCTCGCAGCTGCTAGACAATATGCCGTCACGGCCATTCTGATAAATCACTTGTCCTCGAGTGCATTAATTCGTCATCAATTTACATCGTCATCATCGTTACATATCAAATATCACTGGTCTAGGTATTTCTTTAATAGAAAACCCCTGCAGTTCAAACATGCTGGTCTAAATCGTCACCCACTAAAGCAGGTGAGATTCCTACAGCTACAACTGGACTAGGTCACAACTCTTGCAACCCCTACAGTTCATATTTGCTGGTCTAGATAATCATCCCATGGATGATATCCCTGCAGCTTACAGAGCGCTGGACTAGGTAATCAACCCACAAAAGTAGGTGAAACCCCTACAGCCTCTACTGGACTAGGTCACAACTCTTGTAACCCCTACAGTATATATTTGCTGGTCTAGATACTCATCCCATGGATGAGATCCCTGCAGCTCACAAAGCGATGGACTAGGTTGTCAACCCACAAAAGCAGGTGAAACCCCTTCAGCTCATAGTCACAGTCTGTACAGAACAGTCATCTCAGAGTCAAAGTCAAAGTCAAATCATTCATTTCAACTAGGCACACCAAACGCACCCCCGAACGCCAAAAATTACAGTAAAACGAATCGATAGATAAAGTATCAGAATTAATAGTTACTGTTTGTGAACCAATAGATAATGTTTCTTCGGATTCTGAGACTCTACTGGCTGGCTGGCTGGCTGGCTGGTCTCCTAAATATGGCAAAGAGTTTTCCACTAATTTGTCCGAAGCAGCATTATGTAAATTTATATTACTAGGTATATTAACTGCCGTCACGGACCGTTCATCGTCATCAGACTCATAATTTTCAGAAATTTCGAGAAAACCTTGTTGACCTCTACTACGAGTACTCTCAAATTGTCATGTGCGTACTTGTAAGTCCTATTAGAGCCATTAATATTTTTCAGTTCATAACGATCGTTATCTAAAACGCATAATTTTGAAAGGTCCCTATTTTTATTTTTTAATCTAATTTTCTTTGGTGTCTTTCCTCGCATTTTACAAAGACAAATTCACCTACTGCAAAAGGTTTAACCCAGGATTTTCCCTTATTAAACCGTATAGTGTCAGCGTTAGCCACTCTTTTAATATTTTCTGATGCAGATGAACGAGCCGTTTCAACATTTAAGTTGGTTCAAAAGAACTAGGAGTTACTTTAGCTAGTAACCTTGAATGCCAAACATCATTTCCATAGGCGTAAAACCTGTGGTCTTGGAACGTGTACTATTAAGAGCAAGTTGAATCTCTCAAAATTCATCCTTCCAGTCATTATTAGAATTAAATTCTATAACAGTAAAAATATTCTTTACCATCACTTTTCCCGAAAGTTTTCCAGTTAGATCTAAATGAATAGTGTGCCAAGGGACTGGATGTTTAGGAATTGAATGCAACTGCATTTGCTGTGCACCTGAAGGGCCTTTAGAAGTATTACATACTACACAACAATTAATAAACTTTTTTTTTTACAAACCATAAAATTCGTAAAGTTTGACAAAGTCTAGTCAAAACCTTAATGTTATATTTTATTATGAACATGGCTAATTAAGGACCAAAGAACGGGGTATAATATGTAGCTAGCCAACTGGAAACTACGTTCTATCTTCCTATACAATATTCCTTGACTTAAATCATACGTATGCGATATCTCTTCAGGTAATTCATTATACGGAATTTTGATATTATTTCAGAAAAGTTCCGAATTGTGTTCTTGTTCTACAATTAAGCAACCTATATCAAATACAAGATATTTTTTTTTACGGGGTTCAGAATAATTCATGTTTAACAAATTGCGAGATAAGAAATCTGCATGAGCCATTTTGGACCATCTTTTTACACGATATTAGAATCGTAGGCCTGCAATACAGCCCACCAACGGTGAACCCTTGCAGTCAAATCACGTTTTGAGTGAGAAGCTTTAAAGGAGTTATAATCGTGAATACAGTGAATTTTCGTCCATGCAAATAATGACGAAAATGTTCGATTGCTTTTACTACCGCAAGGGTCTCTAATTCGTAAGAGTGATATCGTGTCTCTTCATCTATGGTCTTCCTACTACAATACGCTACTACACGAGGGGTACCATTATGTTTTTGGATAAGAATTGCAACATATACTACTTGCATCGGTATGAAGTTCAATGAGCACGGAAGGGTCAAACACTTACGAGAACCCTGCATTGGACAACGTTTAAGTAATTTGTCTAAAAGGTTAAGCCCTTCATCAATATCTTGAAATTGAAAGTACATCATCCGTGAAAACTAAAATCTTTTCATCTTTCATCGGCTTTAAAGTAGTAGTAGCCTTTTGCAAAATGGAAAGGGGCATTGCTAAGCCAAAGAGCGAGAGAACTGAGTTTTCAAAGTCTCCAGTATATCATCCCATTGATATTGACTGGGAGGTAACTTAATCAGTAATGTGGCTTCTTATTTTTAGCGCGATGATAGCAATCCAATTGCACTCGACCCAGAACCCGGCTACATACTTGGCGCCACCACTAGCGCCCGCCAGTTACTGAAACGTGCAGCTGACGACACGCAGGACACGATAACCAGCGTCTCACCGCTTGAGGAACAGCACCACATCCACACTCCAAGGCGGAGCCATCTATGAATCTCCACCTGAACAGGCCCTCCCTGCCTCGGCCAACCCAGGCCCAGAGTCCGTCCAAAGACCCCAAGGCCACCCAAGGCAACTTATGTCCAGGAAGGAGGTCCTCAGCGGGTGGAACAAACGGCCCGGGCAATTAAGCACTGTCTCGGTACATGCTTCAATCCCCCCTACGACGGCTGGCCAGTGAGTGGGACGAAACACCTAAAAAAAACCGTTTCGGCCCCTCAGCCCCTGTGGCACAAGGATGCCGCCATGCAAAGGATGTCGCGTGTCGGAAACCACTTCGGCTCCCCCGCCGGAGCCCACCACCGCTCCGGGAACCACCGGCAACGCCACCCCTGCCAGCGGACACAGCACACACCTGCACCGGTGTGGGCTCCAGGCAACTAGCGATGATCCGGTACGTCTCGCCCAAAGCTGCATCCACCAGCTCCGCATGGGCAGAACTCCACACGGGGCACGCGAATCCCCACCTCGATGAGACCAGTCGACGAAGAAGACCGCCGTGAGCGCGCACCCTCTGCTCGATGTTCCCGCAGTTTTCGCCGAATGTCAAAGACCTGTCCAGGGCAACACCAAGATATTTAGAAGAGCCGCCGTGCTCGATGGACACCCCATCCCAAACGATGCCAAGTCTGCGGCCCGCACCTCCACTGCGGAGACCAAATATGTAAGACTGGGCCCCGCTCTGATTGGGCTTGAGTGAGTCAGCGAAGCAATGCGGCCAAATCACCAAGAGCGCCTGACAAGCGGGCCCCAACCCACCCAAAGGTGGTGGCTTGGGAAGTGAGGGCAAGGTAGCCTGCATAGAGGAAGCGGGACTCGCCGGGGTTGGACGGTTGGTCGCTTGCGCAGAGATAATAAAAAGAAGCGGTGCCAGGACACCACCCTGCGGCAGGCCGCCCCTACGCGCTCCCCAACGACCTCCCTCCGAGAGAAGGCGGACCCGAAACCGACGACTATGGAGAAGTTCTCGGAGCATTCGGACAAAGTTCCGATCGCTTATCAATGTCTCCACCCTCCACAGCAACCGCCTGAGGTCGACTGCACCATAGGCAGCTGACATATCCACAAGAAGATGTGGCTGCGCGGCCTCGAAGACAATGGGTCAACGTCCTGATTAAATCAACACCTATCAAAATTTTGCTCTTAATTATGGTGTTTGACAGCAAACAACCAGCTCTCTATGTTTGAATTGGGGTCATCAGGATCAAACGGTATCAAAGCTGTAAAAGGTTATGGTGGTGCATTGAACCGGGGTAGTAGAGCATCAGTTAATTTTGAAAAAAATGCTTCTAAACTATTTGAGGGTAGCGGAATATTTTCCTGTATATTCTGTGATGAAAGTGCCAGAGGTGGGCGGAAAATCCGATCCCACTTCTGATGTCGGATTAGGCCAAGACATCAGAAGTAAAACTAATACATACATTTATTTCAATCGAACAATGAGTTATCTTAAATCTTTAAAATACAGAAATTAAATTAATTCATTATTAAATAACTAATAATGACATTGAGGGCGGTCACATAGGGCAGTACTGACTGTCAGGGACAGTGGTCCATGCACCCACCGCAATAAGGACAGTACTAGTTGTCAGAGACAGCGTTCCACATCCAATAATCGGGCAGTACTGACTGTCGAGAGACAGTGGTCCGTGCACCAAGACGCATCCATTGGAAATGCGTACAGACTCTCGTAAAGAGGTCGCTACGCCCCCGTAAGGGGGCGTGGCGAGCGGTACCGGGGCTGAGCCCCCCGGCCGCGAAAGGCAACACGGTGGCCCGCAAATACGGGCCCCTCATTTGGTCGGCGTCAGTGGCCTAACGAATTATTGGCCGCACGTAAATAAGTTACGTACGTCCATGTGAATAGTTGCATGTTGTTTCTCTGTAGGCGCGCCGCGACGCTGATTCATACAGCGCCGCTTTCTTCACGACACCTCGGCGGTCTGTCCCCGCCAGGTGAGACCCCCAGTTACCTGGGGGAGGCCCGGCGGAGGACGACCAGCGACGGAGGTGCCGACTCGACGCTCCTACAGAGTTAGGTGTTTTGCCCCCGCCCGCCCCGCTTCCAGAGCTAGCCGGTCACGGTCCGGGCTAAGAGGCAGTCGTGTGTGTGTGAGCGGTATTGTATCGTGTAACACCGCCCAGTGTCTACGCGCCCGCACGTACAACTTGTACACACCCAACTTGACGCGCGCCGGAATGTGGGACGAGAGCACTGGTTTGAGCAGGTTGCGGGCAACCCTACCCCGTGCGGCGACCGAGCGGACGTGTGGCCCCATCGTGAGCCGACGATCGATGGTAACCCCCAGGTACTTGACCCGGGGCGACCACGCGATGTCGGCTCCTTGCAGCTTCAAGGGTGGTGGGAGGAGCGCGGACCCGGAGACCATCGCCTGCGTCTTACCCACGTTCACCGACAGCCGCCACTTGGACAGCCACTCGGGAAGCATGTCGAGCGCGCGCTGCATCTTGACGGCCGCGTACTTCGCATTGAGCGATGTAGTAATGTACGCGGCGTCATCTGCGTACAGCGCGAGCATTGCGTCCGGAGTGGTGGGGATGTCGTCGGTGTAACGCGAGTAACACGCCGGCGACACGCAGCTGCCCTGCGGTACACCCACGAGCACCGGGCGGGCGCTGGAAAGCGCCCCGTCGACCACCACCCTGAAAATCCTGTTGGAGAGGAAAGTAGAGACCACTTTTACAACGCGACGGGGCGCGCCGGATGTGGCCATCTTGTAGACGAGGCCGTCGTGCCACACACGGTCGAAGGCCTTCTCCATGGCGAGGAATACTGCCACCGAGTATTCCTTCTTGTTGGCTGCGGCTGCGAGGTGGTGCAGTACCCTCGACAGCTGGAGCGTCGTGCTATGTTCCGCCCGGAACCCAAACTGCTCCGGGCGCGGCGCTATGTGGGGTTGGAGATGTCGCAGCAGGAGTGCTTCGAACACCTTGGAGACGGTCGACAGCAGCGTGATCGGCCGATAGCTCTCCGGCTTCAGGATGTTTTTCCCCGCCTTGGGCAACATGATGACGCGCCCCTCCTTCCACGAAGCGGGAAAGGCCCCCGTGCGCAGTATCGCCGTGAACAGGCGCGCCAGCGCCGCTACCATACGGTACGGCAGGTGGCGCAGCACTGTGTTGGTGATACCGTCAGCACCGGGGGCCTTCCTAGGCTTCGTCTTAAGGATGGCGCGTCTGACTGCGCCCGGCGAGAAAAATATGGCATCTTCATCGGGAGCTATCGGCGTGCCGAAGTAGTCTCCCAGGTGTTTCTCGACTGCTGCGACATGTTCGGTTGTCGCCGGTCGGATTGGGGCGGAACTGACGCTCCAGGTGTTCGGCGAAGACCTCCGCCCGGTCCTCTGCTGCATATTTAAGCGCCCCGTCGCCGTTGAGCAGCGGACGCACCGGGGCTGGGGTATGCGTACAGACTCAACCGCGCAGCTCCTTTAAAAGGCTGCTCGCTAGTGGGGGGGAAACGTTACAATATTTTACTGGATTAGATACCAAGTCCTTTAAGCCAAATGATCGATAGAGTGAATGATTTGTCTATGATGCGTCCGGTGCACGTTCCACTAGCGCCACCTAGTCGTCGTCTCTCGCAGCTGCTAGACAATATGCCGTCATATTCATCATTCCAAAAGTAAATAAATAAACTTTAGGAAATATTATTATTTTTTTTCTATTTAGGGCTTATGGTAAATATAAAACCTTTAAAAAAATAAATACAAGGATCATCATTTATACTTTAATTAGATAAATGTTCGATAAAATAATGAAATCATAATACTCACAGTCAGTCCGGTTTCATCAAATATTTGTGATATAATAATAAGTCCATATTTACGCAGCGCGATAATATCAGCTTTCATCTCTATATTTAAATTTGCTTGCATTTCAAAATGAACTACAACAACGCTAATAGATTAAACACACTTCACATATCAAATTATCCACCAACCAAGAAGCAACAACATTCTATTTAGTCGGGGACTAGCGGTGAATGAGTTAAGCATCTGTCTACCTTATGTTTTATTTATTTAGATTTCTGTGGGTATAATCATAAAGTTTTACGAACTATGTGAACAAGACGAACATGACACGGAACTATATTCGAGTAATATGCGAGTGTGTGTGTCTAATAACTCATTAAAAGAAGGTCGTAAGTCAAGCTAAACGTCAAGCTATTGCTTTGTGACTTTGCCTATGGACTTTTGGAGCCTACTGTACCTATGAATATAATGTATAAGGAAAGGGTTTTATGAAGAAAAGCACCGAAAGACAAGACTGGGCATTTATTTCAATTAGGCTTGTCAGTTGAATACGTTAATGAGAAAACTAGTTGTCCGTTCCCAAAACTAGGTCGTCATGAAGCAGGAAGGACAAGAAACTTCATGGCAGCTTGTTTTATAAAGTTGTACATTTGCATAAACAATTATTATTGTTACCTATCACATTAATCTCTTGGACCATTTCTCAAAGCTATAGCAACTATACCACATAGGTATAGAACAACACAGTTAACACAGCTGAGCAATAATATCAATTCACTTACATGTACGGTAGTCCATCTTTCACCACAGTTGAATCCAAGAGAGCCAGAATTGGCGGGTCCACACTTTATCAAGTTCCCCAATATTGCTCAAGTACATCTAACATTCCCGCCATTTTTAACAATCATACAATATGACCAAATATTATGTAAATCTATTTTGACAGAACTGTTTTAAAACGTTATAAGATATTTAATGTATTTTTATAACAATTTATCCGACTACAATTAGATAAAGCCTCTTAAATATAGAATTCACCGAGTTTCCTATATTTATTATTTATAACTACTTAAACATCAAGAACTGCACATAAAATTAAGAAAATATTTTAAATGAAATGTTTAATTCTGTTACCCTTACATTTTAGGTGAAAAGTAAAATAAGTTATTCTATTTATTTAGACCGACTCACAGATCTCCGGTTTCGCTCGGAATTCGTTGATTATTTAGTCTAGAAACACTCTCGACGGTCGAGCAAAAATATAGTAAATACTAATTCCATGCAATTTAGGAAAGTACATACTAATTCCATTTAATCTAGAATGATTGTATTCTTTATAACTCTACATATTCCGACACGGCCATTCACTGATCTGTGCTTCGTCCCGAAGAACATAGGCAATAGTAGTTAAGAGTAACGTAACATAAGACATCATTGTTCGGTTACAGACTACAAACATTGGTTTAAGACAGACTAAAAGTTTTATTCATATTTCAACCAATATTAATACAACCATTGAATTAATTACGAATATCTAAAGAATACTTCGAATAGAGATCATTGTTTTGACTTGGATTCGAACCATCGCATCACCGAACGTCGTCATACTCATACTGGCAGTTTTACGAACTAGCCAGCGAGCCCAAATGGATTGCAATGAAATTATTATCTACTATGCTATGGTCCGAATCACTTTATCTTTAGGTCTCTGTCTAATCGATAGATGCTATAACGTGAGGATATCCATTAATTTTACTTACTTAAGGCGGTTCAGTAGATCTCCCAGCCACTTTCTCGCTAGATGGCGGCACATTCGCACTTTCGAACATTTTCAATTTTTACGCCTAACTCAGGAAGCTTTGAGAGACAACTTTATTATATGCGTCAACTAACGCATTAACTTAATTTTTATAGATATTCACTTTGCTTGTTAACTCGTCTCATACAAAGATTTGTACCCCTAAAAATTTTGCCGTTTTACTTTATTTCTTTACACACACATATACAGTACGATAGTTTTACTTTCGATAGAACTAGATGGCGTTGTATTCATAAACTTGGTTTTATACGAAACCAGAACGGAATGGGACAAGAAAACGAGCAGCGTAACGTTAAAGCTTTTTATTCTAAACAGAACTGACTTTTAAAATGCACTGCCATGTGCTTTTATACCCCTTTTAGATTAAAAAAACGGGCACCAGGTGGCATGCATAAAATAAAAACTACCTGGCAAATAATAAATAATGAAACAGTTAGGAAAAAACAGCGTAATACTGAATTTAATTTAGAGACTGCACATGGCCCCATCAACTCAGATGTAGAAATAGCTCAGGAATTTGAAAACTTTTTTGCTAATATTGCCCTTCAAACTACTGAAGCTTTAAATTCATCCCCCACGCTTTCTGCTACCTTACTTAAAAAGAATGTAAAGGCATGCCATTTGGAGTTTAGGTTTCAGCATACAAACCCCCAGGCTGTTATAAAAGCTTTTAAAGATCTTAAAATTAAATCAACAGAAGATCTCTGGGGAATGTCTGTAAAAGTATGTAGATCTTTTATCGAAACCATTGCACCCTATTTAGCTTTCATATTTAACACCAGTGTTGACCAAGGAGTCTTTCCAGATCTTATGAAACATAGTAAAGTAGTACCATTTTTCAAATCCGGTGATAGTAAAGAACCCAACAATTATAGGCCTGTGTCAATTCTGCCAGTTCTCAGTAAGGTGTTTGAGAAGTTGATGCTCAATCAAATGTTACGTCACTTTAATAAAAATTCCATCTTTCATGAACACCAGTACGGTTTCACCAAAGGGCGTTGCACTACTGACGCCGGTGTTACCCTAATAAAGAACATTTTTAACGCCTGGGAAGAAGCACAAGATGCCATTGGAATCTTTTGCGACCTCTCTAAGGCGTTCGATTGCGTAAACCATGAGACACTTCTGATGAAACTGGAGCACTATGGGATTAGAAAAACAGCACTTGATTTGCTAAGATCATACCTGAAAGATAGAAAGGTGAAAGTTCAAGTAAACGGCGTAAACTCGTTGGGGTCTGAAATGACAATGGGCGTTCCTCAAGGTTCGATATTGGGTCCATTCCTTTTTTTAGTTTACATTAATGATTTACCCCAATTACTTAAAAACAACCGAAGATGGTGTTATTTGCAGATGACACATCACTGATCTTTAAAATAGACCGACGGTCACAAAATCTTGAGGACGTGAATAACTCTATTCTTCAGGTCCAAGATTGGTTTACGGTAAATAATTTAGTACTAAATGAAAAAAAAACCAAATGCATTAGATTTAAATTGTAACGTCAATAAAATACGTGGGTCAACGACAGACTGATATATTTGCAAACGTAAAGTAACTACCCACCACCGTACAATTATGAGTAGGTACAGCGATGTCACATCTCTCCTCATCAAGCCTACTAATCACAACCATCAAAAAGATCCATCTTAAACTAACAATGTCCTATGACTATAAAACTATTATGACACATTATTGCCAGCTTATCTAGCTCGGTTAAACGCACGCAGTGCACGAGCAGACGCGCCCAGCGGTGGTGGAGATACCGACGACGGAAGCCGTTCGGGTCGAACCGGCGTCGACTTTGACTCTTCCAACGGCGTGTCCTTAGTATCACCATCCCCGCTTGATGCGTCCTCAAACATCTCACCTTCGGCCCCGCTATCGACCCCCGGTTTGGCTGCCCCAGAGCTCTTAAGCTCGGCTACGACCACGTCACTCATGCGTGATAATGAGTACCTATTTTTGCTACTTGCTGAAATAATTTGGTCGGCATGTCTATGCCACTCAACCCCGTTACCTAAACTAACTTTTTATGAAACTGGCCCTGTTTTTTTTATAACTGTGGCTTCGGTCCACTTGTCCCCCCTCGCCGTATAATCGCGAGCAATTACTGCATCCCCAACCCGGAATTCTCTATCGGCCCCCGAAGCGCGAGTGACCTGTCGCTCTTGCTTCGCGCGCACCGCTGCGGCTACATCCAGCCGTAGCGCATCCAGTCAGCTACGCAAACGCCGCCTCTGGAGCGCCACTGCCGGCGAGACACCTGTCGTTGCATGTTCACAATTCCGGTACTGGAAAAGGAATCTGCTTAAAGCGACTGTCACATCCTCGCCTTCGTACATCGCTCTCTTTATTGCCTTTTTGACAGTTTTAACTGTGTTCTCAGCCGCGCCATTCCCTTGGGGTCTATACGGTGCCGAAGTTGTATGTCTAATACAATTACATTCACAATATGCTTTAAACTCTTGAGATGAGAACGGCGGGCCGTTGTCAGTCACGAGCTGCGATGGTAAACCGAAACATGCAAATGTACTTCTAAATACTTTAATTGTTGAAGCTGCGTTCGTGCCGCGCATTGGCAGGGCCTCTATCCATTTGGAATGAGCGTCTACTATTATAAGATATCGCACGCCACCGCAGTCTGCGATATCAGCGTGTACGCGTTGCCACGGGTGCAGCGGGAACTCCCAGGGATGCAGCTGCGCCCGCGGCGGCGCGTCCTGCACCGTGCGGCACGCAGCGCACGACCTACACACTTCTTCAATGTCCTGATCTAAACTCGCCCAGTAAATGTAGCTCCGCGATAAAGTTTTCATTTTGTTCATACCTAGATGGCCCTCATGCACTTCCTTTAATATTTTATTTTGTAGCACGTGAGGAACCACTATCCTATATTTATAAATCACACATCCTTGATCTACTAGAAAATCATTTTTCCTAGCAAAAAAAGGTTTTTCCGCATATCTTAAGTAATCTACAATATAAATTATAAATTAGGTAGGTGATTGAGATTATATTTTATTATTGAAAGCCAGCTAAAAGTTCAGCAGAAAGAGCTATGGTCGTGGGGAGTTGGAGATAAACCCGGTACTGTTCCTTATTAAAGTTAAATGTTATCAGTTACAAAATTAAGGTAAAACCTTCCAATTATTATTAACGTTAACTATAAATATAAAATTATGTAATAAGTGGGCGCCAGGGACTTTGAGAGTCCCGGATCCTGGAGCCGTCGAAGGGCTCTTTCGTCTGGACCTTTGTTGTGAGTAGACGCGCGTGTCGGAATATGTAGAGTTGTAAAGAATACAATCTTCCTAGATTACATGGAATTAGTATGTACTTTCCTAAATTGCATGGAATAGTATTTACTATATTTTTGCTAGACCGTCGGAGAGTGTTTCTAGACTAAATAATCAACGAATTCCGAGCGAAACCGGAGATCTGTGAGTCGGTCCAAATAAATAGAATAACTTATTTTACTTTTCACCAAAAATGTAAGGGTAACAGAATTAACATTATCTTTAAAATATTTTCTTAATTTTATGTGCAACTTTTGATGTATAAGTAGTTATAAATAATAAATATAGTAAACTCAGTGAATGCTATGTTTAAGAGACTTTATCTAATTGTAGTCGGATAAATTGTTATAAAAATACATTCAATATCCTATAACGTTTTAAAACAGTTCTGTCAAAATAGATTTACATAAGACTGTCCATATTAAAAGTTATTTGGTCAAATTGTATGATTGTTAAAAATGGCGGGAATGTTAGATGTACTTGAATAATATTGCGAAACTTTATAAGGGTGGGCCCGCCAATTTATGGCTCTCTTGGATTCAACTGTGGTGAAAGATGGACTACCGTTCATCACCGTTCATGTAAGTGAATTGATATTATTGCTGTTAACCAATGATATGCTGTTAACTATGTTGTTCTATACCTATGTGGTATAGGTAATATAATAAGTCTAATATTGCTTTTGTCATTTTGTGGTAAATCGAATTACGGAATAATCATGTTCTGTTTCTTTGCATTGATAAGTTGCTATAGCTAGTTGGAGAAATGGTCCAAGAGATTAACGTGATGGGTACCTAACAATAATTGTTTATACAAATGTACAATGTGTTGATACAATACGTTATAAAACAAGCTACCATGAAGTTTGCTTGTCCTTCCTTCTTCATGATGACCTAGTTTTGGGAACGGACAACTAGTTTTCTGATTAAAGTATTTAACTGACAAGCCTAATTGAAATAAATGCCTAGTCTTGTCTTTCTGTGCTTTTCTTCATAAAACCCTTTCCTTACACACTATTCATAGGTACTTCATAGAGTAAATAACTAATAACCTCCATACACAGTAAATGACACCAACCAACCACACTCAAAGCTTACTAATTAAGCTGGTATTATACATAATTATATAGATTTCATCCACCTTTCTGACATCAGAAGTGGGATAGTGCTCCAGCTTACAAAACAGATTTCTAATGAATTTTATTTATCTATTTTCATGATCAATGTTGGAGCTATCGATGGTCTGCTGGAAGCTGTTGTTAATCAGTGGGCCTGGGGCCAATAAGACGATGACATCGCGCTGCCGCCTCTGACTTCAGGACTGCGGAGTTGCAAGTAACTGTACGGGCATAGAGACTGCGGAGCTGCGAGCTGCTGTACGAGTATCGAGGGTCAGTGGGTCGTCTTAGGGTCGAGAATGCTGAGACTCTAGCTGCTGTACGAATATCGGGAACCTTTCCAGCAATAAGAAGTAGTTAAAGTCGGTAAGACCTTTAGAGGCTCTGCTTTGATATTACTTTGAAATCTGAGACCACAAATCCAGCTGATGGTGCATCATAGAGGAAGTTTGGTAACATAAAAACTTGAATTTTGAACACATGTTTGTAATTAAAAGTTAAGCTTTAACTGGTAGTTTGTCCAACTTCAAATAGAGAATTATTGTTACTATGGTTAGTTACTAGATTATTATTAATTATTGCTCAGACAGAAATTTCACATAAAATGAAACTGCTTATGTAACAAAGATTCAAGTATTAAAAAGATAAGGTTGAGCATAAGTTACAAGTTTGCAGAAATGAAACTGTGTTACTGAAATACTGATGTTAGATTCTGGTGTTCATAAATTATTTTCAAAGATACATTTTGGGTAAAATTGCAAAACTTATTAATATGATCTGATCACACTTCACACTAGACAGTTAATATAATAAAGGCGAAACTTTGTGAGTGTTACTTCTTAACGGCTGAACGGATTTGGATAAAATCTGGCACACAGACAGTGGGTAATTATAACCTGGATTAACAAATAGGATACTTTATTCCGATATTTCCACGGGGTCAACACTTATGCGGGTGAAACTGCGGGGCGCAGCCAGTTATAAGTATTTCATAATGTAGTACTTAGTAAAAAGCCACAATTTAAAGTTGGTAATGTATCATAGAGTAAATGAAACATATATTTCTCTTTGATCTGAAATAGTGAATATCATTTAAATTATTGAAAATTTAGTTTTGTGTTATAACTTTTTACTTTAAGATTAAAGTAGATGTCAAATGTTCAGTGTGATCATGTCTAAGTCTGAAATTATTTTAACAGAAAATGTATCAATATAATTTGCAATGTTATTGCCAGGTTGCTGAAGCGATGTATGGTTTTGATTATTCCTAAAATCAATGCTGGTTGTTTGATAAACTGGGTAAATTGATGAATTATTGCTTTACAGTTACCTATTTTGAAAACTGACTATTAAGTACTGCCCTGAAATTATTATTTATTTGATAATACTTAACACTCCTTTTTGGGCAGTTGTGTAAAAAATTACTCTACTGGTTGACTATTTACTTGATGCTATTTTTGTCACTAGAAGAGGACCAGTTGTTTAATTACACAGTAATTTTTATTGACTTTGTGTAAGTAATCTGATCATATAAACTAGAAACTTAACATACAAGTTGAAACTTTTGAATCGGTCACTATCACATATTGCTATTTTTGGTCTTGCTAAGTACATACTTGGAGAACGAAGTAATGGTTAGTATAGCCGTGTGAGATTACTCAAATTTATAGGAGAATATCTCATTGAATATTGATCAGCTATAACATATTGATGTTGTAAAACAATAAATCACTATGAACAGGAGAGTACTTTTTGACTATGAACGTCAGTTGTCAGATGATAATGACATTGACGTATGGTAACGTTCCATTTCAAGAATATTTTATCAAACGTAAATTATTATTTTGTGAATAGAAAAGTTGCAATTTAATATTTATATTATTCCATTTCTTTAATTGATATTTTAGACAAATTTATTGTGACTTATAAGGTTGCTTCACAAACAACGATTCCAGAGTTGTTTAACAAGTCATTATTTATAGTTTTACATAATCAAAACAACTTAGAATTACACTATGTGAATGTGACAAGGTCAAAGGTTATTTTGTCATTTTAGACTACAAAGTGCACAGAGTACTTTTGATAACAAAGTGGTTACAACTTCTAGTTTTGTCTGACCGCTGCAGCGGGACTTGATAATTTTGTGTTGGCTTTTAACTGTTTACTTGGAGAGTAAATTTGGTGTCAACTGTTCAGTGACCATGATAAAATCTGAAATTATGAATATTGTCAGATTGACCGAGCAATGTGCTATTTTGATAACTTATACGATGAATACTGGTTAGTGTTTGAACCGTTACTGATTGGAACATTATTTTTATTATGCTACACACAGCTCCATTAAGTGGTTACCCCCCAAAAGACGTGCGTTCAAATTAGAGATGATAAATAGGACCATCAACCATTAAATTTAACGAGGTAATATTTAAAATTAACTATAGGTAATATTCAATAAACAAAATTAACATTAATTATTTATCGAATAAAAATATCATCAACTTTTTCGGCGCAAAATCGGCAACGTCGAACTAATCATTAAAAATATTCATTCCGTTACCTACGTGCATTCAATTGTATGCTCTGTCTCTCGTACGATAAAACACATTTAACAAATATTTCGGTCGGTTAATGGTTGATTTAAGTTGATAGAATATTCAACATGTTCCAGATACTTAATTATATTGAAGATGTTTTAACTAACTAATTCTACTACTTACCTACTTCTGTAAATATTTACATAATATTAGCTAACATATAAACCATCATAATATGTACATTATATGAAAAAGTAAGCAAAATAGATATGCAGATACTTGAAATATTTTCAACCAATAAAAATATCGACATTTTTAACAATTAACCTAAACAAAGATTGAAGGTAATCCTAGCCACGAAATGTGCTTTTGTCATGCATTAGGATATATTTTTCTATTTTGTTTTAGTAATAATCATAAATAATTTAAACCTCAAGAAAAATAAAATACCTACTTCAATAATCATTTATTATATTTTTTTCATTTTAGTAATATTTATTATTGCTATTTAACAAAACCGATCTTAATTTAAGTACTACAAAAAGATTTATATTTTACAATTTGATTTGATAATTTAGTTATCATACTAGACATAAATTACCAACTGACACAAACAGAAATCATATAAAAAAAAAAAATAATAATAATAATAATGGGTAGATAAATCATAGTTGTTTACGCTTCGTCATTTTAATTGAACGTATACATCAAACGTGGTAGTTGTAGCTAGAGGGTGTGGATTAATTTTATAAAGAGATACCCTCAAGTTATAGCAACCTATCAACTATTATCTGTGCTATCGATTAGACAGAGACCTAAAGATAAAGTGACTCGGATCATATTAGATAACAATTTCATTGTAATTCATTTGGGCTCGCTGGCTAGTTCATAAAACTGCCGGGTATGAGTATGACGACGACGATGTTCGGTGATGCGATGGTTCGAATCCAAGTCAAAACAATGAACTCTTTTTCGAAGTATTCTTTAGATATTCGTAATGAATTAAAACTTGAGGGATTGGCACATACTGACGCTGTGTGTACGTTTTGTTATCATTATCGTTAATGTTAATTATTAATTTGTTGGTATTATTTTATTGTTTATGGATGTGATATCGGAGTATATCAATATGGATTGGCATGTGATATCAAAGAGGATATCAATGTGGAAAAAGATGTGATATCAAAGAGGATATCAATGTGGAAAAAGATGTGATATCAAAGAGGATATCAATGTGGAAAAAGATGTGATATCAAAGAGGATATCAATGTGGATAAGATGTGATATCAAAGAGGATATCAGTGTGGATAGGGAGGTGATATCAAAGAGGATATCAGTGTGGATATGGATGTGATATCAAAGAGGATATCAGTGTGGATAGGGAGGTGATATCAAAGAGGATATCTGTGTGGATAGGGAGACGATATCAAAGAGGATATCAGTGTGGATAAGGATGTGATATCAAAGAGGATATCGGTGAAAACAGTGATGTTATAACAAAGAGAACATCAATGTGGTTAGGATTAATGTGATACATATCTATGTATAGAATGTATGGACGCAGATTTCATATCAATGGTTGTATTAATATTGGTTGAAATATGAATAAAACTTTCAGTCTGTCTTAAACCAATTTTGTAATATGTAACCGAACAATGTCTTATGTTATGTTACTCTTGACTACTATTGCCTTGCCTATGTTCTTCGGGACGAAGCACAGATCAGAATGGCCGTGTCGGAATATGTAGAGTTGTAAAGAATACAATCTTCCTAGATTACATGGAATTAGTATGTACTTTCCTAAATTGCATGGAATAGTATTTACTATATTTTTGCTAGACCGTCGGAGAGTGTTTCTAGACTAAATAATCAACGAATTCCGAGCGAAACCGGAGATCTGTGAGTCGGTCCAAATAAATAGAATAACTTATTTTACTTTTCACCAAAAATGTAAGGGTAACAGAATTAACATTATCTTTAAAATATTTTCTTAATTTTATGTGCAACTTTTGATGTATAAGTAGTTATAAATAATAAATATAGTAAACTCAGTGAATGCTATGTTTAAGAGACTTTATCTAATTGTAGTCGGATAAATTGTTATAAAAATACATTCAATATCCTATAACGTTTTAAAACAGTTCTGTCAAAATAGATTTACATAAGACTGTCCATATTAAAAGTTATTTGGTCAAATTGTATGATTGTTAAAAATGGCGGGAATGTTAGATGTACTTGAATAATATTGCGAAACTTTATAAGGGTGGGCCCGCCAATTTATGGCTCTCTTGGATTCAACTGTGGTGAAAGATGGACTACCGTTCATCACCGTTCATGTAAGTGAATTGATATTATTGCTGTTAACCAATGATATGCTGTTAACTATGTTGTTCTATACCTATGTGGTATAGGTAATATAATAAGTCTAATATTGCTTTTGTCATTTTGTGGTAAATCGAATTACGGAATAATCATGTTCTGTTTCTTTGCATTGATAAGTTGCTATAGCTAGTTGGAGAAATGGTCCAAGAGATTAACGTGATGGGTACCTAACAATAATTGTTTATACAAATGTACAATGTGTTGATACAATACGTTATAAAACAAGCTACCATGAAGTTTGCTTGTCCTTCCTTCTTCATGATGACCTAGTTTTGGGAACGGACAACTAGTTTTCTGATTAAAGTATTTAACTGACAAGCCTAATTGAAATAAATGCCTAGTCTTGTCTTTCTGTGCTTTTCTTCATAAAACCCTTTCCTTACACACTATTCATAGGTACTTCATAGAGTAAATAACTAATAACCTCCATACACAGTAAATGACACCAACCAACCACACTCAAAGCTTACTAATTAAGCTGGTATTATACATAATTATATAGATTTCATCCACCTTTCTGACACGCGCAGCTAAATTGTTAAAAATATATTTTAACTAAAATAAATAAACAAACCAGTTTAGTACTTGACGGCATATTGTCTAGCAGCTGCGAGAGACGACGACTAGGTGGCGCTAGTGGAACGTGCACCGGACGCATCATAGACAAATCATTCACTCTATCGATCATTTGGCTTAAAGGACTTGGTATCCAATCCAGTAAAATATTGTAACGTTTCCCCCCCACTAGCGAGCAGCCTTTATAAGGAGCTGCGCGGTTGAGTCTGTACGCATTTCCAATGGATGCGTCTTGGTGCACGGACCATTGTCTCTCGACAGTCAGTACTGCCCGATTATTGGATGTGGAACGCTGTCTCTGACAACTAGTACTGTCCTTATTGCGGTGGGTGCATGGAACACTGTCCCTGACAGTCAGTACTGCCCTATGTGACCGCCCTCAATGTCATTATTAGTTATTTAATAATTAATTAATTTAATTTCTGTATTTTAAAGATTTAAGATAACTGATTGTTCGATTGAAATTTTATGTATTAGTTTTACTTCTGATGTCTTGGCCGAATCCGACATCAGAAGTGGGATCGGATTTTCCGCCCACCTCTGGCACTTTCATCACAGAATATACAGGAAAATATTCCGCTACCCTCAAATAGTTTAAAAGCATTTCTTTCAAAATTAACTGATGCTTTACTACCCCGGTTCAATGCACCACCATAATTGTCTGCTGTCAGACACCATAATTAAGAGCAAAATTTTGATAGGTGTTGATTTAATCAGGACGTTGTCTTCGATGCCGCGCAGCCACATCTTCTTGTGGATCTGTCAGCTGCCTATGGTGCAGTCGACCTCGGGCGGTTGCTGTGGAGGGTGGAGACATTGATAAGCGATCGGAACTTTGTCCGAATGCTCCGAGAACTTCTCTATAGTCGTCGGTTTCGGGTCCGCCTTCTCTCGGAGGGAGGTCGTTGGGGAGCGCGTAGGGGCGGCCTGCCGCAGGGTGGTGTTCTGGCACCGCTTCTTTTTATTATCTCTGCACAAGCGACCAACCGTCCAGCCTCAGCGAGTCCCGCTTCCTCTATGCAGGCTACCTTGCCCTCACGTCCCAAGCCACCGCCTTTGGGTGGGTTGGGGCCCACTTGTCAGGCGCTCTTGGTGATTTGGCCGCATTGCTTCGCTGACTCACTCAAGCACAATCAGAGCGGGGCCCAGTCTTACATATTTGGTCTCCGCAGTGGAGGTGCGGGCCGCAGACTTGGCATCGTTTGGGATGGGGTGTCCATCGAGCACGGCGGCTCTTCTAAATATCTTGGTGTTGCCCTGGACAGGTCTTTGACATTCGGCGAAAACTGCGGGAACATCGAGCAGAGGGTGCGCACTCGCGGCGGTCTTCTTCGTCGACTGGTCTCATCGAGGGGGGGATTCGCGTGCCCCGTGTGGAGTTCTGCCCATGCGGAGCTGGTGGATGCAGCTTTGGGCGAGACGTACCGGATCATCGCTAGTTGCCTGGAGCCGACACCGGTGCAGGTGTGTGCTGTGTCCGCTGGCAGGGGTGGCGTTGCCGGTGGTTCCCGGAGCGGTGGCGGGCTCCGGCGGGAGAGCCGAAGTCGTTTCCGACACGCGACATCCTTTGCATGACGGCATCCTTGTGCCACAGGGGCTAAGGGGCCGAAACGAGTTTTTTTAGGTGTTTCGTCCCACTCACTGGCCAGCCGTCGTAGGGGGGATTGAAGCATGTGGCGAGACAGTGCTTAATTGCCCGGGCCGTTTGTTCCACCCGCTGAGGACCTCCTACCTGGACATAAGTTGCCTTGGGTGGCCTTGGGGTCTTTGGACGGACTCTGGGCCTTTGTTGGCCGAGGCAGGGAGGGCCTGTTCAGGTGGAGATTCATAGATGGCTCCGCCTTGGAGTGTGGATGTGGTGCTGTTCCTCAAGCGGTGGGACGCTGGATATGGTGTCCTGCGTGTCGTCAGCTGCACGTTTCAGTAACTGGCGGGCGCTAGTGGTGGCGCCAAGTATGTGGCCGGGTTCTGGGTCGAGTGCATTTGGATTGCTATCATCGCGCCAAAAATAAGAAGCCACATTACTGATTAAGTTACCTCCCAGTCAATATCAATGGGATGATAATATACTGGAGACTTTGAAAACTCAGTTCTCTCGCTCTTTGGCTTAGCAGTGCCCCTTTCCATTTTTTCAAAAGGCTACTACTACTTTAAAGCCGATGAATGATGAAAAAATTTTTAGTTTTCACGGATGATGTACTTTCAATTTCAAGATATTGATGAGGGGCTTAACCTTTTTGACAAATTACTTAAAACGTTATCCAATGCAGGGTTCTCGTAAGTGTTTGACCCTTCCGTGCTCATTGAACTTCATACCGATGCAAGTAGTATAATGTTGCAATTCTTATCCAAAAACATAATGGTACCCATCATGTAGTAGCGTATTGTAATAGGAAGACCATAGATGAAGAGACACGATATCACTCTTACGAATTAGAGACCCTTGCGGTAGTAAAAGCAATCGAACATTTTCGTCATTATTTACATGGACGAAAATTCACTGTATTCACGATTATAACTCCTTTAAAGCTTTTCACTCAAAACGTGATTTGACTGCAGGGGTTCACCGTTGGTGGGCTGTATTGCAGGCCTACGATTGTGATATCGTGTACAAAGAAGGTCCAAAATGGCTCATGCAGATTTGTTGTCTCGCAATTTGTTAAACATGAATTATTCTGAACCCCGTAAAATAAAATTTCTTGTATTTGATATAGGTTGCTTAATTGTAGAACAAGAACGCAATTCGGAACTTTTCTGAAATAATATCAAAATTCCGTGTAATGAATTACCTGAAGAGATATCGCGATTCGCGTACGTATAATTTAAGTCAAGGAATATTGTATAGGAAGATAGAACGTAGTTCTTTTCCAGTTGGCTAGCTACCTATTTTACCCCGTTCTTTGGTCCTTAATTAGCCATGTTCATAATAAAATATAACATTAAGGTTTTGACTAGACTTTGTCAAACTTTACGAATTTTATGGTTTGTAAAAAAAAATAAAAAAAAGTTTATTAATTGTTGTGTAGTATGTAATACTTCTAAAAGCCCTTCAGGTGCACAGCAAATGCAGTTGCATTCAATTCCTAAACATCCAGTCCCTTGGCACACTATTCATTTAGATCTAACTGGAAAACTTTCGGGAAAAGTGATGGTAAAGAATATTCTTACTGTTATAGAATGTAATTCTAATAATGACTGGAAGGATGAATTTTGAGAGATTCAACATGCTCTTAATAGTATACGTTCCAAGACCACAGGTTTTACGCCTATGGAAATGATGTTTGGCATTCAAGATTACTAGCTAAAGTAACTCCTAGTTCTTTTGAACCAACTTAAATGTTGAAACGGCTCGGTCATCTGCATCAGAAAATATTAAAAGAGTGGCTAACGCTGACACTATACGGTTTAATAAGGGAAAAGCCTGGGTTAAACCTTTTGCAGTAGGTGAATTTGTCTTTGTTAAATGTGAGGAAAGAAACCAAAGAAAATTAGATTAAAAAAAAGAAAATGTGGGACCTTTCAAAATTATTCGTTTTAGATAACGATCGTTATGAACTGAAAAATATTAATGGCTCTAATAGGACTTACAAGTACGCACATGACAATTTGAGAGTACTCGTAGTAGAGGTCAACAAGGTTTTCTCGAAATTTCTGAAAATTATGAGTCTGATGACGATGAACGGTCCGTGACGGCAGTTAGTATACCTAGTAATATAAATTTACATAATGCTGCTTGGGACAAATTAGTGGAAAACTCTTTGCCATATTTAGGAGACCAGCCAGCCAGCCAGCCAGCCAGTAGAGTCTCAGAATCCGAAGAAACATTATCTATTGGTTCACAAACAGTAACTATTAATTCTGATACTTTATCTATCGATTCGTTTTACTGTAATTTTTGGCGTTCGGGGGTGCCTTTGGTGTGCCTAGTTGAAATGAATGATTTGACTTTGACTCTGAGATGACTGTTCTGTACAGACTGTGACTGTGAGCTGAAGGGGTTTCACCTGCTTTTGTGGGTTGACAACCTAGTCCAGCGCTTTGTGAGCTGCAGGGATCTCATCCATGGGATGAGTATCTAGACCAGCAAATATATACTGTAGGGGTTACAAGAGTTGTGACCTAGTCCAGTAGAGGCTGTAGGGGTTTCACCTACTTTTGTGGGTTGATTACCTAGTCCAGCGCTCTGTGAGCTGCAGGGATAATCATCCATGGGATGATTATCTAGACCAGCAAATATTTACTGTAGGGGTTACAAGAGTTGTGACCTAGTCCAGTAGAGGCTGTAGGGGTTTCACCTACTTTTGTGGGTTGATTACCTAGTCCAGCGCTCTGTGAGCTGCAGGGATATCATCCATGGGATGATTATCTAGACCAGCAAATATGAACTGTAGGGGTTGCAAGAGTTGTGACCTAGTCCAGTTGTAGCTGTAGGAATCTCACCTGCTTTAGTGGATGACGATTTAGACCAGCATGTTTGAACTGCAGGGGTTTTCTATTAAAGAAATACCTAGACCAGTGATATTTGATATGTAACGATGATGACGATGTAAATTGATGACGAATTAATGCACTCGAGGACAAGTGATTTATCAGAATGGCCGTGACGGCATATTGTCTAGCAGCTGCGAGAGACGACGACTAGGTGGCGCTAGTGGAACGTGCACCGGACGCATCATAGACAAATCATTCACTCTATCGATCATTTGGCTTAAAGGACTTGGTATCCAATCCAGTAAAATATTGTAACGTTTCCCCCCCACTAGCGAGCAGCCTTTATAAGGAGCTGCGCGGTTGAGTCTGTACGCATTTCCAATGGATGCGTCTTGGTGCACGGACCATTGTCTCTCGACAGTCAGTACTGCCCGATTATTGGATGTGGAACGCTGTCTCTGACAACTAGTACTGTCCTTATTGCGGTGGGTGCATGGACCACTGTCCCTGACAGTCAGTACTGCCCTATGTGACCGCCCTCAATGTCATTATTAGTTATTTAATAATTGATTAATTTAATTTCTGTATTTTAAAGATTTAAGATAACTGATTGTTCGATTGAAATAAATTTATGTATTAGTTTTACTTCTGATGTCTTGGCCGAATCCGACATACTTATTTACTAGTGCAAAAGCTCGTAATTACAACTTCTACAAAAGTGAAAGTAAATGAGCAGTCGCCGTCGTCGGTTCCGATAACAAGCGGGCCCTGTCCCCCGCGACCCTCGAGGGAAAGAGACCTTCACCATAATTGCCCTCTCTGTCATCTACGCGGGCGCAGCAAGCAGCAGGCGATCGCTACGAAACGCGACACGAACCGATTGTTGTCACTGTGACTCACGGCTGTTTACGGAAAGATAATTATTAACGTCGTTATACGTCTGCAGTATGGAACGACACAACTTAGATAAATCTTTGTCGGAAACGGATTTGGAACGAGTTGGGCTGCAGAAATCGGAGCACACAACATCCCCTAACTTTGTATCATCCCGACAAAAAAGAAGACGAGAGGGAGACTTCGTTGAAGAATTTGCTAACTTTAAGGAAGAGATGCAGTCTATGTTCGGTACGATGATGAAAGCTCAAGAGGCAGAATTTTAAAAAAATGCCAGAATACTTCAAGGAATACAACAAACAAGTTGCAACATCGAAAGTTCCATTGCCTTCTTGACGGCACAAAACGAAGAATTTAAGAAAAAAATCGAGTCTTTAGAGGATAAAATAAAAGAGGATAAGAAATATATTATTATGTTGGAGGATAAAATGGAAAGTATGCAGCAGGACAGTAGAAAGTCTAATTTTGAAATAAAAAACGTACCGAAGGAGTCAAACGAAACCAAAGACGACCTAATTCATATGGTTACAAGTCTATCGAACTCAGTGGGTTGTCCGATCGACAAGACGGTTATCCGTGATGTATACAGAGTTCGTACAAAGAAAGATACAAGTAACTTACCAATTGTAGTGGAAACAAACTCCACATTGTTAAAGAATAACATTCTGAGATCTTGTAAGTCATTCAACATTAATCAAAAGTCGAAGCTATGTGCCAAACACCTGGATATGCGCACAAACGAGGATACACCTATTTTTATTACTGAGCAACTTACTGCAAAGGCTGCACGCCTACACTTCCTTGCGCGTGACCTCGTGAAGTCAAAAGCTTACAAATACTGCTGGACTGCATATGAACGGGTATACCTCAAAAAAGAAGACGACTCTCCATCCATTATAATTAAAAGCGAAGCTCAAATCCAACAGCTGATAATTCATCAATGACTATATTGTCAAAACGTATTTCAGTACTATTCTCACTGCTTTTTTGCACGTTTTCTGTGCTTATCAAACTGGGTATGTAAAGTCTGTTACACCTACGCAATATTCACACAAATTACATTATTTTTTACTCCTCCAAATACTCCAACAAACACACACACACACTCGCATTATCATTATCATACATACTATAGACCATTAAGTGTATTTACACTTGTGTCAATTTTAATTCATTACAGGAAACTAAACGGTATAATTTATAGATACAAAAACTTATTAATAATTAAAAATACATTGATTAACATTCACAAAAAAATTAAATTGGTACAAAATAATTATTATACATCCCTAATACTCATACTATTATACGTATGGCATGTGTTCTTACGGTTACAAACATTACATATAAATAATACCCTGATTCTAAAATGTACCGTGTATTTAATAAAACATAACAATGGGTGAGCTACTACAAACTTTAAATGACATCGATAATTTGAGTATTGCAAGGTCGATAGAATGTGATTGTAATGAACTCGCTCACAATTATAACATTAATAAAAGTGACCTTACCATAATTTCACAAAATATTAGGAGCATATATTGCAATTTCGATGACTTCATAGTAAATATGTCTTGCTTCAATTTTGAAACGGACGTTATAATTCTGACGGAATGCCGACTTGATCCAAATAAACCTATTCCGACATTATCCAACTATCGTTCCTACGCTACAACTCGTCAACTAAATCAAAACGACAGCGTTGTAGTATATATCAAGGACACCTTAAAAGCCTGTGTCACAGAATTAAACATAAGCCACGCTTCATGCCTTCAGATAAATATATTAAATAATATAATTTTAGGTATCTATCGTTCACCATCAACTACTAACGCGGAACCTTTTATAAATTCTTTAGCACTCCATTTAGATAACCTAAATTCTCAAAAACGTAATATTATAGTTGCTGGTGACATCAATATCAACATAAGACCTAAACACACTGAACAAACATAATGAACTTAAAAACAGAACCTCATACCTGGATATGTTATCGGGTCATGGCATTCTCTCTGGTCACACCTTAATTACAAGGGAAACCAATTGTCTTGAGCACTTTATGTTAAAAATAAATAGGAAACGGCATTCTGCTTTTATTGCTATTCTACGAACTACTATTACAGACCACCGTACAACCTTTCTATCGTTATCTAAAACAAAACATTACCAACCTACACCAACAACTATTACCAAAATTGATTTTGAAAGTGCCTTGCAATATTTAAAAGAAAAAAATCTATCGACATTACTTTTTTGTGAAAACCCTAATTACATAACAGAATGTTTAACACAAGGTCTTATTGAGTCACTAACATTAAATACTACTATTCACAAGATCCCTAAAAGTAAACGAATAATTAAGCCCTGGATCACAGAAGGCATACTACGATGTATAAAAAATCGTAATAAGCTCCAAAAACAATCCCGAGACGATCCCCACAATGAAATAAAAAAAATTACGTATGCTCGTTACAGAAATCATTGCAACAACCTTATAAAAAAACTAAAAAGAAAATATGAAAGAAACCTTATTAATAAATCGTTAAACAACAACAAACTTCTTTGGAAAAACCATCACATATACAAATAAATCTACAAGAACTAATTCTGAATTAACTAATCTAAAAGCATCACCTACGGAATCAGCAAATTTTATTAATAAATATTTCGCAAATATTGGTAACCAACTGGCAAACGACATTCAACAAACCGTAACCCAGAATGACCTGAATCTATATCTGCGTTCCTTACCTAGTCTCTCTAAATCTTTTGTTCTGCTGGATACAGATGACAATGAAATAAATGGTATAATAAACTCACTAAAATCAGATAGTGCCCCTGGATGGGATAACATCTCCACTAGGTATCTTAAACATGTTAAACATGAAATAATTCCAATCATAACGCATCTAGTTAATCTTTGTTCCAATCAAGGCACCTTCCCTAACTCTTTAAAGAAATCAATAATAACCCCCATATACAAGGGTGGATAGGCGGGCGATGTGAATAACTATAGACCAATTTCAGTTATTCCCGTTATAGCAAAAATATTAGAAAAACTTTTAAATTCCAGATTATTAAGCTATCTTCAAACCAACAACATTTTATCCCCATCTCAATATAGCTTTAGACGCGGTATTTCTACGGAAGACGCTATCACGTCTTTAACTACAGTATTAACAAAAGAACTCGACAAAGGTACTAGGTGCTTATCGGTTTTTATAGACCTAAAAAAGGCCTTCGACACGGTCTCTATTCCCATCCTTATCCAAAAATTAGAAAAAATTGGTATTAGAGATACGCAACTATCTATTTTTACTGATTACTTGACAAATAGGAAACAGACGGTTAAGCTAGATGGTTTTGTCAGCGAGGACGTTGACGTAACATGCGGCGTACCCCAGGGCAGCGTTTTGGGGCCTACCCTATTTTTAATTTATTTAAATGACTTATGTAACATGACAATTAATAAAGCAAAAATATTCTCGTATGCCGACGACACCGCAATCGTCTTCACTGGCTCAACCTGGGCTGAAACCAAAACCAACACAGAAAAAGGTATGCGAAAAGTGGCTGCATGGCTAAAAACAAATCTCCTTACGTTAAACTCGTGCAAAACTAATTATATCTGCTTCTCAATATATAAAAATGTCCAACCAGAACCTAATTTTAACATTAAAATACATGAGTGTAGGAGGACAATTGGTTGTGACTGCAATTGTCCAACCATCAGTAAGGTTAACCACGTTAAGTACCTAGGTATAGTGTTGGACCAAAGCCTGTCCTGGTATTCTCAGATTGAACAAATTACTGCGAGAATACGAAAATTTATTTGGATTTTTAAAACATTACGACACCTACTCCCAAGGAGTGGCTTAGCAAAAAATCTTATAAATGAAGTGTATATCTCGCTAGTTCATTCTGTAATAATATATTGCATTTCCATTTGGGGGGGCGCGCGTAAAACACGCTTCATTGATGTTGAAAGAGCGCAACGGACATTAATAAAAGTAATGTACTTCAAAAAAAGGACCTTTCCCACCTATGAGCTATACCAAATAAGTAATTTATTATCAGTTAGAAAATTATATATTATACACATAGTATTAAAAAAATATAAAACCCTACCCTTAGATCCTAATGTATTAGCTAGTAGAAGGAAACACAATATTGCTTCCTCCCTTTTGTAAAAACAGAATTTGCAAATATTCAGTACGATAAACGCTCGTCTTTCTTATATAATAAAATAAATAAACAAATAGATATACATACTAAACCGTTTAAAGAATGCAAATCATTGCTGATTAAGTGGATAAATAAGTTATGCTATGATGAAGTAGAGAATCTTCTAGTAAATATAAGGTAAAACCGATTCCGCATAAAATAACCACACACACATACACATACGCGCACACACCCTCACACATACACATACACGTACACATACACACGCACGCACACTTAAATACACACACATTTACCAACAGGCTATTAGTAATAAATTAGAATAATTCATAAACTTTTGTTTCGTTGCATGTTACACTAATTGCACGATATAAAAGAGCGGCGCCTCCTGGCACAGGCATTTATATGCTTAAAAGGAGTCGCCACCAACTGTGTACTATACAACGTGTAATAACGAAATAAAACATTTTTGTTTTGTTTGTTTTTTGTTGTTTGTTGACGACCCTCCCGAGCTAACGGTAATCGTGATAATGCATCAGCCGGACCGTTGTCCACCGATCGGCCGAATTCGATGTTGAAATCATATGCAGCCAAGCGTGCCGCCCATCTTTGTAAACGACTGGCAGCCGTCTGTGGGATTCCCCCCTTGGCCCCAAAAATATGAGTAAGAGGCTGGTGATCAGTGCGTAGCGTAAAACGCCTTCTGTACAAATATTGGTGATGTTTCGTTACACCAAACAGAATAGCCAGTGCCTCTTTATCGAGCTGGCTGTAGTTGCGCTCGGGCGCACTAAGAGTGCGCGACACGCAGCTGACTGGCCGCTCGCTACCGTCCGAGTACCGGTGCGCCAGCACGGCGCCCAGTCCGTACGCGCTGCTGTACACCGACAACACCAGGTCGCGCCCCTCCTCGTAATGTGCTAATACACGTTCGCTCAGGAGAGATCGCTTTGCCTCCACGAAAGCATTATCACACTTGGAGTCCCATTCCCAGCCGCTATTTTTTTTTTAACAAATTGAGCAATGGTTGTAATAGCGTACTCAAACTAGGAATAAATCGGCCGTAGTAATTAACCATTCCCAAAAAACTTTTCAGTTGTGATACGTTCTCTGGTTTAGTCGCACTGGAAATGGCCTCCAGTTTCTCTGTATCCGGTCGCAAACCTTCCTTATTAATAATAAAACCCAGATATTTTACACTATCTTGCAAAAATCTACATTTACTTAATCAAAATCAAAAGTCATTTATTTAAACTAGGCTGAGAATCAGCACTTTTCGAACGTCAAAATTACATAAGACAGTCCCCCAAAACGCCCGCCCTTCGCCACTTCCTAGTGCTTTCGCTGGGAAGAAGAAATGGTGGAACAAACTCCCCAGCAGCACAGCTGTCTGTTCAGTTAGAAAATAATTTGATTTTATACAACACTATGTATGAAAAGTAATTAACGTTAACACAGGACATTAAATTACATTATTTGCCATAGGATAGCTAGCCACGCCAATATACCAACAAATATAATAAACACTATATGTACTCAAGCAAAAAAAAAAAAAAAAAAATACCTTATAATAATTAAAAATGTAAACAAGAAAAAAAAAAAACTTAGGTACTACCTAAATAATAGCCTCCAGGTATAAAGGGCGTGACAGCTTACATAATTATGCAATGCTGGGTTCTGTTTACATAGCTGTCACTTGAAGTCACAAATGATAAACTAGGACCATCTAAGCAAAATAAATAAAATAAATAAATAAGTTATTACTAATAACAACAATAAAACCATGGTCAGCAAGACGACCAGTCACCACAAGCAGCACCCGTTCACGAGCATAACGCAAAGATCAGCCATTACCCCCCTCGCCATATTTGAGGGAAGGAGGCAACCCGACCCCCGACGCTACCGCAAGCAGTGACATCTAAGGGAGCATGACGAACTTGCTGCCGGTTGCTCAAGCAAGAATAATATTATCAATCGTAGAGGTCGCTAGCTAACCACATATTGCAATCAACTCATTAAAAAACATTGAAATGAGTAAGATTATGTCAATAATAAATTAAAATAAAATTAAACTGAATTGACTAAAACTGTCTACTAAAAAAAAAAAAACAATTATATGAACTCATATAACCTGTCAGTAAGCTAATTCTGGAGAAAGAACATAAAAATTGTCTTGATTTGATCAGGGCGACCAACTATTCTTATCGTTTAAGTAGTCGTTGATGGAATAGTATGCTTTTGAACAAAGGTTGGATTTTACTTGAGATTTAAACGTATTAAAAGGCAAATCTAGCAAAGAAGAAGGTAGCTTGTTATAAAAGGTTATACCAAGCCCAACAAATGAGTTATGAACCTTATGAAGCCGGTGAAAGGGAGCACGTAGTTTGTCCTTATTTCTAGTGTTAACATTGTGAATATCACTGTTTTTAGTGTACAAGTGTATATTTTGCCTAATATATAAGATGTTGGCAAAGATGAACTGTGATGCAACCGTGAGAATACCAATATCTTTAAAAAAATCTCTTAGAGAAAATCTGGCACCTAGCTGGTAAATTGCTCGAACAGCTCGTTTTTGCAGGACAAATATATTTTGTATATCAGCGGCTTTACCCCACAGCAGAATACCGTAGGACATAACGCTGTGAAAATAACTAAAATAGACTAAACGAGCTGTATCAACGTCAGTGTATTGTCTTACTTTCCTGACGGCGTAGGCAGCCGAACTTAGCCTTCCTGCTAGGCTTGATATATGTGGTCCCCACTGAAGTTTGGCATCTGCTGTTATTCCCAGAAAAACTGCCGAGCCCACAGTTTCAAGCACCTCTTTATCTAAGACGATTTTGGGTCCTAGATTTCTAACATTCGGTAAGGCGAACTTTACACATTTCGTTTTCTTGGCATTGAGAACTAGGTTATTTGACGTAAACTAATCCGTAACTATTGATAGTGCACTGTTTACGTCGTCAAAATCTTGTCTATTCCTGTCTACTTTAAAAATAAGAGAGGTATCATCTGCAAACAGTACAACGTCACAGATGCTCTTTAAATGGAATGGTAAATCATTGATATATACTAAGAACAAGAATGGACCCAGTATTGAGCCTTGCGGTACACCTAGCTGAACTGGTAGCCCGGAAGATTTTACACCATTAACATCTACACATTGGAACCTATTATGTAAATAAGAATTTATTACGTTGAGAGCTTCGTTTTGGACACCGTAATGACGTAGTTTACGTAAAAGCGTGTCATGGTGCACGCAAGCCACTTCTTACGCCAATATGGTTAAAAAGGGAACAGATAACTTTATTCGCCCAGCAAACTTTAGTTCTGTTGCCATCTATCCTACCGACAAGAAACATTCTAGTGACGACACCAAAACACTTGTACAAAAAATTGTCTCGCCGGAGGAACTGAAACTTCGGGTCCGTAGCCTAAGAAAAATTAGGAATGGAGGCGTTATTATTAGCACCGATAGCAAAGACGACATTGCTAAATTAAAAAATTCGGAGAAACTGGTGTCGTCGGGCCTTAAAATTGAAGAACCGTCAAAACGCCGCCCCAGGATAGCAATAATTGGTGTCCCCGTAGCTCTCAGTGAGAAAGCGGTATTGGAGTGCATTTATGAGCAAAACCTGTCTGATAAATTGCCGAAAACTACTCGAGAGGCCTTTCTAGAAACAATAAAATTGAGCCATAAGTCCGGAAAGAAAGATCGCCCAACATGTAATTATATACTCGAAGTTCCTCCCAGCATCAGAAAAATACTAGTGAACCAAGGCCGTATTTTTATAAATTGGACATCATGCCCAGTTAGAGATTTTACTTTAGTAACCAGGTGCTTCAATTGCCAGCAGTTCGGTCACGCAGCCAAGTTTTGCCGCGAAACATCTCCAACATGTAACCTCTGTGGAGAGACGGGACATTCGTTCAAAGATTGCAGCAACAAAACTTCTCCTCCGCAGTGTGCAACGTGCAAACGTTTCAAGAGGAAATGTGATCACCCAACTGGTGACGTAAATTGCCCAGCACGAAAATACGCCGAAGACAATTACATTAACTCAATAGACTATGAAGGCGCCTAAGAGCGCCATCGAATAATTTGTTAATTAGCACATAAAAAGTCTAACTAATCAGCTAATCACTGATCTAGACAGTTTTTCAGTGTCCGAAGCAGTAATTTGTAATCTTGAGGAGTGCAAAAATCTTCTTCACAACGGTAAGAAAATGTTAACAGTGCTTACACAAAACATTCGTAGTATAAACAGAAATTTTAACGGCTTTGAAGTGCTATTACAGAATCTTGAAATAAGCTGTGACATTATTGTACTAACAGAATGTTGGCTCTCCGAACAAACAACGAATATACCATCACTAGACGGGTACAATTTACACAAAACCAATAGCCACATTAATCAAAATAGTGGATTAGTTGTGTATATTAAAAATAATTTAGAAGCAGTGGTAGAAGAACCCTTATTTCAAGACTGTAATTGCTTGATAAAAATTTAAAATTTCCACAGATACGGTATTTATGGCTATTTATAGACCTCCAGCTCAAAATATTGACAGATTCCTAGACTCGCTTAACATAAACCTAGAAAAAATATCATCTTTTAAAAATATTATACTTTTAGGTGACATTAACATTAACATTGCTTCCGGGAAAATCAATACTCATGCACATAACTATCTGAACATCTGCACATTTCATGGACTTCTACCAGCTCATTATTACCCAACGCACCAGAGCGGCTCATGCCTCGACCATATCATTATAAAGTCAAAATCGCCGTCCATAACAATGGTTACTAATACTTCACTTACCGACCATCAAGCTGTTTTACTAACATTGCAAATACCTTCACCCAGAAAAAAATGCATGCGCAGCTATTCTAAACTCAACATGACTAATCTTGAAAATGACATACGAGGTATAAATTTCGACCCCGTTTACAATAATTCGAGTGACACAAATATTTCGTTACAGTGTTTCATTGATTTGATACAATATGCGATTAAGAAGAACACTTTAACAAAAGTAATCCCTAGAAAGTACAATAACATTAAACCATGGATTTCGCCCGGACTTGTTCGCTGTATCAGACATAGAGACAGACTACACCAAAAATGTAAACTTTCCCCTAATAATGAAATACTATCAGTCACTTATAAGCGATATAGAAAGGAGGTCAACAAAAGCCCATACAACTTTGCCCAAACATGTACCTCGAGGTACACGTGCACCAATTGGTAGAAAAAAAATAGAGGAATTCGAAAATAATTGTATTTTTATACATAAATAACTTAAAACTACATAATAAATTATTTAAAATTTTAATAACCTGTAACACAATTAAATCATGTGGCAACTTTGCATGTACGGGTTGACATTAAGAGTATATGTGTTCTGTGGACATTATTTCGTGGGTAAATGTCATTCACCCCCACCCGTCATTCCGTTCGTTTCTGCGTTTCGGGGTATTCGTCTGTTCGTTTGTGTTGTGTATTTTGTTTAATAACTTGGCTATTCTTTCTGGTATTCCGTTTGTCACCTCGCGATTTGGTTCTTGACGATACTGTGATCCCGAAATCTTGGCTATTCTTTCTGGACTTTTGTTTGTTACCTCACGATTTGGTTCCTGACGGATTGGCTATTCATAACGGACATTGCGATTTGGAGACTCAGGCTTTTGGTTTGAGCGTCGCGTAAGTATCCTATTCACGTTTTATCATAATGAAGAGACTAAAATACTTAAGATTTTAATAAATCAATTGCTTTCAGGCTAGTGCTTACAAACATGAGGTGCGTTTCTTGTCATGGAGTACTGGATGATAACATGCAGTCTTACAATATCGCCCATGTCGGTATTGAGCTGACTGTAGTCTTGGAAGAAATATTAAACCATGAGGTAACTTTTCTACCATATAAATCAATATGTGAATGTCGGCATAAAAAAACATATTAAAAATTCATATTAAATCACATAAAAAAAACTATCCATTCAATTTCAATATATTTTTAGGTTGATCATGATGGAGTGTTATGCAGTAATTGTTTCGACAATACTGTACGTCGACTATCACAAGGAATAGAGCATCTGACTGCAAACCGTTGTGTAAGGTGCTTAGAGTCAGTTAGTGGACGTCATGCTCACTCCCTACCAGAAGGCCCCGAAAGAGATTATATAGCTCTTCTCATACTTCCCAGACAAGTAAGATCTTCTAAACAAATTGAAATAGTTATTTTATACTAAAACAATGAATAATTATTAATTAAGGACTAATCCATATTGGAATATCTAATAAATATCTTCATTTTAGATTCAACCGGGAAATATAGTCTGTTATGCCTGTTGGCTGGCTGCTCGTAGGAATGTACGAAGACAACAAGACCGGCAAGGCACATCACCAGCCGCACAAGATAGTGATAGCCAACATATTGCTGTGATTGAAAGCCAACCATCTACATCACATGATACATTAAATTGTGTATGGTGTCAACGATCCCTTTCTGGTATCCATACTCATTCTTTGCCTCAAGGACCTGAAAGAGATGAAATAGCAATTCGAATATTACCTAGACAGGTAAGGCCTTAATTTTTTTTATTGCTTCCAAAAATATTTCCTCATAATACTACATACACTTCATGACACATACATCATCATATCATGTCATATAATGTATGTTGAATTGTTTTTCATTTCTATTCTCTTTTTTTTAGATTGAACTGAACAGTAGAGTCTGTTATGCATGCTGGATGGCAGCTCGTAGAAATACCGGAAGTGGAACTGCACCTGCTTCATCACAAAATGAGTCGACTAGATTGCCTAACTATAGTAGAGCGGGTAATTCTTCAAATACTTGTTTTGTACAAGGATGTAATAATAATGAACAATTAACCATTCCCCAGTTTCTAAAATTAAAATGACTTAAAATGCATAAACTATACTTGCCACAAAATGCGAGAATCTGTAGAGAGCATTTAGGCATTTACGATTGGGGAATTTTAGAGGAACACCGCTACGGACATAACTTTTCTGTTGACGAAATAGAAGATGTAATCAATCTTGCTTTAGAAAAGGAAGAAACTCAATTATTAGATTTTGAAAAAATTGAATTAATGTCTGATGAATTATGTCATTATTGGTCAGGTCTCAATAAACAAAAGATTA
The DNA here is from genome assembly GCA_914767645.1 of Hydraecia micacea. Taxonomy (NCBI): domain Eukaryota; kingdom Metazoa; phylum Arthropoda; class Insecta; order Lepidoptera; family Noctuidae; genus Hydraecia; species Hydraecia micacea. Next base: position 4,322,288 of record OU611775.1, read on the forward strand.
CAACAATTATAGAACAGACACCCCTTTTGCGTGAACATATAAAAAAATATAAAACTGCTTTAGGCATCTATCTTGTAAAACTGCGAACAGGGGAGCCAAATTCGAGGTTGGCTGAATTATTTGGAATGTCCGAGTCAAATGTCTCTAGTCTGTTAAGAAAGACCAGAGAGATTCTAAATGAACAATTTGTGCCATTATACTTGGGTGTTGCACATTTACCTAGGCAAGATATAGTAAATCATAATTTAACAATTCCTAATGGACTGTTTGGTGGTGAAGAAGGTGGCAGGCGAAAAGCTATTGTAATCTGTGATGGGACATATGTATATTTGCAGAAATCATCTAATTATTTATTTCAAAAGAAATCATACAGCTTACATAAATATCGCAATTTAATTAAACCATTTTTGATAGTGACCACAGATGGTCATATATTAGATATTTATGGCCCCTATGCAGCAACTGTGTCTGATGCAGAAATAATGAACCAATTATTTAGAAATGAAAGCAGCGAGTTAAGGCAGTATTTTAGGGAAGGGGATGTTTTTATTTTAGACAGGGGATTCAGGGATTCTATTCAAATGTTAACATCATTAAATTATACAGTTTGTAAACCTGAATCCCTTCAAACTGGTGAGACACAGTTGCCGACATTACGAGCAAATAAATCAAGGCATGTCACCATGTGTAGATGGGTAGTGGAGGTGGTGAATGGACGTTTTAAAAGAGATTTTAAATTAGTAAGAAATGATTTTAGTAATAATGCCGCTACCCATCTAATGATGGACTTTAGAATTGCAGGGGCTATAATAAATGCATTTCATGTACCCATCATAGATAGGCCAGATGCAAGTGCTATTTTGGACCGGGCCAAGCAAAAACTAAATGTACAGTAGGCTCCAAAAGTCCATAGGCAAAGTCACAAAGCAATAGCTTGACGTTTAGTTTGACTTACGACCTTCTTTTAATGAGTAATTAGACACACACACTCGCATATTACTCGAATATAGTTCCGTGTCATGTTCGTCTTGTTCACATAGTTCATAAAACTTTATGATTATACCCACAGAAATCTAAATAAATAAAACATAAGGTAGACAGATGCTTAACTCATTCACCGCTAGTCCCCGACTAAATAGAATGTTGTTGCTTCTTGGTTGGTGGATAATTTGATATGTGAAGTGTGTTTAATCTATTAGCGTTGTTGTAGTTCATTTTGAAACGCAAGCAAATTTAAATATCGAGATGATAGCTGCTGATATTATCGCGCTGCGTAAATATGGACTTATTATTATATCACAAATATTTGATGAAACCGGACAGACTGTGAGTATTATGATTTCATTATTTTATCGAACATTTATCTAATTAAAGTATAAATGATGATCCTTGTAGTTATTTTTTTAAACGTTTTATATTTACCTACCATAAGCCCTAAATAGAAAAAAAAAATATTTCCTAAAGTTTATTTATTTACTTTTGGAATGATGAATATAATATTAAGCATAATATTATAATATATAATCATTTTGTAACATTTCTATTTTCAAAATAATTTTGTTTCAAAATAGTAATAATATTTTATAATTTTGCTAGTAGCTTAACAGTATTCCTTTTTTGTTTTAGAGAAATTACCTACTGTGAGTCGGAGGGTCAAAAGATATAAGGAAGAGGGTAGCCTTGCCAGTCGAAAGCGAAGTGGAAGGCCCAGCTGGTCAGTGAATATGAAACAATTGGTTTCCGAGATATTTTGCCGAATTATTCAACAAGTGTTTACGAAGCGTTCGCCGTGCAAACGAAAACCAGCTCAAAAACATAATATTTGATTGGAAATAATAAACAAGAACATTTATACAAAGTATTAAGTTATAAATTGATTTTAGTAATATTAAAATAAAATTGTGTCATATCCGTATTAATAAGGATTATTTTGAGGTTTAGTTTCAATCTTCTTTTCATAATGAAAATGAATACTTAAGCTATAACCGCAATAAGTCCTAATAAATATGACTGTTTATAACGAATAAACATTTTGAAATCACTTAAGTATAAAACATTTTTATTTTTAACCCCATATAACATAAGCATAACAATATAATAATAAAAACATAAAAATTATTACATTGTTATTCTCCTTTATTATCTCTATTGAATAACAAAAAAAAAAAAAAACGAAAAAGATAATTGTTGAAAAGAAAAATAATAGTCTCATCTCGAGATTGGAACCCAGACTTTCACGTTTGCTAAACCATTAGGTTACGTTACCAGCTATCTATACTTGCTATGATGAAGTGAATTTGAGCAGTAGTATGAACCCACCAAGGTTATGTGTAATTACTTAGTACAGTGTGCGTAAAAGCGACGATATGTTTTGTTTCGTTCGACGCTAGGACAGTAGAAAGATATTTATACTGTGACGCTCACGCTAGCCAATGCGTGTTCGACTTACACACACAGATGTGGCCTGCGGCGCGAGGTGGCCGGTATTATCACAGCAATTTGAACTTTAATATGCTTATGCAAAATTGATGCCTTACTGTACCAAATATATTATCGGAATATGTAATCGAAATTAATATGAATAGACGAAGAGCACATTTTCATAGCATTGATGCAGGTGTAACACTTTTGGAAGAGTTCCCAGTGATGACAATGTCAGAGTTAATTTTGTTTGCACTGGGAACTTACCAGATTAAGCAGGCCCAGTCATATTATGGGGAACACATTAGAGAAAATGGATCTTTTATAATTGAAATCTGTGATGCCGAGCAAATCCATATACCAAATATATGTGCACAGGAAACAAAATTAATAAGGGGACGAATAAAATCAAGACATACAGGCTCTAAAATATATTATACCTACATTTTATTAAATATGCCACATACCAATTGGGAGCACAGAATCCACAGCTACTACTGTTGCATTGTTGGCAAACGAACAGTGGGTTGCTGTGCTCACATTATGACAATTATTTGGTATATGGGTTGGGCTCGGCATCAAGAGAATATAACAGCGCCTGCCACTTTCCTTGATAATATTTTAGTAAGAGATGAAATTGAAAATGAAGAACGCTAATAAAAAAAATCAAAAATATTTATTGTTTTATTCCCTAAACTAACTCAATAATTCTATTTATTCCATTGTTATTGATAGATATTACTGGAAATACTACTTCCAGGCTTTAATTCATAGAGTGCCGCTTGGGCTTCTGGGCCCGATAACAATAGGAAATACTTGAAAGGTTAATTGAATTCCATGACGTGGGCTACTGAGTATCGAATCTCAGAAATCCAATTTCCACCCCTTATGCACATCACAATAGACGCAGAGTAAGCATAAAAAGGGTGTTTTATGTAAGAACTTGATGTTCCTTGGGTTGATGTTCTATTTATTTCAAGACAACAAAAGTCTTTATTTAAAATGCGACTTCTATTCAAGGAAGCCTGGATGATCAGGCATGATTTATATTGAGCTGGGATATGACGGAAATCAGAGTCCCATCAAGTTGAAACCCTTGGATGTCGACGCTAAGGAACTCATTTATTTATCGACTTTGTTAATCGCTCTGATAGACTTTTAATGCTGCTTCTAATATTACTGTTCATCAACATTCACAGCTTGTGTTCAGCTACTTTTGGGTATAAGCATCCTTTCTTATGTTAGGTAGGTACATAACTTTGCCTAACGAAAATCGATTATACAATGAGAGTTATTATTGAATGCAAATTGAATTATATTATAAAAATATTCGAAACGAAACAAAAACAGTAGCTCTGAAACCGACAGAAGCCAACTGTCAACTTGACAGTTTTTTTTTTAATAGGTAAGGTAATGGACCAAGGTAGTATAGTTCTGCCTAAATGGCGAGCTTTTTATAATGTTAAAAGTTATTTTATTCTCGTCCCCGGGTAATCATAAGAAAAATATATAAATGCAATGTTATTCAGTGTAATCTAGTGTATTTTATTCCACTAAGTGTACCTCGGTACGTCGTTTGGGCAGATTTTGGTGACATCCTTTCTGCAACAATCTGTTGAAAAAACTAAAAAAAACAATATGACAAAGATCAACTACAGAAGGCAGGGAAAAACAGTAAGCTTATCTGGAAATATATTAAAAGTAACACATTTAGAACTAAAAACTCAGAACCTCCGCTCGAACTTTTAACGACCGAATTGAACCCATCCGCAGCGGCGAATAAAGCAAACAATTTCTTTATTAGCATTGGAAAAAATCTGGCAGAAAAAAATATATCCCACAGTATTTCTTCTATCCAAAGTCCATCTATGACTCATACTAAACTGAACTCTTTTGTACTATTAGATACGGACGTGAGTGAAGTGATAGGTATAATAAACGGGTTAAAGGATTTATGCGCCGTCGGTTGGGATAACATTCCTAATGCCATACTTAAAAGACTTAAATACATAATTGCCCCTCCACTAACTCACATTTTTCAGATATGTTTAACCCAAGGAATATTCCCAAAATTGCTTAAAAAAGCAGTGGTCACCCCTGTTTTCAAATCCGGAGACAAAACCTGTGTCACTAACTATAGACCTATTTCAGTACTAACGGGACTCTCAAAGATTTTGGAAAGAATCATTAACAATAGACTAGTAAAATATCTTGAAAATAACAAATTGCTTTCAGATCAACAATTTCGGATGTTGCCGCTGGGCGCCCTAAGGTTCCACCTGACAACATCGTTACATCTAGTCACATAGAAAACCCTCAACAAAACATAACGGTTATGGAACAACTCTTAATTAAACAAAATGAAAAAATCGACCTACTCCTGCAACAAATCAGTACCCTAATGGGCTTACTGACTACAGTCATTACTAAACTAACACCGTAAATGACTCCTCTACGAATCGCAATCTGGAACATCAATGGATTGGCTCCCAATATCCAAGAGTTGGAGACTTTAATTAAAACCAACAAACTAGACGCAGTACTAATTTCAGAGTCGCACGGGACGTCCAGAAGCTCGTTCCGCATAAAAGGCTATAACATCTACCACTCCCCGCATCCCGATGGTAGTGCACATGCTGGCTCAGCGCTGGTCATTCGAGCGAACCTGAGACATTCACCGATAGAACCATATTCTACAGTACATTTACAAGCCACCTCTGTTAGACTGGAGGACCGAGCAGGCCCTATTATTCTATCCTCAATTTACTGTCCACCAAGACACAAAATCACTGCAGACATGTACAAAACCTACTTCAATACTCTTGGCCATAGGTTTGTTGCGGGTGGTGACTGGAATGCCAAACATACTTTTTGGGGCTCCCGCTGTACCAGCACTCGTGGGGCGCGCCTTAAAACGCTGTGTTGATGAAAATCACTTAAAACCAATATCTACAGGTGAGGCTACTTACTGGCCTAGTGACCCAAAGAAACTACCGGATCTCTTGGATTTCTTCATAAATAAGGGTGTAGACAGCTTACATACTACTATCGAATCGAGTCTAGATGGTTCATCAGATCACACACCGGCAATCCTCACAATTAGCACTAGTGAGCTTACTCGAGAAACAACCGAGTCTCTGACAAATGGTCGAACTGACTGGAAGGGCTTCTCGTCTTACCTCAACGAAAACTTTAATGCTAATATGCCACTGAAGAACCAAAATGATGTAGACAACGCCTGCAGATATCTCACTAACGCCATTCAAGTGGCTGCTTGGATCAACACACCCTCTCGGCCCAAAGGTCCGACCAATCCTACTCACCCACTAGACATAATGCAAAAAATACTTGAAAAGCGCCGACTTAGAAGAATATGGCATCAATCCCGTCACCCTCTCGACAAACATACTTACAATAAGGCAGCAAAGGAGTTAAAGGCTATAGTCCAGGAGTCTACTAACTCAACGTTAACAACGAACCTACAGATGATGTCACCTACAGGAGTTGGCACGAACTCGCTCTGGAAGGCCACTAAAAACTTAGACAAGCCTCAACAATCTTATCATCCAATCAGATCACAAGCTTCCTGGGCAAGAACTGACTTGGAAAAAGCCGAGGTATTCGCAACACATCTGAATTCTGTATTCAGACCCAACGAGAGCGTTGTTGATGAGCATGAAATTGACTCAGTATTGGAACAAGATTTGCAGATGTGTATGCCTATTATACCAACAACACCTAAAGAAATAGCGAAGGAAATCAGACTGCTAAACTCGAGAAAAGCCCCGGGATTCGATCTGATCACGCCTTCCATACTTAAAAATCTTCCCAGAAAATGCATCTCTTTCCTCGCTAGTCTGTTCAACGCAATCTTTCGAACATCTCACTTTCCTGATCTGTGGAAAATCTCTGAAGTTGTCATGATCCACAAATTAGGTAAACCTGAACATGAAGCCTCGTCATATCGGCCGATAAGCTTAACGCCTGTGTTGTCCAAACTGTGGGAGAGGATATTCCTTAACCGACTGAAACCGTGCATGGACGCCAATGATGTGGTTCCGTCTCATCAGTTTGGCTTTAGGAAATCTCACTCAACAATAGAACAGGTTCACCGAGTTTACCAAACAGGAAGACAGGCTTTTGAATGTAAACAGTATTGCTCAGCGGCATTTCTTGATGTACAACAAGCTTTTGACCGTGTCTGGCACAAAGGATTGCTAGCTAAAGTGAAAGAAAATCTTCCGCACTCAATGTTCCTGCTCATCCAGTCATACTTATCCGGCCGCTACTTCCAAGTAAAACAGGGCGAAGCAAGATCCAGATTGTTTGAAGTGAAAGCTGGTGTACCACAGGGATCTGTTCTTGGTCCAGTGTTGTACAACATATTTACATCAGATCTACCCACATTAGATGGCATAACAATAGCAACATATGCCGATGACATTGCCTATTTATCAGTTGATGACAACCCAGAAATGGCCAGCAATAGACTCCAAAAACAGCTAGACGAAACTCACAAATGGTTCTGTAAGTGGCGGATACGTGCCAGTGCATCCAAGTCTAACCACATCACCTTCGCGCTCAGGCACGGGAACACCCCTCCTGTCAGGCTTGGTCCTGATACCCTACCGCACACAGATTGTGTGAAGTATCTTGGCTTCCACTTAGACAGGCGCCTACCATGGAAGTATCACATCAAAAATAAAAGGGACGAGATAAACCACAAATTCCGTAATCTGAATTGGCTCATGGGAAGAAACTCTGTGCTCTCTGTAGACAACAAACTCCTCATCTACAACTCGGTCCTTAAGCCATTATGGACGTACGGGATCCAATTATGGGGCGTTGCAAGCAAAACTAACATTCTCTGCCTACAAAGAGTCCAAAATGGTATCCTAATATCCATAGTAAACGCACCTTGGTTTGCTAGGAACGACGAAATCCACGACTATCTACAAATGCCAACAGTAAGCTATGAAATCGAGCGGTACAAGGAGCAACACAAGGCACGCCTAACCTTGCATCCAAACCCACTATTTACAGAACTGTTAAACCCGACAGCGGTGGTGAAAAGGCTGAAGAGGAACCACCTTCTATAAGTGGGAGGCGCAGCGCTGGCTGCTCCACCACAACGCCATTTCGTCATGGAACATATTCGCTTATGGTCTGACGACCGATTGCAAATGGAACGAAAAACAAAAAAAAAAGAACAACAATTTGGTTTTAGGCCAAAAAGATCAACGAGCCAAGCAGTACACAATTTGACAAATTTTATAAGTAAAAACATCGATAATGGCATGCATACCATTGGGATCTTTTTGGACCTTGCCAAGGCTTTTGACACTATTTCTTGTTCTCTTCTATTACTGAAACTGGAAAAAATTGGGATAAGAGGAACACAGTTAAAATTGTTAGCCGATTATCTTAGCGACCGTTACCAGTCTCTAAAAATCGGTCAGCACACGAGCTCTGAACTTAAAAATAGTAATTACGGAATCCCACAAGGCAGTATTTTGGGGCCGACATTATTTTTAATATATATAAATGACCTTTGCCGCTTACAACTTCAAAATGGTTTAATTATGTCATATGCGGATGATACAGCTCTACTGTTCTCAGGTAAATCAAGAGCTGATGTCTATGAACTTGCTCAGAATGGTTTTGATATTGTGTGTAATTGGCTACATAACAATCTATTAACGTTAAATTCAGATAAAACCAAGTATATTCTTTTTGAAATGAGAAATACTAACCCGATGCTTACTAACCAATACATTCACGCGCACAATTGTAACACAAACGCTGACACAGCATGCACTTGTCCCACTTTAATTAAAGCTGACCACATCAAATACCTAGGCGTAACGATTGACACAAACCTAATCTTCCGTAAACACATCGATTTATTATGCACTATTTTAAGAATTTACGGGACATAGCCGACTATAAATTAATTAAACAGGTTTACTTGGCTTTGTGTCAATCTATTCTTACATACTGCATAACTTCTTGGGCTGGTGCCGCAAAATCAACTTTACTACTGCTAGAACGTGCTCAAAGAGCAATTCTAAAAGTCGCCACTCGTCGCCCTTTCAGATTTCCCACACACCAGCTTTATATGGCATGCAAGGTACTAACAGTTCGACAACTTTTTATTTATTATTATTTATTTATATATACTTTATTGTACACCAGAAAAAACATTACAATAAAAACGATGGTGGTGGTGGTGGACTTTTTGTTCTAAGTATAGTTTTACTGCAACACACTGAACTAGATTTTAAACCTTTACCTGCAGACAAGAGGAGAAAGGATTTGGTTTGCACGAACCCTCAGACTAAACATGCTTTTTCAAAAAGATTTTACTTATTTCTAGGACCTTTCTTATATAATAAATTTAACAAATTGCTTAAGATTTATAATGTAAGTTATAATAGGTGTAGTATAATGTTATTCGATTATTTAGCTAAACTAAATTAATCAGACACGGAAAAACTATTAGAGGTGCTGAAATAAAGTAGCTTAACTGTAGTTACCTAACCTAATATTATAATATTATTTTAGAATAATTTTAATTATAGATATAAATACATCCCATAAGCCTAGTTTATAATAAGGCTACGCAAAATATTGTATCTGCTTAGATAATGAAAATATAATATGTTAATTTAATTCATTGACTGTCCTATTTAACAAGTTCATTCGTAGAGAGATGGCCTGAAACACAGGTTTAAATAAACCTAGATCAGGCAACGCACTACATTACCTTCAGAGTAGATTCTCGCCACGGTGTTTATGGTTAGCACGTGTGATTAGAATTTGTTGTGTTTTTTATTAGTCTTTGTTGACATTTTTGTGACTTGTTATTGTTAAGTGTGTTGTCGTTGTGTTCGTTAACAGGTTAGTATTGTGATTGTCGTATTTTAATTTCGTTTTATCCAAGATGGATGTAAATAAACCCCCCGATCCTGACCCTCCCGACATTCCAAGTCCTTCATTTCCTTTTTCCCCGAATCCACTATCGCAATTCGCGGATGTTGTCTGTAGTGTTACAGAGATGGATGTATCCCAATCCAACCAATCTTCCCGTAAACGTCCCAGTAAAGAAGATATTTTGTCTCCTACCCCCCCAAATAAACAAAAGAAAAGCCAAATTGGACGTACCAAATATTCGGCAGTGGATAAGGCTCCTTACATTGTCCACGTCTCCCGTATAGAGACCCAACCAAACTCAGGCACTACATTACATCCTGTTAACTTCGGCAAATTTTTAATTAACAACAACATTGCGAACATAGTTCGTGGTGGTGTTAATAGGGTTGATAGAAACCGTGTGTCCGTAGAGTTTGCTTCCCCTCAGGATGCCAACTCTTTCTTGGTTAACACTTTGTTACCCAAGTACAGTTATGCTGCCTCTATTCCTACATTCAACATCACAAGGATGGGAGTAGTAACAGGTGTTCCCTCTGATATTTCAGAAGATGAGGCTATGGCTTTGCTATCTGTGCCTTCAGGATGTGGGCAAATCCTTAAAGTTCGCAGAATTAATAGAAAAATTCATACAGACGGTGATAATGTGTGGAAACCCACTGAAACTTGTGTGATCACATTTGATGGACAAGTCTTACCCCAAAGGATCTTCTGCTGTTACACATCCCTTCCTGTTGAGCAGTACATATTTCCCACTATTCAATGTCGCAAGTGTTGTAGATTTGGTCATGTGGCAAATGTATGCAGATCAAAACCACGCTGCAGCAAGTGTGGCCACGATCACCCAGGTGATGGTTGCAGCACTTCTGAGGGCGAGGCCTTCTGTATCCTGTGTTCGGGTAATCACTTCGCTAATAGTAGGTCATGCCCTGAGCATGGTAGACAGAAAGCCATTAAGACTGTTATGGCGGAAAAATCCATGCCTTATGCTGAGGCTAGTAAATTAATCCCAGCAGCTTCCCGCAACTATGCTAACATTACTAAAACTCCAATATCTCAATCTTATCGCAAGACAGTAACCCTAAAGCCTAAAACTCATGCCCCCCTTTCCCCATCTTATGACAAAGCTGCTCATCAGCAAATAACTAGTTCCCCCCAACCTTCACAGCCTAATGGCTGCGCTCTCAATTATAATAATGTCTCTTCTAATAATAGTACTTCTTCTATTATCGAACTACTTATAAAACTCTTACCTATCATTATTTCTTCTTCTACTTCTAATACCCAATCACCGTCCAACGTTGCCGATCAACTTATAACTCTTCTTTTAGACATTAGAAATGGCGTCTCGCCAAGTATTCCTTCAGTGGAATGTGAGGAGCGTGTGGCATAAAAAGCACGACCTCATATTTCTTTTAAATAAATACAAGCCATTGGCTTGTTCCATAGCTGAGACTTGGCTTACTCCAAGTCTCAGCTTCCGCATGCCACATTTCAATATTCTCAGATGTGACCGATCAGATGGCTATGGAGGGTCAGCTCTCTTAGTCAATAATCGGGTCCTTCTTTTACCCTTTACTTTACCTTCACTTACAGGTGATATGAGCATTGCCGCAGGGAGGATTGAGGGCATCACAGTGTTTTCAATATATATTGCACATCCTCACCATAATTTCTTAGTAATTCTAAGAGATATTTTTTCTAATGTTCATGGTCCGATACTGGTCATGGGCGACTTTAACTGCCACCATTACAGATGGGGATCTGAACGCTGTGATGCCTTTGGTGTAGCTCTGGTTGATGTTTTGGACGACTTGGACCTCTGCATTTTAAATAACGGTTGCTCAACGCGACGATCTCTTCCAGGACAGCAAAAGAGTTGTGTAGACCTTACATTTTGTTCGGTTGAGTTAGCAGCATCGACTCACTGGGAATGCACAACCTTGTCGCATGGTAGTGATCACTACCCTATTGTCACATCTTTGGTTAATAAGTCTTATTTAGAAAAAACTTCCCCTCCACTTTTGAAATATAACCTGGCCAAACCGGATTGGTCAAAATATGCATCATTATTGGAGGATAAAATAGTTGTTCTTCCAAATTTAAATTCAAATTTATCAGATCCTTCTGGTCACTGCCATGCCAAGAGCTGTTATGAGGGTTTTGTGACAGCAATTACCTCCAGTGCAGATTCCTTCTTTCCTTTAAAAAACAGTGCTCGTAATAAAATCCCTTCACCCCCATGGTGGGATCCAGAATGCACTTCGGCAATCAAGGATAGGGACGAGGCAGAGGTGTGTTACAATGCAGATATGAGCACTGATAATCTGTTAGCATACTGTCATATTAATGCCAGAACCAAACGTTTTCTTCGTAAGAAGAAACGTACGGGTTGGGTTAAGTTTTGCACCTCCTTATCACCCTCTACTCCGGTTTCAGTTGTCTGGAAAAATATCAATAGGTTTAGACGTGGGTGTTCCCCATCGATCTCTTCTCCGATTGCTAGGGAAACAGCTGAACATTTCTTTGACAAAATAGCTCCGTCCTATGTTCCACTCTCATCCGAATGTCAAAACGCGCCCTTTTATATCGTTACAGAGGACCCTCTCGATACGCCATTTACTTTGGAGGAACTGAATGTGGTGCTCAAACATGTCCGGGACTCAGCGCCTGGCATTGATGGCGTGCCATATTCGTTCATAACCCATTCTAGTGATAAGGCCAAAATCTATTTTTTAAATATTTTAAATTATTGTTATAATCATGGTTGGGTTCCAGATCAGTGGAAGTTTCAAATCATAATTCCTTTATTGAAACCAGGCAAACATGCAGATGATCCGAATGGCCTTAGGCCAATTGCTCTGTCTTCAGTCCTAGCCAAATTACTGGAACACCTTGTCAAAAATCGCCTCGAGTGGATAGTCGAATCGAGAGACCTACTGCCGACTCATCAATTTGGTTTTAGGAAAGGACTAAGCACAATGGACAGTGTTAGTATTTTAGTTACGGATATCCGCTTAGCATACTCTAAAAATGAATCCGTTGTTGCCACTTTCCTGGACATCTCATCTGCGTATGACAATGTACTTCTTCCCGTACTCAGGCAAAAACTGCAACAGCTGAGTCTTCCGGCTAAGATGATACGATGCATATGCGAACTTCTGTTGTCCCGCTCATTGGTTCTGAGAGTCCAGGGTGAGGAGTTCGATACAAGGCAGACATGGAGGGGTCTCCCACAAGGCTATGTCCTCAGTCCCATACTCTACAATCTGTATACGGCTGATATTGGGTCCTGCCTAAACAACAATTGCCAGATATTGCAATATGCCGATGACATTGTTTTGTATGTGTCAGATCCCTCCATAGTTGACGCTGCGTCATCTTTGTGTCTCTCTCTGGATTCTTTGAATCAGTGGCTTTTAAGACATGGGTTGTCCCTATCTGCTCCCAAAAGTTCGGCAGTAATTTTCTCTCGGAAAAGACTCATTCCTCAAATTACAGTGAACATTTTAGGCCACAATATTCCTGTAGAGAAAAAAGCAAAATTTTTAGGCGTTATTTTAGATACAAAATTAACTGGAAAACACCACATAAATTATCTAATTAAAAAATGTGAAAGAGTAATATCAATTTTAAAAGTACTTGCGGGTGTTTGGTGGGGTGCTCACCCATACACCATGAAATTAGTTTATAACGCCTTAGTTCGTAGTGTTTTAGATTATGGAACGTTTCTAATGATTCCTTGTAACAAAGGTGCTTTGGCTGGGCTGGACAGAGTTCAGTCCAAATGCCTTCGAATCATCTCAGGATGTATGAAGTCCTCTCCCGTTAACGCATTGCAGGTCGAATGTGCTGAACCTCCTCTAGCCCTTAGGTGGCAATACCTGGCCTCCCGCTTTGTGTCTAGGCTAATATGTAGATCCTCCCATCCTCTTCTAGGAAGACTGAACGAGTTAGATGGCATATGCAGAAACTCAAATTACTGGAAAAATAAAGAAATACCCTTATTCCTAAAATCCTTTCGACTAACTCTAAATTTAGTATATCCGATCGTCCAATTTCCCAGATTACCCCTTTTTAATTTTCCTTATCAAGTTTTAAGTTATATCCCAAAAATTTCCTTTGATATTGGTATATCCAAAAAATCTCCATCAGCGAATTTGGCCTTCAATGCGGTGGTGGGCGAGCGATGGAATGGTTTTCAATTATTCTTCACGGATGCTTCGAAACTAACCGATCTTAGTCACACTGGCGCTGCGGTCTATTACCAAAACTCCAAAATTATCCTACAGTTTAAAGGCTCTAAGGAGTCTTCTGTATTCACTGGTGAGTGTGTGGCTATATTGGAAGCTTGTCTTTTTATAGAGTCGCACCCTAATATTGAGAAGGCTGTCATTTTTACAGATTCCCTTAGTTGTTTGAAAGCTTTAGTTCAAAATCCATTTAAAAGTAAATTGCACAGTTCTCTTATTTTAAAAATTAAAAATTCTCTTTGGATCTGTGCTAATAGTCAAAGAGATGTTCAGTTAGTTTGGATACCTAGCCATTGTGGCATTAAGGGTGATGAATGTGTTGATGCCTTGGCTAAAGATGCTTGTTCATCTTTATCTTCTGATCTCACGCACAATTCCTACCAGGGTTACGACCTACTGTCCCTTCCAAGACTGAACCTACAGCTTTCCTGGCAAGAACAGTGGAATATGTCCAGCAGGAAAAAAGGTAAATTTTTTTATGCAGTGCAACCGACCATCAAACCAAAACCGTGGTTTTTCGGTCACAAAAAAGTATCGAAAACTATTATTTCTGTTCTTTGTAGAATCCGCCTAGGTTTTTGTTGCACTCCCGTTTTTTTACACAAAATCCATGTCCGTGACTCCTCTCTCTGCGAGTGCGGGTTGGAGGAGGGCACCCTGGATCACATATTCTTCGAATGCTCTAACAACCTCCCACCTCTAGATTTGTATAGCCGTCTTCCCAAATTTAAGATCCCTCTTCCGATTAATTTCCCCTCCCTTTTAACATACCCCTCTCCAGATTTGCTTGTGGCGCTGATGATATTCATCCGCCACAATAATATAAAATTATAATTTGTTTATTTATGTTTGGATGTGGCATATGTATATTTTTATGTTCTAACAATTATAATATTGAAAGCAAATGAAACAATTTTTCTTAAAAAAATAATAAATTTAATGATTCAACTAAAACTACCAGTACAACTGTTATTGATTTCTGTCATAACACATAACAATAAAGTAATATTTACGATACGGCAGTGATGCACCCTTCCGCGAAGCTGTCTCGAGCAAAAGTGCTGTGACGTTTGTGTCGAACACTGAACGATGACCGATTGTTGGATCTGTCAGTTGATTTTGACAGTTCGACTAGCTTCACTCAGTTGATGTTTCCTTATACGGCCTCTCCTGACACCCTGACGTCCTCGGCAGGTCTAGATGGTCCAGCTTCATCATCATTGTAAGCCGGTGTGCTTTGTACCTCGGACATGGCTTCCCCATCCGTTAAGGGCATGGTCTCATCCGATTGGTCTGCACCTGAAATTTACATCTACTATAAATACACAGCTAGGACTAACACCAAGTATTAGAAAGGAAGAAAGGCAAGGAAAGGTAAAAAAACGCCCAGGAAAAGAATGAAAGTTATTTATAATCCGTATAAGATTACAAACAATCAGCCACTATTAGGTTCACATAAGACTAGACATACCATTCACAAGGTCTAGTGCTTATACTTACAAGACTAGACATCACTCAAGGTCTAGTATACACACAAGACTAGACATAACATACAAGGTCTAGTATTCACACAAGGCTAGACATAACACACAAGGTCTAGTATTCACACAAGGCTAGACATGACACACAAGGTCTAGTATTCACACAAGGCTAGACATAACACACAAGGTCTAGTATTCACACAAGGCTAGACATAACTCAAGGTCTAGTATTCAAAAGGCTGAAGGCAACAGTACCTCACAGACATTCAAGGGCTACTCACACGCAAAGAAGGCAGCACACTCATCTGGAGTCCATTCGCCCTTCCAAGGTACCATGAACTGCGCCGCGGCGTAGGTCACCTTGCCATAGGCTCCAGCAATAAGCTTCAATTCGTATCGGCCATTCTCCAATACTCTTGTTACTTTATAAGGACCGCGCATTCCGGAATCCAATTTCCCTTTGGACTGCGCGTACTTAATTACAAAAGCAAGATCATCTTTTTGAAAAACATGAGGCGGTTGGCGCATTTTGTTGACATACTTGTCTTGGCGACTCTGATTATCCTTAAGACGTTCAGCTGCCCTCTGCCGGTCGAGCTCTCGCAAGGATCGACGATCACTATCAGAACACTCTATAGCGACATCACGGACCAGGGTTTGTATTACAGGAGTAGTACCTTCAATACCGATCAACAAATTTAACGGAGATGCTTGAGTGGTATTTTGTTTTGTGACGTTCAGTACAAGCTGCAAACGCCACAACTGTTCGGACCACTTACTTTTCTTATTATTAGTCTCAACGCGTAACATGTTAAGGAGAGTGCGTACATATTTCTCCACCTGGCCATTCGCGTGATGCATCTCAGGAGTTATGTAATGTATAGTGCATCCTAAATCATTAATCCATTTAACGAAATTTGTGGCTTCAAACATTCGACCTCGATCGGTAACTATAAGGTGTGGAGTGCCAAATAAAGAAACAGCGTTTTTAAACGCTTTCTTTAATTCGTCGTGGTCCTGTCTATAAAGTGGATATGTTAAACAGTACTTAGAAAAAGCGTCAACCAATACTAAAATATGTTTATAGCCATTAGACTCCGGTAAAGGACCCAGGACATCGGCATGAAGGGTATGAAAAGCAACATCTGGCTTAGTCCATGACGTAATGGGCTGTAACGGTGCTCGAGGAATCCGTTTGTTTGGTATGCAAGTTAAACAGTGTCCTATGTACTTTTTTACGAAAGCATGAAGACCAGGAAACCAAAAGTGATTTAAGATCAATCCAATAGTTTTGTCTGCCCCTATATGACAGTGCTCATCATGAAAGATTCTAAGTAAACTTAATCTGTGACCTTTCGGTATAAAACAAAGTAACCGTGATTGCTCACCTACAGGTGAATACCGATAGTAAAGAATCTCATTATTTTTAACGTAACGACTAGCATCTAATTGTCCTTCTTCTAACTGTCTTAATAATTTTTGCGTTTCGTCATCACCTGATTGTGCAACTTGAGCCCAATTTCGCGGCCTATCTATGTTATTTACAACGCGGATGGGATTGCGACTAAGATAATCCGCATGTGGCAGTAAAACACCTTTTCTATAGACAATTGTAAACGTGAAATCTTGTAGGTACACCCACCACCTTGCCACACGAGGTAGTAGGTCCTTCTTATTTTGTGTAGCCTTTAACGCATTACAATCCGTAATTACCTTAAACTCTATGCCTATAAGGTAATGTCGAAAGTGACGTAAAGCTTTGACTACCGCCAACGTTTCTAGTTCATAGGAATGGTATCGCACCTCTGCCCCATGTGTGACCTGACTATAATAAGCAACTACTGATTTACGACTATCCATACTTAACTGAAGCAATACTGCGCCATAACCTCGACTGCTGGCATCCGTATGGACCTCTGTCTCTAAATCAGGATCAAAGATAGCGAGAATAGGTTCGCTCGTTAAACACTTAATAACCTCATCACGAGCTTGGTCTTGTTCTTCACCCCACTTAAAATCTACGTCTTTCTTAGTCAAACGCGCAATACATGAAGTTTTGAGAGCATAATTTTCGATGTACTTTCGAAAGTACCCCGCTAATCCTAAAAATTGTCTGACTTGACGGACATTTTCGGGCTTTGGAGAATTGACCAATGCGGTGATTTTAGACTTAGAAGGACGTACTTTACCGTTGCTGATTACTCGACCTAGATACTCTATTTCGGTGCCCAAAAATGAACACTTTTTCATGTTTAATGAAAACCCAGCGTCTGATAACGTACGCAAAACATCACGCAAAATCTGTAGTCCTTCATCAACGCTATTACTGACCAATAAAACATCATCAATGTAAACCATCACCGTGCCATTGTTTATCAATGAACGAAGTGTATTGCTAATAATCCGCTGGAAAACAACTGGTGCATTAGCAAGTCCAAAGGGCATTTTCATATATTCATAATGCCCTTCGGGAGTTACAAAACCAGTCAAGGGAATAGACGCATTATCAAGACGAATCTGATGGAACCCTGATGCCATATCAAGGGTTGTAAAATATTTGCCCTTACCCAACCGATCTATATGATCCTCGATCAATGGTAAGGGGTACCTGTCTTTAACAGTGATTCTGTTTAAGGCACGAAAATCAACGCACATTCGATCCGTTCCGTCTTTCTTTTTAATTAAAAGTATAGGACTCGCGTACGCAGATTCGGATTCACGAATTATTCCTTTAGCTAAAAGGTCGTTAATTATTTCACGTACCCTCAACTTCTCATTAAAAGATAACTTGTACGGCCTATAATACACGGGCGCATCACTGTTTAAACGAATGTGCATGCTACCGGTTGTCACGGTTGAGGTAGCAGTTCCAGTTATCATAAATTTAGAAAATTCATTTAATATTTTGATAAGTTTTTCCTTATTGTCGACATCAAGCGACGTCTGGATAGGATGCTCATTCGATTCGATAGCCGAGACTTTTGCAGGGACAGCACTAAAAGTTAGACGCTGGTAATCCCTTGTGCGTACGTACATTACTCCCTCGCGATTAAGGACGTCTGTACCTATTATGATAGGTGCGTTCATACTTTCACTGGGCACAATCGATAGGTCGACTTCAATTGTAATTTCTTTAAACTCAATAGTAAGTGTCACATACGAAAACACCCGAATGATAGTATTTCCAACACCTTTTAACTCTCGATATGTGGTTTTTGTAGCGCACGACAAATGAGTTACCACAGAGGACGAAATAAGAGAAACATCTAAAGCTCCGCTATCGATCAAAATGTCAAAGGGTATCCCTTGGATGACTCCAACTATAACATCTTTGCTATTATTAATGTCGGGTAGGGAACAAAAATTTACATTGCTTTTTCTACTATCAGAACGTTGTTTGGCAAAACAATCGTTAATATGGTGCCCAGTTTTTTTACAATACGCGCAAACAATTTTTGTTCCCGACTTCACATCACTGTTAGTCGTATTTGTACTAGTAGTTGATGGTTTTTGTTTAGCATGACAGTTAATTTGTTTATGTCCAGTTTGCCCACATGAAAAGCATTTTAATGGAGTCTTTTGAACGGGACGTTTGGTAAAATTTGGTTTCACAACCTCCTTACATGCTGCAGCGTCACGATTTAAACGCTTTTCATGTTTAGCCTCAACCGGTTTTACAAAAGAAGAAAAATAATTAACTAACTCGCACGGCTTAAGGTTCGCATTCGTAGCAGCCGCTTTAATGTTGGGTTCATTGATACCACGTACAATAATAGCGCTAATAAGTTCGTTACTCAAACCTTTAACTATTTGTAATCGTAACAAAGACCGACGTACATACTCCGCATACGTAGCAAAACTGTCAGAATTGGTACTCATGACCTCATAAAGAATGTTCGCCATATCAATCTTTTTCACACACAATGATTTAAAATCTCGTTTAAAATTACTCCAAGACCGGTCTGTCGTAACCCAATCATCCAACCAGGACTTTGCGTCGCCTTTAAGACAGTGACCGATACGCGACAAACATTCAGCATCATTCCACTTATTTAGAATTAGCGCTCGATCTACCTCATCAAACCACGCATCAACATCGTGTATATTAGGGTCAAAATTTGACACATAAAAATCGCGTGTACTACCACCGTATTTTATAGATTGAATAGCCTTCACAATTTTTTCCGTTGAATCGCAATTTGTTGACGGTACTTCGACATTAGACGACATAGCTACTGACGACCTATCTTCTAACGCATTTAACCGGGCCACGATTGTTTGTAACGACTCACGTAATCCCGAATCACTCCTAGATCGTGGGCTACGCGTCGAACGGTTGCGATGCCGACTTTTTGAAACTTTGCGACTCCTAGAACGCGAACGACTACGAGAACGATTCCGTTTTCCCATTATTGCGACACTCAAAACTATAATACACAGCAATCAACAAAATATTACACCAGAAATCAATAATGCAATAAGTATTTAACACCAAATGTGGGTAGTTATCCCACTTCTGATGAAAGCAAATGAAACAATTTTTCTTAAAAAAATAATAAATTTAATGATTCAACTAAAACTACCAGTACAACTGTTATTGATTTCTGTCATAACACATAACAATAAAGTAATATTTACGATACGGCAGTGATGCACCCTTCCGCGAAGCTGTCTCGAGCAAAAGTGCTGTGACGTTTGTGTCGAACACTGAACGATGACCGATTGTTGGATCTGTCAGTTGATTTTGACAGTTCGACTAGCTTCACTCAGTTGATGTTTCCTTATAATATAATATGTAATTTTACCTTTTTGTTTGTTTCAGTCCAGTACTAACCCCACAAGATCTACAATAAGTTCAACTGTACTATCGTTCTTTTTTTTTTTTTTTAACTTTTTTTTTATTTTTTTATCACACTTGCTTTTCCAATTCACTTTTGACATTGGCAGAATAGTCGACATCGGCTTTACTTGCCATAATTAAAAATAGAATAGAATAGAACCTTCAGAGTAAAAAAATTTTTGACTGTAATCTCATATTTGTCATACCATAGTTTATATCCAAATTATTCTAATCCTATTATAGGCCTAGATTAATATACACTACTGAACCAAACGTACACTTTTTGTAAACTTATTATTTCAATAAAAATTTTATTTATTTATTAATCAAAGGCTTTGGAGAGATCACAGAAAACTCCAATAGCATTTTGCGAGTTCTCCCATGCATTAAATATGTGTTTCAGCAAAGCAACACCCGCATCTGTAGTCGAACGACCTTTTGTAAAGCCATATTGTTCATTATGAAGGAGGCTATTTAAATTAAAATGTCTTAGCAACTGCTTGAGTATTAATTTTTCAAATATTTTGCTAAATGCAGGTAAAATAGAAATAGGCCTGAAATTGCCAACGTCGTTTTTGTTACCTGATTTAAATAATGGTATGACTTGACTACTCTTCATGAGGTCAGGAAAAGTTCCTAAATCAACACATTTATTAAAAGTAACAGCTAGATAAGGGGCTACGATGTCTATTATATTACTTAAAAGTTTAACGGAAATGCCCCAGTAATCACCGGTGTTTTTAGACTCAAGTGTGTTAAAAACATTAACTACATCACGCGAGGTTACATGTTCGAAGCTAAATAAGCAACTACATTTAGGTACACTACTATGCAAAAGGTTTTTAGCTTTAGACGGGGATGAATTTAAGGAGCGAGTCGTAGTTGTAGGTATGTTGGCAAAAAACTCATTAAATGCCTCAGCTACGTCAGCTGCTGTACTAACTAATTTGTTGTCGACCATAATCTCACAGTAAGTCCCATCAATTTAACAGTAAGTCCCATGTGACGCAACCTATCGAGTACAGCTCTCAGATTCTTCATGTGATCCAGCGTGTTGGACCCCGTCACACAAATATCGTCTAAAAATACTACACACCCTGGCACCCCGCGCAGCGTCTCCTCCATAATAATTTTTTGAAATTTGTCCGGTATAACAGACAGCCCGTAAGGCGTACGTTTATACACAAAAGTACCCATATGCGTAGTTATAGCTATGTAGGGTTGCGAGTCGTCCGACAACAGACACTGTTCATAAGCGTGTTTCAGATCAATTTTTGTGAATTTATCTCCCCCACTAAGATTTGCGAATAACTCTTCGATACGCGGCAACGGGTAATAATCTCTTTTTAACTTTGGATTTATGGTTATCTTATAATCCCCACAAGTGCGTATGTCTCCGTTTTGTTTAACCACGGGTACTATTGGAGTTCCATAGTCTGAGTAGTCAACACGGTAGATGGAGCCGTCAGCCTCGAGGCGTTCCAGCTCCCGTTCTACACGTGCGCGCAGTGCCAGCGGCATGGGTCTTGCTCGCACATAAACTGGTTGCTCATCGGACAACTGTAGTCGTATGGGTTGCTTGCATGTACCTAACTTATCGCAAACACTTCTGGGAATTCCTTACATAATTTGTTTACTATTTCATCATCTATGATTTCATTGAGGTTTATTTGTGTTATCTTTAAAGCGCGCAACCATTCTCGTCCTAACAAAGGTCGCACCCCGCCCTTAATAATATATAATCGTAGTGATTTAGCTTTAAATTCGCCCAGACAAACGTCTATCTCAATGTAACTGAGTGATTCTATTCTTGAACCCGAGTAACAACGTAAAACTAAGTTATCCGGTTCCATCTTTTTATGCGAAAAGCTACTTTGATACATAACCTCACTTATTGCTGATATACGACTACATGTGTCTACTTCACATTCCATATTAATGTTATCCACAGATAGTTTAATAAAAAATGGTTTGTTACCTCGAGCTGCCACATTTAAGTTGAACATACCATCCCCTGATTCGTCACTCACATAGTTATGCCGACCGTCACTACCACGCACTTGTTTGCACCTCACTTTTAGGTGCCCTTTTTTACCGCACTCATCACAACTGTAATTTTTAAACCGACACCTCTCGGCCGGGTGCGCCTTGCCACAGCGCCAGCAGGCCCGCGCGCCGTCTGCGCCTGCCGTGCCTGTTGCTGCCGCTGTTCCGTCGCCTGCGCCGCCGCCGAGCGGCCGTTGCGGCCCGCGCGGCCGCGTACGTCCGCCTCGCGCGTAATGTAGGCCTTCGCCCGCCTCGCCACCGCCTGCCGGCTTTACTGAGTCCGCCGCCGCCGCGCGCCGTCGTCGTGGTACCGCTCACTTCGGCATGCTTCTCCGCCGCTTCTAAAGCCAGAGCTAGCTCCACTGCCTCTTTGTACTGAACTTTTCTTTCCGCGAAGATTCTCGATCGCATTACGTCACTTGCCAGCCCGGACACGAACTGATCGCGCAAATTTTCTTCAAGCGTCGAACATGACTTGCACTTTCCGAAACTGCACGTAGACGCCAGGTGTTTCAATGCCTGTAGGTATTCCGTAACGGACTCGCCCGCACGCTGTCGGCGCAACCGGAACACATGGCGTTCGGCAATCTCCGATCGTTGGAGTTCTAAATGTTCCGTAACCAATTTCACTAGTTCGTCATATGTTTTGTCTTCCGGAAAACTAGGTGAACACAGATCGCACATAAGCGCATACGTTTCTTCCCCCACGACCGTTATTAACATAGGTTATACTTTCAATTCATCGTCGATTTCGTTAAGCCGTACGTACTGATTTATCCGACGAATATAAGCCGGCCACTGTTTCGAGCTTAAATTAAAGGGTTCAATTTTACCAATAGGCATCTTGACACACGCGAAACCGAAACGAAACCACGGAAATTAAAAACTTATGCAATTATAATATTTATGCAATATTTTTTTTTCTTTGATATTAATTCAAGTTACACTTTTTTAGCGTGGTGACCGATAAGAAAACAAAACACGCATACGTCTAGTCGCACGCACACAAACACCGTGCCGAAGTCTGCCGAACTGATACGACGTTAGACGATGCACGGCTTTCAACGCTGCACCGCTGTGCCGGTCGGAGTGGGGGGTGTTAGGTTTATTTTCGTTACGGAATTTCTTCATTCGGTCGCCGCGCTCAAAGCCCAAGATAAAAGCTATGCAATAGCTTAATAAAAGCTATGCAATAGCTTAAAAACTTTTTTACAAAAAAAAACAACCGACTTCCAAAAAAAAACACTAAAAAGTGAAAAATAACTTTAATTTCGGAAGTCAGTGTCGTTGGTTCCACATTTTTGTTTTTTTGACACCGACTTCCGAAATTAAAGTTATTTTTCACTTTGTAGTGTTTTTTTTTGGAAGTCGGTTGTTTTTTTTGTAAAAAAGTTTTTATTTTTCGCTTTTTAGTTGTACCTACCCCATAATATAAATTCATATAACACTACTTGCTATGTGAATATTAGTGACAGGAAGATAAACATCATCAATATAATCTAAGTGGCAAACAAACGTATTGTTGAAGCTAATTCCAAAACTATCCAACCAAAGTTCATAAAATTTATATGGGACCACCTCTGAAGCATACCTTATTCATTAATTAGACTAGATGCTGATAATCCTGGCTGCAGCATCAGGCCAACCTTATGTCAACATTGCATTGAACTTAAAATTTAGTCCTGTTTAAAATGAACCCAAACACGACTACGGTGCTGTAATTTCAAGGTTTGTACTTTTTCTGATACTCCTGGCTTCAGCATCAGGTCTCTATGTACTTCGGTCGGTGTTCCTCATTAACAGTACGTTTATCCACACATCGAGCCCTTTTCAATGAGCCTAAACACGATATATCTGCTGTTTGTTGTCGAGGAGTTAGGTACTCTGCAGACTATCCTGACTGCAGCATCAGGTCATGACTTGATGATCATGAGACCAAATGTGGCAAATGACCTATCAAACATCAAAACAGTGAATAGTATGTATGTGTATATAACCTATTTATGTATTTGTGTACCTAGTTTTAATAGTTTTTTTTTTCCTTGTTCCTCTCAACCAAAGCACCTGCCATCTAATCTCTTCACCACCCTTGGTTGACTGGTAGAGAATGCCTAAGGCATTAAGTCCGCCTTTGTACCTTTTTGTGCGAAAAGTTTTAATAAATAAATAAATAAAACAGTTTACTAAAACAGTCCTTGCCTGTTCGAGTAACTTCTTACTGTTAAGGAGTTGTATCTTCCATCATCAGCCCAGCTACCTGAGATGGTGACAACCATACGCAAATACACAAGATATTTCATAAAATATGCGAAAAACAATAAGTGAGCCTATAAAATTTGAGGGTTGCCCTCGATTTCTCTAAGATCCCATCATCAGATCCTAACTTGTTGACTATGGGACCATTTGGGAAGTATACCCTTTCCAACAAAAAAATAATTTTTCAAAAAGGTTGGCAAGCGACGGAGTTATGCGCGAACAAACCTAAAAAAAAAAAAAATACGTGTGGCACTCGGGGACTGCCGCGGTAAAGCTATTGCATAGCATTTTTATCAACTTATGCAATTATAATATTTATGCAATATTTTTTTTTCTTTGATATTAATTCAAGTTACAGTTTTTTAGCGTGGTGACCGATAAGAAAACAAAACACGCATACGTCTAGTCGCACGCACACAAACACCGTGCCGAATTCTGCCGAACTGTACGACGTTAGACGATGCACGGCTTTCAACGCTGCACCGCTGTGCCGGTCGGAGTGGGGGGTGTTAGGTTTATTTTCGTTACGGAATTTCTTCATTCGGTCGCCGCGCTCAAAGCCCAAGATAAAAGCTATGCAATAGCTTAAAAAAAATTGTACAAATCCCGTTCTCGTCGCCAATGTAACGTCAATAAAATACGTGGGTCAACGACAGACTGATATATTTGCAAACGTAAACTAACTACCCACCACCGTACAATTATGAGTAGGTACAGACCGATGTCACATAAATTACCGAATGTTAGAAGTAACGATTGTGACGTCATATTGAATGGCCAAAAACTAGAATTTATTAATCAGGCAGTTTTCCTAGGAATCACGCTAGACGAGAAATTACAATGGGGACCTCATATAACATCTATTGCGGGGCGGCTAAGCTCGGCCGCTTATGCTGTTAGAAAGATAAGACAGTTAACAGATGTAGAAACCGCACGTTTGGTCTATTTTAGTTACTTCCACAGTATTATGTCATATGGTATTTTACTATGGGGTCGGGCTGCTGAATCCATTTTTATTTTACAAAAGAGAGCTGTCAGAGCCATTTACAATCTACGTCGCCGCGAATCTCTTAGGGAACTATTTAAAAAGGTTAATATCATGACGGTACATTGCCAATTCATTTATGAAAATATTATGTACGTTAGAAAAAATCAACATCTTTTTAATAAAATAAGTGATAGATCAACCTTTTTTCAGATTATCTAAAGTACAGACATCTTTTATGGGGTACTGTGTTAAATGCTACAACAAAATACCTTGTGACATATTGCAATTAAATGAAAGAAACTTTAAAACTCATATTAAAAGTACACTTTGTAAACAAGGATATTACAAATTAGAAGATTACATCCAAGATAAGAATGCTTGGAAACATGCTGGTCCTGCTCCATAGGACAATCTAGAGTCTAGACAAAATCAAACTGGTCGCTAATTTAATTTATATATTTTTTTATGACATTAGTTTTACTTTTTGTGGCTACAGTAACTCACACACTTGTTCAAATTATATAAAAATAATCTACTTTAACAATAGTTGTAAATATGTGAGCACCATGTATCTATCACATAATTGATTTACCTATCATTGCTTTATTTTTAATTCTTTTTACCTTTTGTTGGCAGACTAATTTTTATTCTAGATGCATCGTCTTCACATATAATTATATAATTAATGTACCTATACAGAACTTGTAAAACATTTTAAAAGAGTAACGGTGGAGTTTCTTGCCCATTCTTCTCCATACGAAAACTACCTTTTGGAATGGGCGACTAGAATCAATTCGTTTTACTATAATTTTTGACGTTCAAAAGTGCCTTTAGTGTGCCTAATTGAAATAAATGATTTGACTTTGACTTTGACATGCTAAGCAACTTCCGGTAACTCAATAATTATTATTTTAATCCAGTTTGCAACGACTTCCATTTATTAATCGGAGACGGTATTTTGAGCACCGGAAGTCTGTTGCAAAAAGTCTTAAATAATTTACAGAAACTTTACAAAATAATCTGCACCAATCAGTAATATTTAATTATAAATCAAAAGCTAACATTCGGCCTTCCTGACATTAAGTTTGTCCTCAAACTATAAATCACACAAATACTTGTGATTGCTTATTCCATCAATATATCAATAAATTCAGGTCCTCTATAGGACCTGAATAATTAATGTTAATTATTACAGTATCTAATTAAAATGAGTCAGTGACAATTTACTTCAAAAACACAGGAACCGCTCAAAAGGTAAGATATTACATAATCGCAGTTGTTAATTTCTCATTTTCATTAGCTCATTAATACTTTTCAATATTAATTTACATCCGTAACTCATTGCACCGTAAGCTTCACTGATCAAGCACTCCCACCTGTCAGCCACCACACGACTTCCAATGAGCGACTCAAAATATGGTAAGACAATCAGTTACTTTATCTGTCTAATGTCACAATTTCAACATCCTGCACATGCCACCCATTGCACCACAAGCTTCACTGGCCAAGCTCTCTCACTTGCCAGCCACTGTACGACTTCCAATGAATGACCTATGCTTTAGGGTGGGAGATGCATCGTGGGACTTCGATGGCGGTTGACCACTCTACGTGAGTTCATCAACACTTATCTAACAAGCCAACCACCCCACGACTTCCATCTCCTAATCATAAATTTTTCTCCTTTCTCTTGGCAAGTACTTACTTATATATCTTCATTTTAACTTAACTAAAGAATTACCAATATTTTACTCTAATAATTTATGTTTCATTTAAGTTTCATTGCATTTATCTTCTTTGTTTCTAACACAGACTAACTTCTAACATATCTAATTTACATTTCCTTTTCACTTTCATCATATATGTTATTCTCTTCGTTATTCATTTTTATTTTTATTCTTTCAGGTTAACCATTTATGAAGAAATGTAAATCATAAACTTCTATCGATTTTCTTAATGATATAACACAATTTTCCGTTTGTATACCTTACAACCAATTATACATATATCTACAATGAATGTCTTTCATTTATCACCTATCTAACTAACTTGATCATTTTTTTTTCAGAATCAGATTCTGAACTTATTTGATTAATACTTGTGCTAATCCACGGCTGTATCTGATCAACTGCCCAAATATTACAATACTGCTTTTTACCAATGTTAGACCCTGGTATGCTCGACACTTCATACCTATCATCATCTAAAACTTTTGAGATTCTGTAGGGACCCGAGTATACAGGTAATAGCTTTTTACTCTAGCCTTCATTACGATTCATCTGTTTTTTGAGTTTTTACCAATCTCCTATTGCATAATTATATCTTAGCTTCCTTACGCGTCTTATCAAATCTATTCTTAACCGACTTCAAAAAAGGAGGTTCTGTATTCGACCCGTATGTATGTATGTATGTTTGTTATGTATGTATGTTTGTATGTCCGCGATTTTCTCAAAAACGAATGAACTAATGAACTACTTCTTTCACTAATGTGATCTACATACTTTCAGGAAGGGTTTAGTATATAATACATTATTTCTGTTTACGTTGGTCTTTCGATATGTGTTCGCTATCCTTGTTTGTGTGTCCTTATTTCATTAATATCTATATCTAACTGCCTGGTGTCTAAAAGTATTTCATTCATAATATTCTCACTACTATGGATTAAATTATGACCAAACAGAGCTTCTGATGGGGTTTTCCCTATACCTTTATTTAGTGTATTATTTAACCCCCATTGAATATTACCTAGCTCAGAATCTCATTTGGTCTCCCCTAGTTTGTCGGTATATGAAGTTAACGTGCCTAACATGGTCCGATTGTAGCGCTCCACCTGGCCATTGGCTCAAGGTGAGGCGACAGCGTTCAAAACGTGCTTAACGTGGTTTTTCTCGCAAAACTTTCGGAACTTATCAGAGGTAAATGAGGTGCCTTGATCGAAGATCAAACGTTTCGAATAGCTAAATGTTGTAAAAACATCGTCTAATGCTCTAATAGTTAGAGTTGACCTTAAATTGCGCAAAGGTTTTAAAAAACAGAACTTAGTATACCCATCAACAATGACGAGTAAGTAAGCATTATCCCTTGAACTTTTTACAAAGGGGCTATAATTCGATTGTAAACTAAAAAGAATTAATTCCTTGATATTATTATCATAACCGATTTTATAAGCTCTGTAGCCACAACACATTGTACCACGTTTTGGACATCTCTTAAAGAAACACGGAAGCAAACAGCCCTGAGAAGAACTGACACCACGTTTTGACAACTCGTTAAAGAAACAGGAGTATCAGCACTGCAGATGCCACACGCCGACTTCGTGTTCTCCAGGAACACCAGTGTTGTCCAACTTCTATCTTCTATCGCCGCGCCCGAAGAGTTTCACTCACACAGATCTTCACACGACGGAGGCAGCCTCGGAAAGGGAGCGCGAATTACTAGGCACCCATATTTATGCCTTCAGCGCGTACGCTGCGCCGCGCTCACGAACACACAGGCGACACCATGCGGAAACCATTCGACAACAGTCCGCTGTCCTGTAATTGGTTAAAAATGCACTCTTTTTATTCGCTATGTATTTTGTAAATGCTGGATTAATTTAATGTACATGTTTTTATTGGTTAGGTTATAATTATATTGTAAATAGTATATAAGTCGCGATATTTTAACAAATATATATCTTTCACATTCATACATCAACTAGTATTTTCTTCAACCTTCTGACATACAAGCGCGGCAAAGTGGTGACCCCGTGCCTAAAACACAGTGAAGAAATTAAGATCACCAAAGCTCAGCCAATATCGCCGAATCAAAATTCAAGATGTCGAATCCCTGCTCAACCGAAGAAAAATCCAGCTCAGCATCGCAACCAGTCCCGAAGGCGGAAGCTGCCGGCATAGCTCTCAACATGCGCATTCCACCTTTCTGGCGCGATCGACCACGACTCTGGTTCATCAGCTTCGAAGTAGCAACCAACGACCTCAAGAAAGGCCAGAGCCAGATGGCACAGATGGTCATTGCACAGCTCGAGCGACAAGACGTCGAGCAGATCGCGGACCTACTGTAAAACCCACCAGAGACGGACCAATACAAGGCCATCAAAGAAAGGCTCATATCTACCTACGAGGAATCAGACAGCCGCCAGTTCCAAAAATTGCTGTCCGAAATGGAACTCGGAGACCAGAAGCCGACGCAACTACTCCGCCGCATGCGAAACCTCGCCGCAGATAAAATTCCAGAACCCACTCTGCGACTTATCTGGACCAATCACCTCCCATCACACGTCCGCTCAGTACTCGCAGTCAGCGAAACATTCAGCACAAGGACAGCACTCGACGAACTCGCCCTACTCGCAGATAAAATAATGGAGCAGACAGCAGCAACAGAAGTCGCAGCCGTGCATGCACCAACACCACCAACACCACCAGCACCACTAGTACCATCCGCACCGCAGGCAGATACGCAGTACCTTATCAGCGAAATAAGGAAGTTATCGCTAGATATAGCCGAGTTAAGAACAAGACAATCCCACAACAACAACTATCGCCGCAGTCGTTACTCATCTCGTAACCGCAGCACATCAGGACCACGCAGTCGAGAAGCTTCCCCATCTCCATTCTGTTATTATCACCGCCGTTTCAAAAACCAAGCTAGACGTTGTACATCGCCTTGCTCATTCAAGAAGCAAAACCCGGAAAACTAGACAGAACGTTGGCAATGGCGGACACCGGCGTTCATGAAAAGTCCCACCGCCTATACATCACCGACAAAACCTCGAAACTATCCTTCTTAGTTGACACTGGAGCAAACATATCCGTGCTACCGAGGAAAAAGGGACAAATACCAATAGTATTACCATTCCAGCTATACGCAGCGAACAACACAACTATAGCTACGTATGGCGAGAAAACATTAACACTCGATCTAAATTTACGCCGTCCGTACTTGTGGAAATTCATCGTAGCTGACGTCACAAAACCCATACTTGGAGCCGACTTTCTCAAGCATCACCAACTCATCGTCGACTTGAAAAACCGAAGATTAATCGATGGTGTTACGAGCTTAAAGGTAAACGCCCCGGTACGAGTATCGAACGTACCCACCGTTCGCAGCATAGATATGTCGCAGGCATACCACGACATA
The DNA here is from genome assembly GCA_914767645.1 of Hydraecia micacea. NCBI lineage: Eukaryota > Metazoa > Arthropoda > Insecta > Lepidoptera > Noctuidae > Hydraecia > Hydraecia micacea. The sequence continues at coordinate 4,352,639 of OU611775.1, forward strand.
TTAGCCCAGTATCCCGGCATAACCAGATTGATATCGATGCAATTAAACACCAATATCCACGTGCAACATTTTATCGAAACAACAGGACCACCGGTACACAGCCGAGCCCGACCGATACCACCACATCGCTTCGAAACAGTGAAGAAAGAATTCGAAAATATGATCGAACAAGGATTATGCAGACCTAGCAAAAGCCCATGGTCATCACCCCTACACATCGTCCCTAAGAAGAATGGCGATATTAGGGTTTGTGGTGACTATCGCCGACTCAATTCCATTACCATACCAGATCGCTACCCCGTCCCACGCATCAAGGACTTCACTCATCAATTATCCGGAAAAACTATCTTCTCAACGATAGATCTCAACCGAGCATACCAACAACTGAGCGTAAGAGAAGAAGACATCCAGAAGACAGCCATAATAACCCCGATGGGATTATTTGAATTCCCACGTATGTGCCCTGGTTTGAAGAACGCGGGACAAACGTTTCAACGTTATATTCATGAAGTACTACGAGGATTAGATTTTGTCTTCCCATTCATCGACGATGTGTTATTGGCATCAGAAAACGAAGACCAACACAAAGAACACCTCCAAATCGTACTGAAGCGATTAGAAGAAAATGGCATCATTATTAACCCCGCCAAATGCAACCTAGGAAAATCAGCAGTCCAGTTCCTAGGTTACACGGTAGCAAAGGAAGGCATCAAACCACCGCAACATAAAATCCAAGCAATCACCGATTACCCTCAGCCGACTACAATCGAAGAATTAAGAAGATTTCTCGGAATGATCAACTTCTATCGCGATCATATCCCCAACGCCGCAGTACTACAGGCACCACTTAATTCATACCTACACAATGTAAAGAAGTGAGACAAAACTCAGATCACGTGGACCGACGAAGCAACTCAAGCGTTCCAGCAATGTAAAGCTAGCATCATACAAGCAGCTTTACTCGCTCACCCATCACATCAAGCTACACTTGCTTTGTTCTGCGACGCATCCGACAACTCAGCTGGCGCCGTCCTACAACAATACTTAAATGAAACATGGCAACCTCTTGGATATTATTCCAAGAAATTTAATGACGCGCAAAAGAAGTATTCCACCTACGACCGAGAGCTACTCGCAATCTACATGGCAGTCAAACATTTTCGCAAAACATTCGAAGGACGCCACCTCATTATATTTACGGATCACAAGCCGCTAACATTCGTAATGACCAAAACACAATCGAACACAGAAACACCGAGACGAACGAGACAACTTTTGTTTATCAGCGAATTTACCACAGACATACGTCACGTGAGCGGTAAACAAAACATCGTCGCCGACACACTCAGCCGCATAGAAACAATCTCATGCCCATCCGCGATAAACTTCACCGACATAGCCAGAGCGCAAGAAAAGGACAGCAACATTGAACAATTACTGCAAGAAAATAACATCAATCTCAAGAAAATAACTATACCAAACACAGACGTCGAGTTATACTGCGAAACATCTACACCGAATATACGCCCGTATATACCAGAGGATCACAGACAAGAAGTTTTTAACAGCGTGCACAACATCAGTCATCCCGGTACGCGCACGACTCGCAAACTTGCAACGCAAAAATACTTCTGGCCATCAATGAACGCTGACATCAGCCGTTGGACTCGAACCTGTATACAGTGTCAGAAAAGCAAAATACAACGGCACACAACCTCGAACATCTCATCTTTCCCACCAAGCGATCGCTTTCAACACGTACACGTCGACATTGTTGGCCCGCTACCTACAACAGCTCAAGGTCATCGTTACTTAGTAACAATGATCGACCGACTAACAAAGTGGCCCGAAGCAATCCCTACCGACGAAATATCAGCTGTTCGAATAGCCGATATCGTCTACCAACATTGGATAGCTAGATTTGGATGCCCGACCACACAAACAAGCGACCAAGGTCGCCAGTTCGAGAGTCAGTTATTTCAAAACCTAATGAAACTAATGGGAATCAAGAAAAATCGCACCACACCGTATCATCCTCAAAGCAACGGAATGGTCGAACGGTGGCATCGCTCGCTCAAAACATCATTGCGCGCAAAACTATCCGACACAAGTACATGGATCAACGAGCTACCTACAGTGTTACTTGGTCTACGAGCCGCACTACGCACCGACACCGGCGTAAGCGCTGCCGAACTTACCTACGGGTACAACCTGCGCCTACCAGGGGATTTTTTTACAAGTACCTACACACCTACAATGGATTACACTTACGTCGAAAATCTGCGTGACATCATACAAGTAAACAAACCGCAAGCAGTCACCGAGCATCACAGCAATAATAAGCGCGTATTTGTGCATCAAGATTTACTCAAATGCAGTCACGTGTTTATTAGAACCGATGCAGTTAAGAAACCACTCCAAGCTCCGTATGAAGGCCCCTACCGTGTTATAAGCCGCACAGATAAAACGTATACTGTACAGCTACCAAACCGTCAAGCTAACATTTCGATCGATCGACTGAAGCCTGCATACGTCATAGCAGATTATGCCAATACCGTACCTCCAAGAAACATTACCAATACCTTACCACCAAGAAACATTACCATCACCAAGCAAACCAAGGACAGTACCACACCAACCAAGCAACAAGCACGAGTACCTACGGTCATCGTGACGTCACAGCCCACTATCAGCAAAACAACACGCTCGGGCCGCGTCGTCAAGCTGCCGGTACGCTTCGCTTGAGGGGGAGTACTGTAGCCACAACACATTGTACCACGTTTTGGACATCTCTTAAAGAAACACGGAAGCAAACAGCCCTGAGAAGAACTGACACCACGTTTTGACAACTCGTTAAAGAAACAGGAGTATCAGCACTGCAGATGCCACACGCCGACTTCGTGTTCTCCAGGAACACCAGTGTTGTCCAACTTCTATCTTCTATCGCCGCGCCCGAAGAGTTTCACTCACACAGATCTTCACACGACGGAGGCAGCCTCGGAAAGGGAGCGCGAATTACTAGGCACCCATATTTATGCCTTCGGCGCGTACGCTGCGCCGCGCTCACGAACACACAGGCGACACCATGCGGAAACCATTCGACAACAGTCCGCTGTCGTGTAATTGGTTAAAAATGCACTCTTTTTATTTGCTATGTATTTTGTAAATGCTGGATTAATTTAATGTACATGTTTTTATTGGTTAGGTTATATATTGTAAATAGTATATAAGTCGCGATATTTTAACAAATATAATATCTTTCACATTCATACATCAACTAGTATTTTCTTCAACCTTCTGACATACAAGCGCGGCAAAGCTCTAACCAGTAGCATATCCTTTTTTAAATGCGTTGCATCATATAAAATAATTATAGGAATATCACAGCAGTTACCCACTATCTTGTAAACCCCTTCTTTAATCCAATATTGACAATTATTATAATTGCGATGGCTACCTTTAACAAATACCGTGGAGTCCTCAACTGCAGAAGTATAACATTGAATTAAGTCTGTGTTAGTACCAATATAATCCTTGAAAGCGTATAGTTTGATATTATTAGTATTTTCATGTTCAATACCAGGCAAGATTTTACTATAAAAATTGTCTCGTTTTAAAATCTCGAGACTATTATTAGTCTTAATAACTAAGGTAGTTCGTTGAAATTTTGTCCAACTAGTAAGGGTACATGTAGCCGATTAGATGCGACAACATAACTAGTGATCACAGCCTTCACAGCCTCAACTCCATCAATGGCCAATAATATTTCAGCTTTACCTATGGCACACCTCGGACACTCCATACAACGCTCGCAAAATAATGACTTATTACTACTACATAACCAAATGACGTTTGTACACGTGCAAATGGGTGCGTGAAATCTAGTAGGGTTGGTTGTCATGCGTAGCGTAAAAAATGGCGCGGAAAGCTATTTGTGTCGGGCGAACCGAACGACTACGGTGCGCCCAAGCGTATCTTATGAAGTGACCTTGTAGTTCAATTGTTTATTTATATAGTCGGGTTCGTAATGAAATAAAAACACTAAAATAGTTTAGTTTAAATTACTTATCTGTAAATAATCGGTTATTAAATCGCATGGTATTAAAAATGATAAATCTTACAAACAGTTTATGTAAATACGAATTCGGAAAAGCATCACAATATCCAACCATCGTGATTAAAATGCAAATAAAACTTTTAAATCGCAAAAATTGTGTGGTCGTGTCAGCAGTACAGCGCTGCGGTTCGCGAGCGCCCTTGCTAAAGAGTCGGCGACGAATACCTCGAAGTGTGGGGTGAGGTGCGGTATCTGATATGAGCGCGGGGAAGGGAGTGTCCCTTCTGTACGTAGTACTATTAAGTATTCTGTGCCTATAGGTACAATGTGGGTCTCTCCTACCCCTTTAATGACAGGCAAGGGACTTTCCCTAATTATTAAATTATACTGATATGCTAATGTATCTCTAATAAGTGTGCATTGGCTACCGAAGTTGAATAACCATTTACCTTGAATAGAATTATTATAGGTGGACGCCGCGTACTTCGACTTTCGGAAGGCGTTCGACACCGTTGACAACGATGTGCTGTTGGCTAAGTTTGCGGCATTTGGTTTCACACCGCACCTTCTGCAATTCTTCGCGAGCTACCTTAGCGATCGCCGGCAGTACGTAGAATATGGCGGACACGTCTCCAAGCCTTATTTCACGTTTTCGGGTGTGAGTCAGGGTAGCAATATCGGTCCATTAGGCTTCATTCTGATGGTCAATGACCTCCCGGAAGTCGTGAGGGAGGCGAAGTGTTTGCTATTCGCGGACGACCTCAAGTTGTTCCTGTCGGTAGCAAATACTTCGGACTGTGAGCGGCTTCAACAGGACATTGATAGGGTGGTGCAGTGGAGTGTAGTTAATAAGTTAGGTTTTAACGTTTCCAAATGCGGTATAATGAGCTACACTCGCGCGCGGGAACCTCTGGTGCATCAGTATGGGATGGAAGCCGCGGTCATGTCACGAGTCACGCATGTGCGGGACCTGGGGGTGGAGATGGTTCCGGAATTAATGTTTCGTGAGCACATCTTAGACATATGCGGCAAGTCCTTCCGAAATCTTGGATTTATACTCAGACAGTGCAAAGACTTTCAGAGTACAGCAGTGGTTAGAATTATGTACAATGCGCTGGTACGGAGCCGTCTTGAAACGAGTGCTATCGTTTGGAATCCCCATGAGGCTACATACAGTATCATGGTGGAAAGAATCCAAAACAAATTCACACGTTTTTTGTTTTTTAAGCTGTACGGTGTCTATCCCTTCTTCCCACTCATATACCCGAGTCTCTTTGTAATAGGGATGGTAGGGTACAGCAGGCTGGCGGTGCGGAGGGACGTGGCTCTGTGTAGCTTAGTGTTTCGGGTGCTGCGCGGCTGGTTTCACCACCCCGATCTGTTAGCGGAGCTGGGGCTGCGCGCACCGCCCGGCTGCGGGGGCGCGCGTCGCCCCACGCCAACGCTACTGGAGCCATCCTCTAGAACTAACCTGAACAAGTTTGCCCCCTTATCACGCGCCATAAGATTGTTGAATATTATTTCAAATGAGGTAGATATATTTCACTGCAGCCTGATGAAGTTCACAGAAGTAGCATTGAAGTGCATTGAAAATGTTGAGAAGTGATTGTAATTGTATTTTGAATTGTATTCTTAAATATATTTAAATTTGTATTTGAAATTGTATTTCTAATTGTATTTTAATTGTATTCTATTTGTATTTTCTTTTTTTTATCGTATTTGTCGGATTTGGCCAAGACATCAGAAGTAAAACTATTACATAAATTTATTTCAATCGAACAATCAGTTATCTTAAATCTTTAAAATACAGAAATTAAATTAATTCATTATTAAATAACTAATAATGACATTGAGGGCGGTCACATAGGGCAGTACTGACTGTCAGGGACAGTGGTCCATGCACCCACCGCAATAAGGACAGTACTAGTTGTCAGAGCCAGCGTTCCACATCCAATAATCGGGCAGTACTGACTGTCGAGAGACAGTGGTCCGTGCACCAAGACGCATCCATTGGAAATGCGTACAGACTATCGTAAAGAGGTCGCTACGCCCCCGTAAGGGGGCGTGGCGAGCGGTACCGGGGCTGAGCCCCCCGGCCGCGAAAAGCCATACGGTGTCCCGTAAATACGGGCCCCTCCTTAGGTCGGCGTCAATGGCCTACTAGATTATTGGCCGCACGTAAATAAGTTACGTGCGTCCATGTGAATAGTTGCTTGTTGTTTCTCTGTAGGCGCGCCGCGACGCTGATTCATACAGCGCCGCTTTCTTCACGACACCTCGGCGGTCTGTCCCCGCCAGGTGAGACCCCCAGTTACCTGGGGGAGGCCCGGCGGAGGACGACCAGCGACGGAGGTGCCGACTCGACGCTCCTACAGAGTTAGGTGTTTTGCCCCCGCCCGCCCCGCTTCCAGAGCTAGCCGGTCACGGTCCGGGCTAAGAGGCAGTCGTGTGTGTGTGAGCGGTATTGTATTGTGTAACACCGCCCAGTGTCTACGCGCCCGCAGCCCGCACTGCGCGGTCACGTGTGAGTTTAAGCGTCTGTACAGTGATGAATGACTGCGCTCGCTGCGTAACGTGCCTATATTAACCTAGCACACGCTACGCAACGAAATGTATGTAATAAAGTGTGGAGTTCTATTGATTCAAGTGAGCCGCGTGTAACCTGGGTGCGGCTCACTTGAGGCGTCAGTCCGGTGCGATGGGGTCGTCGTCCGCTACCAGGTCGCGGGGCAAGGGTCTCGCGTCGGGGGGGCGCGCGTGCCAGGGCGCAATGTCCTGGACATGGGGCCAGGCGGATGCGTCGGCACGCGCGAACATTCCCGTCGCGAGGCGCCGCACAAACTCATCCAGGCTCTCAATCCCGAGGTCCCGGTGAATGATATCGTTCCTCACGAAACGAGGCGCGCCTACTATGGTCCGCAGCGCCAGACTTTGCTGCACGCGGAGTAGCTTTCGGCTCGGCTCGCTCGTGAGGGCGAACCATGCCGGGGCGGCGTACGTCAAGATTGGGCGCACGTACAACTTGTACACGCCCAACTTGACGCGCGCCGGAATGCGGGACGAGAGCACTGGTTTGAGCAGGTTGCGGGCAACCCTACCCCGTGCGGCGACCGAGCGGACGTGTGGCCCCATCGTGAGCCGACGATCGATGGTGACCCCCAGGTACTTGACCCGGGGCGACCACGCGATGTCGGCTCCTTGCAGCTTCAAGGGTGGTGGGAGGAGCGCGGACCCGGAGACCATCGCCTGCGTCTTACCCACGTTCACCGACAGCCGCCACTTGGACAGCCACTCGGGAAGCGTGTCGAGCGCGCGCTGCATCTTGACGGCCGCGTACTTTGCATTGAGCGATGTAGTAATGTACGCGGCGTCATCTGCGTACAGCGCGAGCATTGCGTCCGGAGTGGTGGGGATGTCGTCGGTGTAACGTGAGTAACACGTCGGCGACACGCAACTGCCCTGCGGTACACCCGCGAGCACCGGGTGGGCGCTGGAGAGCGCCCCGTCGACCACCACCCTGAAAGTCCTGTTTGAGAGGAAAGTAGAGACCACTTTTACAACGCGACGGGGCGCGCCGGATGTGGCCATCTTGTGTACGAGGCCGTCGTGCCATACACGGTCGAAGGCCTTCTCCATGTCGAGGAATACTGCCACCGAATATTCCTTTTTATTTGCTGCGGCTGCGAGGTGGTGCAGTACCCTCGACAGCTGAAGCGTCGTACTGTGCTCCGCCCGAAACCCAAACTGCTCCGGGCGCGGCGTGACGTGTGGTTGGAGATGTCGCAGCAGGAGTGCTTCGAACACCTTGGAGACGGTCGACAGCAACGTGATCGGCCGATAGCTCTCCGGCTTCAATATATTTTTCCCCGCCTTGGGCAGCATAATGACGCGCCCCTCCTTCCACGAAGCGGGAAAAACCCCCGTGCGCAGTATCGCCGTAAACAGGCGCGCCAGCGCCGCTACCATACGGTACGGCAGGTGGCGCAGCACTGTGTTCGTGATACCGTCAGCACCGGGGGCCTTTCTAGGCTTCGTCCTAAGGATGGCGCGTCTGACTGCGCCCGGCGAGAAAAATATCGGATTTTCATCGGGAGCTATCGGCGAGGCGAAGTAGTCTCCCAGGTGTTTCTCGACTGCTGCGACATGTTCGGTGTCGGTGGTCGGGTTGGGGCGGAACTGACGCTCCAGGTGTTCGGCGAAGACCTCCGCCCGGTCCTCCGCTGCGTACTTAAGCGCCCCGTCGCTGTTGTTTAGCAGTGGACGCACCGGGGCTGGGGTACTCGTGAGTTGGCCGCAGAGTTTGTGAAGCGACGGCCAACTGTCCGTCGTAGCCTCAATTCTTTCCTCCCAGCCCTCGGCGCTATGCGCCTGGAGCTCGGCCTTTACCTTCTCCGCGAGACGGTTGAGCTGTGTCTTCAGCGTCGGACATCTTAGCTGTTGCCACTGTTTGCGAAGGCGCCTTTTCTCGGCGATCATCGCATTTATGCGCGCCGGCAGGGGCGGCAATAGCCCTCTCCCCTGCGGCTGCGTGCTCGTCGCCGTCTGTAAGGCGCTCTGTATGCAAACAGTGACGTTATCCGCTATCTCGTCTACGTCCGCGGAGGTGACGATGGGCCGAGTCGGCGTGGTGGTCTCTACTTCCTCTGCGAACTTCGTCCAGTCCGTGAGTCGACGTGGCGCTACGGGCTTCAGTCGGGCCGGCGTTCCCGATAAGACGACGAGTACAGGCTGGTGGTCCGATTGTAACTCATCGTCTATCACTTGCTGCGTGATCTGACGGTGTAGCCCTCGGTGGACTACGATGTCCAGCACGTCCGGCATGTACTGCCTGGCGTCCGGGTAGTGTGTGGGCGTCTCTGGGCCGGACACCGTATAGCCGAAGGCTTCCGCGTCCGCGAAGAGTCGTCTCCCCTCGGTATTCATGTGGCACGAGTTCCACGCCGGGTGCTTGCAATTTAAGTCGCCGGCAAGGATGGTGGCGCGTGAGGTGCTACCAAGCAGGGCCCGCAGCTCGGTAAAGTCCAAGCGAGCCGCGGGCGGCTTGTAGTTGTAGCACGCATACATGTTGATATCCTCGCCGCGTACAGACTCAACCGCGCAGCTCCTTATAAAGGCTGATCGCTAGTGGGGGGAAACGTTACAATATTTTACTGGATTGGATACCAAGTCCTTTAGGCCAAATGATCGATAGAGTGAATGATTTGTCTATGATGCGTCCGGTGCACGTTCCACTAGCGCCACCTAGTCGCCGTCTCTCGCAGCTGCTCGACAATATGCCGTCACGGCCATTCTGATAATCACTTGTCCTCGAGTGCAACAAAAAACACTTATTTAATTATGACAACTATTTTCAATAAAAAAGTTAAATCAGCTGTTACAATTTTGTTGTCAAAAGGTTGTAATTGAAGTTTTGCTTTTTAAAATGGAAGAAAACGAGTCAACTGTAGCTGATATCAATGACGGCACTCGTAAAAGGAACGGGCTGCTTCAAAGAGTAGGAATACAAAGTGTTATTTTAAATTTGGTTACCTACATTACTGTAAATTTTAGGTTATGTTTTCCAATTCAAACCTGATTCATTTTGTTTTAGGTACGTAGATAATGACCCTCTTGCTCTAAACTTTGAATCAGTGTGTGATCATAAAAAGGGGAAATTTAAATGCCAAACTTTAACAATTAACGAAATTGTATATAACCGCAAGTTGTTGTATGAGAAAGCTAGCAAAAATTAACGAGATGTATACCTAGTGCGATTTATATCACCATGTCCAATCGTGAGGGAACGGTCGAGGGCCACATCTATGAAACCTCAGAGAAATAAATACTTAGTGACTTTCTTTTTTTTGAGAGATTCAAAACGTATTGTTAAAGTGTGCAAGAAGTTTTTCTTAGCTGCCTTAGGTCTTGGGAAGCACAGAGTGAATACCATTGCTAATAAAATATATGAAGGGAAAACGCCCCATGACAACAGAGGCGGCGATCGCAAAAGCGCTCAAAGTTTAGAGAAAAAAGAGATTGTGAAAAAGTTTCTGGCTGCATTGCCAGCTAAAGAATCACATTATAATAGAAAAAAATCGAGGCGTGCTTATCTTTCTTACGAGTTGAACATAAGAAAACTGTGGGGATTGTACTACAACACCGGCGTTGATGATGATCTTAAAGTGACCGAAACAATGTTTCGACGAGTTTTTGAAAATGATTTTAATATTGGGTTCTCTTCTCCATCATGCGATGTCTGCAGCACGTGTGAAGTATATCGTCGAACATTTTCGACGTTTGGCCCCCAAACTGGAACGGACCGGGGCCGCCTTCAAGCGGCTCTTGCCCAACCTGAGGGGGCCAAACGCTTCCTGCCGGAGGCTTTACGCGGGGGTCGTGCGGTCCATGGCCCTATATGGGGCCCCGGTGTGGGCGCGTTCACTGCGGCTGCGAGCCGCCCACTACCTGAACGCGCCCCAAAAGGTGGTAGCCGTAAGGCTGATCCGGGGCTACCGCACGATCTCGGGCGAGGCGGCAAGCCTCCTTGCCGGAATGCCGCCATGGGATCTGGAGGCGATAGTCCTCGCGCGCCTGTATGAGTGGCGCGCAGAGGCACTACGCCGGGGGGAAACTCCGCTTCCGCGGCAAATAGCGGCGGAGCGGACGGACCTCCGGCGTGATCTCATGGTGGCATGGAAAATGGAAAGAGCGACCATCGCAACCCAGCGCAGGGCACGCCACGATAGTGGCGATAAGACCCCTCTTTGAGAAGTGGCTAGAGAGGCGTCACGGCGTTCTCACCTACCGCCTGACGCAGGTCCTCATCGGACATGGATGTTTCGGGAGGTTCCTGCACATCATCAGGCGGGAGGAGACGCCCGGGTGTCACCATTGCGAGGATCGCCCAGAGGACACGGTGGAGCATACGGTGGAGGTCTGCCCCGCCTGGGCGGAGCACCGCCATGTCCTCGTAGAGGCGATCGGCAACGGCGGCGACCTCTCGCGTCCGGCCCTGGTTCAAGCCATGGTCCGGGGCGAGAGGGAGTGGGAGGCGGTCACCTCCTTCTGCGAAGCAGTTATGCTAGCAAAGGAGGTGGCGGGACGGCTCAGAGAGAGAGCCTCACGCCTCAGCCGCCGCGGGAGACGCTACGGGCGTCGGGAGCCGCGTGACGACTCCCGGCCACCGTAGGCGCGGGCCTGCGGACGGAGAGTAATGGGTAGCTCTCCGTCCGATCAGGACCAGGCCCGTGCCGGACGGCGCGTATGTGTTCCACGCGCGCCTCAAAGAGATGTCAGCATTAAGGAAGGGGCCCGCCAGGGCCGAAGCCTGCCGGGGTAGCGGGATCGTCCGAAAGGGTTACCGCTGCCCCGGAACATAAAGGGCTAAGGAAGGAACACGGGTGGGTTTTAGTCAGTAAGAGTCTGACACTCCCTTCCGCTCCACCCAGAGCGGGAGGAGTCATTAGATGATTTTCCATCCACAAAAAAAAAAAGTATTGAAAAATAAACAAAAAATTTAAAAAGATCCCCAAGAACTTCAATCACTAAAAGTACAGCTTCGTGTTCACAAAATAAGAGCTAAAAGATTTTTTGAACTTGTTAAAACAAACCCAGAAAATTCTTTGACAATCTGCTTCGACCTTCAACAAATACAGTGCCTTCCAAAGACGCCCCATTCAGGAATCTTTTTATTTGAGGCAAATCGGACTGTATGCATTTTGTGTTACAGACATTCCTACTAAAGAACCACATTTTTTTATTTGGACAGAAAATCAGGCCAGAAAAGGATCTGCGGAAATAGCGTCTGCTCTTTTGACGTACCTGAATTCTGCCGATTTATTGGGAGTTGAAGTTTTGCGCCTTTTTGCTGATGGATGCGGAGGGCAAAACAAAAACTCTCACGTAGTGCATATGTTAATGTTTTGGCTAAAAAATTACGCCCCGGAAAATGTGGCTAAAATCGTTTTAACATTCCCCGTGCGAGGTCATAGCTTCTTGCCAGCTGATAGGGTGTTTGGCAGAGTTGAAAACGATCTAAGAAAAAAACCATTCATTTTGAACCCAGAAACTTACCAAGAGATTTATACTAAACACGGCAAAGTACATAAGTTGGCTGAAGACTGGAGTCTTTACGATTTTAAACAACTGGAAACCTATTACAAAAAGGTGGACAACATCAGGGACGCAAAAGTAATAATAATAGAAAGAAAAGCAAGTTTAAAAGATTCTCGAAACACACACGATTCATCAAGCATAAGGCAGGGTTCTATCGCTGCTGCGGGCCGACCTCCCTGATGGCGTCAGCGTGGTTTGCTACGCTGACGACACGCTGGTCCTGGCGCAGAGGAGGTCGCATCAGGCGGCGGCCGACGCAATGACACGAGGGTTTGCGATAGTCGTGGAGAGGATCCGGCGGTTGGGTCTCGAGGTGGCATTGCACAAGTCCGGGGCCATGTCTTTTCATGGGCTCCGGAACGGGCCACCATCGGGATTCTAACTGATGGTAGGAGGGGTTCACATCGGCGTCGAGGCAACGATGAAATACCTGGGTCTCGTCCTCGACAGCCGGTGGAACTTCGTCGAAATTTTCGACGTTTGGCCCCCAAACTGGAACGGACCGGGGCCGCCTTCAAGCGGCTCTTGCCCAACCTGAGGGGGCCAAACGCCTCCTGCTGGAGGCTTTACGCGGGGGTCGTGCGGTCCATGGCCCTATATGGGGCCCCGGTGTGGGCGCGCTCACTGCGGCTGCGAGCCGCCTACTATCTGAACGCGCCCCAAAAGGTGGTAGCCGTAAGGCTGATCCGGGGCTACCGCACGATCTCGGGCGAGGCGGCAAGCCTCCTTGCCGGAATGCCGCCATGGGATCTGGAGGCAATAGTCCTCGCGCTCCTGTATGAGTGGCGCGCGGAGGCACTACGTCGGGGGGAAACTCCGCTTCCGCGGCAAATCGCGGCGGAGCGGACGGACCTCCGGCGCGATCTCATCGTGGGATGGAAAGAGCGACTTTCGCAACCGAGCGCAGGGCACGCCAGGATAGTGGCGATAAGACCCCTCTTTGAGGAGTGGCTTGAGAGGCGTCACGGCGTTCTCACCTACCGCCTGACGCAGGTCCTCACCGGAAACGGATGTTTCGGGAGGTTCCTGCACATCATCAGGCGGGAGGAGACGCCCGGGTGTCACCATTGCGAGGATCGCCCAGAAGACACGGTGGAGGTCTGCCCCGCTTGGGCGGAGCACCGCCGTGTCCTCGTAGAGGCGATCGGCAACGGCGGCGACCTCTCGCGTCCGGCCCTGGTTCAAGCCATGGTCCGGGGCGAGAGGGAGTGGGAGGCAGTCACCTCCTTCTGCGAAGCAGTCATGCTAGCGAAGGAGGTGGCGGGACGGCTCAGGAAGAGAGCCTCACGCCTCAACCGCCGCGGGAGACGCTACGGGCGTCGGGAGCCGCGTGACGACTCCCGGCCACCGTAGGCGCGGGCCTGCGGACGGAGAGTAATGGGTAGCTCTCCGTCCGATCAGGACCAGGCCCGTACCGGACGGCGCGTATGTGTTCCACGCGCGCCTCAAAGAGATGTCAGCAGTAAGGAAGGGGCCCGCCAGGGCCGAAGCCTGCCGGGGTAGCGGGATCGTCCGAAAGGGTTACCGCTGCCCCGGAAAATAAAGGGCTAAGGAAGGAACACGGGTGGGTTTTAGTCAGTAAGAGTCTGACACTCCCTTCCGCTCCACCCAGAGCGAGAGGAGTCATTAGATGATTTCCCATCCAAAAAAAACAAAAAAAGAAGGGTTCTATCGCGCCATCCAGGGGGAGAACTAATCAACGACGTAGCAGAGGTAGAGGACGTGAGAGATCACTTGGTTTTCGAGGAAGAAATGGAAGTCGAGACGAGAATAGTTTCACTTATATACACTGTGGCGTAAAAGTGTCAAATTTTTATAATGTCCCTGAAGATGAACTTAGCGCAGTGTCTTTGCTAAAATCATCACAGAATCATCCGTCGCTTCTTCGCAGACTTCCACTGGTGAATGAGATTAAGCAGCAGAAAAAGAAAGACGTGGAGCAAATCTTGACCAAACAGTTCGGAGATCAATGGTCACAAAATCCTGAACTTGAATGGTTTAAAACCATTATTTCCAATGAAACAGCTACTACATCTCATCATACATGTGCAGAAAATAACGTCGATGATGATGATGTTGACTCCGATGTCGAGGAATGTGATTGTTGTGAGCCCAATCTGCAAGTTTGTCTAATTTTTTCGATTTTTGTGATTAAATTTTTGATATGAAAAAGAACAATGCCAAATATCGGCTCGTATCATGGTAGCGTCCGACAGACATTCTTTATTAATGATAATTCATGCTATAAAACAATAAGAATTATACAATATAAATATAGTCTGTAGAAGCACACCGTTGAAAAGTAATTTAAATAGTTATTCAATTTATCAACACATTTCAAATCTACAATTTCAATTAGAAATGTTGCCAATACCAAAATAAAATAATATCGATACGAAATTACACTTGCAAATCGATTACAGTAATATCAATATGAAGCTACGTAAGTGTATTTATTATTTACATGAGTCGTAGCTCGTAATTCTTATAATAATAAATACCATTTACTTATATTATTGAATATATATTTTATAGTAATGTAATAATTAAAAATAATTTGATTCGATTATCGATACCGTTTAGAATAGTTTATTCCTAATAATGTTATTATAGTACTGGCAACACTTGACGGAAAACTTTGTCAAAAAGTTTGACTTCTCACCACAGAGTACTTTTTGATAGACTGAAACTTCTCACTTCTCCCGAGTGTCATCCACGAGCGACGTAGTGTTTCAGTGTTTTTCGAGTTTTGTGTTGTTTATTGCTGTGCTTTTGGACTCCGATTTTTCTACCACTTACGACTACCTTGGCTGTTGAAACTGAACTTGATCCTGTATTACTCGCTGACCCGGCTCGCCTAACCGAACATCTGAACCTGCCTACTTGTTGACCTGGCTTTTCTCACACGGATATCTGAACCTCCTCTAGTGTACTAACCATGATTCGCTGCATCAATTGTGGAGTAAATGCCTTTCGGATGCGACGATACTCGGTAGAAACTGAGACTGAAGAAATTCAGCAACTGATCCAGCACCAAAATGCTCTTACTGATGTAAGTTAAATACCTATCATCAATATTGTAATAACAACATCTACATTGCGATTGCTATAAGTTACAAACAAAATAATAAATAAAAACAAGTTGTTGAGCTAATAATAAAAACTGCATCGACTTAACCCATGTAATCATTTTTTTGTAGCTCATTATCAATGTTTTATTAAGACACAATCTAAGATTTTTTATTTTTTACAGATACCAAGGGATAGTGTTGTGTGTCATGCTTGTTGGTTGCTACTACATGAGTCAATTGAAACACCAGGACCATGTACTCATGCTACTGTAGGGCATAGGAACTTATGTGTACACTGTGGAAGATCTTTGTATCGGTCAAGATTCCATACATTATCAAGCAACACGGAAAGAGAAGCACGTATAAGAGCCGTTGTTGCAGAGAGGATTTTGCCACGCTCAGTACGTATTCATGTTAATATCAAAATGCTCTAAAATATTTTTGCTCCAAAACAATATTTTTAATTACACTATTTTTATAAACATAACATCACGCTTATATTCCCTGAAGGATAAGGCATAGGTGTTTATTTTTATAACATAGTTTATATTTTATTGCAGCTTTGTACATCTGATCGGATTTGTCACCCTTGTTGGCAGAGGTGTGATAATTTGGCTGAACATTATACTGAACCGTCCACATCATCTTCAGTGCAATCGCAACCATCTGCAGTTCCATCTCTACCATCAACATCTGAAGAATCCATTGTTGATCTTCCGGGTACATCTTCTGGGCAAGTAACACAACCTGTTGAAATGGAATCTTCTCCATCCATCCATCAAGAAGTGCCAACAATAGTTTTGTCTCAGTATGGGAGAGCGTCAGACACGCAGGCCCGCTGTTTTTTTCCAGGTTGTAACCATACTGAAAGACTTGTAGTGCCATTATCTATAAGAATAAGACTTTTTGCCGATTTCAAATTCTATGTCCCAGCAGATTGTCGAATCTGCAATTACCATTTAAGAGGTAATCTATGGCACCAGTTAAATGAAATGGAACTGAACCATACCTTCACAGAGGCATATGTATATGACTTTGTGTCCTTATTGAAACAAGAGACATCAATTGATTTTGAAAATATTGACATGATGGATGATCATTTAGTATATTTTTGGTTTGGTATAAGCAAAGAGCAATTCCGTACACTCTTAGCAGAAGTCCCTAGATTATCTCAAATGCATAGAGGGTCAACTGCTCTTGCTGCATTATTATTGAAATTAAGAAATGGAGATTCAAATGAGCGCATTGCAAGTTTATTTAAAATGCCTCGCAGTACTCTAGAGAATTTAATGTTTAAAGCAAGAGAGTTGCTTCAACTAGATTTTGTGCCTATGCATTTAGGGATAAGACATATGACGAGGGCAGAGATTGCAAACAGAAATCTTTTAATCCCTAATGGTCTTTTTGGAGGTACAAATGCGAATGGGGAGAGATTACCAATTGTCATTGTTGATGGCACTTATATATATTGCCAAAAAAGCACAAATTATAAATATCAAACGGATACATACTCTTTACATAAGTATAGAAACCTTGTGAAACCATTTTTGTTTGTGTGTTGTGATGGGTATATTGTAGACGCTCTTGGCCCCTATCCAGCAACTACGTCCGACGCTGAAATTATGAAAAATGAATTTATAAATGAGTCTCAACCGCTAAGGCAGTATTTTCGAGATAATGATGTTTTTATTCTGGATAGGGGTTTTAGAGATGCAGTATCAGTTCTAGAAAATTGTAACTATAATGTTCATATGCCACTTTCATTACAAGAGAATGAAACACAGTTGTCAACGTTAGCAGCAAATAAATCAAGGACAGTAACCATGTGCCGTTGGGTAGTGGAAACAGTAAATGGTATATTTAAGGAACAATTTAAAATATTCCGCCATGAATTTTTCAATAGAGCATCTTCTCATTTGATGGTAGACTTTTCTATTGCTGCTGCGTTGATAAACCGGTTTCATTGTCGTTATACAGACAGAACTGATGCTGCACAGATTCTAGAAATAGTAAACCAAAAAATGTATCAAAATAATGTTTTATCTGATTTTGTAAATAATTATAATTATAATAGAAGGAGAGCGCAGTTCACAAACATAAATGTTGATTCACAAAATATAAATAACTTCCCTCAACTTACACAGGAAGATTTGATATTAATTGCTTGTGGTACTTACCAAATAAAACAAGCACGATCTTATTACGGCGAGCATATTCGGCACAATGGTTCCTATACTATTGAAGTGTGTAGAGAGGCTCATCTTAGCAACCTACGGGATGAATTGTCACTCTCCCAAAATCACTGGCTCCTTAGAGGCAAAATTCAAAGCAGACATATAAGTCGAAAAATATATTATGTTTATATCATAATTAATAATAATGAAAGTGGGAGAGAGGAAATTGAGCAATATTGTTGTAGTTGCATAGTTGGGCGAAGAACCGTAGGTTGCTGTGCACATACAATGGCAATATTATGGTACCTCGGTTGGGCAAGACATCAAACAAATATAACCCCTCCGGCCCAGTTTTTAGACGATTTATTAATTAAATATGATGATGAATAATAAATTGTATAAAACTATATGTGTGGTTTTTTTCTTATTACCTAAGTAGGTACTCTAAAATCATGTAGGTATGTTATATGTATATTTTTACTATAATATATAACGGAGAACCTGAACCATTCAGATTTTTAGGAATCGTGACGTCAGCTGAGCTGACGTCACCATCTCCACCGCTAGGCTCACTCATTGCAAAAATGAAGACACCCAATTTATCTACTCACGTTTTTATTTACTTATCACACAATTTAGAAAACCTTAAAATCTAAATTAATAATTCAAATCGTACTCACATGATATTCTAATAAAACACTACCTGTCTTTACAAAGTTCTCCTTGATAATGTGGCTTCGCAGCCGCTCGCCATTTTTTCAATATCAAGATGGCGTCGTCGTTGCGAAGTCATTACACTTATTATTTTACAAATTGCAGGTAACGTTGATTAAAGTAGCAAACTATGATTTGTTCATTTGTTTTACTATTTTTAGCTCTCGATTTTAACATTGAATTAATTATTTATTGCATTACATTTTTTAAACACGCGTCATGTTGTTTCGCTTGATCTTGTAGTTAAATCAACTGTTTCCGTTAAATAAAAATTAACCAAAAATCATAATTAAAGTAACGCATATCGCTTATTAATCAATAAATTAATTTAGCAATAGATTACTTGTTTTTTAAACCTAAGTTTTAATAAACCTTCAGTTATGGTTTGCTATTATAGTAACCGCAAATCATAACACGACTTTTTACATTGAAAAGTAGCAAACTGACTATAATAATTAAATCTAAACTAATTTAAACCTATCCAGTAATATTTAATTGTTAAGTTTGAACTTAAAGTTAATATTTTTAAAGTTTGAGTTATTCTTGCGTCGACACGGCCATTCTGCGAGACGGTGTGCGTGCCCTGCACCAGTCGCGGTTCTGAAAATGAAAATTAATTTTTCTGAGCTAGGTATCCATTCACAGGTACACTAGCTGACAACTTGTTTGTGGTCGGAGCTGCTGTTGTTTCAAAACGAGTTCAAAAAGTTCTTTACCTTAGCATAATTTTCCTGAACTTTTCAATGATAACCGATCCCAAAAATCCAAGTTATCAGCCATTTATTTTATACCTTGTTAATGTTAAACATAAACATATTGAAGTAAATATGAGATGAATAAAGTTTATATGAGTAGTAAATAAATAGGATCTGCTGTAAATAGGGAAGTGAGTGAAGATATTGAAGTGCTTGTAATGCTACACGCTTACTCACACGTTTATTTAGTTATGTCAATGCAAATGCTCCACGCATATATGCATAATTTGATTTCTCATAGAGAGGGATGATGCTGTAGTGCTGGGCGGTCTTGTACGCTGTGGTCTACAGAGGCTCTAAAGGAAAAGGGAACTAGGGTGGTGCTGAGGCCTAGGCCTCATATTTATGACCGTGGTCCTCAGAGGCTCTAGAGAAAAGAAGATAAAAATAAGGTTATCACTTAGTTGTTTATGCAGCTTGTTAAGGTTTGATGCTGTGGTGCTGAGCGGTCTCGTACGCCGTGGTCCACAGGGGCTCTAAAGGATTTGGGAAGGACGATGCTGTGGCCTAGGCCTTATTTCAACCGTGGTCCACAGTGGCTCTGAAAACTTATATTGCAACTTTGTTGATAAAAACTCACGGGAATGATGCTGTGGTGCTGAGCGGTCTTGTACGCGTTGGCCCACAGGGGTTCTAATGGATTGGGAAAGGACGATGCTGTGGCCTAGGCCTTATTATTTTGACCGTGGTCCACAGAGGCTCTGAAAAGAGTGTAGGCGGGAATCGGGGAATACGGATTGTACAGTCTTACTATTTTGTAGTTTATGATGGTATCAGCCAGTCAACAAAGATAAAGGCCAATAACTGATCTCCTTACTGTTGTTGCTGTCTTATAAGTTATTCAAACTCAATTTCACAGTTAGTATAACAGTGAGAAGGGAGAAACTTACATAGTTTAAGGGTCCAGCAGCTGGGCAGTTTGTGAGGTTGACGGTTGTGGCTCCTTCGACGGCGGCGTACTGATGATGTGAGATGTAGTTTGTTGTTGTGTGTCATCGACCAGGTTCGTCGATGAGTCTTCAGTCAGCCGGACGGCCACCTGCCCAGGGTCATCTTCGTTATTCGTCGACACGGCTTCCTGCTCACCTGGTTGTGGTGCTCGGCGCAGTTGGTCGTGAGCGACCTTACGTGGACGCCCTCTGCCAGTTACACGCTTCACTATGTATCGGTCGTTGTCCAGGATCCTATATATCTCGTATGGCTCGCTGTATTTCAAGTCTAGAGACGTCTGGTTTCGGGGATTGTTCTTGACGAGTACGTAATCTCCTCGCTGGAACGGGTGTATTTTCGCCTTGCTCCTGTCAAATCGCTGTTTGTCATATTGTCCCGCTGCTGTCATTTTCTCTTGCACGTGTTGCTCAAGCAAATCAAAGTCTATGCATTCGTTATTAATATTTACTAACCTGAGTAGTTCTGGGGGTACACTGTGTTGGCGGCGAGTTAGTAGTGTAAGCGGTGCGACCCCCGTTACTCTATGTGGAGTGCAGTTAAATGCGAGCTGTAAAGCTTCTAGCGCCGCCTGCCATTCTTCAGTGTCTTAGTTTTTGATCATGGTTAATGCGTTCTTCAAAGTGCCCATAATGCGTTCGACCTGTCCGTTTGCTCGGCTTACACCTGGCGCAATGGAATGAATGTCGATTCCGATACGGTCCGAGTAGACTTTGAATTCACCCAGAAACTCTCGACCTCCATCCACCACAACTTGCACTGGGGTTCCGAACAGGTGCACGACACGTTTCAAAGCTGCAAGGCTGCTGCTTGGGCTTTTGTCATTTGAGTAGTTAAGCAGGATGTATTTCGTGTATGCGTCAATCGTAACAATTACATACTCATCTCGTGCCTCAGCAGTTCTCGTACCCAGCTTGCCGGTAATATCCATATGGATGACCTGGAACGCTGCAGTAGGCTTCTGAATCGGATGAAGCTGGGCTTGGATAGCGCCCGACGGCCCTTTCGAGGTCTTACATACAACACAATTGTCCACAAACCTCCTGACGATTGTACTCATTTTGTCGAACCAGTACGTTTCCCTCAGCTTCTGTAAAGTTTTCTCCCATCCGGGGTGTTGCAGAGCAACATGGAAAGAGTTTATCAGGCTCCACTGGAATGACCTAGGAACTACAATTGGTTTATGTATACCGAGTATAGAATCCATGAGAGTCTTCTTAAGCACGCCTTCTTCCAAGACGTAGCCTTCGGCCGGACTATTGCCGCTCATGGTGTCTATGAGCGGGCGCAGCACGTCGTCGCGGCGCTGCTCGATCTGCAGCCACTCAGTGTCTCTCGTCATGAGGTTGACAGATATTTCAGTAGATGGATTCCTACTGAAAAAATCCGCGTGCTGTAACCGCTTACCTTTTCTATACTCGACCTCGAACTCGTAATTCTGCAGGAAGGCCCACCACCTATGGATTCGAGGAAGGAGATCCTTTTTGTTCTTGGACGCTTTCAAGGCGTTACAGTCTGTTATTACCTTGAATTTTCGGCCGTATATGTAATGCCGAAAATGTTTGACTGACCTTACTACCGCCAGGGTCTCGAGCTCATACGAGTGGTAGCGGCTCTCGGCGTCGGTGGTGCGCTGGCTCATGTACGCGACTGGATGCTGGCGACCGCCGACGGTCTGCACGAGCACCGCCCCGTAGCCGATGCTGCTGGCGTCCGTGTAGAGCTCGATTGGTGCGTCTTCCTGAAATAGCATAAGGGTAGGCGCAGTAGACAGGTGTTGTATGATATGGTTTCGAGCCTCATCATGTCTTTCGTTCCATTCCCACTTCGCGTCGTTCTTGGTCAGTTCATAAAGTGGGACCATCACACGCGAGAAATTGGGAATGAAGCGTCTGAAGTATCCAGCCAATCCGTTAAACTGCCTAACTTGTTTGACGGTTTTGGGGATCGGTGCCTTCGTTAAAGCCTCCACCTTTCTTGGGCTAGGACTGACTTGTCCGTCTGCAATGATATTGCCCAAATACTCGATGGAGCGTTTAAAGAAGGCAGTTTTATCGACATTGATCGAAAAACCGGCATTTTGTAGTGCTATCAATATGCGTTCGATATGAGTCAGGCCCTCAGCGAATACCTTACATTTTGACAAAACGTCATCGACATATACCTGGCAAACCTGGTCTACCGAGCTCAGGAGGTGAGCTAGGGCCCTATTTATACAACGCTGATAGACTGACACCGCGTTACTGAGTCCAAACGGCATGGTCAAATATTCATATAGACCATCCGGCGTAACGAAGGCTGTTTTCTCAATCGAGCCCTCTGAGATCGGTATCTGGTGAAATCCAGCTGCCATATCTATTGTTGAGAAATAATAACCCCCAGCTAGTTGATCTATTTGATCTGAAATAATCGGTAACGGATAATGGTCTCTCAGAGTGTTCCTGTTTAGTTCGCGGTAGTCCACGCACATGCGATCCTTTCCATTCTTCTTTTTGACTAGTATTATTGGGCTGGAAAAAGGTGATTTACTTTCGCGGATAATTTTATGCTCGAGTAATTCATTGACTATTTCCGAAACCTTTTCGCGTTCAACTGGGCTCAATCGGTAAGGCCTGCGTTCGACACACTTGTTATCATCTTTTAGGCGTATTTCAAGCTCGCCGGTATTGACACGTGAGCGAGGGTAACCGTGAATAAACAAGTGTTCGAACTTGTTCAACAAAATTTTCAATTCGTTGACTTGATCGTCATTAGTCAAGTCACAATTTAGATTATCAAACTTTTCACTTTGAGATCGCACATGGTAAATAACCGGTTGATGAACCAAACTTGCACCCCGAGAGTTCACTAACACGCTTAAGTTGGTTTTCTCCACAAGATTCATGCCTATCAGAATGTCTGAGCACACTTCGTAGTCCGGCACTACGTGAAATTCAAGTTCTATCCGTAAACCGTCGATGATACAGATCGTTGTCAATGTCGAAAGAGATATCACCGTAAATTGACCTAATCCCTTCAAGTAGCTTACTCGATCAACTCGTTGCCCGGGTAATTTAGCAGCGACAGACTCGCGTATTACTGAACATTCGGCTCCACTGTCAAAAATCGCGAGTATGTTTAAGTTCCCAGCTACCACTTGCATCGAGTTTAATTTAGATGTACCTACACAGTTGACGTTGGAAACCACTGCGCGTTCTCGCTTATAACACGTTTCGTAGGTGTGACCTATCCTTGAACAGAACGTACACGTAGGTTTACCTATATTTTGAGGTGGGGTTTTATTATCAGGTTGGCGCGGTTGAGAATTATCATTTTTGTCACGGTAACGACAGTCACGTGCATCGTGACCGGGCTTTTTGCAGATTTGACAAAACAACGAGGACTTATCAAAACGTGGTCGCTTAGCGGGACCCGGATGTGCACCCGAAGTACCCGACTGAGGGCACTTAATGCTTCGTACAGAAGATGCAACCGAAATAAGTTCGGGTACTGATTTGGCCCTGGCATTCAACAGTTCGATTCTCAACCGCTCATCTCCAATGCAACCGATAACTGCCTCAACTGCGTCGTCATTCGATAACTTATCCTTAGTAATACGTCTCCATAATACCCAAGCTTGTGACAAGAACTGCGCGATGTCTTTGGAATTATCATAATTATGTTCCCTAAAGCGCGCAATATCCTGGGAGTATCTATTCTCCGGTTCAAAAGTCGTTATCAGAACATCACGCAATTCATGCCACGTGGTGGTAGACACAAGCCAATTGTCAACCCATAACCTTGCGCGACCTTTGAGCAAACTACCAACTTTCATTCTCACTTCATAATCGCTCAGGCCATAGGTTTCCATGGCTGTGGTCACATGTTGACACCATTCTCTAACCCCAATATTGGTGTCCGGATCGTATGACGGCAAAAACACATCATTTATTTTGACTTTAGACGTATCTGGTTGTGTCGCCATGCGATCGGACATGTGCTTCATCATTTGCAACATCTGAGTGAAAAACTCCGTCGGTACCCCATTAACAGAAGCGGTTAAGTTTTCATTATTCAAGCCAGATGGACGGGCAGAAGTGGGTGTCAATCCCACTTCTGATAATGGAGAACCTGAACCATTCAGATTTTTAGGAATCGTGACGTCAGCTGAGCTGACGTCACCATCTCCACCGCTAGGCTCACTCATTGCAAAAATTAAGACACCCAATTTATCTACTCACGTTTTTATTTACTTATCACACAATTTAGAAAACCTTAAAATCTAAATTAATAATTCAAATCGTACTCACATGATATTCTAATAAAACACCACCTGTCTTCACAAAGTTCTCCTTGATAATGTGGCTTCGCAGCCGCTCGCCATTTTTTCAATATCAAGATGGCGTCGTCGTTGCGAAGTCATTACACTTATTATTTTACAAATTGCAGGTAACGTTGATTAAAGTAGCAAACTATGATTTGTTAATTTGTTTTACTATTTTTAGCTCTCGATTTTAACATTGAATTAATTATTTATTGCATTACATTTTTTAAACACGCGTCATGTTGTTTCGCTTGACCTTGTAGTTAAATCAACTGTTTCCGTTAAATAAAAATTAACCAAAAATCATAATTAAAGTAACGCATATCGCTTATTAATCAATAAATTAATTTAGCAATAGATTACTTGTTTTTTAAACCTAAGTTTTAATAAACCTTCAGTTATGGTTTGCTATTATAGTAACCGCAAATCATAACACGACTTTTTACATTGAAAAGTAGCAAACTGACTATAATAATTAAATCTAAACTAATTTAAACCTATCCAGTAATATTTAATTGTTAAGTTTGAACTTAAAGTTAATATTTTTAAAGTTTGAGTTATTCTTGCGTCGACATATATATATGTATATGATGCGAGGATAATGTGCTAAAAGTCATTAATTTAATTAATCATTAGTTTATTTCATGTTACTGTTAAAATCAGAAGTATTAAGTGGTCAACTTTAAAGAGCTATAACTTTTTTTGGTGTACTTCTAATAGAAAACTAATAATACTATCAAATTCTATAACAATTTTCCTTTTTTATGAAATATAGATCATCCTTGTCGGTTCTGGCCGAGTCTTGTAGGAAACCCTGGCATTCTCCTTTGAGTTTCATTTCAAATACGGACATGTCCATCAATTTATCAATCAAAACCGGAGTTGTTCAAACTTTTGAACAAAACCAGACTTGTCCAAGACAAAAAAAAAAAAAAAAAAACTATTCAGATTTTTGATAAACATGCAACGGATACGTTTTTGTGTTTTAATTTTTTTTTATATTATTTATTAATGATATTATAATACAGAGGTGTTTCTTACTTCTAAACTCGCCAAACTTTTACGTTTGATGGCGAGAGGCGCTCTTTTACATAACAATGCAACCAACTCAATACATATATACCTACTAAGTACTTATAATTATATTATACTGTTATACCATTACCTACACCATTACCCCCTCACCAATAAACGCTGTATATCGTCTGCATAGTTACACAAAGCTCTGTCTTCTTCTTTCGAAAGCCAAATTACTAACGACTGAAAAAGAGAAATCGGTGCGCAAACAATCATCTGATATAATACGTTTATTAGTAAGAGGGTAATGGTTCAATCTTATATAATGTAATCTACATTCGCGATTTATTTGCCAAAAATATAACAAATATGAGTTTATGGAAAAATGTATTTAAATCCTACACAATAAAGTTCAATCTACGCTAAAACTTCAAACACTTTTATAACTTTTTCTATAGTGCTAGTTAATCTGAAATCAACCCAACTGCAATTCAAATAAAGTTAATGTTTGATTAAATTGAAATAATATTAATTTAAAACATAAGATTGAATAGACTTTATTTAGTTTTGTTTGCTATCCTGTATAATGTTTTTCAATTTTGTCTTAAGTGATCCTTTGCTGATTTTTACTTTTTCTCTTACCATAGTAGTTTTTTATCTGTGATTGAACCAGTTTGTTCTCTCTAACCCTACGTGTGTTGTACTTATTTTTAACATTAACTTTATATTCATCATTATAATAATATTCCAGACCTACCAAATAATCTAATTTTTTATCTATGGGTATAATTTTACAAATGGGAAATAACTTATCATACTCTTTGTTGCACTTATCTTTAACATTTTTACTGACCAGAAACTTTATCAGTCTTATTTGTATGTCTTTAACATCTCTTAAATATGTAATAAAGGTTCGCCCGTACACAAGGAGTCCATAGCTTATCAGCGAATCGGCAAGTGCAAAATACACCATTCTTAACGTCTGTTTGTTTAATACATTTTTTAAGTGATAAAATTTACTTAGCACCAATCTTAGCCTATTACAAATGTCATTTACATGTAATCTCCAATTAAAGTTCTTCTCTACTATTAGACCTAAATATTTAAATTTATCTACGTACTCCAATTTTGCACAGTTACAATTACATTTATTTCTGTGCAAACATTCGTATGTATGTCCTATAACTGTGAGATATTCATCATTTACAGATTTAGCATTTCTATTATATGGCGAGTGTATATGCATACATTTAGTTTTTGAAAGATTTAATATAATTCCATTGTCGTGTGCCCATTTGCTAATATTTTCAAAGTCACCTTGAATACACTTTTGTGCCTCAGCTATATCTTTGGAGAGGCATAAACAAGACACATATCGTCAGCGTACAAAAACACCTCACATTTACGTACGACATTTGACACACTGTTCACATGCATTATATATCCTACAGGGCCGTAAACCGATCCAGTAGGCACACCCAAATCGACATCCGCTTCTTTCCCAGCCACACCGGATATAACTGTGCTTATTTTTCTATTAGTGAGGTATAATTGCATTTTTTAGCTGGTCTGGATAAATACCGTTAGATAAGGACATATTCACCAGTGCAGCTAGAACAGGACTTATTTGTTTACGTAAATATATAATGTCTTGCACCCGTATTCCATCTGAACCGGATGCTTTTTCACAGGACAATGATCTTATGACCTTTTCTACCTCCAACGAGGTGACCTTATTGTATCTAAAGCTAACCTCACTCGGTTTTACATATTCATTTCTATCTAAAAACTTAAAGTTACATACATGCTTAATTTCCTTTATCTCCTCCGTAAAAGTTTTCGAAAAGTTTGTACAAATCTGTTCTATACAATCTGTTTTCCCTAAATGCCTTAAAATAACATCATCCAAGCTAGTTTTATTTCGACCCATCCATATGTTTATATTTGTCCATAATTTCCTAAAATCTCCATTACATTTTACAATTTGTTCCTGTCTATATTTATTTCTTGCCGTATTTATTAATTTATTTACGAATAAAATGATGTCCGATAAGTTAGCCATCATGTAAGGAAGGTCATTAATATATACTAGAAATAGGAAAGGGCCAAGAATTGAGCCTTGAGGCACGCCCATCTTAACTAGAGACCCCGATGACGTCGCCCCGTTAACGTTTACTTTTTGCTGCCGGTTTGATAGATAAGAAAGAACAAGATCAGCAGCTTGTCCACGAATTCCGTAATGGTATAATTTACAGAGCAGTGTATTATGGTCAACGCAATCAAACGCTTTTGAGAGGTCACAGAATATGCCAATTGCATCCTGGGACTTCTCCCAGGATTCCAAAATGTGACTGATGAGTTTTAATCCCGCGTCCGTCGTCGACCTACCTTTCGTGAAACCAAACTGGCGAATATGTAAAATCCCATTTGAGTTAAAATGTGACAACATCTGGTCCAGCATGATTTTTTCATAGATTTTGCTCAATGCTGGTAGCACAGATATAGGTCTATAATTGGAGGGATCATACTTACTACCCGATTTAAAAATTGGTACAACTTTACTATGTTTCATTAAGTCAGGAAACGTACCGCTGTCTACACATTGATTAAATATGCCTGTTAGGGCAGGGGCAATTGTGTCAATAATATCTCCAAGAACCTTAACAGAAATCCCCCATAAGTCTTCAGTGTTTTTTATGTTAAGACTTTTAAAATTTTTAAATGCTTTTTTAATTGTGGCAACAGAAATGGGCTTGAATTCAAAGCTTGGAATATCCTTATTGAAGTTTTCTTTAAGAAGAGCTTCAGCTAATATAGGTGATGAGGGGAGAGATCTTGTAACCTCTATTGGGATGTTGGTAAAGAAATGTTCTAGTGTCTCAGCAACTTTTATCTTATCTGAAATGGTTTGGTTATCAATTTTTATAGACAACTCATTCTGATCTCGCTGTTTTGTGTTTCCAGTTTCTTTGTTAATTACCTGCCACACAGCTTTTATTTTATTATTAGACATACTAATTTTGTTAATTATTAATTTAGATTTAGCCTCAGCGCAAACTCTTTTGAATATTTTTGAATAGTTTCTTACATAATCATGAAAGGACGTGAAAACACGGACTACGGCTAATAAACCCCCGGCTGAGACGACCGAAAAATAATTTTCGAAATAACTAAACATTATGTTAATAGATTTTCATATCTTTTATATGCCAAGAGCCTAATGGTTTACCATTTAACCCTATAAGCTCATAAAGTAAGGGTGAAAGCTTCTTTTTCACTATGCACTGTTGATATTTAGGAGCCAACTTAGATGCTTTATACTTCTCCGCATCACTTTGGATGTAAGTTTTACGCCAAACCATCTGGCCTTCACGTAAAGTGACGTGACGCCTATGCAAGTTATAATATTTCGCGTTTGTGGCATGAGCCTTAACAATATTGGCGCGCACCTTTTCGAAAATCTCCTTTAGAACTCCTAATTCCCCTGCATACCCTTCACGAGGCATAGCTACTTCATAATCGCAGTCGTCTGTGTTCTTATAAAACGTGCCGTTTATAATGGGTTCTCGGCCATGGACCAAGAAAAATTGAGTAAATCCAGTTGTTTCATTCACTGCGCTATTTAAAGCAAATTGTATTTTCGTTAAATTGAGATCCCAAGTCCTATGATCTTCTTTTACATAAGCAGAGACTGCAGTCATTACTGTTTTATTGTACCTTTCAACCGGCAGCCTAATTGCGTAACATATTTTGATTGTTAAAGCCATTCCGAATTTAAGCCAACTGCAGTAGCAATCAATATTCATATTCGGAATTGTAGAACTTTATCTGATACAAACTGAGGCAAATTGTATAGAGGGGTACCAAATACCGGGCATTATTTGTTTCGTGAACGCGTTTCGTTTCATCATATATGAACTATTCGCTTCTGAATAATTTTGCTATAATTACATTTTGTATTGATTACAACTGATGGTCAACTACTGCTTATAAATAAAAATGTACAATGATGGCCGAAAAATGAAAAACCAATTTTATAATACACTTCTACCAAAAACTACCATAATTGAAATACGCAAGGAAACGTTTTATTTTTCACGTTTTAGTTATCTGTGGCCAACGATAAAATCGTAAAAAAGCAGAGTTGTCAAGTTAGTGGGATTTCCACTAAACTTGGGGTTTGGACACAGGGGTGGGGACAAAATTTTGCTTTTAGTGGCTGGTGGTTTTGTCTAGTGGTTAGACTAACTCAATTTGTAGAAAACAATACAATCAACTACTTAAACTTTGACTCGAATAATAACACGATAATGGCATGTTTTATTTTTTATTTAAACACTGTGAAAGTGAGAAATAAATCATAAAACTACTGACGTTTTACGATTTATTTCTTTCAATTGCGGAAACCACTGTGGATATGTACGCTGAGTTGCGTGGAGATCGAGAAACAAAGTAATTTCGAAAAAAATCCCACGGCAACATTCTTCCGGGATAAGAAAACAATATCTAACAAACATCTTCATTAACTTCTTGAGTAAACTATTTTATGATATTATTGTATGATGATCTAAAAAATACTGTGAATAACTTATATTGTGTTAATTCTCAAATCTTAAAATGGACCTCCAAAACGGCGATCGAACATCGGTAATAAGAATAAGAATAGTTTTAAAAAATTGCGACTTCTAGTGGACTCGGGAGAAAATTTGGCAACACTGACACTGAGTAATATAAAAAAACAAAAGTTAATATGAAAATAGGAAACTTTTAAACCATAATAATCTTTGTTTGGTTTTACCTTAAATATTGTTTCAATTAATAGTTGTTTTATGTTTTTTAACATACAAAATTATATTTACTATTCTCATACAGAAACATGGGCCTATGTATGTTAAATAGTTCGGAAAAAATTTCTTGTGGTTTGCTGTAGAAGGAATACGTTTGCAAAATTCTCTGATAGAGGACAAGAAGGTTTTCGCTGGCGGCTGCACCAAGACTTAGGCTGTTTTGCTCGATAGCGAAAAGAACCTAAGTCTGTCTAAGTCAATATAATCCTACAAGTAAGTACCTACCTAACCTAATATATTTACGAAAAAGTTGTTCGTATCTCATTAGATTATTGTAGTTCGTGTAGGTACTTATCTTTGATACCGATGATCATCAAAGATAGACCTATATTAGCTTTGGACCTCCCTGGACATGGGTTTTCGTCGTACGACTTCCGGTACACATACACAATTATGATTAAACTTGGGGGTCTTACCTTTCGCAATCATAGCTAAAATACTCAATAATTTAATGATAACTGCCCCACGTACCTACACATAATAGTTATAACAACTTAATTCGAGATCTTTGAGAATTCAAAATAAAGCTTAACCATACGAGGATTTCAATATGTTTTTAATTTTCAGTTATGACTTACAACAAATGGGACTGACCGAGGGCGAGGATGATTTTGTATATAAAAAGAGCACTTCAACTGGGACAAAGTGTCCTTACTTTCTCACTCTATGGGAGCTATCGCTGGCTGCGCTAAGACAGGCTGTTTTGCTCAAATAGCGAAAAGTCAATATCTTCATCACTACAAGTAAGTAACCCAGTATATTTAGGAAAATTTTGTCAAAGCCAAATCATTTATTTCAAATAGGCACATTAAAGGCATTTTGGATGTCAAATGTTGTTTGTATCATACACATCATACTGACAATCATTCCTTTGTTGTATAGATAAGCAACTTATTTAGCTTAGCTTAGTTAGCTATTTGTTGTGGTTAGAATAATAATTATCACAGTATGTCCGTTAACCTCCATTATAACAACTGAAATTATTAATATTGATGTTTGTACATAAGTATTTATTGAAACAAATTATAATAACCATTAATCAAATAACAACTAAGTACAAAACATTAATCATAATATTTTTGCAGACGGTGCTAAGAGCTGAAAATACAAGAATGGACCACTGCCCTACTAACATCAATCTAGTTGACAAACAATGGATTTTCTTACAAAGAATGGAAAACCTATCTGCCGTATTAATAATTAAAGGTAAGCTGTTTGACACAATTAAGGATCAAGCAGCAACCCACATAATAATTATTATGATATATTTATCATCATATATTTTATGTATACATAACTAATGTTTACCATTCAAATTTAGTGTTATGTTAAATAAAAATGTTTGGAAACTGAAAAACTGGCCCTAAACAAAGAAGAAATTAAACAATGCACAACATGACAAGGCCTATGGCTTTTGTTCAGCCATGGGCTGATGAAGGACTAGTTGATATGCCTAGTTTGCCACATTACATAGTTTAAGTACTTTATTTGAGTAGAAAATAATTTGATTTTGTTTTAACACTGCAGGATAATTCTCGGGGTGTTTCACCTACGAAGACATGGAAGGGAGCATGATTGACGTTGCCCATTACTGTTCGCTTCGGCCACTGCTACTGCTGCTCAGCAACTACTTCAGTTTAACTCAAGATTGTTAAGAAAAGCTAATCATTGTATTTTAGAAAACTGTTGAATCTTCAGTCTTGCAAGACAAGGATATAAACATATGTATCTATGGTGTAAATTGATAACAGTGTAAGCTTTAATATAAAATGTTTTAATTATGAACTGTAAAGGTACAAATAAAAATAACTTGTTATGAAAAATGTAAGAATAAATTGAATACTTACTTAACCTTTTTTTTTAATAAAGACAAGTGATTATTATAGTGATACTAATTAGAAAATAGTGGTGTTTAGCTAAATTAACTGTCATTCACTGGGTATAGGTAAATAGAAAGAAACCTTTTTTTTTATAAAGACAATTAGTGATTATTATAGTGATACTAACTAGAAAATAGTGGTGTTTAGCTAAATTAACTGTCATTCATTGGGTGTAGGTAAATAGAAAGACATAATATATGGTAAACAAAAAAAGTGGTTTTATTTAAATATTCTTACAACCTTAACTGACAATAGTATTTCTTCACATTTAACATGAAAAATTTGGACATGCGGCAAGAATAAATTGGAACGAATATGTTGTATGGATTGGTTGAATTTGGCATCTGAAGTCTTCTCTTGAAAGTCATCATGGATAATTTATATACTGCTTTGTAATGCTTGCTGTGAGAGAAAGTATTTTTCTTCTTGAATAATGTGGTTGAGTCTGACAACTGAAAGATAAAAAAAAAGAATTTAAGTAAATCCTCACTATAATATTACAACCATCCACAAAGGCCTCTCCCCTTAAACACTTCAATGCAAAATCTATGAACATATTATTAGAACAGCTATATACTGCTATAAACAACAGTTAGGTGCCTACAATTCTATTGATGGAGGAAGTGTACTTGACTAAAAAGTACCCACACAAAGATACTTTATAATAAATTAATTTTAATTATTAGGTAATAGATAAAAAAGAGGATGGGCCTATGATATTTAGCTATTACACACAGACGTATAAAGCTTTATATGTCTGTGCTATTACATTACATACATATTACATACATTTCTACTACATAGGCATTTTAAATTGAATATGGATAATTATTCTTACTAATAATATTAACAATAGGTAATTGAAAACTTAGATATATTTTCAGTTGCCTACCTACTTTCTTTAATTTAGTTTGTTGTAAATTTGCTGAGTAAATATTCATCCCCTCGCCTTTTAGGAAGCCTTATTAAGGTGCCTTAGGTATCTATACTGTGTATTCACCAGTTAGCTACCTAACAAACAATATGTGTGTAACATTTGTTTTTAAAATTCAAATAATTTATTGTGGATTGTAGGTTCATAAGATGTGTTAGTTACAGGTAAGTCTGCTATGTCCCGCCATTGAGGCATACAAAATTCATATATGTTCGGTACATAGTTAAAATACAGTACATCAAATTGTCATGCCATTGATTTAGATTAAATTAGTATAATAAGTATTTATGTCAAATTACAAATTAGTCATGTTACAAAATAGTATGATTCAATGTATTGTCATTTAGAAATTCTCTTAGAGTAATTACATAATAACATTTTACTTATTAATAATTTGTGTAGTTTTTTTTTAAGGTATTTATATACAGGGTTATTGGAAAAACATTAACAACCTCTTAAGAGGTCATTGCACTTATCATTATTATGAACAACTTTTCGTATAACTCCTCAAAATGTAGGGAACAGCTGATTTTTTTTCGCGATTTCAGGTTTGGTCCCAAACTTAAAGGAGTGCAATGACCTCTTAAGAGGTTGTTGATGTTTTTCCAATAACCCTGTA
Source organism: Hydraecia micacea (assembly GCA_914767645.1). Taxonomy (NCBI): domain Eukaryota; kingdom Metazoa; phylum Arthropoda; class Insecta; order Lepidoptera; family Noctuidae; genus Hydraecia; species Hydraecia micacea. The sequence goes on from OU611775.1 coordinate 4,386,052, forward strand.
TATCGCTCATAGGTCTGAGAAAAGGTGGAAGATTATTAAAGATATGTGGGACTATACAAAACATGCTTTGGTGCAAAAGTTTTGTTTTACTGGCTATGGTGCACAGCTTGTCTTTCGTGTCTGGCCCTAGTGCAAAATTCGAATAAGTTTGGATTTGATTTTATGAACATTAACAGTTTACTATGGAGAGTTCATATTTTTTAATTTGTAAAATGTGGTCTGCATGAATCCACTTGGTATATTGCACATCAATCTAATACATTTTCGAGCTCTAGAAGCACACTTTTTCCACAGACTTGCCCCAGAATATGATGCCGTAGTGTATGATTGAAGCAACATCTCCATGACAGGCAGATAGTAGTGCAGGCTGACTGACAGTGTTCCTTAATCTAAAGAGCATAAGAGCTCTAAGTCTTTTGAAAACTTGCTCTTTAAGTGACTTCCAATTTACTTTGCTATCAAGCTATCAATATTATAGATAGTTACCTATAGAGATAGATTGTTGCTGTGCATAGCAAACAACATATAAGATACAAAGGTGGTTATATCTGTGATGGGCACATTCAATGTTCAACACATAAAAAGTAAATAATACTGACATTACCTTGAACAGACAATGATGTGGATATAAGTACCTAGGTCTATGTATGGTGTGTATGTTCGTCGACGTCCTTAGGTACTATCGGCCAAACTTAAGCATGCTCACTTAAGAAAATATTCCTGCGGAAGCGCAGCTAGTGACCGGCCCCGCCCCTTCCTTGTTCCGTCCAATTAGAGACAAGCAAGTGCAGTGTGTGTGTGCGGCAAAAAGTAACAACAATCGTCAAACGTCAATCAGTGCCAATTTGCATCTCGCTAATTGTTCACGCTTCCTGTTCTCATCGCAATTCTTAACGACGTGTTTTTATTCTATCGGACTGATTGCCTGCCCAACTGTGACCTCTGCTTTGTATACCGGACTCTGATCGTGGAACTATTTTTGACCCTTGCTCGCATTCTGGACTGTGTTTTGTGCCTACTGTGACCTCTGCTTTGTATACCGGACTGTGATCGTGGAACTGTTTTGACCCTTGCTCGTATCCTGGACTGTGTATTGAGCTCTATAACCATGACAACCCGAAACCTCAACCAAGATGACGAGATTATTGTCTTACATAGACAAGGATTGAACATATCGCAAATTGCGTCGGAGTTGAATATGCAAGTAAGTTCTGTTTTTTTACATTTTGAGAGGGATAATACTTAAAAATAAATTAAGTGCATGTAGTATTCATTTAATACTTTTACCTATATTTTCATTGTTTGAATTATTATATAAATCTCAAATGTTGCTATATTATAGTTTAAATACAAACTGAAAATAATTTATACTTATTATATTTAGTCAAGAAAAAAAATCTGTGCTATATCTAAAACTCCTAACAAAACATTGCTAACATCACTTGTAATTCAATTCATATATATTATATTTAATTATTATAATATCTTTTTTTTAATAGTAAATACCATGCTTTTTTTTGTTACCGCATTTCATTTGTTGTTGTTATAATTGTAAGTTTTATTCTAACGCGAAATGGCATCGTCTACTATATTGTTGTAATATAAGTGTAAAAGATTTCTGACTACAAAAAGTGTTCAAGTCTCTTAATAATATTTAAAGTAAAGTCGCCGTTTGTTTGTATAGAAACTAAACCACGCAACGGATAATGATACGACTTTTATTGCAATGAATACTATAGTAGGGAATTTCAAAGAATTGTTACACCCCCGTGCGAATTCGGGACGGCTAGTTAATGATAAATATCAATAAAAAAACATAATATATAATAAAATTTTTGCAACAATAAAATAAAAATAACATTCAGATCAGACATTCAAAATATTTTTTTCTCGATATAATATGATATGATATGTAATGCAGTCAAAAAGTTTGTTTTTCTTTTATTTAATGTCGGCGGCGCGTTCAAAGACTACCTATGTTCGGACCTTTTATGACCCGATAACAAATCTTGTAACACGTTCACACTTTAATTTCAAGTCGTCACTGCATTTTTTATTGTGTTGACGCACTTAAATGGTTGAAATAAAGCACAAATTGGCTTGGGAGACTTTAATGAACTCTATGCTGTAGTTATTTTTTTTTTTTGTATCCCTAAAAATACTGATGAGTGATGTGAATGTTATTATAGGTGCCGACAAAATAACTTGGCCAAGATTGGACGTGGTGGGGGAAAGTTCGCGCAGTCACACTTAAATTAGAAAACGACTTCTGCGCATGTCAAATTTTGGCTAAGTTATTTGCCGGCGCAGCTATACCTAAAATAGGTATTTAAAAAAGTTAGAGATTATTTGTCATGGACTCAATACTTTGCATCCTTTTGTCAGGTCCTTGTAGTGTATTATTGTTTTTCTTTTTATGTGACTATTCGATGCTAATTGTTATTTTATTTTTTACAGAGAACCACGGTGCGCCGCTGGGTACGACGATATGAAGAAGGTGATATGGCGGAACGCGTTCGTGCACCTCCTCGACCCCGGGCTATAAATCACGAACAACTTGATAATATGATAGCCACATATCAAGAAAGCCCTTTCACACCGACTCGTAGTTTCGCCCAAGAATTTGACGTTTCGATGCAAACGATACAAAACGAGTTGCATCGAGCTGGAGTGCATCACAGACGACCCGCAAAGAAAATTATTTTGACCGAGGAGCAAAAAGCTGCTCGCGTGCGATTCGCTCGGGACTACAGGGACTTCGATTTTTCTTACGCCATATTTTCCGATGAAAAGAGCTTTAAGTCTAGCCAACAGAGTCGTCGGAATTTATGGTGTATAGATAACACAAGATACGAACCTCGAAATGTGATCCCAAATGCAAAAATGTGTCTCTTAAAAGCGCCGCCTTATGTTAATACTTATGCCTTTTGTTTCACAATTCTTGATAGTTTTAAATTTTTTCATGGGAATCACTTTAAATTATATATTTTGTGTTTTTGTTTTTTACATTATAATTTTTCCAATTTTTTTTATTATATATCCTTTCAGATATAAGATAGACACCTTTCTATAATTCATCCGTCCTTACTAATATTATAAATGCGAAAGTCTGTCTGTTACGCTTTCACGGCCAAACCGCTGGTCTGATTGGAATGAAATTTGGTGTGGAGATAGTTTAAAGCCTGGGGATAAACATAGGCTATTAAAACCCGCGACTTCGTCCGCGATAACTGACCTTCACGCATACGAAGTTGCGGGCAAAAGCTAGTTAATATATATATTTATAAGGAAGAATTTATAATTTAAGTTGTTCCCATAGTAGAAGTTGTTGTATTTGAGCACTACAATCAGCCTTTTTATTTTCGTGACGGTAAAAAAAAAACATCCAGTAGGTATTTAAAGTAGAAATATGAAAAAAAAACATTAATGTGAAAACGATGTAAAAATAAACATTTGGGACATTTGTATTGTATACACTCTGTAAATTTTTATGGTTGTTTGTCCGATGCAGAATGATATGCCCTAAAGTAGTACTATCTATTATTTATTTTATTTTTTTATCCTTAAAAAAACTATTTACCTAAACAAGATAAAATAATTTCGCTGCAGGAAAATAATCATTATTATAGAATAATGCAATTTATTTTGCTTTACAAACATAATTAATAAAACCAAAGCGAACTATCATTGTAATCCAGAAACTTAGAAAAAGTTAAAACCATCGAAACAAATTACAATTCAGTAAGCATAATATGACAAGAATGTGGACTGGAATGTGAAAACAAAAGAGGCCGGCGCGCGCGTGCGTAGAAACTGGTTTTTTTGCAAAGCATCCATAGTGCGTTTTTAGGGTTTCGTACCCAAAGGGTAAAACGGGACCCTATTACTAAGACTTCGCTGTCCGTCTGTCAACAGGCTGTATCTCACTAACCGTAATAGTTAGAGAGTTGAAATTTTCACAGATTATGTATTTTGGTTGCCGCTATAACAACAAATACTAAAAACCAGAATAAAATAAATATTTAAGGGGGCTTCCATACAACAAAAGCGTTTTTTTTGCTCGTTTCTGCTTGATATTAAAACGGCAACAGGTGGACGCTTGAAATATTTATAGAATACTAGCTGACCCCGCAAAGGTCGTTTTGCAAAAAAAAAAAAAATTGAAAGATTGATTCTCAGACCTACCCGATATGCACACAAAATTTCATACAAATCGGTCCAGCCGTTTCGGAGGAGTATGGTAACTAACACTGATACGAGAACTTTATATATTGGATTTAGTTTTATAGTCACTTTAAAAATAAATAATTTAATTAAAATAAAACAAATATTATATTTCTCATAGAACAGACATGCTTTTTTGTCGTTTTTATAGATAATGGTACGGAACCCTTCGTGCGCGAGTCCGACTCGCACTTGGCCGATTTTTTTTAAGCTCTTGCCTTGCAAACACATTGTTTTGTTAAATTCTATGTAATTTTTTGTATAAGTAATGATATTTTTTCAATGAATCTGTAATGTAAACATTTAATATGAATATATAGCTTACCTGTGCTAAAAACATATAAAAAATAAGAATCTGTAATTTTTTATTATGAAATCTTGATGAGATCTAAAAAAATAAAAAATATATCTAATTATTTGAATTGTTTTTTTGTTTTACAAATCCAACCCATCCAAAAAACCCATAACAAACCAGTGCTTATTTTACAGTACTATTTAAGCCGGTATAGTTATACCTTTTATATTATAATCTCACTAGATAGATAATTTATATTTTAGATATTTTGTAGCTAATATTGGTTTTCAAGAGAATAAAAAATAGTGGATAGAACCCATATCCTTACAATTTAAAATTTTCATATTAGAAAGTCTCCGCCGCGTTTGTCTGTCTATCGGTTTGCGATATATGAGAAAGGTTTAAGTGTATATAATAAATAATAATAATACATGCATATCATAGTAGAGAAAATACAAGTATTTCAAAGATTTGTTACAACCGTGCGAAGCCGAGGCGGGTCACTAAAAGATTATAGGTAAACATCTAGTTGTTTACATTTCTTAGTACTTAATATACTGATTATGTATGCAATATCAATAGCATATTTTTTAAACCAAAGAGAATATATAAAAATTGCTTCTTGTCAGCTACAATAATTCATAAAAAGCTCACGGTGGTGTCCCAGTTTACCGATACGACAATTTTATTAGAAATTGAAAAAACATCCCACAAGCAAGTCAACACAGCTCACTAGTGTCATAAGTTAAAAGGGCCTATACATCAAAGTTGATTTGACAAAATGAGTCTTAGTCAAAAAGACGAAGTTATATTTTCCCAAATCCCACATTCCCTTCCTCTTCCCTTTTAACAAATAACTAGTTACACGTATTGGCTTCCTTCTTCCTATTGGTCGATGCATGCATGACGGCGATCGAGCCGAGAGCCGTGCTTTGCGATTATCGCCCTAAAGGTGAGCATGCGGAACTTTGTCCGATAGTACATAACCCATTGATTTCTATTGCTTCAAAGTGTGCTTTTTATTCTTCCTCTTTACTGATTGCGTTTCCAATGAAGTAAAAGCCATACTGTGTTGCTAAGCTTCTGGCATAAGTTAACGTTTGTTATGGTACCTACGAGGTACGAATTAGTATTTCGTTAAAATGCCACCAATATGCCTCGTTTCTGAAATATCATAATATGTATCTTTAATTTAGATGGTAAGCACTTGTAACAGAAGAAAACTTTTACAAATATTTTAATAAATTCACATCACCGGCTCGATTTTTAAAATAGGTACCACTGATATTGAAGCATTGAGGTTTTACACAAAATCACATCCACAATTTATCAGGAAGACTCCCACTTACATTTTTTCGAAATAATTATGGAGATTACGCGTTTATATCCTAAAATATGTAGAACGGAAAATGATTCCAACGAGTAAGGTCGCCTTCCGTTTCAAACCAATTTATAGTTGGTTTCATTTGACGTTTCAAGCAGATAATCGCTTGTCATTTTGGTTACACAATTCGAAATATTGACGTTTGCCCAGTTTTTCTTAGGATGTCGTTCACTCTTTAACGTTCCAAACCAACTCGATTGGTTTAACATTAAAGTAGAGTTACGCAATTCGAAAATCATAAATTGATTGCAATTCTGATGCAATTTAAGGCCACTGATCAGAATCATTTGTCGAAAATGTGTTACGCAATTAGGCTGCGGGTACGTATCAAAATCCCGAATTTTAAAATACCGATGGACGAAATCCCGAAAATTGAAACGCCGAATGGTTGTTTGGTCGATAGTTTAAAATCCCGAAAGTTCATTTGCCCGAAAGTTTAAAATCCCGAAGTTTAAAAACCCGAAGTTTAAAATCCCGAAATTGTCGCGTTTCCGAGAAAAACTATTTTTTGTAAACCTAACCTCAAAACACTTAAAAGTTGCCTAATTTTTTTTTTTTATAATTAATCTATTCTAACTAGTTCGGTTCCAGGTAGCCTACTAAAAATAATCTCTTTTTTTCTATTAGCGCAAGTCGTTTCTGGCGGCCATATTTTGTGTAAAAGTAATGTTTCTCTATATAATCCTGTCGTTTCTGGCACTCGCCGGCCGCTGCCGCGGCACCGCTCGCTTCGCTCGCTCGGCTCGTGCGTAGGGGTCACAGTTTTAACCTAACCTAACCTAACAATTTTTAAAAAAATAATGAACCTAATCTTTCGTCCATTCGGGATTTCGTCCATTCGGGATTTCGTCCATTCGGGATTTCGTCCTTTCGAGCATTTGAACATCGGTATTTCGTGTTTCGATATAACGACTATCGGCATTTAAAACTTTCGGTATTTTGAATTTCGGTGTTTTGGACGTCGGTATTTCAATCATAGGTATTATGAACTTTCGGGATTTTGATACGTACCCTTTCAACCATGTTAATTTGTGGAGTGTATCTAGGCCCATAATGCACTCAAGGTATGTTATACTTCTTTAAAAGGTTACAAAATTCCGATCCCGTGAATTGAACCCCATTATCGGTAATTACGGTTTTAGGAATCCCGTGAGCCAGAAGAACATAATTCTCAAAGTTTTTGGCTACCAGATCACTAGTTGCACGGCGTAGTGGAAACAATAACGTATATTTTGAAAAACAGCAAGAAACTACAAGTAAATGTACAAAACCCGAGCGTGATTTCGGAAGTGGTCCAACTAAATCTATAGATACAGCTTGAAATGGTCTATAACATTGTTTAGGCTGACCCATGAGACCCGGAGTAAGAGTAGTCTTATGTTTATAAGCCGAACAAATACTACAACCCTTGATAAACTCAACTAAGTCACGATACATTCCTGGCCAAAAATACCTTAAACTTAATCTTCGGTGTGTCTTAAAAACACCCAGGTGACCTGAAGTAGGAGGTTCATGGTTTTCAGACATGACCTGTGAACGCAGTGATTTGGGTACTACCTCTTTCCAGTCGAACTCTTGTGTTAACGCATATTTACCTTTAGTGTACTATTACGGTCATAAGTGCAGTAGCACGGTAAGGATTGTTTTGCTGTGAACGCGCAGTACAAGCCGTAACCGTACCTAATATGTGTGTATAAGTGTATTAACACAGAACGCACACCTCAGAATTTATACACTGGTGTCGAGCGAAACAAAAACATATCACTTTCTAATTACGTATGACCTTGGGCGGTTCATAGGATTGCTAAAATTGACAGCGTTTTAATAAGTTCAAATAGCTCATAGTGTAACGTATAGGATAAAGAAACACTAGGTTCTAGGTTCCAATCTCGATATGAGTTTTTTTTTTTCTTTTCAACAATTATCTTCATCTGTTCTTTTATTATTCGATAAATTAATAAACGGGAATAATAATGTAATAATTGTTTTTATTATTATATAGTTAGTGAAATATGGGGTTAAGAATAAAAATATTTTATAAGTGATTACAAAATGTTTATTCGTTATAATTTTATAAAGTATAAATAAATTTCTAGTTTAGGACTTATTTTGGTTATAGCTTAAGTATTCATTTTCATTACGAAAAGAAGATTGAAACTAAACCTCAAAATAATCCTTATTACGAATATGCTACAACATAATTTTATTATTATTATTTACAATTTTTTATTTAATATATTTTTTTTTATTTTCTAATTCCTTGCTTTCCATCGCTGTATCGCAAAATGTAAACGTTCTTGTTTATGATTTTCAATCAACTATGGTTTTTGAGCTGGTTTTCGTTTGCACGGCGAACGGTTCGTAAAGACGTGTCGAATAATAATTCGGCAATATATCTCGTTGGTATATAACCAGTCGCTTTCGACTGGCAAGGCTACCCTCTTCCTTATTGAGTGACCCTCCGACTCACAGAAGGTAATTTCTCTAAAACAAAAAAGAAGTACTCTTAGGCTACTAGCAAAATACGAATAAGTAAGTATTACCTACGATTTAGAAACAAAATTATAATGAAAATAGAAATGTTACATAATAAAAATAAAATAAAATAAAAATAAAAAATAAAAATAAAAAAGCCTTTATTTCCTACTAATTTACATTGTTTGAGTTACTTACTTGACTAATTTACTTCGCATAACTAGGTATATCTTTGTTTATTTTACTTATATCTAATTTATAATACTCTTATCTAGTTTGTTTCCGTTTACTGCTTTACTTATTAACTATTAGCTAATTTAACATATCATAATTGTATAACCTTACTTAGTTTATTTTGGTATAGCAATATCTGTAGGAACCCCATATTGGGTGAAGGCCTCCTCCAAAGATGCCCATTTGTCTCTGTCCTGTGCGATCGGTTTCCAGATTGGGCCGGCTGTCCTTGCAATCTCTTCTTCCCAACGTGTCAGCGGTCTTCCTCGTCTCCTTTTACCTGGAGGACCCTTCCAAAATGTCACTTTTTTGGTCCATCTCTGATCTTTAAGCCTCGCAACATGCCCTGCCCATTTCCACTTGAGTTTTTGTGCATAAGTCAATGCATTTGTTGCTTTGGTTATTGACCTTATTTTTGTGTGACGTATTTTTTGTAATCTATTTATTTTAAGCATGCTGCGCTCGAGGCCTCGTTGACAAGTTGTAATTTTATTTTTCAATTTTGAGGTGAATTTCCACGTCTGGCATCCGTACGTCAAGCATGGTGTGAGACTGGAGTTCATAACTTTCGTTTTAATGGTTATAGGGAGGTTACTTTTAAAGATTTCCTTCAAACTCCAGTATTTGTTCCATGTTTGTTGTACTCTTCTTTCAACTTCAAGTTCATTATTTTTTTTGTCAAAACTAATTTGCTTCCCCAGATAGATATATTTATCTGTGTATTTAAGTGGCTCTCCATTAATTGTTATTAAAGTTCTCCCCCTATTTGTCATTGCCATAGTTTTTGTGAGATTCATTTGTAATCCCACCTTGACACTAGCTAGATGTAAAGTTTCGATCATGGTTTGTAGCTGGGAGCTGGACTCCGATAACAACACTAGGTCATCTGCGAATCTCAAGTGACTTAAGTAGTCGCCCTTTATACACAGTCCTGCCCTGCTCCAATCTAATTTGCTGATTATAGCCTCCAGGATGGCTATAAATATTTTTGGAGATAACGGGTCGCCTTGCCTTACGCCTCTTTCTATAGGAAAACTTGGTCCGAGAGTTTCTAGCTTGATTCTGCCCTTGTTGTTGTTATATACGCTTTTGACGGCCTTTATATATACGTCTTCTACTCCCTGCTGTTCTAAGCTTTCCCATATACTTATGTGTGTTACCGAATCGAAAGCTTTTTGATAGTCGATAAACGCCAAATATAGCGGCCTTTGTTGTTCTTGATACTTTTCTATAATTAATTCTATTGTGTGGATATGGTCAACTGTAGAGAATCCTTTTCTGAAACCTGCTTGCTCTACCGGTTGGTTTGCTTCCAATGTACTACTGATTCTTTTATTTATAATGGTGGAGAAGAGTTTGTAAAGGCTCGGTAATAAACTTATCGGTCTGTAGTTGCCAATATCCTTCGGGTCGCCCTTTTTGTAGAGAAGTATGATATTTGATTCTGACCATTGCCAGGGTGTTTCAGAATTTTGCAGTATCAAGTTAAATAGTTTCGCTAGTGGTTCGGCTAATGTTGTGTGTGCTATTTTCAATAATTCATTTGTGATGTTGTCGGAGCCAGGGCTCTTTTCTAATTTCAAACTCTTAATTGCTTCTATAATTTCGATTTCGTCAACTGGTTTAATTGTTGTTTCATTGGCGCTTTCATTGATAGTATTTGTGATGTTAGTCTTTTGGGTCTTATCGCTGTACAATTTCCTATAGAAGTCCGATGCCACATTAATAATGTCAGTTCTTTTGCACACAGATCTGTCTTGCTTGTCTAGCCCCTTTATCCAAGTCTTGCTTGTTCTGAGTTCCTTAAAGGCCCTCTTTGTACTTCCTGTGCGTTGCAAATGCCTTTCTATGGTATCTTGTCTATATTTAGCATAATCCCTTTTTATGTATTTATTTGTTATTTTGTAGAGAGCGGAGAGTTCGTTTTTCATGGATCGAGTTTTATTTTTTGTTTCTTGTAATTCTTTTCTTCTTTTTAATAACATAGCTGTGCGATCTGATAGTATTTTGTGATGTTTATGTGTGTTTTTCGTTTCTTCTCGAGCTATTTTCAAGCTCTGTCTGATAACATCCGTTATGTTATCATAATAGGTCTGTACCGAGGTGTTTTGCAAGTTAATGGTTGGGTAGAGTAGCATTGACCTTAGATTTTTATTATATCTTGTTACTTCTTCTTTGTTATTTAGTTGGATTGGGTTTTTGTTTGTAAATTTAACTCTGCTTAGTTTTTGTTTGGTCAGTTTTACTGTTGCTCTTATTAGTCTATGGTCTGACGGATAATTTAAATTCATGACTTCAATGTTTTGGAATATTTTTTGTTGGTTGGATAAAATATAGTCTATCTCGTTTTTGTGTTTTCCATTTGGGGATCGCCAGGTCCATCTTCGGTTATGGTTTTTCTTGAAGCATGTGTTGATGATGGTTAGATTATGTTCAATTGCGTAGTCTACAAGTCTCTGCCCTCTGTCGTTTCTTTCGCCATATCCATGCTGTTGTACTGTTAAGTATTCGCCTTCTTTGGGGGCACCAACCTTCGCGTTAAAGTCGCCCATCAGTATAATGTTTTTGTTTGTTGTTTCCATCGCTTTGTCTATGGTCTTGTAAAACTCTTCTATTTCTTGCTCACTCGCTACTTCAGTCGGTGCATATACTTGTATAATGGATATCGTAAACCCTTGGAAGCTTAAGTTTAGCGTTGCCACACGATCTGTTAATCCAATAAAGCTCTCTATGTTGTTTTTAAGAGACTTATTTATAATGAAGCCTACTCCATATTTACCAGGAATACATCCTATGTGGCAGAGTATTAAGTTCTCGTATTCCTCAATTTTGTTACCAAGTCGTCTCATTTCTGAAATACCTATTATGTCGTAGTTTATTTCCTGTATTGCTTCTTCTAGTTCCAGTAAGCGATCGTATGACGACAAGGTCCTGACGTTATAAGTTGCAATTTTTAATTGAGTTAATTGTTTATTTATCCTGTTATCCGTCTGTGTGGTTTCTTTTGGAGGGTTGTGGTCATAATCTTCCACGGTGACCAGCCGGGTTGGAAGATGTTTCGTGTTTCTGGTTCTAGTTTCATTTTTGTTGAGATCTATGTAGGAGGAGGGGCTTAGTTGCTATATGTTCTTATCGTTTATATCTTGGGTGTTATTTGTCTTAGTTGTAGTTTTATTTACTAAAAAGTTTAGCATGCCAGGTTTTATTACTCCTTCTGAAATGCTATTTGATCTTTTGGCTGTCGAGCCTTGTTGTTGTGGCTTGTTTTTTTTATTGGCTTGAGTAGTTTTACCTTGCTTTGGTAAAGTATTGTTTTCAGGTGATAAAGAAAGTTTTCTTTTATTCATGCTTTCAGTGATAATCAGTTTGTCATATTTGATTGTGGCTATGTTTCCCTTTTCTTTCTCTATCTTCAGTTGTTCTTTTAATTCTTTCCTCTTTTCTAGCACGTACTTTGGGTAGTCCGCTTGAATGTAATAGGAAGTCTCTTTTAGCATCTGTTTTTGCTTAAGAATTTTTATTTTTGTTCCTAGCGTTGAAAAAGTCACAACTATTGGGCGTGGTCTGTCGCCTTTCTTTCCCAGTCTTCTTGCTTCTTGTATATCAATGTAGGTTAATTTAATAGAGAAGTATTGTTCTATCCATTTAATAATGTTTTTTTCTAGGTTTTCATATGATGATTCTGTGTCTTCGATACCGAAAAAAACTACATTTCTCTGCCTTGCCTGTTTTTCCAAGAAGTAGATTCTTTTCTCCTGGTTTTCCACTAATTCTTTTAATTTTTCGTGTTTTTCTTCCCATATAAAAAATTTTTCTTCTAACATCATATTAATGTTCTGTGTAACTTGCTCAGTCACCTTTTCTCCACTTTCCCTAATTGTTATTTTTTGCACGTCCAATTCCTTTTGTATTTGTTTTAGTGCATTCAAGACCTCCTCCATGATGATAAAATTCGTAAGCCAGGGCTTTGTTTATGTGCTCTTGTCACCCTCTGGTGGTACACCTTCGTACTATTATGAACACCTCGCAAACTGATCGATTCGTGTGGCGAAGTAGTACCGCTCCGTTTTACTAGATGGCGTTGTAGGTCACTCGAGTCCTTGGTTACATTATTGCAAGTCATTTACAAATTTTTATGGTTATGTTTGACAGGTAATTTTTCGAAAGTTATTAGTCTGCACTCAAATTTATTTATTTCGCTTTCATGAGAAATGTTACATATAACTATAATAATCATCATTTAAAATCTAGGACTTCGAAATTATAATTTTTTCATCTATTTAGACCTTATAATACGTTTCAAAAAAATAACTACAAAAATCAGCAATTCTATTTTAATAAAATAAATGTTTGAAAAAATAATTAAAACATATTTATAATACTCACATTCAGTTCGGTTTCATAAGATATTTGTGTTATATTAAGTCCACTTTTATGCAGCGCAATCATAATTCGCTTTCGTTTCAATATTCTGTATTTTAAAAGGAACTACAACACGGCTAATAGATAGAACACAGACACACGTCGCTATCCCACAATAAACAACCAACCAACAACGTTCTATTTAATCGCGGTGAATGACTCGTATAACTTAACTGTGTCTACCTTATAATTTATTTATTTAGATATCTGTGGGTATAATCATAAAGTTTTACGAATTAAGCGCACAAGACTTATAGTCAAAAGCGTGATTATTCAAAGTAGTTATTAAAACATTAAAAAAACTATCATCGCGCGTGAGATTTGAACTCACGCATCGCTACGCAGAACGCATTTACCCAGATATGATAACCGCTAGGCTATCATGCCATATACCGTACCGGTTGAATTTATGAAATACAATCAGTTGCAAATGAATGTGAGTGTGTGTGTCTATAGTAGAGAAATGACTCATTAAAAGAAGGTCGTAAGTAAAACCAAAGTGTCAATCTATTGCTTTGTGAATTTGCTACTCCACTTATGACCCCCACTGTACCTATTCAGTAAACCTTTATCTATGCGATAGTTGGGGTAATTTTTCGGGCATGACGAACAACCGGCCAGAATTTTATCATACCATTCGTCACCAGTCGGTGTAGGCGTAAAGTTGAGGCTGTAACTAATACTCCTAAGTATTAGTTACAGCCTCAACTTTAATTAACCTTGATAAGGCGTCTGGAACAACATTATCTTTACCCTTCCTATGCTCGATGGTATAGTTATACTGAGATAAACGACAACCCCAGCGTGCTAAGCGACCTGTTGGGTTTTCCAAATTTTTAAACCACTTAAGTGAAGCATGGTCAGTAATAACTGTAAAATGTCTGCTTCCCAAATATGGTTCAAACTTTTCTACCGCATAAATGACAGCTAACGCTTCACGTTCCGTTGCACTATAATTACGCTCGGTTTTACTTAGGGATCTACTAATATAAGCAATAGGATGGTCATTCCCGTCCATATTCTGGGTTAACATACCACCTATGCCATAACTGGATGCATCGCAGTGAACAGTAAACAGTTTTTCAAAATCAGGACAAGCTAAGACTGGAGCAGAAACTAAAATATTTTTTAATGAGTTAAAAGCGTCGTCTGCATCTGGATTCCTTTTAAATTTAACCTTGGTGCTGGTGAGTGCATTTAATGGCGCTGGGATGGTAGAAAAAATTCTAATAAATCTTCGGTACCAAGAACAAGCTCCCAAGAACATTTTTACCTCTTTCGCGGTTTTTGGTACTGGAAAGTCTAAAATAGCGCGCACTTTTTCCGGATCAGTCCTAAGACCACACTCATCCACCACATAGCCCAAGTATTTTAATGATTTTCTAAAGAATTTACTTTTCCCGAAATTTATCGTTAAATTTGCACTTTTAATCCGTTCGTGTAGCCTTTTTAACAGAAGTATGTGTGTATCTAAGTCCTCTGAAACTACACAGATGTCATCGACATAACAGAATATTAACCCCTTGGTAATATCGCTACAAAACGGATGGCCAAACAACCTATCCATTAATCTTTGCTGTCGAGCAGGAGCTCCGCAAAGTCCAAATGGCATTACCTTAAATTCAAAAAGTCCTCTACCTGGAACAGTGAAACTGATTTTCTCCCGTGAGGTTTCCTCTAGCAGTATTTGCCAAAAGCTAGATTTAAAATCTACAGAGCTTATATATTTTGCGTTTTTGAGACTATCCAAGATTTGAGGTATGTATGGTATTGCATAAGCATCCCCTTTTGTAACCGCATAAAGCTTCCTACAATCTAAACAGAACCGCAATGTAGTACCATCTGATTTCGGGACCATAAGGACTGGATTGTTCCATGGACTTTCACTTGGCACCACCACATCGAGCTTCAGCATGTTGTCCAATTCCTTATGAAGTACTTTTAACTTTTCTGGTGACATTGGATATGGTCTGGACTTAATGGGCAACGCGTCGCCTGTGTCTATCGCGTTTTGAATTAAATGTGTTCTACCCAAACCTTTTGACTCAAACGATATGTTATGAAATTGTTGGACTATTAGTTCTGCTATTGTTTTATGTTCCGGACTCAAATTATCAAATGACTCTACTGTGTTTACTATTGTTTTATTTGTATTATTATTAAAGTGCATAAATTGTTTAGGTGTCTCAATATAACTAATGTTTTTAAACATTTGAGGCATCAAACTAAAAGCTATCCAAAAATCCACCCCAAATATTACATTTGATGTTATGGATGGAATTACATAAAAATTAATAATCCTTGTTACACTATTAAATGTAATAAAGGTTACCCCTTAAAATACCTATAGGATTGCTTTCGGATCCATTTGCAACGAGAAGTGTTTGCTTTAACTCAACTGAGGTATCTAATGAGTAACCTAAGTTAATAAACTTTTCATGGGCTCCATTGCCTATAATTTAGCTATCTGCCCCTGAATCCAACAAACCGTATAATACTACATCATATAAATTCACACTTAAATATGGCCGAATATTCCTGTCTGGCTTAAACAGTGCTGACACTGATCTGTTAAATTTGTAAAAATTAGAAACAAATTCTAACCAAGATTTCCATTCACCTGGATCGACCGGTTCAGGTGGTTGGTGACAGACTGTTGAAACTAGTTTTTTGCATCCTTTGGTTCCTTTTTACAAACTGAACAATTCCTTACTGTGAACCCTAACTTTCCACATTTGAAACATTTTGTTTCTTTTTGTTTATCTTTACAACCGGGACACGTTTTAATAGTAAACCCTTTATTTCCACACCTAAAACATTTTATCTCCTTCGCGGAAGATTGTGGTTTGGGATTGTGTTTAGTTTGTCTGTACCTAAATTTGTTCCTGTTGTCATGGTGGTCAACGCTGGCTACTTTCGGTTTCTGTTTTTGGTCTGACTGTGAAGTTGATTTATAAGTATTTGACTTTATATCCTCTGCCTCTAGAAGTCGAGCAACATCCTTTAGTTCTGCCACTGATTCCGGCTTTACTAAAACTAAACCCTAGATATGGATGGTTTACGTTCTTTTTTAGAATTTTAATCTTTTCTGGTTCCGTTAAAGGTGTCTTCAAACGAGAGAATAAACCATTCATGATAGCGAAATACATATGAACGGGTTCATCATTTCCCTGAATCCGTTTCTTGGCCTCATCCAGTAAGTTATCCTCATAATCAATGGCATGAAACTCACTAAGAAGCAGATCTGTCAACTCCTTCCAAGTTGCCACTTGACATTTTGCACTCCGGTACCATATTAAAGCGTCACCTATTCTAAATGCCTTGGCACGTTCAGCGATTGAATCCAAAAACAGGAATGGGCACGACTTACCATCAAATGTGACATTCCACTTGCAAATATTTTTACTAACTGCATACTGAGTACCATTACTATCGAAGTTGTCCTCAGCCTCCGGCTTTTCCGACTCTGACCGTACTTCAGAACGACTATATAACTTGTCGAGAGTTGCTTCATAACCCTGTACCATAACCTTAAGTTTCTCCTGCAAAACACAATGTTTCTCCGTTTTACAAGTTAATCTATGCAGACGATGGAATAAATGGCAATACAAAGCCCTAGCACGAGCAAGACTATACTTGTCACGAGTCTTTTCGGTATTTTCCACCTTGGCTTGCAACTCCTTCAGCTTAACCTGAATCGTATCTAGTTCCTTGCCAATGTTCGACTCTTCATCTACAAACTCGGAGGGACCAAAGCCTAAACAGAGTGATTTGAGTTGTTTTCGAAGTTTAAAAACTGTATCTGCCGGTGTCTGCACGAACAGCAACCTCATATGTCAATTCGTCGCGTAGAAGGGAATGTATGTATACTGTCTCTAAATCCATAGTGAAACCCAAAACAAAACGCAAATTGTGTATAACGCGTTTCGGAACGCACCCTAATATATCAAAACGTCAAACGTCAAACGTCAAATGTCACCAATGTCAATGTGTTTTATAGGTTAAGTACCAATGTATGAAAACGAATGCTGATACAAACAATGCTGTTTTATGGAATGCCGTGGTTGAATTTTTTAAATCTGGGTTAAATAATGAGTGTTAAAACTGTTCTAGAATAGTAACTTAGAATATTTATGGTACCTATTTTATATTGTCTATGATGGAGCTGGTCTATGGACCACTCTGTTGATGTTGCAATCATCATGTATGTAAGTGTTATCTTGAATTATTAAAATATAATTAAACCCAATTTAAAATCTATCATTTAAACATAAAACATGGCGCAGCCGTGAAAAAAGTATTGCGACTGTTGTTATTCTTTACGATTAAGTATAAAGTACGAGTAATTATGGAGAATTGTGTGAAAGTTCTGCCAAACTTTGACATGCGGGCAAGTAATGCCGGCGATGAGTGGCCCTTGTGGAAACAATGTTTTCACGATTATCTAATTACAATTGGCCAAGATGAAGCCGCAGACCATGTTAAAGTAGCTCTGATGAGGAACATGATGGGGTTGGAGTCCGCCAGAATACTTGCAACTCTTCCGGTGTCTAGTGAGAAGATAGTCAAATATGAAAATTTAATAGACGCCATTAGCAAATATGTCCGACCTAGAGCTAACGAAGTTTTTGAACGTTTTAAGTTTAATGAAAGGAAACAGCAGCAGGACGAAAAGTTCGATAATTTTTTAACGGATTGTAAAAGATTAATCAGCACGTGCAACTACAATAGCACAATTGAAACCATTGAGGATCAACTTCTGAGAGACAAAATAATTCACGGTATATCGGACAAAAACTTGCAAGAACATTTACTCAGACAAGAAAATTTAACTCTGAACAAAGCTGCAGATTTATGCAGAAGTGCAGAACAAAGCAAAGAACAGGTGAAGATAATGAATCCAACCAATAGTTATGAAATTGACAGAGTAAAAACAAAAAACCAGAATAAAAATGCAAGTTTCAAAGAAGAGAAGAAGTTTAATTGCAATCGATGTCAAACTACACACGGCCCAAGACAATGTCCAGCATATGGGAAAAAGTGTAGTAAATGCGGAACTTTAAATCATTTTGCAGTATCATGCAGAGTCAGAAGAGTGCATAATATTCAGGAGCAGAACGGAGATTCTTCGCCAGAGTCATCATTATTCTGCGGAATGGTCAATAATGGTCAGTGGACTGAGAATATAATAATTGAAAATGCCAATGTGAAGTGTCGTCTGGATACTGGAGCGGATGTTAGTGTTATGCCATGGAAAGTTTTTAAAAGTCTTAATACTAAATTGCAGGTAACTCCGGTTCAAACTGAATTAGAAGGATTCCAAGGGACTAAAATTAAACCAATAGACATGGTCAATTTAAGGTGTAAGTATAAAAATATTGAATGTTGTGAAAATTTTATGCTTGTTGAAAGCCAAAACTATTAGGATTACCCGGTTGTATTAAATTGAATTTATTAAAAAGGGTACAAAAAGTGTCAGTAGTAAGTAATGTCGAGGAACAGAAGTCTAAGTTTGTATCTGAAAATTTGGAAGTTTTTAATGGTCATGGTAGATTTCCCAATAAATGTAATATTCCTACAATTTCTCATGAACCTATCTGTAATCCACCTGTTAAGGTTCCTTTAGCTTTGTCTGAACCCTTGAAGTGTGAGTTAGACAGGTTAGTTAAGCGAGGTGCTATAAAGAAAGTTGAGGAAATTGACTCTGAAGCTTGTATTAATAGAATTGTGATTATTGAAAAACAAAATAAGAAATTAAGGTTGTGTTTAGACCCTACAGATTTAAATAAGTATATTATAAGAAAACCAAAACAGATGGCTACTGTTGATGAAGTGGCTTCTAAGTTAAGAAATATGGAAGTATTTTCTGTTTTTGATCTGTCAGAAGGATTCCATCATTGCCCACTTACAGAGGAGGCTTCATGGAAATGTTGCTTCGCTACACCATTTGGAGTGTATAGATATTTAGTTCTTCCCTATGGTGTAACCAATGCACCTGAAGTTTTCCAAGATCAGATGGAATTTTACTTTGGGTTTATACCTAATGTGTTATGTTGGTTCGATGATATCGTAGTCATGGGAAAAAATGAGTTTGAACATGATAAATCTGTTGAGGAATTGTTAAAAAGAGCAAAAGAGATAGGAGCAGTTTTTAATAAAGATAAATTACAGTATAAGCAAAGAGAAGTTAAGTATATTGGTCAAATATTCAGCAAGGAGGGTATGAGAGTCGATGGTGATAGAGTAGAGTCTTTATTACAGTTAAAGTCACCAAGTTCTAAGGAAGAATTACAAAGATTAATTGGATCTTTTAATTATGTAAGGAGATATGTACCGGAGATGGCAGAATTAATGTCACCCTTATGTAAACTTTTGAAAAAAGATGTAGAGTTTCAGTGGTTGCCACATCACGAAAAAATGTTAGGTAATTTAAAGTGTAAAATTTCTCAGGCACCAGCATTGAGCCCATTTTGTACTGATAAAGAAATAATTTTGCAGTGTGATGCTTCTAAAAATGGTATTGGATGCTGTATGTTTCAAAAAGATGATCAAAATATTTTTAGGTTAGTTGCCTGTGTTTCTAGAACTATGAACAGTGCTGAAATTAATTACAGTCAAACTGAGAAAGAGCTATTAGCCATTTATTATGGTACACAAAAATTTCATAAGTATGTATATGGTTGTAATACTGTAAGTGTCCAAACTGACCATAAGCCTTTGTTACCAATTATGTCAAAACAAATTAGTAAGATTGGTTCACCTAGATTAAGACGTTTAAGGTTAAAATTAATAAAATACAGTTTAAACCTTGTTTATGTTCCAGGGAAATTGATACATTTTGCTGATATGCTATCAAGGAATAGTAGAAAATTAATTGAGAAAGATGTTGAGATGTTAGAAATGGTACATTCAGTTTCAGTACATTTACCTATGAGTTCGGAAAGGAAAATTCAATTTCGATTAGCTACTAGTAAAGACAGAATCTTGACAGAGATTACTAAGTATTACTTTAGTGGATGGCCTGATGAATCTAGGGTTTCCCCGGAATGTAAACCATATTATAAACTTAAAGATGATATTTATGTTGAGGCAGGATTAGTCTTTGTTGGTTCTAAAATAATTGTACCAGAATCCTTAAGATCGTATGTGTTAAATTTAATTCACCAAGGACACCCTGGAGTAAATAAAAGTATTAATAGAGCTAGACAGCTATTTTATTGGACAGGTATGTCTGAAAATATTAAAAAATTTATTCTTAAATGTTAGAACATGTGAAAAATTTAGTCCTAAGAATTATTATGAACCTATGTTATGTCATAAGACGCTAAGCAGAGATTTAGTAAAGTAGGGACAGATATATTAGAGTTTGCAAGTAAATCATATTTAGTGATAGTGGATTACCTGTCACATTGGCTTGAAATAATCCCTTTGTTAGATAAGAGTTCTAAATCCATAATTAATGCAATGCAAGAAGTATTTACGAGATTTAGTTACCCGGAGACTGTAGTTGCTGATAATAATCCGTTTTTGTCATATGAGTGTAAACAGTATTATAGGTCTAAAGAGATACAAATTGTAACTAGTAGTCCACATTACCATAGAAGCAATGGGTTAGCGGAGAAGTCTGTTCATATTGCTAAGACTTTGTTAAAGAAATCTAATGATGAAAACATTGATTATAGAGATTCCATTTTACATTATAATAATACGCCTTTAGCTGGTTTACAAGTTTCCCCATCACAAATTTTACATAGTAGACGCCTAAGAACTAACTTACCTACTAGCAGTATAGCTTTAGGACCAAAGATAGAGAAAAATATTGATATTTTGTTGAATATGAGAAAGTCTGTAACTAAAAACTTTCATGATAGGAAAGCTAGAAGAAGGGAACAAAGTTTTGAGATAGGGGAACAAATAGTATATAAAACTGATAAGGAAAATATTTGGAAAAAGGGAATAGTATTAAATAAAGCTAAAGAACCTCGATCTTACATAGTGAGTGGTAATTCTAAACCAGTGAGACGAAATACTTATCACATGAAAAAGTCTCAAACTAATGTAAGTTATGGTCCTAGAGATATGTTTGTAGATGTAAGTGATAATGATTGTCAATTAAGTTTACCTAGCTGTTCACAAAGTGTTTCACCTGATGTGACAAATAAAAATAGTTCTAATAATATGACTAATAATAGTTCAAGTTTGCATCAGACTAGATCTGGCAGAATTATTAAGCCTAGACAGATTTTAGATTTGTAATAAGTGACCAATGTTGGTAATACTGAATTATGTTTGATATTGTTTTATTGTTGATTGGGTTTGTTCACAAGTTTAATTATGCTTAAGGGGGAGGTGTTCTAGAATAGTAACTTAGAATATTTATGGTACCTATTTTATATTGTCTATGATGGAGCTGGTCTATGGACCACTCTGTTGATGTTGCAATCATCATGTATGTAAGTGTTATCTTGAATTATTAAAATATAATTAAACCCAACTTAAAATCTATCATTTAAACATAAAACAAAAACGTTAAACGACGAAATGACAGACCATTTGTCATAAAGATTCAAAGTGTTCCGTTTCAATGAAAGTTGACTATTATTGTTCATTAATTTCTACAAATTGTAGTTCCCTGTATTGCAAAATCCAATTAATAAGAGTGAAACTTGCCTGTAGTGTTATTATCTTACCACTGGAATCCTCTAAAACAAATAAGAGACCGCTAAAACACTTCCGAGAATTGCCTCATAGAAATTGTTTACAATTTTCAAGTTTACCCCCAATTGTTTTATAACTTTTACAGCAATTAATGTTGGGTTTATTGATTTATAATACAATGTTGCACTATAAAAAATGCAATAGAGTTTATCAGGACATGAACTGAAACAAACACATGAACATAATAACACAAAACTGTTGTTTTATATTGTAAACTAATTATCTCCCAGTTGTCATAATTATTACTTGTACCTGTGTGTTGCAATAAACAAACTTTACCACAAATGCAAACTAGTATGCTACATAAACTTCCAAAATAAAGATAATATTAAATCACCAACATCTAAACAAACATTGGGTA
This sequence comes from Hydraecia micacea, assembly GCA_914767645.1. Lineage (NCBI taxonomy): Eukaryota > Metazoa > Arthropoda > Insecta > Lepidoptera > Noctuidae > Hydraecia > Hydraecia micacea. The sequence continues at coordinate 4,408,165 of OU611775.1, forward strand.
CATATATAGTCCCAAAATAATTAATACAATGCAACTTGTCCAACTTGTGAGTTGGGCATACATATAAATAAGTTAATGACCTTTATCAACACTCTGGGGGTCTACTCCCTAAGTTCGTCAACGAAGTGAACGGCCCGTCCGACAGTAGCCCGATACGTCGGACTGAACCCTACTCCCTAACGATTTCGGATTCATCAGTTTCAAACGGAATCATAGACAATATTCGTGAACGAAGGACGCATGGCGATAGAGTTGCGTTATTTTACCGGTCGATTACCGGTTTACTTATTTTGTAGTTTTTTAGCTTATTAAACAAAAATTAATACTTTTGTCGTTAGAAATTGACAACATATTTTAAAATATACTTTTTATTATGTCTTAAATATAGAATTGAATTATTTTTGCCATTTTTGTCCGGAAACCGGCATCATCCTGTTGATACCTTTGCCTGTTTACTTTTTGAAGGAAATTTTCAAATGAAATGTCAAAGTATAGCACGGGTTTTTCTATGGCTATAGTAGGTACGATGTTGATGCTATGCATTTAAAGAAGTGACTTTAAAAAAGTTCATATACTTTGTCAGCCGGGAAGTTTTCTGTATTCTAATTAGCTTTCCATTCCATGGTTAATTGTGTAAAATGTCCCCAACCGCTGCAGCAACTCACTGGCAAATTGAGGCCCTTCTCGATTTTATGGGTGAGAACAAAGAATTGGCTCGCGGATTATTGAGGGGTGCCGACGGGAGAGTTCGCTCAAAATGGCTGTGGGAAAACCTGTGCAACTCCCTTAACTCAATGGGAAGTTGCACTGAGTTGGGAAGTTGCACTGAGTCCGTCGAGCAGTGGCAAAAAGTGAGGATCCAAAAGTAAACAAAGACCACAGTAAATGGGTGGGACGGATTGGTAATACAGCTCAATAAGTTGCAGAAACTTTAATATGTCCTTACTTTGATTCTTGGATCAACACCACTTCGGCGTATGTGTTGAAGCAAAAGAGGTATTAAATCCGCACATACGTCTTTGAATAACTCCCGAGTGAGCCTATAGTTCCCTATGAACTCAACGTCGGGAATACTCGCCAACCTAAAGTTTTGGCGTAAATAATATCGACGTTGCCTCCGCTCTTCCTGTAAAGCTTCTTCTATCAATAAAAAAGCAGCCATAGTTTGAAATTATTTTATTTTAGTAACTTTCGTCGATAGCACGAGAACTATTTTGATGTCGTATCAACTGACGTAAGTATCCGTCAAAACCAGTGTCATGTTCAACTGTTCGGACGGGCAAAAACACATCGGGAGTAGGGACAACAGTCAAATCGCGTTGTCATTCATTCTTCGCTCGGGCCCCGAACGATTCATCCGTTCGTAGGTCATAGGGAGTAGGAAACGCCCGTAACGAAGCCCGAAGCGACGGACTTCGTGCTTAGGGAGTAGACCCCCTGCACCTTACCGGTCCAACAATAGAAATGGTTTGATTGTGGTGCGGTGACCACTTTATATTTAAAACTTAAAAACTAGCCTTAAACTAATACAAGAATCCGCCAACTGAAAGGACTAAGAGAGAGAGAGATATCGTTATTAATTTGTTCACCTTATATGATTAAATAATTATATACCGTTGGGCGCCAACTGTCACCCGAGATTAAGGGTGCGTTTCCACTGAAGCGGAGCGGAGCGGAGACGTGCGGAATCATCATGAAAATATTGACATGATGGATGATCATTTAGTATATTTTTGGTTTGGTATAAGCAAAGAGCAATTCCGTACACTCTTAGCAGAAGTCCCTAGATTATCTCAAATGCATAGAGGGTCAACTGCTCTTGCTGCATTATTATTGAAATTAAGAAATGGAGATTCAAATGAGCGCATTGCAAGTTTATTTAAAATGCCTCGCAGTACTCTAGAGAATTTAATGTTTAAAGCAAGAGAGTTGCTTCAACTAGATTTTGTGCCTATGCATTTAGGGATAAGACATATGACGAGGGCAGAGATTGCAAACAGAAATCTTTTAATCCCTAATGGTCTTTTTGGAGGTACAAATGCGAATGGGGAGAGATTACCAATTGTCATTGTTGATGGCACTTATATATATTGCCAAAAAAGCACAAATTATAAATATCAAAAGGATACATACTCTTTACATAAGTATAGAAACCTTGTGAAACCATTTTTGTTTGTGTGTTGTGATGGGTATATTGTAGACGCTCTTGGCCCCTATCCAGCAACTACGTCCGACGCTGAAATTATGAAAAATGAATTTATAAATGAGTCTCAACCGCTAAGGCAGTATTTTCGAGATAATGATGTTTTTATTCTGGATAGGGGTTTTAGAGATGCAGTATCAGTTCTAGAAAATTGTAACTATAATGTTCATATGCCACTTTCATTACAAGAGAATGAAACACAGTTGTCAACGTTAGCAGCAAATAAATCAAGGACAGTAACCATGTGCCGTTGGGTAGTGGAAACAGTAAATGGTATATTTAAGGAACAATTTAAAATATTCCGCCATGAATTTTTCAATAGAGCATCTTCTCATTTGATGGTAGACTTTTCTATTGCTGCTGCGTTGATAAACCGGTTTCATTGTCGTTATACAGACAGAACTGATGCTGCACAGATTCTAGAAATAGTAAACCAAAAAATGTATCAAAATAATGTTTTATCTGATTTTGTAAATAATTATAATTATAATAGAAGGAGAGCGCAGTTCACAAACATAAATGTTGATTCACAAAATATAAATAACTTCCCTCAACTTACACAGGAAGATTTGATATTAATTGCTTGTGGTACTTACCAAATAAAACAAGCACGATCTTATTACGGCGAGCATATTCGGCACAATGGTTCCTATACTATTGAAGTGTGTAGAGAGGCTCATCTTAGCAACCTACGGGATGAATTGTCACTCTCCCAAAATCACTGGCTCCTTAGAGGCAAAATTCAAAGCAGACATATAAGTCGAAAAATATATTATGTTTATATCATAATTAATAATAATGAAAGTGGGAGAGAGGAAATTGAGCAATATTGTTGTAGTTGCATAGTTGGGCGAAGAACCGTAGGTTGCTGTGCACATACAATGGCAATATTATGGTACCTCGGTTGGGCAAGACATCAAACAAATATAACCCCTCCGGCCCAGTTTTTAGACGATTTATTAATTAAATATGATGATGAATAATAAATTGTATAAAACTATATGTGTGGTTTTTTTCTTATTACCGAAGTAGGTACTCTAAAATCATGTAGGTATGTTATATGTATATTTTTACTATAATATATATATGTATATGATGCGAGGATAATGTGCTAAAAGTCATTAATTTAATTAATCATTAGTTTATTTCATGTTACTGTTAAAATCAGAAGTATTAAGTGGTCAACTTTAAAGAGCTATAACTTTTTTTGGTGTACTTCTAATAGAAAACTAATAATACTATCAAATTCTATAATAATTTTCCTTTTTTATGAAATATAGGTCATCCTTGTCGGTTCTGGCCGAGTCTTGTAGGAAACCCTGGCATTCTCCTTTCCGTCAAATAGAAATCTAAACTTTTAAATGTAAACGATTAATTCACTATGTTGTCAATTTTCATTCAAAATTATGTAACTTTTATATTTAATGTAACATAAGCTGTAAAGTGCCTCTCTTAATAGCTAAATCTTCAATCTCACTTCGCTTCATCTTGATGAGATAAAGCTTCGTTTAAAAGGGGGAGCTGTTATAACCCTTATTACAAGGCAATAAAGCCTAAATCAGCTTTTACCGATTTATAGTGTACTTTTCCTTTACTAAAGTACTGATGTTGCATTTTTACCCAATGCACAGAAATAATATGGATAATTGAGTTAGTTAGATTCTGGACGCTGCCGCGTAAACTAGTTGCCTAAATTAAAGGAGCAATTAAGAGGGACATTGCCAAAAATATAACTACCCAAGAACTTGTGTGTTTGTGAGTTTGTATTGTGGTGAATTAAAAGTGGTTGCAGTAGAATAATTTTTTTTTTTTTTAAAGACAAACGGGGTCGGCTTAGTAACAGCTCGCACCAAGTGCGCGTGAGTGACTCACACAACGTGTGAGAGAGCGAGAAAGGCTGTTGATAAGGCTTGCTTTCGCTCTCGCTTATACTAAGTGCGAGTGAGCGAGATAGCATGCAAACCTAAAACAAAAGCAACAACAAACTATTCATGCCCATTGGCGACATGGGGCCCATGTTGCCATTCATTCGTGAATACTGTTCTGGTGCTAACGTGCGTTCAGTGATTTGATTCCTATACCTACTAACGACTCGGTTGTGTTTGGAAATTGTTTCTGTTATTACCTACGATTCGGTTTTTGTTGAAAATGGAACCACATAGAGAACATTGTGTGACTTGTGGTCGGAGTGTCCGACAAGACAGGTCGCGGCACATTTTAACTCGAGGCGAGCTTGAAGAAAGACCTGGATTTGCTGAATATGTTCTACAACATAATATCGACATACATCAGGTAATTCACTTCACAGGTACAATGTTGATATAACGCAATCAAACAATACAAAATAACTAAAGATTAAGGCTATTATCATGGGCAGTAAAAAACAATATTTTTGTCCGTACTTTTAAATAAGAAGAAAGTACCGATATTCCACGGCCTTAGTATCCTGGCGACTATCGCAGTATGTTTTATGGGGCTTCGTACACAAGCACACGTCGCCGACGCATAACAAAATGGCGGCGACGCGTCCCTGTGTTCATACACAGGAACGCGTCGATGGGGCTTCGTAGCTCCATACGAAAACGAATGTATGTAATATTCGCCAATATACTAATGGCTTGGAGTATTGGACTACCTAGTATCCGTTATATTTACTTATATGTACAATATAATATTTAATATTATTACTTTCTTGTGTAATATGCGACGAAAGTGGCGGATACGACTAATAACAATATAAAAGTTGAGTTTTTTCGTTGTAGGCGGTCGCAAATGAGCAAATGATGATATGTTATCGCTGCTTGGTGGCTCCAAGGCGTCATGAAGACCGAATGAATCGGCAGAGTGAGCAGGCTGTAGCAGATCAACCAGAGGACCAAGCAAATGTTATAAACGTGGACGTACAAGATCAGTCCGTGGTTTTATCTGGCTACAAAAGATTGTCGAATACGTCGAACCGCTGTATGTTTAGGGATTGTTTTGAGGTAGAACGAACGACGACTCCTAAGAACATAATTATATATTTATTAATGCATTTAAAAATATACGGTCTTATTCATAATAAGTTATGGAACATCTAAAGGCTTGCTAAAGTCTCGTTGTCAAAAATTGCTATTCATAAACGCATTTTAGCACTAAAACGTTCTATAAACCTACTATAAAGTTATGAAACCCAGAACCCTACTATAACAGTATTATAAGGAAAAAATGGCCGACTCTGCATCAGCTGATTAATAAGAAAATTAAATTTGACGTACAAAATGTAATCTTGTGAAAAGTTAGTTTCGTAAACAATCGTACTTCGAGGAGCCGCAGTTGTATTTAATTTATTTTGCACTTCTGTTTAACCAATTTAGTTTATTATTATATACCTACGATGCAAAATATAAGCGAGGAAAAATATAACAAAGCACATATTAAGTACAGCAACAAGAAATACTGTGGGTTTGCTGCTATTTTGAGAGTGTGGAAACAATGCTTTCAATGCCTTTTACCTGCAAACTAGGAAATGTGAAAACATCCATAGTGGCTAGAGCAGTACTTTACAATATTGCAGTTGACCATGGATTGACCATGAGTTGGTTGTTGCATGGATGCAGTTAGGGGTAGCAATATCAATTAATATCATATGTGTCCCACCCAAAACATGCAGTCTAAGTGACTTCTGCATTGCCACCGACGATGACGTGGAAGTGGCAATGTTTTGGGCCAACAAGATCTAAAGTAAAGTCGTGCCCGCGACACGAAGAAGAAAAAGAGGAGACATTTAGCGAGTAGTTCATTAAGAGGACTACATGACCTAAAGCGCGGTCTTTGTCGGACTGCATAGAAAAGAAAGAGAAGCGCGATGCCACAACGCTGGTAATTTATTGCAAAATATGAAGCAATTATCGATTTACGAAAAATCTAGTGTTTGGACAAAAAAACTAAAACACTATAGTTTTATTATGTTGCTTGTAGAATAATCTGACAAAAAATCATAATGATTGTATGTATATTAGTATGAATTTTGTTGTAAAAAAAAAGTTTTTAGAGGTATCTTCATGATTTTTTTCTATCGTACCAAATAAGTTGTATTATGTTTTCAACACACTATCTTCCTAGCATTTATCCTGAAGAATATCATATATTTTTTTGAGTTTTTTTACTGTAGTTTATCATATACTTTTATTGTTTCTAAAACTTGCGTTTTTTGCGTTTAGGTCCTGTAAGCCCCTTAATAAAAAGCTTGTATACAAATATCAGTTTAATTTATTTTTATAATACTTGTACACACCGGGACTTACAGCTTAGTACGGCCGTTATTTCAAATGCATACAGTGTGGCTATAAGTTTGTAACAATTGAGCCTGGTACCTATGACTACCGAACACCCTACTTATTATAAACCTACAGTAACTACCTAGCACCCTAACCTATCATACAAACCACACCAAACGTGAGTTACGTTGGTTTTACGTGTGGGAAGTCTGTTACCAGGAGACCTACAGGAACAGATGGACTTTGGGTAGGAATAGGGGTTTGTGTACGTAGTGCAATGTACACAGGAAATAGTTTTCTCACTGCCGGTCCCACAGACTCATAGAACTGATGATGGCTAAAGGTGTCTTGGCCATAGTGAGAGGAATTATGGAAGATGAACCAAACTCGACTCCAGCTTGATGACTAATTTATTACAGTAATTAACTTAATTATATCACGTTCGCCCGTGACCTTTGCCGAGAGTGGACGTGCTATCGGTTCGAATATAAAGTTGTAAATAGTGCAATCGCGACTTTAAGCTGTTAGGGCCAAGTCTTAGGGTGTAGTTTACCGACAGATTAGTTATTTAATTCTATTAATTGTTACTTCCGTACCGTGCCGCGCCGTGCTTGCCTAGCTGACCACGCCCCCGTGCTGGACAGAGATAGTGGCCATAATTGCTGTCCCGCTCGCGCGCTGGCGACCGCACTGACCGCGATCTCGTGACGTACAAGCAGCTCCTTTACTCACGAAGACTCGTACCTATTATTGAGTAAAATATACGTTTGGCGTCGCACAGTGGGCTGAAACGGGCCGGTAAAGGACTTAGCATTAAAAAAAAAAAAGTATCTTTTTCTGAAATTTTAAATATTGTGTTGGATTTATCTATCGATTATAAGTAATTATTTCTATGAGGGTCGTTCAGATAACTTAGTATTTTCGGAGTTATAAATATCCAAAGTAATTTTTGTATGAAGCAAAAGAAAAAAATGTGAAAATCTCGAAATTCTCAAATTTTCTCAAGGAATTGACTCTACGTATGCATAGTAAGTATATTTGTCCTATTTTAGCGCCTATTCTCGGGTTGCGATTTTTTGCGATTTGGTCGCAATTTCAAATTTTGTTCTCTATTCCACACCACCATAGAGGTTAAGAACTAGGCGCGTTTTTTTTATGTAGTGGTCTCCCCTTTAGGCCTAATTCACTAAGGACTAATAAAATAAATAAGTAAAAATCACAATCACTACTGGCACTGTTTTAATTTAATCACTGTCAAGGGTATCCACATCGAATGCAAAATTTTCGTATTCGTCATCATCAAATGTTTCCGCTTGTTCAATTACTAATAAACTTTGTGCTTCTGTGTAAAGCTTTTATTGTTATTAGGTTATGATGGGGCTGGCATGGTCGTGTTGTGACCAAAAGCCCCTAAATTTATAATAGATAATAAAAAAAAAAAAAAAAAAACTTTGTGCTTCTACTGACAAAGTTTTATGTTTTCTGCGAAGTTTGTGACGTTTCGCTGAGATGAGTGGATCAGAGCTGGTCAATAAATTATTTAAAATGTCTTCATTTGTAGTTTTTCTACTGCATTTCCTGGAATGGTGTTGGCGGTACCTACGAAAGTCTTTATTTCTAGCTTCAGCAGCTTCTTCAGATAGCTGTCCAATTGGTATTAGACGAAAACTTTCAATAATAGCTGCACCATGCATAAGAACTTTATGAACACTTGAAGGCATATAATACCAGCTATATAATTCCAAATACAGTTGCATGGTCACTTGAGCATATTCGTGAAATTTCGCTGTGTCAATGTGGTAACCTGATGAAATTACCTCTAAAATGATTGCAAATCGCCTTATTAATTCTTCACTAACACCAGTTATCTCAGCAGTCATGTTTGGATTGGCAAAAAATCTTCTAGCAGTATTTCCGTCATTTGTGGAGCCGTGCTCTTGTTTAACAACATCAATCAGAAGTCCCATTCTATTTTTAAAAGCGTCTTGTATGTCTTTCTTTCTTCTTTCCATTATGCACTTGTTGTCTCCCTTTACTGTCCATGTCTGTATCGTTAATCTGTAGGCTATATGCAGAATGCATTCCATCATTCGTATCAAGGTATGCAATGATGACAATCCGTATTTACAGAGATCTGGATCAGTCGGTTTTGATGCAATTAAGGGCAAATTATTCATCTCTGTTGGAGTGGCTTTACAAATGTCGCATCTCTGAGATGAAGTATCACATAAAATTGATGTTGCTTTTCCGTCTACCATAGTCATTAATAAAGAGTGTGAAATTTTTATTTCTCCAACTTCTGTTTTCACAAAATTTACAATCTCTTCCTCAATAGCACTTTTTTTACCTACCTATGGTGGTGGAAAATGTCGAACATTGATTTTTTTTAAAGAACTATGTAGGTATTGAGGTTTTCAGGCCGTTTAGTATACATTATTTTCAATTTCAATTTAATTGGAATAAATTGCTTAACTAAAATAACATGACTCTTCATACAAATTTGATATGGCTATATCTCCGAAAGTACTCGTTAAATTAAAAAAAGTCAAAGAATAAAAACGTTTTAAATTTATGCCTAGATACCAAAAAAATACATTTGATCTCTTAAGACCCAACCTTGTAATCCCAGCCCACTGTGCGTCGGTCCGCGCTGCGTGACGCCCCGTTTGCCGAAGTCCCCACCGGCGACGCCCGCGGACAATAACAAGTTAGTGCAAGTATCCTCGGATTCGGACATACCGCAATCACTTTCCAGCAGCCCATTTGGAAATGTAAATACTTCTACACGGCACAAACGTCCTCGAGGAGAGTTATCACTTACCAACGAGCTGCTGGACTTCAAACACGAGATTCTCCAAATGCTTACGAAGTGGAAAAACGATCAGGAAGCTAATATCAAGAAATTTCAGGATGACCAGAGCCTATCTATGACGAAGCTTGTATCCGAAATAGCAGAATTAAAATCTCAAAATAACGCTATCCAGAAATCCAATATGGAGATTGAGAAGACTGTCGGTTTTATCAGCTCACAATACGACGACATGATGAAACAAATTGAGACCTTACAGAGTGAAAAACAAGCTTATAGGCACAGTATTAAAATGTTGGAAATTAAACTACAAGATCTTCAGCTGTCAACGCGTTCATCCACTGTCGAGATTCGTAATGTGCCGTCGTTGAAAGAAAGAGAATCTATAACGGAACTGGCCGACATCGTTGCTAAAGTTGAGCAGCAATAAGTGTACCTATTGACAACATGCAAATACGGGACATATACAGGCTCCCTGGAAAAAAGGGTTCAACTAGGCCGATCGTAACTGAATTTACCAGTATCCAGACAAAAACTCAGATGCTCTCTGCAGTTCGTGATTTCAATAAGAAACTTAATAAGGAAGATCGTTTGAGTACCCATAACATAGGTATTAATGGGAACCGAAACCCAATATATGTTGCGGAGTATCTCCCCACGAGCTCAGGGAAGCTGTTCTTTGACGCAAGGCAATTTGCTAAGCTGAAACAATATAAGTTCTGCTGGACCAATAACGAGAATGTATTTCTACGGAAAACTGAAGGTGATAAACAGATTCTCATAAAATCGGAGCAGACATTGCGTGAATTGGAAGTGCAACAATGACTCTTTATAATCATAAGTATAATCATTTCATTCTATTTCTTTAGTGTATTTTTTGGATTAAGCTCAACATCTCACACTCAAAACAGTAACTACACACATAAGTTTTTGCTTTTCTTTACACAGGAGCGCCATGTAGTATATACACTTTTAGTTTGTATTGATTGTCGGTCCTGCCCACACCTGTTTCTTTGCCGTATATGTATAGCTCTAATATCATACTCATTTAGTTGCCTGACGTTTAATTTTTCATTGTCGCTTCTTTTTGTGGACCACATTTTGGGTTGCTTTTGGATACTTTATATTACAAATGGCCAACCAAAATAATAATATAGATCGCGAATTAGACTCACTCAGTGTTGCCAAGTCGTATAAATGTATACCCGAAATGTGCTCGCGGTATATCACAGATCCAAAAAAGGGACTGAAAATACTACATCTTAACATTCGCAGCATTCATAAAAACTTTGACGAAATAGCCGTGTTAATGAAACTCCTAGGCTTTCATTGTGATGTCATTGTCCTATCTGAATGTTGGTTAAGCAAAATATCTCACTTACCTATTCTAGACGGTTATACCTCCTATTATACTAGGAACACTTGCAATCAAAACGACGGATGCGCAATTTACATTCAATCTTTTATAAAGCATGAAGTAAAAGAACCCGTTTTTGCTGATGGCAATTGTCTTATCTGCAGTATGGAGACCGTCTCAATAGTTGCAGTATATCGTTCTCCCTCTTATAGAAACATAAATAATTTCATCGATAGTCTAGATAAAGTGCTAACGCTTCCCACACAGTCTGTTGTCCTGATCGGTGATATGAATATCGACATCAGTGACAGTAACAACGATACTAACTCCGACGAGTATCTATCCTGTGCTGCTGCGCACGGACTTCTCGCCGCACATCTGTATCCCACGCGTGCTTCTAGTTGTTTAGATCATATCTTCTTAAAAACTAACCTTTCCGCCACGGCATTTGTCATTGAATCGTCTATTACCGACCATGTCCATGACCGTCGTCCTTATCTGCTGCCTCTGAGTCAGAGTTCATGGTGTCGCCCGCGCATATCTCGCGCCCCCCGGCGGCGGTGGTGGGAACTGACGGCGACCTGCCGGGGGGCCTCGGTAGTTTAAAGGTCTGTTGACTGCTTTAGCTGGTTTATGAGCCGTAGACTTCATTATCGAAGATGACCTTAGATCGGCGCCAGATTTTATAATAATTTTCGCTGATTTTAAGGTTTCCGATAGGGTACTGTCAAAAAGCATTTCATCTATTTTGATTTTGTCCAACTGATCTTTTAGTTCCTTCTTGACCGTAGAAAGAATGAACGCACGTCGTGAGATCGAATCCGTATATTGCATGTCACCGAGGATTCGAGCTATATCCATCAACAGCTTGAGAAGGTCAGGGTTTTTGTGACCTGATGAGAGCAGCGCAGTAATGGCCTCGCTGATGGAGGACAAGGCACAAGATGTTAATACCTGTTTACTTTCTATACCCTTATCTCTTTTTGCTTGAGTTTCTATCAGAGATGCTCGAATCTCCGGATTAAGGGTAGGCGCTTTTATAAATTTGCAGTTCACCGGTAGCAAATATCTATCTTTTAGCTCCTTGCGGTTCTCTTTAGAGAGACCGGAGGTAGCAATGTGGTTGAGTCTAATCGCCAAATCCTTTTGGATTTCACTGCCGTATTCTTTTGCTAAGGAGGGGTCCTCGCCTAATATTTCCATTAAATCGGGATCTAGTTCAGGAACATTTTCTTGAAGAGCAGGAGTCTCAGGTTTGCTTGCCTTCTCTAAAGGTACGGCAGTTGATTCCACAGTAGGCGCAGCGAGTACTTGCGCCGGGGGCAGTGCGGCGGTCACGGAGCTCGGCGGCAGTATATTTACGTGTGCTGAGATGTTGTCAGCAGTAGGGGACTGTATGACTGTCGGGGCTGGAGCCTCCTCCTCATCACTACATTCCGCTGGGGCTTGTTGCCAGTACGAGCATCCAGGTTGTGGATCCGTGTCGTCGCGATATGCGGCACAATCGTCATCGACTGGGATTGGTTCGCTCTCTGCAAGCAAAATGAGTATTTTGCTTAAATAAACCAATTTACGGGTGGGAAGTGAGACTCCTTGTGAGAAACACGCAATCCCAATAGGCGATATAATATTTATTCCTGTAGGAATAACGTACATGCTATAGAAAAACCCCACAGGTAGATCCGAGCAGCAAGTACTTAGTTTCGGAAGTGTAAGGACTCCAAAGGACAATCCGATTTTCCAATTTAATTATTGTTATGAATCCGGTATGAATTCAAAACACAAATATACCACTTTTACGTAACGGTATTTTATAAAGTGTAAGAAACCGAGCCCTCTCATCTTGTTGCTATGCTAAAAGTAACCCATTAAAATGTAAACACGAAATAAGTAGGTCAATGACTCACCCTGCAGGTTATAAGGCGTAGGTAAATCACCATCCGATGACGATGTACTTTCATAACGAGTACGTCGCCCACGTTTTATTTCACGGTCTAACTTTTTAAGTTTTTTATACAAATTACTATAATTATCGCGATTATCACTCTTTCTTTTCGGCATTCTAAAAATTAATTATGAAACCGCACTTGAATTACTGTAAAACAAAGGAATAGATGCGAAACAGCGAAGCACTGATACGTGAATGAGTTGGCAAGGCGCGAATGTCATAGTAACGAACAAAAGTTTTTAATCTACCTTACATTGGATTAAATAATTTATTTTTCTCCTAAATTCAATGCGAAATGGCGAGTCTGTGAGTGAAACTACATGTGTGTTAATGCTAATATCGAGAACGAAGCTTGAGAGTAATTTGAACTGGATGTCCTTGATTGTGGAATATTTTCCATATTTTAAAAGTGTAGCAAAGAATGATGCGTTTTATTACAATGTTTGCATGTGTGCTTCGACGCACATCTTAACGTTGTGTGTTTATTACTGAAACAGTTAACGCATATTTTTTTGTTTTTAACGAACATAAAACGTTCCCTAACTGTAAATCGTTTGAACTCCAAACAGTCGTACAGATGAACATGACTTGCATTATTGCAAAAAATGCAGGTAGGTTTGGAATCAGAGCTCCGCCAGGTCTTAGTGGCGGAGTGGCAGACGCGCTTAGCGCAACCCACGGCGGGGCACGCCGCTGTAGCGGCGGTAAGGCCAGTTCTGGAGGAGTGGCTCAATAGGAGCCACGGCGCCCTCGGCTTCCGGCTGACGCAGGTGCTTACCGGACACGGGTGTTTCGGGAAGTACCTGTGTCGCATAGGCCGGGAGCCGACGTCCTAGTGCCACCATTGTGGTGATTGCCGCGTCGATACGGCGCTGCATACATTGGCGGAGTGCCCAGCTTGGGCCGAGCAGCGCCGTGACTTGGTCGCGGCCGTAGGTGCTGCGGGAAATCTCTCGCTTCCGGCTGTTGTGTCTACCATGGTTGGGAGCGAGACAGGGTGGAGTGCCGTCGCCACCTTTTGCGAGGCCGTGATGCTCGCAAAGGAGGCGGCGGAAAGGGAGAGAGAGGCTGCCTCCTCTCTCCCCTCTCGCAGCAGACGCACTGGGCGTCGTAGGGTGGCTGACTTCCGGCCACCGTAGGGCGCGGCCTGCGGACGGCAGACTCGGGGCGTCTTGTCGTCCGACCAGCAGCAGGCCTAGAGGCGGCGGCGTCGTGTTCCGCGCGCGCCTCATAGTGGAGGAGTCCTGCGGCCGGGGTGACGGCCGCAGTGGGTGACGGGGCCCGCCTGACCATCTGGCGGGCCAATACCCGTCGGGGGGTAGTGACGAATGCTTCGGCGATACCCGCCCTCCGACACATGGGTACATGAGGAACACGGGTTGGTTTTTAGTCAGTACGAGTCTGACAGTCCCCTTCGCCCTTCCCCGAGGGTGGAGGGACTCCATGAGGATTTTCCTACCCGATACCAAAAAAAAAAAAAGGTAGGTTTGGAATTAATATTTTTCTCCGTGATCGCAAAACTATGAGTGGCTTTCTGAACATTCCGATTACGTGACTTCTCGAAACTTCGAGCTTTATTATCGATTGCACTAGTTTGATGCACCGCAGCTGTTCTTTCGATAGTCTTTATGTGATTACGAACATAAGTTATTAACTCTTCACTTGTGGGTATTTTTTTATCGCGCACGGACAACTCGAAGCTCTGCACTAATTGCGAATCCAGTTTTTTTAACGCGAGATGCGTAAAAATAAAATCTGATAAATCACCAATCTGTAACCTCTTTAACGCGGACCACGAAGAATGAATTCGTTCAATAAAGTCATTCAATTGACCTGAGGCGGAAGTACTACAACTTATGTTGAGTATATTATTTAAATACATAGACCCTAACAATCTCTTGTCCTGGTATTTCGACACTAATGAGTTCCATATTGTGGAATAATTATCTTCATTAGGAATTATTCCGGCAAATATATTTAATGCGTTCCCACTCAGTTTACCCACCAAATATTGGACCTTTTGACTGTCCGTCAATGTTTTATTATTATGAACATTGGCTTTAAAGCATTCATAAAAAAGCGGCCAGTTTTCGGGACTACCCGAAAAATTTACTAATTCTAGCGCGGGTAATTTACACGAATTGTTAATTATTTCTTTGGCTGACAGTTCTTGTTTATACGGTCGGAGTGTTTCAATTAAGTTACCGCGTATGTATTTGTTCTGGGAATAGAGTGATTCAAATGCACTCCAGTCACTGAAGGTAATTTTATAGTCTGGGTCCACTTTCAGCACCAATTCGTTGTGTTCATCACACTGTTACTGTTACTGTTAGCCTGTATCATCCCACTGCTGGGCAAAGGCCTCTCCCCATGACTTCCAGTTCTTTCGATCCAGGGCTAAAGTGGACCACTGGTCGTTTGTTTTGTCCAGCTCGTCCCGCCATCTTCTACGGGATCTGCCGCGACGCCTTCTACCTGTGTCAGGGCTCCACGTGGTGGTTATTTTGGCCCACAGCTTATTGGGCATACGGCAGACGTGGCCAGCCCAGTCCCACTTCAGCTTAGCGGCTTTTTGAGCAACGTCAGTAATCTGTGTTTTGGAACGCAGTGTGGTGTTGCGAATATGGTCTGTCAATTTGACGCCTAGAATACTGCGCTCCATTGCACGTTGGCAAACCTTGAGTTTGGACTTTTGAATATTTGTCAAAGACCAAGTCTGGGATCCATAGGTCAGAATGGGAAGGATGCACATGTCCATAATTTTTCGCTTTAGTGTCAAAGGCAGATTTCCTTTCATAAGCTCTTTCATGAACCAGTAGCTCTTCCAGGCATTTTCGGTTCGTCTTAAGACTTCCTTGTCTTGTCTGGACTGGAAAGAGACTAACTGGCCCAAGTAGATGTTTTCATGGACATATTGCAATTCCTCACCATTCACTCTGATCCTATATTTAGTGGTGTTTGACATTAGCTTGGTCTTCGACATGTTCATCGCCAGTCCAACCTCAAGGCTTGCATCACTGAGTTGGTTTAACATAAGCTCCAGTTCTGCCGCCGTGGGGGAAAATACGACAATGTCGTCAGCAAAGCGGAGGTTTGTTAACCGCACCCCGCCGACTTCAATGCCGCATCTCTCCCAATTTGCCGATAACCTTTTAAACACTTCTTCAAGAGCGCTGTTAAAAAGTTTGGGTGAAAGCGGCTCTCCTTGTTTAACGCCTTTTTCGATACAGAATGATGGTCCGGCTGTTTGTAATTTAATTGAAGCAGTACTGTGTAAATATACGTTACGAAGTAGGTTGATGTAGGTGGGATCAATTTCTTGGTTGTTCAGAGCGTCGAATATGGCATCGTGTGTCAGAGAGGGGTCACAAAACCGCAGTTATTTTACAAAACCGGTTTAACGATTATTATTTCATCACTAAACCGGTTTTCCGGGATTTTCGGTTATTTCGATTTTTTTTAATAAAACCTATTTTTACGATTCAAAAGTATTTATTAACCAGTCTATATAGGGTGACTGGTAATTAGTGACCGATACCTAAACACTTGATTGTACTCATGATAACAAACAACTTTTACTATGGGACCAAACCTGAAATTGTGAAAAAAAAATCTGATGTTCAGTACATTTTGACCAGTTAGGCGAACATAAACTACTAAACAGCAGATTTTTACGGTCGCATTACCAATAATGCGACCGTAAAATTGAAAGAATGTCTAGAGTGTCATCATTCAGCGAGGTTCTTAAGTGATTACATAGGTAGCCAGCTGATGAGAAAATTCTTTCAGATTCGACACTCGTGAGAGGAACTTTCAACAAGTTATTGTACACCTGACTGTGTATGTAAAAATAATGAACGAATGAATCAGCTAGTGATGCTCCACGTCGTCAAAGACAGCACCAGCCACCAATGGTATTGTCAATGCAATAATTGTAATTGTAAATGTGAAAATAATTATGTGTACATTTTAAAAATGTCACATCGTTTAATCAATTATTATTTACAAAAGACATGGACAAAAAAGTACATTCCATTTACACATACATAGTAAATAACATTGGATATTAAAAATAGAAAAATGAATTGATTCGTAGTTTTTAACCTCTCTGGACTCGTCAGTTTTTATTTCAAAATAATTAGTAATGAAAGATGAATTCAAAGTATCATTTGTCAACGTCTGCCATAATGGACCATAGAGAAAGATAAATATAATAATGGGCGTTCCACACCATGCATACTACTTGTAGACATGTGATATGGACGACAAAATGTTTTTATTAGGAACATTTTATTCATACAAAACTGGCTTCATCGGTATTTGTCGCATTTAATAAACTTATCTTTCCATAATGTTGATGCGTAAGATAGTTTTTTTTATATTTCACACAAAAAAAAACTTAAAACGGAACGCGTTTACAAGTTTGACAATGTGTCATTGTCTATGTCAATGTAATGTTATTGCAGATTCTTCATTGCGTATTTATTGTGTTTGTTTCTGCGATTATTTTCTAATATTTTTTACCCCTGCTTATTTCTACGGACTGATACCGTCTACCACTCGATTACCTTGCTATTAACACTGGATTCTGATTTGCATTGCGTTTTGGATTTGTTTTGTGGATCAATATGAGGTGCATCAACTGCGGAATAGCTTTCAGTATATTATAGTGTACTCTGTGGGAATAGCCATGCAAAGGTTGCAGAGGCATCTAATAACCTCGCTTTCTGCACACCATCAAACAAGACTTTCGCGTTGGATAACCAATGCTCAAACCCAGGTAAGAAGTTGGACTAGAAAAAACTTCTGATTTATTTTTATACATTGAGGTAATATGTAAGTACATATTATTACCTCAATGTTTTTATATAATTCTGGTATGCGAAATTAACTTACAGTGCATCTTATTTTCAGTTGCCTATGGATACATTTATTTGTCATCCATGCTTATTATTATGCTTATACCGAAGCTGGTGAACACGAGAGACTACTGGGGAATAACATGGTTTGCCTTGGTTGTGGCAAATCTGTGAGGAAAATAAGACACCATACTGTCAGTATGGAGTGTCCATTGCTGGCTGTCCTTATCACAAAATACTAATTATGTGATAAGCATTTTGTTTTTCATTATTATAAATACCTAGTTGTATTAATCTATAAAAAAAGGAGTTTTCATACTATGTTTCTGTGATTGTAATATCTGCGTTTTATATATTTTCCATCTTTAACATATACTTGCCTAAAGAAGGCAAGTGTAACAATAACATAATACTTGAAAACATAAAGAGATGTATACAAAAGATACTCTTGTTACTAAAAATTATATAAACATAAGCATTTATCTGTGTTTATTCTAACTGGTTTATTTTCAGCCCTCAAGAAACAACTATGTTTGCCATGTGTGTTGGATGCGAGCAAATAGACAGGCAGTGCATGACTCATCACGAGACATGCAGGAATTGGCTTTGAACAATGATGCAGCAGCCCCTAATGTTCAAGTTGTTAGCCCACCAGAGCCATCACCGTTGCCGCCTGTTCAAAGAGGGCCACTTCAATGGGATAGTAATACGATATCATTACCTAATTATAAGCCAGCTTCAATCACATCTGTTCACTGTATATTTCAACAATGCAGAAACAGATTGTTACATTTGTTATTTATGTAATTACTGAAGCCCTATACTTATAGCGGGATCGTCCAAAAGGGTTACCGCTGCCCCGGAACATAAAGGGCTAAGGAAGGAATACGGGTGGGTTTTAGTCAGTAAGAGTCTGACACTCCCTTCCGCTCCACCTAGAGCGGGAGGAGTCATTAGATGATTTCCCATCCAAAAAAAAAGCCCTATACTTACACTTTATCCAGGTCAGTGTATTTGTGAAATAAAAATGCTCTGTTTTATCAAAGCTGGTTGATTGACCTCCCTCGGTCTCTTTATTAACACTATTGCTGCATTGCTGTAATGTATGTTACCTAGGTAGGCATTTAAGATATAATAATTATAATATAGCAAAATATTTTTATTTAATAAATAAATATTTTTTTTTACTCTTTTGTTTTATTTTGTGCTTCCCTTGTTTATTGTTAATTGAACTATTTAAAAAAATATAAGGGCAAACTGTAAAAATGTACTTTAAAGAAAAATATTAGTTTTGAATATGCTTTGTTAATATTGTTATTATGACTGCCTCGTTGGTTTACTGTCCTGAGTTCGATTCCCAGGTCGAGCAAAGTGATATTGGGGTTATTCATCAGGAATTTCTCAGTAGGAGCCCGGAGTCTGGATTTGTCCCCCAAATACATGGGACTTAAACATAACTGGTGAAATGTGGGTGTACTATAGGTACACCTCTGCCCATGCCTTTGGGGAATATAGGCGCGATGTTATGTTTGTTATTATTGTCACATTTTTTGAGACTATTACCCAGTTTAATAAATGTAAATCAATACACAGTTTAAAATCTTTCATTTAGGTGGCCATTACTTTGTTTAAATGCTTAATAATACTAAAACCATATCAGTTATACGTAATAATTCACAACTGTTCGCTACTTTAAAGCGTCTTTAAGTTTTTTAATAGCGAAATTATAATCTAATATAAGTATATACCTTATTGCTAGCGTTTTAATTAAAAGATTTAATGAAATTGTTTTTTGTCTAGTATGTTGTGATGACAAGTTCTCAGAGTTTTTTATTTATAGCAATTTAATAGGCCAATATTCACGAATATAAAACACCAAAAATCATTGGTGTACTTTAAAGTTGATAACTATGCCGACGTCCTTATAAAAACTGGCCATGTTCTTTATTATTTACATTTTACAGGCAATTTCAATAAGTTTTTCTGTAGCTTGGATCTATTTGCTTTATCTGTTGCAAAATTTAGAAACATAAATCAAAAATCAAAATCAAAAGTCATTTATTCAAACTAGGCTGAGAATCAGCACTTTTCGAACGTCAAAATTACATAAGACAGTCCCCCAAAACGCCCGCCCTTCGCCACTTCCTAGTGCTTTCGCTGGGAAGAAGAAATGGCGGAACACACTCCCCAGCAGCACAGCTGTCTGTTCAGTTAGAAAATAATTTGATTTTATACAACACTATGTATGAAAAGTAATTAACGTTAACACAGGACATTAAATTACATTATTTGCCATAGGTTAGCTAGCCACGCCAATATACCAACAAATACAATAAACATTATATGTACTCAAGCAAAAAAAATAAAAATACCTAATAATAATTAAAAATGTAAACAAGAAAAAAAAACTTAGGTACTACCTAAATAATAGCCTCCAGGTATAAAGGGCGTGACAGCTTACATATTTATGCAATGCTGGGTTCTGTTTACATAGCTGTCACTTGAAGTCACAAATGATAAACTAGGACCATCTAAGCAAAATAAATAAACAAGTTATTACTAATAACAAAAATAAAACCATGGTCAGCAAGACCATGGCATATTGCTTGACACAATCAAAAACTTATGTGAATCATATTGAATCCTTAGCATTCCTTGGTAGCTGTGATTTATAATTATGTATCTTATTTTGTGTGCTTATGTATTCTGTCCGACTTTAACTTTATCAACATTGTCTTTGTCTTTTTGTGTATCTGTGGAGAACGTTGTTGGTTGCACATTTGTATATTAAAATTAAAAAATTAAAAATAGTTTATTTCTGTAACTTTCTTGTACAATCTTATTCTGTGGCTAGAACCTCCCAGGAAGCATGTAGTAATGCTTGTATTGGGTAGTTCTGCTCGTCCCTCGGATCAACATAATTTTTAGGTAACTAGATAACTAAACTATTTTAAGTAATTATAAACACGTACACAATGAATGAAAAGTTAGAGATACTGGTATGACTTATCTTTATGTGTGTGTGTGCATGCGTGTGTGGTGTGTGTGTGTGTGTGGTGAGTGGGGATGAGTGTGTGTGTGAGAGGGTGTGGGTGTGTGTGTGTGCCTTATGATAGTTAGAACATAGGTACTATTTCTCATATAGGATGTGTGAATTTGACTCCTAATTAGGAGACTTCTAGCCCTACGATGTAATATCTTGGGATCGGGAAGTACCACTAGAAGTCACGAATATTGTCTAGAGTTCGTATTTAAATAATAAGGTCTCTATATCACAGTACCCAAGCCGCTCGAGCTCGTGAACGATTGTTTTTTTACATTCATGGAATTGAAGGTTGTATATTGTATATTTGTTGTGAAGCTTATTATATAGATAGGCAGAGTGGGCTTGAAATTGACGCCTGGCAAAAAGAGTTCTACAGCGAGGAGCAGTGGCCACATTACCTTTTCTTCTACCTGTTTGAGCTATATAAATATACGGTAATGTTTTATGTAGTTTAAGTACTGAGTTGATAATATAAAGTTTACGAAGTGACAATATTTTATGATTTAGATATAGTTCGTCAGTAGGAAATCTGAATGGCTTAAAGAACATTGTTTTTATCAAGCATCTCTGGGCTCTTTCTGCTTCAAGGAATTTAATTTTTGTGGCACCACCCCAGATGGAAATACAATAACACATAACTGATTGTGCTAATGCAATATAAATACGCTTTAGGTCTTGAGAGGTGACATGTCTCAACTTTTTAAAGACCCATATGAGTTTAAGGATCCTATCATTTATAGCTTCAATTTGAGGGTGCCATGATAGTCGGTAGTCCAGGATTACTCCAAGGTATTTAGTGGATTTAACACAAACAATCTCTTCGCACCCACATTGCGTAGAATAAGTGAAGTCACAAGTATGAATCCTCAATACCAAGTTTGGGGGGGGGGGAAGTGTACGCTTATTTATAGCAAAGCAAATGTAGTTTGTTTTGGCAATATTTAGGGTAAGAAGAGCAGACCTGAGCCAGTTTGCAACCTTATGGAGACCATGCTCAGCAGCTTCAAAAACGGAGTTCCAAGAAGTACCATTAAATACAATGGCAGTATCATCCGCATATGAGAATACTTGCCCTCTCTCAATTTCGAGATTAGTTAATTCGTTAAGGTATATCAGGAATAATGTGGGGCCCAAAACGCTTCCCTGGGGCACGCCGTACTCAATTTTAGTGTCATAACTGGTGAAACTGTCAATTTTTACGCACTGGGTACGGTCCTTTAGGTAGTCAGTTAAGATATTTAGTGGCAAACCCCTAATGCCCATGTACTCCATCTTTTTTACAAGAATGGGGACAGAAACAGTGTCGAATGCCTTTTTTAGATCTAAGAAGACTGTCAGACACTTTTCTCCACGGTCTAGACACTGAGTTACCAATGAGGACAATCCTGAGACGGCATCTTCTGTAGATTTTGCTTTTCTGAATCCGAATTGTGAACTGGATAGAATATTAAATTTTTCGAGATAATTAATTAGGCGTGAGTTGATTAGCCTTTCAATGACTTTAGAGATAGCTGACAATACTGAGATAGGTCGATAATTATTGATATCTCCTTTATCACCACCCTTGTAGACAGGTGTAACAATAGATTTTTTAAGTAAGATCGGGAATAAACCTTTTCTGAAGCAGAGGTTAGCAAGATGACTAATAATGGGGGCAACGAGCGGTTTAACCATTTTTATGAATTTAGTCTGGATACCGTCCCAGCCGGGAGCACTGTCAGTTTTCAGGTTTTAACTAACTCATTATCTTCTATTTACATGTAATATACAATGTGTAATTGTTTGTTCTTCCGAATAAATAAAATAAAAAATAAAAAAAATTATAATAGCCAAAAAAAAAAACCGAAAAAATCTAAATCTCGGTTTTCGCAAAGTTTAAACCCGGTTTCTAAAATGACGTCAAAACCCGGTTTAGCCGGTTTTTTCGATATCGGTGAAACCGGTTTTGTGACCCCTTCAGACTATCGAAAGCTTTCGAGTAGTCGATGAAGGCAAGATAAATTGGTATATTGAACTCTTGATATTTTTCAATTATTTGGTTTATTGCATGTAGATGGTCAGTAGTGGAGAGGCCTGGTCGAAAGCCTGCTTGTTGTGGAGATTGGTGTTTGTCCAATTGGGGCGAGATACGATTATCTATGACTTTAATGAAGGCCTTATAGAGATGTGATACAAGGCTAATCGGTCGATAGTTGTTAAGATCTGATTTATCCCCTTTTTTATGTAAAAGTATTATATTTGAGTGGCAAAAGCTATTAGGGAATATACCTGTTTGTAGAATAGAATTAAATAGATTTGTAATTATATGGAGAAGAGTAGATTCGCCTATTTTCAAAATTTCGGTACTAATACCATCCTCACCTGGTACCCTGTTGTACCTCATTCTACTAAGTGCGGTGTGTACTTCAAAACCAGTGATGGGGGGGATGGTATCTGGGCAAAAATAGTTTATTCTAGGTGCTGGGGACTGGCAGTTTGAGTACAGCAATTTGTAGTTCATCACACAGTGTATTAAAATGATTATATAATTGGTCTATACTTGTAGAAGCTGCTAGAAATTCCTGGACACTTCTAGTGTTGGTGCTAACTGAAGCCACCTTTTTTCCCGACTCATATAATTCATTTATTTTTGCGAAAACTTCTTGCTTTTTTGCCGCAGCTATTTTAATTTTTGTTTCATAACTCATGTTGAAAGCTACAATCCGTTATCGAACAGGTAACTTCCGATAACGCACTACACTTTGTAGTTATAAATTGCCTATCACCTTGAACAAGGTCAACGGTTACACCAATTCACAATCGCGCCCTATATAGGTAGTTTGGGAACTAATGAATATGGGAATATCTATTAATTTTATAATATATTTATGTTAATGTATATTACACATATATTTATAATTATATTGGACTTATAAGGCACTGGTTTTTATATATATATGGCTCGAAGTGACCAAAAAAATAGTCGCACGGTGGATTGCAAAATGCGGGTGTTTTATTTTATTATTGGAAAAATGCGGGGAAATTATTTTAAGCGGGAATCATAAGGATCACTTCGGGATCGGAGTACATTTAGGTGTTGAAGAACACAGGTTTGACACAACCAAAGAAGAAATTGAGAGGCCACTAACCTGGTCTCCTGCGACGGTCTTCTGCGCCAACTTGGGTTGCTCCACGGATACGGGATTTGTGAGCGGGCGCACACCCGAAATGATTGCGTTTAATTTTGGCGAATTTCACGGACTCCAGTCAAAGGGTCGACCCTTTGACGAGTGGTTTAGAGCGCGGCGTAATTAATGATGACAGTTTTGTGAGTCTCGCGTACTCGAGCCGAAAATTAACGCGTGTCAATTTGGCGAGCTCAAACTCAAACTCAAACTCAAAGCATTTATTTCAATTAAACCATTTACAGGCACTTTTGAACTGTCAAGAAGTCGGTCAGTCAGAAAATATGAAGCTAGTTGCCCAATCCAAAGCGTAGGTACCTATGGAGAAGAACGGGCAAGAAACTCCTTGGACACTCTTTTAAATTATAGTTTTACAAAAATATTACTTACATCATTTATTTTGAATTAATAATTATGTGAGAACGATGTAAAAAAAGAAACTTACGCGTTAAAAGCGTCCAGAGTACAGCAAATAGTAACAAAACAACAATCCAAAATAAAATAATTCAAAAGAAGCCGAGGCAGCTAAGTGATGACCAGCCCCAACTGACGGCGCCCGTTCACGAACATGACGCATAGATCAGCACCATTCAGCTCAACCATTTTGAAGGGAGCTAAATGATCCAACACACACGCCACCGTCAGCGAGACATTTGTGTGAGCATGACACACTATCAGCCGCCAGGGCTCATTCAAGCAATGAAAGACCCGGTAAATGGTAGCACTATAGTATATAGAACTCACATCTGTGCTGTGCAATTATACAATACAAAGAAAATTGAGTTTATACAATGCAAAGATAGTCTTACAATCTTCAGCAGCTCCAACAGTATTTTCATGTGTTAATCAATTAGTTGTGGTTGTGGAGCAGGACCAGCATTGAGCCAGGCATTTTTATCAGCGATGTAGTCCTCTAACTTATAATATGCCTGCCTGCATAGTGTGCGTTTTATACAAGACTTGAATTTTGTCTCATTCAGTTGAAGAATGTGGGGAGGTATTTTATTATAACATTTTAAACAGTACCCCATAAAAGATGAGTCTACTTTAGCCAGTCTGAAACCTGGTTGAACTAATAGGTCCCTATTTCTAGTACTATAATTATGTCTTTCACCTCTTTTGTTAAGAAGTTGTAAATTTTTCCTTACATACATGATGTTTTCGTAGATATATTGACAAGGCACCGTCATGATGTTAATTTCCTTAACCTCTCGAGTGTCGGCGGGAACCCCCGCATTCCCACGAAAAAAAGTACCGTTGAGTGTCGGCGGGACGTCAGGGCGTCCCGCCAGTGACATGGTCTATGATTTATTTTTTTACTATTTCAACTTATTTTAACCAATAGGAGTGTTTGACATCAATATTTTCTGTGTTCTGTGCTCTCGAATACTAAACTATGATTGGCTATCGAGTTCATAGAAAAAGTGTGAGTATTGGTCGTTGAAAACAAATGGCGACGCATTTCATTTGTGATCAAGATTGCGTAATTCTATTGTTTTGTTTACAAAATAATGCGTATGGTGCAAAGTGTTGAATGTTTTATGATGATAAGTGTATATGCTTGGTGTGTAACTAAAAATAATGTGATTTAGAGCGAGTTTTACATGATTTCTGAATCGTCAAAGTTTGTGTATTGAAGAATTTTTTACCGTTGGTGAATTGCAGTAAAAAGGGTATGTATTTGTGACTACTTAATTTTAATGGTTAGACAATGTTTCTAGGTTTCTAAAAATGTATAAATCATAAAAAACGGACGACAATTATAGGTTATAAAAGCAAAATAGTAAAAGGCGTCAGGTCACTTGAGGTCAACAGGTCAAGACGTCGACACTCAACGGTATCGATGCATTTTGCCGCGCGACACCCGAGAGGTTAAACAGTTCCCTTAGAGAATCACGCCTGCGGAGATTATATATGGCTCTGATGGCTCTTTTCTGCAGAATAAAAATAGAATCGATCTCTGCAGCCCGTCCCCAAAGTAAAATACCGTAAGACATGATACTATGAAAGTAACTAAAATAGACTAGTCTCGCGGTATCTATATCAGTAAATTGACGGATTTTTCTGACAGCATAAGCTGCTGAACTTAGCCGTCCTGCAAGAGATGTTAAATGAGGACCCCATTGTAGGCGTGAGTCGAGCGTGATCCCTAGGAAAACAGTTTTATCGACGAATTCTAGTTTCTCTTGATTCAATATAATCTCATAATCACTACCATTGACATTTGGTAAAGAAAATCTTATGCACTTAGTTTTATTTCCATTTAATACTAAATTATTAGCAGTAAACCAATTTTGGACCTGCATTAGGGCGTTATTTGCGTCGTCAAAATTTGTAGCACGTCTATTTACCTTAAAAATTAAGGAAGTGTCATCAGCAAATAACACCATTTGTGGTGGATTATTTAATAAATGGAGTAGATCATTAATATAGACTAAAAATGGGAAAGGACCCAATATCGAGCCTTGTGGCACACCCATTTTTACTGTTAAACCATGTGAAAAAAAGCAATAGGTAATTAGCGGTAATGTAGAATATGTAGACTGATTTTTTTTGCGCGCGCGCCGCCCTTTATATAGACTAGCGGCGCGCTAGATTCTTCAATGGATCGGCTAGTGGCTACAAGTGCTGTGTCTACCTACGTGTCAACCATCCAACACAGTTCCGCGCGGACCGCAATTTTTAACCCCGCTCAACTTGTGTTTGCGCGAGCTCCCCTAGGAGTGCCCTAGGGGAGCTCGCTATTTATTTGTCTGTAACCATTTCACAATGTCATCAATAGTGCAAATGTCCATCTCATGATCAGATTTAGTTTTATGCTTTTTGTCAGATGTCACAATAATTGAAATGTCATCTGCAAATAATACACATTTATGATTAGTCACTAACGGCAAGTCGTTTATGTATATTAGAAACAACAAGGGTCCTAATACACTCCTTTGGGGGACGCCGCAATTATTAACTTTATTGTCAGATTTATATGAGGTCAATAAATTTTAATTTACTTTGTTAATAACAACGTATTGCTTTCGGTTGCTTAAATACGACGCAATCCACTGCAGTGCTAAACCTCTTATTCCGCTTTTTTCTAATTTATTCAGCAAGATAATATCATGAGCCACAAAGTCAAATGCTTGTGACAGGTCAAAGAACAATCCTGTCGTTAGATAATTTTTATTTAGGAAATTATGAATATGACCCAAAAGATGAGCAATTGTTAGTGTTGTTGACTTGTGCTTTTGAAATCCGTACTGCTCTTTTGTTATAACATTGTATTTGCTACAGTAGTCAGAGAGTCTTTTATGCATACATTTCAAATAATTTCGATATTATGGGTATGAGGGTTATCGGACGATAGTTTTTAACGTCATATTTATCGTTTTTTTTTGTACAGAGGTTTAACGACTGATAGTTTTAACGCATCAGGAAAAGTTCCACATGAAAATGAAAGATTAATTAAATAAGTCAAAATAGGAATTAATTCTGTACTAAAAGCTTTAATTACTTTTGTACTAATTCCATCGTAACCTTCTGAATTAGTGTTATTTATAGCTATTATTTCTTTTTTAATTTCGTCTTTAGTCATAGGGCTCAGAAACATGCAATTAGGAATTGTCATAATTTTATTACACTCGTCACTATCGTATAAATTATTAAATGTCAGTATTAGTCGAATCAATAAAATAATCATTAAAAGCATTTGCTATGTCAGAGGGATTAGTCAGTATTCGCTTATCTAATACTAGTTGAGAAATATTATTGTCACATTTTGTATTTCTCAATTCACGATTAATGACAGACCACGTTGCTCTGCATTTGTTTTGACTTTTATTTATATTATAAGCAGAACTTATTATCGGTAGCAGGGGTACCCGCCGATTCCTATAAAAGCGAGCGCTCCACAGAGTGCAGGTCTAGGGATTGGCTTGTGGTCTAACACAATTAGTCCGCCACGTAATTGACTAGTTTGTTCGCGCGGATCGCAAATTTTATTTGTCTCACTTGTGTTTGCACGAGTAACCAGGTGGGAACTTGTGCAAACACAGAGGGAGCCCACCGTCGCCCGGCGGACCACCGTCGCAGCGGTCGTGGAGGCCACACCCCCGCGATGTCAAAACCCGGCAAGCGCAGCTCTTTGGGCCGCGATGCCGGGTCCCAGGAGATCCGTCCGGCGTTGGATCGGACGACGTCGATGCCGAATATCGGCGACGCGTCGTCCGGTGCGCCGCCGGCCGGACCGAAGATGAAGAAAAAGGGGGAAGAAAGAAGAGGGGGGGGTACGGGAGCCGCAGTAGCTGCCGGCCCACCGACGTCATTGGCGCCTGCGCGCGTTGCGCCGACGCCGTCGACGAGCCGCCAGCACGCGGTACCCGTCCGCCCCGCAGCGTTCCGCCCGGTGCCCATACAGGCTCCGGGGCCCGCCGCGAACACAGGCCGCGCGCTCCAAGCGCGAATTAAGTAAGCGACAACGGAAGTATTTAAAAAATAACTTTATTCCGATAGAGTAACAGCGAAACAGTAATTAATTCAATCTAACAAAATATTCATCTTAAATACTAACTTAATTGCTAACGTAGTACATGCACAACGTGATCAGATTGACGCATGTTCTAGATCTAGATAATTATAAATGCTGATCGCGCAGTGGTGAAATTGGGAAATAATCATCTAGTAAATACTTATTGGCTGACAAAGCTAATATTTGTAGGTTGGGGTTCCTTAACTCCTCCCTCCCTAAGAGAGAAATTATCCGAAGGTGTCGCAGACGGTTTCGGAGAATTTCGACAAAAGTTTATGAACTGAAATTTATACATTATAAAGATAACTATTGCTATTACAATAATCACATACTCTAAGATGGTCCATATACTAATTTCTATTGTCACTGTTTGTGTCGTATCGTCTATTTCACTAAATTTTACACTTTGTAACACTTCTTTCACATCACTGAAGTCCACATTTCTTAAATCCACTTTCTTTGATCTTCTTTGGATGTCCTGTTGTAGGTCTGGCATCTGGATCAATGGCAGCTGGAGACTGGAAACTGTAGTGTTTGTGGTGGCGGTAACGATGACTTCGCCTATTTGTGTCTCGTATTGTTGGCCAGGTGTCACGATATAGGTTCCAAGAATAGTGTACTTCAGGATTTCTGTATTGCAATTCTCGGTGATGATGAGATTTTCCTCTGAGTAAACCAACCATTGGGTGTCGGTTACTTTTTGTATCTTAGTTTTTTCTATTTCAATATGGTTCTGTATGCAGTTTTTGTAGTTGTTCTTCATCAGCATTATTTGTTCAATGCAGGTCTCGGTTGGAAACTGGGCTAAATTAGTTTCAGCGCAAATAAATTTGTCGTTTTTAATCTCAGTACATGGGCTTACCACGGGCATGTATTTCAATCTATTCACCATCAGGTAAGGGTATTTGGGTATAATTGTAAAGGTATTTAAGAGAATGGAATATAGGGATGGGTATAACCTTGTAATAATTATATGTTTCGTTATTTATTAGGGGAACTTCTAAAACAAAAACTAACTTGTTGTTATTTATATTTATGATTTAAGTATGATATTACTTTCTAATTTTATTAAATTACGTTTGCTTACTGGATATATTGTTCTAGCATGTTTAGCAATGATTTCTAAAGTGTTATATAATTCTGTACTATTTATAATAGATTGGTGCAATGTATTTAATTTGCTAAAGGCTATTGCTGTCTCAATCTCTTGTATTTTTTCGTAACAGGTTCGAAAGTTATTTAAAATTTGATACATAGTATTTAATATTTGGAAAAGTTTGTTAAACCTGAACTCATGTTCAACTAATTTTTCCATTTCATTGGTATGTAAACCCAACTTTTTAATATTTGAATTTATTATTTCAGAGTCATTTACTAATTTATCAAAAGCTTTTTGCATTGATGATACTTTACGTTCGACCACATGCTCTTTGTTCTGTATCATTTGGATTTCTCTATCATATTTAATTGCATTGTCTTCATCTAAATTTCCTGTAATAACTTTTACAAGTGAGCCTAATGGATTAAACAAAGCTCTTTTATTCCTATAATGGAAAGGTAAGATTTGAAAAAATCTATCCTTAGTTAGTTTAATAAGATATTCTATTTGACTTTCTATTCCTATAGTTTCGTTACTAAAACTATTTTCCTTAATTTTAATTTTCAAGTTAATAAAATCCCGAATATTATTATCTATTTGGAAGTCTAATGATTCTAAGTCTACAATTTTGTATATTGTCCAATAACTATTTCTCTTCACTGCTACTCCCTGCTTTATCGCTGCTATCCCCGGATTCTGACCGAGGTTTTGGAGGTCCAGCGTGAGCGTTGGCACCACTAGTACCAGAAGTACCAGGCACGATCTGTGGAGGACGTTTTACATTTTTTAAGGCTACTCTAGTTTTCCTTTTCTTTACTTCTACTGGGACTATATTTCTTTCAACTTCTCCTATTACTTTCGCTTTTTCATATCGCGGTTTTTCTTTAGCTTTTCTAATCCTAGTGTCTTTCATGTAAATATTATCGTCCGGTTCGAGTACCGGTGTCGTTTCGCCACCTTTTTTATTAATTACTTTAATTTTATCGGATTCTAATTTTCCTGTTATGAATTCATAGAGTATTTTAAGACGTTTTCTATGATCTAACAATCATTTCTGGGTTAAGTTCTTCTCTCTATCCACGTTAAATACATTATCTGAATAAGTGTGACCAAATACTAGTTCAAAAGGCGTAAAATCTGTTGCTGAATGTATGGTATTGTTATAAGCCATGATGGCATAAGTCATAACTGATGCTGCATCTAAATCGCTTTTATCGTATTTTGCTATACGGTAAATCTCAATAATGGTAGAATGAAATCTTTCTACTACTGCCATTGAACTGGGATTATTTGGCGTCCCAATATGAAGTTCAATTTTGTACAAGCTTAACATTTCTTTAATCAGGGTATTATTGAATTCTGTACCCGAATCGCAACTAATTTTCCTAGGCAAACCATACATGCTGAAGTATTTAATCAATGCCCTAACTATCTCTGGTGTACTCCTATTCGGTACCTCTATGGCTTGTGCTATCTTACTAAATGCATCCACTATAGTTAAATAATATTTCCCTTCAATATATAATAAATCCATAAAAGCTTCCTGAAAAGGGGCATCCTGCGTTTGTGTTAACTGGATGTGAGGTTTAATCGGCTTTCTGTCATATTTCATGCGTTTACATGTTTCGCAAGCATTTATGATTGCCGTAACTGTCTCTTTCATTTTTGCCCACCAATAATGTCTTTTGAGTTTTGTTAAAGTTTCTTTAATACCTCTATGACACGTTTTCCCGTCGTGGTATTTTAAAATAACTTCTTTTTGATCTTCTTCAGATCCTGTCAAATTTATAACTCTTTCTGCACACTCGGTTAACTTAACTGAATCTTTTTTAAATAACTTAGTTACCATGTTTGAAAAAGTTTTTCTAAAAGATGGGTGTTCGAAGTATATAAAGTACTTATGTTTTGGATCAATATACTCTTTCAAAAAGTCTTTAACTAATATATCGTTATTTGTCGGTAAGTGAACTTCGAGAATTTTTTGTTTATTATTTGAAATGTCTTTTACGGCTAATTTATTTTTAAACCATGAATGAATTAAAATCTGTTTTGGTTTAGTATCGACAGCTTCGTTTAAAATAGGAATGCCTTCGTGTTCTCTATTTGAAACTGAGTTGGTAGTGACCCCATCGTCAGAATCCGAAAGTTCTATCGTTTCTATTGGAGTTTCGAGGTCTTGCAATTCGTTTTCTATAATTTTTTGTATCCGTTCCTGCCTATCTCCTACATTTACAAATATTGAATCTAAATCGTCGTCGATTGCATTAATCTTAATCCTAGATAAAGCATCTGCATTCGTATTTTGAGGGCCTTTCTTATATTTTATTTCGAAATCATACTCTTCTAACCTTAACCGCCATCGCGTAAGTTTACTATTGGGCTTTTTCAATGAATACAGCCAAGCTAGTGGTCTATGGTCTGTAAATATGGTAAACTTATTACCATACAAATACGGTCGAAAGTGCTTAACTGCCCATATTATGGCTAAAAGTTCCTTCTCGATAGTGCTATATTTTACTTCTGTGTCACTCAAGGTTCTACTAGCATAGGCTACAGGCTTATCTGAGCCTATCGTTCCTTGTGACAATACAGCCCCGATTGCAAAATTGGATGCATCCGTGGTTAAAATAAAAGTTTTACTAAAGTCAGGAAATTGTAACAAAGGTGCATTTGTTAAAAGCTTTTTACAAGTCTCAAAGCATTCTTTATATTCCTCATTAATTACAATTTTACGACCTTTCTTTAAACAAGCTGTTAGTGGTCTAGTTATTTTGGCAAAATCTTTGATAAATTTCCTATAATAACCGATTAATCCTAAAAAGCTTTTAATCTGTGTAACCGTTTCCGGTATGGGATACCTAAGAACAGCATGTATTTTATCATTATTTGGTTTTAAACCCTCACTCGTAATGGTATGCCCTAGGTAGAGTACTTCCTTTCTAAGAAAATGAGACTTATCTAATTAAACTTTTAAATTTGTTTGACGGAAGCGGTCAAAAACTGCTCTAAGTTTTTCTACATGTTCAGGCAAGCTTTTAGAAAAAATAATGATGTCATCGAGATATACTAAGCAATGTAAGCCTTGTAGGCCTCGTAAGACGTTATCCATTGCTCGCTGAAATGTTGCGGGTGCGGTCTTTAACCCAAACGGCATTCTGTTAAATTCATAATGACCTGAAGGTGTACTAAACGCGGTTTTAGCTCTATCTTCTTCCTGAACCTCTAATTGATGGTACCCGCTAGCTAAGTCGAGGGTTGTAAAGTATGTACTATTACCTAACATGTCAAATAAATCGTTAATGTTGGGCAAAGGGTATTTATCATCAATTGTGATTTCATTGAGCCGTCTATAGTCAACTACCATCCTCCATTTTTGTTGGCCTGACGAGTCTAATTTTTTCGGCACTAAATGTACGGGAGCACTCCAGGGAGAATGAGATTCCTGGATAATGTTATCCCTTAACATTTTCTCAACTTGACTCCTGATCTCTTTTGTTTGAATAGGTGGCAATCTATGTGCCTTAATGTTTATTGGGTCTTCATTTTTTGTTCTTATTCTATGTTTAACCTGATTTGTGAAGGTTAGCGGAATATTTTCACAATAAAATATATCTTTGTACTCTTTACAAAGTCCCTCAATAACCGTTCGTTCTTCTGAGTTCATATGATCTAACTGTAATTTTTCTAAATTCTTTGTTAGCAATCTGTCCACTTCTATATTATTATCTATGAAATTAACAGTAACAGATGGATCCTGTATGTATGGTTCCACTTGAAAAGGTCCCGTAACTACTAATTTTCTATTTTCATGGCTGTAATTTTGAATAACAGTTGTTGCATAGCCTTCAATACACGTAACTAATGCGGCGGGCATTCGAATCCCTTCCGTAAATTGCTTAAAATCTAACACAGCTTCCCCGTCCAGTAAGGTGACCGGGAGCCTTACTCTTAGTTCACTACGAGACGGTAGATTATATACCTCTCTCATAGGCGGTGAATATATTGTTACGAGCTTGGGGTTCGTGACAATAAAAACTGCCGATTTAATAACCAAAAATAAACACTTTAATTAAATAACACCAATAAAACACAAACACACTAATTATAAAACACAATCGCACTACTGATCACTCTTAAGTCACACTTGAAGATCGCTTCGAATGTTATCGCTTGTATCGCAGAACCAATACTGACTCGGTCGCGGCCCATACCGGCCTTATATAGGGCCTCAGATAGTTCCAGAACCTTCTACTGTAGAAACATCTAGAATGTTCGAGTACATACCGGTCCCGACTGACCCGATGTCGATAGTTCTAGAATGTTCTAGTATCGAAGTTTCTGGAAGCATCTTGATCTACTAGTTCTGCTACTCGATACTAGATGGCGCTAGTGGTAGCTAATGTCAGGCATTAATTGTGGCGCGTAACACTGCCCCCTCCTAAGACATGCTCGTCCCGAGCATTATCGGCCCCGTAATAACGCGCCAGTCGATCCACATGGACGATCTTAGGAGTACCTCTCGCACTTTTCTGTATCCGGTAGGTTACGTCGTTGATCCTTGTCACAATCCGGTACGGCCCGTCCCATTTAGCTTGAAGCTTAGGAGATTTCCCTTTGCTGCGGACTGGATTGTGCAACCACACTAGTGAACCTTCGTCAAACCCTTTATCGTTCATTTTGCGGTCATAACGGGTTTTCATCTTTTCAGACATTTGCTGGCCCGATTGTCTGACGTGCTCATAAATGTCATTCATTTTGTTCCGCAAGTCATTCGCATAATCGGTTATACTGCGTGGGGCATCAGGTGGTATTCCGGTGATCAGGTCTGCAGGCAGTCGTGATTCCCTTCCAAAGTTTGCGAAAGCTGGTGTCACCGATGTACTTTCGTGAACAGCACTTCGATATGACAACAAAAACGGTTGTATGTGCTTGTCCCAATCTCGTTGCCGATTTTCCACAACCTTCGCCAGGTATCTCTCCAATGTCTGATTAAATCGTTCCACCATTCCATCCGATTGTGGGTGGTAAGAAGTTGTTCTCGTTTTATGAGTACCCATTACTCGGCAAGTTTCCTGGAATATTTGGGACTCAAAATTCCTTCCCTGATCGCTGTGAATCTCCAAGGGTACTCCAAAACGGCAGAAGACTTCATGAACCAGTTTATCGGCAACCGTTGAAGCTTCTTGGTTTGGAATGGCGAAGACTTCCGGCCACTTAGTGAAGTAATCCATTACAACCATGAAATATTTGTTACCACTTTCACTTACCGGAAACGGCCCCGCAACGTCAAGGGCTATCCTCTCCCATGGTGCACCAACGTTGTACAATTTCAATGCACCTCTACTACGAGTCTGAGGTCCCTTTACAGCTGCACAACTCGTACATTTGCGACACCAGTCCTCGACATCGTCCCGACAGTGGACCCAGTAAAACCGTTCTCGTATCTTCAGTAGAGTCCGTTTTACTCCCAGATGGCCTCCTGAACAACCATTATGGTACAGCTGTAGAACATCCGGTACTTTAGCTTTAGGGACAACCATTTGCAAATGACAGCTGTCCCCCCGAGCACTTTCCCATTTACGGCACAGGACTCCATCCTGAACCACCAAGCTGTCCCATTGGGCCCAATAGCTTTTTGTGATCGAACTCATCGCTGAGACGTCACTCCATCTGGGCTTAGGTGCACTGGCCTTCATCCACTCTAGAATCGGCTTGAGGTCTGAATCTTCCTGCTGTGCACGTTGTAGACTTTCTTTCCACTCATCGCTGAGGTCTGTTCTGAGCATCCTCACAGGTACCACTTCCTTACCCTCTTGCCTAGTACAATGCTTGCAGTCTTCAGGACAAGGTCTTCTCGATAATGCATCTGCGTTGCCATGAGATTTCCCGCTGCGATGTTCGACCACAAAGTCGTATTCCTGCAGTAGCTCAATCCATCTCGCAACTTGTCCTTCTGGATTTTTGAACTGCAATAGCCATTTCAGTGCAGCATGGTCAGTTCGTAAATGGAATTTCCGCCCCAGAAGATATTTGCTAAAATGCTGCAATGACTTTACCACAGCAAGCAATTCCCGTCTCGTGACACAATAGTTCCTTTCCGGCTTTGACAACGACTTGCTGAAGTACGCTATCACAACCTCTTGATCACCATTCCGTTGAGACAACACACCACCAAGTCCTATGTCACTTGCGTCTGTGTCAACTATAAATTCCTTGCCTGCATCAGGATACCCCAAAATAGGTGTTTTACACAGTCGGTCCTTTAACTCCTGGAACGCGATGTCGCAACTTTCATCCCAGCAGAAATGTCGCTTCTCCTCGGTTAGCTTGTGCAGGGGTTTGGCTATATCCGCAAAGTTCTTAACAAATCGCCGATAATAAGAGCACAAACCCAAAAATGCTCTGACCTGCGTCTTGTCTTTTGGAACTGGCCAATCCTTGACAGCGGCGATTTTCTCTGGATCCGTGCGGATACCTTCTTCCGACACTACATACCCCAAAAAGCTAACTTGCCGTTTGAATAGTGAACATTTCTTTGGACTCAACTTGAGGTTGGCACTCTGGATCTTCATGAGCACGCGTTCCAGGTTTTGAAGATGTTCTTCAAACGTACGGCCTACGATGATGATGTCATCCAAGTAGACCAGACAGGCATCACCAATTAACCCGGTTAGTACAAGTTCCATCAGCCTTTCAAACGTTGCCGGAGCGTTGCACAATCCGAACGGCATAACTTTAAATTGCCACAGACCCTTTCCTGTCGAGAATGCAGTTTTCTCCTTGTCCTTAGGATCAATTTCAACTTGCCAGTAGCCACTTTTCAGGTCCAGCGTGCTAAACCACTTTACCCCAGTAAGCATGTCCAGCGTGTCATCAATTCTTGGCAAAGGATAGCTGTCCTTCTTAGTAACGTCGTTCAGACGACGATAGTCAACACAAAACCGCATGCTGCCGTCCTTCTTTCTTACCAGCACTACAGGTGAACACCATGGACTAGATGAAGGTTCAATAACACCATCCTTCACCATTCCCTCAATCATGGTTTCCACTTCCTTTTCACGTGCTACCGGTAATCTCCTTGGCCGCTGACGGATAGGCAATTCTTCTCCTGTGTGTATTTTGTGTTGAACTAAGCCAGTCTTCCCGATGTCAGCATCGTTTGACGAGAAAACATCGGCGTACTTGAGTAACATCTTCTTCGCCTTTACCATTTCGTTTTGGGACAGAGCGCTGCGGCAGTCTTCTAAAAGTGTGGACACTTTTGTTTGTGCATCCTTGCTGAGGGTACCAGTCGATAGATATTGGCATCGACGCAACCAATCCACTTCCTCGCAAGTACCGACTAGTGTGCCTTTTTCTATAATCTGTTCCTGATCACAAAGGTTCAGCACACGTACCCCTGAGATGTCGGTGGCTCTGACCAAAGTTCGTGCTACTTTCCATGGAAGGTCATTGTCTACCCTTTCCACGAGTACACAACGATGAGTTTGCCCAGGATTCCGAGGAAGACTAACCGGCACCATCTGCGATCTGTGATAAATTAGTGTAGGTGATAAAATAAATGCATTATGATGAACTAACGAAAAAGTCAATGATTTCTTATCGGTTTGCTATTGAAAAAGTTCCTTATAATTTCTACTTAATAATAATACCAGCCTATTATTTTTAGTCCCACAACAGGGCAAAAGCCTCTTCTCATACAAAGAAGACATGAACATTTATCACCACGATTGCTCAAGACTGGTTGGCGATTTCAGACTTATACACACATTAATTTCTACTTAGTCCAATTTTATTAATCCGTTACGTAATAGTGGACACTTGGACAGCCCTAGTGCTGTCCTTCCCACTTATCTGTCCTTTGAAGGTGATTGTGTACACTTGTCCAGCACAACGTTTGAAGTCGGCTCAGCGTCGTCTTGTTGTTCACACTTTGTTGCACATAATACAACTAAACATGGAAGTTGCGTGTGCAATGGAAAATCATTATTTTCTTTTCATAATATTGATCGCGTTTTTCATTTTAAATGGGTAAAGTAAGTTTTTACTTGTCAGCTTTAATTGGGTAAGTATCAGCTTTCGTAGTTTAACCAATCATTTGATAATAATGCTGGCTATTGATTTTTTTTACTTATTTTTTTTATATTGTAAAGAGGTAGTTTTTAAGTTTAGATAATCTTCGGAACTACTAATCCGATTTCGAAAATTCTTTCACTATTGGGAATCTACAGTATTGCCAAGTGTCATAGGATATAATTCGACGAACCATTTCGAGCGACTTTTGACCATCCCCTAAATCAAGTTGAAACTCGTTTAGCATACAGGTGATAAACATTACCCACAATTTATTTCTAACACACATAACCTATTTTACAATTTAACACTAAAATATATACAGATATTATATACAAGTGTATAATAAAAAGAAAGGAATAAAAATAAGAAAAAAATAGTAGCTCATTGGGCATCAAAAAATTCGCCCGCATCGCTGTCAATGGGATAATTGCCCAAAAGGCTGGCAGCATTACCACGTTGGATGGCAATGCTTATTCTTTGGATTAAAAATAGGCCAGCCCTCTGGTCACGCGTAGAGTTAACCAACCGCTTGGCGATGTCTCGAAATATTTTTTAGCACTCGGACCTCAAGTATTCGGATATAATTTATGTTACAACAAGACTCTTCTCGCGGACGAAGTCGTGGGCATAAGCTAGTGTGAAATAAAATGGTATCAAATGAATATTTTCTTTGAGTAATGAGCGTCTCTGATCTGTATCTAGATCCATTTATCAACTGATCATGTGAGCTGTAAAACGCAAGTGCATAAAAACTGGGTTAAAAATAATGCATTTAAGTCCGTGTAAGAAAAGTAGGTCACATTTATCTTTTATTGTTTATCTACTTCTACAATCTACAATCTCATCTTCAAACACATAGTGTGGAAGAATTCCTTTATAATGAGCAATGCTCGCTTTGTTTTTCGGTCGCTTGCGATGCCTGAAATACCTTTTAAATCTCTTTTTAATTTATCAAGAAGAATTTACATAATATAAAATTGGGAATATATAATTAGGTTTTATAATTTTTAATAGATATATCTATATGTATATTCAAGATATATTTTAACAAATAGATATTTATTTCTCAATGGTCGTTAATGGACCTACCAATATTTGTCTCTGCATCATCCAAAGGTTGATCAGCCTCTGTTGTGTCCTTAAAGTATTAAATAAATAAGTATACAAGGTGTAATTTAAATATTCACATCATTATGAACAACTTTTACTATGAAACGCGAATAATAAATTAACTATTCCCTACATTTTGCCTATTTATGCAAACATAAATGTTGCAGTTGATTTTTTTTCGCAACTAGACAATATAGAAGAGAGATTAAGATTATATCGTGCCACCCGCTTTTTCTAAAAATGCAAATATCTCACAACCAACAAAAACAATCCAACAACAACAAACAATAAAACTACTATCACTGTACTTTAATTTCTACATTTATGTATATCTGTAATTTATACGAGTATAGTGTACATAATAAAGAGTATTTTATCCTATTCTAACACACCCACCTTCGATTCTATACTTTATTCACTTAGCTTCTGTACGATATTCATCACATGCACGTATCACAAAATTGCCTCTCAGTTTCTCAGAACAAAAATATTTACATCTTTGCTACCGTCTATTATAAACACACTTTAAAAATATACTCCTCAAGGTTGCCTCGCGGTCCCTGTGTCATTCTATACCGCTGTGGTTACACGATGTGATTGATATGCCTAATTATTAATGAATGAATGACATATATCTTTACTTTGATTGGACCTTGTGCTGATACGAGAGAAGAATTCCACTTGACACTAGGTCGATAAAAGCCTCTGCGAGTTGGCTTCGACCCCGCCTACTCTACTCCTTGCTTCGGAACCCCAGAGTCCCGAAAAATATCATTGACGAAGAAATTCTCTTTTTAATAGTTACTCCGATAATTGGCCTTTTTGAGAATTGGGTAATTATAGATTTCCTGAATGTTGAGAACAAGCCGTTTATACAGGCTGTCCTTGGAAGTACGGATCAAATCGAATAGGGGCGTGGGCAAGGTCATTTCCAAATTTTTTTAACTCTGAGAATGTCGGTAGAATTTCTTTACGGTTCAAAAGTTATGACCAATTTTTCTTTTTTTTTAGATCACTTCGCATATTGCTCAAAGAAAAAAAAAATTAAAAACATTAAATCAGGGCTAACTAAAAAAAATTAATTGACAATCCTGATAGTTTTTTTTATATGATTCTCAGGGTTAAAAATTTTGGAAATGACCTTGCCCACGCCCCTATTCGATTTGATTCATACTTCCAGGGACACTGTAGAATTAGCAATTTTGAGAATTATGTATTCTACACCTTAACCATTTTTTTCTCTATAAGCACGAAATGTTATGAGATAAGCTGCTTGCTCATGGCGTGGTCAAAATATTGAGGTATTGTCCAGGGTGTACCATTGTGCCAGTTGTGTGTATCGTTTCTTGTACTATTTTAATGTAAGTCGGCTATCGTCGAGTGATTCAACTATGTATAACTATGCATAAGTAATTGGATATACACAAAGGCGTGGCGTAACATTTTTTGTAAATAATTAATAATTTTTCGTTAATGGTCAAGCGTGTGGTATGATTATATATCATGATCTAAGATTAGACAAGGAGCTTGGTAGCTGGTTTAAAAATTGGCTAAGCCTTTTTTCATTAGCATTTTATGCATTTTTTTACATTATCAACCTGTAGTTTAACACTGCCGATTAAATGCTTGTATCAGTACCTACACACTACCGTAGAAAATGGCCTAAAGAAACCATAAAAGAAAATTCAATTTTCCACACAGCAACACCGCACTAACGCGGGTTCATTCACTTGCAAAGTCGCGTGCGTTCCAAGGCATAATCCGCGGATCTAAGAGATTGCAGAATGGCTTCCCCACTGAATTACTGTAAATAAGTTTTACGTACAAACGTACGTAAAGCGAGTTTTTCACTACTTGTCTCATTTGTAAACATAATTATATGACGTGTTCGAGTATTTGAGATTGACTTTTTTTAGCACAAGATTTTAAAGCAGTTTTTGATGTAATTAGTACCAAGTTATACCGTTTCCACCAAAAATTCGAAGAAATGTGACATCTAGCAACCCGCACTAAGCCCTCGTGGTGGAATACGGCCCACTCCCTCTCACCGAGAGGAAGCCTGTATCCCAGCAGTGGGAACATTATAGGCTGATTATGTTATGTTATGTATATCGTTTCAATTTCTTACAAAGACTATCTTAAAACGTTTAATTATACATTTTGGTTTTCGTACGCAATGTTTGTTTACTAAATAAGACTTGTAAAAAAAAATACACTTTACCTTGTAGACGGAGAAAATTTAGCTTTGAAGGCATTTTGTCTTTGAAATTCAAGACTTAATTAAGTTCAGTAGGATGTTTTGTGTTGTTCTGTTAGTTAATTTATTGTCCTTGTACGTTATAGAGTTGTTTATTTAGTTGCTAAAGAGTTGGGGCGTTTTATGTCGTGATCCTTCATTCTGTGTAAGATTTGTAGTGTTTGTTGAAAGCTGGACTATTATTAATGTCCTTTAGTCTTTTAGAAAATTTTCTCTCATGCGTGAGGTGGTGTGGGTTCAAATCCGGGCAAGCAACAATGTGACTTTTTTTTTTTTACTTTTCGTATTTATCTTGGACATTACTGACATCAGTGAAGAAAAACATCGGGAGGAAACCTGATCTTATGGTTAATATAAGTCTGAAGTCGCCAACCGGTCTTAATCAAGCGTGGAGATCGTACCTTCTCTGTTTGAGAAGAGACCTTTGCATTGCAGTGGGGCAATAATAGGCTGGTACGTTACTAGGTACTACAGTGTTCATAGCCCAAATACTTACTTATTCGAGTCCAGAGTTACCTATTTTCTTTATGTTTTTGCTGTGTTTGGAGCATTGACATGTGTATTAGTATTACGGAACGCTAGGTAATCTAACCTGAAATTACTTAACGACAGAGTAATTTGCGAGTGTAGTATCAATATATATATCAGTATTGTTCTCGGAATCTATTAGTGGTGTAGGTATCACACGCAATGTTAGTGAGTAACCTGATAAACTAGAAGGTTTTTTTTATGTGATTGGAATGGTAAGATTGTTATTCATTCAGTTTTCTTGCGTTTGATTTTGATACTGAATTAGGACATAGTCATGGCGATGAGGTGGAATATATAATGCATAGAATAAAAGTTTAAACATCTCATACGTAATTTTACCCTAATAATAAGGCGTATAAATATGGCGATTATTATGTCAATGCTTAGATGATACAGTTACCGTCACAACCTCTAAAAACATTTTTCAGTTAGTGTCATAAGTTCCAGCCCTTTCAGATTTAAAAACAGAATTAAAAACATTCAACCATCCCCTAATGAACATAAGCCTCATCATATCCATCAACACATTACCAAAGCAATAAACAACGCAATTATGTCTGTCAGTTTGTCTCTAAACGAAGTTTCCCAAACAGCCAACAAGTGAGTCACCGGGCGCCTGTACGCATACCTTCCCGATCCAGACTAAGCCATTATATTTTATCTTTATCTAGTTTGCCGAAAGTGATCCCACTGGCTTTCGGCCACCATCA
Organism: Hydraecia micacea; assembly: GCA_914767645.1. Taxonomy (NCBI): domain Eukaryota; kingdom Metazoa; phylum Arthropoda; class Insecta; order Lepidoptera; family Noctuidae; genus Hydraecia; species Hydraecia micacea. Next base: position 4,450,112 of record OU611775.1, read on the forward strand.
CGACAGACAAATATTTTGGGGGCAATTCATTCGGGCCCAGTGCGCCGCCCGCGTGCCACCACGGGCATAAATTCCACCACTATTTATATAGGGGCTAAATATAAACATTTGACTTTATTGGAACGACCAAAATTGTACACGCGTTTTATGCGGAAGTGGACACTTTTGATAAGCCCGGCTTTTGTGGGTTGATGTTTGAATTTGTTAGGGTTAATATTGTGATGGATATTGTCCTGCTTGTTGCTTTGTTGGACGTGGGTAAACAATGCATCGGTCTAATTATGTATTATGAAAACTTTGCATGTGTATATCAATGTATTTACTTTATGAGCAAGCAGGGAGAAATATTACTTGATGGCAGTCCTAAATAGCAGGTTTGCAACTTACGCAATATTGTTGCATTAGCATCAAACACGTTTTTGTAAGATCCACTTTCAAGTGAAGTGCACTATAAAAACATGCAGGGACGGAAATTGCCACACCGGCTAAGACTATTTATAATGTCATCATGTCTATAAAATAAAGAGTCTATGTAAATAGACTCAAACAAAATAAAAACAAATGAATTCTATGTACTTATCTTGATAGAAAGACTCACTATGCTCCAGAGAAAAGCCGTGAATATTTAACTGCCATCAAATGAGCCAAGCAAAATTTATGAGCAGCACAGACAGAGAAAAGTAAATAACACAAATCTTCTCGACTATCAAATTTATTTCAGGCAACATAACCAAATACCATAGGTCAGCACCACTGAGCTTACGAGTCTTACGACATACGACGTAAAACTGGGTACTTTTGCAAGACAATTCAGAAACTTTCACTGCATACGAAAGCGTGAAAATACAGTGTGTATTCACGTATGCATTGCATTGCATATTCGGGCTCACGTCGTTTGAAAAGCGACGCCGGGAAAAGAGTAATGTATGGAGCCGTGCATTTTTCATTCGTGCATTTTTCACACAGTGTAGAGAGGGTTGTCAGTGGGTACATTGGCCACATTGCGGTGCACTATGTGCGACAAAGTTACGGAGCGGAATAAACTGTGGTATAAAACTGACGAATAGGCGAGTGTGTGCACTTTGAAGTGGCTTTTTTGGGTGAATGAAGATATTGATCTGTTGTGGTTTGAGTTTTGATGCAGATGATTAATGAATGTAGTGATAATATCAAACCTATTTAATGTACTTTTCACAATTATGTGGAGACCGTGATGTTCTACCCCTGTTTAGTAAGGGGGTAAGTGTAACAACCCCTATCATCACGTCGATTCATCACTCGCAAAGCGAACAGGCAATTGATTTTCGTTGATTCATAGTTTTGATTTACAACCAAGGAACTTTTCATTTGACTGTGACTGTTCCGCCATCTACTTTCTGAGACGTAAGCGCTACCTACTAGTTTAATTTAATATAAGTAGTTTTATAGTCTGTCTTGTCACAGCCTCCATAGGCAGCTTTAGTCACCAAACAGTACATCATTTTAGTTGTCGCATTTTAGCATTGTCATTGACCCACAAACACACCTATACAGTTTCTAGCATTTATTATTTCAAAAACTGAAATGAAGTCTGTTATTGTCCTGAATAGTGATCTTCAACATGTTATAATTTTGTTCTTCAACATGTTATAATTATGAAGAACCATATATAGTTTATTGTATGAGTTCCTATGCAGAGATATTAGGGAAATGGCAATGACCGGTATTGTTATGCTAAAATGCGACAACTATAGTTGTAGTTTCATAGTCTGCCTTGTCACAGGTCCTATAGGCAGCTTTATTCACGAAGCAGTAGTTGAAATGTAACTCGAATGTAATATTAAAATGATGAATATTTTACTCCGAGCGCTAAGACAGCGAGTGTCCAGTGGGAATGAAGAATATAATATGTCCTTTCATCCACTACATATTCTAGTACATGAGACGGTTTCCATTTAGCTCGAGAGGCAGTAGGCCATATTTGTTACTGCGACTGATTATTTTATTTTTATCATTTATGCCTTGTTCATTTTATTGCGGTAGTCGTATTTATGAAATATTTGCATCTTTGTATCTTGAATGACATTTTATTAAGAACGTCTTTGGTCTTAGTGTGACCATTATAAATTGTGAGATATTTTTTTTATAGGTACGAGGGTTTTGTTAGGTTATACAAAAGACCCATACTTTCTATTAGTAGGTATGTATTTTATGTCTTTTTTTTGTAATCAGTGCGTCTTGCTCGTTTTTTTTAAGAGTTTGTGCTTCTTCGACCCTGACACAGAAATCATTTTATTTTTATTTTTTTGCAAATTTTCGATTCCTTTAGACATTCTACAAACTGCAGGATAGAAAAATTACTTAAAGCAATGTGAACTTCAATCATTTCCGTGTAATAAAAAACAAACAAATGCTTGTATTCAAGCATTCGCAATTTTATTATGTTTACTTCTTAGGATTAGGTATGCAAGGTTTAACGAACCCTTATAGGTTATGAGAAGCAACATTTTGCTGTACTAGGAAGGAATGTCTAAATATATCCGCACTAGATTCGAGCCATCGACAGTAAAGCTCTATGGCTTAATATGCTAGGGTTACCAGTTGAAATTTGCATTCCAAAAATTGAAAGAAAGAAAAAAATAAAAGAGAAATTAAGACATTGGTCCTCCTGCCGGGGTAGCGGGATCGTCCGAAAGGGTTACCGCTGCCCCGGAACATAAAGGGCTAAGGAAGGAACACGGGTGGGTTTTAGTCAGTAAGAGTCTGACACTCCCTTCCGCTCCACCTAGAGCGGGAGGAGTCATTAGATGATTTCCCATCCAAAAAAAAAAAAAAAAAAAAAAGACATTGGTCCTTTATCACTTTTATTTAAAGACAAAAGGACCAAACATCTTTGTTTTTTTTTTTTTTTTGATAATAGTATCGGGATTAAACTTCGAAAAAATTACACATGTCATTACCTTATTAGGTACACTTAGGCGGTGAATCAAAATAGTCGTACCTACAGGTAATTTTGCGCACACAACTTCACATCAAACATGTAAATTTTACGGATAGGTACCTAATGTTTGCTATTATGGGTGAATGAACTGAAATGAGCTAATTTGTGGTTTGCCTCTCGTGCTGGTCAAAATACTAATTAAATTTTCAAAACGGTATGCAGGTCACTATAAATTGTTGTTCTGCAGGCCAATCCCCATAATTAGAAACGTTCAAAATTACTCGCAATCTCATCTGAGCGACAATCAATGTCAAAACTTGTAAAAAATTGAGGGAAATTAGAGGTATTTTCGACAGATTGAGGCTGAGATCAGACTGTAAACGTTCTTTAACTTACGAAAATTGCCCCTCTGATGTCAATGGTTTATATTGTTAAACTACCTACTAGGTCTGCTGATCTAAAAAACATTTTACTTTGACTAAGGACTGACCAAGAGAAAGGATTAAAATTGCAGCCTCCATTTGCGGTTGAGGGGAAACATTCTAAATTCCTAGAATCCTTCCGCGGTCAGCTTTAGTCCGTTTGAAATGGAAATAGAAGCCACAAAATCCGGACAGCTCTCTTCTATACCCACATATAAATAAGACAGCATTATGACAGACGGAGAACACAAAGATTTAACCACTGACGGAAGAAAGGAAGACTGACAGATGAAGGAAGACACGCTTCTGAAAGGCTGTACACTAAGAATAATAATAATTTTTCATCTTGAACAGCTCGTGCCCGATTAGATTTCCCATAAGCAAAAAATACGAACTTAAAATATGTAACCAAGGGTGTCTTACCAAGGGGTTTCGTATTACCCAGTAACTGGATTGTGGAGGTCAGATACGAGTAGGTAGTCGCTCCATGTAAAATGCTGGTACTCAGCTGCATCTGGTTAGACTGGAAGCCGACCCCAACATATTTGGAAAAAGTCTAGGCTAGGAATTAAAAAAAAAAAAACATTTTTAGTGCTCACCTTCGTTATTATGTTTAAGGAACTCTTGTGCAAAATTTCATGCGACTGGCACCAGCGATTACTTATACGTTGTTTATTAGTGAGCGAATATAAGATTTTTATTACGTAGATTCCATCCCTGAGCGGGTCAAAGTGGCCTTTGAAGTTTGTATCTGAACGGAACCTTGTATCACAGCTGGTGTGTTTCCGAGCAGATCTGAATGTTGACAACCCTAACACATCGATATACAATGATCCAATGAACCTTATTTTATAGTCATCTAGTTTATGACGTCATAAAAATCATTTTAGCTTTTTCGGAACAAATCGTAGGTATACGAGGCGACGAACTCACCTTGTTTATATTCGTTTACTGGGTCTTCCTCTAGTTCTAGATATTGATTGATTGTGACAAAAACATTTCGGTACCTATCTCTAATTTTACTATCGATTTGTGGTTGTATAGGTACAGTTAGCAAAAAAAAAAGTCGATATCACTGTAACTTTTTACATCATCTAAATCCAAAATGATCATTTGGTCATTTCATCGCTTTTCTGCGTTTCATGATTTTCATGATGATTTTATTTTAATATTTTGCTTAATAATTATAATAAAAAAAAATAAAGTGTTAGTCACTTTAGTTGCTGAGCGTACCTACATGTAGGACTTTGAAAAAAATTCTGCAGGATTCGGTAAGTAAAGGCTTTGCAAAAATCACTTGGGGATTACCCAATGACCAGCAAGCTAGAGAGAAGAAAAACAGTGGTCATCTTCAAGAAAAAAACGTCTAAATTGAAACACGGAAAAAATCCTATATCATCTAATCACCTCCCGTGGGTGTCGTAAAAGGCGGCTAAGCGATCAGATCGGCAGAATCCCCTAGTGTTAGAATAGCAACATGTTACGATATAACCGATGTTTATGTCGAAAGCGATAATTAGGATCATGTCATTTGGGATTGCTGATTATGGTCCTCCATGTTTCAGACTGCATATTTTTTATTGAGTTCTTTACGGCAATGGCCAAATCAGATACCTATATTTATTGGGAAACGATCATAATATAAATTGAAGCAAAGATTGACCCAATAGAAGTAATTCATTAATTATTTATGTTAGTATATAGACATAAAAATAGTAAGCGGGAACACTTGAGAACGGCTTGACCAATTTGGCATTTTTTGGTTATAAAATGTTCGTAATAGTTCGTATTAGATTTTTATGGATAGAAAAATTGGAAAAGTTTACCGGAAAAAAAAAATCGGCAAAAATTGAGCGTCCTTTTTTCTGTAGTCTGCCGGGTCAGCTAGTCTTAAATAAAATCAAAACCTAGACAATAAAGTCTTTCATAAATCACTGAAATTTCTGGCTCCTAATTCCTTACCATCCAATTAAAATATAACTCCAATAACCTTCCCAAATTTTATTACACAAAACAGAAACCACATACCTGCACAAAAGCCCCCTCAAATCACGAGAACCTCTATCAAACAATTTCGGCTCGTTGCACATTAGCCGAGAAAAGGTAAAACGTACATTTCATTAAGTCAACGTACCTTAAAACCACTTGGATCCACAATCCAGCCAGTCTATTCAACCCAAAGCCTATTAGAGTACACCTTAAAACATCCGCACATGTGCCCTTTCCCTAAGTCTTGTAAAAACATGAGCTACGAAGCTTTTAGATACGCCTTATTGGGAAGGAAAACACTTGGACTAATTTGTAGGAGGAATGAATGGTTGGTTTAGTTAATTGATTTGATGGCAAATAAATACACCGCGTAAGAAATAAAGTTTTATAGAATAGTTAAGACTAACAAGATACTCGTTTATTAGCTTGATACTTTAGGACTTATTGTTTCACAATACGTTACATGGTATTGTTAAAATTAAGGCATATAGAAAGTCCGAAAGTATGGAGCCAATTAACGAGCATTTTTTGCATATACATATACTCTCAGTGGCTTTAATATAAGTATTTTACTTCTTATCAACATCAATTGCTTTACAAGCTAAACAAGCTTGAAAGCGTAAAACAGAATTGCAATAAAATACAGCCATTTCACCACTCAGTAGGCACATTTTCTACAAAAAGTATAATGAGAGTATTTCCTCCACACGATTGTTTCTTACTTCATGTCCCCCAAGAAAGCTGGGGATTTGTCGGGGGTTGATAATGAATCCCCTCACAGTACATCTCGCAAAGGAAATGACTGCAAAGTGTTTTTCTATTCTCCTAGTAACGGTGGGGGCGGAGGGTTTCTAGTTCAACGACGATTTGTACGAGTAAATGGGAGAAAGATGACGCGTTGCTCAATAACATAGTACATAAAGTAGCTGTTATATTCTTGAGAAAAAAAAAGAAAGCATCAACCATGACACAATATATCCTACTTCCTACTAATAACATAAAACGTGAAAGGTTGTATGTTTGTTACTCAATCACGCAAAAACGGCTGAACGGATTTCCCAGATAGTTTTAAACCTGCACTAATACACATAGGCGGGCGAAGCCGCGGGGAAAAGCTAGTGCTTAAATATTTTAACTTCGAAAGAGACTAAAACTAAAATATTTATGCTAAAATCAATTTTATTATTGTGAGCGATAAATTCAGACAGCCATAAAATTTTTCCATAAAACCGTTTCAGTTTCCGCGTCCATAACTAATCAGTAACCAGATCACAACTCCCAAAAATACGAGCGAATAAATTCAAGTTCCGTTCTAAATCCTTTGTCACATCAAAATCTCTTCATCCAAGAAAGGTAAGGATTGAGGAAGCGAAGACATTACGGGTGTGCAATGACGCCGAACGCTTTATGTAGTGTGAAGCGTTGACGCTGAGCTGTAGGGCACACCCCTTCGGTCTTCAGACAGCTGCCTTGGAAACGTATTAATCTTCATTCGGAAAACGGAGGGTTTTCCGACCTTAAAGTTTTGTTGGTCAAGAGGCAAAAGTTACAGGTCATGTTTTTTTGGGTTGTAAATTACTTTGATTTGGAGTGGAAGACCCTTTGTGTTTATTTAATGAAAACTGGAGTAGAGAGAGAGTAGATCAAAGAAATAAATAGAACAGGAGCTTTTATAGTTAAGAGAAATAAGTAGGTAATTGATTAATCCCAACATATTCCTAGAACACATACATAACATAAATCCAAGAGATAACCGACGTGCCTTTACTGTAAGATATTAATGTAAAGGAAGTAACTGACTACAGAGAGATCAAGCAAAAATTTACATCTGGATGCGAGTGACGAGCTACAAATTAGAGTTGGCTGAGCGTTTAATATTCATTTCGTAAAAGTCAACGTCAAACGCCTGTCCCATGATTAACCAACAGTTGGCCTTTGAAAACTCATAGCAAATTAGAAATTAAGGCTAATAGACGAATTGTATGACGCAAGGCAGTTTAATCAATCAATTGGGCCACGTTAATCCGTGCGTTATCTTGTATTTGACCCAGTTGTGACAACGGCCGATTGTCCCGTTTGTTTATCACATGCAATCAATATACTTCCATCTTCAAACTATGGAGAAAGAATCTTCATGATTTTATTATAATTCTGATTACCTGAAGAATAACTAACATACAATTTTATAATCAATTCGAATTTCATTTTCATTAGCTTCAAGAATGTCAGCAGTTTAACATTTACTTTGTATTTTTACCAAAAGGCAAAATACTAATCAATATTACAATAAAAGCTATCAGAGTAAATTATTTTTGTTTATTTTAAAGTTGATTTATCCCTATACTGTCTCTTCTAGCAATCAACGCATAAGTATTGCTTTCAGTCAGGAAGCTTCGACTTTGATGTTTCCAGCATGACTGACAATTTAACGGGAATGTGTTTGTATGGCTGTCAAATCAACGGAAACATCATGGGAAGGATTTATGGCATTTAAAAACGTCTCATCTTGCTTTGGTCGTCACAAATTATTAGAATTAGCTTCAATTTCATCATCTTCACTAACCTACAACTGCGGGGTAATTGCGTAACACACAATGTCTTTCATTTACACAGTTCAACAAAATTCATTGCGTTATTTACGATGATGAGCAGACAAAATTTTCAAACATATGAAGCCTGAATTAACAGTTTCCTACAAAATCTTTTCGAATTGTGATTGATAGCGTGAGTGTAGACGGCCAATTCTCGTAATTTAAAACGTTCTAAATCTAGTCTCAGTCTCATCTCGGCGACAAACAAATGTCAAAAACTTGTCAAAATGTAGGGAAATTAGAGGTATTTTTGACAGATTGAGACTGAGATCAGACTGTGAACGTTCTTAAAATTACGAGAATTGCCTCTCTGGTCTACTTACTTCGAAGGGTTATTTCTTCTCCAAACTCCTAAGATAAGTGCGTCCATAGTCGTCGATTAGCAGCTTTTAAGTCCGATTCATGATACCATTAGACATCGTTGAGTAAATTAAATCTTAACACCCGCATAATACCCATTAAAAACAGCTAAATATATCCGCTCTCCTAACGATTCAAGAGAAACTGTCGAAAATAAATCAGAGGGTACACCATTAACACGAAGTGTTTGACTAGCTATATATACTAGCCTAACAATAGGTGGTACCAATCACCCATAAATCCAAGTTTTAAGCATTTCTCGATCTGCCGATTTAATAACCAAAAATAAACACTTTAATTAAATAACACCAATAAAACACAAACACACTAATTATAAAACACAATCGCACTACTGATCACTCTTAAGTCACACTTGAAGATCGCTTCGAATGTTATCGCTTGTATCGCAGAACCAATACTGACTCGGTCGCGGCCCATACCGGCCTTATATAGGGCCTCAGATAGTTCCAGAACCTTCTACTGTAGAAACATCTAGAATGTTCGAGTACATACCGGTCCCGACTGACCCGATGTCGATAGTTCTAGAATGTTCTAGTATCGAAGTTTCTGGAAGCATCTTGATCTACTAGTTCTGCTACTCGATACTAGATGGCGCTAGTGGTAGCTAATGTCAGGCATTAATTGTGGCGCGTAACAATATGATAGGAATATCAGTATTTTTTAAATGTAATATCTGATTTTCCATATTAATTTTTGCCTGTAATTGCTTCAGCAAATTGCTACCTATTAATCCATCATACCTATCGTCAACACTGTAGACATAAAACTTATGGAACTCTTTACTTCCAAAGGTAACCGGTAATGGAATAATAGCCGTTTCACTATGAACACTCGATGCGTGAGTGCTAACAACTTCGAAGGGTTCATACTGTAAATAATTTTTAAAATATTTATTCGCTATATACGGGCTTATAAACGATCTAACACTCCCTGTATCTATCATAAAAACTGCCTTTAATTCTTGTATAACGATATGTGGTAAATTTAAGCGTTTATTACAATTTATTTTTATTCGTTCTCTAGGGTAGTATGCTTGCGCTGCAAAAGACGGCATGCCCGGTGCATGTGCCGCGAACTGTTGGTTCTGTTGTGCAACCGGAACAGATGGCCTACTTGACTGCGGCGACGCATTATTGTTGTTTGTACGATTAAAATTGTCTTGATTTCTTTGAATATTATTATGTTGTTTATACTGTCTGGGTTGATGCGAATTGTTCGATGTAGATGTGCTGTTTGTAGCACTATTCGGTACATGTGTACTTGATATGCTATGTGAATCTTTCTTTTGGTTATTAGGTTCAAATGTATTTTGGTTATTAGGCAAATTTGGTCTGTTATTTCTACTAAAATTACGCCTGTCGTTTGTTTTCGACTCATAGACTGCCTGGAAGTTTTGTTCTTCTAAAACTATTTTTAATACATCCTCCAACGTTGTGACGTTGCGCAAACGAACCAATCTAACTAGAAATGGCGGTAAATTAAACAAGAAAACATTCATTGCTCTGTTACTATAAATTATTTGCTTTGCCTTACGTAGAGAGTCATCAATGATAGTTTCTGATATTTTAGCAAATAAAACACTTCTCATCCGCTGTATTCTATGGCAAAAATCTAAATAACTTTCACCCTTATTTATTCTACACGATTCTAATTCCATTGCTAAACAATCCTCTGTGCGTGGATCACCGAAGTGTTGGTTTAACAACTTCTTCAGCTCATCCCACGTACAGTAGGCTCCAAAAGTCCATAGGCAAAGTCACAAAGCAATAGCTTGACGTTTAGTTTGACTTACGACCTTCTTTTAATGAGTAATTAGACACACACACTCGCATATTACTCGAATATAGTTCCGTGTCATGTTCGTCTTGTTCACATAGTTCGTAAAACTTTATGATTATACCCACAGAAATCTAAATAAATAAAACATAAGGTAGACAGATGCTTAACTCATTCACCGCTAGTCCCCGACTAAATAGAATGTTGTTGCTTCTTGGTTGGTAGATAATTTGATATGTGAAGTGTGTTTAATCTATTAGCGTTGTTGTAGTTCATTTTGAAATGCAAGCAAATTTAAATATCGAGATGATAGCTGCTGATATTATCGCGCTGCGTAAATATGGACTTATTATTATATCACAAATATTTGATGAAACCGGACTGACTGTGAGTATTATGATTTCATTATTTTATGGAACATTTATCTAATTAAAGTATAAATGATGATCCTTGTAGTTATTTTTTTAAACGTTTTATATTTACCTACCATAAGCCCTAAATAGAAAAAAAATATATATTTCCTAAAGTTTATTTATTTACTTTTGGAATGATGAATATAATATTAAGCATAATATTATAATATATAATCATTTTGTAACATTTCTATTTTCAAAATAATTTTGTTTCAAAATAGTAATAATATTTTATAATTTTGCTAGTAGCTTAACAGTATTCCTTTTTTGTTTTAGAGAAATTACCTACTGTGAGTCGGAGGGTCAAAAGATATAAGGAAGAGGGTAGCCTTGCCAGTCGAAAGCGAAGTGGAAGGCCCAGCTGGTCAGTGAATATGAAACAATTGGTTTCCGAGATATTTTGCCGAATTATTCAACAAGTGTTTACGAAGCGTTCGCCGTGCAAACGAAAACCAGCTCAAAAACATAATATTTGATTGGAAATAATAAACAAGAACATTTATACAAAGTATTAAGTTATAAATTGATTTTATTAATATTAAAATAAAATTGTGTCATATCCGTATTAATAAGGATTATTTTGAGGTTTAGTTTCAATCTTCTTTTCATAATGAAAATGAATACTTAAGCTATAACCGCAATAAGTCCTAATAAATATGACTGTTTATAACGAATAAACATTTTGAAATCACTTAAGCATAAAACATTTTTATTTTTAACCCCATATAACATAAGCATAACAATATAATAATAAAAACATAAAAATTATTACATTGTTATTCTCTTTTATTATCTCTATTGAATAACAAAAAAAAAAAACGAAAAAGATAATTATTGAAAAGAAAAATAATAGTCTCATCTCGAGATTGGAACCCAGACTTTCACGTTTGCTAAACCATTAGGTTACGTTACCAGCTATCTATACTTGCTATGATGAAGTGAATTTGAGCAGTAGTATGAACCCACCAAGGTTATGTGTAATTACGTAGTACCGTGTGCGTAAAAGCGACGATATGTTTTGTTTCGTTCGACGCTAGGACAGTAGAAAGATATTTATACTGTGACGCTCACGCTAGCCAATGCGTGTTCGACTTACACACACAGATGTGGCCTGCGGCGCGAGGCGGCCGGTATTATCACAGCAATTTGAACTTTCATAATTATGCTTATGCAAAATTGATGCCTTACTGTACCTATAGATTCTCTTTCGCCTACCAAACTGGCTGCTTCGCCCGTTAACCTACTTGTTACTACATGAAATAAATATTCATTTTGGGCTGCGTTTCCTAAGAACGTAGACAAAATGTATTCACATTTTTTTATAAATAAAGGCAACATTCTTGTGTCACCACTGAATATTGGTATGATGTTAACTAATTCCTGTGGGACACGGGTTACGTTTTCCATTGTGAAAAGCTATGAAAGTAACAAAGGCAAAGAGAAAAAAAAATCACACTAATGTGCTACTAAACTATCACTACTCTAAAATATTGTTACAATTAAAATCTATGCAAATATTATTACGGCGTTGTCCAATCCCTAATAATACACAAACACATAGACTATTACAAGGTTGGGATATAGATGGAAGAGCTGAGAGGAAGGTGAAAAAGATTTACTCACAATTCCGCAGCTAGCTCCATGCTCCCTGAATTACTGCTGTGGCTGGTCCTCTTCCGTAACTCGAAGTGGCTTCTTAATGAATTTATTTGTTCGGCGATCTCTGCTGAACCGTAGACACGGACGTCGGCTGCTCCACGTAGAATTGTATACACGGCAGACTGACTACAGAGAGCCTACCGGCTGCGCCAATTAAGTAAGCGACAACGGAAGTATTTAAAAAATAACTTTATTCCGATAGAGTAACAGCGAAACAGTAATTAATTCAATCTAACAAAATATTCATCTTAAATACTAACTTAATTGCTAACGTAGTACATGCACAACGTGATCAGATTGACGCATGTTCTAGATCTAGATAATTATAAATGCTGATCGCGCAGTGGTGAAATTGGGAAATAATCATCTAGTAAATACTTATTGGCTGACAAAGCTAATATTTGTAGGTTGGGGTTCCTTAACTCGCGCGCCCCAGTGCCGCCCGCACGCGTACCTGCGCCAGTGCGCGCGACCGCGCCCGCTGTCCGGGCTGCGGCGCCCGCGCGCACTTCTGCGCCGACCACTGCGCGTGCCGCTGCGCCGCAAGCGCAACCCGCGCCACCCGCGCACACATCGGCAGCATCCACGCGCCCCCGGGCACCCCCGGCGCGCGCGCCCGCGCCGCCGCCAAGATTTGCGTCCCCGCCCGCGCCCTCCGGGGCTGCGTCGGCGGCGATGCCTAAACAAGCCGTGCCAGCTCCGCACACAGCCGCATCCGGTCCCCGCTTCTCGCTGGCGGGACCGGCGATGGCAGAGCGGGAGCGGGCGCAACTACGGACGCCGCAGGCGCCCGCTTCGCCGGCGCCCCCCAGGGCCTCCGCCTGCGACTCGCCCGCCATGTTGTCGGCATGCTCCTCGCGCGTAGGGTCGAGCATGTCGCTGACATCGGTGGGGTCGGCCGCGTCCGGTCGCGATGACGTGTCGCGAGATACGTCCCCGCGATCCGGACGGTGGCCCACCGTGGGAGGAGCAGACGCCGCGCCTCAAACACCGACACCGGAAACGGTGATACCGCCGCCGCTTGGTTTCGGGTTCGAGTTCCAACTCGAGTCCAGACCCCAGCGGCGCCGAAGGAGCACCGACGAGACCGCCGCCGAGGAAGAGGCGAAGCGGTACTGCCTTGACCCGCCGCGGCCACAGCGCGAACGCGCGCCGCGGGGTCGGGCCGCGCCTACTTCGCCCACCTTCACCGACGTGGCACGGCGCACGCCGCCGCCGTCGCCGCAGTCGCCCGCACCGGAAGTGACAGGGGTAAGTGCTGCTAATGCAGCCCTTGCCCCCCCTACAGATACCGCACCCCCTGATGCCCCCCCCGGCGCCTCGACGTCGACGGAGCAAAAGCCGGGGGGCAAAAACAAGAGGAAGCTGAGGTACCCGCCGCTGGTAGTGGAGAAGCTGCCGAACTGGGCCGCCCATTTCCGGGCCCTCGCTGCCAAACTGGGCCGGCCGCTTAACGCTCGGCCTTACGGGTCCGGGGTGAGATTTACCCCCGATACCGAGGACGAGTACCGGCTGGTCCAGCGGTACCTGACGGGCCTGGAGAAGGAGAGTGGCGTCTCGTGGTTCGCCTATTTCCTACCAGCGGACCGCAACATGAAGATTGCCATCAAGGGGTTGCCGGCAGACACCAATCCCCAGGAGATAGAAGAGGAACTCGGGGCGTTGGGGTACCAGCCGGAGTACGTGCGCCACATCAAGGGCGCACAAGGAAGACCCGGCTGTGTATTCCACGCCATATTGAAGAAGACACCCGATGCCCGGGCTATCTTTGACACCACCGTGTTCATGTACATGCGGGGTGTCAAGATAGAGGCTTGGCGGGGCAAACGTGGGCCCGCTCAGTGCCACCGGTGTCAGAAGTTCAGACACAGTTCGCACCAGTGTCACCGTCCGCTCGCTTGTGTCCGATGCGGAGGGGAACACGCGGCACGTGACTGCCCGCGCCCGCGGGAGGAGCCGGCCACCTTTTTTTTTTTTTTTTTTTTGCGCTGGGAAAAATGCGTTACGCATACCCTCCCATCGGGGGATGGGGGGCTATGTGGGACTCCCGGGTCTGACCCGGTATACCCACTAAAAAACCCAGCGGCACTCCCGCTTCGTCCGAGTGGCGGGGGACTGGGAAACCAGCGTAGCCTTTACGTCCAGTCCTCCGCCGACGATTGTCCTTCAGGGCGGGCCCCTCACGGGGGCCCGGGAGTGACCGACGAAGGTGGTGATGGGTGCAATGCGGGAGACGGCACCCCCGTGCCTGTCGCCCGCCCATCGCCACCATGAGGGGGGAGAGGCTGGCGCCTTCTCCGACCCCTTCTTCGTCTGCGGAGCGGCACAGCGAGAGGGTCGTCCTCCCGCGCGCGCTCCGCCTCCTCCTTTTGCGAGATTACGTCCTCGCAAAAGGAGGCCACCGCTGCCCAGGCCTCCTCGCTCCCCAGCATGGCGTTGATCACACCAGGAAGCGAGAGGTCCTGTCCGACCGCCGCGGTCAGACCGCGGCGCAGCTCGGACCAAGCCGGGCACACCTCGAGGGTGTGCTGCGCCGTGTCCTCCGCCGCGCCGCAGTCGTGGCACGCCGGGGTCTCCTCCCTCCCGATCCGGTGCAGGTACGTTCCGAAACAGCCGTGGCCGGACAACACCTGCACCAGACGGAACGAGAGGAAACCGTGGGACCGCTCGAGCCAGCTCTGCAGGACCGGGCCGAGCGCGTCCAACGTCCGGCGGCCAAAGGCGGCGGTAGCGAGGTCCTCCGTCCAGTGGAGGACGATTGCGTCCCTCGCCTCCCGCCGCACGGCCTCCCGCTCCTCGGCGACGGGGCGCTCCCCGAGCGCCCTTCGTTGCGCGGTCCACTCGTACACTCTGGCGAGCACCCAAGCCTCCAGCTCCCAAGGAGGGGTGCCGGCCAGAGCGCACGCCGCCGAAAAACCCACCGAGCGGTAGGCCCTCGCCACCCGCAGTGCAATGGCCCTTTGGGGCTTGCGGATGGCGGTCGCATTCTCCCTCCTGTGCAGGGAGTCCGCCCAGATAGGGGCCCCGTATAGGGCCATGCTCCTCAGGACGCCGGCATACAGGCGCCGGCATCCCACCTTGGGCCCCCCCAGGTTCGGGAGCAGCCGCGAGAGGGCGTCCGCGGCTTTCAGGAGGCGCGTCGACAGCCCGCTGAAATGCGGGCCGAAGCGCGACCTCTCGTCCAGCACCAGGCCCAGATACTTCATCTGGGGCTGGACCTCTATCCGGACGCCCTCTACGACAATGTGGGCGTCGGGAGGGCAGCGCTGCCGAGGCCCGTGAAAGAATACGGCCTCGGTCTTGTGCAGCGCCACCTTCAGTCCCAGGAGGCGGATCCTTTCTGCAACCAGGGACCCGCCAGCCGAGGCCAGACAGGCCGCGTCTCCAAAGTTCCTCCCCCGGGCAGTGAGGAGAGTGTCATCCGCGTAGCAGATGACACTCGTGCCCTGGAGGAGGGCTCCGCGTAATAGCCAGTCGAACCCGATGTTCCACAGGGAGGGCCCCAGCACTGACCCCTGCGGAACACCGGACTCTGCGCCGTACCGCCTCAGCGTGCCCGTCCGGTCCGCGAGGAGGACCTCTCGGCCCTCCAGGTAGCTGGCCAGCAGATCCCGCAAATATTGGGGCACTCCGTGATACCGGAGCGCCTCCAATATCGTCGAGTGGGGGACGGAGTTGAAGGCGTTTGCAATGTCGAACGACACTGCCAGCACTCCGTCCCCCGCCTCCACCGCCTCCTTCACCTGGCCCTTGAGTAGGGCCAGCGCGTCGATCGTCGAACGCCCTTGTCGGAAGCCGAATTGGGCGTCCGACAGGTCCGGCCCTACACCCCGCAAAAGGCCATGAAGCCGGGACGCGATGATCCCCTCGAACAGTTTACCGACCTCATCGAGCAAGACGATGGGCCGGTATGCCGACGGGGAGTCCACCGGACGTCCCTCCTTTCGGAGGAGGCAGAGCTGCCCCTCCTTCCACAGTTTCGGGAACCTCCCAGCCGTAAAGCACGCGCTGAAGAGGTCCCGAAACCTGTCCTCCATTTGGGAGGTGGCGATCGCCACCACCCGTGCGGGGACGCCGTCTGGCCCGGGGGCCGTCTTCTTCGCGCGGAGGGTGAGAACCCCCGCGCGGAGCTCCTCCACCGTCACCGGGGGGATCTGCTCGTCCGGCGGAGCCGCCCCTTGCGGGGGATCCATCGCTGGTGGGGTGAAGTCGGTCCTGCGCGGAAACAGGGACCGGACCACCCCGTCCAGCAACGCCGGCTCGAAGGAGCCGGCCACCTGCGTCAACTGCGGTGGCCCGCACCCCGCGTGCAATATAAAGTGCCCCGTGTTCCAGCGGGGACTGCCGCCATCACGGCCACCGCGCGCCGGCCTCAAGCGGCCATCGAGAGGCCGCAAATGGTGGAAGAAGAGGCCCAAAGCGCTACGCTTATGGCGGCAGCCAACGGGCCCACCCAAGCCACCTCCTCGAAGCGGAGGAAGAAGAGACGCGGGGGGAAAGGAAAAGGCAAGACGCCAAAACCCACCCCCCCGCAGGCGACCCAGGAAGAGATTCCTAGGGCCGACCCTGCCGAAAGCGGGGCGCAGGTCGTAGAAAAAGTCGACACTACAACTAGCGCCGGCGCAGCGCCGCGGCAAAACGCGGAACCAAAAACAAAAAAGTTCGCACAGATTGCGAGCCGCAGCGCCTCCGGCGCTCAAACACAGCATAATGCTACCCAGCCCGAGACAAAAAGAGAATTCACGACCTGCGCCATAAAACTTCTTATGGACTTAATTAAAGCAATTAGGCAGGGTCATGACATCGAGACGGTCATCCTTGATGGCCTGGCCACGTTACTAACCTTGTACCATGGCTAGGCCACTAAGGGTGATCCACTGGAACGCCCGCGGCCTTAGGGAAAAGGTCGCCCCCCTCCGCCATCTCCTGAGGGAACAAGATATCGACGTGGCGCTAATTAGTGAGACGTACCTGGGACCCGAAGATAGGGTCAGGGTTCCGGGTTACCACGTCTACAGGAAGGATGAAAGTTCGGCTCACATGAGGTACCGTGGTCTGGTAGTACTAGTGAGGCGAAGAGTCGTCCACCAAGAGCTCCCCATGCCGCCGAACGACACATTCTATGCGCTGGGTGTCCAGATGCATATCGCCGGCGAGGACGTAAACATATACGCCGTCTATAAACCGCCCAGCGCCCGCATAGACTTGAAAGAGATGCGGGCCCTGTTGGAGCCAACAAGTGGCAATGCGGCCATCCTCGCCGGTGATTTTAATTGCAAGCACCCAGCGTGGAACTCAAATGTCACGAACACCGAGGGATGGCGGCTCTTCGCGGACGCGGAAGCCTTCGGCTATGCGGTGTCCGGCCCAGAAACGCCACCCACTACCCAGAAGCCGCACGGTACATGCCGGACGTGCTGGACATCGTAGTCCACCGAGGGCTACACTGCCAGATCACGCAGCAAGTAATTGACGACGAGCTACAGTCGGATCATCATCCTGTGCTCGTCGTCATATCGGGTATGCCGACCCGACTGAAGCCCCTAGCGCCACGTCGATCAACGGATTGGACCATTTTCATGGACAGAGTGGAGACCACCACGCCGACCCGGCCTATCACCAGTTCCGCGGACGTGGACCGGACGGCGGGGGACATCACTGCTTGCATTCAAAGCGCCTTGGAAACGGCGACGAGCACGCAGCCGCAGGGGAGAGTGCTATTGCCGCCCCTGCCGGCGCGCATTTACTCGATGATCGCCGAGAAGAGGCGCCTACGCAAGCAGTGGCAGCAGCTAAGATGTCCCACACTCAAGACGCAGCTAAACCGTCTCGCGGAGAAGGTGAAGGCCGAGTTACAGGCGCTCACCAACGCGGGCTGGGAGGATCGAATAGATGCAGCCGCAGACAGCTGGCCATCTTTGCACAAGTTGTGCCGCCAGCTGACGAATACCCCAGCCCCGGTACGACCGCTGCTTAATAGCGACGGGGCGCTGAAATATGTAGCGGAGGACCGGGCGGAGGTCTTCGCCGAGCACCTGGAGCGTCAGTTCCGCCCAAACCCGACCGGCGACACCGACCATGTCGCAGCAGTCGAGAAACACCTGGGAGACTACTTCGCAACGCCGATAGCTCCCGATGAGGACCCCGTCTTCTTCTCGCCTGGCGCAGTTAGACGCGCCATCCTTAAGACGAAGCCTAGGAAGGCCCCCGGTGCTGACGGTATCTCCAACGCAGTGCTGCGCCGCCTGCCCTACCGTATGGTAGCAGCGCTGGCGCGCCTGTTTACGGCGATACTGCGCACGGGGGCTTTTCCGGCCTCGTGGAAGGAAGGGCGCGTCATAATGCTGCCCAAGGCGGGGAAGGACATACTGAAGCCGGAGAGCTATCGGCCAATCACGCTGCTGCCAACGGTCTCCAAGGTGTTCGAAGCACTCCTGCTGCGACACCTCCAGCCGCACATCTCGCCGCGTCCGGAACAGTTTGGTTTTCGGGCGGAACATAGCACGACGCTCCAGCTGTCGAGGGTACTGCACCACCTCACAGCTGCTCACAACAAGAGAGAGTATGCAGTAGCAGTATTCCTCGACATGGAGAAGGCCTTCGACCGTGTGTGGCACGAGGGCCTGATTTATAAACTGGCCACGTCAGGCGCGCCCCGTCGCGTCGTACAGGTGGTCTCCGCTTTTCTATCCCACAGGTCCTTCAGGGTGGTGGTCGACGGAGCGCTGTCAAGCGTGCACCCCGTCATGGCGGGTGTGCCGCAGGGCAGCTGCGTGTCGCCTGCGTGTTACTCGCGATACACGGACGACATCCCCACGACACAGGAAGCGACGCTCGCGCTGTATGCAGACGACGCCGCGTACATCACTACTTCGCTTAACGCGAAGTACGCGGCGGTCAAAATGCAGCGCGCCCTAGAGCTCCTTCCCGACTGGCTGTCAAAGTAGCGGCTGTCGGTGAACGTGGGTAAGACGCAGGCGATGATCACCGGATCAGCGCCCCTCCCGCCACCCTTGAAACTACAAGGAGCCGACGTCGCGTGGTCGCCCCAGGTCAAGTACCTAGGGGTCACCATAGACCGTCGGCTCACGATGGGGCCACACGTCCGCTCGGTCGTCGCACGGGGTAGGGTAGCCCACCACCTGCTCAAACCAGTGCTCTCGTCCCGCATCCCGGCGCGCGTCAAGTTGGGCGTGTACAAGTTGTACGTGCGCCCAATCTTGACGTACGCCGCTCCGGCATGGTTCGCCCTCACAAGCGAGACCAACCGCAAGCTTCTCCGCGCGCAACAGAGCCTCGCGCTGCGGACAATAGTCGACGTCCCTCGCATTGTGAGGAACGACATCATCCAGAGGGACCTCGGGATTGAGAGCCTGGATGAGTTTGTGCGGCACCTCGCGAAAGGAATGTTCGCGCGTACCGACGCATCTGCTTGGCCTCATGTCAAGGATATTGCGCCCTGGCACGCGCGCCCCCCTAACGCGAGACCCTTGCCCCGCGACCTGGTAGCGGACGACGACCCCATCGCACCGGATTGACGCCTCAAGTGAGCCGCACCCAGGTTACACGCGGCTCACTTGAATCAACTGAACTCCACACATTACTCACATTCGTTGCGTAGCGTGTGCTAGGTTAATATAGGCACGTTACGCAGCGAGCGCAGCCACACACCACTATACAGACGCCTATACTCACACGTGACCGCGCAGTGCGGGCTGCGGGCGCGTAGACACTGGGCGGTGTTACACAACACAATACCGGTCACACACACACGACTGCTCCTTAGCCCGGACCGTGACCGGCTAGCTCTGGAAGCGGGGCGGGCGGGAGCAACACACCTATATTCTGTAGGAGCGTCGAGTCGGCACCTCTGTCGCTGGTCGTCCTCCGCCGGGCCTCCCCCAGGCAACTGGGGGTCTCACCTGGCGGGGACAGACCGCCGAGGTGTCGTGAAGAAAGCGGCGCTGTATGAATCAGCGTCGCGGCGCGCCTACAGAAAAACAACATGCAATCACTCACATGGGCACGCGTAAATTACGCGTGCCTAACGAATTATCACAGGTTAATGTAGCCAATACATTGAGAGGCCCGTATTAGCGGGTCACCGCATTGCTTTCTGCGGCCGGGGGGCGAAGCCCTGGAGTCGCTCGCCACGCCCCCTAACGGGGGCTTCGCGATATCCAAACAGATTCTTCAATAGTGACATCTCTCTTCCAACCATGAATGTGTCTAACAAAACGGCGCGAACAGCAGGTCTATCTATTTATTTATTTAATTATATTTTATATTGCTCATTTCTGTACTCGCTTTAAAATAGTTAAAAAAAAAAAAAAAATATTAAGTATTATGTTATAATTTATTTTTGTTATTTTATTTATTAATATATATCCGTTATTCATAATTATGTATTATTATTATTGAATTTATGTATTAAAATTACTTTATATCCTATTATCTATGTATTTATATTTCCATTCATTTACTTATTCTATTAATATTTTATATGCAGGTCTACCTAATAATTTATTATTTGTTTAATTATATTTAATATTGCTTATTTCTTTACTCTCTTAATAATTGTTCATTGTTATTATTGTAATATGATTATTAAGTATTATAGTATAATTTATTTTTGTTATTTTGCTTATTAAAATATGTCTGTTATTCTTAGTTATTATTGAGTTTATCCATTAGATATTCTTGTACTGTGTAATAGCTTTTCTTAATTAGGTATTGCTTTAGTTTATTTAAAAATATACTGGTTTTATTTTATTGTTTTAAGTCTTCTGGTAATTTATTATATATTTTTATTGACATTGAATATGGACTAGATGAATGTAGTTTAAGGCGGGAGGGGGGCAAGTTTAGTCTATTTTTATAGCGCAAAGAATAATTTGTTTGTATGTCTCCCCGTGTGCTCTAAGAATCTGGGTATTTACGGACTAGTTTACATAATTCTAAGATATAAATACCAACTAAGGTGAGGATCTTGTGTTTCCAACGACCATACAGCCCATAGACGCCTAATAACAGGCGACCGTTGTCTGTCAACACATCAGACTTATAGATCTGATATAGGTCAACACTCAATAATTTCGATTCAGTTTCGACCACTTCTGTGAGCCGTAAACACTTCCGCGTAAGTCCATAAAAATTGGTGAAAATAAATTATTATAATGGCCCCTTGCACAATACGTTGGTGTGGTTACAATAGCCAAACTTCTAGTTTCCGGAAAGATGGCATAACATTTCATCGGTAAGTAAATAGTTACGTAATCCTAATTAGAATTATTTTCCGATATTATTTATCGGAGTTCATCTTATACTGGTCATAGTTGTAGGTGAAAAAAGGTTCAACGACTCTCGTTGATGTCTTTTATGTTTGCGTCCCTTTCTTCTGAATGTAATTTTTTAGCTATCTCTTTTCCTCTATTATTTGTTAAACATAACTAGTGATACACCAAATTCTATGACACAAATTATCGATATCGCAAAAACCTATACCTACTATTTATACGAAATTTGAAGATCTTTTGAATCATTACAATAGAGACATTAAATTAATTGTGAAACGATAATTGATTTTAGGTACCCACAAGATCCTGATATAAAAAACAAATGGATTATTGCAACCAAACGGGAGAACTGGTTCCCAACAACACATAGTGTAATATTATGTTCACGGCATTTTACTGAAGATAGAAGAAGACAAACCGACGTCCTGGTCAGTAAAACTTTAAGTAGTTTCATTGGCGAGGAACTATTTTCTAATATAAGTAACCATCAATTCCAGTCTGAAGTAACCAATCATGTAGTGGATTTGTCAAAATTCAAATTCAAATTCAAAATTCAAATTCTTTATTGCATTCATGTGTACATTTAGTTGTTACAATATAAGTAAGTTCCAACATGAAACCAGGTTAGGGCACGGCAACATAATAATAATAATAATTTATATGTAAATAATGAAATAAAGGAATAATTTAACAACAATCAATCAATGTCAATGTGTGTTATGCACAAATATATTTCCACAAGGCTAGCTTTTCTTACAAAGTTTGCTAAGCACAAACACACTGTTCGGAGGATTTATACAAAACTAATACATTTCAAAAATGATTAGTATAATGGTCAAAGTCAAATCATTTATTCTAATAGGCACTTTTGAACGTCAAAATGTACAAAAAAATTGATTTAATTCTAGTCGCCCCTTCCAAAAGGTAGTTTCGTATGGAGAAGAATGGGCAAGAAACTCCACGTTACTCTTTTAAAACGTAATGTTGTTTTTAAATAAATACGAAATTTTGTTATTTTGTTTTAATTTTTTACATTTCATGTTATCATTAAGTACATGTTAAAATAATATTAAGAAATAGGAAGGTAAAAAACCAATTAAATAAAAGTATTAAAGGTAAGGTACTTATACAAAAATATCGATACCTTTGTGTTTTATTTAAATCGGTTCCATCTCTAGTGAGGCGTAATGACCTTTGTAGGGCCAATCAGAACGCAGTACCCCACTTCCTCATACCTCAGCTAGTTGACAGAATTGTTTTGGTGCATTAAATCAAGCATTAGGCGTCTATGGGCTGTATGGTCGTTGTGTGTTTCTGAAAGTAAGGCTTGCAACTATCTGTCGGTTCTATATTTTTTCGGATTAGTGATATATCGACGATGAAGTGACAAGAACCTTTATCTACCAGAACATAATTTTACAGGAAACGAAAAAAACATTTTATTTATTTTAAACACAAGATATGAAAAATACTATTATTGTTTATATATTAAATAAGAAGCGGGTGTAGGGGGATAAATATAAAGTTAGTTGCTTTTGCCAGCTCACGCAAATGATTATTTAAAGTCTTATCTACTTAAAAAAGTAAAATTGCAAAAATGTCAGTTAGGAGTAATCTTGTCACTTCATCGTCGATATTCAATTTCTTGATCCATGTTTTAACTCAAATCACTTAATAATGTTTATCTTTATGACATAAAAACAATCAGTTCACAGTTTAGTAGTCTTGACATAATGACACATAAGTTTATAAGTTTTTTCGTAGTACCTTTACATAATTTTATTAAGTGTTGCCATGACAGGAAATTAAATTTACTATAAATTATTTTCAATTGTAGCACTATTCATTATATTAATAATTAAAATGAATTATTATTATTAAATAATAAAATAAAATGCCAATAATATTGATAATTTTATTAATGATGACGTGATATAACAACAGAATACAGATTCAAATATTTATTTTAGGCTAAATTGTAGTACTAATGAATAAATTGTAAAACTTGTAAAAATTTAATAAGAAATGGGAAAACAAAACCTTTTTTTTTAAACCGGCCTACATTTTATTCTAAGTTACTAACGCGAAATTTTGCGAAAGAGACATTCTGCGAAAGAGGCATTGTGAGAAAGCGACTTTTTGAGAAAGAGTATTACTTCTCGTGGTTACTTTAGTCTGGTTTGAAATTAACATTTATTTATTTATAACATACACAAATCAATATGACGGCGTGTAGTACACAGTTCGTGACGCGGCAGCGCCGCTGCGCCCCATTCGCAGTTGTGAGACCTGTAAAATGCAAGACAAACAAATTAAATAAACGTTATACCTTTAAACTTATGCATCGCTGAATCATGTTTGCTTGTCAACGTAGGTACCTAATGTTGCCTGGCCTACTTGATCACGAATGAGACGTGCGATGTCGGGATGGCGTCATTTCACCCATCCTTCACCAAGAGCTGGCAGTGGGCGAACCTGTGTGCAGTTTGTGGTTTGACATCCATGAGGCTGTAGAAATAGACGGGAAATTAAAAGTGGGTAGTTTTCACATTAAACAAGAATTCATTATTTATTCATTATACAAATATTTCTATTATCGACTAGCGCTTACCTTTTTCATCCTTATATTTTTCGTTTATTTTGTGCATGTTTTGTTACTCCCATTTCCACTTCCGCCAAAAATGTTTTACCTGACTTATTTATAGACGTTATTTAGTTAATAATCCCAATGCAAACAACAGCTAAGACACGATCAAAACACACACAAGTTGCAAACTGACCGAAAATAGTCCGCCGCGCTCGGCTGCTTGCAGCGTATTGTGCGATGACATTACAGTGCACGGATTAATAAATTATTATTATGACAATGTGTTGAAACATGGAAGTCAGGCATCGTATAAAACAGGTTTTTGTTCTGACTCGTTTCGTAGAATTTCTTTATTTGCGAAGGTCTAAGTATCACGCGGCAATCACACTTATTTATATATCAGTATTTTTTTGTTTATTTTTGCAATGTTACTCAATATCACACTATTTATACATATTCGTTTATTCGTTACTGTTTTATCTGACAAAAAAATATTTATTTTGTTTTATTTAAGTAAGTATGCATACACACGTCATGTTGCAGTATGAAACTGATTTACATCCGTCACCTCACACACTAGGTCCGGTTGAAAACCAGCGTCAGGCACTAGTTGTCTGGCATTTTTGCTGAACTGGGACCTTTTTAGCGCAGCCGTGAGGCACACTTTCCGGGTTTCTTTTTTATTATCTTTTTTAATTGTTATTATTTTTTTATTGTTTTTTTTTTCTTGTTTGTTTTTATCTGATGTATGTATCTGGGTGTTTTGTGTGTCTTTTGGTCTGTGCTAAATAAATATATTTCTTTCTTTCTTTCTTTCTTACACATAGCGCCATCTGTTATTTCCTACCCGATTTTCTAGTAAAGGCACAATACTGCCATCCATCTTATACGTCCACAATAAATATAAGTTATAGATAATAAAGTATATGCACCAGGAAATCATTGTATTTAATAATTCATTAGTTCTAGATACAAAGTCAAAGTCAAATCATTTATTTCAATTAGGCACACTAAAGGCACTTTTGAACGTCAAAAATTATAGTAAAACAATTGATTCTAGTCGCCCATTCCAAAAGGTAGTTTTCGTATGGAGAAGAATGGGCAAGAAACTCTACCGTTACTCTTTTAAAATGTTTTACAAGTTCTGTATAGGTACATTAATTATATAATTATATGTGAAGACGATGCATCTAGAATAAAAATTAGTCTGCCAACAAAAGGTAAAAAGAATATTAAAAATAAAGCAATGACAGGTAAATCAATTATGTGATAGATACATGGTGCTCACATATTTACAACTATTGTTAAAGTAGATTATTTTTATATAATTTTAACAAGTGTGTGAGTTACTGTAGCCACAAAAAGTAAAACTAATGTAATAAAAAAATATATAAATTAAATTAGCGACCAGTTTGATTTTGTCTAGACTCTAGATTGTCCTATGGAGCAGGACCAGCAAGTTTCCAAGCATTCTTATCTTGGATGTAATCTTCTAATTTGTAATATCCTTGTTTACAAAGTGTACTTTTAATATGAGTTTTAAATTTTCTTTCATTTAATTGCAATATGTCACAAGGTATTTTGTTGTAGCATTTAACACAGTACCCCATAAAAGATGTCTGTACTTTAGATAATCTGAAAAAAGGTTGATCTAATTTATCTTTATTTCTAGTATTAAAATTGTGTCTATCACTTATTTTATTAAAAAGATGATGATTTTTTCTAACGTACATAATATTTTCATAAATGAATTGGCAAGGTACCGTCATGATATTAACCTTTTTAAATAGTTCCCTAAGAGATTCGCGGCGACGTAGATTGTAAATGGCTCTGACAGCTCTCTTTTGTAAAATAAAAATGGGTTCAATGTCAGCAGCCCGACCCCATAGTAAAATACCATATGACATAATACTGTGGAAGTAACTAAAATAGACCAAACGTGCTGTCACTGTCTTATCTTTCTAACAGCATAAGCGGCCGAGCTTAGCCGCCCCGCAATAGATGTTATATGAGGTCCCCATTGTAATTTCTCGTCTAGCGTGATTCCTAGGAAAACTGCCTGATTAATAAATTCTAGTTTTTGGCCATTCAATATGACGTCACATTCGTTACTTCTAACATTCGGTAATTTAAATCTAATGCATTTGGTTTTTTTTTTCATTTAGTACTAAATTATTTACCGTAAACCAATGTTGAACCTGAAGAATAGAGTTATTCACGTCGTCAAGATTTTGTGACCGTCGGTCTATTTTAAAGATCAGTGATGTGTCATCAGCAAATAACACCATCTTCGGTTGATTTTGAAGTAATTGGGGTAAATCATTAATGTAAACTAAAAAAAGGAATGGACCCAATATCGAACCTTGAGGAACGCCCATTGTCATTTCAGACCCCAACGAGTTTACGCCGTTTACTTGAACTTTCACCTTTCTATCTTTCAGGTATGATCTTAGCAAATCAAGTGCTGTTTTTCTAATCCCATAGTGCTCCAGTTTCATCAGAAGTGTCTCATGGTTTACGCAATCGAACGCCTTAGAGAGGTCGCAAAAGATTCCAATGGCATCTTGTGCTTCTTCCCAGGCGTTAAAAATGTTCTTTATTAGGGTAACACCGGCGTCAGTAGTGCAACGCCCTTTGGTGAAACCGTACTGGTGTTCATGAAAGATGGAATTTTTATTAAAGTGACGTAACATTTGTTTGAGCTATATTATGGAATCAGGCGTTACTTTACGGAAATCCATGACATTAAGATGTTATGTGTAATATCTAGTTTTAATTCCGTGTAATAAAAAACCCAGGCTTGGATGCTGGAAGCAATCTCACCTTCCCACGCTCATGCATATGCTGATGCAAGAAAGGTCCCACCCTCCCGCCCTCATGCAAATGCAAAACATTTGCATTTGCATGCAAAACATTTGCATTTGCATTTGCATGAGGGCGGGAGGGTATTACCTTTCTTGCATCAGCATATGCATGAGCGTGGGAAGGTGAGATTGCTTCCAGCATCCAAGCCTGGGTTTTTTATTACACGGAATTAAAACTAGATATTACACGAATAGTTTATTTGAGAAACCCCATAAGTCAACAGACCCTAACTTTACAGGAAACGAAAAAAACCTCTACGTGAAAAAAAAATATATGGAAGTGGATGTGTTTTGTATTTAGTTTAAATGGTTGAAGTGATATCTATATAAATTGATGCTTTTTTCTTAAAATTTTGTCCTTATCATGGAATAAATAGCGCCGGAATGTCGTTGACTTAAGGGCTTTCTCCAATAAACAAAATGAAACACGTTTCATAGGTTTAAGTATCATGAAATTTTAATCAGACAACATTATAAAGCAATAATTATCTTCTGAATAATTGAATTATTAATTGCTTAGGCCAAAGTCTCATCTGTATCGCGATCTGTGACCGGCCATGCGTATATTTTTTCGTAAAAGTCCTGTACTTCTTTATCTTGAGGCAAGTAACTTTTAAGTTTATTTAAATCTTCCATTTTCTTTTTGTTAATTGGTATTTGACCCTCTGGATACGCTTTGTTGGTTGGCAAAACAAGTCTCTCTTTATTTGCATTCCTAAGATTGAAAGAATGTTCAATCAGACCATCAATAAAGTCCCTTACGACCACTACTCCATCTCTTTCGTGAGAATAGCAAAAGTAGCAATATTGGCTGATCTTGAATGACACTTTCTGTTCTTTGGGTATGTGTCTACCAGCTGATTCAACCGAGAGCATATTCTTTTTGTAAAATTTTGGCCACCACTTTTTGTAGTCTATTATATCATATGACGAAGGCAATGAGACCAAGAAAATGTTTTTCGCCGTTGAACTTAGAATCAATGCTGCAACTTCCTTCACTGTGTAGATCCGATCAGTTCGTCTTATTTTTCTTTTCAAGACGGCGAAGTCTCGATCGCAAGGTAAAAACGAGTGACCTCGAATCGGAAAATACTGCTCGATGGTCTTAAACATTCCGAGCGACACCAACGCCGATAAAGCTCTTACGATCGTGTGGTTTTTATTTTGTCCACCACAGCCATCAGTAAACACATGCAAGTGCTCAACATCACCCATATTTTCTTTCAAATATTGATGAAGAAATGTGCTTACTTCGTTAGGCCCTTTACCTCCAACTCCTTCGTGATACACTATGAAGTGGGCACTGTTATCTTTTAGGTTGTGAATGCAGCAAACACTTACAGTTAGTTGCCTTAGGTAAAAGGTTTCTTGCACTGGTATAAAGGGAAGGCTAATATTTTGCATGTAATCTATGCAAATGGCTCCATTCTTTCTGGATTCATTTTGTACTAGCTCCGTAACAGATTTAATTTTTTTATAAAATTTGTTTGCACGTCGTAAATGTACCATTTTTTCTGCCACTGCCACACGTTTAGCAGAGTCATTTAAAAATTTACTTTTTATTTTCACTTCTAACTCTTCACAAGTACAGCAGGTATCTACTTGGGGTCGCCCAAAACGAAGCGAAAATTGTTCCTTAAAAATTTTTATGTAAAAGGAATATTTTACATCCAAATGTGGATGTTTCGCTCGAAACATTGAGTGCATAATTTTAACATTAAGTCTAGCATCCAAATAATGGCACTCTTGACTAGCGTAATGTGATATCTTTTGGGGAAATGACTCAATATGTTGCTTCACAGCTTGTATTAGGGCTCCGTCTTTCGCGTTCCCGGGTGTATTCAGTCCTCGTTTATCAATAGGTGCCTTTCCTTGAGACAGTAGGGAGCACAATCGTCTTATACGGTCGATGGTAATGCCGTGAATATTAGCAAATGCTAATTTGCAAACTTGATATTTACCAGAACATGTCGATATATTATACTCGTAACTTGAACCACGTGACGGCCTTGTAGTATCCGACACAGGCCTTCGTGGTCTTCTCTGTTTTATTTCAACAACTGAAATTTGGCCCTGTAGGTAACCATCTTGTTCGTTTTTTGTGTTAAAACTGATAAATTTATTAAAAATTAATAACCGTTCTTCTTCACTGATTTTATCGTAACACTTTCTTTTGC
This sequence comes from Hydraecia micacea, assembly GCA_914767645.1. Lineage (NCBI taxonomy): Eukaryota > Metazoa > Arthropoda > Insecta > Lepidoptera > Noctuidae > Hydraecia > Hydraecia micacea. Next base: position 4,479,187 of record OU611775.1, read on the forward strand.
AACTGGAACAAACGTAAAAAATCTTGTACCTAATGAAATTAGAATTAATATTCGCTAATATGTATAAACTGAACCTTACCGGCAATCTTCCTTGGGTGTTAAAGGGTTAACAATCCGCCCCTTCGAGTTTGTGTATTGAAGTCCTTTTACTCGAGCATGTTTTATTATTTCCGATTTATAGGCAGATTTATTGATAACGCCTCTTTTTCTCTTCTTCGGACTGTCACAGTAACTACTTGAATCACTACTATCGGCCATTCTTACACTTTTTTAATTTTAACAAAATCAACAACGACAAGAAACCGTTACAAATATAATTAAAACAAAACAACGAGTGACACACAGACTATATAAAGATTGACTGACAGTGACAATTGACGACAGTCGATTCGGTGTTGCCACTCATTTGTTTGAGAAACACCATTAGTCACTGACTTATGGGGTTACTCAAATAAACCAAATATTCAGCATGTTATAATTTCCATACTAATGCATTGACTTGTGGGATTTCTCTCTGTAATGTGTATTTACTGCCAAAGAATGCATATTACAAAAAAAGTAATTTTGCCAAAAAAGCTGACTTATGGGGTTTCTCAAATAATCGATTCAATAACATCTTAATTTGATTGAGCATCAACTTTTCAAACACCTTACTGAGAACTGGCAGAATTGACACAGGCCTATAATTGTTGGGTTCTTTACTATCACCGGATTTGAACAGTGGTACTACTTTACTATGTTTCATAAAATCTGGAAAGACTCCTTGGTCAACACTGGTGTTAAATATGAAAGCTAAATAGGGTGCAATGGTTTCGATAAAAGATCTACATACTTTTACAGACATTCCCCAGAGATCTTCTGTTGATTTAATTTTAAGATCTTTAAAAGCTTTTATAACAGCCTGGGGGTTTGTATGCTGAAACCTAAACTCCAAAGGGCATGCCTTTACATTCTTTTTAAGTAAGGCAGCAGAAAGCGTGGGGGATGAATTTAAAGCTTCAGTAGTTTTAATGGGAATATTAGCAAAAAAGTTTTCAAATTCCTGAGCTATTTCTACATCTGAGTTGATGGGGCCATGTGCAGTCTCTAAATTAAATTCAGTATTACGCTGTTTTTTCCTACCTGTTTCATTATTTATTATTTGCCAGGTAGTTTTTATTTTATCATCAGCTGATTTTATTTTATTGCTAATATAAAGAGCTTTAGCTATTTGGTACACACTTTTAAAAGATTTTGAATATTTTGCAACATACTGATGAAAGTTTGTATTATTCATATGTTGCTTTAAGCCATAAAGTTCAGGGCACGCCACGATCGTGGCGATAAGACCCCTCTTTGAGGAGTGGCTAGAGAGGCGTCACGGCGTTCTCACCTACCGCCTGACGCAGGTCCTCACCGGACACGGATGTTTCGGGAGGTACCTGCACATCATCAGGCGGGAGGAGACGCCCGGGTGTCACCATTGCGAGGATCGCCCAGAGGACACGGTGGAGCATACGGTGGAGGTCTGCCCCGCTTGGGCGGAGCACCGCCGTGTCCTCGTGGAGGCGATCGGCAGCGGCGGCGACCTCTCGCGTCCGGCCCTGGTTCAAGCCATGGTCCGGGGCGAGGGGGAGTGGGAGGCAGTCACCTCCTTCTGCGAAGCAGTCATGCTAGCGAAGGAGGTGGCGGGACGGCTCAGGGAGAGAGCCTCTCGCCTCAGCCGCCGCGGGAGACGCTACGGGCGTCGGGAGCCGCGTGACGACTCCCGGCCACCGTAGGCGCGGGCCTGCGGACGGAGAGTAATGGGTAGCTCTCCGTCCGATCAGGACCAAGCCCGTGCCGGACGGCGCGTATGTGTTCCACGCGCGCCTCAAAGAGATGTCAGCATAAAGGAAGGGGCCCGCCAGGGCCGAAGCCTGCCGGGGTAGCGGGATCGTCCGAAAGGGTTACCGCTGCCCCGGAACATAAAGGGCTAAGGAAGGAACACGGGTGGGTTTTAGTCAGTAAGAGTCTGACACTCCCTTCCGCTCCACCCAGAGCGGGAGGAGTCATTAGATGATTTCCCATCCAAAAAAAAAAAAAAAAGCCATAAAGTTCAAAAAGTTTTTCCCTGCTTTTACGAATACCTGGAGTCGCCCAGTCACTAAATAAAAACTTTGTGTAAATACTTTTAGTTTTTAGTGGAAAAATATCATTAAACTGCGCGTTCAACAGTGAAAAGAATTCGGCGTAGAACTCATTTGGGTCACCTATATTATTAAAGTTCTGATCACATAATTTACTGGCCAAAGAATTATTTAATTTTTCCAAATTTTTACATGTAATTGTCCTAAACCTTATTTGAATTTTTTGTAAAGGCATGTAGGAGCTAAATGTTATTGTTTGTCCACTGTGATCAGATGGCAACTTATTTACAATTTGTTTGTGTAAGTAATCACAATTACAAAAAACGTTATCTATACAAGTGGCAGAAGAAGCTGTCACTCGGGTTGGTTCAATAAAAACATTTGACAAATCAAATGTCCTAAAAAGACTTATCAATCTGACAGTATTCGAGTTATTTTCCAATAAATCAATGTTAAAATCTCCACATACAATTATTGACTTACTACTAGTACTAAGTTTCTTTAACACATCTTCCATTACAGAATCAAACACAGATAGATTCTGGTAACTTGGAGGTCTATATACGCATACTATAACATGCTTATCAAGCTCAACACAGGACAATTCAAATTGGTGTTCAACAGACAGTCCGATTATGTCTTTTCGTTCTTTCGATTTAATAGAATTTTTAATTAATATTAATGACCCGCCATGTATCATACTTTTTCGGCTGAAATGGCTAACTACACAATAATTTTCATAATTAATTGACTTTACTCTTGATGATCTTTCAACCAATGCTCTGTTAAACAAACAACATCAAACTTGGTGTTTTCCAAAAACAATTCTATTTCCAGTAATTTGGAAGCGCAACCTTGGATATTTTGATTAAATAATTTTAAATTATGTTGCACTCCCTTTGGTTTTTTAGTATTATTAATTATATTGCCAGAAGATACCTTTTTATTGTTTTGTAATAATAATTGGTTATTTGACTGGGTAACTTCTGTTGTCTCACTGACTAGTTTAAAAAATTATCTGGAGTGACCTCCACAACTACAACTGGAGAGTCTAGATTACCCGTGTAAGTTCCAGCAGGAGGAGAATACCCTATCTGACTGGTAGTGGTCTCCAAGGATGTTGGTATTGTAGGTGGATCTTCCTTCGTACAACATGACAAATCATAATTAATCACTATGTTGCTAGTATAACTAGGCAACACAGACTCGTCACTAATACTAGAATTCGTTATATTAGCTATAACCTCGTTAATATTATATGCTATCAACATAGCAATCAGATGTCTACATTCCCCAGACAGAGATAAAGTTCTCTGAGTTAACTTAAAACCACTAACAAACTTGTTAGTGTCAAAAAACAATAATTTGTCACTATGACAACATGTCAGCTTGTGAATAGTATTATTCAACTTATAAATATAATTATTTTCGTTATATGATAATGTATCAGAGTAAGGAAAAGCACACAACATTATCTTACCTATGTTTAACTTTAATAAGGTGTTTACACCATCCACTATGTCCTTTCTGGTAATACCAGTGCTATTACCTAATAGCAAAACCATAGTAGAATAATTATCTAGGTTTGCATTGGCAATTCTTTTTATCATTTGTTTAAAACTTATATTATGGTAACTATGATTGGTAAAAATATGGCTAAGGTAATTGAGTAAAATTTTTCCAAAGCCAGAACCTAACTCGTCACAAAAAAATATTGATTTGTTTATCTCTGTAGTCTCTGCTGGAAGAGCCAACGCCGGAAGGGGCAAATCAGACTGAGGCTGAAGAGGTGGTGGTTGGTTGTCACAGTTGCATGAAAGATTATTAGTCAGAGACTCATACCTCTCAGCATTGTACTTCACCAAATCCAGTAGTTCTCCAGCCTCAAACAAGCGGTCACTCAGTTGTCGTTGTGAATTTTCATATTTTTCAAAAATATCTTTCAGCAAATGCTCCTTGTGTAATATATCATTATAGAGGAGCTGGATATCAGTGTCATACTTTTCCCTACATTTATCTAACTCAGTAGTACAAATATTTAAACTATTCGATAAGACAACACGTTCCTTTCTAAGTGAAAGGTTTAATTTTAAGAGTTTTTGTTTTTTTATTGCTCTCTGTGACCGTTTAATTAATTTCTTGATTTTAATATATTTCTTTAATTTGTTGTGACTCATAACAATAGGACATAGTCAAATCTATAGTTACAGCAGGCTCACACACTGATTTTGACTTACTACCTACCTACACGAGAGTAATAATTGTCATTATTAATGCATTATTAAAAAATAAAAAGTTACATTCTTGACTAGGATTAAAATGTGGGTACTAAGTAATATATGTTATCGAAAATGTGGGTGCCTTAATTTTATTTTTTGATCGATCGTAAAACGGTGAATTGTCTCAATTATTGTTGTTTATTATTCGAAAAGATGGAAGAAGAACTTGTGTTTGTAAAAAATTTTAGGTTGAAGGCTATAGCAAAACTAACATTTTATTAATCACTAGCTGTGCCCGCGACTTCGTTCGCGTGGATGTCGGAAAACAATAATGTGTCGCTTAGGAAAGGATTACACCTTTCCTAAGCGACACATTATTCTTTCGACACACTCCTTCATTGAAAAGGAAGAATCTTCCGATCTTGCCTGGTAACGCTTCCCTTACCTGGGGTTCTCTACCACAGCCCTTTCGACTGCAGTCACTGCGTCTTCATGGTTCATAATGACAATGCGACGAAGTGTCACTTTGATTTTTGAAAATAAATAAAAATAAAAGCGCCTGCTTGAGGCTGATTATCTGACCAAACAGCCATATGTCCATTTTATTTTGCATCTGTTTTAGAACAATAACTTGTAAAGTAATACCACCATTTTATCTAAAGTATATCTGAGATAAGTAGGTGAAGTTTGAGGTTAGTTTTTCTAAGTGTTGGTTTCTTCTCTGCAGTAAATTTAGAAATACTTAACTTGGTATTGTACATATCTTCGTCGAGAAATCAAGCAGATAAAAGGAAGAATTCATCAATGGTGTTACTCTTAAATCGTACTGAAGTTTATCTGAAAAGTAGTTTGAAGTCTTAACTTATTCTGTAAACCTGTGCCCACATTTACTTAACTCTCCCTTGATGTATGGGTCGATATGGTTTTACCCAAGACAATGGCCAAAAATTTAGTTATTGTCTCGAAGACATAATCTACAATACCTTTTTATGATATGGCAGTGCTACTTGGGTGTGCAACTGCCATACCTACTCAATAAATCAACTGCCCGTCTGGCGGAGTGTGCTGAAGCGTTATCATGGTAAATTATGGTTAAAACTTGAAAGTAGTCATGATTTAAACCTTATGTAACTAAAAAAATGCCTCTCTGTAAACGATGTTAGAAATGTTGCTTGCCCCTCGAAAGAGCTTCTACATAAGGTTGCCCGTGTGAAAAGCAACCCATTTACTTTGGTTATATTCGACACCGGCCGCCCTCGAAAACCATGAAAACCCATGACGAAAAGTTTGAAAATTTTTGCATCCGCCATCTTGGATTTCAATTTTGACCCAAATTTTGATTTCAGCACCCAAGAAAACCACTAAAAAGACATCTACGACAAAAAAATTAAAAAAAAAATTGCAGCCGCCATCTTGGATTTTCATTTTGACCTGACTATCGGCTTCAGCACCCTCGGAAACCCTGATAACTATCTCTCTCTCTCCCTGTCTCTTTCTATTACTATGAAAAGTGAGGCATAACGCTTTTTCGTCAAGCTCCGTAAAAGAACTTCGTTCCAAAACTTCACCGTGATTCAGAATATGACGACATTTGCTCAAAGCCATCTATCGAACAAAGTGGTTAAATCGAAACTCGCATTGCATTAATCAACTTTCATAAATCAATAATTATCTAACATTGCATTCTTTATCACTCAGAACACCACATCAATTATTATTATCTTACATTATCCTCACTTTTTATTTAAAATTCTTTTAGCGCCATAGGCGCCACTAATAAACCGTCAATGGAAAGCGATTTTTCTAATATTATAATCAGTATCATTACTTTTTAAATAACACAGATATAAGTCTGTCAGTCAGATATAATCTGTGTTATTTCGTCACAAAGGTAAGCCTAATAGGACGTGATTATTCACATACTTAATGTTGTTTATATCACATCACAATAATAATACGTTTTCGTTAGTAGGTACTAAATCGCGAAAATAGATGTCGTTATGTGTTTCAAAAAACATGAAAAGTTGTTATAGAATACTCTAAATTGATTATATCTTTTGGTAGTGAAGCGATTGCGATGATTCAAAAACTAATAACTGCTCCGAGTGCTACGCCATATTTGAGTTTAAAAAATAACCATATTGGTTTGGTACTTTTTACGTTGAACCTATTCAAGGAATCTGTCACATCCAAACAGACAAAAATTCCAAAAATTGATGAAATGGCATCTGTTGGTTATCCTTTAACACCCCAACTATTTTTTTTTTTTTTATATTTTCAATGTACAGAAACGCCTCGTCTACAGATTTATTATAACAAACAATCGAATAACTAATTTATCGACTCGAAAATTAAATTATCCGATCGGATCCAATGTAACGGTGTAATTCAATCGGACGAATTACGAAGTAAAGTAACGACTCGTCGCATGACTTCGTAATTTGAACCAAACTACCATAAACCAAACGATTTACGAACGAACCAAGAGACCAACCCAACCAATTGCAAATGTTTTCAACTAACGAAACAACAAACTAAACCCTTTATTGTATCGACAATGAAGAGTCCAGTTCAAAAAGTCAACTTAACATGAGCGAGGGTCATTCTTCCACGGAAAATCTTGACACCGCGATTCAGAAAATGACGTTAAAAGAACAACGCCATCTATCAAGCACAAAGTGATACTGTCAAAATATTACGCATGGGAAAACGTTCAAACAAACATTCTGTAAGCTATGTAAACTTTCAAAAACATTATACTAAAGATAAGTATTTTTTAAAGGAATTTACAGTTATATTTATCACTATTGTTTCATGTTATAAATTAAGTATAATATCATAAGATAGCGCCACCTAGAGCACAACCACTAAACTAATTAACAATGCATTTTGAATACTTTTTTAGCCTAACTTTTGATTGGATCATTGGAACATTGTTTACAAAAATAGTGTCATTTTAGGTCAGTAGATGTCGTTACGTGTATCATTGCGTAATGAAAAATTAAATCCTTGAAGACTAATTTGATAATATCTTTTGATAGAGTGAAGCGATTGCGATGATTCAAAAACTAATAACTGCTCCGAGTTCTACGCCATATTTGAGTTTAAAAATTAACCATATTGGTTTGGTACTTTTTACATTGAACCTATTCAAGGAAACTGTCACATCCAAACAGATAAACAGACAAACTGACAAACCGACAAACAGACAAAAATTCCAAAAATTGATGAAATGGCATCTGTTGGTTATCCTTTAACACCCCAACTATTTTTTTTGGAAATATTTTCAATATACAGAAACGCCTCGTCTACAGATTTATTATATTATGTATAGATCTGATAACAGGTCAGTGAATTTTTCTTTGGCGCACTAGTATTACTGTCATTAGTAAGATTTCCGTATTCCAATGATGCTCAAAAATGATTTAATTATCAAGCGTTTATGACAATAATGTAGGTGATTTTCGAAATAAAATTAGGTAAATTAAAATTATTGCTACCGGTCATTGCTCGGTCGCGTGACGCGCGCGCTAGTAGATATTTCGTAGAATCGAATTGTAGGTAAGACGTCGACACTCACGCACACAGCTGCATTGTCGCTGCGTGAGTAGTCGGGTGATTCTGTTTCATTTGTAATGAATTAAGGGTTTAATTCTGAAATACTGTAAAATTTCAACAACAAAAAAAAGCAGCGCTTACTAGTTATTGCCCCCTACCGTACTTCTATTGATTTTATTTATGTCTTTTATGACAACCTCCTGAAATTTGACGAGGATGCAAATCAACACCTTGTATATCCAGTCACATACTGTAATGGAGCCATCATTTTAGGATCGGCTTTTTCCTCCAATGGCAGCACGTTTGTATTTAATATTTTATTTACATCAATATTGTGTGTAAGCTTGTTGGCTTCGCAGTCCTTATTTGTAACTAGAGTAACTAAGGTCTCACAATAATCTTTTTAGCAATTAGCACCCGGGGCATGAACGCTGGAGAGGTTATTTACTAACAACGCCGCATAGGCAGATTGAAATGTATCCGGAGTTAGATTGACGTTTCGGCACCCGTAGCTTCTGATTGCGCCGAAAAAAATTTCAAGTGGATCTTGATTTAGCTGATGTAACATTATGTTCTTTCTCTAATTTTTTTACAAGTATTTGTATACCTTCCAGCGTCCACACCCAATTATTTAATGTCGGTACATTTTCCGAAGAACCGCCCTTATAAAATTTCATTGTATTCAAAATGTTTTTAAATTCCATCCATTTCAGTTGCGCGCGCGCAGTCTTAGCGAACGGTCGAGATAGCTGTTGACGACTTACGCGATTGTAACTTTTTTCGCTTATCCTCATTTTTATTAAATAATGCTACTTGATGAGTGAAAATGTAGAATTTTGTGATTCAAGTGGAAGTGAGATAGTGGAAGAGGGTCTTGAGTTGGAGAGCGAGCAACAAGTTAATTTAAGGATGGAGAGGGAGGAAAATACGGATTTAAATAGAGAGCAACAAGTATTACTGGAGAAGAGAGGCAGACAGGAGGATGATGAAGAAACAATCGAAGGTGATGATGGATTCATAACCATAAAGCGTGGGAGTAAACGACCAGCGAAAAGAAATTAAAAAAACTATGAAGAATTAGAATTGAGACTTTCAAGTAATAATTTGAAACCCAAAGAACATATTGTGTGTATTACGTCCAAAGAAACACTGCCGAGGCAGTTTGGGATGGCAAAACTTTTGAGATCTCATAATATATGAAATATAATTAAATTAGTGTACAAAAACCCTTATAAGGTTTTAGTATAATTACTTTGACAACAAAGAAAATGCAGTAAAGATGTTAAATTGTGAGAAAATATTAGGCAACTTGGAGTGTAATATTAATATAATAGGTGAATCATCGTTATGCTATGGTCTACTTCGGCAGGTGGACTTAGAAATGGAAGATAAAGAAATATTAGAAAACCTTAAATGTGATTTCGAGATTATATCTGCAAAACGACTAAAAAGTCAGGATAGCGATGGTAAATGGGTAAACTTTGAAACAATCCGCCTATGTTTTAAAAATTGCAACCTACCACAGGCACACAGGCAGGCGACAGGCCTGATGGTCTAGTGGTTAGTGACCCTGACTGCTATGCCGGAGGTCGTGGGTTCGATTCCCACCCAGGACAAATGCTTGTGTGATGAGCACGATCATTTGTTCTGTGTCTGGTTGTAATTTATCTATAATATGTATGTATTTAGAAATATATAAGTATGTTTATCAGTTGTCTAGTACCCATAACACAAGCTCTGCTTAGCTTGGGACTAGATGGCGTTGTGTGATAGTTGTGGAATATTATTATTTATTTATTATTTTTTATATGTATATGGTTTTGGGTGTAGATTCCAAGTTGAAATGGGTCCTCGAGAGTCTCTTAGAAACAAATTCAAAGAAATTGATATACTAACTCTGCCTTCTCTTTATATCTTAGAAAGTATTTTGTATGTTCGCAAAAACTTAGGACTTTTCAAAATAAGAAGCGATTTCCATAATATAAATACACGTAGTAAAAATGAAATTGTGATACCTAAATTTAGATTAACTAAGACTAGTAAGTCATTTCTTGTAAACAGCATCCGTTTTTATAACAAGTTGCCAAAATCGGTTACAGACCTTAGTGGCGGAAAGTTCAAAACCCTCGTCAAACGTGTCCTTATCAATAAAGCATATTATAAGATTAAAGACTACGTTGATGACAAGGTAGTTTGGCAATAATTCCTTCTGCACATGTGGCTTCCCTGGCACCTCATTAACGGCATAACTACGTAAATGTCTATTAACTGTTCTCAAATTACGATGTTTATTTTTTATTTGTACATACTTCTTTAACATAATCTTTTTATTATTTGACATTATATACAGACAATTTTAATTTTTCACCTATTTATTAGTTGAAATGGCAATCATATCTCTTGGTTTTAGTAGTTTTTTATATTTTATTTATCCTTTTGATACATTCTTATTTTGTAAATGTGAGGACTTTGTAAGCCTTGTACCTAGACTTTAGATCTGTAGACCATTTTTTATTGAAGTACTTACCTGTACTTGTTGACAGGCCTACGTTGTCCTCCCATACCTACTGTAACTTGAAAACATTGTAAAAGCCAATTATTTTTTAAAAGAGTAACCATGGAGTTTCTTGCCGGTTCTTCTCCATAGGAAACGACCAATTGGAACCGTGCACCTAGCATCTGACGTTTCATAAGTGCCCATGTTGGTTTATGTGAAATCAAAATATTTTGATTTGATTTGATTTGATTTGAACCCTACATTTTCCTGTGTCACAATGTTCAGTATGTTGGCGTTATGGACACCTTTCAAGGACATGTCCCGCGAAAAAAGTCATATGCCCCAAGTGTGGAAATAATCACGCTAACTGTGAGACAACTGTTTTTATGTGTATAAACTGCAAAGGTCCACATATGGCAATTAATAAAAAATGTCCTATTTTTTTGAAAGAAAAATAAATTAGAAGAATTATGTCGGAAAAGAACTGCAGTTATCGGGAAGGATTACAAATATATAAAGTCAAAGGAAAAATACAGGAAAATAATACAATACATAATGTGGATATGATTGAGAATAATGAAACAAATAAACAGTTTTCGCAAACAGAATGTATACTCAGGACACTAGACCAAGAGGAACATTTAGAGAAGTGGTTGTTACAGAAACCATTATACATGAAGAATTGGAAACAGAAAACAGTCAGAATTTAGATAATGAAACTAATACACAGTCTGAAAAATTCCGTGCCTCGGAAAGCACGTTAAGCCGTTGGTCCCGGCTGTCATTCGTGGATCTTTGACAGTCGTTACGGGTAGTCAGAAGCCCGAAAGTCTGACAACCAGTCTTACCAAGGGGTATCGTATTACCCAGTAACTGGGTTGTGGAGGTCAGATAGGCAGTCGCTCCATGTAAAATACTGGTATTCAGCTGCATCCAGTTAGACTGGAAGCCGACCCCAACATAGTTGGGAAAAGGCTAGGCAGATGATGATGACACAGTCTGAAAAATCAAAAAAGAAGAAATCACGAAGTAAGAAAACAAAAGGAGGGTCGTATGGACAGGAAGTCACAAAAATGTATAAGTGAGGCTTTGATTATATAATGTCTAGATAGAGCGTCGCCCTACAATCAAAACAAAGAAAACGAGCCAACAATTTCAAACATGTGTGCGTGCGGGCGGTGTTTTACACTGTGCATCTATGTCTCTGTGTGCGTGAATAATGATACCAGCTACTACAATTCTCCCATAAAACACATATTAAAAAAATTGACTATACAAATAATATAAGTCAGTTTTAGGTGTATGTTTGTAGTATTATTCAGTTTTAGTAGTGTCTTTATTTACTTGCATTTATAAATAAAAAACACTATTTAATTTAATTAGAGTTGTGTGTGTGAATGTTGTGTAATGTGTTATATTAAATCAGCTAAGTTAATTAAATTAGAATATTTAACTTTTTAGGCAGTTTTTATTTGGAAATTTCAAATGAAAGATCACAGATAATACGAATGGAATAAATTAATCTTATTAAAATTACTCTTGGCACCTTTGAAATCAGTTTATTGGACCCAATGCAACAATAATCATTAAAATGGGCTCATAAACAAAAAGTTATACGCGAACATTATATTATTATAAAAAAGTACAGACGAATTGAAAAACTTCACCTTTTTTGAAATCTAATAAAAAAAGTACATCAACTAAATAATATAAACGTAACCATAAACCAACGAATATACCCACAAAAAAAGGACGTTAAGTTGGGAGAATAGAAAAAAGAAACTGGCAACACTGATAAAATATGACGTAATTTGGTAAATATAAAAACAAAAAACAAATACGTAGTTTTTTTGGTTACTTATCGATGATATGTGATGTGTTTGGTATTTTTTACCCTTCCTTTATCATTCCGGCACAGTTTAATAGCATATACCGTCATTTTATCGCTGTTATTTGTTTATTACTTAGCGCGCGTAATACGTAGTGACACCAAAGCGGTACGATTGGCACTAATCGGCGGGTAAGAACTTACAGTCCAACAGTTGGCCGATATTTTTTGACACGTTTGCGCGCAATTGATGCTCTATCTAGACATTATATAATCAAAGAAGTGAGGTTGAAAACACTGATGACAAAGGTGATAAACAAAGGGAACCAGGTGAACGCAAAGATTACTTTTATGGACTATAATTATCAAAAAATTAAGGATGTACAGTTAGGGACATAAGTGGAGTAGCAATTTCACAAAGCAATAGATTGACACTTTGGTTTTACTTACGACCTTCTTTTAATGAGTCATTTCTCTAATATAGACACACACACTCACATTCATTTGCAACTGATTGTATTTCATAAATTCAACCGTTACGGTATATGGCATGATAGCCTAGCGGTTATCATATTTGGGTAAGTGCGTTCTGCGTAGCGATGCGTGAGTTCAAATCTCACGCGCGATGATAGTTTTTTTAATGTTTTAATAACTACTTTGAATAATCACGCTTTTGGCTATAATTATATTTCCTTGTCATGTTCGTCTTGTGCGCTTAATTCGTAAAACTTTATGATTATACCCACAGATATCTAAATAAATAAATTATAAGGTAGACACAGTTAAGTTATACGAGTCGTTCACCGCGATTAAATAGAACGTTGTTGGTTGGTTGTTTATTGTGGGGTAGCGACGTGTGTCTGTGTTCTATCTATTAGCCGTGTTGTAGTTCCTTTTAAAATGCAGAATATTGCAACGAAAGCGAATTATGATTGCCCTGCATAAAAGTGGACTTAATAAAACACAAATAATATCTTATGAAACCGAACTGAATGTGAGTATTATAAATATGTTTTAATTATTTTTTCAAACATTTATTTTATTAAAATAGAACTGCTGATTTTTGTAGTTATTTTTTTCAAACGTATTATAAGGTCTAAACAGATGAAAAAATTATAATTTCGAAGTCCTAGATTTTAAATGATGATTATATTATAGTTATATGTAAAATTTCTATTTTCATTATAATTTTGTTTCTAAATCGTAGGTAATACTTACTTATTCGTATTTTGCTAGTAGCCTAAGAGTACTTCTTTTTTGTTTTAGAGAAATTACCCTGTGAGTCCACTCAATAAGGAAGAGGGTAGCCTTGCCAGTCGAAAGCGACTGGTTATATACCAACAAGATATTTTGCCGAATTATTATTCGACACGTCTGTACGAACCGTTCGCCGTGCAATCGAAAACCAGCTCAAAAACCATAGTTGATTGAAAATCATAAACAAGAACGTTTATATTTTGCGATACAGCGATGGAAAGCAAGGAATTAGAAAATAAAAAAAATATATTAAATAAAAAATTGTAAATAATAATAAAATTATATTGTAGCATATTCGTAATAAGGATTATTTTGAGGTTTAGTTTCAATCTTCGTTTCGTAATGAAAATGAATACTTAAGCTATAACCACAATAAGTCCTAAACTAGAAGTTTATTTATACTTTATAAAATTATAACGAATAAACATTTTGTAATCACTTATAAAAGATTTTTATTCTTAACCCCATATTTCACTAACTATATAATAATAAAAACAATTATTACATTATTATTCCCGTTTATTAATTTATCGAATAATAAAAGAACAGATGAAGATAATTGTTGAAAAGAAAAAAAAAAAAACTCATATCGAGATTGGAACCTAGAACCTAGTGTTTCTTTATCCTATACGTTACACTATGAGCTATTTGAACTTATTAAAACACTGTCAATTTTAGCAATCGTATGAACCGCCCAAAGTCATACGTAATTAGAAAGCGATATGTTTTTGTTTCGCTCGACACCAGTGTATAAATTCTGAGGTGTGCATTCTGTGTTAATACACTTATAATAATAATAATAACGGCTTGTACTGCGCGTTCACAGCAAAACAATCCTTACCGTGCTAATCCACTTTTGACCGTACACTGTATGTATGTTGAGAGATAGCTTTTCTAATAAGTTAGGATTAATTATCAAAATAGTTATTCGAGATTGTATTGCACTATTTTTAGAAGTTATAAATGGTAAAGATATTTTAACTTAATTACTTTCGTTCTCCTGTAATGGATAATCATAATAACAGTGCCTATTTTTTAAACATATCGTAGTGGAATTCTCAGAGTTTAAGACCTAAAATTCCAGAATTTCAAGCTTTATTAAGTCAGGAGAACATTCATATTGCTTTAATATCAGAGACTTGGTTGGAACCCGGTTCATCATTAAATATAAGTAGGTACAATGTTTTTAGGAATGACTGAAGCGATTCATATGGGGGAGTCGCTATTATAATAAAAGTAAATATAAAAGTGCACCTCACTAATATCAGGGGGTTGCACTCCAATCTCGATCCGGTCCATCACCACCTTGAGACCGAGAAGCCACACTTGTTTTTCCTAACGGAGACGAAGATAACAACCCCGTCGGATGTGTCGTACCTCAACTACCCGGGTTACTCTCTTGAACACAAGTTCAAGAAGCAGGCTGGGGTCTGTGTGTACGTCCGCGATGACATTTGTTGTCGTCGTCTCCGTTGCTTTGAGAAATCGGGTTTTTCTGCCATATGGCTACTTGTGGACACAGGCGTGGAGAAATCTCTCTACATCGGCGTCTACCGTTCGCACAGCGGTGACCAGGAGACAACGGCGCTCTTTAATTTCCTCGTGGAGTCGACTGACGTGGCCCAGCAACGGTACCCAACGGCGAAGCTCATTTTTCTGGGGGACTTTAACGCCCATCATAAAGAGTGGTTGTTCCCATTCCAGAGAACTGACCATGCTGGGTTAGAGGCGTGCAAGTTTGCTTTAACACTGGATCTTACTCAGATGGTGAATGTGGCAACGCGGGTGCCGGATGTTGACGGCCATACACCCAATTGCTTGGACCTTCTGCTGGCAACTGATCCGGACAGTCATTCAGTATCGGTCTCAGCCCCGCTGGGAACGTCTGACCACTGTCTGGTGAAATCCATATCGACCTGTTCTCCTCCAGATGAGAGTTCTAGAGGCACGAGGCGAGTATGGCGATATGAGTCAGCAGACTGGGATGAGATGCGGCACTTTTTTGCATCTTATCCATGGCCGCAGGTGTGCTTCTCCTCGGGTGACCCCTCGTGCTGTGCTGACATGGTTGCGGACGTGATTCGGCAGGGGATGGAGTATTTTATTCCATTCTCCGACATCCCGCTCGGTCACAAATCCCGGCCTTGGTATAATGCAGAATGCGCCCGCGCTGAGGCCCGAAAAGAGTCTGCCTACCAAGCCTGGGTCAAGGCCCGCGACCACAAAGTTAGAGCGCGTAGGGTTCGCGCGAGGAAAAGAGCCTTTAATTCTGCCGCTAAGCTCTGCAAGCGGGTTTTACGTGGGGCGCGTTTTGACCATGTCGGGCGTATTGGGACCAAACTAGCATCGCACCCTCCGGGTAGTAAACAGTTCTGGTCCATGTCTAAAGCGGTTGAAACGAATTTCTGTCGTCCCACTTTACCTCCAATGCTGAAACCTGATGGCTCGTTGGCTCACTCTGCAAGTGAGAAAGCAAACTTATTTGCATCTCTTTTTGCAAGCAATTCACGTCTGGATGCTGGCTCCAAGCAACCACCCACTGTACCTCGTTGTGACTCCTCGATGCCGGAGATCGCAGTTCACATTAAAGAGGTCCGAAGAGTATTGTGCAGTCTAGACGTGAACAAGGCAAGCGGGCCTGACGGTATTCCAGCGAGAGTGTTGAGGCAGTGTGCGCCTGAACTGTCTCCTGTGTTGACACGCTTGTTCCGCCTCTCTCTTGAAAAAAGAACGGTGCCAAAATCCTGGAAGCTTGCAAATGTACAACCAGTGCCCAAAAAGGGCGACCGTGCAGACCCTGCCCATTACCGTCCGATCGCCATTACCTCCATTCTGTGCAAGGTTATGGAAAGGGTACTGAACAGTAAGTTGCTGACCTACCTTGAAGACAATGATCTCCTCAGTGACCGTCAATATGGCTTTCGCCGGGGGCGGTCAACTGGTGATCTTCTTGTGTATATCACGCACTGTTGGGGCGAAGCCATCGAGAGACACGGCGAAGCACTTGCTGTATCGCTTGATATCTCGAAGGCCTTTGACAGGGTCTGGCACGCCGGTCTACTCAGCAAGCTTCCTGCTTATGGCATCCCAGCTGATTTTTGTAGCTGGATATCAGACTTCCTTAGTGAGCGGTCGATTAGAGTAGTCGTTGACGGCTGCTCCTCTGACCTTATGGCTATTGATGCCGGAGTTCCTCAGGGGTCTGTTCTCTCTGCAACTCTTTTCCTGCTGCACATCAATGACCTGCTTCGACCCGGTGTTGTTGGGTACGCAGATGACAGTACTGTTTCAGAGAGATACTTGTCCAGCGCAAGGGCCAGCGGAGCCGAAGTTCGCTACTTGAGAGAGGCCATGGTAGAGCGGACAGATTTGACCTTAAGCCTTGTCTCCCAGTGGGGTGATGACAATCTGGTCTCTTTTAACGCCACCAAAACACAGGCGTGTCTCTTTACCGCCAAAAGGAGTCGTTTCGACCTGACTCCTACTTTTCGGGGTACATCTGTTCCTGTAACTGATCGGCTCGAGCTCCTAGGCATGGAGTTGACATCTAGTCTCAACTTCGGCGCTACCATTGAGTACAAAGCCCAAACTGCGGCCAAGAAGCTGGGCATCCTAAATAGGGTGAAGCGATACTTTACGCCTGGACAGCTTTTAACCCTATACAAAGCACAGGTCGGATCCTGCATGGAGTATTGCAGCCACCTTTGGGATGGCTCAGCGAAATACCAACTTGCTGCGCTTGACTCGGTGGAACGCAGAGCTAAGAGGCTCATTGGCGACGTAAAACTAGTGGATGCCAAGCTTCACAGCTTGGCTCATCGCCGCAAGGTTGCCTGCCTGTCGGTCTTCTACAGACTGTACTTCGGTGAGTGTGCCCAAGAACTCCACGACCTCATTCCACCGGCCCCCTTCTACCTTCGGACATCCAGACGCACAGCATGTTACCATCCCTACCTGGTTGCTATTCCACCAATTCGCACTAAGCGTTTGCAAATGTCTTTTATAATGCGCACTGCAAAAGAGTGGAACTCTCTACCTGCGTCTGTTTTTCCGAGCACATACAACCCAAATCTCTTCAAAGTGAGAGTGAACAGGCTTCTTCTGGATAAGCTCGCTCCATCGTCGACTTTGTCTCTGTCACCTTTGACCTAGACTAGAGTCAAGAGCAAGTCCACTTCAAATAAAAAAAAAAAAAAATAATACATAAGTCCTACTCTGTTTTTGATCTACATAAATGACCTTTGCAATCTAAAGCTAGAGCATGGCACTATCGTTACTTACGCTGATGACACTGTTCTACTTTTTTCGGCTGACTCAGAGAATGAAGTCTACAAGCTTGCGCAACACGGTTTCAATATTGTAAATAAATGGCTTAAAAATAATTTACTAACTCTAAACGCAGAGAAGACAAATTTCATTAAGTTTTCGATGCGCAAGCAAATAACACATTTCCCCTCAGCATTACATGCCCATTGTTGCCCAGTCCCAACAGATAACCAATGTATATGTCCTAATATAATAAAAACTCATAAAATAAAATACCTAGGCATAATAATAGATGAAACCCTTTCCTTCAAACACCATATAGACGCTCTAAATAATAGAATTCGTAAGCTCATATTCGTTTTCAAAAAGCTACGATTTATTGCAGATCCAAAATTAATTAGGCAAGTATACTATGCTCTATGTCAGTCTATTTTAACTTATTGTATAACTTCATGGGGTGGGGCGGGTAAAACTTTGTTATTGACCTCCGAAAGAGCTCAAAGAGCTATTCTCAAGGTGGCTACTTGTCGGCCTTTCCTTTTCCCTACTAACCTTCTGTATAAAGCTTGTGAGGTTCTAACAGTTCGACAGTTATTTATAATGAGCACTGTACTAAAACAACACGCAGCCCTTCCTTATAACACTGACATTACTAATAAGAGACGGAAAGATATAGTTTGCCCTCAAATAAGTACGAAACATGCTTTCATAGCCAAATTTTATATGTACCTCGGACCTCTACTCTATAACAGACTAAATGAAAAAGGTAATATCTACTCTCTAAATTACAATAACTGCAAGAAAACCCTTAAGAGCCAACACTTCGCGAGCTCGAACTCGAAGGTGGGCGTGGCCAAAAAGCACGCTGTCTCACCCGGCATCGTGTCTGACAGAGATAGTATCAGTGAAGAGCAGTTAGACGATAGTCTACACACACAACATCTAGTTCACACTCACAAACACCGTTCCGAACTGAAACGACACGTTAGACGATGCACACATGCACAATAACGCTAGTGTTTACATTCTCTTTGACATGCACCGCCATTCATCGCTCCACACAAACAGTCATCGCTCGCCCGACGCGCAGCGCAGTCGGTCGGGCGAGTGATATTATTACCTACTGTTTATGTCGTACCTATTAGATAATAATAAAATTGTAATTATTATCATTATAGTTGACTACCTATATTGTTTTCAAAATTATTTACCTGTCTTATTTTTTTTATCAATACCCAAAATATTAGGTACCTAAACAATCTTGATTCTTGAGTTTGACACATAATTATTTTTATCTAAATAAACCGTTTAAAAATCTAGTGTTTTTTACAAACGAATTTATAATAATTTGAGTAAGTTCTAGAGTTTTATGAATTTCATGACAAGTAACACGGACAACGTAGTACCTACATAGATACCTACTCGCAGACGTACGCTAAGGTAGGTAGGTACTTACCTACATTTTAGTGCCCACGACACAAGACGGTTTGTTATTTTTGGTGGGGTAAGTAATTATAACAGTAGGTACCTAGTTACCTACTAGAGAGAGCAGTGGTGGCCCAGTGGTATCGGCCGCGACTTACGAGTTGTAGGTCGTATGTTCGAATCCAGACAGGAGCTTTACTTTGTGTAAATTGTTTCATCACCACTGCTCTCAAAAATGGTGAAGGAAAACATCGTGAGGAAATCGGCATGTCCTAGAACCAAAAATTCGAAGACATGTGACATCTACCAACCCGCACGGGGCCCGCGTGGTGGATTACGGCCCACTCCCTCTCACAGAAAGGAGGCCTTGTGTCCCAGCAGTGGGAACATTATACGCTGATTATGTATGTATTATGTACCTACTAGGTATGCAGATAAGTATAATAATATTCTATTGGGTAAACTATGATAATCCCACATGATGTTATGTTCATTTATTACGTAAGACGATTTGAGGGGGGAGGGGGTTATAACAAGTCTTATTTTTTCTTACGTGGGGGTGAGAGGGGTCTAGACTGTTCTTAGTAGATCACAAAAGTAAACAAAAATTATAAGTTTTTCATTTTTTGCTAGGTACTTTTCTATGCAATTTTGGTAGATACTGATCTTACGTAAGATTAAAAAGGGGGGAGGGGGTTCATCCAAGTCTTTTTTTTGTTACGTAGGGGAGGGGGACAGAAAGTGGTAAAATTGTATTACGTAATAAATGAACAGCCTAGGTACCTAACCTAGAACCTACGTGAACCTATTACATCCGTGGCAAGTCGCCGACTCCGTACATCATGTAGGGACATACGTCTTTTTTGTTATCTGGGGACATCTACCTATTGTACAGACGCCAGCACATCAACCTACTACAATCTGCCAAATTTCTTTAATAAATTTTCAACTTTATTGCTGAAGGCTAAGGTTCAAAATTGATTGGGGAAATCTGACAGTTTCGGGTAGGTTGATGTGCTGGCGTCTGTTTACCTACCTACAGAAAATTGAATGAAATTATTTCGCAAGTAAATAGAATGAATCAATGAACCAAGTAGGTAATATACAGCAGGATTTTTTTTAGAAAATAATGTCGTCGGATGATGGGACATACTTTACGCACAAAACACCCACTGCCGCCGTTTTATGCTTTACGTGATGAAAGTATGCATCAATATAAACAACTTTTATTATGAGGCCAACCTTGCCTGCCAGCTGACTTTTTTTCATATTTCAGGGTTGGTCCCATAATGAAAGTTGTTCGTATTCATGACTACTGTCAAATCACCTGGTAGGTATAAATTAATGATAAACCCTGAGCGTATGATTAGTGTACCTACGGTGTCGCGAGCGCACATCATAGGTAATAGGTATGTAGTATGTAGGTAGTAGGTATCAAACTCGTAACGTTGAGTGAGTAGCGGTAGATTGCTACAAGGATTGTCAGTTGCTTACTCCATTATTACGAGTATAAGGGTGATTTTGTAGTGTGTTAGGGTAGGTTTAGGTAGGTATACCGTATACCTAATGAAACACTACTATAAAATAAAATATAAATGTTTATTATCACTAATAATAACAATAGATTTAAAACACTAATAACTAAAATGCGCGGCGTGAAAGAAAGAAAGAAATGGCATGCATTTGGCGTTGAGGTTTGTAGCGGACTGGCGAGGGCGTCCGAGGGGCGCAATCCGTGCGCAGGGGACGCGCCGGCGCCGGCGCGGGCGGTGATATCCGATCGTCGTCCTCGCGTCGGTCTTCGCGGTAGGTATGCAGTAAGGCGGTATACAGGCACGTCAAATTATATTAGCTCGTGTACGCACGGTACTTGTAAGAAAATTATTCTTTTTCTCTTTTAGAACCGACAATTTATTGTGATTGTGCAACTTTAGAAAGAAATAGGATAGTGAGTATTGCTTATCTATTTCAACAATTGAAAAATATTAGACATGATCCATTTGAATGTAATTTTCAGCATTTAGAATTTATGAAAGAAAAAAGAATTAGGATTTACAATTTTATTTTCAAAAGCAATTTGTGCAACAAAATAGAAAAGATCGAATCTCAGGGAGTCTAATAAAGAATCTAAAGAGATCCCTATTAATTAAATGTGAGGGTAGAGGGTATTTCACTAACTGGCAATGGATGGAGCCAGCTTGATAAGGTTTGTGCTAGTTTAAATATGCCTAATATGAGCAAAATTTATTATGTAAAAAATAATCAAAGATTAGCCATTTCCAAAAACACATAGCGTTACAGCTTATGTTGGAAGCAGGTGCAGAAGAAAGGCGACCTGCTTTGGAAAATAAAAATTTTAGTCAAGGTGTACCATGTACCGTCGTGGTGACAGACGCTCATGGACTAAACGTAGCTACGGACCAAATTTTAACTCACTTTCTGAAGTGGGTTGTATAATAGGGCACCGGACACAAAAAAATTGAGTTGGAATGACTCCGGAGCCAGTCTGTACACAAGAATCATTTTCTACAAGTACATTTTTCCACCGTGAACTGGTTGTTTCATTGTACTTGTGCTTGAACGACGATTTGTTTAAATGACTCTCGAGGTGATCTAAAAACAACATGGGTAACATTAACGGAAATTATATTAAACATAACAAAAAGGGAATTAACCTAAGTGATAGCATAACTATGGTAGTAGATATACCTATGAAAATACTTACGATTAGGGTGTGGTCAGTACATGAGGAATACCGGAACTAATCTGTTCATTTACTCCAGGAACATTTTGAATTGTGCAGAGATTGCTTTATGTACAGACGCCAGCACATCAACCTACCCGAAACTGTAAAATTTTCCCAATCAATTTTGAACCTTATGCTTTAGCAATAAAGTTGAAATTTGATTAAAGAAATTTGACAGATTGTAGTAGGTTGATGTGCTGGCGTCTGTACTTCTGCTTGACAGATATTCTGCTCGAATGACTCTAGTGTCGATCTGAAAAAAATATAGATTATATAAGTGAAGACAATTACAAGACCAATCCAACCACACACCATCCCAGTACCCATCCTCACAATAACCTGACCCAGTTAAAAAACCACTTCAAAAATGTTTAATTTTGGTCTACGTGAATTTGAGGTAGTGGTCGTTATCAGTGTATAATTGACATATTAGGTCGTTACCTAATATGTCAATTATACACTCAAAATAATACTTACGGTTGGGACGTATCCAGTCCAGGAGGAATATTTTCTGTATTCAAGAAACATCCCCTCAATGTTCTTTTGAACTTCTTCTTGCGATGGGCACTTAGTTTTAGGCACCCTTTTCTTCCCATTCGTCAATTCTCTTTTGGATCTGTTCCAAAAAAAAAACAAAATTATATATATACAGTGTCAAATTAAATTAGCAAGCGAAACTCCGCAGACTTGATGGGTATCGATATCTAACCATGATAAAACAAAAAAAATATATTTGACTAGCTTCAGCCCGCGACTTCGTCCGCGTGAAATTTCTGTTTCCCCCAACCCACTCGTCGCATCGCATCGCCTGACCGCACTACTACTTCGTTTTCGCTTTCGTTCTGACTTTTTTTCATTTTGCTCGGCTCCTAAGGGTGCTAGCGTGATGTTAAATAGCCTATAGCCTTCCTCAAAAATTGGGCTATCAAACGCAAAAAGAATTTTTGAAATCCGACTGGTAGTTCCAGAGATTACCCCCTACATACAAACTTACAAACAAATTTTACCTCTTTATAATATTAGTATAGATGACTTTTTAGTGGAGTCAACGACCGCACTACCGCACAGTGTAGGAGAGGCACTTGTAAATATAAGTTTAAATATACAGTTTTTTTTATGTAAACTTCACAGACGTGATTGGTATCGATTACTCAATACGATAAAACAAAAGAAAACAGATTTTCTATCTTATACTTCAAGTAACAACTCTAGAAGCGGTCGTTGACCCTCAAAAAATACATCAAATATTTTTGATTTTTATTTTATCATGTTTAGATAACGATACCCATCACGTCGGCAGAGTTTCGCTGGCTAATTTAATTTGACCCTGTAATAATAAAGTAATATACCTACACACTATTATTTATTTATTTTATAAAAGTAATGTAGGCTAAAATTTCCATTATGGGCCGTTGATTTGGAAGTTCATTTTTTTTTTGTAGATAGCACTCATAAATAGAAAGCTTTTTACAAATTTTTAAGTTGCGGAATATCACGGTTTACGAGATATAATTTTTTAAACTTTCTATACAAATTGGAAAATAGCACGCCATTTGCAAGTTTTTAGGTTGGATAAATTGTCATGGTAGACGTCAAAGTTGACATTTCACGTTCCGTTGACGGTAGAGATGTATTTAATTCAGTTTTATGCCATATTTTTTATTTAAATTTTATTTTATTTTCACATATTCACATATTTTTGGTGTGTAATTAATATGCACAATAACCGTGCTGTATTATTCAATTATATTGACTTTTTTACACAAAAAATAACGAATTTTTGTTTACAATGTGTAACGGAACGACGCCATTTTGTTTTATAGTGTCTTTTTTATATCATCTGTTAGCCATCAGTGTCACTTGTCAGTCAGTCAACGTTTGTCATTCGTTTGTTGCCCTCGCAGTGATCGTTTTTGACAACCATGGCGTCTCCGAAGCCCTATGCTTCTGTGTCTGAAGAGTCGAGTGATGTGCAAGTGTTGGACTCAGATGAGATTCTCATTATATGAATATCCGAAAAATACCCAAAACCGAATCAGAGCACCCCACTTTCCACGTGGTCTTGTCTGCCCTACCCCTAGAGTGTATATAAAAAACCGGAGGCGCGGAGGGAGAGCAGCCCTCGCCCGCTGTGACTGCGCTGTGGCTGGTCGCCGGAGGCGACCAACAAGCCGAAGCTGCGGAGCCGAGCATGAGTGACCGTGCTTCGGCACGCAAGGGCGAAAGGGCTGCTCTTCCCGCAGCGCCGGAGATAAGGCGGAGTCAAACTAGGTGGGGAAAGGGAAGTTCTCCCCCCAGTTTGACTAAAAAGCGCTATTCTAACCTAAAAACTTTAACCATGGGGTTCTGCGGGGTGGGGACGGTATAGAGGGGTAGCCGGGCCTCTCCATACCATAAATCGATGGACATTTATGGACATTTTTAATCTAACCTAAAAACTTTAACTATGGATATCTCCATAACCATGGGGTTCCGCGGGGTGGGGATCGTACAGGGGGGTAGCCGGGCCTCCCCGTACCATAAATCGATGAACATTTATGGAAATTTTTATTCTAACCTAAAAACTTTAACCATGGATATCTCCATAACCATGGGGTTCCGCGGGGTGGGGGTGGTACAGGGGGTAGCCCCCTCTCCCCCCTCTACCCCTCCCCCCTCCCCGCCCCATAAATCGATGGCCCATAATGGAAATTTTAACCAAAGTTTTTTTCGTCTTTATAATAATTATTAATAAAGAATTACTAAACTATAAACAGTCACATAATAATTTGTGCCTATGATAGGGTACCTCCTTGTGTAGGTACCTACCTACCTACACAAAACACCGCGCCGCGCCGCGCCGCACGCTTGTGTTTACATTCTCATTGCCGCCGGCCGCGCCTGTCGCCAAACCCCGAGCACCAAGTCTTAGCTAGCTATAGGCTACTAGGACCCTTAGGAGTTGAGTAGTAATAGCGCAGACAGGCGATGCGATGCGACGCGGTGGTTCGGGGGAACAAAAAATTTCACACGGACGAAGTCGCGGGCAGAAGCTAGTTATATTATAACAAAAAATATGCTCGAGGAGGTCCCTACCGAAATAGGTTAGTTCTAAGAAATTGTACGACTTACCCTTTGTTTAGTTGTAGTCCTTCAATCAACCAACACAACTTCACTGACACAGCGTCCACTCAAACCAACAATTCCGATTTCAAATGAAAATACAGAGTCCAAATTGTAGTGCGAAGTCAAACAGAGATAATGTAGGTAGTATCGAAATCCAAAGTTCAAGCCAGGGGTCAATGTAGTGTTTACGTGCGAATGATAATAATAATTTATAGTGCACGGGAGTTTAGTCTACATACGTACGAACGACGTAGGCCGCAGCAGCAGACTGAGTCGAATCGAAATAGTTCGTAACGCGCGTGAGATATTGTGCATGTGTGCGTGAGCGTCTCCCCCCGCACCGCGCCGGGGGGAACATTATTGAGTGAAAGGCACGATCATTCCATAGTAAAACGTGCGCGTAAAAATTACGAAACGTCCTTTGGAAAATCGAGTTTTATGAAAAAACCACTGCATAAGTCAATTACAAATAAAGCTTATTGAACTCTTCGATAATTGAACTTTGTCGGTACGGTTTTTGTTTTGAAGATTTTGTCCATATTTTATTACTTATTTACATCCAAAGTTACGTTAAAATTAGCAAGAAAAACGAAACTTTGTTGGCTCATAACTTTTTAATGGCTTATTATTTTACTATTCTGTTTCCGTACAGACACAATTAATAATAAGACAAAACGATACAATGTTTAACTTTGGATGTACAATGTCAAACAGTGGAGTAATATTCTCCCGAAGTTTGTATGGAAAAATTTCGACAAGTCGCGCCTTAAGGAAGCTTTACAAACAATGTCCTATGAAGATACAGAGAAGTTATTAGTTGTACTAAAATAAAGATTGCTCATTGTGTATTTTTAATTAGTTAGCTAAGTTTTAAGTTAGTATTAGTACTATAATTTTAAACACCTTTTACATAGATAAGATTAGTATGCCAATAATGTGATTATTTTATAAATTAATGTTACCTCAAATCGCCTGAAACACAGGTTTTCCTAGTTCAGGCTCAAAATTATGTGTGAATTTAACATAGATTTAAGAAAACTGTATTTAACACCATACCTTATGTTTTTTGAATAAATATATTATTATATTATTATTATTTATTATTAATTAGAGTACAGTTAGAAACTTTAAATACTAGTAATTCAGGAATAGAAATAAGATGTGTTAAACTTTTAAATTGTAAGGAGATTAAGAATATTATCTTGATATATTGCCCTTCCTCGGTACATACTATTCAATCGGACTGGGATTTAATTTTCACAAAATTTATAGTAAATGTTTAATCGCTGGTGACTTCAACGCACACCACTATTATTCGTCCCGTAAATCAGACACAAGAGGTACGATGGTTGGGGTGCCAGGGCAGAAAACCTCCACGTGTGCCTGGGTACTGGAGTTCCCTTTCGGATACGTCCGGGGGGAAGACCAGTGTTCGGGCCGGTGCATCCTGGGGTGCGGACAGCGATTTCCCATTGGGATTATTTCCCAATGAGATCTCGCTGTCCGCATGCTAATGTTCTGCCAAGAGGGTCGCTCCACACGTTGCTCTGAGTAGCAGAGCGGTAACGGTGGTGGAGCGCGAGCGGGCCCGGTGTGCACTTACCCTGCCGCCGGGCAGGCAGGAGGGGTACCACCGCTAATCTCGTAGCCCCGGAGACAGTTAAGGTCATGTCTCTGGCTGTTGAAGGGGGTCGAGGGTCTTGGCTTAACCGCCCGGACCGCGAGGAAGATTAACCTCTATAAAAAATTCCCCAAACCTCCAAGCGGCGGCGCACCGTGAGAGAGGTAAGAAGCTTGGCTAATGGGTAGCTTGATTTAGTCGCTAGTGCGAACCGCACAATTTTGAGTCAATAAAACATGAAATATACTCGTGGGAACAGAAATGGATACACATAGTAAAACAAAAAAAACCGAAGAGAAGAGGAGTGATGTGGGATCGGAGTCCGACGCCATGTCTGGAGGTGCGAGCACGGAAGGCTCAGGGAGCCCCTGCCGTGTCAAGATGGCCGCTGTGGCAAGGAAAGTCCTAAACAAGCGGCCAAGGTCAGAGGGCGGCCAGGGATCGTCCTCCGACGAGGAGCTGGCCTCGGCTCGGAAGATCCCCACCAGTAGGCGGGGAGGAGTCCGAGAGCGAGGCCAGGGGAGGGGGCTCACTGCTCGGGAGGTGGCAGAGCGAGCGGAGGAGCCCGCAAAGGAGGGGGTGACCTGTCGCGAGGTCGCTTCGGGGCCCTCAAGCGACGAGGCGGATGAGGCTGGCGGCGCCGAGGCGGACCACAAGACCAGGTTTGCGGCGGTCGTGGAGGCTGCGATCCGGGACGTGTCCCTGAAGAAGCTACAAGCTTCCAAGAACAGGGCCATAGTCTCGGCAACGGCCTCCATAATGGCGGCGGCGGAGACGGCCAACTACGTTGGTCCTTCGGCCAGCGAAGTGGCCGAATTGCGGGCGGAGGTCGCTCGCCTGAAGGCCGACACGAAGCTTCTCCAAGAGGAGAACTTGAGGCTCCGTGCAGACCTGGCCGGCCTGAAGGTCACGGGCAAAGCGCAGGCAAAACCGCCAAGCCAGCCCGTGCCGGTGGAGAACCAGGTCTTGAACCTGGTTCGGCAGGAGCTGGCTACCTTCCAGGCGCGGTTCGCCGCCCTGGAGGGTATAGTCCTGCGCCCCCTCCCTGGCGGGCAAGACGGCCCCAGGGCTGAAGGCAGCCTCGTACGCGGCCGTTGCGGCAGCTGTCGCCCCGAAACCCGGGCCGTCTGGCCGGGCCAAACGGCGTCGGCTGGCGGAGCCCCGGCGCTGGCGAAAACAGCGTCGGCTGGCGGAGCCCCGGCGCCGGCAAAACCGGCGCCTGTCGGCAAAACTCCGGCGTCGGCCCGGAAGAGGGGCAGAACGGCTCGGGAGGTGAAGGCCCCAGAGCCTACGCCTCGCCCGCAGAAATCTCCCACTGCTCCCACGACCGACGCCGAGTGGCAGGTGGTCGGGGAGAAGAAGAAGGCTGCCAAGGCGGGTAGGAAAAAGGCGCAAAGGCGGCGCCAAAAGGAGCGAGCCGTCGCGGCTAGGCTTCGCGCCCCGAAGACCGCGGCTGTAGTAATAACGCTACAGCCGGACGCGGTTAAGAGGGTTGTGACGTACTGCGACGTGCTCACCAAGGCGAAAGCGACGGTGGACCTCCAGGAGC
Source organism: Hydraecia micacea (assembly GCA_914767645.1). Lineage (NCBI taxonomy): Eukaryota > Metazoa > Arthropoda > Insecta > Lepidoptera > Noctuidae > Hydraecia > Hydraecia micacea. Next base: position 4,507,366 of record OU611775.1, read on the forward strand.
TGGGGATCACCGGAGGCCTCCGGCATAGGGTGACCGCCACTGGTGCCCGCATGCTGGAGATCCCCGGTGCGACTAGTGGCCCCACCGCTGACGCCCTAGCTGAGAAGCTAAGGGCGTCCCTAAATGCGGACGAGGCTCGAGTCTCCAGGCCTGTCAAGTGCGCAGACATGCGCATCATGGGCCTGGATGACTCCGTAACGGAGGGAGAGGTAGTGGCCGCCATCGTCAGGACGGGCGGGTGTCTGGCCGACCAGGTGAAGGCGGGCACCATACGTCCTGACTTCGCGGGCATGCGAACCGTAACGGTAAGCTGCCCCGTGACGGCGGCCAGAACGATAGTGGAGGGCCGTAGGCTCCTGGTGGGCTGGGTGTTAGCGCAGGTCAAACTGCTGGAACCCAGACCTCTGAGGTGCTATCGATGCCATGTGGGGCACCACGTTGGCGTCCAGTGCACCTCGGAGGACCGCAGCACTCTGTGCTTCCGCTGCGGTCAGCCCGGACATACGGCCGGCTCGTGCAGCGCCGCGCCGCACTGCGTCGCATGTGCGGCTGCTGGCAAGCCGGCCGATCACCGGGCGGGGAGCAAGTCCTGCGCTCCGCCCGCCGGAACCACCAGGAGAAAAGGCAGGCCCTCCGCCGCCGTCGCCACCCCCACCGTCGCCGCCACCGCTGCCACCGCCGCCGCCACTGCCGCCGCCGCCGCCACCGCCGCCGCCGCCGCCGCCGCCGCCGCCACCGGGGAGCCCTCACAAGGGGCTCGGGAGGAGGCAGAAATGGAGGAGTAATGGCTCCTCCATTGCGCCTCCTCCAGGCGAACATCAACCACTGCGCCTGCGCTCAGGATCTGTTGCTCCAGAGCATGGCGCAGTGGTCGATTAACATCGCCGTGGTCGCTGAGCCGTACTTTGTCCCGCCCAGGGATAACTGGGTGGAGGACCTGAGCGGCTCAGTGACCATAATTTCGTCGGCTGCCGCCGGTACCCCGTCCCTCGAAGGTGTCACGAAGGGACAGGGGTGCGTAGCAGCACGGTTCGGAGAGATTGTAGTAGTGGGAGTATACTTCTCTCCGAGCCGAACTCTCGCCGAGTTCCAGAACTCTTTAACAGAGTTGAGTGTCGTCGTCGCCGGAAACCGTTCCTGCTCCGTGCTAGTGCTCGGGGACTTCAACGCCAAGAATTTGGCCTGGGGTTCCCGATGCACGGATGTGCGGGGCAGGATGGTGGAGGACTGGGCTCTGGAAACAGGCCTGGTCGTCCTAAATCGGGGTTCTGTTCCTACGTGTGTGCGGATGCGGGGCGAGTCCGTAGTGGACATCTCGTTCACCAGCCCCGCTCTGTCACAGCGTGTCATTGACTGGCGCGTCATGGAGGAGGTGGAGACCTACTCCGACCATCGGTATATCCGATTCGAGGTCTCCGCCCAGACCTCTAGCGCGCCGGTCCAACAGGCCCCGAGTAGTCCGCGGTGGGCGCTGAAGCAGCTGGACCGGGAGCTCCTCCTGGAAGCCTCGATCGTGCAGGCCTGGGTGTTATCACCGAACAGGCCTGCCGATATTGACGACGAGGCGGAGTGGTTCCGGAAGGCCATGTCCGAGATCTGTGACGTGGCAATGCCCCGAGCCCGGCCAGGATGCGCCCGACGTCAGGTGTACTGGTGGTCGCAGGAGGTGGAGGCGTTACGCAAGGAGTGCGTCAACGCGCGACACCGGTACACCAGGCACCGCAGGCTCCGCATCCGCCCTCCGGATGCGGAAGCCACGGAGGCGGAGCTGTACGAGGGGTACAGAGCGGCGAAGACCGCCCTCCAAGAGGCTGTCCTGCGGGCCAAGGATACGGCCCGCGAGGAGATGGTGGAGACTCTGAACAGAGATCCATGGGGGCGCCCTTACAAAATGGTGCGGAATAAACTCCGCACCTGGGCCCCCCCGTTGACGCAGAGTCTCCGCCCCCAGCTGGTGGAGGAGGTGGTGAGCGCTCTGTTCCCTTCACGGGGGGAGCATACTCCCCCGCCCATGGCTCCGCTACGTGCGGTGCCCGAAGCGGACCACGCGAACGGCGACGACGACATCCCTGAAGTGACCGGGGTAGATCTGAGAGCGGCGGTAGGCAGGCTGAAGGCCAAAAATACCGCCCCAGGACCCGACGGCTTGCCGGGTAAAGCCTGGGTCCTGGCCTCGAGGGCTCTCGGGCCTCGACTGGAGGCGCTCTTAAGCGCATGTATGGAGAGAGGCCAGTTTCCACTCCGTTGGAAGACGGGGAAGCTGGTCCTCATTCAGAAGCCAGGGCGCCCTGCGGACTCTCCGTCCGCATACCGGCCCATTGTGTTGCTCGACGAGGTGGGCAAGCTCTTTGAGAGAGTAATTGCAGGCCGCCTCGTCGGGCACTTGGGGAGGACAGGGCCGGATCTTGCGGACAGCCAGTTTGGCTTCCGCAAGGGGCGCTCGACGGTGGACGCCATCATGCGCGTGAGAGCCCTCACGACGGGGGACGCGGTGTCCCGGGGTGGGGTCGTCGTGGCGGTGTCACTCGACATCGCCAACGCGTTTAATACCCTGCCTTGGAGCTGCATTGGGGAGGCACTCCGGTATCACCGGGTGCCGACCTACCTCCGTCGAGTAGTCGGGGCGTATTTGACGGACAGAGCCGTCATCTACCCCGGTCGCGACGGGAACTGGAACCGGCGAGAGATGTCGTGCGGTGTCCCACAGGGATCGGTTCTGGGACCGCTCCTGTGGGACATCGGTTACGACTGGGTGCTGCGGGCCGACTTCCCTGATGGCGTCAGCGTGGTTTGCTACGCTGACGACACGCTGGTCCTGGCGCAGGGGAGGTCGCATCAGGCGGCGGCCGACGCAATGACACGAGGGGTTGCGATAGTCGTTGAGAGGATCCGGCGGTTGGGTCTCGAGGTGGCATTGCACAAGTCCGGGGCCATGTCTTTTCATGGGCTCCGGAACGGGCCACCATCGGGATTCCAACTGATGGTAGGACGGGTTCACATCGGCGTCGAGACAACGATGAAATACCTGGGTCTCGTCCTCGACAGCCGGTGGAACTTCGTCGAACACTTTCGACGTTTGGCCCCCAAATTGGAAAGGACCGGGGCCGTTTTAAAGCGGCTCTTGCCCAACCTGAGGGGGCCAAACGCCTCCTGCCGGAGGCTTTACGCGGGGGTCGTGCGGTCCATGGCCCTATATGGGGCCCCGGTGTGGGCGCGTTCACTGCGGCTGCGAGCCGCCCACTATCTGAACGCGCCCCAAAAGGTGGTAGCCGTAAGGCTGATCCGGGGCTACCGCACGATCTCGGGCGAGGCGGCAAGCCTCCTTGCCGGAATGCCGCCATGGGATCTGGAGGCGATGGTCCTCGCGCGCCTGTATGAGTGGCGCGCGGAGGCACTACGCCGGGGGGAAACTCCGCTTCCGCGGCAAATTGCGGCGGAGCGGACAGACCTCCGGCGCGATCTCATGGCGGCATGGAAAGAGCGGCTTTCGCAACCCAGCGCAGGGCACGCCACGATCGTGGCGATAAGACCCCTCTTTGAGGAGTGGCTAGAGAGGCGTCACGGCGTTCTCACCTACCGCCTGATGCAGGTCCTCACCGGACACGGATGTTTCGGGAGGTACCTGCACATCATCAGGCGGGAGGAGACGCCCGGGTGTCACCATTGCGAGGACCGCCCAGAGGACACGGTGGAGCATACGGTGGAGGTCTGCCCCGCTTGGGCGGAGCACCGCCGTGTCCTCGTGGAGGCGATCGGCAGCGGCGGCGACCTCTCGCGTCCGGCCCTGGTTCAAGCCATGGTCCGGGGCGAGGGGGAGTGGGAGGCAGTCACCTCCTTCTGCGAAGCAGTCATGCTAGCGAAGGAGGTGGCGGGACGGCTCAGGGAGAGAGCCTCTCGCCTCAGCCGCCGCGGGAGACGCTACGGGCGTCGGGAGCCGCGTGACGACTCCCGGCCACCGTAGGCGCGGGCCTGCGGACGGAGAGTAATGGGTAGCTCTCCGTCCGATCAGGACCAGGCCCGTGCCGGACGGCGCGTATGTGTTCCACGCGCGACTCAAAGAGATGTCAGCATAAAGGAAGGGGCCCGCCAGGGCCGAAGCCTGCCGGGGTAGCGGGATCGTCCGAAAGGGTTACCGCTGCCCCGGAACATAAAGGGCTAAGGAAGGAACACGGGTGGGTTTTAGTCAGTAAGAGTCTGACACTCCCTTCCGCTCCACCCAGAGCGGGAGGAGTCATTAGATGATTTCCCATCCAAAAAAAAAAAAAAAAAGAGGTACGATGGTTTTTAACGCTGCTTTGGATGCGGGATACATCTCGCTTAACAAAGAGGTAGGTGAGCACACGCGAATTAAAATGGTCAATGGTTATTTACAAAAAACGTCCCCTGACATTACATTTGTTTCCACGGACTTAGCTTGTAAATTTTAGTGGCATGTATTGAGTGAAAATCTGGGCAGTGATCATATGTGTATTAAAATTAAAAGTAATACATAGAGAAATATACCAAAACGTTAGAAGAAGTAATGTTACCATATTGTGAAGAATTAGATGCTCAACGAAATTATGATTATTTCATAAACATCATTAATAGTGCGGCTGATAAATATGTACCGTATACAAAACATTGCACATACTATAAACCGGGATTCCAACCAGTCTTATTTGAATGGAACACTCTAAATTAGTAGCTGAAAGAAGGTTAGCACTAAGTAATTTTAGGTCAAATCCTACCCCCGTTAACTTAAACATTCTAGAAGAAAAGACACTAATCGCTATGAAAGCTATTAGTAAAGCTAGAATAATTGAGCGCCGTAATTTTTATACAGGCATTGATGAGTCAACAACGATGTCCGAAATGTGGAAGCGAATGCGATGGTTGAAGGGGTGTAGCTCAACTAAATCATACCCATCAAGGGACCAGAAAGTTTCCCTAATCTGTTGTTTAGCTCCTGATTATGTATGCTATGAGAAACAAACATTTAATTCATCAAACGCACAATTGGAAATCCCGGTAACATTACATGAACTGTGTAATTCGCTAAAAACTAAAGATACAGCACCTGGTGGGGACGGAGTTTCCTATTCAATGATATTTAATTTACCAACCATTGGAAAAATATTTTTAGTAAACTTGTATGTCGGCGCAGCACATATGCGCGTGATTGACCGAGGGGACGGCGCGGGGCGTCGGTCGGGATACCGAACCCGGTACGCGACGGCCGCTGCGTGCCCTTCACTCCACTCAGCTCACAGACGCGCTCGACCACGGGCATTTCATTGTTTCTCTTTTTATATTGTTTCCCTATGTGGGTAGGCTTGACATATATACATAATTTTAGCTGTTTTATTTAATATTTATTTAAAAATAGTTAATTGTCTCTTTTTCACTATATTTATGTGCTAATTAACCAGTAAACCCACCTTCGCTTGGAATTTCCTTTCACTTTTACACTTTCACAACCACAACACTTGAATTACTCCAACAAACCATGGACAGCAAGCTTGTGCACAGTATGGAAGAACTGGAGAAGCTGTTTAGCTCTCGCATGTGCGAGTATGAAGATAAGCTGCTGAGAGCTACGGCCGGTACTGACCCTGGTCACTCGGACCTTGCTGCTCTTTCCCTGGACTTCTCAGAGTTTAAATCCTTCGTTTGCAAAACGTTTGTTCACTTCAAAACTCAGATAGAACTCCTATCTCTGAGCCTGGATAGGCATGAGACTGCAATGCGAAGAAAGATCCTGCTGTTTCACGGTATTCCTGAGAAGCCTAATGAAAAGCTGTGTGATGCGGTTCTCCTTATTATATCAAAACAGCTATTGATTGATGACATTAAATTGGATCACCTAGAGGTATGCCACAGACTGGGAGCCCCCCAGGGCAAAACAAGACCTGTGTTGGTCCGTTTCAACTATATGGAGCATCGTCGGTTAGTTTGGGACGCTAAAACTACACTTAAGGGCAGCGGCGTCACTATTTCAGAGTTCCTGACTAAGACACGGCACCAGGTTTTTATTGCTGCCCGCAAGCATTTTAGCATCAACAGCTGCTGGTCTGCAGAGGGCAAGGTTATTGTTTTAACGCCGGACAAGACACGCCGGAGGATTGCATCCATGGGTGAGCTTGAAACTTTAATCGCGTTATTCCCCGCTCCGGCCAGTGCTGCCGCATCCAATGATCCTGTGCCGGCCGCTTCTACCTCGCCAACAGTGGCATCTACATCGAATGCAACCGCAACCCCCAAAAGAAAGGTTGTGAGGAAGGCTCGTCGCTGAGGTGGCCGATTTAGTTGTCCCCTTGCATGTTCTTCGTTCACCATTCTGTAATACTTTCGAGTAATGTCGGTACACTTTTAATTTTTATTTGTCCTTTTGCTGATCTACCCAAAGCATTTACTTTTACATAATGTTTAGCTCGCCGGTAGATGTTTTTATTATTTTTCTGTTATAGTGTAGTGACGTCTGTCACTCATGTCAATGTCATGTGTTTGTTTTATATTGACGTTACGTTTCGTTACACTTTGCGTCTGTTATAGGCTGTTTGCGAATGTTGTGGCCGACATTATCGTTAGTTAATTTTTAGTGTATTAAATTATTTTAATTTTTTATTTTTCTCTGTTAGCATAACTCATGCCTTAATTATTATTATGTTTCTTTCACTTTTTACGTACCCTGTTTATAAAATGTTGTGTTAAAATCTCTACCAACACCAGCGAATAGGTGTTATACTGGTTGAGCGTTTTAAATTATTGTTTTTTTTTTGTATACACATTAGTAGTTTTAATATTGTTAGTACCTTTTTATTTTTTTTTCCTTATACGTTTTTTTATTTTTTATACATATACATTTATTATTTATTTAGCAAACTATGAGCGGTGTCGACCTTAATGATGATTTTTTCTCTTGTTCGTCCTCTTCAAATAGTTTCCTTAGTGCGGCGAGTGGTTCTTCCTCTCCTCTTACTCTTAGCGATCAGATTTCCTCTTTGTTTTCCCACCTCCCCAACAATCTCAACATAGCTCACATCAATTCCCAGAGTGTTCCTGCCCATTACTCAGATCTTCTGGCTTCCTTTAACAGTGCACATATAGATGCTTTGCTCATCTCTGAGTCCTTCCTCAAACCCTCTCTCTTGTCTGTTAATTATGCCCTTCCTGGCTTTGTCCTTATCCGTAATGATAGAACTGGGAAGGGTGGTGGGGGTGTTGCCATTTACTTGCGTACTGATATTCCCTACAAGATTATTAGCACATCACCATCTTCCTACTCTGGGTCAGCGGAGCATCTATTTCTTGAAATTTCCCTGCATCACGCTAAAATGCTTCTCGGAGTCGTTTACAGTCCTAACCTCACTATTGACTACTTTGACTCTTTTGATTCGCTTTTAGAAGATTTCTGTCCCTCTTATGACCACGTAGTCTTGATGGGTGATTTTAATACTTGCCTTCTTAAAAACGACAGTCGTACTCACAAACTTCAATCTCTCTTATCTTCTTATAACCTCAGTATTTTGCCTCTCTCTGCTACTCATCATTCTCCTAATTGCACCCCTTCTCTGTTGGACCTGATGATTGTCTCTAACATAAATAATGTATCTGTCCACGGACAGCTCACTGCCTGTTTTTCTTACCACGACCTCATCTTTATGTCCTACAGGATTCGCCCTCCTAAGCGTAAGCCGCATTATATGTTCCTTCGGAACTACAAGGGCATAAGCCTGGAGGCATTGCTGAGTGATGCTGGTAGCATCGATTGGACGGACGTTTTGGAGAGTTCATGTATCAACGATATGGTTCACATCTTTAATAGCAAGTTACTTAGTTTATTTGACCGGCATGCCCCTATCCGTCGAGTCAAAGTTAAATATGTTCCGGCTCCTTGGCTTACTCCTGCCATTAAGGATGCGATGGCAAGTAGGGACCGAGCCAAAAGAAGGTTGAAACGCTGTCCTTCTGAGCGCAACTTGAATGCGTATAAGGTGCTGCGTAATCGCTGCAGGCGTATGTGTAGAGATGCAAAGAGACGCTACTTCCATAATTCTCTCGACAATCGTAACTCTTCTGAAGTCTGGAAGTTTCTTAAAACTGTCGGCATTGGCAAGTCTCCAGTCGTTTCTAGTAATGACATTGACGTGTGTGCTCTTAACAAACATTTCTCACTTCCTCCTGTTACTTTTGATCCGCACGTCAAATCAGCTACGTTAAATAGACTTTCTGGTTTGCCATTACCGCAGTGTTCTTCTTTTGAATTGAATCTAGTGAGTGAAAGTGAGGTCAAAAAATCTATTTGTGCTATCTCCTCTACTGCTGTTGGTAATGATAATATTTGTTCAAGAATGATTTCTCCTATCCTTCCTATACTACTTCCCGTTTTGACCCACATTTTTAATTTCTCCTTGTATTCTCGTACTGTTCCTGATGTCTGGAAACAAGCTCATATTATCCCCTTACCCAAAATTCCCAAGCCGGTCTCTCCTACAGATTTCCGTCCCATTTCTATCCTCCCATTTCTCTCTAAAGTTCTTGAGCATATTGTTCACCAACAACTTTCTGCCTTTCTTTCTGCGAATGACCTCCTTAGTCCTTTTCAGTCTGGTTTTCGACCTGGTCATAGCACAGTGACGGCATTGTTGAAGGTTACTGATGACATCCGCTGGGCAATGGACCACAAATCTCTTACTTTACTTGTACTTCTCGACTTTAGCAGTGCCTTTAACTCTGTCGATTTCGATATCCTCCTTGGGATCCTTAAATCTCTAAATTTTTCCCCTTCCACTATTGTTTGGTTTAACTCCTATCTTAAAGGCCGCTCGCAGCGGGTCCGTCTCGACGAGTCGTCTTCTGATTGGTGCTCTCTTACCGCAGGTGTGCCTCAGGGTGGCGTTCTCTCTCCTCTTCTCTTTTCCATTTTTATTAACTCTGTCACAAAAGTCATCTCTTCCTACTTCCATCTCTATGCCGATGACCTGCAGCTTTACAATAACTTCCTAAGGGAAGATGCGGAAGCCGCTGTTTCTGCCATGAACAGTGACCTGGATTTGATTAGTGAGTGGTCGCGGTCTTTTGGACTGCAAATCAACCCTAGGAAATCCCAGGCCATAATTATCGGCGGCAGGTATATGCGCAATAGGCTCGATGTGGCGTCGCTGTCTCCACTCTGTCTGAATGGAGTTCAGATTGAATACGCTCACACGGTTAAAAACCTGGGGGTGACCATGGACTCGTATTTGTCGTGGACTGCTCATGTTGCGCAAGTCAGTCGCAAAGTGCATTACACGTTCCATTCGTTGAAATGTCTCCAGGGCTTCTTACCCTTGAAAACCAAAATCTCGCTAGCTCAAACCCTCATTCAGCCCATCATTGATTACGCCGATGCCTGTTATTTGGATGCCACCGAGGAGCTTTTAAATAAACTTGAGCGTTTGCAAAATATCTGTATTCGTTTTGTTTTTAATCTTAAAAAGTATGATCACGTCTCCAACTTTCGCAAGATACTCAAGTGGCTCCCCATTCGACTTCGCAGGAACTCTCGGATATTGTGTCTGCTATTCAATCTCCTTCACAATCCCAAAACACCATCCTATCTACGGGAGCGTTTTTCCTACGCCCGTCCTTCAGATGCGCCTTGCAGGTCGCATCTTAAAAACCTTCTCAAGTCCCCTCCCCATTCCACTGACTTCTACTCCTACTCCTTCACAGTACACGCGGTGCGGCTGTGGAATTCTCTACCGCCTGCAATTAGGGACTGCCAAACTGTTGCAGCTTTTAAAAGAGGAGTAAAAGAACACTATCTTTCCACTTTATCATAGTTGTGTATGTATTTATTATTTTGATTACTTTATATATTATGTATTTTAGAAGTATGTATGTTTATTTGTATGTATGTAAGTATATTCTCATATTATTTGTGTAGTTTTATTTAGTGAATTGTTTTTAGTTTTTATGTATTTTTTTTTGTCTCCTTTACTCTTTTACACGCTGTCTACATCTCTTTATTTCTTGTCCTATCGCAGGTATGCTGGAAGAGATTTCTTATGAAATAAGCATCACCTTTGTACCTATTTTTCTGTTCTGTTCTTTCTTGTCTGTTTATATATGTGTGTACATAAATAGTAAAATAAATAAATAAATAAAAATTGTTTAGTGTAAATTACGGTATTACACCTATTTTAATACAGTCCACTACTCTTTTATTATAAAGTCCCGATTGAGCCCATTCAAATGGTTCTTCGATTGCGCAAAAATAATTACTGGTATTGTCGTAATTAACGCCGTCAACATCGTCGGTCGTCGTGTTCACCTTTGCGGACTTTGACCGCTCGCGATCACCACGCAGTACGACCACGAAGAAAAGAAACAAGAAGTCGTTCCCGAGGCAGCCTGCATCGTCATCGTGGGAGCTGATGTCATTATTTGGGAGTATATTACTGTATTTGAGTGAGTCCGTTCCAATTTGTTATTTTTCTGCTTTCTTTTTCTTGCCAAAAATCATCATCATCATCATCATCATGTTCATCTTCCTATCTTTCAGTTTTCATACAGTGTGCTTCAATATTACTGCTTTCATAGTGTTTTCTACTGCACTACTTGTTGAAATACGCATATTTTGTATCGAAAACGCTTGGTCATTAGCAAATTCACACTTTGTTAATACGTGTTGAGTCATTGACCTTGAGACTGATTCTCGATTAGTCGATCCCTTTCATTAACGCACAGCTGTTTTGCAGTTTTTTATCTATTAAGTTCATTAGCATCAGTACACATCAGAAAGGCACCTGTCTGGGCACCTTCATAGACATCGAAGGAGCCTTCGACAAAACTAACTTCTCCAGTATCAATAGCGCCCTCTCCAGACATGGAGTAGAGCAAGTACTAACGAACTGGATCACAAACATGTTAAGTAAACGAGTGGTTCGCCTTGAAGGCGAGCAGCAGCTGGCTATGATAGCCAGAGGCTGCTCCCAGGGTGGGGTCCTGTCCCCCCTTCTATGGAATCTGGTGATTAACGACCTCATCATCAAACTCAACGCCAACCGCTATTATACAGTAGGGTATGCAGAAGACCTCGCAATCCTGGTTTCGGGAAAGGTGACGGGCACGATATGCAACCTCACTCAGCAAGCGCTACGTATCGTAGAGAGGTGGTGCAGGGATTATGACCTTTCAGTGAACCCCACTAAAACTGAACTAGTCATGTTTACCCACAAACGAGCTTTAGGCTCGTTTCGCCTACCTAAACTGTTCGATACTGAACTCCGGTTGGCCAACGAAGTCAAGTACCTCGGGGTCACACTAGACAGTAAGCTAAACTGGAGTAGTCATCTGGACAACAAACTGAACAGGGCCTGCATAACCTTTTGGCAGTGCAGGAGAATTATAGGTAAGAAGTGGGGCCTATCCCCTAAAGTTACACTGTGGCTGTACACCGCAGTGATCCGCCTCATGATCACCTACGGGGCTGTGGTTTGGTGGCCCCGCACCAAGCTAGTTACAGCCGCCAACAAACTACAACGCATGCAAAGACTAGCCTGCATGGCGACTACGGGCTGCATGAGGACTACTCCGACTGCAGCAGTTGAGGCCATCCTGGGTATCCCACCGCTCCACCTGTTTATACAGCAGGAAGCGACGATGGCGGCGGTACGTCTTAATACACTAAATCTGTGGGGTAAGAGTGATACACCACACACCACGCTGCTTGAGGGACTCCATAAGGAGTTCCCTATTACGAAAGCCATAAACGACCGGGTTCCTAAACAATTTATCTTCGATAAAAAATACAAGATCCAACTTCACGAGGACCGCCGATGCGAGGGGTTGCGCCCTGCAGAGCTGCGTATCTTCACGGATGGATCCAAAACAGGTAGTGGCACAGGTGCTGGAATCTTCTCGGAGGACTTCAACATACATATAGCCACACCATTGGGAGTCCATAACACAGTGTTCCAGGTTGAATGCATGGGCATTTCTCTGGCAGCTTCAGCCATTATGGCCAGGGAAGTAAAGGACCACTCAATACGCATACTCTCAGACAGCATGGCTGTTCTGCAAGCGCTGAACAGTTATACAGCTGACTCTGGGCTAATATACGAGTGTCACCAGCGCCTCAACCAGGTGGGTAAACTCAATAAAATAACCATTCAATGGATCAAAGGACACAGCGGTTCGCTGGGCAACGATGCAGCTGACGAGCTAGCCAGAAGGGGGTCGAGCATGGCACCAGTGGGACCTGAGCCCATCGCGCCACTCCCCTTCGGGTATATACGTACTCTGGTAAGGAAACGTACCAGAGAACAACATGAAAAACTTTGGACGGACCTAAGTGAATGCAGGCAAGCTAGGGAAGCGCTTCCCACATTGGATGGCCGCCTCACGAAACAGGTTCTCCGTCTAACCAAACAAAAGCTGCGCATAGTTACTGCAGCTTTAACTGGCCACGGGTCATTTAATAAACACCTCTTTGTCATAGGAGTAACAGACAGTCCGCTGTGCAGGGCCTGCATGGAGGACGACGAGACAGCGGCACATGTGCTTCTAAACTGCCCGGTGGTCGCCACATACAGGGCAAAGCACTTCGGTAACCCAGGTACCCTACGTGAGACGGTCAGTAACATCAAGGCGTTGCTGGCCTTCCTTGAGGAGCTGGGGTGGATCGAATAATCGATTTTCCCACCCGTACGCAAAATACGCGCATTGACGTGGAGTTGCGGATACCAGCCCGTATTACCTATTACCTATTACCTAGCATCAGTACATCCAGTTGTTATTTAACTTTACAATGGCTGATAATTTAAAAACAGTTATAAAGAAACGTAGTTCAATTAAACCGAAGCTTACTATTTACAGCAACTATTTAAATTTAGTAAAAAGTAGTCCCGCAATATCTGAGTTGCAACGTTTAGATTTAGAGGAGCGTTTTAATAAATTTGAAACCTTACACACCGACTTTGATGCCTTACAGACACAGATCGAAGTGCTTTTCGATGACGACGAGTCTGCGTTGGTTGAGCGTGAGGACTTTGACCGCCATTTCTTCAACCTGGTGGCACTCACGCGCAGCCTGCTCGGTGTCTCGGCCAACGGTGCTGCGTCGGAGGCGGGCTTCGGAGACGCTGACTCAGGTGCACATGTTTCAATTAGGAATTCTTTTGTTCGTTTGCCTAAAATAGATTTGCCTCATTTCGATGGGAACTACCAATGCTGGCTTGAGTTTAGGGACACCTTTGGGTCATTGATTCACGACAACTCTAGCATAAGTGACATTAATAAGTTCCACTACCTGCGAGCTTCACTCCAAGGAAATGCGGCTTTAATTATTAAAAATATTGATTTTAAAGCCGATCATTATAATCTTGCATGGGACCTCTTGTGCGAACGTTACAATAACAACCGACTTCTTGTGAAAAATCATTTTCAAGCTTTATTTGATGTCGAACCCATTACAAAAGAGTCAAGTGTTTCCATCAGAAACCTTGTTGATGTTATTAATAAGAATGTCAGGGCACTAACTACTTTAAAAAAGCCCACTCAGTATTGGGACGATATTTTTATTTATTTCATGGTTAAAAAATTAGATTTAATAACAAGTCGTGACTGGGAAGAGCATAGAAACAATAGGTATAAAGATGATCCTACTTTAATACAATTTTGTTCATTTTTAAGCAGGAAAGCGGACTGGTTAGAATCAGTGGAGTCTAATCATAGTTCTTCTGAAATCAATACTATTGTCGCCTTGAATAATAGTCATACAAATAAAACTGATTCTAAACAAAAACAAACAAATAAAAAATTAGATAATAATAATAAAAACAGTAAATGTCCACTTTGCTCCCCCAAGCACATACATTATTTAAATGTGAATCTTTTAGAAATTTGTCCGTAGAAAATCGCATACAAAAGGCAATTCAATTTAAGGAATTCAATGTTTGTATAAATTGCTTACGCTTTGGACATAATTCAAAAAAATGTAGATTTCACATTGCAAATATTGCAAAACAAAGCACAATACGCTTTTGCATTTGGAAAGTAACGAGCCCAAACTTGCTTCCGATCCATTGCCTTCTGCCATGCCTTCTGCACTGCCTTCTGCTTCGCCTTCTTCAAATGTTGTGCTTTCAGCCAATTCCATGCAGCTTGCTACTTCTGCGCATGTTTTACTGTCCACAGCAATGGTGAACGTGACTGGCGTGACGGGTAAGAAGCCGTACACTGCGCGCCTACTGCTGGACAACGGCAGTACGGCGAACTTTGTTACGCAGAGCTTATCAGAGAAGCTGGGTTTGTTACGTCGCGGTACGAGCACCAAGGTAACGGGTATAAACAATCACATATCCACCAGTACACAGTCTTGTCACCTCTCAATAGTCTTTATGCTGTGTCTTTACTGTAGATATCGAGTGTCACATTTTGCCTGAAATCACAAAGGTTCTACCGTCTTCATTCGTGCATATCAATCACGTCCCTATTCCTTCAGGTATTAAGCTTGCAGACCCGAACTTTAACGTTCCGTCGCGTCGGTCGTAGACATCCTGGTAGGGGCTGAAGTTTTCTGGAATGTCTTTTTTTTTTTTTTTTTTTTGTGGATGGGAAATCATCTAATGACTCCTCCCGCTCTGGGTGGAGCGGAAGGGAGTGTCAGACTCTTACTGACTAAAACCCACCCGTGTTCCTTCCTTAGCCCTTTATGTTCCGGGGCAACGGTAACCCTTTCGGAGGATCCCGCTACCCCGGCAGGCTTCGGCCCTGGCGGGCCCCTTCCTTTATGCTGACATCTCTTTGAGGCGCGCGTGGAACACATACGCGCCGTCCGGCACGGGCCTGGTCCTGATCGGACGGAGAGCTACCCATTACTCTCCGTCCGCAGGCCCGCGCCTACGGTGGCCGGGAGTCGTCACGCGGCTCCCGACGCCCGTAGCGTCTCCCGCGGCGGCTGAGGCGTGCGGCTCTCTCCCTGAGCCGTCCCGCCACCTCCTTCGCTAGCATGACTGCTTCGCAGAAGGAGGTGACCGCCTCCCACTCCCTCTCGCCCCGGACCATGGCTTGAACCAGGGCCGGACGCGAGAGGTCGCCGCCGTTGCCGATCGCCTCTACGAGGACACGGCGGTGCTCCGCCCAAGCGGGGCAGACCTCCACCGTATGCTCCACCGTGTCCTCTGGGCGATCCTCGCAATGGTGACACCCGGGCGTCTCCTCCCGCCTGATGATATGCAGGAACCTCCCGAAACATCCGTGTCCGGTGAGGACCTGCGTCAGGCGGTAGGTGAGAACGCCGTGACGCCTCTCTAGCCACTCCTCAAAGAGGGGCCTTATCGCCACGATCGTGGCGTGCCCTGCGCTGGGTTGCGAAAGTCGCTCCTTCCATACCACCATGAGATCGCGCCGGAAGTCTGTCCGCTCCGCCGCTATTTGCCGCGGAAGCGGAGTTTCCCCCCGGCGTAGTGCCTCCGCGCGCCACTCATACAGGCGCGCGAGGACTATCGCCTCCAGATCCCATGGCGGCATTCCGGCAAGGAGGCTTGCCGCCTCGCCCGAGATCGTGCGGTAGCCCCGGATCAGCCTTACGGCTACCACCTTTTGGGGCGCGTTCAGGTAGTGGGCGGCTCGCAGCCGCAGTGAACGCGCCCACACCGGGGCCCCATATAGGGCCATGGACCACACGACCCCCGCGTAAAGCCTCCGGCAGGAGGCGTTTGGCCCCCTCAGGTTGGGCAAGAGCCGCTTGAAGGCTGCCCCGGTCCGTTCCAGTTTGGGGGCCAAACGTCGAAAATGTTCGACGAAGTTCCACCGGCTGTCGAGGACGAGACCTAGGTATTTCATCGTTGCCTCGACGCCGATGTGAACCCCTCCTACCATCAGTTGGAATTCTGGAATGTCTTAGGTAGCAAAACAATAGACTTAGGGAAAAACCTACCTAAATTATGCGAGACCAAGTTAGGATGGTTAGTTTCAGGTAGTATTTCGCACCAATCATGTTTTTCCGCTAATCATTTTTGCCATCATTCCAACGTTACTCCTGACCTCACTCAATTTTGGGAGCTTGACAACGTCGTTTCAAAACATTCACTCTCACTTGAGGAGAGAATGTGTGAGCAATCTTTTGCTCAAACCACGGTTCGAAATGATCGTGGGGGATTCGTCGTCACTATGCCAGTAAAGGGCGATCCTAGTAAATTAGGTAATTCTATTAGGAATGCTAGGAATCGTTGTCTTTCCCTTGAACGGCGACTTAAACGCGATCCATCATTTCATAAAAAATATAATGAGTTCATGAAAGAATATGAGAGCTTAGGTCATATGACGTTAGACTCAGACTGTACTCCATCACCAGAAAACTCCATGAGTACATATTACATTCCGCATCATGGAGTCATTCGTAGTTCTAGCACCACTACACAACTACGCGTAGTATTCGACGCATCAGCTTCTACCAGTTCGGGGGTGTCACTTAACGACATTCAGATCAAAGACACATTCAAAGACATTCAGATCAAAGGGCACAGTGGATCCTTGGGCAATGATGCTGCTGATGAACTTGCGAAGAGAGGCTCTGATTTGGAGGTGCTAGGCCTGTACCCACTTCTCCCTCTGCCTTTCTCACAAATTCGTGCGTGGATTCGCCAAAGATCGACTGAACTCCATAACAACAGATGGTCACGGGTAACAGACTGTAGACAGTCGAAATTGGCTTTACCAATGGTACACCCGCGACTAACCAAAAAACTTCTTAGCTTAAGTAGAAATAACCTTAGAATAATAATAGGTATAATTACGGGCCATAACCACCTCAACAAACATCTTTTTAACATAGGCGCCACGGACAGCTCCCTCTGCAGGGGCTGCCTTGACGCCGAGGAATCAGCCGCCCACGGCCACGTCATCCTGGAATGCGAGGCCGTGGCTTCTCAACGTAAAGAAATCCGCGGAACAGTGAGGTCGCTCCGTGAAGCCTGCGAAGCTCCCAGGAAGCTTCTGTGCTTTTGGGCGGAGCTAGGCTGGCTTTCTTAGCCAGAATCCCTACGCACAACGGACCAAATGGGAGTCTAAGTGCGGAAAAGGGAGCCCCATCATCATCACCATCATCATCATCATCAACGGGACTAACTTTGTAGGCGCATCAAACGAGATGTATAGGTTCTTGCAATCATCAAATGTTGCATCTGAAATGGCGCAGCAGGGTATCGAATTTATTTTCACGCCTGTATACAGCCCTCATTTTAATTCATTGGCTGAAGCTGCTGTAAAATCTTGTAAGCATCATTTAAAACGGCTACTGCATCTTACTCATTTCACCTTCGAAGAGATGGCTACCTGTCTCACTCACATAGAGGCTATCCTTAACTCACGCCCTCTTACTCCTCTTTCTTCAGACCCTAACGATTTTTCGACACTCACTCCCTTCCACTTCCTAATTGGACGGCCATTCTTATCAGTACCACATCCTCAGGTGACTGAAGCCAACATCACGCGGTTGGATCGCTGGAAGAGAATCCAGCACATCAGACAACATTTCTGGCGACAGTTCCATAATGAGTACACTTCTCTGCTGCAGGCAAAATCCAAGTGGTTTCATTCCAGAGGTGAAGTGAAGCCGGGGTCCTTAGTCCTGATAAAGGACAAAACAACGCCACCTCTGCTCTGGTCCCTGGGCCGGGTCACGAAGACCTATCCCGGCGTCGACGGGGTCACGAGAGTGGCCGAACTGAAGACGAAGCGGGGCACCATTCGTCGTGCCTTCAACTGCATCTGCCCCCTTCCAGTCGAAAATTGAAGACTTCCCTTCAACCCGGGGAATATGTCGGCGCATCACATATGCGCGTGATTGACCGAGGGGACGGCGCGGGGCGTCGGGGTACCGAACCCGGTACGCGACGGCCGCTGCGTGCCCTTCAGTCCACTCAGCTCACAGACGCGCTCGACCGCGGGCAATTCATTGTTTCTCTTTTTATATTGTGATGTAGTATGTATGTACCTATTTTATTGTGTGTAACCAAATATATATAACTTGTATTAACATAATAAACGGCAGTCTTGCATCGTATCTTGTGGTGTTTCATTCTATCTGACACCCAGCCTTACATGGCGACCCTGCCACTAAACAGGGCTTGAATCATGTGCGCGATTAGTATAGACTGCTCTACGCGGCAACTGTTTAAGTGAGAGATACATTAAAAGTGACTTTCAATCATGTGTAACTCAAAAGTAACTAATGAAGAGGTATTTCTCAATCAAAATAGCGCCGCTAAAAACACCGCGACGGTGGAGGAATTCAAATTTCATTTGTCAACCATAAGTATCGTGTTAACAATCATTTGCACGATTTTATTCCTTGGTGCGCTATACTTCATGTACAAAATTTACAAGAGATGTCATGACTCTTGGGCGCGAGAGCAGATAACGAGACATATCTTAAGGCGTTCTTCGGATCGATCCAGAAGGTACCGCGGCGGTGCTTGTGGCATGTCTGCAAGCGAGGAATGTCGGGTCCATGCTACCAACAAGAGTCCCTGACAACACAGAGGCGTGTGACAAATTATGCGATTCGGCTAGTGATCTTGTGAGTTCTGTGTCCTAATAAATGTGTGAAAGTGCGGCAATTTTAATACGGACAGTGTACGCGTGCTTATGCAGTGGAATCATAATCGCGATTTAGGTATATGAACTATAAAATTATGAACAGTTATGTATGAGCAGTTATTACAGATATACAATGACCTTGGTAAGATAAGAATATATTTAATAAAGATAGGACCAAGTAGACGAAAAGGTGAAATTATTTTGAAAAAGCTAAAAGAGGCCGATAAATTACTGAGTACTTTCAATGAGGGTTTAGACCATTTAATTTTGCTTAAAACTGGATTAAAAGACGAGGAATTATGTAAATTTAATAAATTAAACAAAGATTTTGTTAGCTTGTATGATAATATTTTAGATTTGTGTAATAATTCATCG
The DNA here is from genome assembly GCA_914767645.1 of Hydraecia micacea. Classification (NCBI taxonomy): domain Eukaryota; kingdom Metazoa; phylum Arthropoda; class Insecta; order Lepidoptera; family Noctuidae; genus Hydraecia; species Hydraecia micacea. The sequence continues at coordinate 4,526,311 of OU611775.1, forward strand.
AGTGAAGGATCGATAATAGAATTAAATATGGCGAAATTTGATTTAAAGATCGCCTTGAGTTTATTACCAGTTTTAAATGATGACGGCACAAATACGAAACAACTCATTGATGGGATAGAATACTATCAAACGGAACTTGACTCAGATGGTCAAATTAAATTAATAAATTTTGTTTTAAAAAGTCGACTTTCGCAGTCTGCAAAACTCAAACTTAATACAAAGTATGACAGTGTAAATGAGTTAGTCAAAGCTATGAAAACATGCCTGTTACCTAAAAAATCGGCAACGGCTCTACAATACAAATTGTACAATTTGAAACAAAATGATCTTTCTATAGATGACTACGGTAAGAAAATAACAGATTTGTTTGTTGACTTGACGATTTCCCAATCTGAAGGCAATGAGTCTAACTTCGGTATATTGAAGCCTATAAATGAAAAATTAGCCATTAAAAGTTTTGCCGACGGATTGAGAAATCGTCGGCTAAGCACTATAATAGCAGCACGACAATTTACATCTATAAGTGATGCCGTACAAGCAACCATCGATGAGGAGGTTTCAACACCGTCCACTTCAGGTGATATTTTATTTATGCGTCGTAATAACAGTTACTACCAGTACAGGAATTCCAGAGGTCAAGGGGTGTCACGAGGACGAGGACAAGCAACCCCACCGGCGGAACGGAGAGATGATCGAATATCGCAAACAGGTCGCGGTGGATGGAGATCTCGCGGCCGTGGTGCATCAAACCATGGAACTAGAGGTAGGATTTTTTTTAACCAAGCTAATAATCAGGAACAGCAACAAAATACGCATATTTTGACAGATGCAAAACCGCGAGAAAGTCAATCGGAAAATAATAATGATAATTTAGAAGAGTTTTTTCGTGAATAAAAGCGTTATGATGTCATGTAGTAGCTTATATCATATTTCATTACACTCTAAACATAATAATCTTACATATACGTGGCTAATTGATACCGGTGCTTCCATATCGGCTATAAAATATAAACACATTGCTGAGTTGAATGTACCCAACCATAAAGAGAAGCTTGTCGTAAATGGTATTGGCGGAAAAATTGAAGCGATCGGTTTTGTTTATCTTGAATTAAGAGCAGGTGATCAAATTCTAAACCATAAATTCTATGTATTTGAATCTTTACCCTGTAAGGCAAGTGGCATTTTAGGTCAAGACTTTTTGAGCAAATATCATTCGATAATTAACTTTAGAAATAACTCTTTAGTTATGTATAATAATAATAAAGAAATCAGGATGCCGATTACCAAACATAATGAGACGCTAACTATACCGGCTAGGTCCGAAAGTACACATTACATTACGACCGACATAGTGGAGGACTGTGTAGTCTGCGCGGCGGAAATAGGAAACGGAATATTTTTAGCAAGTACATTGGCAAACCCCGTGGATGGAAAGCTCCCAGTTAGAATCTTGAATACCACAGAAAAAGATTTTTATTTACATAATATTCAACCAACTATACATAAAGCAAGTGATTACAATATCTGTACATTTGACAAGCCTAGTAAAAATGCCGAACGAGTCAAAAAATTGCTACCTTTACTAAAATTAGGTCATTTAAATAAAGAGGAACAAATTAGTATTAGAAACATATGTGCTAAATATAATGATATCTTTTATCTCGAAGGAGACCAGCTCACTACGACAACTATATATAAACATTCAATAACAATACAACCCGGTACTAGACCAATGTACAGCAAACCATACAGGCTCCCACATTCACAAAAAGGGGAAATACAGAAACAAATTGACCACATGCTCGAACAAGGTATAATTGAACCTTGTAATAGCGAATGGTCTAGTCCCGTTCTTTTAGTACCTAAGAAATCAAACGGAGAGAAGAAATGGCGTCTAGTCATTGATTACCGAAAGCTAAATAACTGTGTACAAAACGATAAATTCCCTCTGCCAAATATTCATGAAATATTAGACTCACTCTCTGGTTGCATTTATTTTACGCACTTAGACTTAAGTCAAGGGTTCTATAATGTGGAACTCGAACCCGATAGTAGGAAATTTACAGCTTTTCATTCAGGCCAATTTCAAATGACTAGAATGCCAATGGGTCTTAAGACAAGCCCTAACTCATTTGCACGAATGATGACAATGGCAATGGCGGGCCTTAATTACGAAAAATGTTTATGTTATCAGGACGATTTAATTATAATGGGACGGGACTTATTGAACCATAACAAAAATTTAATCGAAGTTCTAGAAAGATTACGTAGTGTTAATTTAAAAATAAATCCAATGAAATGCGACTTTCTTAAAAAGGAAATGCTCTATTTAGGCCACGTCGTAACAGACAACGGTGTGCTACCCGATCCAGAAAAGATTAGCGCTATACAAAACTATCCAGTTCCACAAAACACACATGAAGTAAAGCGATTTGTAGCCTTAGCGAATTATTATCGCAAATTTATACCAAATTTTGCGAAAATAGCAAACAGTTTAAATATCTTGTGTAGAAAAAATGTAGAATTTATTTGGAATAGTGACGCACAAAAGGCATTTCAGACACTTAAAGAATGTATGTCGGCACCGCCAGTTCTCCAATATCCAGATTTATCAGATAAAAATCAATTTATTGTACAAACAGACGCGTCAGGTTACGCGATAGGAGCGGTTTTATCCAATAGCAATGGTCGGCCAGTCGCTTACGCTAGTAGGAGTTTAAACAAAGCTGAACGGAATTACCCGACTATTGAAAAAGAACTCCTCGCTATAGTATGGGCCGTAAAACATTTTAGACCCTATTTGTATGGTCGTCCATTCAAAATAGTCACCGACCACAAAGCACTGGTATATTTATTTAGTTTAAAGGAGCCGTCAAGTAGACTACTCAAATTTAGAATATGTTTAGAAGAATATGACTATTTAATTGAATATGTCAAAGGTCAACAAAATGCGGCCGCCGATGCCTTATCTCGAATTCCAATATCGTCGAAGGATTTAAAAAGCATGCACGAATGTTTATGTGTAATGACGCGAGCACAAATCAAACAATTACAACAAACTTCTCATATTCCTGAAGATACCGCAGAAAACTGTGTCCCAGGTCAAGCAAGGATTGTAGGAACAATTAATAAACCAAATAATGCAGTAGAGCTGCAATTCATTGATAAAACAAGCCTAAACAGGCTACAAAAAACAAATAGAATAACTAAGGAAAATGATATATTTTCATATGATTATGAAAAAAAGGTGTTGTATGTAAATCCATCTGCTCGATCACAAATGACGCCAGCCGCATTTGTGAGAGCGATGTGCGATTTCTGCAAGGTCAATGATATACAAGAAATATATTTTGTGAAAAATAAATACAATGACGTATTTTTAGAAAAAATAACTAATGAAGTTAAAAGATATACTAAATGGGAAGGACCACGGTTATGTATTTTAAATGATATAGAAAGAATAGATAATTTAGAAGATAGGAGAGTAATTTTGAATGACTTTCACTTATTACCCACAAGTGGCCACGCAGGCACAAAAAGAATGTTTAAGAGCCCTCTCACATTTCGGCGTTTCGCAAATTTAGGTATTTTACGCACCGAGCGCGGCAAACTACGCGAGCGATACTTTCTTTCATGCTTCTCGCTCGCACTATGACTATGATACTGTGAATATGGCGACTAAACGATCTTGATCTTCCGTAACTGAAGGTTTTTTAGGATGGAGTTTAGTGGGCGGAAAATTTTTTACGTGTTATTTCAATTTTATTATGAATTATTTTGTTATATTTTTCATTATTTATGAATTTTACTGTTGAAATATGTTCACAAATATTTTAATTGTTATGCAGTAATTGATTATAATATCTACGGTTGATAGCATAGTTGTATAAATTGTATATAGTAGTATGGTTGCAACCAAGTCCAGTTGGTCTCCACACGCATGTACTCCACGATCTCCTCAACCTTCGTGAAGTGGTGCAGTCTGGACACGTACAGCTGCGTCGTCGGGATTGCTGGACGCAGCAGCATGTTGGGTCCTGCCAGCGCGGTGCCGCACTGGTTCCGACAAGGATGCTTCTTCTTCTTCTTCTCCACTTTGATGAAACCATCCTTGTCACACGTGTCCTTCTCTGGATCCTGCCTTTTCAAAACCTTGCTGGGTTTCGACCGGCTCCGTTTACCCTCTTTTATTTATTTTTATTTCCTTTTTTTTATTGTGTTTTGCAACGCAATTATATTTGTATTTATTTTTCCCCATTTCGATTGGTAAGAAAACTCAAATCAGCTGCAATCAAAATAACTTTAATAAGTTGACTATCTGGTATACTAATAAAGTGTGAACTTTATACTAATTTAAATATACCGTTCGAAAATAAATACTTACAAAGATCAAAAACTGCGGCCGTAGTTCACACGCACACAAAAGCAATGCGGCAGCGTCTAGATGCGACAATCGGCGCACACGACGGTAGTATCGGAAAGAAGGCGCGCGGGAAATAAACTGACATAGGTCCAACCTCGACAAGCGCTCGCGCGATACTAATCGCAGCTGGCCGGCGCAGTGAAATATATAGTATTTTTATTTATTTAATTAAAAAATAATGGTAGCGATTTAAAAAATAAAAATAATACTATATTCTAAGCAAATGTTGATGATTATTTTGGTATAAATTTTACGCCTAAATAATGTAGGACTTTAGAGATATCGGGGCTTGTTTCGAAGCCTTTTCGGTCGATAATTGAATTACGTAGATTATTTTTTCTTTACATAAAAGGCATATAACGAAAATATATTCTATTATTATTGAAGTATAGGATATTTGAAAGCTAATTATATTTTTTTTGATGGTAGATATTCAGTAGAATCTCCAAATTAGAGCTCCGAAATCATGTCTCCGTGAGTTTTTGCCTAAACATTCATCGGGAGAAAGCTTATTACTAAATAATTAAATAACTTATCTAAAATCGGTTCTGAGGTTATTGTAGTAGAGAAAACGAACTATTTTTACCAAGTAATTGTTATTTCATACAACGAACGTAAAACATACAATTTCAACGTCGAAAACTTCAAATTTCGCGTTTTTTTGTAATACGCCTCTTAACAACATTAAAAAATATTATTTCTGGCCGGGTCTCGAAAAGGATATAAATAACTTTGTTAAAAAATGCTCTACTTGTCAAAAACACAAGTATACGGTTGTGGTAAAAGAACCCATGGTGATAACCACAACAGCACAATCTTCGTTTGAAAAAATATTTTTAGACATCGTAGGGCCACTAGATAGAGATTACAATAACTACACATATATTTTAACACTTCAGTGCGAACTGTCAAAATATGTATGTGCCTTTCCACTAGTGAGTAGAACATCAGCTGAAGTCGCTCGTGTGTTCGTCAACAACTTCATTCTCGTGCACGGGGTACCTCGGGAAATTGCTACTGACAGAGGTACGGAGTTTATGTCAGAAACATTCAAAGCGGTATGTACAATTCTTAATATTTCTAAACTGAACTCAACAGCGTATCATCATCAGAGCATTGGCGCTCTGGAGAATTCCCACAAAACCCTAGGGGCCTTTCTAAGGATACACATCAATCAAAGACCAGACTCATGGAGTGCATGGTTACCTTTTTGGGCCTTTGCATACAACACCACAGTACATTCATCGACAAAATTTACTCCTTTCGAACTTGTTTATGGAAAGAAATGTAACTTACCGAGTAACCTTTTAAGAACAGTAGAACCACTCTACAACTATGACAATTATCCCCTTGAGCTTAAATATAGATTGCAGGTTTCACAAACAGAAGCACGAAAAAACTTAATTAATTCGAAATTAGAAAGGAAAAACAGATATGATCAATATGTAAGACCTATAAAATATAAAACAAATGATAAAATATTGATAAAAAATGAAACTGGTAATAAACTCTCAAATCTTTATAGTGGTCCTTACACTGTTATTAGAGATTTATCACCAAATGTAGAGGTAAACATCAATGGTAAAAATGATATTATTCATAAAAACCGAACGAAGTTGTATTACTCATAATTATGTATAGTAACAATAGCTAGGTCACTGACCTACATTGCGATCGTGGCTGTAAAATGATATACACTCATGTTGCACTGGATAGATTATACCAGCTAAAAAGTACATGTATTATTTGTAAGTCCATGTATTGTTTGTTTGTATTATTTGTAATCATAGGTATAAGTGATAGTTACATTGTAAAAAAAAAAAAAAAAAAACCATAGAAAATATTTTTTTTTTTTAAATGCCATGGGAGGTGTGATGTAGTATGTATGTACCTATTTTATTGTGTGTAACCAAATATATATAACTTGTATTAACATAATAAACGGCAGTCTTGCATCGTATCTTGTGGTGTTTCATTCTATCTGACACCCAGCCTTACAATATTGATTAGTGTAAATTACGGTATTACACCTATTTTAATACAGTCCACTACTCTTTTATTATAAAGTCCCGAATGAGCCCATTCATGTATAATGATATTTTAAATACTAGTGTGGTACCTGTACAGTGGCGTGACATAATATTGATGCCTATTCCTAAACCAGCTCCACCTTCAGATAGCAACCCAAAATTAAGGCCTCTCTGCTTAATATCATGCTTGTGTAAGATCTTTCACTCCATACTGACAAAATGCATTGAATGGTTCATAGAGAAAAGCAATATTTTGTCTCAATATACGTCGGGTTTTAGAAGAGGACAGTCATGTCAGGACTGTTTAACGAGATTGACCACACAAATTCAATTAGGTTTCTCGAAAGGTTATGCAACTGTTGCGTGTTTTATAGATGTTGAAAGTGCATACAACAATGTATTAATTAATAAGATGTTATCGATATTAAATGAAATCGGGTTCGGTAACAAAATATGTTCATATTTATGGACTTTTTTGAATGAAAGACATCTTAAAATTATTGATGAATTTAATGAAAATGACACTATGATTAGATATATGACGGAGGAAGGACCTCTGGTCGCGCGGGGGAATTGCAATATGCGGGTTTTAATTTTATTATTGGAAAAAAAAATGCGGGGAAATTATTTTAAGCGGGAATGATAACTTCGGGATCGGAGTACATTTAGGTGTTGAAGAAATGTCCGCCGTTTTGACACAATCAAAGAAGAAATTGAAAGGCCACTAACCTAGTCTCCTGCGACGGTCTTCTGCACCAAACTTGGGTTGCTCCACGGATCCGGGATTTGTAAGCGGGCGCGCGCCCTAAGCGTTTAATTTCACGAACTCCAATTGAAGGGCCGACCCTTCAACGAGTTGTTTAGCGTGCGGCGTAATTAATGATGACAGACAGTTTTTGAGTCTCGCGTACTCGAGCCGAAAATTGAAGTGTCAATTTGGCGAGCAATAGGTAATTAGCGGTAATGTAGAATATGTAGACCGACTTTTTTTGCCGCCCTTTATATAGACTAGCGGCGCGCTAGATTCTTCGGTAGTGACATCTCTCTTATAACCATGAATGTGTCTAACAAAACGGCGCGAACATCCTCTCCCCTTTGAAACTCCGTAGGGGTTTCGAAAAGAAACAGAAAGGAAAAATAAAAGAGAATGCTAAATGAGAGGATGTCCAATTAGCTGGAAGGAGAATCATGAATTATATGGATAAAAAATTAATGTAATTAGAGGAAGTAAACATAATATAATAAATATGATTAAATACAACAGCACCCTAATTGCGTAACACACTATTACTGTCAATTTGAATCATTTTGAAGCTTATTGCTAATCCATTGCTCCAAATGTTCGAAAAATGTGTTTGCTCAGCAACGTAAATAACGCAATGAATGTTGTTGAACTGTCAAAATGAAACCCATTGCTACTGATAATGTGTTACGCAATTGCCCTGCAGGTGCGATTGCGATTGGGTTAATTGTTAAATAGAATTACTGCGAAGGCAAAGGGGAACAGCTTTACGACAGGAAGTTTCAAAACTCCCAAAGCAGTGCGTACCAGAGCAGCTCTGGTACGCACTGCTTTGGGAGATGAGAGATGGGGTTGTCAGGTTAGCTCCTAACCTGACAACCCCATCTTTACCAGGGTATACCTGTTCAATAACGCCAGTAGGCCAACGTAGCGGTGGCGAGTCATCCTGGTGTACGAGGGCAATTGTGCCCGGCTGTATAGGTGTATCAGGTGAATTCCATTTTCGTCTTAGTGGAAGAGTGTGTAGATAATCCACATGCCATCTTTACCAGTAGCTCTGTACCGAGCTGTATAACAATTTCTTCCTACTATGAAGGCTCATGGATGCGTCAACCTCACAAGTAGGTAATGACTGTAACGGCGTTGTATTTAAGAAATGTGCGGGAGTTAAGATAGTGTGTGACTCGGCAGCAAGTAAGCACAATGGCCGTGAGTTCAAAACACACTCAATTTGAGTCAGAACTGTTAGTAGTTCTTCGTAACGCAACAACTGTCGACCAATGCAACGATGACAGTCGTCTGTTAATAGATTAACCAAATGATGTCGACGGAGCAGTAATATGTGATGCCTGTTATAATATGGTATATGAGCATTTGTTAATCTGCCATCAACACGAAGCAATCCGTTTTCATCGATATATTGGTTTAGTTTCCTTAAAGGGTGCGAGGGTAAATTTCCCATTTTTATATTTTTTATTTCATTTATTTGAAAAAAGCGGTCAGGAGGTGGATTCTCCTGTAATTTAGTAACGCGATTGGCAGCAAATGTTTGCCATCGGTGCGGAGATGAATGACACCATGATAAGGCAATCATTGCGTCACTAAAAGCGAGAGTATCTTGTATAGGATAGCGGTTATTAAAAACAGTATATACTTGTTTTACAAGTTTTGTTAAAGGTAAGAAAGCGCATAGTTCAATTCTTACTAGCGATACAGTCTTTAGTGGAGCCACTTTAGACTTGGCGCACACTAACTGAACAGATATATCCCCATTAGGGCTCACCACATGCAGATAGATGACGCAACCGTAAGCCCTCATATTAGCATCACCCAACGCAATTAGGTTTGCTACGCAGCCGGCCGCGACACCCAAATGGCGCGGTACTTGTAAGGTAGATAACAAAGGCAATTCATCTTTAAATTTAGAAAAACATTTAGTAATAATTTCAGGAGGTTTATCATCCCATCCTATCTTAGCGAACCAAAGATCTTGAATAAGAAGCTTTGCATAAAGAATAACAGGCGCGACGAGTCCGAGCACATTAAAGAGGCGAGCAATAGTAGATAATATAGTGCGTTTAGTTATACCTGAAGCCTCCACGGATGCGACGAACGAGAACACATCAGAGGTAGGTATCCATTTCAGACCTAAAACCTTCAGATTTTCGTCATCATCTGTGAACGTGATCGCAGCACGGTAAGACTCAGGCAAGTGCTCCAGTAAAGTTTGAGAGTTACTCGCCCATTTGACGAGCTCAAATCCGCCGCGCCTGAATAGCGCGAGTAACTCGTTTGCCAACGGAGTTCCATCCGCTACTGCTACCTCTGCGGTGAGAGGAAATCTTTCGCGGTGGTCCTCAGCTAACTGATGGATAGTACGCATTGCTAGAAATGGACTGGAACGGAGGCCAAAGGCCACAGAGTTAAATTGCAATGTGCAAACACGCTCGGGGTCGCTGAAGCGATGTAATATTTTTTGATATTTGCGATCATTATCTGACAATATAATCCTAAGATACTTTTGAAGTATATCAGCGGTTATTGCAACTTTAAAATACCTAAAGTTAAGCAACAGCGAGAAAAGGTCTGCCTGCAACTTAGGTCCGGTATGCAATAATTTACAAAGCGGTTTGACGGTGTCCGTCTTGGCACTAGCGTCCAACACCACTCGGGGTTTTGCCGTTGGTATCTCGGACCGAACGATAGCGGGATGGGGTGTGCAATACCCTTTAGTTATAGCGGAAGATAAATAAGGTATTTCCAATAAATAGCCTTTATCTATATAATCATTAATAACGTCGTTATAAGATTGACGTAAAGCGGGAAGCGAATTAAATTTACGCTCTGACGTTGTTAATTTACGTTAGCCTGTGTGAACGAATTACCTAAAGAGGCAGGTTCGTTGGTAAAAGGTAAAGATACCGCGGATTTAGTGAAATTCTCACAGACTTGATGTTCTGTGTTTATTATTTTCGTGGTGGGTAATTTAAACTTTATAGTGTTTAAATTACTCACCAGAGGGCCGAAGGACCAGGCTACATTGCTGGAGTTCACAGAATGTAGTTCTCCCATAACAATGTAACCAAGCGTGGTTTCTAGCGCATGAGGTGCAGAGCGAGCGGTGCTAATAAAATCAGCTGATTGCGCTAATGGAGGGGGTATTACTTTTCCTCCTAGCAAAATGAACGCGAACATTTGCGTTCCTAGAATTGCGTCAATGCTACCTAGTAGATTCCAACAATCATCCGCAAACGGTAAGTTTTTGAAATAATTAATGGTCGACGCCTGTATTACTCGGCTTGGCAAAGGGTCTGCTATATGGTCTATTACCAGCATGGTCAAGCTATATTGAGCGTCACTCACTCGCGATTGTATGGTGACGGCTACATAACCTCGTATAGGTGCCGAAATGGCGCCTACCGATTTGAATGACGAGTTAACTAGTGGATTAATTTTCAGCTTCAGTCTTTTGCAACACTCGAGGGTAATAATATTATTTTGCGACCCGCTGTCCACCAGACATCTGATTGTAAACCGATTCCCGTCTATAGGTACATACACTTGCGCGGTAGGTAATACTATTGAACTATCCAGTTGAGTGCAAGACAAAACCTTATTGTTTGTAGCTAAAAGTACGGTCGAATTTACACCGTCCATTTTATTTACAGGCCCCCCGCCAATCAAGTATTCGGCCGACCGCGACAACAAACACAACGATTGGGGATTATTTTGCGCATTGGAGGGAACTGCGTTCATTGCAGCCGCCTCGCTATTATTATTTGAACTGGATGGCCTTGATTGTGGAATATTTTCCATATTTTCAAAGTGTAGCAAAGAATGATGCGTTTTATTACAATGTTTGCATGTGTGCTTCGACGCACATCTTAACGTTGTGACGTAATGTAATGTAATGTATTTATTTGCTCAAAACATGGTATAACAGGTCTTACAGTAAAAAAATAGTACAAACATGTTTTGCCGGGCTTAGACTCAGCATGCAAAGTCGAAAAAATAATAATAATATAATAGTATTTCTTATCCTTTGCGGGGAGACGAGCGACGAGTACGACGGCGACGCTTCGGAGGGTGTCGGTCCCTAAAAATGTTTATTATACCTATATTATTATTTTGTGATGAATTTGAATAATTTGTGTAAGGCTTAAAAAAAAACTGTTCACCTTACTGAATTATAGTTTGGTATTAGTAAAAATATAATGACGTCTCTTTTTGACATCTTTAATCATTCGTGTCGCGCTTGCGCGTAGCGTTTACGAATACGTTCCATGTTAGCTTTCTAGCCGATTATTTATTTTAATGATTTTATATTTTCAAAGATATATAATAACAAATGAGAAATTAAAATACTATGAGTATGCACTTAATCAAGCAAACTAATAAATAAATTTAAAAGATCAGAAAATAAGGCTGCTAAAAATTAAAGTATCACTAAGTATCACAATATCGTCTACGTACATTGAACCAACATGAAAATATGTTTAATTTCGTAAACGAGAACAAAGTTGACTGCTATGAGACTATACTGCAATGATACTGCGACCGGAATGTGAACAAACCGAACTTTAAGATTAGCAGAATAACATTTTTTGGTCCATTCACAATGTCATCGCATTCAAGTCTCATGTTTTTCACATTGCACGTTAATTAGTAGAATTGTCCTTCAGATATTCATTCTATATTGCATTTTAATGCTGTCGATGTGTGTGTATTGTTTTCAGAAATGATACCAATCAGACCAGCATTCAGATGTGAGGCACGGGGTGGCTATAAGGGGAGGTTGGAGGCCACTTTGGGGGGACACCCCCAATTTCATTGCGATGATAATTCAGTAACAGTTATTCAGTGGAAATCATAATCATATCGTACCTAGGCCTATATTTGAGACATAGGTATTCAGGTTCAGATATTCGTCATTTAAAGGGATATGTGGCGACATGGTAGATATGCTGGGATCTGATTATTATAGTGTAAAAATATAGTTTTGTTCACTGGTTCCAAAAATAAAATAATCTGGGTAGATCGAAATTGTGTTCTGCATTTAAAAAGAATTAGGCCAGTTTCACATGGCGACCGAATAGCCGCTATACCTACTCACCAAATACATTAAAAATGGAACAGAATTTGTTTGAAATTATCTATCAAATAATTTGAACGGAACATTATCAACAAAAAACAAACCCTTAATGTTCTAAGCTGTTGTGAGTGGTGAGTAAATTAGTTCCATATTATTATTATGAAGTTGATGACTGTTTTCTTAGATACACTAAGATGAACCTACTTAAAACTGTGTCGGATTGGAACCCTGGGTTTTAGGGTAAGGTTTACATAGCTATACTCAAGCGAAGTTTGATGTCAACGTAGTTAATTATCAGGTTATTGGACACTCGAACAATGGAAGGTCGTACTGTTCTCGGACGAGTGTAAAACCAGTCTTGTGTAAAACCTCGTCTAGGCAATTTGACTGCACAGCGATACATCCAGGAGGTGCTAGAACAACATGTCATGCCATATTGTAGGCGAGGGTTTCACGCTAATGCAGGACAACGCGCGACCACATACAGCCACGATAGTATTCCAGTACCTACGTGAGGTGGAAATTCCTGTTATGGAGTGGCCAGCTAGGAGCCCTGACCTTAATCCCATTGAACATCTATGGGATGAGCTGAAGAGAAGGGTCAGGGCCAGAAATCAGCCCCCAGAAACAATCCAGGAACTAAAGGTGGCTATTCAAGAGGAGTGGGAAGGTATACCCCAAGAATTCATAAAAACATTAATAAGGTCAATGAAAAACAGGATGGAAGCTGCAATAAGAGCACGTGGGAGGAATTCAAGCTACTGAACAAAGTTTGGGCTTAAAATATTTTATTTTTTGGACAGCTATCAGGTTTTTCTGATAGGGAAAATTATTCAGGATGGCCTTACAAAAACAACAAAAAAATATTAAAAGCACCATTACTTAATAAATAAAAATGTTTAATCCAGATATTTTTTTATTTTTTATTTATTAAAACTTTATGCACAAGTAAAAACTGTACAAAGGCGGACTTAATGCCTTGGGCATTTTCTACCAGTCTACCTTAGGGTGATGCAGAGACAATACACAGTAGGTGCAATAACAGAGAAAAAAAAATATATAAGAAAATATTTATAACTAAGATATAAGAATATATAGGTACATATATACATACATACAACAAAATATAGGAAAAAAGAAAAGTTACGAGACATAAACAAGAAACCCTACAACAACTTAATTCTGAAACGAATCTGCCAACTTCTTGTGTATATGTTCTCGAGCTTTCACTTTAAACGTGAACTGATTAGTTACCGTCCTGATATTCTGAGGGAGCGCATTCCAGAGGAAAACCGCCTGGACAAAGAAAGAAGATTTTATAAAACCAGAGCGATGAGAAGGTGATGTGTATGTGTGTGTATGTATGTGTGCATGCCTGCACCATTACCATTATGATGTGTCGCGACAGTAATAAACTAGCATCCAATAGCAACGGTGGTTTTATTCGGTAGCTGACAGATCACTGGCGACGAGTTACCCACGTTTACAAAAATAAAAAAAAAACGTGCAAAATGACAAATATCATCGGAAATCTATCAATTTTTGATCACGACGCCCAAGAGTGGCCAATATTTAAAGGTCGGCTACAACAATACATCAAATTAAACAGTGTTACAACGGAAAATAAAAGTGCATTGTTACTGACGCATCTGTCGGACAACAGTTACCGCCTTACACGGAACTTACTTCACCCTGCTGTACTTGAGGAAGTTAAGTTCGAGGTTCTAGTTGGAAAATTAGACAAGCATTTCACGCCGAAGCGCTGTGTTTTTGCTGATAGAGAGAAGTTTTACGAGGCGAGGAGATCGGATGGCGAGAGCGTCGAAGAATCGGCTCGTGTTAGGGGTTTGGCCGTTAACTGTGAGTTTGGCGAGGCATTGGATATGCTACTGCGAGACCGTTTCATACTCGGGCTTGCTCCGTGTCGGGAACGTGACCGGTTGTTTGAAGAGGATGCCAGCAAACTCACTTTTGCTAAGGCATTGGAGGTAGCTCAACAGGCTGCGTATGCGCGATTGGCTCGAACCAAGGCTGCAGCAGTAGTTGACACCGCGGCGACAACCGTCGAGGCCACGCAGATCAAGGAGGAACCTGTGTACCGGCTGAGCGGGCAGCGTGGGCAGCGCGCGCGTGGCGAGCCTGCCGCGGCCACCCGCAGCTCGAACAATAGTTCCGAGGGAAATCGTCGGTGTACAGTGTGCGGTCTCAGAAACCACGACGCTGAAAAGTGTCGTTTTAAAAACTATCGGTGCCAAGTGTGTGGTGTGAAAGGCCATCTAAAGAAAATATGTAGTGCTAAAAAGGGTGAATCACGTTTACGTTGTTTGAACACGGATGAAATAAATTCGCAGCAAAGTGATTGCGAGGAATGTGAGCTATTTAACGTAAGGTATGTTAGTAACTTGCCTATAATAATAAAAGTGTTGATTGATGCTGTAGGATTAGATATGGAGTTGGATTCGGGGTCGGGGGCTAGTGTAATCTCCGAAACGCTTTACAATAAATATTTTACTGATCGTATTCTGATAAAATCTAACCAAAAAATGTGCCTTTACAATGGTCATAAAATGTCACCTTTGGGATACTTTCAAGGTCAAATTACGTACCTAAATAATACCCATGACATTAATATATTTGTATTGCCGAACGGAGGCCCACCGTTATTAGGACGAGATTTTATGACAAGGTTTAGGATATATTTCACTTCGGATATCAATAAAATCCAAATCAAATCTATAACAGAGTCCGACATGAAAGAAGTCCACCAACTTTTATCTAAATACTCCGACTTGTTCAATGACGAACTAGGAAGGTTCAATAAATTTGAGGTGAAACTTGTTTTAAAAGAGGGTACCCAACCAAATTTTTTTAAGCCACGTTCTGTGCCATTCGCATTGAAGGAAAAGGTGGAGGAAGAGATAGATAGACTGATAGGGTTAGGGATATTACAACGGGTGTACTATGCCAAATCGAATACCAAATAATCGAATATCAATTGATCGACCACTATATATGTCGAACATCTAAATACTCGAACGTTCTTAATATCGAATGGTTAATAAATCGAACATTCAAAATATCGTACACTCAATACATCGAGTGTTCAAAATATCGAATGATTGTTTGATCGAGCGTTCAAGGCATCGCATATTCATTCTATCGAAATATCAATACACTGAATACTTTTTATATAGAATACAAGAAAAACACAAAATTTACTAATAAATCACATTTTAATCTTTAATTATTATCTTTTACAGGTACATTTTAATATTTTGTGTGAATTGCGATTGCACGGAGGAACTCTAATAAATCCATGTTGTTTTTACTGTTTAATATTTTTTCAATCGCATTGTCATCTCTTTTGCCTCTTTTTTGTGGAGTAGGTCTTTCCAATCCCGCGTTTGCCTTTTCAATTGTCCTATTTGTTATAGCTTGCTCCTTAACTAAAAATTCTATGGTAGCATAAAGACCCCTTTTGTGCTTATCAAGCAACGTGTTCCATCTTCTGTGCCATCCTTCAATGTTATTTTGAGTCCTAGGCAAACCCAGTGTATTATTTTGAAACACAGACCACAGTGAAGGTGGAAACATCGGTGCTGAGCGTGCTATAAGTAATTTATTATTTCCCGTCTCACGAGAATTAATATTTCCCCAAACATAATATTTTCCAAACCAGTTGGTGATATCACTTGCCTCGTCGGGTAACACTTCTTCTCTCAATTTATCGAAAGCATCTGGTATCTCATCTTGGTGTAAATAAGCAAGTGCGATAATCTTCTATATACTTATAATAAATCTGTAGAGAGGTCAATTCTGTACATGAAATATATTTCCAAAATAACTATCAGCGGGTGATTAGTGATCGATACTGACGCCAAAAATGCAATCAGTAAAATTTTTGTCTGTCTGTCTGTCTGTCTGTCTGTCTGTCTGTCTGTATGTTCTTTATAGAAACAAAAACCACTCGACGGATTTCAACGAAACTTGGTACAATTGTTCTCCATACTCCTGGGCAGGTTATAGTATACTTTTCATCACGCTACGATCAATAGGAGCAGAGCAGTGAAGGGAAATGTTGGGAAAACAGGAGAACTTACTCCATTTTTGAAGCTTCCGTCGCGTGTGCAGCCTTAATGGTTAAAGCTACACAGAAATCATGTATGACGGAAATGTTCTCCTTAAAATTATATAAAAAATATTCCACGACAGCAAATGTCTATCTTTTATGGTTGACTCACAATAACACGTGTAACTCCCGATAGCTTAGCCGTTCGGAGTTTTCTGATTATATTTGTCTACTCTTACGTTTATAACACTCTCACTCATCCCTAATTAAAAAATGTTAACATTATTACCTATTTAATAAAAAAAGAATCATAGAAATCGGTACTGAAACACCAAAGTTATACATGAAATACGCTAATAAGCCATCGCGCGTGAATACTGAATCATGCTATAAGGATTATTTTTGTGTAACGGTCGCCGCGCTCGCCGCGGCTCGCGGTGGGAGGTATAAAAGGGCGGGGGATCCAAACGCGAACTTCAACAAAACCGATTCCTCCGAAAGGCTACGGGGTCCCCCTGGTTCGTTCGAAATGAGATCCTCCATGTTGACCTCAAAATCCCCACCATCCATCAATTCATGAAGCGCCTTTCCAAGCGCTTCTTCGATACCGCCGCCAAGCACCGCAACCCTCTGGATGTCGAGGCCGCCAGGTATACCCCCTCCAAAATCAGCAAAATGCCGCCGTCCAAGGCATGTCCTCTCCGACCCTGACGACCCCACAACCCTCCTCCAAGAGAGAAATAAGTCAACCAGTACAATGCACAAATACAGAACACCGACATTCCGACCTCGCCGCCGAGGTCCCTCGCGACGTCCCCAATTGAATGCCTCCCCCCGACCCTTGCTCGAAGAAGTGCCAGCCCGCGCCGCAGCTGAGCCAGTAGATCTAAATTCCCGACCGTGACCTCTGAGTTTGTTTCGGCGTTTCTTCTCAGAGTAGTCAGCTAGGAAACGCCGGCCTCATCAAGCTTAAATAATAAAAACCAGATCCAGCCTGTCCCATCTTGCTGCCCTCCCCCAGCGACGCCCTAAGCCGAGGTTCGTACCCCATAGGGGGTGCCCTTAGCGTGTAGTCGCTTAGTACATAAGATATTTGCCCCTGGCTGGAGGCTTTGAGTTTACTTAAGGCAACCACAGGATAGTCCGGTTAAGTAGTCACGACCTCTCAAGGTCAACTACGAGATGCCGTATTCTAAAAAAAAAAACGCGAACTTCATACAATATTTGGCTGTTGATGCGAGTAGACGTTCCGAGCATTCGACCTTATTGACAGACAATATTGTTTATCAACGCGACTTTTAGTCTTTAAATTAATTTAGTTTATTTAGTTTTCTTTTGTTGTTATTTTATAAAATAGGTATTAGTTATTTTGGTAGTGTATTATATTCGTTCAAATTACAAATTATTAATAGTTTAGGTACATTTTATTTATTTTTAGGTGAAGTAGTAATTTCGTTGTATAGGTAGGTACTTAAGCCTCATGTGAACGTGATCTAAACAATATTACCAATACATTAACTTAATAACACACAAGGAATTACACACTGACGGAGTTGCGGGCACAGCTATCTATATCTATATATATAAAACTCTTCCGTTACTGAGTGACTGACAGACAACGCACAGCCGAAACTACTGGCAGTAGAGAGCTGAAATTTGGCATGTGTGTTTGTTAGGAGGAGTAGGCTACCACTAAGAGAGGATTTTTGGAAATTCCCTCCCAACGGGGAGAAAAGGGGGATAAATTGTTTTTTTCCGGAAGTCATTATTCCACGCGGACGAAGTCGCGGGCAAAAGCTAGTTTTCAATATAATCATAATACTCTTCAAAAAAAGAGGTAATCATTTTATAAAGGTGTTTAAAATCGAATAAAAACAACATCTCCGTGCAATTGCAATTCACACAAAATATTAAAATGTACCTGTAAAAGATAATAATTAAAGATTAAAATGTGATTTATTAGTAAATTTTGTGTTTTTCTTGTATTCTATATAAAAAGTATTCAGTGTATTGATATTTCGATAGAATGAATATGCGATGCCTTGAACGCTCGATCAAACAATCATTCGATATTTTGAACACTCGATGTATTGAGTGTACGATATTTTGAATGTTCGATTTATTAACCATTCGATATTAAGAACGTTCGAGTATTTAGATGTTCGACTTATAGTGGTCGATCAATTGATATTCGATTATTTGGTATTCGATTTGGCATAGTACACCCTATTACAACCGGTTAAATTTCCAAAATACGGAACCCATATTGTTCCAGTACTAAAAGAAAACGGGAAGGTTAAGATTGCCGGTGATTATTCAATAACATTAAATAAAGATTTAGAAATAGATAAATACCCAATGCCTAGGATAGATGAGGTTTTTGCCAAGATAGGTGGAGGGGAGTGTTACAGCAAAATAGACCTAAGTAATGCATATAACCAATTTGTTCTGGAAGAATCGTCTCAAGAGCTGACCGCAATAAGTACATCTAAAGGTTGTTTCAAATATACGCGACTTGTGTATGGTTTAGCGAACGCGCCAGCCATTTTTCAAAGAGCAATGGAAGCATTACTAATTGGCATAGAAGGTGTTAGCATATGGTTGGATGACGTGTGTATAACTGCGCCGACTAGACAATTACATTTCAGCAGGCTACACGAAGTACTAAATAGATTGAAAGATGCCGGTCTAAAATTACATAAAGAAAAATGTTGCTTTCTCCAGGACAGTGTCACCTATCTAGGCTACATTATAGATAGACATGGATTACGAACTTGTCCTAAAAAAACCGAAGCTATTACAAATGCGCCGCGGCCAACAAATGTCACAGAAGTTAAACGATTTATAGGATTAATTAACTATTATCGTAACTTTATACCGAATGCATCAGCTAGGTTGCACCCGCTACATGACTTATTGCGTAAAGGAGCGCAGTGGGAGTGGGGTGAACGTCACGAACGTGCATTCAATAGTGTTAAGGTTGAGCTATCATCAGAAAGGGTGCTAGCTCATTTTGATCCCGCAGCACAGTTAGTGTTGACGGTGGACGCGGGGCCTGCCGGCCTGGGCGCTGTGCTGGCGCAGCGCGACAATGATTGCGCGCAACTCGAGCGACCGCTGGCGTTCGCGTCAAGGTCATTGTCCACAAGTGAAAGAAACTACAGTCAAATTCAGAAGGAGGCGACAGCCATTATTTTTGCTGTCAAATATTTTCACCAATATCTGTATGGACGTCAAGAACCGTTTGTCCTTAAGACTGATCATCGTCCATTACTTTCGATATTCGGGAAGAAAACAGGAATTTCAGTCATGACAGCATCGAGGTTACAGCGTTACGCGATAATATTATCTGCATACAATTACAACGTCCAGTATATTAAAAGTGAAAATAATGTTGCGGCGGATTACTTGTCGCGCTCGCCTTTACCAGAATCTGACTGTAGGACGGAAGGACAAAATGAACTGTCTTTTCTTAATTTCCTAGACGCTAACGTCGCCCCGCTAACTTTTAATGATATAAAAACAGAAACAAGTAAGGACGATATTTTAAAAACCGTGATTAAATACGTGCAGAACGGCTGGCCGCATAAAATTAATTGTAACCTGGTTCAGCCCTATTTTAACTGTAAAACGGATTTAGAGGTTGAAAATGGTTGTATTTTTCGAGGCCACAGAGTTGTAATACCAGCGGTGTACCGAAATAGGTTATTAAAAGAACTACATACGGGTCATTTCGGTGTCGTAAAAACAAAGAGTGCAGCTCGTAGTAGATTTTGGTGGCCATCAATCGATAAGGACATAGAGGAATGGGTGGGCGCATGCCACACGTGCGCCGGCACCCGCGCTGCGCCGCCGCGCGCGCCTCCCGCGCCCTGGCCTCGCGACTCGTCTCCGTGGCGACGCTTGCACATTGACTACATGACTATAAATCAACATGTATACTTGATCGTCGTAGATTCATATAGCAAGTGGTTGGAGTGTTTACATATGAGTTGCGGTACTTCAAGTCGATCGCTTATAACAAAATTAAAGGAATTATTTTCTAGGTTCGGTATACCGAGTGTCATAGTTTCCGATAATGATGTCAAAATTAAGTCGAATGAATTTAAACATTTTTGCGAAATGAACGGTATCCGATATATAACGTCCCCAATTTATCACCCACCCAGTATCGGGCAGGCCGAAAATTCTGTGAAAACATGCAAGAAAATGATAAAATGTATTATCAGCGATAACAGTCAGCAAAATGCGATTAACGAAAAACTACTAGGATTTTTGTTTGATTACCGCAACACACCACATTGTGCAACGGGCGAATGCCCAGCAAAGCTTATGTTTGGCCGAAAGATAACATCTAGGCTGGATTTGTTACTAGAAGATAGTCATAACAATGAAACTAACAATGATAATTTAAAACCTAAAAGAACATTAATCATAGGCGACAGGGTATGGTTAAAGTGGTACATAGCTAGGAAATAAATATGGGTTTTAGGTAAAATAATAAAAATAATAGGTAATCGAATGTTCGAAATATTAGTTAAGGATTATAATGTAAACTGTAGAAGGCATATTGACCAGATAAGGAAATATACAGGTGCAACCGTTAGGGCGACGAACGGCGCATGTGCTGATGTCGTGAGCCCCACGCAGTCAGCGTCGCCAGCGCCGCCGCGCCCGCGCTCCCCGTCCGCGGCGGCAGAGGCGCAGCTGCCACAAACATTACCTTCTGTTATTGAATCGCAGGCTACAGAAGGCGAGATAACTGATAAAATTATAGGGGAAGAGGATGAGTGGGCTGAGGCTCAATGTGAAATAGATGCTAACGATCATAATAATGCGGAGACTAATCAAGAAGTAGCCGAGAATCGTGGCGATCGTTCTTTTGAACCGCAGCCTACAAGACCGACTCGTAATTGTAGACGTAAGATTAATTATAAGGTTTAAATTGTAATGGTATCGCACACCACGCATTAGAATATCAAGATATAAGTAGTATGTTTTAAAACGGTACGCGTTAATTGTGTCTATAGATTGATGATAACGAATGATGTAGTGTGCGACCAGCCGAGTGTGTCGTCCTCTTGTTGTTTGTAGTTATGTAAGTCAAATTGTTGTTTCTACCTACTTAATGTTTCTATTTGTTCTTTACTTTTGGAAATAGTGTCGGAGGAGTGATGTGTATGTGTGTGTATGTATGTGTGCATGCCTGCACCATTACCATTATGTTGTGTCGCGACAGTAATAAACTAGCATCCAATAGCAACGGTGGTTTTATTCGGTAGCTGACAGATCAGAAGGACAACGAAGAAGACGATTATTCTCGGACCGAAGATTCTTGCTGTGTGCAGAGCATAAATATTGACAAAGAGAAGTCAGATAAGAAGGAGAAGTGGGTTTGTGAAGAAGAGAAAACAGGGTTGTCAAAGCCTTCAACGCTCTGCGCTGCCGGATAGGTAACCACTTTAAAAGCGATTGATGTGCGGATACATGATCATATTTGCGAAGATTGAAAACGAATCGAATGCAGCTATTAAGAAGTCGGTCAAGTTTATTGAGGAGATCTGCATTCAGGTCATAGTAGCACACATCACCATAGTCAATTATGGGGAAGATAAGGGACTGTACAAGCATTGCCTTAATATGCGATGGGAGAATATTTTTCAACCGATAGGGTGACCGCAACGTTCCAGTGACCTTCTTGCTCACAATCGCGACCTGCTTACGCCAGTCAAGGCAAGTGTCAACATGCAAACCCAGATCCTTGACGTCAGAGCTAAACGGAATCACCGTGCCATCAAAGGTAACCGGTGGCACCGTTAAGCCATTCAGCCTCTTCAAGCTATGGGGACTCCCTAAAATGATGGCCTGACACTTGGTTGGGTTAACTGCCACCCCAAAGCGATCAGACCAATTTTTGACAACTCGTAAGTCCCGATTTAGCTCCTCGATCGCACCGGATAAGCTGTCAACACTTGCCTGACAGTACAGCTGTAAGTCGTCAGCATGAAGATGATACGCACACTGAAGCTCGGAAGTTATGAGATCTATAAAGATAGAGAACAAAAGTGGAGATAAAATGCCGCCTTGAGGGACGCCAGTTTCAAGATCACACCAGCTGGAGCTAGAGTCGTCAGCGAGAACTGATTGCTGACGCCCCCGAAGATAGGAAGAAAACCATTCCAGAACCTCGTGAGAGACCATGCGATAGGAGAGGATGGATAAAAGGACTTCGTGACTGACGGAATTGAAAGCATTTGAAAAATCGATCAACACTAAAACCGTAACTTTAGTGTCTTCCATGCCTCGCCTTATATCATCAGTCACTTTAAGGAGAGCAGAAACAGTACTGTGCCCGGGCCTGAACCCAGATTGGAATGGTCTGATGAGGGAGTTTTTGTGAATGAAGTTGGAGAATTGTTTATGTACACAGGCCTCGAGTACTTTGGATAAAAAAGGAAGGATGGAAATTGGACGAAAGTGACTGAGAAGAGTGGAATTAGGGATTTTCGGTAAATAAATGATAAATGATAAATGATTTTATTTCTGTAAGTAGGTTTGTACAAACACTTTTACACGTCAATCATATTTTTTTAAAGCTAGATGAGGTCGGCGTTTCCTATCTGACTACTCTGAGAAGAAAGGCCGAAACAAACTCAGAGGTCACAGTCTCTTTTAAAGTCCAGACAAAATCTTGGTCAGATCATGTGAAGACCATGTAGATTGGTGTCTGAAATGGTCTTTTGAGGAAAGAACCACACAGATTGAGCGGACCTGTCCAGTCAGTGCACGCATTTGTCAAAAATCGTGCAGCTCAACTCAGAACTTGAGGAGCTCAACGATTCGACGAACAATACCAAAGAAAGGACATTTGGGTAGGCCGCGTAAATTACTCAAACTGCCAGATCATGATTAAAACTAACTAAGAAGGAAAACAGAAAAAAGAAATGACCCACATAGTCCTCACATTCACAATAATTAAATAAAATAAAAATACTTTACAAAGTAAATATTCATGTCATTGTATATATAAAATGAATAAATGTCAATGTGTATATAAAAATCCAGACATAATCTTTGAGGACCATGTAGATTGGTGACTGAAATGGTCTTTTGAGGAAAGAACCACACAGATTGAGTGGACCTGTCCAGTCAGTGCACGCATTTGTCAGTAACCGTGCAGCTCAACTCAGAACATAAGGAGCTCAACGATTTGACGAACAATACCAAAGACCAGACATTCGGGTAGGCCGCATAAACTACTCAAACTGCCAAACCATGATTAAAACGGAAACAATGACCCACATAGTCCTCACATTCAAAATAATTAAAATATATAATATTTGATACAGTAAATGTACATGTCATTGTTTAAGTACATAGATATTAAGAAAAATAAAGTGCAAAATAGCAAAAAAAAAAAAAAAAAAACTACATTCACTGTCTAAACATATTGGAGCAGCTCAGTCCCAAGCCTTTTTGTCCTCAATATAGTCTTTTACAGTATAATAAGCTTTCTGGCATAGTTTTCGCTTTATAAAAGATTTGAATTTATTAAGGCTTAGTTCTTGAATGTGGCTAGGAAGTTTATTATAAAAACGTATACATTGGCATCTAAACGAGCAACCTATTTTCTTGAGCCTTGTTGTAGGAACAACAAATTTGTGTTTGTTCCTAGTATTTATGTTATGGATATCACTGTATTTTTTAAACAGATTAATATTTTTATGTGCATACAAAAGATTATCATAAATGTACTGTGAGAAGGCACAGTCATTATATTAATCTCTTTAAATTTGTCTCTGAGGGAGTGTCTGGGACTTAACTTATAAATGAAACGAATTGCCCTTTTTTGTAAAATAAAAATTGTCTGAATATCGGCGGCATTTCCCCACAACAGAATACCGTACGACATCACACTATGAAAATAACTAAAGTAAACTAAACGGGCTGTCTCTAAATCAGTTAAATCACGAATTTTCCTAACGGCGTATGCTGCAGAGCTAAGCTTTTTTGACAATTTATCTATATGGGGGCCCCATTGAAGCTTGGCATCCAAAGTAATGCCTAAGAAAACTGTAGTAGTAAAACGGTAGTGGTCGAACATGGGCTAATGTAATGCCTAAAGTAATGCCTAAGAAAACTGTAGTAGTAAAACGGTAGTGGTCGAACATGGGCTTTCCGCCACAGGGAAGGGAAAACACCGGAGTAAAGGGAGAAGTTAACTATATGGGAAATTGCAGAAAGGAGCTGATCAACCGCTGTCACGATCATGTGTCGACTGATGTTATCACAACCAACGGCTTTGGATTTGATGGACAGAATAATCTTTTTGATCTCTCCCGGGTCGACTGGGGTGAAGGCAAAGGGGGTAATATTGGGACGCGTCAGACCAGCAAGGAAATCAAGGGTTTGACATTTGGTTGGATTATCAAGGGTAGGAACAGTCGAGAAATGACGATTTAGATCGTCCAAGCCAAATGCATTAGGAAGGTCTGAATGCCGCGATTTGCCGATACCTAGAGTTCCAAGGAATTTCCAGATATCAGCAGGAGAAGCAGAAGTAATGTTATCAAGAATGTGGCGACGTTTAGCGTTGCGTATCATCTGATTACAACGATTGCGAGCAGTTTTGAAGAGGGCCCAATTATCATCCGTCCGATCCCTTTTAAACTTCCGAAACGCGCGGTCCCTTCGTCGCATCGCCATCCGAACTCCTACATTCATCCATGGCGCAGGTGGGCGCTTTAGCTTGACTCGCCTGATAGGAGCGTGGGTGTCGTACAGCTTAACTACATTATTATTAAAAATCGTGACTTTAGCGTCAACTGTAGTGGCTTCCTCCAGGGGTGTCCAGTCAATATTTGAAGCATCTTGTGCAAGCTTCTCACAATTCATCCGCGCAAAGGCACGCCTGTACTGGAACGTAGGTTTGGGTTTAGGAGATTTAAGGACATAAGATAGGAAAATAAGGTCGTGATGGGAAAAACCAGGAGCGTCAAGTTGACTATACACTGATAATATATAAAAAACTAGTGAAAATACTGCAAATTGGTATTTTAAATATAAAATCAATACTGGAGCTACGTCTGTCTTCTTTTTACACCTACCCGACTGTATTTTTCGTGTCGTAATATTATTTTTGCACATTGAAACAAATAAAAAATGGTTAAATGTCATTTTTTTAGGAAAATTTTACACCTTATTGTTATTTAAAATACTTATCAGATGGCTTAAAATAAAACCAACGAATTATCTCCATGATTTGTATGTATGACATTGATTCCTTTGCCTCTTAATGGAATCTATGAAAACATTACCCGTGTCAGTAAGGTTGTCATCACACTTGTCAGTTGTCATGTCTCATTGTTAAAATCGCTATTTTCTTTTTCATAGATAATCTTAAAATGCTAAATGTACAACAATTTTTCCGTTTGCTTTTAGGTTTATTGCATTTGTAATTTCTACTTGATATTAGTGAAATCATCTTCTGATTTGTAATCCGCCAACTGGCACCCGGCCAGCGAGATGGACTAAGGCTTAACCCTTCTCACTCTGAGAAGAGGCCCGTGGGCGTGCCCAGCAAGGCTACAGTAATGGGCTGAATTAATTTTTTAACAGTGAAATGGTATTAACGCAGAAACGCTATTATTTACTGTTGTAAATGAAAGACGGGTTGACCAAGACTGATTTTTATTGAGTACCCACAACCTAATTATTATTATAATGTTAAGACACCGTCCTACCCGCATAGTATACGACATCTCCTTTGTTTTTTTTTTTTTTTTTTTTAACCTTATACGTTAACATATGAGTTGATACATTTTACAATTATTCTTATTCTAATATCTGTTCCAGTTGCTACATAACCATAACATGCCATAATATAAACTATTTGTACTTTGGTACTTATGTATTTATACTCTCATACTCTCTAGTGTAGTATAATTTACTAACTTATGTTACACAATTAATTACTTTACACACAGTAATACTCAAACCAGTTGAATATTAGGTAAGCTTTAGTAACCAATAACCTGACAATACATCTGGTACATTATATTCATTAGGTAGTATGCAGGTAGGATTATTTATTTCTTTTGTAAACAGTTTTCAATTTTTTGTCGTGCTAGTATAGCCGCCGGTCTGCGTATGCGTTGAATTGGTGAGCCTTGTTGAGGGATGGGAGTGATACCGTCATCGCTTGTCCCTAGGCTCTCATCGCTACCACTTTTGGGGCTACTCCAAGTCTCATAATCGCTTATCTGTTCATGAGAAGGGCTAGGGGTTACATTGCCTTCGGTTGGTAGCTTAACCAGATGCCGCCGGTTCCGCCTAAATCGCTTACCCGCATTGTCTACGACAAAATAAGAGCGAGGCTGAGCCGCGCGACCTACGATTCGTGCAGATTTGCGTTTGTCATTGTCAGTGATGAGTACCGGTTGTCCGGCCGATAACATTGGTAGCGGTTTCGTTCGCCTATCATAATACGTCTTATCGGCCTGCTGTTTGCGTATCATCTCCTTGTAGTCAATCGCATTATCTCTACTTGGCTTCAATTTTTCAGCGTGCGATGGTAATCTAGTATTCAGTCGCCGCCCCATTAATAGTTCCGACGGCGAACTGATTCCATTACGTGGCGTAGCTCGATAGTTTAACAGGCCTAAGTAGAAGTCTGTCCCCGAGTTTATTGACTTTATCAAAATATTTTTTATTCTTATTCTTATTACCGATGTTCGATCGCCGTTTTGGAGGTCCATTTTAAGATTTGAGAATTAACACAATATAAGTTATTCACAGTATTTTTTAGATCATCATACAATAATATCATAAAATAGTTTACTCAAGAAGTTAATGAAGATGTTTGTTAGATATTGTTTTCTTATCCCGGAAGAATGTTGCCGTGGGATTTTTTTCGAAATTACTTTGTTTCTCGATCTCCACGCAACTCAGCGTACATATCCACAGTGGTTTCCGCAATTGAAAGAAATAAATCGTAAAACGTCAGTAGTTTTATGATTTATTTCTCACTTTCACAGTGTTTAAATAAAAAATAAAACATGCCATTATCGTGTTATTATTCGAGTCAAAGTTTAAGTAGTTGATTGTATTGTTTTCTACAAATTGAGTTAGTCTAACCACTAGACAAAACCACCAGCCACTAAAAGCAAAATTTTGTCCCCACCCCTGTGTCCAAACCCCAAGTTTAGTGGAAATCCCACTAACTTGACAACTCTGCTTTTTTACGATTTTATCGCTGGCCACAGATAACTAAAACGTGAAAAATAAAACGTTTCCTTGCGTATTTCAATTATGGTAGTTTTTGGTAGAAGTGTATTATAAAATTGGTTTTTCATTTTTCGGCCATCATTGTACATTTTTATTTATAAGCAGTAGTAGACCATCAGTTGTAATCAATACAAAATGTAATTATAGCAAAATTATTCAGAAGCGAATAGTTCATATATGATGAAACGAAACGCGTTCACGAAACAAATAATGCCCGGTATTTGGTACCCCTCTATACAATTTGCCTCAGTTTGTATCAGATAAAGTTCTACAATTCCGAATATTGAAACTGATTGCTACTGCAGTGGGCTTAAATTCGGAATTGTATTAAAAAACAAAATGAGTTACGCAATTAGGCTGGTTTGAGGCTTTATGCAAACCAAGTCTTTCCTTCTCTTGTCGGAAGGTACTGGGTCAAAAGGAAGTGCAGTGTGCTGGTGTTGTACTATGCTTAGAATAAATAATTGCCTTACGGTTAGTACATTACATGATATGTAGAGTTGGTGCGTCGGAAATCTAAAAGGGCGAAAAGTAGCAACCTTTAAAATTGCTCTTTGAGCGCGCTCTAGAGGAAGTAAAATTGTTTTTGCAGCAGCTCCCCAGGAAGTTATGCAATAGGTAAGTATGGATTGACACAAAGCTAAATAAACACATGCGTTTGCTAATCGTTTTTATGTGTTCTTAGGACCTTTTCTGTATAATAGACTCAACAAGTTACTAAGCTTCTATAGTGTAAGCTATAAAAAATGTAGTAAAATGTTATCAGAGTACTTAGCGACACTCAATTACACAGACACAGAAAAACTTCTAGAAATTTTGTCATGATCATAATTTTATTCCCTTGTAAGTATTTACTTTTGTATGTTTACAAGACTTAGTATTAGGTATTAATGTACCAATGTGCTTTTTCTCAGAATTGTTAATGAATTATTTTTATATCAGTTACATTTAAAAAATAACGCTCTAATATAATTGTAAGGTAAAGTGATGGCCTGAAACACAGGTTTGAATAAACCTAGTTCGGGTGGGTCGCAACCTAACACTCTAATTCCGATCCATCACTACTTGCACCTGTAATAAAACATATTTTAGTTTTAGTTTATTTTAGGCACTATAATTGTATGGAAAATTTGCTACTATTGGCCAAATGTACACCTTTTGTAAACGTTTTATTAAATAAATTATTATTATTATTATTAAAGTAACCTGCAAGGCCTAAGAATTGGCGTACTTGTTTTACGTTACTGGGAATAGGCGCGTTGACTAGTGCCTCAATTTTGTGCGGACTCGGCCTAACCTGACCGTGACTAATGACGCGACCTAGGTACTCTACTGTGGTGATAAGAAAGAAACACTTGCGCACGTTAATTGAGAACCCGGCCTTCGTCAAAGTTCCCAAAACATCGCGCAACAAGGTGATGCCATCATTGACTGTCAAACTCAGAATCAACACATCGTCAATATATACCAAAACACTCCCTGTGTGACGTTGCAAAAATTAAATATTGATCGTGTCTAGTAGCGACACCTGTTGTAATTAACGGCGGACTAACGCCTTGGTTGTCAACGCTGTTCTACGTTGACACAGATGGCGTTGGTGTCTTTTTGTTTAGTTAATTAATTGCAAGTTTATTGGATAACTAAATAATAAATAAACAAACTTACATAATTCACCACATTTTATTTTAAATAACAATGTCTGATAAAATGAAGATACAAATCGATAAGAAATCTATATGGTCTGTGAAAGATGATTCTAGAAACTGTCAGATTGGTCTGGAGGAAAAGGCGGGGTACGGTGTCCGGTCTTTACGATCAAGGACACGAGCCTAAAGGCCGATTGAGAGGGACTTAATCCTAGGAGGATTGGGATGTGTCCAAATAACCCGATGGGGTTTTTATAAGTATGAGCTGTTTTGAGGCAGAATTCCGTGAGTACTAAACCATTTTCTCTGTTCTTGCTGGATAGCCTATAGCTTAGATCTTGCATGTGTGTTCTGAACTTCTGACACGAGGACGTTGTTTCAGGTCTGGCTTTTATGCTAGCCTAATGAGATTGGTGCTATGCGCGATTGATTTGATGCCTTGGTGTTGCGCCGTGTGATGAATTGGTATTCATCACAGCGCAGGCGGATTTGAGGTTATCCCTTGCGGTGTGGTCCTCCGACGTTAGGAAGGCTTTACCTAGCCGAATCCAGGTGATGAGGGAAGTTCGCCACTCCAGGTAACGAAAGCGTCACCATCTTGTCTGTAGGCCGCGTTCGCGTGTGTTCACAGGTTTCTCCTGTGAACGACGCCAAGGACCCTGAACCGTCAACTGAGGGAGTTATACTGAAGGTTTTATAGAGAGTATTATCTGTGTGTCATTATGATTTAATCTATGAGAGAGTTAGGCCTTTTGTAGGAACTAGGTTGTTTTAAGACCAGTTGTTGTAAGGATATTGTGTCTCGGGTTTGCTTAGTCTAGTAGTTATTTTCCCTATATGAGCACAGTCCGGAAAAGGCCAGTACATGTTCGATTGAGCTAGAAGTTGTTAATTTGATCACCTCACGGACTCGCTATAGCGACTCTGAGAAACTGCTATTTGTCTCATTGCTGGCGTTCACTGACACCACTAGGAACGGAGACTAGTTGTGTGGGTGTATGCCATAGACTCTGGGAAGGGTACATTGGTTTAGTGGCTTGCCACATTGTTTGTAAGTGTACTTTCAATTTTGTATAATTCCAATAAACTTTGTATTGTGTAAGAAGGTACTTGTTTAATTAATCCTTACCTAGCAGATTATACCTTATAAATTTACTTTAGCCCGGCTAGCTCAGTCTGTAGAGTATGAGAAATAAAAAACCGGGTTACAGTTGGCGCCCAACGGTATATAATTATTTAATTATATAAGGTGAACAAATTAATAACAATATCTCTCTCTCTCTCAATTCCCTCAGTTCTTTCAGTTGGCGGATTCTTGTATTAGTTTAAGGCTAGTTTTTAAGTTTTAAATAATAAAGTGGTCACCGCACCACAATCAAACCATTTCCTTTGTTGGACCGGTAAGGTGCAGAGTGTTGATAAAGGTCATTAACCTATTTATATGTATGCCCAACTCACAAGTTGGACAAGTTGCATTGTGTTAATTATTTTGGGACTATATAATATATGTACCCAATGTTTGTTTAGAGGTTGGTGATTTAATATTACCTATATTTTGGAAGTTTATGTAGCATACTAGTAAGCATTTGTGGTAAAGTTTGTTTAACAGGTACAAGTAATAATTATTACAACTGGAATATAATTAGTTTACAATATAAAACAACAGTTTTGTGTTATTATGTTCATGTGGTTGTTTCAGTTGAGGTCCTGATAAACTGTATTGCATTATTTTATAGTGAAACATTGTAAGTATAAAGTATTATAAATCAATAAACCCAACATTAATTTCTGTAAAAGTTGTAAAACAATTGGGGGTAAACTTGAAAATTGTAAACAATTTCTATAAGGCAATTCTCAGAAGAGTTTTAGCAGTCTCTTATTTGTTTTAGAGGATTCCAGTGGTAGGAAAATAACACTACAGGCTTTCACTTTTATTAATTGGATTTTGCAATACAGGGAACAAACAATTTGTAGAAATTAATCAACAATAATAGTCAACTTTCATTGAAACGGAACACTTGGAATCTTTATGACAACTGGTCGGTCACTTCGTTGTTTACGTTTTAACACTCATTATTTAACCCAGACTTAAAATACAACCACGGCATTCCATAAAACAGCATTGTTTTTATCAGCATTCGCTTTCATACATTGGTGCTTAACCTATAAAACACATTGACATTAGTGACATTTGACGTTTGACGTTTTGATATATTAGGGTGCGTTCCGAAACGCGTTATACACAATTTGCGTTTTGTTTTGGGTTTCACTATGGATTTAGAGACAGTATACATACATTCCCTTCTACGTGACGAATTGACATATGAGGTTGCTGTTCGTGCAGAGACACCGGCAGATACAGTTTTTAAACTTCGAAAACAACTCAAATCACTATGTTTAGGCTTTGGTCCCTCCGAGTTTGTAGATCCGGATCCGGTTTGTGTGTCGAGTCGGACATTGGCAAGGAACTAGATACGATTCAGGTTAAGCTGAAGGAGTTGCAAGCCAAGGTGGAAAGTGCCGAAAAGACTCGTGACAAGTATAGTCTTGCTCGTGCTAGGGCTTTGTATTGCCATATATTCCATCGTCTGCATAGATTAACTTGTAAAACGGAGAAACATTGTGTTTTGCAGGAGAAACTTAAGGTTGTGATACAGGGTTATGAAGCAACACTCGTCAAGTTATATAGTCGCTCTGAGGTACGGTCAGAGTCTGAAAAGCCAGAGGCTGAGGACAACTTCGATAGTAATGGTACTCAGTATGCAGTTAGGAAAAATATTTGTAAGTGGAATGTCACATTTGATGGTAAGTCGTGACCATTCCTGTTTTTGGATTCAATCGCTGAACGTGCCAAGACATTTAGAATAGGGGATTCTGTGTTGTTTGATTCGGCTTTTGCGTTTTTTAAGGGTGACGCTTTAATATGGTACAGGAGTGCAAAATGTCAAGTGGCAACTTGGAAGGAGTTGACAGATCTGCTTCTTAGTGAGTTTCATGCCATTGATTATGAGGATAACTTACTGGATGAGGCCAAGAAACGGATTCAGGGAAATGATGAACCCGTTCATATGTATTTCGCCATCATGAATGGTTTATTCTCTCGTTTGAAGACACCTTTAACGGAACCAGAAAAGATTAAAATTCTAAAAAAGAATGTCAAACCATCCATATCTAGGGGTTTAGTTTTAGTAAAGCCGGAATCAGTGGCAGAACTAAAGGATCTTGCTCGACTTCTAGAGGCAGAGGATATAAAGTCAAATACTTATAAATCAACTTCACAGTCAGACCAAAAACAGAAACCAAAAGTAGCCAGCGTTGACCACCATGACAACAGGAACAAATTTAAGTATAGACAAACTAAACACAAGCCCGAACCGCAACCATCCGCGAAAGAGATAAAATGTTTTAGGTGTGGAAATAAAGGGTTTACTATTAAAACTTGTCCGGGTTGTAAACACAAACAAAAAGAAACAAAATGTTTCAAATGTGGAAAGTTAGGGTTCACAGTAACGAATTGTCCAGTATGTAAAAAGGAACCAAAGGATGCAAAAAACTAGTTTCAACAGTCTGTCACCTACCACCTGAACCGGTCGATACAGGTGAATGGAAATCTTGGTTAGAATTTGTTTCTAATTTTTACAAATTTAACAGATCAGTGTCAGCACTGTTTAAGCCAGACAGGAATAAAGATATTCGGCCATATTTAAGTGTGAATTTATATGATGTAGTATTATACGGTTTGTTAGATTCAGGGGCAGATATTTCAATTATAGGCAATGGAGCCCATGAAAAGTTTACTAACTTAGGTTACTCATTAGATACCTCAGTTGAGTTAAAGCAAACAATTCTCGTTGCAAATGGATCCGAAAGCAATCCTATAGGTATTTTAAGGTTACCTATTACTTTTAATAGTGTAACAAGGATTATTAATTTTTATGTAATTCCATCCATAACATCAAATGTAATATTTGGGGTGGATTTTTGGATAGCTTTTAGTTTGATGCCTCAAATGTTTAAACACATTAGTTATATTGAGACACCTAAACAATTTATGCACTTTAATAATAATACAAATAAAACAATAGTAAACACAGTAGAGTCATTTGATAATTTGAGTCCGGAACATAAAACAATAGCGGAATTAATAGTCCAACAATTTCATAACATATCGTTTGAGTCAAAAGGTTTGGGTAGAACACATTTAATACAACACGCGATAGACACAGGCGACGCGTTGCCCATTAAGTCCAGACCATATCCAATGTCACCAGAAAAGTTAAAAGAACTTCATAAGGAATTGGACAACATGTTGAAGCTCGATGTGGTGGTGCCAAGTGAAAGTCCATGGAACAATCCAGTCCTTATGGTCCCGAAATCAGATGGTACATTGCGGTTCTGTTTAGATTGTAGGAAGCTTAATGCGGTTACAAAAGGGGATGCTTATGCAATACCATACATACCTCAAATCTTGGATAGTCTCAAAAACGCAAAATATATAAGCTCTGTAGATTTTAAATCTAGCTTTTGGCAAATACCGCTAGAGGAAACTTCACGGGAGAAAACCAGTTTTACTGTTCCAGGTAGAGGACTTTTTGAATTTAAGGTAATGCCATTTGGACTTTGCGGAGCTCCTGCTCGACAGCAAAGATTAATGGATAGGTTGTTTGGCCATCCGTTTTGTAGCGATATTACCAAGGGGTTAATATTCTGTTATGTCGATGACATCTGTGTAGTTTCAGAGGACTTAGATACACACATTCTTCTGTTAAAAAGGCTACACGAACGGATTAAAAGTGCAAATTTAACGATAAATTTCGGGAAAAGTAAATTCTTTAGAAAATCATTAAAATACTTGGGCTATGTGGTGGATGAGTGTGGTCTTAGGACTGATCCGGAAAAAGTGCGCGCTATTTTAGACTTTCCAGTACCAAAAACCACGAAAGAGGTAAAAATGTTTTTGGGAACTTGTTCTTGGTACCGAAGATTTATTAGACATTTTTCAACCATAGCAGCGCCATTAAATGCACTCACCAGCACCAAGGTTAAATTTAAATGGAATCCAGAGGCAGACGACGCTTTTAACTCATTAAAAAATATTTTAGTTTCTGCTCCAGTCTTAGCTTGTCCTGATTTTGGAAAACCGTTTACTGTTCACTGCGATGCATCCAGTTATGGCATAGGTGGTATGTTAACCCAGAATATTGACCATCCTATTGCTTATATTAGTAGATCCCTAAGTAAAACCGAGCGTAATTATAGTGCAACGGAACGTGAAGCGTTGGCTGTCATTTATGCGGTAGAAAAGTTTGAACCATATTTGGGTAGCAGACATTTTACAGTTATTACTGACCATGCTTCACTTAAGTGGTTTAAAAATTTGGAAAACCCAACAGGTCGCTTAGCACGCTGGGGTTGTCGTTTATCTCAGTATAACTATACCATCGAGCATAGGAAGGGTAAAGATAATGTTGTACCAGACACTTTATCAAGGTTACTTAAAGTTGAGGCTGTAACTAATACTCCTATTACGCCTACACCGACTGGTGACGAATGGTATGATAAAATTCTGGCCGGTTGTTCGTCATGCTCGAAAAATTACCCCAACTATCGCGTTGATAAAGGTTTACTTTATAGATACACTAAAGGTAAATATGCGTTAACACATGAGTTCGACTGGAAAGAGGTAGTACCCAAATCACTGCGTTCACAGGTCATGTCTGAAAACCATGAACCTCCTACTTCAGGTCACCTGGGTGTTTTTAAGACACACCGAAGGTTAAGTTTAAGGTATTGTTACGCGCCACAATTAATACCTGACATTAGCTACCACTAGCGCCATCTAGTATCGACTAGCAGAACTAGTAGGTCAAGATGCTTCCAGAAACTTCGATACTAGAACATTCTAGAACTATCGACAACGGGTCAGTCGGGACCGGTATGTACTCGAACATTCTAGATGTTTCTACAGTAGAAGGTTCTGGAACTATCTGAGGCCCTATATAAGGCCGGTATGGGCCGCGACCGGATCAGTATTGGTTCTGCGATACAAGCGATAACAACTGAAGCGATCTTCAAATGCGACTTAAGAGTGATCAGTAGTGCGATTGTGTTTTATAATTAGTGTGTTTGTGTTTTATTGGTGTTATTTCATTAAAGTGTTTCTTTTTGGTTATAAAATCGGCAGTTTTTATTGTCACGAACCCCAAGCTCGTAACAATTGGTGTCAGAAGCAAGGATTAAAATCATGCCGATTTTACCCAAAGACGACACGGAGGGTATCCGTACCCGGAGTCAACGCCAACAGGAGACGGACCAGAGACGTTTTGGTGGAGCTGCGCCACAGATGTCGGAGGGCCAGCTGCCGACCACGGAGGCCGGCCCGTCCGCAGCTGCTCCAGGATCATCAGCACCAGATTTGGCTGCTCTGATGATGATGCTGCAGGAGCAGGCTCGCCGACAGGAGGAACAGGCCCGCCGTCAAGAGGAACAGGCCCGCCGTCAAGAGGAACAGGCTCGCCGTCAGGAGGAACAGGCCCGCCGTCAGGAGGAACAGGCCCTCCGTCAGGAGGAACAGGCTCGTCGGCTGGAAGAACAGCTCCAGCGTGATAAGGAGGAACAGGCCCGCCGACAGGAAGAGCAGATGCTCCTTATGAAGGACCTTCATGCTACCTTCGGGAAAGACATGAAGGAGGTGAAGGATAAGGTTGCTCAACATGACAACCGCCTGTCCGAAGCTGAAACCCGAATCGACCAAGTGAATAATCGGGTTGACAACGTGATGGCTGACGTGAAGAAAACCGTGATGGCTGACGTGAAGAAAACGCTGGATTACCTTCATCTAGGGGATGGAATCGCAGCTCCCGTAGCTACAACACCTTCGCTACGTGGATTTAAAGTACCACCATTCGACGGAACTTCTTCCTGGTCGGCCTACAAAATCCAGTTTGAGGCTGTCATGAAGGCGAACGGGTGGAATGAAAGTCAGGCTATGACTGCCCTCACCCTAGGCCTGCGCGACCAGGCCTTAACTGTCTTGGAAGCTCTCGGTAAGGAAGTGACTTACGAGCAGCTCCTTGAGGCATTGGAGGCTCGGTATGGCGACGCTCACCTGGAACACGTGTTTCGTGCGCAGCTCAGGGATCGTGTGCAACGCAGCAACGAAAACCCGCAGCAGTGGGCCCTTGAAGTGGAGAAGCTGGTTCAGAAAGCATACCAGTCTGTACCTGCGCTTATTGATGGGAACCTGGTACAGGTATTCATCGATGGCATCCGCGACCTCGAAGTTAGAGCTGCTGTAAGGCTCGGTCACCACGGGACGCTTAAGGACGCCTTGGCCCATGCACTGGAGGTGGAAGCTGTGTGGCAGGATCATCGTTCCCATCGCGTCAGGGAGGTTGCAGCGGCTACAGTTCGCGACCGCAATAAAGGATACAGCCCTAGGTGCTATGGCTGTGGGGAAAGGGGCCACCTTAGATCCAGTTGCCCTAAGCGGACTGCAGAAAAAGAAGACGGCCGATCTCCAGAGGGCAGTGCGGCTACCAGCACCGCCCAGCAGCAGCAGGGAAACGAGTAATAGCCAGGACTGTGGGGCGAGTGCTGGCTGATGTTCAAAGAGCCCCGAGGATTTCGATCACACAAACCCATGACGGGAAATCTCGTGGCAACGCAGATGCATCGTCAAAAAGACCTTGTCCTGAAGACTGCAAGCATTATTCTAGGCACCACGGTAAGGAAGTGGTACCTGTGAGGATGCTCAAGACAGACCTCAGCAACGAGTGGAAGGATCGCCTACAACGTGCACAACAGGAAGATTCGGACATGAAGCCGATTCTGGAGTGGATGAAGGCCAGAGCTCCTAAACCCAGGTGGAGCGACGTCTCAGCGATGAGTTCGATCACAAAAAGCTATTGGGCCCAATGGGACAGCTTGGTGATTCAGGATGGAGTCCTGTGCCGTAAATGGGAAAATACTCGGGGGGACAGCTGTCATTTGCAAATAATAATAATAATGTAATAATAATGTTTTATTCATATTAAAATTGGTAAAATTATTACATAAAAGTCTTGGAAACTATTTACAAAGGTATAATAATGTTAGATGCCTGTACTAGGATAAACCTGTATCACAGGCGGCATGAGCATACTTTATGGTGATTGTAGGACAATAACATTTATAACAATATTTATCATTAGAAGTCTAGAAATAATGACAAAATTTTATTAATTAATTATTTTATACCTAGTTTACTTAAATACTAATTACCTATCTTAAAGATCAAAATAACAACAAAAAGTCTTATACTAATACGTAATTATTTACTTAGTCAGCGTAGAATACTTTATTGCACTTTAAAATTTTTGTGTCAGCAGAAATTGGTAAGTGGGTTAAAGTCAATGTTGCAAATTAAATCACGCCCGAGACAATGTGTTTCATCAACAAAATCGAGGGTTTGTAGGCCAGTGCAATGTTTTGTTGAGTCAGCAGCAGGCAGTAAACACGGAAGTCTGGCTTTAAGTATGACGCTCTAGGCGCCCTCGTAGTCGATAGAGTTGATGTACCTGTATTCCGCTATTTTCCTAGCAGGGCACCCATCACTTCCCGTTTTGTGGTTATTGGGCTTTTTAAAGCGTGAGCAAGTTGCACATTTCGGTGTGTCAGCTTTCTTCGCGCACTCTGACATCGAGTGTCCTTCTTCACCGCAGTGACCACACGTAGATTTTAGCTCTCTGCATG
The DNA here is from genome assembly GCA_914767645.1 of Hydraecia micacea. Classification (NCBI taxonomy): domain Eukaryota; kingdom Metazoa; phylum Arthropoda; class Insecta; order Lepidoptera; family Noctuidae; genus Hydraecia; species Hydraecia micacea. The sequence continues at coordinate 4,564,332 of OU611775.1, forward strand.
TTTTTGCTGCATGACCATATTGCTGGCATTTGTAGCATCTGGTGACCAAGGTGAAGTCCCTGACAGGGCATGACGTCCAATTTATAAAAAGCCTTGATTGGGATAATAGGGCTTTACGTATGTTGGCTGTAACTTCAATAATGTAGTTACAGGTCGACGCATCTTTCTTCCCAGATTTGTGGCTCAATTTAACCACGCTCAAAAAGGACTCCATAGGCATTGCTGGAAACTTATCGGCTACGTTCTGCTCATAAATGCACCTGAAGACTTCAGTTTCAGCCAAAGTAGTCGGCACACCTACAACCACGATCCGAGGTTTGCGCTTGTTTGGTTCATCAGCGGTAAGTCCGGATGTAGAGAGCTGGACTGCGTGCTTGAGTTTGTCAGCATCATGTTTCGTCTCTGTACTAATAATAACGCCTCCATTTTTGGTCTTTCGGACACCACGTACATGCAGCTTCATTTGATCAGGGCGAATGATTTTTTGCATGAGGTCTTTTGTTTCGTCACTTGACTTTAACTTATCGTTGGGATAAATAGCTACACAGCTTAAATTGTTAGGTCGAATGAAATTATTTGCACCCTTCTTCACCATATCGGCAAACAAAACATTTCCCGCAGTACCTGAGTCCTTAATCGTCTGCTTGAGCTCCGAAATATGTTCCGCCAGGTCGCGCTTTTCCTGAAGGGCATCAACAACATTGTACGCGTGAATGGCTTTCTGCTTCAGCGACTGGTATAGAACTGCCATTTGTGAGGTTCCAGATCCTATTTTGCGACACAGGGTAGAGATTTTCAGTTTCTGCTCCGAGTTGAGTTTGCCATCCGCGACAATAGAGCAAACTTCATTTAAGTGCTGTTCGATGGCTGACATCCATTTTTGAATCTCGGGCGTTGAAACAACATCATCAATCACCGACTCAAGGACTGGGTTCTGCGTCGTCGTCTTCGACGGCGAGGCGGAGGAGTGCACTGGCCCCCTTGGATTAAAGGGCTGTTATCCATTTTGTGTTTTTAATACGAGTCCATTATACACTGAAACTATACACTAAGCCAAAATTACAGCTGCATTACGTTGGTAATGCACTAAAGGAGGTCACTATTATTAAAGTAGGTAATTATTTAATATTGCTAACGAGCACGTCTGTACACTGCGAATGACCAATCTAAAAAAAAAAAAAAAAAAAAAAAATGGTTGTCCCTAAAGCTCAAGTACCGGATGTTCTACAGCTGTACCATAATGGTTGTTCAGGAGGTCATCTGGGAGTAAAACGGACTCTACTGAAGATACGAGAACGGTTTTACTGGGTCCACTGTCGGGACGATGTCGAGGACTGGTGTCGCAAATGTACAAGTTGTGCAGCTGTAAAGGGACCTCAGACTCGTAGTAGAGGTGCATTGAAATTGTACAATGTTGGTGCACCATGGGAGAGAATAGCCCTTGACGTTGCGGGGCCGTTTCCGGAAAGTGAAAGTGGTAACAAGTATTTCATGGTTGTAATGGATTACTTCACTAAGTGGCCGGAAGTCTTCGCCATTCCAAACCAAGAAGCTTCAACAGTTGCAGATAAACTGGTTCATGAAGTCTTCTGCCGTTTTGGAGTACCCTTGGAGATTCACAGCGATCAGGGAAGGAATTTTGAGTCCCAAATATTCCAGGAAACTTGCCGAGTCATGGGTACTCATAAAACGAGAACAACTTCTTACCACCCACAATCGGATGGAATGGTGGAACGATTTAATCAGACATTGGAGAGATACCTGGCAAAAGTTGTGGAAAATTGGCAACGAGATTGGGACAAGCACATACAACCGTTTTTGTTGTCATATAGAAGTGCTGTTCACGAAAGTACATCGGTGACGCCAGCTTTCGCAAACTTTGGAAGGGAATTACGGCTGCCTGCAGACCTGATCACCGGAATACCACCTGATGCCCCACGCAGTATAACCGATTATGCGAATGACTTGCGGAACAAAATGAATGACATTTATGAGCACGTCAGACAATCAGGCCAGCAAATGTCTGAAAAGATGAAAACCCGTTATGACCGCAAAATGAACAATAAAGGGTTTGACGAAGGTTCACTAGTGTGGTTGCACAATCCAGTCCGCAGCAAAGGGAATCTCCTAAGCTTCAAGCTAAATGGGACGGACCGTACCGGATTGTGACAAAGATCAATGACGTAACCTACCGCCCCTACCGGATCCAGAAAGGTGCAAGAGGTACTCCTAAGATCGTCCATGTGGATCGACTGGCGCGTTATTACGGGGCCGATGATGCTCGGGACGAGCATGTCTTAGGAGGGGGCAGTGTTACGCGCCACAATTAATACCTGACATTAGCTACCACTAGCGCCATCTAGTATCGACTAGCAGAACTAGTAGGTCAAGATGCTTCCAGAAACTTCGATACTAGAACATTCTAGAACTATCGACATCGGGTCAGTCGGGACCGGTATGTACTCGAACATTCTAGATGTTTCTACAGTAGAAGGTTCTGGAACTATCTGAGGCCCTATATAAGGCCGGTATGGGCCGCGACCGGATCAGTATTGGTTCTGCGATACAAGCGATAACAACTGAAGCGATCTTCAAGTGCGACTTAAGAGTGATCAGTAGTGCGATTGTGTTTTATAATTAGTGTGTTTGTGTTTTATTGGTGTTATTTCATTAAAGTGTTTCTTTTTGGTTATAAAATCGGCAGTTTTTATTGTCACGAACCCCAAGCTCGTAACAGTATTTTTGGCCAGGAATGTATCGTGACGTAGTTGAGTTTATCAAGGGTTGTAGTATTTGTTCGGCTTATAAACATAAGACTACTCTTACTCCGGGTCTCATGGGACAGCCTAAACAATGTTATAGACCATTTCAAGCTGTATCTATAGATTTAGTTGGACCACTTCCGAAATCACGCTCGGGTTTTGTACATTTACTTGTAGTTTCTTGCTGTTTTTCAAAATACACGTTATTGTTTCCACTACGCCGTGCAACTAGTGCTCTGGTAGCCAAAAACTTTGAGAATTATGTTCTTCTGGCTCACGGGATTCCTGAAACCGTAATTACCGATAATGGGGTTCAATTCACGGGATCGGAATTTTGTAACCTTTTAAAGAAGTATAACATACCTCGAGTGCATTATGGGCCTAGATACACCCCACATATTAACATGGTTGAAAGGTACAATAAAACAGTAATGACTGCAGTTTCAGCTTATGTAAAAGAGGATCATAGGACTTGGGATCTCAATTTAACGAAAATACAATTTGCTTTAAATAGCGCAGTGAACGAAACAACTGGATTTACTCCATTTTTCTTGGTCCATGGCCGAGAACCCATTATAAACGGCACGTTTTATAAGAACACAGACGACTGCGATTATGTAGTAGCTATGCCTCGTGAAGAATATGCAGGGGAATTAGGAGTTCTAAAGGAGATTTTCGAAAAGGTGCGCGCCAATATTGTTAAGGCTCATGCCACAAACGCGAAATATTATAACTTGCGTAGGCGTCACGTCACTTTACGCGAAGGCCAGATGGTTTGGCGTAAAACTTACATCCAAAGTGATGCGGAGAAGTATAAAGCATCTAAGTTGGCTCCTAAATATCAACAGTGCATAGTGAAAAAGAAGCTTTCACCTTTAGTTTATGAGCTTATAGGGTTAAATGGTAAACCATTGGGCTCTTGGCATATAAAAGATATGAAAATCTATTAACATAATCTTTAGTTTTTCGGTCGTCTCAGCCGAGGGTTTATTAGCCGTAGTCCGTGTTTTCACGTGTTGTTAGGAAGTAAACTCCAACAACGACGACAAGGCATTATATGCATGCTATACTTTATTTATAAGTACTTTTGATTATTATATTATGAACGTAAGTTTTGGGTATCGTTCAAAATTGTATACAGTAATTTTGCTGTCTTGCATGCCTTGTGTTATTTTTTTTTTAATGGCTCGGACCATAACTTTTATAGCCAAGCTCGCTTGGTTGTTTTCTTTTTTTTTTTCTCATATGAAGCGGATCAGTGACTTCAAAAATAAGCCTTCACTAATGTTTGTTTTGCCAATATAGCATTGTTGCTTCGGTGAGACTTTAGATAGCACTAGTGCTTATCTAGTTACGAGCGGCAGGTGACTTAAAATAAGCCAAACCACCATTATGTTTTCAGAATATTTATTTCTGGGAACGCTGTACCTATATGTCTTGCCTGGTGAGTTATGCACATTGTTTGCCCAATATATGTATCAGCTCGCTGAACATATTCATCAG